>CM042692.1:40448197-41888414 GCA_023614405.1 Avena insularis | reverse complement strand
GAAGTTCAGCGTCATCATCACTGTCTTCATTATCTGAAGCAGCATCTTCTCCATCATCGCCCGACCCATCCTCCACGTTCTCCATCTGATCCTCCTCGCCGGATTCCAGAAAGCTCGGCCCCTCAACCCAGTCATGGATGGGAGAATATTCGACAAGGCTGTAGGCGCAAGCCTAGCGCCGAGCTACCCACTCCGGATCATAGGTCCATTTGGATCTGGTGCGCCGGCGTGTGAGGAGGCTCAGGTCGATCTTCACGTACCATGTAAGGATATGATGGAGGAGGGTATCTGCTGCGGCACGCCCGACGGATTCTCTCTAGAGATCAAGCTGTGTCTCGATTTCCAATAGCTTCTCAGCAAGGAGTGTGATCCTTTTCGGAGCGCTCTCGCTTGGCCAGAAAGTGTTGAAGATCCGAACCGCAACGTCGAGGAGATCTTTCCCATAGTTCTTGATGGTTTCCACCCGAGCTGACACGCTGACCAATAGGTCCTCCATGTCTAAGTGGATGCTCTCACCATCAGGAGTGACGGGAGTACCCCTCTCTCGGCGGAATTTGGCAACGGCAGCACTGGCGATGGGAGTACCCTCCGGAAAGTTATCTGAAAATAAGGAAAGGGAAGATGCTGATGCAAAGGCATATGAGCTAACCCGGAAAACTATGTCGAAAAAGGGGAAGAAACTTACGGGAGATATGACGATGGATCTGGGTCAACTCCTTGATACAACTGTCACGTCTCTGGCGAAGTTGTTCAAGCTCAGCAAGCGCCGACCCAAGCTGGACCTCGGATTCCTTGAGCAGGTCCTGGTACTTGGAGATCTGGAGGGTAAAGTGCGCACGCTCTTCGATGAAGTTTTGGCCAACTTTTTAGAGCTCGGTTTTGTGTTGGGCCTTCATCTTCTCCATCTCGGCCTTGAGTTTGGCTATTTCGTCGTCCTTGGTCCGGAGGAGGGCGAGCTCATCGTTCTTCTTCTTCAACTCGGCTTGATGCTATCCTGCTTGTTCGAGAAAATGCAGCATCATATCAGGCACGGGCACACTATCCTCAAGCGATGCTGAAATAGTGTGTTGACCCGGCAAAGCCGAGGAGTGAATGTTTGCTAAGCCAAGGAGAAGAAGGAATTGAAAACACAACAATGTTGGCCAAAAGAGGACATACCTCGGATTTCCTCCAAGTTCTTCCGCATAATTTTGTTTTCAGCCTCCACCCCAGCTGCAAAAAACCGAATTAGGAGGTTAGTCCAGCAGAAACAAACGAAACGGAGAGGTGTTAATAGAGGAAATTACCCCTCTTTTCATGCTCCGTGCCAAGTGCAACATGTTTTGCGCGCAAGATCTTGTGGTATCAAGCAGGCGCTGAAACTCGGCGCTCCGGCGATTTGTAGTTACCTGACAAAGGTACATGCGTGTAAAATTAGTTCGTTGCATATTCGAAGTATACGAGATCCGGGCCAAGCGGAACTTAACCCGGCTCTAGGTGTGTGCATTTTCGAAGTGTGCGAGATCCGGGCCAAGTGGAACTTAACCCGGCTCTAGGTGCGTGCATATTTGAAGTTTACATGCAGCTACGTTGATCTTCTAATGAGCATCCGGCCGAGTAACAAGTTACTCCGCCGGAGGCTCGGGGACTAATGGTTATTATCTACAGCATGTAAAGAAGGAAATGGCATACCTCCATCATTCGCCCAGCGAGGTTAATGGCCTTGGCGGCGGTATTCATCGGAGTGGAAAATTCAGCTGGGCCGAACTTTTCCGGGAGATCGTCGTTGTAGACAAACTCCGCCTTATTCCAGTTCATGACAAACTCGATGAGGCTCGGAGGGTACCGTTCGCCAGTGGGCATGTGAGGTGCCACCAAGCCCTTTGCGTGAGCTTCTTTCCTTTCAATCAGGGCAAGAGCTGGGCTAGTGTGAAGAACCATCTGCTGCGAATCGCCTGGCTCGGCAGGAGGATCTGTCGCTGCTGGTAACTTCTTTGGAAGCATTGATGACCAGGTTCGCTGCCCGGCCTCGACGGAGCTGGACTTGCCTTTGGCTTGCTGGGAGGATGTGACCACAGTGGATTTTCCCTTGGAAGCCGCTGGAGCGGTTCCTCGCTGAGCTTGGGATGACTCTGACGAGGCAGACGAACTTGGCACGGGAGCTTTGGTGGCTGGTGCTGGAGATGCTGTTGGTTTCTTCGGAGCCAGGACAGGCGCTGGTTCGGTGGCTGGTGCTGGAGCTGCTGCTGGTGCCGGAGTTGCGGTAGACTTGGTGGTTGCTGGTTGCGGCAATGCCAAAGTGACGGACGCCGTTACCTCGTCCGATCCGACCCCTCCTGATCCGAGGTCGCGTTCCTCTGAAGGAGGTACTGCGGAACCCGGAGCGGCCGCAGAGCCCTCCGGAATAGGGCTCAGCGGGCGTGACTCGTCGTCACGAGGAGGGGAAGGACCAGACCGAAGGGGAGAGGAGATGCTCGATCCGCTCTGAGGGACCTCCACAGGAGCCCTGCAAAAGAAAATAATGTCAGGAGTGAAATTACCCCGATGCAGGGAGAAGTGTGTTGTGTAGTGAAAAATGACTTACGCATCCGAGGTCTCGGCCTCCTTAGGTTTTTGGGTCCTCCGTGCCGAGGCTTTGCCTACCCGTTTGGAGGCAGTCTTGTCTCCGACCTTCTTTTGCCTTTTGGTAGGCTGAGAAGGTTCGGAAGAAGAATTTGACGCGGATCCGCGCTTCTTCTTCGACGCCACCGGAACAGGCTCGCCTGTGGCAAGTGGAGAATCCTCGTGGATGTGCCCACCGGGGTTAGCTGATGCCGGGAAGGCAAAAGAAAGAGGGACAGCCTCAACGGGTTCAATCACGTCGATATCCGAGTCATCCTCATCGTCGGGCCAATCTCTAAGAGAAGAGAATTTACCGCTGGGTCGTTTGGTGGCGTCGGTTGTGGGGAGGAACATCTCTTGGTCCGGCTCCTCCTCATTCGGGATTTCTCGGTCCGGGGCCCACTTAAGGGTCGGATCAGTACCATCCTCGAGGATTTGCTGGAGAAACAGCTGAGAAAAAAGCACAAGGAGCAGAGTCAAAAATACGATAAGAACCGACACGTAATTGATCCAAAATAAGTTTACTCCGCGAAGCTTACCGCGGGAGGCAGCCTGTCGCGGCAGTAATGCTCGATTCCCCACGTCCATTCGGCGGAAAAATCCTTATGGGTGGTGAAAATAGCCTTGACCCGGCGGAAGATCTCCGTATTGCTCAACTCGAATGAGGAGGTTCGGTTGGGGTCACGGCTGAAGCTCATATGGCACAACTTGTGAGTGTGCCGCTGGAGGGGAGAGATTCGGTTGCGCACGAATGTGATCATGGCATCCTCGTTGCGCAATTCGAGCTTCTTCAGCTCCACAAACCTTTTGTTGACTTGGTTGGCTAGAGCTGTACGTTTTTTGGCGACCTCCTCCCAGAAATCCGTGTCCGGGGGACCCGGAGCGTAGGGCAGCAACCGGATCAAGTCTTCGGTGCCTTCGTTCCGGACGTAGAAGAAGGTCTGGGCCCATCCTTTGCAGGAGTCAAGCCCAGTGACCCGGGGAAAGATTGAAAATCTCCGGGGCAAAATCGAGGCAGCTCCGAACTAAGTGAGCTGCTTGTCCTCCAACTCGACGTGGATGTTGGGGACGATGTTGCGACAGAGGCCGAAGAACCGGATCCACAGCTCCTTCGTGGGCCATAGTCCGGTGTAGCCCTCGATCGAAGAGACGAAAGCGGACAGAGAGGTGATGGCGTTCGCCGGGAGATTATGTGGTTGCAGGTGATAGGTCCGGAACCAGTCCCGGAAGAAATCACTCACTGGAAGACCAAATCCCCGTTGGAAATGGGATAGGAAAACGACGAACTCACCCGGATTGGGTGAGGGGGCCAATTCCGAGGAGGGTAGACGAGCGGCGACACCGGCGGGAATACGCCGCGTCCGGTAGAGCCAGTCGATGTCATCCGGGCAGACCCACGAACCGGCCCACGCGCCACGGTCCGTCGCGCCAGCGTCCTCCTCCATCTCCTGCTCTACGATGATGAGCTCCTCCTCCATCATCTCGATTCCACTGTCCTCGCTGGAGCTGGCGGCGGCGGGGCTCTGCGGTCTAGATTGACGAGGACCCGTGACTAAACAGTGGTGCAGCGGTGGCTGCGGTGCGGAGGCACGGAGAAGGTGCGGCGGCGGCGCTACTGCAACGGGCACTGACGGCGGCGCGGTCGCGAGGAAGAAGAAGAGGAACGGGCGAGGGGGCGCGGAGACGGTAAAGTGCTAAGGAGAGTGCCCCTCCCCTATTTAACTGCCCCCAGTAATCGAAAAGTGGGATCGCGCTGCGCTGGAGAGCCACACGTTGTGGCCGTGTATCACCGGCATTAGCCAATCAGAGAGAAGCCATAGCGGAGGCCACAGAGTAAATATGATCCCATGACATGACGTGCAGTTGCGGTAAACGAGGAGACAGGCGTGACGTAATCAACGCACAGTAATCGCGGCGATTCTGCGGCGATTCTGATCGAGCCCTTAAAATGAGGCAACGCAATGATTAACCCTTGCGTGGGTTGGCGTATGAGAGAAGGAAGCAAGGCCCGGATCCGAGCCTCCATGGTAAATCGGCCGACAAGTGAAAACTTGAAATGTGCAGAGGGAAAGTAAAATCATAGGATCCGAGCTACAATGGTAACCCGGCCGGCAAGTGAAAACTTGGAACGTGCGAAGGGAACGTAAATCCATACAATCCGAGACAAGAAGTTAACCCGGAACTAGACGTCCGAGGCTCGAATACGAATGAACCTGATGTGGCCTTAACAACCAAGGCCGCTAAGGTCGCACCAGCTTCGGGGACTAATGTTGGGGGGATAACCCCGGGTAGGGTCACTCCGGGGTATAAGGGCCGAGTTAGCCGAGTGTCGGCAAGGTTAAAGCGGATGCTGGCCGAGTCACCTCAAGGCAGGCCGGATCACGGAGTAGCCCGGACCAGGGGGTCGCCTAACATTGTCTCGTCCGACTTAAGGAGTAAGTTGGAAATGTTTATCTAGCTTATATGCAGGAGCAGGTATGGCCGGATCGACTGTGGTCCGGATCCTCGCTTGGCTTCTAGGAGAAGGAAGGGATCTCTCTGGTCAAAAAAGAAGGTCCGGTGCGTACTGGATGAGCGAATAAAGCAAGGGCAGGACCACCGGATCATGGCCTACAAGGGTGACGACGCTCACGTCGGCTGACGCGGGCGCCGCAGAGGCTACGTCGCTAAAGCAAGTGTGACGCGGGAGAAAAGCACCCCTGTCGGGTTACTACTTTGGGAGGGGGCATATTCTTAGGAATATGCCTCCATGTATGCCCTAGGCCAGGACCGAACCACCACTATATAAGGGGGGGTTAGGGTTCTGGTAGAGGGGTTGGGTTTTTTCGGATACAGAGCAAGGAGAATTCTAGTTAGTTGAGCACTAGTGGATCTAGGGTTCTTGGGGCTAGTTGGAAGGCAAGGGGAAGAGAGTTTCTTCTTCCTCCTCTTGTCAATACAGCTCGGGGAGCACTTGTAATCTTGGAGAATGAACATCAATACAAAGCTTCTGTGTAGAGATTCACTCTACTATCCCTCCCTGGATTCCCCTAGCGCATATTAGTCCCCACCTTTAGCCTATCCATGGCATCTGCCGTGACACCACCACGACACTATGTAGGGTTTGTGAAAAGAACAGACATGCAATCACACTAGGTGGATCCATGTGTGGTTTGTTTAGAGGAACACACATGAAATGACACTGGGTGTGGTTCATGAAAAGAACAGACATCCAATGACACTGGTGTATCCATATGTGGTTTGTGGAAAGCACAAGCATGCAATCACACTGGGTGTGGTTCATGAAAAGAACACAAATGCAATGACACTGGTGTATCCTTATGTGGTTTCTGAGAAGAACTGACATGCAATGCCATTGGTTGATCCATGTCTTTCATTGTACACGACACTCACTTTCCATTTTTATACTACTCAGTTTTGCCCTTGGTTTTTTGACACAAGTCAGTTTTGCCCCCTCTCTCTATCTTTCGTAGAAGCCCAAACCTGTCCTCACTTTGTCTGTTACTCCCTGATTGGTTGTCACAGTTGTCACGTGGTTCATGCACACCAACCGTTGATTCTGTGCGATCCAACAATGATCGTTGCACACGTCGTGCCCTTCACATTACAGCGTGAGACATCATGGACGTCTCCCTCATGAGACTTCTACAAGAAGGAATAGGAAGCTGTCCATGGAAAAAGTTGTCGAGCGGTCATGTCATGTTTAATCAAGTCTGAAAAGCCTACTTCTGATACTACTACGCCACAACACATGCGTCATCGAGTGCACGGTCGTCGATGGACAACTGCAATTTATTGCCACTTGATTTTAATAAGACATATCCCATTTTTTACAAAGCGGCTCTCAATCTCACTTGTAAGAAGCTTGCACGCGCTAGCCGGAGGCCGAAGAGCTGAGATCGACGAGACCTAACGTCTACGCCTTCATCGAGTCCCTCGCAGCCATCAACACATCCCTCTACCCGATCTAGCACAACCCCACAAATCTCGCCGTACAGCCACCTACCTTCCCCTCTACATTTCCACTTTTAACTATCGCCAATTTTAGGGCCGTGTCAAACTTCATACATAGAAATTGTGTATACGCCCCTTGCATGTGGCTCAATACAGAACTGCCATGCATGGCCCGGGAAAAAAGGGACGTACCGTGCGCGTGTCGCGGTGCACGGTGCAGTAGACTGCGTGGCGCGTTGCATGGTGGTGCGATGAAACGTGCCTTGCTTCCATCCACCTTAACTATAGAGCCCCTCTCCGCACACCCACTCTCACTCTCGCTCACTCTCCCCACGCAACCCTCTTCACTATCCCACCAACACCCGCAAACTCCCGAGAATACCCCGTCCACGCCGGTGATGGCGGAGGAGGATAAGGTGGCCATCGTCGCCTCCGAGGCCGCCGGCAAGGATGCCCCTGTCTCCTCACCGGTCCCCCTTGACGCGTTGAAAGCAGCCATCGTCCCTGTCCAGGCCCTAGTTGAGCCATCGATGGCAGCCGCCATTCCCATCCAGGCCCCCATCCCTGCTACCGACGGGGCCGCCGAAGAGGAGCGCCCCACCAATGAGGAGGCCCCCACCGGTCACAAGCATATCAAGAACTTGTTGGGCACCTACGATCCATATAAGTACATCGCTCCGCTGAACCCCTATGACACCGGCATCGATGACCCATGGTCGGAGGTAACTAGGGTTTGCTCCCCTCCGCTGGTTCTTCTACCGTTCCCATCGTTGGATGCTAGATCTTCGTTTATTAGGATTTGCTTGTTTGCATTTTGATTGCTCGGTCTTCTTACATCATCTACTCCCCCATTTTCCTTTTCTTCCAATAGGTTTCCGGTACCGACGTCTGCAGCGATGACAATTCCATCCACACTAAGACTCGTCAGGTGCTGAGGAGGTTGTAGGCTGGCCAGTACGACGCCTTCTTTAGGGGCGGCTCCTGGCGCTGCCCCTTCTGCAAGGGGATCGCCTTCGGCTAGGTGAGTCTCCCCGGCACTGACTTCAACTCCTTACTGAAGCATGTAGAGGCCCCGGGCTCCGGCTTCCACGAAGGCGGAAAGCGTGAGACCGTGAACATCAACGCCTACATCGCTGAACAGCGGTCTCTCGATATTCACCTTCGAAACCTCTAGCGGGTGGCCATCAAATAGGGTCGCATGCCTCCAATCAGGCCCACGGCCCCCAAGATTAAGGGACTGGGCAGCAAGAAGTGGAGGAAGCGCCGGAGGGAGGAGGCGGAGGCGCGGGCGCATGAAGGACGGGTTGGATGTGTCCTTGAATGTAACTGCTGCTGCTGCTAAGCAGCTTCTTTTGATTTTCTATATTTTTGAATCCTATTTCTGGCTGAATGCATCGAACCTCGTTAAGCAACCTACTTTCTATCGCTATATCCTATTTCGCTACGCACAGCTATATCTACATTTGTTTTTTTTTTGAATGAATGTATTCGGCCTGGTGTGATTTGCTGCTCTAGATTTGCTACCTGATCGGAGGCAAAAAGAGGTCCAAAAGGGAACAAATTATCGAAGTGAGAATCTTCTCTAGATTTTCTACCAATTTGGGCAAAATGAAACATATCTATTTAGCGAGAGAGGAAAAGGGTACTCTTTCAAACTGCCAGTTAACGAGCTACCATCTTGACAAGCTACAAGACACATACATAAACATAACACAAAGAGGATTAAATTTATTTTACTACTATCACTTGAGGCGCTAGACATCTTGACAAGCTAACTGAGTTCCACAAAATAGAAACATAACACTGAGAAGTAAAATTTAATTCACTTCTCATCAGACCACTTGAGGCGCTTGCCATCGTTCCTAGGCGACCAACTATGACCATTCCAGGTAATCCACAGCTCACGAAATGCTTCGTCCCACCTGGGATCTGACTTGGCTTCCCTTTATTCAGCGTCATGTGGCACAATTAGCGGTGCATCACATGCCTGATTGTTGCCGCTAGAAGATGCAGCCTCTCTATTTGCTGCTTCAGCTGCAGCCTCTCTATCAGCTGCTTCTGCTTCACCTGCAAGCTCTCTTTCAGCTGATTTTGCAGCCTCTCTGTCAGCTGCTTCAGATGCAGCCATTTTCTTTGCATATGCAGCTTCAAACTCAGCTATTCTGCATCTTCTTGTATAGCTGGTAGGCCACGTAAGCATCTATGGCTGCATACTTCAGGTTTATCTCAGACAACGGCCACTCGTCCCAGAAATCGTGCCTATCCGTAGGGAAATCTTCCTTCATTCTGTCGTACGACTCATCAAGGATTCTAGTTGCGAGTGATGCCATTCCATACTTCCTCGAGCCCCCTAGGATCTTGACAAGACTCTGAATATCGATCCAGTTGTGCGCAAGAATTATAATTCCCTCTTGATAACATTTCGAAAAATCAGTTGTTTTGTCGACAGTGCAGAAAACAATTCCCTTTTCTACAAGGAACTGGCGCAGCGCCGGACAATTCCTGTCAGTCCTGAAAGTATGTAGTTTGTCATCACCAAAATTTGTAACTACAAATATTTTGTTAATGCAAGATCATCTGAATATAATTTTGAAAAGTTTAGTAAATGCAAGATCAAGACTCTCAACATTGTCTTGTCATAATTTATTTGGTCCTAAATAAAATCCAGTAGTTGCAAGATGAGAAAGTGGATAAAGAACAAGAGGAGAAAACCCTAAAAGCGGTTAGCTATAGAGAGTAGATCTACAAACCGAGAGAGGTGATAGACGAGGACGTGTTTCCGCATGGCCAGTTGAACGACGGCGACTTCACTCCCTTCATATGGGTGCTCCAGGGTGTACTACAGGTCCAATCCCACAAACTTGTCCTCGTCTTTCTCAAGCCAACCCTCGTACATCCTCAGGACTCGCACCACTGTCTCCTCCTCCTTGGTGTAGACAATGTCTATCTTCTTATTGTCAAGGGTAGTGAAGCTTGTCTCTAGAGTGCGACGATCTTCCATGGCGGCAAGGAGAAGACGGGAAAAAGATAGATGATAGGAAGAAGAAGAGTGGTTTCTGCGAAGCAGGGGAACGATGGAATCGTCAATGCGCTTTTAAGGTAGTGGTTAACGATTGGGACGGAAGTCCAAGGAGAGACGCATGGCGGTGGCTGTTCCAGCTTCTGAGTAAACAAAAAATAATTATAACACCGATACATGTGCCCTATTTTGTCACGTCAATACACTAGGCATGGGGTGTTGTCCTATCCACTGTGTCAGCGCTGCAAGCCTACGTGACAGCCACCCCGCCTAAGCGACGGGAGCGACATAACGACGAGAACTGACAGGAGGCCCAACTTGACGGCTGATATTTTGTATTGAAATATAAAGTTGAATTCGTGCCGAAAAAGACCCTCTGAGTATTTGGCACGCCAACTTTGGGTAACACAGCTGATTGTAAGCAACTTGGGTACCACGTTGCCTGGGCAACCCAACTTTCGAGCCGCAAAATGATATTCTCATGGGTAGGGGAGTAGTAGTAGTATTTTTAAGTGGCAGTGGGGAGAACATTTTTCCATTATAGAATCCCAAATTTTTGATCCCAGCTATCACGTGGTGGCCTACACCTGTTTCAAGCGGGACCCATGTCAGGGGTGAGTTAAAGCAGGTCCCACATCAAGTGGGTGCGATAATTGACCAAGCCAACCTCCTCCTTCCCTTGGTACAAGTACTAGTTCTCCTGGGTTCCTCTCCAAGGATAGAGAAAATCGCCCCTCTTCGAATCAAATTGATCCCAACTTATTATCCTTCTGCTAATTCGTCTCATGGAGCAGTGGACAAGATGGTGGTAGTTGCAGCATAGGGCCTCAAAAATAGTTTAGGAACCGATAAAATGATAAGCTCGGATTTCAGACTAGAAACTCACACAAACACACATATACTCCATATATACTAATATACGGAATAGTTTCCAAATACAGTTCTGCTAACAAAGGCTTAAAAATCATAATAAGGTAGCTCCATATTACAGAACTACGACAGTAGTGAACCAATCATGGGATAGCTCTATACCCCAAGAGTTTTGCAGCTGGGCTAGTGGTCATGAATGGCACCAAAAGTACATCCCTGATGATCAGCAACCCTGCATCAAATCCATCCAGACGCAGTGTACCCGATCCACAGCCTCAGGTACAAGCTCATCAATGAACAGGTCATCGTCATTACCATCAAAGTCCTCTTCGGTCGTTTGCTTCTACGATTAGTAGATTAACAAATACATTTATAGACAAACATCAAAGACACACAACCTAAACATTTGTCGTTCTACAGATATACCTTGTCATCTGGCATAGCGGTAGTACCAGAAATGAAACCTGTTTCATGCAGCTTGCGCTTTTTCTCTCCTCGCCCTTCTCCAAGTTGATCTAGATGCTCAGGAGCTGCCTTTGTAAGTTGATGTAGTTGATCAACATCTGCTTCCCCTACTTGATATTGATGATAAAGATGTGCTTCCCCTTCATATGGAGGATCATATGGTTCACCATGAAATACCCATCTAACATATGTGCTTAGCATCCCAAATGTAAAAATATGTTCTTCCGCTATACTTTGAGGCAGCACCCTATGATTCGCACACAATCGATAGGGGCAATGTACTTTTGAGTTGTCACAATGAGCTCTAACAAATCCCATTAATCGTAGAACATCAAGGATACGTTTAGTGCTGCCTAATGGAGCAATCTCTATCCAAAATCTTCTAATCTGTTTAATTATGACATACAAGGTTGGTTATTATTAAAAGAAAAGCACGGAACATATAGATGAAGTATAAAAACTATATATGCCTATGCGTTTCAGCAAACATATTGATAGCAAAAATCGCCGAAGGAATTTAGGAACACAGATCCAGTGCAGAATAAACCATGACCATGCAGATTGAGGACAAATTAAACTACGTAGGAGTATTTGAAAGGGCAATAAAATGCCAACCAGATTGAGCTAGAGATAGAAGGACTACCGTGGGATCGATGTTCCCACAGGTGCGTCTCAAGAAGACCGATAGGTAGGGAAAGCTTCTCCGCGCATGTTGGTGATGAGGAGCGGATGTAAGCGCGTCTTTTTTGTGGGGAAGGGTGAGGCCTAGGAGGCGGAGGGTGGAAGTTAATACACAGCGCAAAGGGGTGCGGAGGGATAACTTTGGAAATTCTGACCTACCCTGCTTTGGCACCACCATATACGTGGCCCACCTGCCAGTCCCCATAGATCAAAATTGATCCAAAACTTGTCAAACTACAAGTTAATGTTTTACCATGAAAACTAATGCACATAGCATTGCACTTTGTGAACGAAAGGCATTATGTCAAAAAGTTATTTCATTTCAGCATCTTCAGCTAGGAAGCTTAGAAACTCATGAAAGTAGGGCATTATCCATCAAATCTGGAATCTCCTTTGTAAACAATTGTTTGAAATTCCAAGATGCACCGATCTACCAAATATGGACAGGTTTGTAAGCTTGGTTGGCAAAGATACTTCTATGTATGGAGTAGTACAAAAGATGAAAAAGGTACCGAAACTATGGTTGTGACCTTGCTCCTCTTGTTTGAAAGCCTTGAATTAATGTTCATTAATTTCGGCAGATCTCTATAAACTCATTAAATGCTGAAAAGCATATATGAAAGGTTCGTATGGGCACCTAGAGGGGGGGGTGAATAGGTGCTACTCCAAATTTTACTCTTAATCGAATTAGGGTTTGACACAAAAGGTAAATTCTCTAGATTATGCAACTAAGGTGAATTTACCTATATGTCAACTAGCAAAGAACTAGAGATGTAGAGTGCAGTAAAGGATAGAGGTAACCAAAGTGGACCGCTCGGAGACACAAGTATTTGTTTCCCGTAGCCTTCCTTTTGAGGGGAAGTACGTCTACGTTTGGAGAGGGGGTGGTATCAAACCACCAACACCACAAGAGGCCTCCCTTGTTCTCCGATGAACCTCACCCCAAAGGGTTTGATTTACCTTCCACTATAACGGCAACCTTCAAGGTGGAAGCCGGCACCTTTACAACAAGTTCGAGGCACACATCCACAACCTAATTGGAGGCTCCCGAATACAAGCAAGCTGTCAAACAATCAAAGACAAACTTGTAAGACCAAATCACAAGCTAGGGTTTCCAAGGAAACCCTAGAACAAGGGGCCCTCAAGTGAATGAGGGGGAAATGGAAATCTCTCTTGGTGAAGTAGTAGATCAAGGCCTCCTCCTTCGATTGCCCAAAGATCAACGACTTTGGATGGTTGAGTGAAGAGTTCTTGTGGATTTGGTGGCTCAAATGGTGATGCTTTTCTTGAACTAGACGAGCAGCTTCCAAGGTAGAAGAAGGGGCCTATTTATAGGGCCCCTAGAATTAGAGCCGTTAGCCACTTACACAGACGGTCAAGCAAATACAAGCCGGACAGCCCGGCCCAGCCGGACACTCCGGTTGACACCCGCCGGATACTCCGGCCTGGCAAAGTTTCCGGCCTGTGTCCGCACCAAGTCCGGGAGGAGTCCGATGAGGCATTCTGAATGTCCAGGAAGATCTATCAGCCCCAGAGCCAGACACTTCGGGCAAACTCACCGGACACTCCGGCCAGAGAAGATTCCAGCCAGATTCCGGACCGTGTCCGTGAGGAGTCCGATTTGGTGTTCTGAATGTCTAGGAAAGACGCCCACATCCCAGGGGCGGAAAGTCCGGACGGATCCAACCGGACAGTCCGGCAGGGGCGGATGCTCCAGTGAAGATCAGCCGGACAGTCCGGTTGGGACAGATTTCTTAGCACAGACAGGATCCAGGGGAGCACTTTTCCTTAAGGCAACAACTCTCAGCTATCTGATATCTCCTGCAACATTCAACAACAGATTAACCTATCCAAGTGTTGTCAACAAACATCAAAATAATAGGAAGGGCATAAATGCCCTTTAAATCTCCCCCTTTTTGGTGTTTGATGACAACCCAAGGATTTGCAGACAGGATAGGTAATAAAATTCACAATAGGAGACATACAAAAATAGTGAGGCTCCCCCTAGATGTGTGACCATTTTAGCTTTGCGTTTTTAGACAATCACACACCCTATGATCACATCCTCACTAGGTTTTGTAGCTAACAAGGTATGACATGATAATAACCATTAGAATGATAAGCTAGGCATAACAAAGTCGTTTAACAAAACCAGGTAAGCATGTCACAACACATAACTGAGTTCAACACAACATAGTACTCAAACAAGTAAAGTAAGATAGCGAACACGAGGCTTCAAAGAGGCAAATCGAAATAACGTGAAGCACTCGTGTACCCATGCAAATCCCGGCAGCAACCTAATAAAGGGGCTTCTTCTCCCCCTTTGGCATCGAGACGACAAAAAGGGGAAAAGAGCACAACTAAAACGTCCCCAAAGCCAACTCTAGCCACTGAAGTCGTAGTCAGCATCCTCCTCCCCATCCTCATCCTCGTCGTCATCCTCACCCTGATGATCACCCTGAGTCGATCTCTGACCGTGAGGGTGAGAAGAATAAGTCACGTCCTCAAACATGGACCAGTCCACATGACCCTGACTCCAGTGACCGTAGGAAAGAGTGCCATCTGATGCCTACTGCTGAGAGGGATCAACATCCATGGGCTGGTTGATCCGCTTGAGTTCCTTCATGATATTTCTGTTAGTCTTGTATGCCTCATACTGTCCATGGCTAATGTCAATGTTCTGGCATAGGAGAAGCTTCTTCCACCAGGAGGCCTTCTTCACCTTCTTGTGTACTTCCTCCTTAGAGGTGGTGAAGCGATATGCATTGCTGGCATGCTTCATGCAAGGGCTACGGGTCACAGCCTCCGGTACCTCCTCATCATCACTGTCAGAATCATCTGCATCCATCACATCATCATGTCCTGAGTAGGGGGTTAGCCACGAGGAGCCTTGGTGGTGGGGGCAGCCTTCCTCTGTAGCTTGGCAGGAAGGTGTGGAACAAGATCAGTGTAGAGCAATGGAGTTGCTGGAGCCTGAGCATCAATGAGCTTCATCACATAGGGAGCAAACAGAGGGCACTTCTTGTCAATGATGCACTTGTACAAGTCCTGATAGATGAAATCCATGACATCAATAGCACCACCTTGGTGGTTAGGACCATGAGTATACACAAAGTGAGCATGTGCCATAAGATTGATTTCTGCACCTCTCATCTCATCCTTGTTGCCTGCCTTGGGAGTGAGTGTATGGCGAAACATGCGAAGCAGAATGTTGTAGATGAGCTTGATGTTGATGGTTTGGCTAGCCACACCATTCTGAGAGTAGATTGGGGCCAACCTCTGCTTTTCATATGCCTGACCATGAACATGCATTCTGAGACCACTGGGAGCATTGGGATTGAAAGGCACTCCAAGAATCTGTGCAAACTGAGCCATGCTGGAGCGAAACCTAGTAGTGCCAGAGATCCACTCAAG
Organism: Avena insularis; assembly: GCA_023614405.1. Taxonomy (NCBI): domain Eukaryota; kingdom Viridiplantae; phylum Streptophyta; class Magnoliopsida; order Poales; family Poaceae; genus Avena; species Avena insularis. The sequence continues at coordinate 41,873,431 of CM042692.1, read as the reverse complement.
GGGAATATCCTTAGTATCCCTAAAGACCACTATAGCATAGAACTGTTGGACCAACTCAACATTATAGTCTTCTTTTACTTGAAAGATGGTGTGCAGCCCCACCTTCTCTGTCACCCACAGAGCGTCCTCAAAGTACCTGTGTGCTTGGAGCTTCTCGAGATCCAACCACTGCATGGGGCATACAGCAGTCCTGAACCCACAAAACACCTCGGAGAAAAGTAGGGCTTGTTCATTTCTCCAGAAGCGATCATCATCCATGGTGCGAGGCAGAGAGTAGAACTGCTGGACTCTCATCTCCACAAACTCTTCGGTACCCAAATCTGTCAGAGTGGTCAATGCTTCAAACCTCATGCGCTTGGCTTCATCCCTTTTCAGTTTTCTGACCTTTTCCTGTTTTGCTGCAGCACGGTCACTAGCAGCCTGTCTCACCATAGAAGGATCTACATGAACGTCGAACTCTTCATCACAGAACCTGCAAGGATGTGCCTACTTAGAAGCCCTAGGCCGGCGAGGACGAGAACCACCTGTGAGATCAGAGTAGAAGGATAGCATATGGGGTAAGCACACTTGTCCAAAAGATACAAACATGTAGTAGTAGTCAAAGTAATGCAGGAGCTGAACTGGCAGAAAACACCCGGACTGTCCGGCAAAATCATCCCGGAGATTCCGCCACGACCGGACATTCCGGTGCATACTAACCGGACATTCCGGTCGGACCGGAGTGTCCGGCCTGTACATGCCGGACATTCCGGCTGGAGTCTTGACGATTTTGGGGCAGTTCGAGTGTGTTCAACCATTGCAGATCGGGATTGCTAGGACCACTACCAGGACTAGTATTGCACGCTATATGATGTATCCATGGATCTAGGTGAGACATAGCCCCCAAAAGTTCATCTAGATCAAACCCTAGGTATGGGAAGGGGAGGGGCACTATACCAACATCCATGGTGTCCTTCACCGGAGGGGAATGGATCCCAGCGGCAAAGGGAAGAGAATGGCCGGCGGCAACGGCTGGATCCGGGGTGGAGGAGCCCTCCCGGTGGAGTCCTTGGTCGGGGGCAGCAGGCAGAGAGCAAGAGGGAGTCGGGGGGAAGAAGGAGGACTGAACCGTCCACATCTCCCCGACCCCCTATTACGATTTGGAAACTGCCGGGGCTGGAGTGTCCGGGTGATATTCACCGGAGTGTCTGGCCCGGCTAGAATGTCCGGAGTGAATCAAGCGGAGAGTCCGGTCTAGCCGGATACTCCGGTTGGTTTAGGGCGGACAGTCCGGCCTCCCCGCGACCAAAACCCCCAATTTCAAGTAGTGGACAAATGTGTGGCTAGAGGAGCATGTTTAGAGATGAGGAAAGGCCTGGGATTCAGATGATGTACTGTGAAGAACCAAGAAAACATTGATTTTCAAGAAAAAGTCAAATTAAGTTCCAAATCAAATGGACCAAGAACCAACTCTTCAATAAGAAGAGGGCGATGGCCAAGGCCATCATGTAAGAGTTTGTGGCATGACACCGCGAAGAATTATCCTTGGGTTCATAACCACTACTCATCAATGAAACTCACATATCACAAAATGATATTAATAGTATTGAATTTATTAATGTTGGCATTATGGGGGAGGGATAGTCCAATGTATTAGGACCGCACTCCCCCTATCTCCATGCCTACACCTACACCAAATATGGGTCAAGACATAGGTGAATATGCAAGGTAATCAAGTCAAGCTCCTAGAATCCACGATATTTAGTTCATTCCTCAAAAAACAAAATCTTGCTTCATCAAGTGGCTTCGTGAAAATGTCGGCAAGTTGATCTTTGGTTGACACATATGATAGCTCAATATCACCTCGGGCAACATGATCTCTAATGAAGTGATGACGAATCTCAATATGCTTTGTCCTTGTATGATCCACTGGGTTATATGCAATCTTGATAGCACTTTCATTGTCACATAGAAGAGGCACTTTGTCACAATGGACACCGTATTCCTTTAAAGTTTGCCTCATCCATAGAAATTGTGTACAAACACTAGCAGCTTCCACATACTCGGCTTCGGCGGTGGAAAGGGATATACAATTTTGCTTCTTAGAAGACCAACACACCAAAGACCTCCCAAGGAATTAGCAAGCCCCGGAGGTTGATTTTCTATCATCCTTGTCACCAGCCCAATCCGAATCCGTGTACCCACAAAGAGAGAAAGTTGAGCCCCTAGGATACCAAATACCATAGTTTGGGGTATGAACCAAATATCGAAAGATTCTCTTGACCGCCATCAAATGGCTTTCTTTAGGAGCCGCTTGATATCTTGCACACACTCCTATACTCAACACAATATCTGGTCTAGATGCACAAAGGTAAAGCAAAGGGCCAATCATGGATCGATATACCTTTTGATCCACATCTTTACCATTTGGATTTAGTTCAAGATGAGTATTTGTTGCCATGGGAGTTGGAGCTCCATTTAGGTCTTTCATGTTGAATCTTTTGAGCATATCTTGAGTATACTTGGCTTGGTTGAAGAATGTTCCTCCTCTTACTTGCTTGATCTCAAAGCCAAGAAAAACTCTCAATTCTCCCATCATAGACATCCTGAACCTGTCAGTCATAAGCTTTGAGAATTCATCATTAAAAGCTTTGTTAGATGAGCCAAAGATAATATCATCTACATAGATTTGGCAGACAAAAAGTTCCCCATTGACCTTCTTAGTAAAAAGAGTGGGATCGATTTTCCCAACCTCAAACCCACGATCTAACAACAACTCTCTAAGGTGCTCATACCACGTGCGTGGGGCTTGTTTAAGCCCATAGAGTGCCTCATCGAGTTTGTATATGTGGTTTGGGAAGTTGGGATCCTCAAACCCCGGGGGTTGTTTCACATATAACAACTCATGCAATGGACCATTAAGAAATGCACTTTCTACATCCATTTGTTGTAGTTTAAATTTATGATGAGCCTCATAAGCAAGAAGGATACGGATGGACTCAAGACAAGACACAGGTGCATAAGTCTCTCCATAATCAATGCCCTAAATTTGAGAGAACCCTTGTGCAACCAATCTTGCCTTGTTCCTTATCACAATTCCATGCTCATATTGCTTGTTCTTGAAGATCCACTTGGTGCCTATGACATTGCGGCAATCTTTTGGCTTCTCCACTAACTTCCATACTTTGTTTTTCTCAAAGTTGTTGAGCTCTTTGTGCATTGCATCCAACCAATCCGAATCTTCAAGAGCTTCCCATACTTTCTTTGGTTCCACCATGGAAATGTGTGCTTGGTGATCACCAAAGTTCTTCAATTGTGCTCGAGTAGATATCCCTCTTCTTACATCTCCTACCACATTCTCAAGAGTGTGGTCTCTTAATTCCAAAATTCTACCCATTCTAGCTTGGCGACGAGTTTCGATTTCCTTGTTGTTTCTTGTGGGAATCACTTTATCATATTGTTCCTCGTCATGACCATCAACTTGACCTTGATCATCATTGGAGATATCCTCTTCTACAGGAGGCAGAGATTGACCTTGGTCTTGATCAAGCCCTCGACTGGCTAGGTATTCGGCTATTCTTATGGCAGTTTGTACAGATCTTCCTTGTGTAATGGTCTTAGCACCACTGGACATTCTAGAAAACGGAGACTCAATCACTTCTTGGTTGGAGGCATCTTCTTGATCAGTGGGTTGAGGGTCCACAACTTGTTCTTGGTGTGGGTCATTGTCCCCTTCGATCGGAGCTTGTGGATGTTGTGAAGATGAGGGCTCCACTTGAGTAGAGCATAGTTCTTCTTGATCCGCCATAAGGGGTTCCTCAATAGGACGGATAAAGCCCGCACCCATTCTTCCTATGGCTTCCTGAGGCATTTCATCATCTACATCACAAACATCAACACGTCCCGCTTGGGGACCATCATATTCTTCAAACACCACACTACAAGATTCTATGACAACTCCAGAGAGCATGTCATAGACTCTATAAGTGTGGGATTCGAGACCATAACCAACAAAAATACCCTCTAATGCTTTGGAATCAAACTTGGACAAACAAATACCCTTAATACGATAGAAGCACTTACAACCGAACACCCGAAAGTATGAGACATTGGGCTTGTTACCGGTAAGTATCTCATAAGGGGTCTTGACCAATTCTTTGCGGAGATAGAGACAGTTTGAAGCATGGCATGCGGTGGAGATGGCTTCAGCCCAAAAATTGTCTAGAGACTTAAACTCCGCCAACATGGTCCTTGCCATATCAATAAGAGTCCGGTTCTTCCTCTCAGCTACACCATTTTGTTGAGGGGTATATGCAGCGGAATATTGATGTTTTATTCCCTCATCACTAAGAAATCCATTTAATGTGTAGTTCTTGAATTCGGTACCGTTGTCACTTCTTATTGTCAATACCGGGACATTGTGTTGGCGTTGAGCCATGTTGATGAAGTCAATGAAGTTCTCTTGGGTCTCACTTTTTAGCTTGAAGAAATATACCCAAGTGTATCTTGAGTAGTCATCAACAATTACCAGACAATATTTCTTCCCACCAAGGCTTGCATGAGAGGGAGGACCAAAGAAATCCACATGAAGGAGCTCCAAGATCCTCTTTGACTTGATGTAGTTCTTTGGCTTGTGGGGAGAGTCATGCATTTTTCCTTCTACACATGCCCTGCAAACACGATCTTTGGCAAAGCAAACATTTTCTTTTAGTCCAACAATATGACCATCCTTGTGAAGGCTTTGCAAAGTTCTCATGTTGACATGGGCTAGGCGGCGGTGCCATAGCCAACCCACGTCGGCTTTTCCGAATAGGCACATCGGACTAGTTGTGGTTTTCCCCGAGAAGTCCACCACATACAAGTCATCTTCGACGTACCCAACAAAAGCAACCTTTAGAGACTTGCTCCATAAGAGGATCACAATATCAACATCAATAAAGACGGCAAAACCCATCTTTCCTAGAGCATGGACTGAAAGTAAATTATACCCAAGGGTCTCAACAAGCATGACGTCCACAAGAGTGATATCGTGTGCAACCACAACTTTGCCGAAACCCATTACCTTAGATTTTGACTTGTCGGCATATGTAACGGATATTTGATCAACATTTGGTCTCAATTCCTTGACACTAGATGCGCTTCCAGTCATATGACTTGTGCATCCACTATCAAGCACCCATTTTGACCCTCCGGAAGCATAGGTCTACAAAAGATCAAACTAGGTCTTAGGTACCCATTTTTCAATGGGTCCTCTTTTGTTAGGAACAAGGGTCTTGGTAACCCAAATAGACCATGCAATATAACCATCAAAAGGGCCAACATATTTTGCATACACATCACCATAATAATCACGCATTAAGACATAGTGAGGGTTAGCACTTCCCGCACAGTCATCATGAGACATAGTTTTTCCACTTGTGGTCTTACTTCCCACAATGACCTTGTTCTTTTCTTGGGCGGGCTTGGCCTTCTTCTTCTTGTTGTTCTTATTCTTCTTGGTGATAGAGACAAAGCCAATGCCCCCTTTTTCACCATTTGACCTTTGCTTGTTTAAGAGATCATCAATAGACTTGTTTCCTTTGGGAAAGGAGGTCTTAGCTAGCTTCTTCTTCAACCTAGCATGTTCTTCAAGAGTATTTGTACAACTAGAAGGAATGAATGTACTAGGTGAGGGAGTATTGACCAATTGAGTTTGAAGCTTTTCATGAGACTTTGTGAGTGACAATAGTTCACTTTCCAAGGCCTTGTGAGCCTTGCCAAGTGTCCCAAAATCCTCGGCAAGTTTTCCATGAACAACACCAAACTCAATCTTATCCTTTTTAGCCTTTTTGTATTTAACAATAGCATGATCACGTTCCTTGATGAGTTTATTAATAATGAGATCATTAGCACCATCAAGGCCCTCTAGTTTGGTTTCAAGAGATATTCTAGTTTCTTGTTCTTCTTCTAGAGAATTATTAAGAGCTTCTATCTCAATCATGTTCTCTCTTCCTAATTGACACCTCTCATCTAGAAGTTCTTGTGTGTGTGAAAGTTGATTTAAGAGGTCCACAACATGTTTCTTGTGTTCCCCTTGCAAGTTATTCATGAACACATCAAAAGCAACTAGTTCCTTTTTGACCTCAAGAGATAACTCATCATCAAAATCATCATTGATTAAAGAAGTGGAGTGTGATGATGATAATACCTCTGTTCCTCTTGCCATAAGACAAGTGACGTTCTTGTTGTAGAGGTTCTAATTTGGAGAGTCGAAGAGTGAGAATGAAGAAGTAGAGATGGTGGCAAGATCCGCCACACCATTTGGTGTATCCTCATCTTCCTCTTCTTCATCATCATCGGAGGAGAACTCTTCATGTGTGATCAAAGAAATTTCTCCCGGCTTCTTGTTGGTTGTGTTCCTCTTGACGAAAGGTTTCTTGTAAGGAGCTTTGGAGGTCTTCTTCAACACAAGTTTACCACCATGATCTTCTCTTTTCTCATAGGGACAAGCTGCAACGAAGTGATAGCGGTCACCAAAGTTGAAGCACGTTCTCAACTTGGAACCACTATCTCTTCTTCCATTGGTGTTGTTTCTTCGTTGCATTTCCATCTTGGCTTTGGCGGGATCTTTCCAAAAGTTTCTTGCATAGAAGGCCATATATTCACCATGAGCTACCTTGACATCATCGGGGTGGTTCATTGAAAGTCCCTCATCACTTCCTTCATCTTCATCATATTCCACAACCTTGGCCTTCAAGGCAAGATTGACACCGCTATTCATTCCAATGGCACGAGCGCGGGCGTCTTTGGCATTCTTGGCAGCAACCTTGAAGGCGGCCATCTCTTGCATCACTTCATTGGAGGTCATGAGATGGTAATTGTGTATTCCTTGGAGACTCTTCAAGTCAGTAGGCTCAAAAGGCATGAGTGCACTCACATACTTCCTCTTGATCCAAGCATCATCAATGTGAGAGGCACCAACATTCCTAAAGGCGCTGGCTGTGGATTTGAGTCTTCGGTACATGTCTTCATGATCCTCACCATCCTTCATGAAGAACCCTTCGGCCTCATTGCTTAAGGCATCATATCTATTTCTTCTCATACTCTCGTTGCCAACAAACAAGTCAATGAGAGCATCCCAAGCTTCCTTGGCGGTGTTGTAATGCTCAATGTGGGGAAAATCCTTTGGCCCTACACCAAGTTGAATCATGTGCAAGGCAGTCACACTGAGTTGGCTATTGACCACTTCTCTTGTAGTCAAGTTGGTTGGATCCTCAATTTTGAGTCCTTCTTCAATAATGTTCCACAAATCAATGCAAGAGCTGCGCACGTGAGATTTCATTAAAACTTGCCATTGAGCAAAGGAATGTGCAGATAACTTAGGTGGGTCTCCTCTATTATTTATACGTGGATGTGGCATAAGAGGGTCGGGAGAGTACCATCCGGGGACCGCATGGAACTCTTCTTTACCATCACCCTTTTTGGTGGTGGAGTTAGTGGAATTATGTTCATCCCCCGCCACCTCCTCCAAGGGCTTAGCCTTTGGGTTAGGTGGTGTTTCCTCTAGAGAGGGAGGAGGTGAGGTTTGCTTGTCCTTAACAAGTTGCTCAACGAGTTGACGCAATTGTTGGATCTCGTTGCCCAAGGTAGAGCTCAAGCTTGTTTCCAACTTCTTGAGATCTACCATGGTCACCGAATGGCTATCCTCACTTTCTCCTTCCCCGGTGGTGGCCATAATCTCTTAGGCGGTTAAGCCCGAATAAAGAGCCGAGGCTCTGATACCAATTGAAAGGATCGTATGGGCACCTAGATGGGGGGTGAATAGGTGCTACTCCAAATTTTACTCTTAATCGAATTAGGTTTGACACAAAAGGTAAATTCTCTAGATTATGCAACTAATGTGAATTTACCTATATGTCAACTAGCACAGAACTATGCAAGAACTAGAGATGTAAAGTGCGGTAAAGGATAGAGGTAACCAAAGTGGAGCACTCGGAGACACAAGGATTTGTTTCCCGTAGTTCCTTCATTTTGAGGGGAAGTACGTCTATGTTTTGAGAGGGGGCGGTATCAAACCACCAACACCACAAGAGGCCTCCCTTGTTCTCCGATGAACCTCACCCCAAAGGGTTCGATTCACCTTCCACTATAACGACAACCTTTGAGGTGGAAGCCGGCACCTTTACAACAAGTTCGAGGCACACATCCACAACCTAATTGGAGGCTCCCGAATGCAAGCAAGCTGTCAAACAATCAAAGACAAACTTGTAAGACCAAATCACAAGCTAGGGTTTCCAAGGAAACCCTAGAACAAGGGGCCCTCAAGTGAATGAGGGGGAAATGGAAATCTCTCTTGGTGAAGTAGTAGATCAAGGCCTCCTCCTTCGGTTCTCCAAAGATCAACGACTTTGGATGGTTGAGTGAAGAGTTCTTGTGGATTTGGTGGCTCAAATGGTGATGCTTTTCTTGAACTGGACGAGCAGCTTCCAAGGTAGAAGAAGGGGCCTATTTATAGGGCCCCTGGAATTAGAGCCGTTGGGAGCCACTTACACCGGACAGTCCGGCAAATACAAGCCAGACACTTCGGCCCAGCCGGACACTCCGGTTGACACCCGCCGGATACTCCGGCCTGGCAAAGTTTCCGGCCTGTGTCCGCACCAAGTCCGGGAGGAGTCTGATGAGGCATTCTGAATGTCCAGGAATATCTACCAGCCCCCAGAGCTGGACACTCCGAGGCAAACTCATCGGACACTCCGGCTAGAGAAGATTCCGGACCGTGTCCGTGAGGAGTCCGATTTGGTGTTCTGAATGTCCAGGAAAGACGCCCACATCCCAGGGGCGGAAAGTCCGGACGGATCCAACCGACGATCCCGTGAGGGCGGACACTCCGGTGAAGATCAGCCGGACAGTCTGGTTGGGACAGATTTCTTAGCACAAACAGGATCCAGGGGAGCACTTTTCCTTAAGGCAACAACTCACAACTATCTGATATCTCCTGCAACATTCAACAACAGATTAACCTATCCAAGTATTGTCAACAAACATCAAAATAATAGGAAGGGCATAAATGCCCTTTCAATAGAGGCATGTGGGTTTATCTGATGGGGACAACATCCCAAGTGCGAGTAGCGTACCTTAAAAGCTTCAACTTCAAAATTTCGGCAGAGCGCCAAAATATCTCGCCCACCCATTCAAACATCACGCCCATCCATTCAAACTTCCAGCCCCCCAAAACAACTATCCAGCCCCAAAAATTATTTTATTGCACAAATTTAGCCTGGAAGCTTGAAAGGGCGTTAAACATTGTGTGAAAAAAGGGGGCGGTGGCATTTTGATCCATCATCTTTGTAGTTTCTTCACAACAAAACACATTGTTGTTACTTGGAAATTCAAAAACAAACTTAAAATTTGGAAGCAGACATATTGGTTGATTTGCAAAGATGCACCGATCTACCAATACGGACACGTCATCATAAACTATTTCCATGACCTTGGTCACCTTTTTTTGGACGATGGTCATCTTCTTGAAAGCCTTAAATTGTTCGAAAATTTCAGCAAATACCTAGAAACTCGTTTAAATGCTAGGAAGCAACTCTCGCTGGCATGTGGGCCTAGACGGTGACAGCGCGTCTGAGAGGCCCCACGCCGGAGTAGCGTATGCTAGAAGTTTCGACCTCAAAATTTGGTACGGCGCCCAAACATCACACCCATCCATTAAAATATCCCGTGCATCCATTCAAATATGCTTCACCTCTTTCTAGAATGCAAAATTCCTCTTCTATCCCTTCTCCAGAAACAAGAATCCGAGGGAGCACTTCAATAATAGAGGGATATAGGTGGTAAATTCGTGTTCTCCAAAGTGCATCACCCCAACCACGTTTCCCAGCCCTTCTTCAATATTTACCTGCCCGCCCACTCTGACCTACACTGACTTTTTGGACCCACTATGCAAGTGACCCACAAGTCAGTGAGCCAGAATTACGAGAAGTAGAGATTCCCATCGCTTGTTGTTCAAAATTCGAACATTTTTTCACTAAACCAAAATAAAATCGTTAAAATCATCCAGCCTGGCTTCTGCTATCATTCCACTATGTCAGAGTAAAAGCAAAAAAAACAAAGCCAAACCCACATTCGTAGCTTTATAAGCCAAAAATCAAAAGCCAGAATTAGAGCCCAACCAAACAGCGCCTAAATATCAAGGAACTCTTCCCCTTTCTCCCTTGTTTTAGTACCTGGGTACCTTCAATTTTTTTAACAAAAAATATGACCAAGGAGGATATCATCGACTTGTAGATCAATTTTTGAGATACTTTCATTAAATTGCGGTAACACCATTATGTTCCACGAATATATATAACCATAAAGTTTGAAAATATTATTGAGAATTCACGGAATCCTAAACCATAAAATCTAAACCCCTAAACCCTGATCAAGCAAGTATCATGCAACTATACATCAAAAACTGAGATACTTTCATTAAATCAGGTAACGCCATTCTATTAGACGAATATAAGGATAAATCCTAAGCATTACCAAAAATTCTCTAAACCCTAAACTGAAAACAACCCATAAAACTAAACTGTAAAACCCTAAACCCTCGACCCATAAACCCTAATCAAGCAGGTACCGTGCACTTATATATCAAAATTTGAGATACTTTCATTAAATTGCGGTAATGCCATTATATTCCACGAATATAAGCATAAAGCTTGAACATTATTTCAAATTCCTAAACCCTAAAATCTAAACACTAAACCATAAATCCTTACCAAACACAAAGCATGCACTTATCGATCAAAAATTGATATATTTTCATTAAACCAGTAACTCCATTCTATTCGATGAATATAAGCATAAATCTTGAACATTATCGAAAATACCCTAAACCCTAAACAACCACTAATAAAACCTAAACCTAAAACCCCAAACCCTCAACCCATAAACCGTGACTGATCAGGTATCATGCACTTATAGATCAAATTTGGAGATACTTTCAATGAGTTAGGTAACGTCATATATATTCCATTCGATGAATATAAGCATAAAGCTTGAGTATTATTGAAAATTTGATAAAACCCCTAAACCCTATTCAGTCCATAAAACCTAAACCGTAAAACCCTAAACCCTCAACCCATATAAACCCTAACCAGGCAGGTATTGCGAACTTATAGATCAAAATCTAAGATTTGATCTTTGATTAAATTGCGGTAACGCCATTATTTTCCACGAATATAAAATAAACTTTGAAAATTGTTGGAAATGCCCTAAACCCTAAAACCCTGAACCCTCAACCCCGCACGTAGCATTCACTTATCGATCAAAAATTGATATATTTTCATTAAACTAGTAACTCCATTCTATTCGATGAATATAAGCATAAATCTTGAGCATTATCGAAAATACACTAAATAACCCCTAATAAAAACTAAACCTAAAACCCCAAACCCTTAACCCATAAACCCTAACCAATCAGGTATCATGCACTTGTAGATCAAATTTTGAGATACTTTCAATGAGTTAGGTAACGCCATATTCTATTCAACGAATATAAGAATAAAGCTTGAGTATTATTGAAAATTTGATAAACCCCTAAATCCTATTCAGTCCATAAAACCTAAACCTAAAACCATAAAACCCTAAACCCTCGACCCATATAAACCCTAACCAAGCAGGTATCATGGACTTATAGATAAAAATCTGAGATTCGATCTTTCATTAAATTGCGGTAACGCCATTCTATTACACGAATATAACAATAAAGTTTGAAGATTATTGAAAATGCCCTAAACCCTAAAACCCTAAACCCTCAACCCCGCCTAATCGACATTGGCAAATGAGGTATCACATGCACTTGTAGATCAAAAATTCAGATAAACTTTCCTCAAATTGTGTTAACGCCATTCAATTCCATGAATATAAGCATATATAAAGGAGCTTGAACATTATCAGAAATTCCCAAAAAACCTAAACCCTAAACACCTAAACCCTAGAAACCATAAAAACCCTAAACCCTCATCCCCTCAACCCCTTACCAAGAAGGTATGATGCACTTATAGATCAAAATCCGAGATACTTTCATTAAATTGCGATAACACCAGTCTATTCCATGAATATATATAAGCATATATATATAAGCTTGAACATTATTATTGAAAATTCATAAACCCTAAAACCTAGAAACCCTAAACCCTAAACCCTAAACCCTAAATACCAACTTTAAACTCATAAGCCCTAAACCCTAAAATCCTAAATCATATACCATAAACCTAAACCCCTAAACCCTCAACCCAACAAACACGAACCCTAAACCCCAGGCTATATATATCTTGTGTGGAAACTAGGGAAATGGGATTTTGAGCCATACTTATTTGTAGTTTCTTCCTAACAAAAGCCATTGTCATCGCTTGAAAAATTGAAAATAACTTCAAATTCAGAAGCTTCCTTTGTAAATAATATTTTAAATGCCAATAATACGGACCAATCTACCAAATACAAACATGTTGTTATAAACTATAGCAAAGGTGTGGCCATGACCTTGGTCACCTGGTTTGAAAGCCATGCAAATTCATACATGGTACACCATATATTGTATGACAAAATTAAAGCCATTATTATCGATTGGAGATTTTAAAATAACTCTAAATATGGAAGCTCTTTTTCTAAACAATATTGAAATACCAATATGCACCAATCTACCAAACATGGTTACATTATCATAAAGTATGGTAACACATATGGCCTTGACATTGGTCATGTAGTTTTGGAAAGCCATGAATGTTCAAACATGGTACACCATATTGTGAAACGAGTTTTTTCAAGAGTTATCAAATTTTATATATTTTCATGGAAATTAGCCAATGCACAAAGTGAGACACCAACAGAGAAACGAATGGTTGTATTTCGTTTTATATTTTGTTTCTTTATTTTTTAAAAAAACTGGCCCAAATTTGGTGTCATTACTATTCATATCAAAAAATTGAAACCTTGCAAACCTCTCGGTGGTTCTCCAATATTTGACTAATTTGGTACCTTTAAACTATTTTTAAAAAGTCAAGAGAAAGCTATATCACACACTTTGTAGTTCGTAAATAGACATACTTACTTTCAATCATCAAAAAGTTATTTAATTTCAGCATCTTCAGCTAGGAATCTTGAAAACTCGTGAAAGTAGGGCATTATCCACCAAATCTAGAATCTCCTTTGTAAACAATTGCTTGAAATGCCAAGATGCACCGATCTACCAAATATGGATAGGTTTGTAAGCTTGGTTGGCGAAGATGCTTCAATGTATGGAGTAGTACAAAAGATGAAAAAGGTATAGAAACTATGGTTGTGACCTTGCTCCTCTTGTTTGAAAGCCTTGAATTAATGTTCATTAATTTCGGCAGATGTCTATAAACTCATTAAATGCTAGAAATCATACAAGCATGTCGGTCTATGTGACAGGGACAGCATCCCATGTGGGAGTAGTGTATCTTAGAAGCTTCAACTTCAAAATTTCGGCAGAGCGCCGAAATATCCTGCCCACCCATTCAAACATCCCGCCCATCCATTCAAACATCCAGCCCCAAAAATTATTTTATTGCACAAATTTAGCCTAGATGCTTGAAAGGGCGTTATATTGTCAACACGTGGATTTTTAATCCCAGATGCCTGTTATGTCATACATCGCAATCCCAGGATTACCATTTTTGCGAGACATAATAGATTGGATATCACAATACATCATCCATTACAATCCATAATAAGGTCTTACACGAATAAAGGAACTCATGATCCAGTCTTAATACAACAAGCAGCAGAATAAATAATAAGCGTAGCGGTGGGGTCCATATTCAGAGGCACAGGCAATGCTGACGATGGGAGATGATCCTAGTTATCATAGCCGTCCTGCTGTCCTGCATCTTGGTAGTCTCCTTCATAGTCTGGCTATGAGAATAGCCAGGGACAAAAGCCATGAGTACTCTTTAAGTACTCGCAAACTATCACTAACAAGTAAGATAGTACTAGTGGGAAAAGCTAACTCTAGGTTTATTTGTAAAGTTAAGTTTGAAACCTAAGCTGAGTTCTGAAACAAAGAAAGATAAAATAAAGTTCTATAATCACTTAAGTTGGGAAGCTAGTGTCATAATCACAACCCTGTTGTGGTCAAGTCAAGAGTGATCATTCATTTCATAAGTCATTTTGAAAATATCCGACAACGAAACAGTATGACCACTCCAACTGTCCATAACCGCGGACGCGGCTATTCGAATAGTTTGACACTCTACAGAGGTGGTACACTTTCACCACAAGATTTGATACATCTGTCAGGGATAACCCTTTATCGTCATACTTAGTATGCAAATAATCAAACATAAACTTTCCTTTACACACCCTAGTATAAGCACCTCTCCTATGAGCATGGCCTCCCAACCATGACCATGTGTCATCTTGGGCACTACATAGGTGGACAACATTGAGAGGTAGCCTCAGCTCAAACCTCTCCCACGAGGTAACTAATACTAATGCATATAAACTTCCGGCTAAGCCTTACCCAATTCAGGTATTGTGGTTGTACGGTAAAATTGGAATGGTATCGCATCCGAATCCAACCATCAGTTTTTGTAAAAGGGCTAAGGCTCATGCCTCAACATTTTCATCATCATAAACCATTTGTGTTTCTCAACACATGTCAAAACATCTCAATAGAATGACTCATCATTCCAAGGTTTTCACAATTCATTTTCACCAAGTGTTCCCATCTAAAGTGACTCATGTTTTGATTTAGCTCTAAGCTACCAAGTTAAGAGTGTTCACAAAGGTGGAATGCTAATCTCAATCTCATGCCATAGAATGACATCTAAGGTTATCTAGATAGGTCAAGTTTTATATTCTTTATGCTACCTTCAAAAAAGTAAGGTACTTTAATAAAGTAAAGAGGTAAAAGCTTGGAAAATAAAACTTGGGGTAGGTACTAGTCAAAGTGGTATAACCAAAGACTACCTAATGCATCTTGCTTAGGTTATCTAGCTTAATTCTAGCTTGCTAACAATAGCTTGCTCAGTTTACTTGAAGTGCTAGGCTTGCAAGTAATCACTTGCATGGTTAACTTGTATAATGCTAGCTTGCTAACAATAGCTTGCATTGTTAATGATGGCTTGCTAGTATAATACTTGCAAGTGTTAGCTTGCCAATAATAGCTTGCCTTGGTTGGTGCAGTGGTTGAAGTTTTCTTCCTCCTCCTCTTGGTAGAACCCCTCCTCCTTGAAAGCTTGGTCGGTACTATCGTCTATAAATACATACGGAGTACACAATCACCAAACAAAGCTTTACTAGTCTACTTAGCACACTAAGGCACTCATTTGATGATTTATTATCATCACAAGCATCACAAGGTTTAATTAACTAGCTTTCTTTATTTTATTTGAGAAAAGTAATTTCTACTCATTGAAAATAACTAAGATTTAATATTCTCCAATTAAAATATGGAATCAAGTGGACACATGTCATCACCACATATTCTAACATATGGGAATGTGTTTTAAATATTGGATCACATTTGAATAAGTTTAAGTTTAATATTTAATGATTTAAAGTGACTAGAAATGCCTATATAGCATTATTTTGGTACCAGTCCAAAGTCACTGCATGTAAACCTCAATATTATTTCATATTGAGATAGGTATGGTTAAATGTGATTTTTGAGAGTTGGAATCAACTCAAAAGCTATTATGGTTGATTTTATAAAAATGTTTGAATGTGCAAATGCTTCTGTCTTGTTATTTTTACTAGGAGAGATATCTAACTCTAAATGAATTAAATCCAACGGGCTTGGGTAGATCCTTTCAGAAGATTTCCAACAAAATTTGAATCACTCAATTTGGTTTAGTAAATATTCCTGAATGGATTTTTAAACTAAGGGACAGAAGTGAGTTCAAACCTAAATAGAAAAATCTATATTTGAATTAACTAGGTCACGCGGGAAAGGAAATGGGCCGGCCGAGTGACGCTCAGCGGCGCAGAGGGCAGCTGACAGGTTGGTCCCGCTTGTCAGGGAGACTTAAAACCCGAAACGGTATCTATCAATCTGGGCCACATGATTAGAACCTAGATCAATGATCCAGTAAATCGACAGCGTCGACGACGGACGAACCCTAGACCGAACCCTAAACGGCCAGTGGGGGTCTACTGGGGACGTACCAGGGCTCCAGCTAGTGCAGCGAGGCGGGCAAACAAACTGGACAGTGACGGCGAACTCAGGCGAGGTCGCGGCAGGGGCTGCGTTGGACGGAATTGATGGTAGCGTCTCCTCCTCTGCAGCGGGCTCCTCCGGTGCAATTCCGGTGAACTACGACTCGAGCGGCTCCGGCGAGAGGTGGGAAAGGATCAGTGGTGAGAGGGGAGTTGAGTGGTGTGAATAAATGGTGCTGGGGAGGGCTCCTTATATAGGCTCGACGAGGGGACAGAGGGGGCAACGGCGAGCTCGTCGGTGACGATGATACATGACGCTATCGGCATGGGCGGCGTAGGCAGATGGTGGCTTGCCTCCTGGCGGTGCTCTACGGCTTAATTGCGCGGCTAGGGGCGGTGGCATGTGGTCGGGAGCGTCACGTGCTCTGAGGGACAGAGGCGGTGCTCGACGCGGTGCTCGGCGACTATGGGTCGCGCGGCAGTGCACGGTCGTGTCTAGCGGGTTGCTGGGGTCGAGGCGGAGCGGCGTGCGCAGTTTGCGGTTGAGGCGCGGTCTATGGCGTGCTGGCGGTTATCGCGCTCTGGCGCGCTTTGGCGAGCTCGTAGAGAGAAAGGGAGGCGACGCTGGGGAGTGGTCCAAGGGCTGGGGTCAATGGAGGGGTGGACAAGGAGGTGCGGTAGGGTTGGGCGGAGCTAGGGGACTTGCTGGTTTGGCGCGGCGCTGTCCCTGGCGCTTTTCCCTCTTCTGGCCGGCGGTGACCACCAAGTGGCGGCTCTCCACTGCCGCTGTGCTTACGGGTAGGACGGTGGGGTGCTGGTTGGACTCAGGGGAGACAAGGATGATCAAGGCACACCAAATGGCTCGACAAGATTTGATCAAAAACAGTAATAGTTAGGCTAATTTGATTCTGTCTGCAACCTGTTCGATCAAATGGCCCCAAGATAAAAATGTTTGAATTTTGGGCTGATTTTTGGTGGAGTGTTGTATCTTATGCTTGAGCTTCTAGGTGTGCTTGGGTTTTAAAAGTGGAGTTCATTTGAGTGGTTTTTTAATAAGTGTGATCTATACATATGAACTACATTCAATTTTGAAATGCCATTTAAAATTTGTGTTTGAAAGTTTTTGGTAGATCACAAAGTGGGCCTTGGTACATCACTACTTGTACTAGAAAGGGGTGCAACGAACCACAATTGTTTCTGTTAATATTTGAGTTCTAGGAATGGCCAAAGTAGGCATGGTGATTAAAATGGCACAAATGACCATTTCCTTATTTTATTCATTTTGATTTTTTTTTCTTTGGGATTTGTTTGGGAATGATCTAGATGATGTTTAATTCACCTTAGAATCATTTTACAACCAATGGATCACTCAAACATGGCAATTCAAAACAACTCCTAATTTAAATGCACACACATATGAATGCTTAATCATTTTAAATGGAAAAGTTTTTGTTAACCCCAAATTTGATGATTTGGATCTTAATAACCTTGGATTAGGGTTTTGGGATGTTACATATACATTGTGTGAAAAAAGGGGGCGGTGGCATTTTGAGCCATAGTTGCTTCACAACAAAACACATTGTTGTTACTTGCAAATTCGAAAACAAACTTCAAATTTGGAAGCAGACATATTAGTTGATTTGCAAAGATGTACCGATCTACCAAATACGGACACGTCATCATAAACTATTTCCATGACCTTGGTCATCTTTTTTTGGACGATGGTCATATTCTTGAAAGCCTTAAATTGTTAGAAAATTTTAGCAAATGCCTAGAAACTCGTTTAAATGGTGGGAAGCAATTCTGGCTTGCGTGTGGGCCTAGACGGTGACAGCGCGTCTGAGAGGCCCCACGCCGGAGTAGCGTATGTTAGAAGCTTTGACCTCAAAATTTGGTACAGTGCCCAAACATCGCACCCATCCATTAAAATATCCCGCGCATCCATTCAAACATGCTTCACCTCTTTCTAGAATGCAAAATTCCTCTTCTACCCCTGCTCTAGAAACAAGAATCTGAGGGAGCACTGTAATAACAGAGGGATATAGGTGGTAAATTCACGTTCTCCCAAGTGCAACACCCCATCCATGTTTCCCAGCCCTTCTTCAATATTTACCTGCCCACCCACTCCGACCTGCACTGACTTTTTGGACCCAATATGCAAGTGACCCACATATCAGTGAGCCAGAATTATGGGAAGTAGAGATTCCCATCACTTGTTGTTCAAAATTCGAACATTTTTCGCTAAACTGAGATAAAATCGTTAAAATCATCCAACCTGGCTTATACTATCATTACACTATGTCAGAGTAAAAGCTAAAAAAAGCCAAAAACACGTTCGTCGCTTTATAAGCCAGAAATCAAAAGCCAGAATTAGACCCAACCAAACATCGCCTAAATCTCAAGGAACTCATCCTCTTTCTCCCTTGTTTTAGTACCTGGGTACCTTCAATTTTATTTAACAAAAATATGACCAAGCAGGATATCAATGACTTGTAGATCAATTTTTTAGATACTTTCATTAAATTGCGGTAACACCATTCTGTTCCATGAATTTATATAACCATAAAGTTTGAAAATATTATTGAGAATTCATGGAATCCTAAACCATAAAATCTAAACCCCCAAACCCTGACCAAGCAGGTATCGTGCAACTATAGATCAAAAATTGAGATACTTTCGTTAAATCAGGTAACGCCATTCTATTAAACGAATATAAGCATAAATCATGAGCATTACCAAAAATTCTCTGAACCCTATACCGGAAACAACCCATAAAACTAAACTGTAAAACCCTAAACCCTCGACCCATAAACCGTAATCAAGCAGGTACCATGCACTTATATATCAAAATTTGAGATACTTTCATTAAATTGTGGTAACGCCATTATATTCCATGAATATAAGCATACAGCTTGAACATTATTTAAAATTCCTAAAACCCTAAAATCTAAACACTAAACCCTAAATCCTTACCAAACACGTAACATGCACTTATCGATCAAAAATTTGATATATTTTCATTAAACTGGTAACTCCATTCTATTCGATGAATATAAGCATAAATCTTGAGCATTATCGGAAGTACCCTAAACCCTAAACAAACCCTAATAAAACATAAACCGAAAACC
Organism: Avena insularis; assembly: GCA_023614405.1. Classification (NCBI taxonomy): domain Eukaryota; kingdom Viridiplantae; phylum Streptophyta; class Magnoliopsida; order Poales; family Poaceae; genus Avena; species Avena insularis. The sequence continues at coordinate 41,854,172 of CM042692.1, read as the reverse complement.
CCAAACTCTTAACCCATAAAACGTAACTGATCAGGTATAATGCACTTATAGATCAAATTTGGAGATACTTTCAATGAGTTAGGTAACGCCATATATATTCTATTCGACTAATATAAGCATAAAGCTTGAGTATTATTGAAAATTCGACAAAACCCCTAAACCCTATTCAGTCCATAAAACCTAAACCCTAAAACCCTAAAACCCTAAACCCTCGACCCATATAAACCCTAACCAAGCAGGTATCGTGGACTTATAGATAAAAATCCGAGATTCGATCTTTCATTAAATTGCGGTAACGCCATACTATTCCACGAATATAAAATAAAGTTTGAACATTTTTGGAAATGCCCTAAACCCTAAAACCCTAAACCCTCAACCCCGCACGTAGGATGCACTTATCAATCAAAAATTGATATATTTTCATTAAACTGGTAACTCCATTCTATTCGATGAATATAAGCATAAATCTTGAGCATTGTCGAAAATACACTAAATAACCCCTAATAAAATCTAAACCTAAAACGCCAAACCCTCAACCCATAAACCCTAACCAATCAGGTATCATGCACTTATAGATCAAATTTTGAGATACTTTCAATGAGTTAGGTAACGCCATATTCTATTCAACGAATATAAGCATAAAGCTTGAGTATTATTGAAAAATCGATAAACTCCCTAAACCCTATTAAGTCCATAAAACCGAAACCGTAAAACCCTAAAACCCTAAACCCTCGATCCATATAAACCCTAACCAAGTAGTTTTCATGGACTTATAGATGAAAATCTGAGATTCAATCTTTCATTAAATTGCGGTAACGCCATTCTATTCCACGAATATAACAATAAAGTTTGAACATTATTGAAAATTCTTGAAAACCGAAACCCCTAAAACCCAAATCCTAAACCCCTAAACCCTATAACCCTAAACCCTAAACCCTCACCAAGCACGTAGCATGCACTTATAGATCAAAATTTAAGACAATTTCATTAAATTGGGTAACACCATTCTATTTGACGAATATAAGCATAAATCCTGAGTAATATCAAAATTTCCCTAAACCCTAACCAACCCCTAAAACTTAAACTCTAAACCCTAAAGCCCTAATCCCTCAGCCATAAACCCTAACCAAGCAGGTGTCATGCACACATTGATCAAAATTTGAGATACTTTCATTAAATCATCTAACACCCATTTTGTTCTACGAGTATAAGCATAAATTTTGAGAATTATTTAAAATTCGCTAAACCCTAAACCCTAAACAACCCATAAAATAAACCGTAAAAACCTATAACCCTAAACCCTCGACCCATAAACCCTAACCAAAGTAGTTATTGTGCACTTATACATCAAAATTTGAGATACTTTCAATAAATTATGTAATGCCATTCTATTCAACGAATATAAGCATAAAGCAACTTGAACATTATTGAAAATTTCTAAAACCCAAAACCCCAAACCCCTAAAACCCGAAACCTTAAACCCATACCAAGCACATAGCATGCACTTATAGATCAAAATTTAATATACTTTCGTTTAATTTGGTAACTCCATTTTATTTGACGAATATAAGCATAAACCTTGAGCATTATCGAAAATTCCCTAAACCCTAAACCCTAAACAACCCCTAAAACCTAAACCCTAAAACCCCAAACCCTCAACCCATAAACACTAACCAAGCAGGTATCATGCACTTTATAGATCAAAAAATGAGATACTTTCAATAAATTAGGTAACGTCATTCTATTCGATGAATATAACAATAAAGCTTGAGCATTATTCTAAATTCGCTAAACTCTAAACCCTATACAACTATAAAACCTAAACTGTAAAACCCTAACCAAGCAGGTATCATGCACTTATAGATCAACATTTGTGATGCTTTCATTAAAGCAGGCAACGCCATTCGATTCGATAAATATAATCATAAATCTTTGAGAATTATTGAAAAATCGCTAATCCTTAAACCCTAAACAACCCATAAAACCTAAACCGTAAAACCCTAATCATCGACCCATAAACCCTAAACTAGCAGGTATCGTGCACTTATAGATCAAAATTTGAGATACTTTCGTTAAATTGTGGTAACACCATTCTATTACATGAATAGAAGCATAAAGCTTGAACATTATTGAAAATCAAAAACCATTAACCGTAAACCCTAATAACCTCCTAACCCTAGAACTCTAACTTCCTAACCCTAGAACCCTAAACCCTTACCAAGGAGGTATAATGCACTTATAGATCAAATTTTGAAATACTTTTATTAAATTACGATAACGCCATTCTATTCCATGAATATAACCATATATATAAAGCTTGAACATTATTCTTGATTATTCCCTAAACCCTAAAACCTAAACAACCATAAACCCTAAAACCTTGAACAACCCTAAACCTTAAATCATGAACCCTAGCTAAACCACTAAACCCTAAAAGCCTAAACCCTAAAATCCTAAACCATAAACCATGAACCCTTAAACCTTCAACCAAAAATAAAACCCCGAACCCTAAACTTAACCCTAGGCTATATATACTTTGAGTGAAAACCGGAGCAGTGGGATTTTAAGCCATGTTTTGTAGTAGCTTCATGACTAAAGCCATTGTTGTGCCTTAGAAAATTGAAATAACTTCCAATTCAGAAGCTTCCTTTGTAAATAATATTTTAAATGCCAATACACACCATAACAAATATGGATAGGTTATTATAAAGTATAGAAAAGATATGGCCATGACCTTGGTCATTTGGTTTGAAAGCCATGCATATTGTTAGATGGTACTCCATATATTGTGATACAATTTTTTCTCAGAAATTATCAAATTTCAAGATTATATTTTTCCATGGAAACTAGCTAGTGCACATAGTGAGAAACGAAGAGAGAAAATAATGGATGCAATTCTTTTTATATTTTGTTTCTTTGCATTTTTTATAAAATGGCCGAAATTAGGCGTCATTACCATTCATATCAAAAAGTTGAATTTTCCGAAACTCTCGGTGGTTCTCCAATATTTGACTACTTGATATATTTGAATTATTTTAAAAATTCAAGAGCAAGGTATATCACACACTTTCTAGTTCAAAATTAGACATATTTACTTCAGATTGTCAAAAAGTCATTTTATTACCTAGATTTAGCTAGAAAGTTTGGAAATTCATGAAAGTTGGGCATTGTCCATCAAATCTAGAATCTTCTTTTGAAATGCCAAGATGCAGCTATCTACCTTGGTCATCTTGTATGAAAACCTTCAAAATATAATGTTTATCAATTTCGGCAAATGTGTTGTCAACAGGCGGATTTTTAATCCCAGATGCCTGTTATGCCATACCTCGCAATCCTAGGATTACCATTTTTGCAAGACATAACAAATTGGATATCACAGTATATCATCCATTACAAACCATAATAAAGTCTTACACAAATAAAGGATCTCATGATCCAGTCTTAATACAAACAATGTAACATCCCAAAACTTCAATCCAAGCTTATCAAGATCAAATCATCCAAAAATAGGGTTATCAATAACTTTTCCAAATTTAAAATGAAAGCATTCATATATGTATGCATTTAAAATAGGAGTTGTTTGAATTGCCATGATTGATTGATCCAATGCTTGTAAAATGTTTCTTAGGTGATTTAAACATCATCTACGTCATTCCCAAACTTTTCCTAAAGAAAATCAAATCAAAAAGAATTAAAAAGGAGGAATGGTCATTTTGGCAAATTTAACTCTCATGCCTACTTTGGCTATTCCTAGTACTCAATTCTTAACAGAAACAATTCTTGATCTTTGCACCCCTTGCTAGTAGACATAATGAAGTACCAAGGCCCACCTTTTGATCTGCTAAAAACATTCTTTTACTTATTTTAATTGGCATTTGAAAATTGAATCTAATGCATATGCATAGATCACACTTATTTCAAAAACCATCTATTTGAGCTCCATTTTCAAAACCCTTGCAACCAGAGACTACCTATCACCAGTGGAGATCACTCAAAAAATTTGAAACCAAAATTCAAAACTTTCTTTCATGCGGCCATTTCATCAAACACTTGGCATGCATAATATCACCTCTAATCCTAGCTCACTGTTTACTACAGGGTTTTGCCCAATTGATCCCCATTTAATCCCCTTGTCCCCTCTTGATCTAACCGGAGCCTAACCAGCATCTCCCCTACCCCCTAGCTGCACTTCCATGCCATGCCGAGCACCACCTCGCCGGCCGACAGTTCACTCGCAGCAGCAGCTCTCTCCAGCCCCTCTCCTCATGTCTAGCAACTTGCCAGTGGTCCACCTCCACCGCCCAACCAGCCCTAGGCCAGAGATAGAGAGCAGAGCGGCCAGGAACTGCCGCGCTCGGAGCTTGTCGAGCATGCCGACGCCCCAGGCACGCCTGTCCCCGCCGCAGACCATCCCTTGGCACCAGCTCGCCATGCTCCACCTTGACCTGGAGAACACCCCAGACATCCCTGTCACGCCCAAAGCCTCACAGCCACCGTGGACACAGCTGGCCGCCTGACAGAGCCCCTGGCCTGCACTGTGCCACCGCCCCTACGGCTGCATTCAATTCCTAGAGCACCGCCAGGGAACCGCCCATCGATCGCCACCCCCAGCCATGCTTCTACCCCGCCGTAGCCTTGTCGCCGGAGTCGCCTGCCCATCCCGCTCGGTCTTACCGTCGGGCCTATAAAAGGAGCCCTCCCTAGCCCTTCTCTCCACACCATTCCACTCCCCTCACCTCTCTGAACCTCACCCACCTCTAGCCGGAGCAAGGAGAGCTCTGCCTCGCCGGAATTGGAGAAGGAGCAGCCGCGGCAGGAGGAGAAGGGCGCCGTTGATTGCGACCACCCCAAGCTCCGCCGCAACCGTGCCTCGCCTCGCCGTCGTCTTCCACGTTGTTTCCCCGCCTCGCCGACCCCGCTAGAGCCCTAGTACGCACCCAATAGACCCCCACCGAGCCGCTAGGGTTCGAGCTCGTCGGCGACCTGTTCGTCGTCAACGACAACCCTCAGCCGTTGATCTCGCTTCTAATCTTATGACCCACGGCTGCATTATTTTTCGTTTTATGCCATGACACGGGACCCCTGTCAGTTGAGCCACAGCCATGGAGCGCCACTAGGCCAACCCATTCCTTTTCCCGCGCTAGCCCATAGATTCAAATCTGGATTTTTCTTTTAAGTTAAATCTAGTTTCTGTCCACTAGTTTAAAAATCAATTCAGAGAGTTTTATAAATCCAAATTTCATGAAACCAATTTTGTCTGAAAGATATTAAAATGATCTATACAAGCCCGTTGGATTTAATTCAATTAGAGTTATAGATCTCTCCTAATAAAAATAAGAAGACAGAAGCTTTTGCAACTTGCAACATTTTTATAAAATCAACCAAGTTAGCTTTTAAGTTGATTCCAACTCTCAAAAATCACATTTCATCATATCTATCTAACCATGTAATAATATTAAGGTTGACATGTAGTGATTTTGGACTAGTACCAAAATAATGCTATATAGGCATTTCTAGTCACTTTAAATCATTAAATAATAAACTTAAACTAAAGTAATATTATCCAACCTTTAAATCTCATTCCCACATGTTAGAATATGTGGTGAGGACATGTGTCCACATGATCCCATATTTTGGTGGTGAATATTAAATTTTAGTTAATATTTCAATGAGTTGAAATTACTTTTCTAAAATAAAAAGGATGAAACTATTGAAATTAAACTTGTGATGTTTGTGATGATAATAGATCATCAATTGTGTGTTTTAGAATGCTAATTAGCCTAGTTAAGTATGGTTTGGTGATTGTGCACTCCCTATGTATTTATAGAAGATAGTACCGACCAAGCTTACGAGGAGGAGGAGTTCTACCAAGAAGAAGAAGAAGAAGAAGAAGAAGAAAACTTCAACCAATGCACCAACCAAGGCAAGCTATTGTTAGCAAGATAGAATTAAACTAGATGGTTTAGCAAAGATGCCTTAAGAATGATTTGATCTCACCCCATTGACTGTTAGTACCCCAAGTCTTAGTTACAAGTTTTACCCCTCTTAGGTTATACAAAGTTCTTTACTTGTTTTGAAGGTAGCATAAAAAGTATAAAACTTGACCTACTTAGAAACCTTTAGATGTCATTCTATGGCATGAGATTGAACCCATCTTTTCCACCTTAGTGAACACTCTTAACTTAGTATTTTAGAATAGATCAAAAACTTGAGTCACTTTAGATGGGAACACTTGGTGAAAATGAATTGTGAAAACCATGGAATGATGAGTCATTCTATTGAGATGTTTTGACATGTGTTGAGAAACACAACTGGTTTATGATGATGAAAATGATGAGGCATGAGCCTTAACCCTTTTATAAAACTGATGGTTGGATTCGGATGTGATACCATTCCAAATTTACCGTACAACCACACTACCTGAATTGGGTAAGGCTTAGCTGGAAATTTATATGCATTAGTATTAGTTTCCTCACGGGAGAGGTTTAAGCTGAGGCTACCTCTCAATGTTGTCCACCTATGCAGTGCCCAAGATGACTGATGGTCATGGTTGGGAGGCCATGGTCATAGGAGAGGTGCTTGTACTAGGGTATGTAAAGGGAAGGTTATGTTTGATTATCTGCATACTAAGTATGATGATTCAGGGTTATCCCTGACTGATGTATCGAATCTTGTGGTGAAAGTGTACCACCTCTGCAGAGTGTCAAACTATTCGAATAGCCGTGTCCGCGGTTATGGACAGTTGGAATGGCCATACTGTTTTGTTGTCAGATGTTTTCTAAATAACTTGAAATGAATGATGAACTTTGACTTGACCACAACAGGGTTGTGTTTATGATAATAGCTTCCCAAATTAAGTGATTCTAGAACTTTACTTTATCTTTCTTTGCTTCAGAACTCAGCTTAGGTTTCAAACTTAACTTGATAGTTAACTTAGATTCAGCACTTTAACTTAGAATTATACTCCTTGTTAGTAGTAGTTTGCGAGTACTTAAAGAGTACTCATGGATTATGTCCCTGGCTATTATCATGGCCAGACTATGAAGGAGATTATCAAGATGATGGTCGGCAGGACGGCTATGATAACTAGGACTATCTGCCTTCGTCAGCATTTCCTGTGCCCCTGAAGATGGACCCCACCGCTACGCTTATCTTTTAATTCCGCTGCTTGTTGTATTAAAGACTGGATCATGAGATCCTTATTTGTGTAAAACCTTATGTATGGTTTGTAATGGATGATGTACTGTGATATCTAATCCGTTATGTCTCGCAAAAATGGTAATCCTGGGATTGCGAGGTATAGCATAACGGGCATCTGGGATTAAAAATCCGGGTGTTGACAAGTTGGTATCAGAGCCATCCTGACCATAGGAGACCCTAGTTAGAATGGACATCCAAACCAAAAAACTTAGCTTCAAAACCAAAGTGAGTATTTATGAAAAACTATTCCCTCTCTTACCCTTGTGAACCCATGCTTTCTCAAAAATTCATGTTCCTCAAAATTCTTACATTACTACTTAAAATTTGACACACTTGATCACTTCACTAACTTCCTCATCCTTAATCCTTGTAGATGGAGACTCAGTTCAGCAAGTTTTACCAGTTGGGAAATGGAGGTCAGCTGATCTTCGAGAGGGATCTGGATTCACTATCGGAGTTACTGGGATGCCCACATCCGGAGTTTCTTGGAGCTCAACTTCCAGGACCCCCAGGAGGAGACCTACAGTGGCTAGTCACCGCGGATCTTCGAGGAAGCATCGAAGCACCAACTTCTGGGAGAATTCAGTTCTCTGTGAGAGATAACAACTGGCTAGATGTATTAGCAGGGCAATGCATGAAGCTCTCGCACACCTATGTGCCCTCAGCGTCAACAAGATCCAAGGAACCCATTTTGCTCACTATGCAAGACGTGACTTCATGGGAATGACGATGGAGATGCCATGTCACCCAGAGTTGAGGCGTCAAGTGGAGAACCTTGACTTCTTGCTTCATGATGATGCCAGAATCGGACAATGCCAGGGAGTTAGCCAACCAGAACCGTTCCATTGCCGACCGGAAGGCCCAGACTTTCGCACTGCTCATCCAAGATCACCAGTCTCTTTGTCGCCAGCGTGCAAAAAAGGATCGCACCATCGCCCGTCTTCGCAAGAAGGTGGCCGACCTCGAGAAGACCGTCAAGGAGCAGGAAGCTCAGCTTGCCGCAAAGGAAGAAGAAGATGAGGGTGAAGACATCCAGGGAGATATGGATTCTTACCTCAGCAACGATGATGACTTTCTGGAGGAGGATGTTGTGGACTTCTACACTGATGATGAAGACTCCGACTTCATCAATGATGAATAGATGCACTGGAGCACTGTCATAGCATGAGATGTATCATCTCATTGTATCATAGCTTACAGAATGGTTCATCAAACCATCTGTTTTCCCCTTTGATTGTTGTGGTGTATGTTGTATCGTGTGCTTGCTTGCATGAATGAAAATGAAGTTAGTTGAAAAACCTGAGTCTAACTCAATGTTTAAGCTTTGAAAACCCAAAACCATGAACCTTAGACTTTCCATCTCACCCCTATATCTATCTCAATCTTCAGATGACTCGTGGAAACCAAGGAGGGAGCAGCTCGTCGCAGGACCCAATGCTGCAGATCTTGCAGAATCTCATCGCGGACCGTGAAGCAAGTAGGGCCGAGCGTCAAGCCCACTTAGCAACATTGCAGCAGATCGCCCAAATGGCTCTCAACAACCAAGGACATGGAAATCAGGATCACCAAGGATCCAAACTCAAAAACTTTCAGAACACCAATCCCCCAATCTTTAACCAATCTGAAAACCCATTAGATGCTGATGACTGGTTACAGACCATGGAAAACAACTTAGAGGTTGCTAGAGTTGATGAGAATGAGAAAGTTCTCTTCGCCACCCACTATCTGGCAGGAGATGCAAGAGCTTGGTGGAATAGCATCCGCAATATGAACCATGGTCAAGTGATGACCTGGGAAGCATTCAAGGTCAAGTTCAGTCGCACCCACGTGCCGCAAGGTCTTGTCAACAGAATGAGAGATGAGTTCCGCGAATTGAAGCAAGGAAGAATGACTGTGGTGGAGTACCGTGACAGATTCTTGTCACTTGCCAGATATGCACCGGATGAGATCAACACGGAAGCCAAGAAGAAGGAGGGATTCTTAAATGGACTGCATGATGAGATGCAGACTGTCCTTGTCAACATCCGTTTCGATGATCTCGAAGAGCTAGTCGACTCTGCCATTCAGATGGAAGGGAAGATTAACCAGGCAAACGACAACCGCAAGCATCATATGATGCAGCAGTCTAGATCCAGTATTCACTAGAAGTACCGTCCCAACCCCTCACCAGGATATGAACCAAGGAACAACCGACCCCTAAATTCTCGCCCAAGCTACCCCAACCGTAGCGGAGGTAATGTGAAGTCCGGAGGAAACAATCACAATTCCGGCAATGCCAACAATTTCAACCGTGCCCCTCCCAAGAACAACAACAACAACACTGCACCCAGAACTGGCAGCAATGCTGTGCCTGTCGCAGTCAAGGACAAGTCCCAGATCACTTGTTTCGAGTGTGGAGTGAAGGGTCACTACTCCAATGAGTGTCCCAAGAAGACTGCCGCCAATGCCCCTGTGAATGCCCCAGCTCAGCAGCAGCGTCGTGTTCAACCAGGAAGGAGATTTGCCCTAGGGAACCCTCACAACCGCAACGGTCATCTCTTCCACATGAACGCAAAAGAAGCCCAGGAAGCGCCAGATGTAGTGCTGGGTATGTTTTCTGTGAACTCAGTTTTAGCAAGAGTATTGTTTGATTCTGGAGCATCGCATTCATTTGTCACCAAAGAATTTGTATGCACTAGTAAGATTCACCCAACCAGCCTGAAGAATGTCATGATAGTTCAAATCCTCGGTTCAACAACAAAAGCTAGAAAAATTTGCAAAGCTGTACCTATCAGAATACATGGGATAGATTTTTATGCCAACCTAATTGTACTTGGAACCAAAGGATTGGAAGTAGTACTAGGTATGGACTGGATGTCAAGGCATAAAGGACTGATAGACTGTGCTAAGAAAGCCATCACCATGACCAGTAGTTCTGGAGTAACAATAGAGCATATCTCTGAGACCTTACCCCGTCAATTCAAGTGCAACAAGAGTGTAGCCCTGCCCACCATTGACCAAGTCAGATTAGTCTGTGAATACCCCAACGTATTCCCAGATGAATTGCCAGGTATGCCCCCGGATAGGGATATTGAGTTCAGTATCGAACTAATCCCTGGAACCGGACCTATAGCCCAGAGACCCTATACCATGAACCCCTCAGAGTTAGTGGAACTAAAGAAGTAGTTGGATGCCATGTTAGCAACAGGCTTGATTCAGCCAAGCGCATCGCCATGGAGATCACCAGTGTTATTCGTCGACAAGAAAGATGGAGGCAATCGTCTGTGTACAGACTACAGAAAGTTGAATGTCGTCATCATCAAGAACAAGTACCCCTTGCCAAAGATAGAGGATCTATTTGATCAGTTAACTGGAGCCCAGGTATTCTCAAAGATTGATCTTAGGACTGGTTATCACCAACTTAAGATTCGTGCAATGGATATTCCGATGTCACATCCCAAGATTTTCCAAATCTTGACATGTGAAAAATAAATAAAAAAAATAAATCTTTGTTGAAAATCAGGGTGAAAAGAAACTTTTGTTTCTAAAAGGAAACTTAAAATCCCATCTTGAACAAACTTTGGTGAAAGTTTGAATTCAACAAATCCAAATCAAGGGAAATGCATTCCTCAATGAATGTATCTGGAAATTTGAACACTAGGAAAGTAAATCAAAATCCCTAAGCCCTAATGGAAGGAAATCATTTTCCAAAGTATCTCCAAATCTAAGGATTTGATCCATACCAAATCTGATCAACAAATAATCACAAAGGATCAAGTAAGACCATAGAGATTGATTTCACTTAGTTTGGAACCATAAACAAAATCTTATGAATATAATAAGATAAGGAAATTGAATTTCCAAAGCCATTAAAGCCCTTACCAGAACCCATACCTTTTGGTGAACAAATAATCCTAAAGGGATTTATAAAGATAAACATTTAATAAAGAAAAATAAAATGTTTTGGAGTTACTATTTTGGATCTTTTTATAAAAGGTTTTGGTTTTCAAAATAAAAAGAAGTGTTTTAAGTAAAGATTATTTTTATAAAGCCAAATTAAACCTTGGCCAAGTTTCTTTTAAACAAAAAGTTTTGCTTTGATTTAAAATGAGTAAAGGTTTATTTAAGTAAAATAATAAGGATTTAAATATCCAATTTTATTTAAGTAAAGGCTTTTCCCATTTTAAATGAACACTAAAACTTATTTGTTTATTTTAAATAAGTTTTCCAAAGTATTTTGTTTTCTCAAAATAAAACCTTTTGAAGTGTTTTGGTTTTTGTTCTTGATTTCAAAATAAAGTTTTTAAATAAACAAATCCTATTTTGTTTTTAACTAAGGTCCATTTATTTAATTATTAGTGGAACCAAAAACAAAAGGTTATTTTGTTTTAAACAAGTTTTCCAAATATCTTTTATTTTCAAATAAAACCTTCTGTTTTGGTTTTTGAAAATATTTGGTTTTTAAATGGAGATTTTATTAAATCAAACCCTAATTTATTAAATAACTAATAGATCCATGTTATTTAATTATTAAATGGATCCTAAAAAGAATAAAAATATTAATTTTGTTTTTGAGATTTGGATTATGTTGTTAAACAGAACCAAATTCAAAATACAAAGTTGGGTGTTTGTTTGAATTGTTTGAATTGTTTGAAAAATTGTTTGAAAAAGAATTAGAAAAAGGAAAAAGATTCAGACAGAAAAAAAATAAGAAAAAGGACAGCCCAGCCCAACAGGCCCAGTCCAGCCTAGTCTTTCTCCCCCTCCACGAAACATTTCTCACTTAAAATCGCACCCACACAGAAGCTGACAGGTGGCCCCAAACCCCACACTCTCCCCCTCACTGCCAGGTAGGCCCACATCACTGTTCGTCGTTTCACCCTCTCCCCCGAACCGTTTTTATTCACCGCGAAACAAACCCGCAAAGAGTATGACCAGTGGACCCTCTTCCTTGTTTCTTTTCCCGCTGACCAATCGACCCCACCCAAGCGAACCGTTTTTCTTTACCGCGGACAGAACCCACGTAGTCAATGACAGCCGGGCCCACTTCTCCTCTCTTTCTATCGCTGACAAGACGACCCCACCTCTACTGCTCATCGTCCTCCCCGCGACTCCTTCTTCCCCTCACCGCGCGGCCGTTTCTGCCTTGATTTCTCGCGCTTGAATTCGCTTTAACGCCGCGATAATTCCTCGCAGCGACCAGGCACATTTAAACGCCTGTGACTCCTCTCTCGTTCCCCTCTGTCTCCTCCCCAAAGCATGCCACCAGGCCGCCCCAATTCCTCCCCGAGCGTCCTCTGCTCCGACATGGTCCGGTGACGATTCCGACGAAACCTCTCCACCCCTTGCCGCCCTAAGCAACCTAGCAGCTTCCCCACTCCCAGACGCACCTCCCAGCACTTTTAGTTCGACATGGCGCGAGCAACGTCGCAACGAGCTCAACAGCGTCGCCGTCATCTGCTCTCCGACGAGTTTTTCCGGTAAGAGCCGACCACCCCGAGCCCTCTCGTTCACGCTCACAGCTCCGCCATGATCTCCTGCGTCTAACCCTGCCCTCGCATCTTCTCGTGACACATGCGGCGTCTCCGACCACGACTGAGACCACCGCGTTTACTGCAGACTCCGGCGACCTTCCCAGGTAAACTCCGTTCACCCCCGCAGCTCCTGTTGATGCTCCCATCTTTCCCAGATCAATACGCGCCTGACCACATCCTTGTTTTGCCTCGGCGCGACCTGCAATCTCACCTTCGACAGCAACCAGAGCCGCCCGTCGTCAGACGCAACTCCGGTGAGGAATTGCCGCAGACCCCGAGCGCCCCTCGCCCGACCAACACCTCCTCGAGCATCGCCGTGACCCCCTGAGCTCGGTGAGCAACTCCTCTTTCTCCCTCACCCCCTATAGCATCGCTTCCGTCGTCGACCGACAGCTCCACCGCCGGTAGCCACCGCAGCGCCGCCCACTTTAGGTCAAACTCGCCAGCACCGTTCGATCTAGATTGGGCGCTCACGATTAGTTCACTTAACACCGAAGGGGTATGTCCTCTGGACCGCACGATTTGAGTTAGATCCAACGCCTCTCGACGCTTGATCCAACCGAATCGGTATCAGCGAATAGGGTTAGGACACGTGTCTGTTGATCTGTTTAAAAACAGATTTGAAAGCAGAATATTTTGCAAACTTCAAACCCTTGTATCTTTGGATCCACACGTCCAAAAATTACAAATTTTATGTCGTTGGATTCAGGAGAGCAAGACCTAACCAGCCCTACCCTTAGTTTAGCAAATAGTATCTGTTAGTTTGCTTGATTTTGCAGATTCTTTTGTGTGCTTGTTTAGATTAGAAAAATTGTTTAAAAATGAATTTAAGGTTAAAACCTTTGCAAAATGGTTTGTTGTGACCTTACTGACCCTAGGAACCAACCTATGTCTTGGAAAATGATTTTTGTAAATGGATTAATTAGTTTAGTCCATTTCTAGCCAAACAAAACTATCGTTTTGTTTATGAAAATTGGTTTTGAGTAAAAACTTTGGAGAAAATGGTTTAGACCAAACCTACTGACCCAAACACCAAGTTTTGCAATAGCAACTCATTTGGTGAACCCTATAGGCTAATGCCTTAGTAAAAATATTTCTTCACCCCATAAAATAACACATTGTTTTGAAAATGGTTTTGAAGTGAAACCTTTTGCATGTGACTTTTGCCACTTGACAAAATGACCATTAGGTGTATTCCAATGCCTATGACCCATTAGGAACCACTTTTTCAAACAAAACAAAGCTTGGCATGCTTGCATGCATTACTTTGACTTTGCCATTTTGGAAAATGACCAATTTGGAACTTACAAAGTTTAGAAGCCTAGTGAAGACCATCCTTACATTAGAACCAACCTTTGCATGCTTATGCATGACTTAGATCCCATTACTTTGTGTGTGTGAAAAATTGTTTGTTTGACTTTAGTTTGGAATGTAAATTGAATTTGTGTTTGCTTGATTGGTAGATTGAGTTTGTGCCTTGCTTGATTGAATTGTAGTGACTTGAAGAGTGTGATTGTTGCAAGGACAAGGAGTGAACTTATACCCTCTACCAAAAAGGCAAATGATATATTCATGAATATTCCCTTCCTATATTTTATACTTGCATTAGATATTTTGTTAAGACATGCATGCTACTTTTGTCAATTGATATGTTGGGAAATCCTAAGTAGATTAGAATGATAGAATTGCTAGGAAAATTACCTAAGGATAAGTTACCATGCCATGCTTAGCCTAGCTATTAGAAAACAAGGGTGGTTCATATATTCACACTATGGAAAAATGTTCTAAGTCTGAGGACTTGTGTTTTATTTAACAAAACAACTAAGTTAATGAATCACCTGGGTGGAATGGAAGGAATGGTCTATGTTGAGTGGTTCACAAGGCCATGGACTTGGCTTGTGTATCTCACTTGTGGATGGCCACCCAGGAACAAAGAGATTTGAGATGTCAAATGTTGAGAAGCTTCAAGTGCAACCACTTGGCAATATGGGCTCTGCCATGATCTTAGGTTGCTGGAACTTAGTCTCTTGGACAGTTGGTGGTAGTGGGAATGATAGGTTGGAGCGCGTCCATTTGACTAAGGAAAGGCTTCTGAAGGATCTTGTCTTGGGAAACCAAGTCTTGTGGGGAATGTGCACCACCTCTGCAGAGTGTAAAACCTAAGTACTTAGCCATGTCCCTGGTAAAGGACAATTTGAGCATCAAGACATGGAAGCTTCAAGAATCTCATCACTCCAATTTCTAAATAAAACTTGTGGGTGAACAAGGGTTAAAGGATCTTCAGTCTTTGATTGGTAGATGCCTCGAGAAGGATCTTCAGTCTTTGATTGGTAGATACCTTGGGAAAGTTTTTGCCAAACAAAAACTTAGTGTTTTCAAAATGTTAGGGAAAAATCTATTTTGAGCAATGCAAGCCTCAACTCCACTTAGCCAAATGCATATAGATGATAGACTCCACTATACTACCAAAGTATCACTTGCCAATACAATTCAAATGTATTGACCCTTGTGGCTGTAACTTGTAATGTTGCAGGTTTGATTGATTTTAGTGAAGATTAATTGATTAGGATTACAAAGTCTACAACCAACATCTGCCTGTGGCACTTTGAAGATGAAGGACCCATGACTATAGTTATTCCGCTGCAATGTAATGTAAATAGCCAATGAGCTATGTTTGATGTAATAAATGATTTTATTCCTGGTTATAAAGTTGTATTATGACCTTTGTTTCTTGATATTACATCTAAACTGTGGATGCTAGCTATTGATCCAGGGACTAGCATTGTAAACACAGGGGGCTCAATCTTATTAAAGGTTGGGGACCTTACAGATGGTATCAGAGCATTGTATTGCCTGTAGGATTTGTAACCCTAGGATTGGACAAAAACCCTTAGAAAAATAGGAATTGTTTCATTCCAAAAACTTATTTACAAAAACAATCTTGTAAACTCTTTCCTCAATCATTTTGGTTTCAACTCTACTTCTCTTCTACTTCAACTTGATGGAAAAGCCTACCCTTTGACCAAAGACTTCACCATGTGCAAAGGACTTATTCAACTTCATCAACTCTAATGACTTCAACTTCATCAACTCTAATGACTTCAACTTCATCAACTCTAGTGACTTCAACATCTTCAGCATGTTCACCAAGACTTCCAACTTGGATGACACTAAAGGCTACAAGTGAGACAATAAATGTTACTCAAGACTTGAAGACTAGGGAAACACAACTTAGAAGAAGCCATCACCACCTTTGAAGTTTTGTGACCAAGACACAAGAATTCTCCAAGGATACAAAGAACTCATCCAAGAAGAATCAACCAAGAAGGATGGAAAGATCACAAGTGAACCATATAGTTGGACCACCATATTTAGTTTAAGTCAAAACCCACCAACTTATGTGGTGTAACAAAAAATATTTTTGGTTGCCTACAAATGTGTTTGAAACTGGTTGTTTGAGTGGAGTGTTTGTTTGTGATTGCTTGCACATTGTTTGTGTGAATTGTGATGTGTGTGATTAGGATTGATTCCCTTAGAAATCTTTTGTCTATTCTAATCCCAAATCCAACCCCCAAACAGATGACTTCTCCAAGAAACTCCAACATCAAAGATGGTGACAACAACAACCAAGAGGTCAACATGAGAGAACTCATAGCAACCCAAAACCAGTTGAGCCAAGAGACAACTCAGCTTTTAGCCAACAACAATGGATTAGACCCAGCCATACAAAGGATTTTGAAGCTTCAATCCCAATTGATGCATGGATTGGTTACTCAAATGATCAACATGAGAGGAAACTCTTCCAAAGAAGCTAATGACCACAAGGATGACAAAGATGTTATTCTAGAAGGAACCCGAGTTAGCAATACTTGTGTAGTCAAGGATCATGCAACCAAGGAGCATGAAGATCAATGCCCCAAGAAGAGAGAAAGATCTCCCACTCATGAAGAGCATGAACTAGAAGAACTCCTAGCTTTGGAGAGACCCAAAAAGAAGAAGAAGAAATGCCCCAACACTAGCAAGAAGGATATTACACAAGTGCAATGTTTCAAATGCAAAGAGATGGGACATTATGCCAATGAATGCCCAGAAAAGAAGATGGACCAAATAAACAAACAAGAGGCAATGACACCAAAAGAAAAGAAAGATATCAGCCAATTGATATGTTACAATTGCAAGAACCCAGGACACTATGCAAGCAACTGTCCAGAAAAGATGAAGAACAAGTTGATCAAGCCTATGGAGAAACTCAACCTTGGCCCATGAGTCAAGTATGGAAATAAAGGCCACTATGCAGAAGTTTTCCAAGAAGAAGTTTTCCAAGATCCAAGCAAGCCAAGATGTAGTTAGTTGGAAAAATTTTAAGGGTGGTAGTACCCTAGATGCTTTCGAGCCAACTTGTAACCCCTAGCCTTCCCAAATCTCGGGGACGAGATTTATTTTAAGGGTGGTAGCCTGTCACATCCCAAGATTTTCCAAATCTTGAAATGTGAAAAATAAATAAACAAAATAAATCTTTGTTGAAAATCAGGGTGAAAAGAAACTTTTGTTTCTAAAAGGAAACTTAAAATCCCATCTTGAACAAACTTTGGTTAAAGTTTGAATTCAACAAATCCAAATCAAGGGAAATGCATTCCTCAATGAATGTATCTGGAAATTTGAACACTAGGAAAGTAAATCAAAATCCCTAAGCCCTAATGGAAGGAAATCATTTTCCAAAGTATCTCCAAATCTAAGGATTTGATCCATACCAAATCTGATCAACAAATAATCACAAAGGATCAAGTAAGACCATAGAGATTGATTTCACTTAGTTTGGAACCATAAACAAAATCTTATGAATATAATAAGATAAGGAAATTGAATTTCCAAAGCCATTAAAGCCCTTACCAGAACCCATACCTTTTGGTGAACAAATAATCCTAAAGGGATTTATAAAGATAAACATTTAATAAAGAAAAATAAAATGTTTTGGAGTTACTATTTTGGATCTTTTTATAAAAGGTTTTGGTTTTCAAAATAAAAAGAAGTGTTTTAAGTAAAGATTATTTTTATAAAGCCAAATTAAACCTTGGCCAAGTTTCTTTTAAACAAAAAGTTTTGCTTTGATTTAAAATGAGTAAAGGTTTATTTAAGTAAAATAATAAGGATTTAAATATCCAATTTTATTTAAGTAAAGGCTTTTCCCATTTTAAATGAACACTAAAACTTATTTGTTTATTTTAAATAAGTTTTCCAAAGTATTTTGTTTTCTCAAAATAAAACCTTTTGAAGTGTTTTGGTTTTTGTTCTTGATTTCAAAATAAAGTTTTTAAATAAACAAATCCTATTTTGTTTTTAACTAAGGTCCATTTATTTAATTATTAATGGAACCAAAAACAAAAGGTTATTTTGTTTTAAACAAGTTTTCCAAATATCTTTTATTTTCAAATAAAACCTTCTGTTTTGGTTTTTGAAAATATTTGGTTTTTAAATGGAGATTTTATTAAATCAAACCCTATTTTATTAAATAACTAATATATCCATTTTATTTAATTATTAAATGGATCCTAAAAAGAATAAAAATATTAATTTTGTTTTTGAGATTTGGATTATGTTGTTAAACAGAACCAAATTCAAAATACAAAGTTGGGTGTTTGTTTGAATTGTTTGAATGGTTTGATTGTTTGAAAAATTGTTTGAAAAAGAATTAGAAAAAGGAAAAAGATTCAGACAGAAAAAAAATAAGAAAAAGGACAGCCCAGCCCAATAGGCCCAGTCCAGCCCAGTCTTTCTCCCCCTCCACGAAACATTTCTCACTTAAAACCGCACCCACACAGAAGCTGACAGGTGGCCCCAAACCCCACACTCTCCCCCTCACTGCCAGGTAGGCCCACATCACTGTTCATCGTTTCACCCTCTCCCCCGAACCGTTTTTATTCAACCCGCAAAGAGTATGACCAGTGGACCCTCTTCCTTGTTTCTTTTCCCGCTGACCAACCGACCCCACCCGAGCGAACCGTTTTTCTTTACCGCGGATAGAACCTACGCAGTCAATGACAGCCGGGACCCACTTCTCCTCTCTTTCTATCGCTGACAAGACGACCCCACCTCTACAGCTCATCGTCCTCCCCGCGACTCCTTCTTCCCCTCACCGCGCGACCGTTTCTGCCTTGATTTCTCGCACTTGAATTCGCTTTAACGCTGCGATAATTCCTCGCAGCGACCAGGCACATTTAAACGCCTGTGACTCCTCTCTCGTTCCCCTCTGTCTCCTCCCCAAAGCATGCCACCAGGCCGCCCCAATTCCTCCCCAAGCGTCCTCTGCTCCGACATGGTCCGGTGACGATTCTGACGAAACCTCTCCACCCCTTGCCGCCCTGAGCAACCTAGCAGCTTCCCCACTCCCAGACGCACCTCCCAGCACTTTTAGTTCGACCGCGGGCGCCCCCGAGCAACGTCTGCAACGAGCTCTGAACAGCGTCGCCGTCTCGACGAAGTTTTTCCTGGTAAGAGCTGACCACCCCGAGCCCTCTCGTTCATGCTCACAGCTCCGCCATGATCTCCTGCGTCTAACCCTGCCCTCGGTCTGTCTTCTCGTGACCTGTAGCGACGTCTCCGACCATGACTGAGACCACCGCGTTTACTGCAAACTCCGGCGACCTTCCCAGGTAAACTCCTTCACCCCCGCAGCTCCTGTTGATGCTCCCATCTTTCCCAAATCAATACGCGCCTGACCACATCCTTGTTTTGCCTCGGCGCGACCTGCAATCTCACCTTCGACAAGCAGCCCGGCCGTCATGCCGACGCAACTCCGGTGAGGAATTGCCGCAGACCCCGAGCGCCCCTCGCCCGACCAACACCTCCTCGAGCATCGCCGTGACCCCCTGAGCTCGGTGAGCAACTCCTCTTTCTCCCTCACCCCCTGAAGCGTCGCTTTCGTCGTCGACCGACAGCTCCACCGCCGGTAGCCACCGCAGCGCCGCCCACTTTAGGTCAAACTCGCCAGCACCGTTCGATCTAGATCGGGCGCTCACGATTAGTTCACTTAACACCGAAGGGGTATGTCCTCTGGACTGCACGATTTGAGTTAGATCCAACGCCTCTCGACGCTTGATCCAACCGAATCGGTATCAGCGAATAGGGTTAGGACACGTGTCTGTTGATCTGTTTAAAAAACATATTTGAAAGCAGAATATTTTGCAAACTTCAAACCCTTGTATCTTTGGATCCACACGTCCAAAAATTACAAATTTTATGTCGTTGGATTCAGGAGAGCAAGACCTAACCAGCCCTACCCTTAGTTTAGCAAATAGTATCTGTTAGTTTGCTTGATTTTGCAGATTCTTTTGTGTGCTTGTTTAGATTAGAAAAATTGTTCAAAAATGAATTTAAGGTTAAAACCTTTCCAAAATGGTTTGTTGTGACCTTACTGACCCTAGGAACCAACCTATGTCTTGGAAAATGATTTTTGTAAATGGATTAATTAGTTTAGTCCATTTCTAGCCAAACAAAACTATTGTTTTGTTTATGAAGATTGGTTTTGAGTAAAAACTTTGGAGAAAATGGTTTAGACCAAACCTACTTACCCAAACACCAAGTTTTGCAATAGCAACTCATTTGGTGAACCCTATAGGCTAATTCCTTAGTAAAAATATTTCTTCACCCCATAAAATAACACTTTGTTTTGAAAATGGTTTTGAAGTGAAACCTTTTGCAAGTGACTTTTGCCACTTGACAAAATGACCATTAGGTGTATTCCAATGCCTATGACCCATTAGGAACCACTTTTTCAAACAAAACAAAGCTTGGCATGCTTGCATGCATTACTTTGACTTTGCCATTTTGGAAAATGACCAATTTGGAACTTACAAAGTTTAGAAGCCTAGAGAAGACCATCCTTACATTAGAACCAACCTTTGCATGCTTATGCATGACTTAGATCCCATTACTTTGTGTGTGTGAAAAATTGTTTGTTTGACTTTAGTTTGGAATGTAAATTGAATTTGTGTTTGCTTGATTGGTAGATTGAGTTTGTGCCTTGCTTGATTGAATTGTAGTGACTTGAAGAGTGTGATTGTTGCAAGGAAAAGGAGTGAACTTATACCCTCTACCAAAAAGGCAAGTGATATCTTCATGAATATTCCCTTCCTATATTTTATACTTGCATTAGATATTTTGTTAACACATGCATGCTACTTTTGTCAATTGATATGTTGGGAAATCCTAAGTATATTAGAATGATAGAATTGCTAGGAAAATTCCCTAAGGATAAGTTACCATGCCATGCTTAGCCTAGCTATTAGAAAACAAGGGTAGTTTATATATTCACACTATGGAAAAATGTTCTAAGTCTGAGGACTTGTGTTTTATTTAACAAAACAACTAAGTTAATGAATCACCTGGGTGGAATGGAAGGAATGGTCTATGTTGAGTGGTTCACAAGGCCATGGACTTGGCTTGTGTATCTCACTTGTGGATGGCCACCCAGGAACAAAGAGATTTGAGATGTCAAATGTTGAGAAGCTTCAAGTGCAACCACTTGGCAATATGGGCTCTGCCATGATCTTAGGTTGCTGGAACTTAGTCTCTTGGACAGTTGGTGGTAGTGGGAATGATAGGTTGGAGCGCGTCCATTTGACTAAGGAAAGGCTTCTGAAGGATCTTGTCTTGGGAAACCAAGTCTTGTGGGGAAAGTGCACCACCTCTGCAGAGTGTAAAACCTAAGTACTTAGCCATGTCCCTAGTAAAGGACAATTTGAGCATCAAGACATGGAAGCTTCAAGAATCTCATCACTCCAATTTCTAAATAAAACTTGTGGGTGAAACAAGGGTTAAAGGATCTTCAGTCTTTGATTGGTAGATGCCTCGAGAAGGATCTTCAGTCTTTGATTGGTAGATACCTTGGGAAAGTTTTTGCCAAACAAAAACTTAGTGTTTTCAAAATGTTAGGGAAAAATCTATTTTGAGCAATGCAAGCCTCAACTCCACTTAGCCAAATGCATATAGATGATAGACTCCACTATACTACCAAAGTATCACTTGCCAATACAATTCAAATGTATTGACCCTTGTGGTTGTAACTTGTAATGTTGCAGGTTTGATTGATTTTAGTGAAGATTGATTGATTAGGATTACAAAGTCTACAACCAACATCTTCCTGTGGCACTTTGAAGATGAAGGACCCATGACTATAATTATTCCGCTGCAATGTAATGTAAATAGCCAATGAGCTATGTTTGATGTAATAAATTATTTTATTCCTGGTTATAAAGTTGTATTATGACCTTTGTTTCTTGATATTACATCTAAACTGTGGATGCTAGCTATTGATCCAGGGACTAGCATTGTAAACACAGGGGGCTCAATCTTATTAAAGGTTGGGGACCTTACATCCGAAGACCGCCTTTACTACTCGCTATGGTTTATACGAGTATACGGTTATGTCTTTTGGATTAACCAATGCCCCTGCTTATTTCATGAATCTCATGAATAAGATCTTTATGAATTTCCTAGATAAGTTTGTAGTTGTGTTTATCGACGACATCCTTATCTACTCCAAGTTAGAAGAAGAGCATGAGCAACATCTGAGAATCATCCTAGAAACCCTGAGAGAGCATCAGTTGTATGCCAAGTTCAGCAAGTGTGAGTTTTGGCTAAAAGAAGTAGGATTCCTAGGACATATTGTTTCTGCCGGAGGAGTCTCTGTTGATCCCACCAAGATCAAAGATGTCGAGGAATGGGAAGCCCCAACCAATCAAACCCAAGTTCGTTCGTTTCTCGGATTAGCGGGATATTACCGCAAGTTCGTAGAAGGATTCTCGAGCATAGCCTGACCAATGACCCAATTGTTGAAGAAGGACAAGAAGTTTGAATGGACAGACAAGTGTGAAGCCAGTTTCCAGGAGCTGAAGAAGAGATTGATATCAGCCCCAATTTTGATCATGCCAGACATCAAGAAGCTGTTTGATGTGTACTGTGATGCATCCAAGATTGGCCTAGGATGTGTATTGATGCAAGAAGGCAAAGTCATCGCGTATCTGTCTCGACAATTGAAGCAACATGAGCAGAACTATCCGACCCATGATCTTGAGCAAGCAGCCGTGGTTCTAGCGTTGAAGACATGGCGTCATTATTTGATGGGTAATCGCTGTGAGATTTACTCAGATCATAAGAGCTTGAAGTATATCTTCACACAGAAGGAGCTAAATATGAGGCAAATAAGATGGATAGAGTTAATCAAGGATTATGACCTTGACATTCACTATCACCCCGGCAAAGCCAATGTGGTAGCGGATGCTCTTAGCAGATTGCCGTGTAGGCTTAACACCATGATCAAAGAGAAGCAACAAGTTTGTATGAGGAGTTGGAGCAGTTCAGGACTGAGTTGGTTAGCAAAGGATTCCTAGCTAGTATTGAACTTCAACCCACTTTGATTAGCCAAATCAAGGAAGCCTAGAAGGGAAATGAAAGTATCGATGGAATCAAACGTCGTATTGGTACAGGAAAGGTACCTGGATTCACCGAAGACGAAGAAGGTGTACTGTGGTACAAAGGACGTATCTGTGTGCCAGCAGATTCGGAGCTGAAGGAAATTATCATGAAGGAAGCTCATGATACTCTTTATTCTATCCACCCCGGAGGAACAAAGATGTATCAGGATTTGAAAGAGCAATTTTGGTGGCACAAGATGAAGAGAGAGATCGGAAGCTACATCGCCAAATGTGACATCTGTCAAAGAGTCAAAGCAGAGCATCAGAGACCTGTAGGACTATTGCAACCATTGCAGATTCTGGAATGGAAATGGGATTCCATCGGAATGGACTTTATCACCGGTTTACCTACTTCTAGTAGGGGAAATGACTCAATCTGGTTCATAGTTGATAGATTGTCCAAGGTAGCCCACTTCATACCTGTCAAGACTACCTACCAGAGTGCAAAGCTAGCAGAGCTATACATTGCTAGGATTGTTAGTCTACATGGAACCCCCAAGACCATCGTCTAAGATCGAGGAACCCAGTTTACTTCAAGATTTTGGCAGAAAATTCAGGAAGGGTTAGGAACCAAGTTGAACTTCAGTACCGCTTATCACCCGCAAACAGATGGACAAACTGAGAGAGTGAATCAGATCTTAGAGGATATGCTTAGATCTTGTGTGTTGGAATACGGATCAAAATGGGAAGACTGTCTGCCTTTCGCAGAATTCTCATATAACAACAGTTATCAGGCTAGTTTGCAGATGGCACCATTTGAATTCCTATACGGAAGAAAGTGTCGTACCCCTTTGAATTGGTCGCAAGTAGGAGAGAGTCAGATCTTTGGACCCGACATTCTCCGAGAAGTAGAAGAGAAAGTTCACAAAGTCCGTGAGCACCTCAAGACCGCCCAATCCAGACAGAAGAGCTATGCTGACAAGAGAAGGAGAGACCTGACTTTCAATGTCGGACATTTCGTATATCTCAAGGTTTCACCATTGAAGGGAACTCAACGCTTTAGTCTGAAGGGAAAGTTAGCTCCCAGATATATCGGACCTTTCAAGATTCTGAACCGCCGAGGAGAAGTATCGTATCAACTGGAACTGCCTGAAGAGATGTCAGCCATCCACAATGTGTTCCATATCTCGTTACTTCGCAAATGCTTGGAAGTGCCTGAGAAGACCGAAGTTTTCAAGAACATCGATCATAGAGCTGTGGAAATCAACAATGACCTGACCTCGGGAAGTACCCATCCGTATCTTAGAAGAAGCCTACAGAACCACCAGGACTAGGAGTATCAAGTTTCTCAAGATTCAGCGGAGCAACCATACCGAGGAGGAAGCTACTTGGGAGCGCGAAGATTACATTAGGACAGAGTTCCCAGATCTCTTTAGTTCCTAGTTTTCTTTGTAAATCTCGGGACGAGATTTTTTTTAAGGGGGGAAGGTTTTTAACATCCCAAAACTTCAATCCAAGCTTATCAATATCAAATCATCCAAAAATAGGGTTAACAAAAACTTTTCCAAATTTAAAATGAAAGCATTCATATATGTATGCATTTAAAATAGGAGTTGTTTGAATTGCCATTATTGATTGATCCAATGCTTGTAAAATGTTTCTTAGGTGATTTAAACATCATCTACATCATTCCCAAACTTTTCCTAAAGAAAATCAAATAAAAAAGAATTAAAAAGGGGGAATGGTCATTTTGGCAAATTTACCTCTCATGCCTACTTTGGCTATACCTAGTACTCAATTCTTAACAGAAACAATTCTTGATCTTTGCACCCCTTGCTAGTACACATAATGAGGTACCAAGGCCCACCTTTTGATCTGCTAAAAACATTCTTTTACTTATTTTAATTGGCATTTGAAAATTGAATCTAATGCATATGCATAGATCACCCTTATTTCAAAAACCATCTATTTGAGCTCCATTTTCAAAACCCTTGCAACCAGAGACTACCTATCACTAGTGGAGATCACTCAAAAATTTTGAAACCAAAATTCAAAACTTTCTTTCATGCGGCCATTTCATCAAACACTTGGCATGCATAATATCACCTCTAATCCTAGCTCACTTTTTACTACAGGGTTTTGCCCCCAATTGATCCCCATTTAATCCCCTTGTCCCCTCTTGATCTAACCAGAGCCTAACCAGCATCTCCCCTACCCCTAGCTGCACTTCCATGCCATGCCGAGCACCACCTCACCGGCCGACAGTTCACTCGCAGCAGCAGCTCTCTCCATCCCCTCTCCTCATGTCTAGCAACTTGCCAGTGGTCCACCTCCACCGCCCAACCAGCCCCAGGCCAGAGACAGAGAGCAGAGCGGCCAGGAACCACCGTGCCCAGAGCTTGTCGAGCATGCCGACGCCGCCCCCAGAGCACGCCCTGTCCCCGCTCGCACAGACCATCCCTTGGCACCAGCCCGCGCCCGCCGCTCCACCTTGACCTAGAGAACACCCCAGACATCCCCGTTCGCCGCCCAAAGCCTCACAGCCACCGCTCGCCGTGGACACCGCCGCTTCGGCCGCGCAGAGCGCCACCTCGCCAAACCGCGTGCCACCGCCCCTATGGCCGCATTCAATTCCTAGAGCACCGCCAGGGAACCGCCCATCGATCGCCACCCCCAGCCATGCCTCTACCCCGCCGTAGCCTTGTCGTCGGAGTCGCCTGCCCATCCCGCTCGGTCTCACCGTCGGGCCTATAAAAGGAGCCCTCCCTAGCCTCTTCTCTCCACACCATTCCACTCCCCTCACCTCTCTGAACCTCACCCACCTCTAGCTGAAGAAAGGAGAGCTCTGCCTCGCTGGAATTGGAGATGAAGCAGCCGCGGTAGGAGGAGAAGGGCGCCGTTGATTGCGACCACCCCAAGGTCTGCCGCAACCGCGCCTCGCCTCGCCGTCGTCTTCCATGTCGTTTGCCCGCCTCGCCGACCCCGCTGGAGCCCTGGTACGTCCCAGTAGACCCCACCGAGCCGCTAGGGTTCGAGCTCGCCGGCGACCTGTTCGTCGTCGACGAGAACCCTCAGTCGTTGATCTCGCTTCTAATCTTACGGCCCACAGCGCGCGTACCATTTCGCGTTTTAAGTGCCGCTGACACGCGGGACCCCCTGTCAGTTGAGCCTCGTGCCGTGGAGCGCCACTGGGCCAGCCCATTCCTTTTCCCGCACTAGCCCATAGATTCAAATCTGGATTTTTCGTTTAAGTTAAATCTAGTTTCTGTCCACTAGTTTAAAAATCAATTTAGAGAGTTTTATAAATCCAAATTGCATGAAACCAATTTTGTCTGAAAGGTATTAAAATGATCTATACAAGCCCATTGGATTTAATTAAATTAGAGTTATAGATCTCTCCTAATAAAAATAAGAAGACAAGAGCTTTTGCAACTTGCAACATTTTTATAAAATCAACCAAGTTAGATTTTAAGTTGATTCCAACTCTCAAAAATCACATTTGATCATATCTATCTAACCATGTAATAATATTAAGGTTGACATGCAGTGACTTTGGACTAGTACCAAAATAATGCTATATAGGCATTTCTAGTCACTTTAAATCATTAAATAATAAACTTAAACTAAAGTAATATTGATCCAACCTTTAAATCTCATTCCCACATGTTAGAATATGTGGTGAGTACATGTGTCCACATGATCCCATATTTTTGTGGTGAATATTAAATTTTAGTTAATATTTCAATGAGTAGAAATTACTTTTCAAAAATAAAAAGGATGAAACTATTGAAATTAAACTTGTGATGTTTGTGATGATAATAGATCATCAATTGTGTGTTTTATAATGCTACTTATCCTAGTTAAGTATGGTTTGGCGATTGTGCACTCCCTATGTATTTATAGAAGATAGTACCGACCAAGCTTATGAGGACGAGGATTTCTACCAAGAAGAAGAAGAAGAAAACTTCTACCACTACACCAACCAAGGCAAGCTATTGTTAGCAAGCTAGAATTAAACTAGATGGTTTAGCAAAGATTCCTTAAGCATGCTTTGATCACACCCCTTTGACTATTAGTACCCCAAGTCTTAGTTACAAATTTTACCCCTCTTAGGTTATACAAAGTTCTTTACTTGTTTTGAAGGTAGCATAAAAAGTATAAAACTTGACCTACTTAGAAACCTTTAGATGTCATTCTATGTCATGAGATTGAACCCATCTTTTCCACCTTAGTGAACACTCTTAACTTAGTATTTTAGAATAGATCAAAAACTTGAGTCACTTTAGATGGGAACACTTGGTGAAAATGAATTGTGAAAACCTTGGAATGATGAGTCATTCTATTGAGATGTTTTGACATGTGTTGAGAAACACAACTGGTTTATGATGATGAAATTGATGAGGCATGAGCCTTAACCCTTTTATAAAACTGATGGTTGGATTCGGATGCGATACCATTCCAAATTTACCGTACAACCACACTACTTGAATTGGGTAAGGCTTAGCTGGAAATTTATATGCATTAGTATTAGTTTCCTCACGGGAGAGATTTGAGCTGAGGCTACCTCTCAATGTTGTCCACCTAATAAGTGCCCAAGATGACTAATGGTCATGGTTGGGAGGCCATGCTCATAGGAGAGGTGCTTGTACTAGGGTGTGTAAAGGGAAGGTTATGTTTGATTATCTCCATACTAAGCATGATGATTCAGGGTTATCCCTAACAGATGTATCGAATCTTGTGGTGAAAGTGTACCACCTCTGCAGAGTGTCAAACTATTCGAATAGCCGCGTCCGCGGTTATGGACAGTTGGAATGGCCATACTGTTTTGTTGTCAGATGTTTTCTAAATAACTTGAAATGAATGATGAACTTTGACTTGACCACAACAGGGTTGTGTTTATGATAATAGCTTCCCAAATTAAGTGATTCTAGAACTTTACTTTATCTTTCTTTGCTTCAGAACTCAGCTTAGGTTTCAAACTTAACTTGATAGTTAACTTAGATTCAACACTTTAACTTAGAATTATACTCCTTGTTAGTAGTAGTTTGCGAGTACTTAAAGAGTACTCATGGCTTTTGACCCTGGCTATTATCATGGCCAGACTATGAAGGAGATTATCAAGATGATGGTTAGCAGGACGACTATGATAACTAGGACTATCTGGCTTCACAAGATTGCTGTGCTCGAAGATGGACCCCACCGCTACGCTTATCTTTTAATTCCGCTGCTTGTTGTATTAAAGACTGGATCATGAGATCCTTATTTGTGTAAAACCTTATGTATGGTTTGTAATGGATGATGTACTGTGATATCCAATCCGTTATGTCTCGCAAAAATGGAAATCCAAGGATTGTGAGGTATGGCATACCGGGCATTTGGGATTAAAAATCCGGGTGTTGACAAACAAGCAGTGGAATAATAAGCGTAGTAGTGGGCTCCATCTTCAGGGTCACAGGTAATGCTGACGATGGGAGATGATCCTAGTTGTCATAGACGTCTTGCTGTCCATCATCCTGGTAGTCCTCCTCATAGTATGTCCACGGGAATAGCCAGGGACAAAGCCATGAGTACTCTTTAAGTACTCGCAAACTATCACTAACAAGTAAGGTAGTTCTAGTAGGAATCCTAAGCTCTAGGTTTATTTGCAAAAAGCTAGGTTTATCTAAACTAAGTTTAGAAGTAAAGAAAACTAAGTAAAATGTTCTAAATCACTTAAGTGGGAACCTAGTTTTCATATTCACAACCCTGTTGTGGTCAAGTCAAAATCATAGTTCACTTCACAAGTCATTTTGAAAACATCTGATGACAGAAAAGTATGGCCACTACAACTGTCCATGACTGCGGACGCGGCTATTCGAATAGTTTGACACTCTACAGAGGTGGTACACTTTCACCACAAAATTCGATACATCCGTTAGGGATAACCCTGAATCATCATACTTAGTATGCGGATAATCAATCATAACCTTTCCTTTACACACTCTAGTATAGGCACCTCCCCTATGAGCTTGGCCTCCCAGCCATGGCCATCTGCCATCCTGGGCACTGCATAGGTGGACAATTTACACTCACGAGGTAGCCTTAGCTCAAACCTCTTTGGTGAGGGAACCCATACTAATGCATATAAACTTCCGGCTAAGCCTTACCCAATTCAGGTATTGTGGTTGTATAGTAAAATTAGAATGGTATTGCATCCAAACCCAACCATCAGTTTTTAGAAAGGGCTAAGGCTCATGCCTCAACATTTTCATCATCAAATCCTTTTGTGTTTCTCAACACATGTCAAAACATTTAAATAGAATGAAGCATCATTCCAAGGTTTTCATACTCCTTTTCACCAAGTATTCCCATCTAAAGTGATCAAGTTTTATGCTTAGCACTAGCCACTAAGTTAAGAGTGTTCACTAATGAGGGGTTCTAATCTTCAATCTCATGCCATAGAATGACATCTAGTATAGGCCTAGTTTTATACTCTTTATGCTATCTATACTATCTTTCCAAACTTCGCCAAGCACTAACTAAGAGTAAAGAACTTTGATAGAGTAAAAGAGTAAAGCTTGCAAGTAAAACTTGGGATGGGTATAAATCAAAGTGTATAACCAAGCATGTCTAATGCATCGTGCTTAGGTTAAAGCTTGCATGGTTAACTTGTATAATTCTAGCTTGCCTTCATTGGTGCAGTGATTGAAGTTTTCCTCCTCTTCTTCGGGGTAGAACTCCTCCTCCTCGTAGCTTGGGTCGGTACTATCGTATATAAATAAATACGGGATACACAATCACCAAACAATACTTAACTAATTCTATTTAGCACACTAAGGCTCACACTTGATGATATAGCATCATCACAATCATCACATGAATTAAAGAACTACTTTTATTTAGTTTATTTGAGAAACATAATTTCTACTCATTGAAATTAATTAAGATTTAATATTCTCCAATTAAAATATGGGATCATGTTGACACATCTCATCACCACATATTCTAATACATGGGAATGTGATTTAAAGGTTTGGTCACATTTTATAAAGTGTAAGATTATTATTTAATAGATTTAAAGTGACTAGAAATACCCTAATAGCATTGTTTTGGTACTAGTCCAATGTCACTGCAAGAAAACATAAATATTTTTACATATTGAAATAGATATTGTCAAATGTGATTTTTGAGAGTTGGAATCAACTCAAAAGCTATTATGGTTGATTTTTGAAAAAGTTTGAAGTTGCAAAAGTCTCTGTATTATTATTTTTACTAAATATTATATCTAGCTCCAAATGATTTAAATCCAACGGGCTTGGATAGATAATTTAAATACCTTTCTAGAAAAATTTGAGTCATGCAATTTGGTTCAGTGAAACTCTCTGAATTGATTTTTGAATATGTGGACATAATAGGGTTTTAACTAAAAAAGGAAAATTCAATATTTGAATTTCCAGGCCAGCGAGGAAAGTTAAACGGGCTGGCCCAACTACACTAGCAAAGACAGAAGGTGCTGATAGAGGGGTCCACTACCAAAGGATCGGTGATCTAAACAAGATTTCGGTGGATCTAGGCCGTGTGATCTAATTCTAATCCAACGGTGGTGAGTCGTCATCGATGACGAACTACTCCGGCGAGGTATCAACCCTAACGCGGCGGTGGGGGTCAGGCTAGGCTCACCTGGGCCCTAGCTAGGGTCGGCGACAGGGGCAATCGACGTGGTAGATGATATGTTGCAAACGTATCTATAATTTTTGATGTTCCATGCTTGGTTTTATCTACTTTCTTATGTTTTGTCCACACTTTGAGGTATTTTTATATGTTTTCTGGGACTAACCTATTAGCAAGATGCCACAGTGCCAGTTGCCTGTTTTCTGCTGTTTTTGGTTCCAAGAAAGTCAGAAAATCAATATTCTCGGAATTGGACCGGACAAAAGCCAAAGTTGATATTTTACCGGAAGACTCACGGAGCCAGAAGACAAGATGGAGAGGGGCCACAGGGTGCCACACCATGTGGTGGCGTGGGCTAGCCCTGGCCGTGCCACCAGGTGGTGTGGGCCCCCTGGCTGCCCACCGACCTTGCCTCTCCGCCTATAAGATGCCTCCCAATGCAAAAGCCCTAAGTCATCAAGCCTCTAGCCACGAAAAGTTCCGCAGCACCGCCGCCACCGAAGGGAGATTCGGGGGGCAGAAAGTCTCTGTTCCGGCACCCTACCGGGACAAGGAAGTGCCCCTAGAGCCATATCCATCGATCTCCACCACCATCTCCATCGTCGTTGCTGATTCCTATGATGAGGAGGGAGTAGTTCTCTCTCGAGGCTAAGGGTTCTACCGACAGCTATGTGTTCATCTCTCTCTATGCATGATCTTATTGAGATCATGAGCTTGTAATCTATAGATCTACCTTGCTACTCAAGTGCTTTAATAGATCTCTGCTCCCCCCATGTGTGTGAAGTTAACAGTGTGCACACCATGGTGGCACTTAGGCTAGAGATTTCATATACTTGTTATGAGTTATATTTGGAGTTGGATGTCTCTATGAAATTGTGGTGTTTGTTGGAACCATCTAGTGCTCAAGGTGACAATGTGGGGTTATCTAGATGGGAAAGGCTTACTTTGAGGTGTGATGTTATAGCCCTACCATGGATTAGAGTGTCCAACCAGAGAGTAGTTAAGAGTAGTATCATAAAGAGATGATATTTATATGAGAGTGTTCACTAGTGAAAGTATAATCCCTGGGCCTTGTTTCTAAACATTGAAACACCGTTTGCAACTAGATATGTTACATGTTTGCTTGCTTCCATCTTTATTTCAGTTTGCCTTTAGTCTCTTCCACGCCATCAAACTATTTTTATGCACCGTTATCTTATATCCATACCACTTGTATTTCACTATCTCTTTGCCGAACTAGTGCACCTATACACCTGACAAGTGTATTTGGTGTGTTGGGGACACAAGAGACTTCTTGTATCTTGATTGCAGGGTTGCTTGAGAGGGAATACCTTTGACCACTTCCTCCCTGAGTTCGATAAACCTTGGGTGATCCACTTAAGGGAAAACTTGCTGCTGTTCTACAAACCTCTGCACTTGGAGGCCCAACCACTGTCTACAAGAATAGAAGTGTGTAGACATCAAGCTATTTTCTGGCACCGTTGCCGGGGAGGTAAGGTAAAAGTTACTCACATCCTCCGGTGTGAGTGCTCGAAGTTATTTCCTTTAGATTCTGCAATTTTGTCTTTTTGTTTCTTGTTTTCACTAGTTAGGCTTAATGTAAAACAACAACAAAATTAGAGAGCTTTATAGTATTTATCTTGAGTTAGGACATGAAGTGTTTGAAGAGAAAATTAAAAAACCTATGGAACTTTATTTGCATGCTAATAGCAATGTTGTTAGTATGAATTCTTTGGACACCATTATTGCTAATGCTATGGAAAAGTCTAAGCTTGGGGAAGCTAGTTTTTATGAAAATGATCTTTTTAGTTCCCCAGCTTTGGAAGATAGCTATTTTATTGCTTATGATGATACCAAACCTCCAATATATGATGATTACAATGATGAATATGATATTTTTAGTCCACCTACTATTGAGGAGAAAATTGATTATGATTACAATATGCCTCCTATATTTGATGATTATGGTGATGAGACTAATAATGATACCTATTTTGTTGAATTTGCTCCCACTACAATTAATAAGAATGACTATGCTTATGTGGAGAGTATTAATTCTATTATGCATGTGGCTCATGATAAGAATGTTTTATGTGATAGTTATATTGTTAATTTTATTCATGATGCTACTGAAAGTTATTATGATAGAGGGACACATGGTTTTATTCACCTCAATAATATTAAGTTTCCCCTCTTTATGTTGAAAGTCTTGAAGTTGCACTTGTTTTGCTTTCCTATGCGTGTTGCTTTGTACTTTCATGACTTGTTTCTTTACAAGATTCCTATGCATAGGAAGTGGGTTAGACTTAAATGTGCTTTGAATTTGCTTCTTGATGCTCTCTTTTACTTCAATTCATATTTCCTATGTGAGCATCTTCTCAAACTATCATGCCTAACTTAAAGTCGTTAAAGAAAAGTACTTATTGGGAGATAAACCAAAAGTTTTAGATGAGTCTTGGAAGTTATTACTTCAGTAATAACTTCAGTAATAACCTCTCCTTATCCTTTTTATTTTCTTTTTGTGCCAAGAGTAACCTCTAATGAGAGAGAAGTAATGCTTGGGAAAGTTGCTGTCCCGAAACAGATTTTTGTGCTTCACCATAAAAATTCGCGTAAACTCTCTGTACGTCCTTTTGAGGCATGAATTTTTGTGCTTCTGCCCCATGTTGTTATCTAACTTTCGTTAGTTCAACACTTTTTCATTTGAGCAACAGAAGGTCTTCAAAAAAATTCGTCTTTACTTGTTGATCTGTTTTGACAGATTTCTGCCATTACTTGCATTTGCTTCTTGTTGGTTCCTTTTTGAGTTCTTTTGGGGAATTGAGCTTTTTGAGGGAAGTGCTACAGTAGCTTGTGTTTTAATGGAAGTTTTATTGGTGTTGGAACTGAACCTAAAGACTTATTATCTTGAGTGCACTAATGTTGCTAATAAAGATTGTGTGAAGTTTTGTATGAAGGAAAAATTTCAGGTGTATGGAAGTAATGAGTAATGAGATGAAGGCTGGACTAAAACTCAAGCTTGGGGATGCCACGCGTTTCACCCCAAGAAATATCCAAGAAGTACAAGAGTCAAAGCTTGGGGATGCCCAAGGCATCCCCGTCTTCATCAATAAAAATTCCAGGTTTCTTCCAAACACTTCATTTTTATTGTTTCATGCGTACTTGTGTTGTTCTTGGAGCGTCTTCTTTTTTGTTTTCATTTTGGTTTTCGTTTCCTTGGTTTTCTTAGTTTTTCTGAATAAATTGGTTGGACCCCCTCTTTCATATATTGGTTTTCAAATAGTTTGGTTTGGATTGGGAAAAGAGTAGGAAAGTGCATGCCTAACTGGTAAAGAGAGCTTGTTTTTGACTGTGGCCTATGCTTTGTCATGACATTCTTGATATTGTTTTGGCTTTATGCTTAGTATTCTTTTATGTAGCATGACTTGTTATAAACAATTGAGATTTCTTAATGTGCCTTTGAAGAATCATGTGTTGTTTTAGCATATTAAAGCATAGTATTGTGGTATTCTCCTTTGATGCTTTATTTGGGTTGACTTGGCACATGTTCACACCATGTTATGACTATCCCAAGTCACCATAGCCTTTATGATCCTTTAGTTTTCAACTTGTAATATCACTTTATGCTTTGATTAATGATGTTTTGTCGCTCTGCATGATTATAGCCATTATTGCTCTCTTAGTCGGTCGCTCCCAGTCTTTTGCTAGCCTCCGTAACCAAGTATGAGTTCCACTCATGCATCCAACTCCTAAAACCAAGTTATTCCAAAGAGTCCACCATACCTACCTATTAGCATTTGCTATTCCAAGTATATTCATGTTTTATCTACCTTCCGAATTAAACTTGTTATGAGAAAACTAGTGATTAAAGCTCTCACGAACTTGATGGCACACTTTACTTTTCTTGCCCTTAATAAACTTGAACCATTGTGTCGTCTATGTTGTATATGCTTGCACTTATATGTTGGGGATTAGCAGAACCATGTTGTCATGGGGAACGCTTTCAACATTGCACTTGTACTTTGTACCTAGTTGATATCATGCTCTTTTGTCTATGGATGTCGCTTGTGAAATGAAAGGGGAGCTTGTAAGTCCATGGAGTTATGTATGTGTGTTAGAAAAACGCCTGGGTCGCCGGTCTAATCCATGCTGTCATGGTGGAAACCTGCAGCGTAACCATAATGAGTTGTCTATGAAGCATTCTTCTTATAAAAAAAGAGTTAGATATTGAGAAAAAAAAGAGATATGAGAAAAGAGGAAATAAAGAAAAAAGCACCATTTTCCCATGGTAAATAAGAAGATTGTTGAAATGCTCGTTGTCTGCTTACCTTGTCATTTTGATATGGGGATTCTTCCGTATCATCAGGCAAGGGGTACCCCGTTGGCAGTTCTCTATGATACACATGTACTTACTATGACAAGAACTTACCGGAATCTAAACTTGAGTAGCATGAGGAGCGGCCCTCGTATTCAAGGGACATGAGATTTCCAACTTATACTTCGCCAAGCATATAAACCATAGTTTGTTCACTTTAACCTTAATCACTTCAAGATGCTTATGATAGGAGCAATGAGAGATGAAAGCTAAAAAGTACCATAATTTTTGGAAGCTCTTTATGAAACTTGAATCCCTACTTCCTTCTATGGAGGCCTTTCTTCCACTTATATATTGAGTCTCCACCTTCTATCTTTATGCACCTACTTTGAGAGCATAGTGGCCATTCTTAGTTCTATGTGCATTGTCCCAAGACTTGTTGATTGATGCATAGCTTTGATATTGCTTGTTTTAAACTATTTGTATCTAGTCACTCTTATGAACTTTGAAGGTGTCCTATGCATTTATATTTGATACTCTATGAGGGACAAGCTGAATGCCATTATGCTATGTTTTATTTTTGTGAAACAAACAAACGTCTTGCAAAGCATTGTTATTCATGAATCTTTTGTTTGTGCCTTTTCATGTTGCAACATAGTTTCTTTGTCTTATTGCTAGAACTTTGTCTTTCATGTTATGATTGAAGTACTATGATCCCATCTTTGAAGGTTTTACAAATACTTTGATCAAGTTTATGATGGTGCATGTCACCTCAAAAAAAATTCTTTCTTTTTATCACTTACCTCCTCGAGGACGAGCAGGAGTTAAGCTTGGGGATGTTGATACGTTGCAAACGTATCTATAATTTTTGATGTTCCATGCTTGCTTTATCTACTTTCTTATGTTTCCACACTTTGAGGTATTTTTATATGTTTTCTAGGACTAACCTATTAACAAGATGCCATAGTGCAAGTTGCCTGTTTTCTGCTGTTTTTGGTTCCAGGAAAGTCATAAAATCAATATTCTTGGAATTAAACCGGAGAAAAGCCAAAGTCGATATTTTACCAGAAGACTCAAGGAGCCAGAAGACGAGATGGAGAGGGGCCAGAGGGTGGCCACACCATGTGGTGGCGCGGGCTAGCCCTGCCACGCCACCAGGTGGTGTGGGCCCCCTGGCTGCCCACCGACCTTGCCTCTCCGCCTATAAGATGCCTCCCGAGGCAAAAGCCCTAAGTCATCAAGCCTCCAGCCACGAAAAGTTCCGCTGCGCTATCGCCACCGAAGGGGAGATTCGGGGGCAAAAAGTCTCTGTTCCGGCACCCTGCCGGGACGGGGAAGTGCCCCCAGAGCCATCTCCATCGATCTCCACCACCATGTCCATCGCCGTTGCTGATTCCCATGATGAGGAGGGAGTAGTTCTCTCTCGAGGCTAAGGGTTCTACCGGTAGCTATGTGTTCATCTCTCTCTCTATGCATGATCTTATTGAGATCATGAGCTTGTAATCTATAGATCTACCTTTCTACTCAAGTGCTTTAATAGATCTCTGCTCCCCCCATGTGTGTGAAGTTGACAGTGTGCACACCATGGTGGCACTTAGGCTAGAGATTTCAAATACTTGTTATGAGTTATATTTGGAGTTGGATGTCTCTATGAAATTGTGGTGTTTGTTGGAACCATCTAATGCTCAAGGTGACAGTGTGGGGTTATCTAGATGGGAAAGGCTTACTTTGGGGTGTGCTGTTATAGCCCTACCATGGATTAGAGTTTCCAACCGGAGAGTAGTTAAGAGTATTATCATGAAGAGATGATATTTATATGAGAGTGTTCACTAGTGAAAGTATGATCCATAGGCCTTGTTTCTAAACATTGAAACACAGTTTTCAACTAGATCTGTTACATGTTTGCTTGCTTCCATCTTTATTTTAGTTTTCCTTTAGTCACTTCCACGCCATCAAACTATTTCTTGCACCGTTATCTTATATCCATACCACTTGTATTTCACTATCTCTTCGCCGAACTAGTGCACATATACACCTGACAAGTGTATTGGGTGTGTTGGGGACACAAGAGACTTCTTGTATCTTGATTGCAGGGTTGCTTGAGAGGGAATACCTTTGACCACTTCCTCCCTGAGTTCGATAAACCTTGGGTGATCCAGTTAAGGGAAAACCTGATGCTGTTCTACAAACCTCTGCACTTGGAGGCCCAACAACTGTCTACAAGAATAGAAGTGCGTAGACATTAGTAGACGACGGCGAGTCGAGGCGCGGTCACGGCAGGGCTTGGGGTGGTCGAAATTAACGGCGCCCTTCTCCTCCAGCAGCGGTGAGCTCCGGCCAAATTCCAGCGAGAGAGAGCTCGCCTTGCTCCGGGAAGAAGTGGGGGAGGGTCAGTGAGAGGTGGTGAGTGGAATGGTATGGAGAAATGAGGCAGGGTGGGCTCTATTTATACTACGGCGAGGGGGCCGAATGGTGCGGGCGCGAGCTCGTCAGTGATGATGCTACAGGCGGCTATCGGGGTGGCAGAGGCTAGTGGGCAGTGAGTGGTTCCCTTGCGGTTTTTACAGGCGTAATGGCGAGGCGTGGGGCGGTGCGGTTTGGTCGGGAGCGTGTGGTGCTCCACGCGGACGCAGAGGTGTTTGCGGCGGCGTGCGGCAGCTGCGGGTCATGCGGCGGCTAACGAGGTAGTCTGCTGGGTTGCTGTGATCATGGCGGGCGTGCGCGTGCGCGGCAAAGGCAAGGCGCAGTCTGTGCGAGCTGGTCGGGCGCGGTGAGCTAGCGCGCTCTGGACATGGCACGGAGAGGCTGGGCGCGGCGTAGCTAGGGTGGTCCAGGGCTCAGCTGGGGTCGAGGCTTAGACAAGGGGTGGCGGTGGAGCGAGGCGTGTCTGGTGCGTGTCGTGGGCGACGGCGGCGTTGCCTCTAGCCCTCTGCCCGCTGTCGGTCGGCGACGACCAAAAACGAGCGGCGCTCCACTATGCACACAACAAAGGGGAGCTTGGTTTGGGGCTTGGTTAGACTCAGGAGAGACAGGGGGTTTAAGAGGGGACCAAATGGTCGACTAATTACTGTGGAAACAGTGAAGTTAGGCCAAAGGTTAATTCATGTAATTAAGGTGTTTGATGAATGGGACGCAAGAAACTTTCTTTGGAATGTTTCATTCAAATTTTTTGAGTGGTTTGATCTTAAGCTTGAGTAACTATGTTTGCTTGGAGAGGTCAAGGGGAATTGATTTGATAGGTTTTTGAAAAAAGTGTGATCTGAACAGATGAACTAGATTTAATTTTCAACTGTCCATTATATTGATTTGAAAGATGTTTTTGTAAGTTTGTAAAGTGGAACTTGATACACTTTTACTTGGTCTAGCAAGGGGTGAAAAGAAATAAATATGTTTCTATTAGAATTCTTCTTCTAGGAACACACAAAGTGGCCTAGTGGTTAACTTTTGTCAAAATGACCATTTGCTTTATTTATTCATATTTGATTTCTTTTGATTTTGTTTGTAATTGGCCTAGATTATGTAGCATTCATCTTTAAACCATTTCACATCATTTGTAACAATCAAGCATGGCATTTTCAAATAATCACACCTTAATGCAAAACTAACATGCCTTCATATTTATTTTCTTAATAAAAGTTTTTGTTAACCCTAAATTGGGTGATTGGAACTAGATAATCTTGATTAGAAGTTTTGGGGTGTTACAAATCTTCCCTCCTTAAACAAAATCTCGTCCCGAGATTTAAGAAAAACTAGGAACTAAAGAGATCTCAAAACTCAGTCCTAATGTAATCTTCTCGCTCCCAAGTAGCTTCTTCTTTGGTATGGTTGATCCATTGGATCTTGAGAAACTTGATACTCCAGGTCCTGGTAGTTCTGAAGGCTTCTTCCAAAATACGGATGGGCACTTCTCGATACGTCATATCCTTGTTGATATCAATGGCTCGGTGATCGATGTTCTTGAAAACTTCAGTCTTCTCCGAAACTTCCAAGCATTTGCGAAGTAACGAGATATGGAACACATCATGGATGGCTGACATCTCCTCTGGCAGTTCCAGTTGATATGATACTTCTCCTCTATGATTCAAAATCTTGAAGGGTCCAATATATCTAGGGGCTAACTTTCCTTTCAGCTGAAAACGCTGCATTCCCTTCAAAGGCGACACCTTGAGATACACAAAATCTCCAACATTGAAAGTCAGGTCTCTACGTCTCTTGTCGGCATAACTCTTCTGTCTGGATTGGGCGGTCTTGAGGTGCTCCCGGACTTTGTGAATCTTATCTTCGGCTTTGTAACATCCCAAAGTTTTTCAAACTTTGCAGTGTTAAATAAAATAAATAAATTAATATATTGTTTTTCTTGCTTGTAAATTCTCAAGGGAAAAAAACTTTTGATGATTTATTTTGAATTTTCCCAACCTTGATTTAAAATATTTCCATATGAGTGGATTAACATGACTATCCAAAACTATAATCTTGATTGAGGTAACTTCTTACAAATCCAACTCATGTGCATTTGATTTGTTTCCAATCATTTGACTTGAGTGACATTTAAAATATTTGTCCAAACCACTTTGAACTAACTAGAGAGGAAATAATATGACATTTCCAAAATGTATAGAAGATTTGGAAAATATTTCGTTTGGATGTTATCTGACTTTATTGCATTTTATATTTTTTATATATTGAGTTCCAAACGAAAACAAAATGAATGAGAAGAGGATAACATGACATCCTCAAATATTGCGTTGGAAATGATTTAAATATATCACCTACATGTTTGTTTATAAACAATAAAACTGAATTGGGTGGAAATTATATCTCTTGTGCCATACATAAGTATTTTTTGTTTTATTAGAATTTTAGAGAAATCGCTTACAAATTCAGAAACATGTAATAGGCCAATGCCTCTCAAGTTCATGACCCATGGCTATTTCTCTCTCTACGTTTTTGTTTTTTGTTTTACTCCTTTTATTTCTTTCTTGGGCTGAATATTTGGGCCCAACTGAAGGAACACCACCGAGTCGAGCCTTTGGTCGTTCATCTTTTTCGTGGAGCAGGTAAAAACTGCAGTTACAGTATCCATGGCACTCACCTTTTCCCCTCCAAATCTAGAACGTTATAGACCTCGAAACTGATAACTATAAACATGAAATTTACCCCCCACTCACCCCCGATTCCATTCTGGGTATTAAAACCCCACATTAGTGCGTCTTAAATCGCAATAGTGCCCATCACGGCCCCAACTAAACCGTCTCTCGATTCCACTTCAGGGCCTGTCGCCTGCCTCACTTCCCTTCTCTATATAAGCAGCTCACAAGTCTCATCGATTCCCTTTGGCTCTTCACAAACTCCACGCTCAATTACTTCTACACGGTGGCCGTATTTTGTCATCAAAATTCTTTCGGCCGTAGTGATGTCTTCGCCAATTCAGTCGGGTACAAAGGGACTAAGATTTCCTTTCTTATTTCTTTCATCTTCTCTAGATTTTGCGCATCCATTTTGATCAGAAAATAATCCTATTTCGCAGCCAGAGACCCTTCTGAAAGGAGCACCTGACGGCCGTCTGACCTGTCTGTACGTAGTTGTCGTCGCCTGGAGCACCGCCGGGACCAACAAGCACACCTTTGGCTTCGCCTTCAAAATTCTGCACCTCGTAGAACATTCATCAGAGCAATAATATCACTAGAAGGAGGTCTTCGTCCAAGGCAGAGCTCGTCGCCGTCGCTAGGACATTTTCCAGCGACCAAACTGTCCACGCCGGTGAGCTGGTGTCCTCGGGCTGGTGAGATTTTCTTATTTTCTATGTCCATCATTCAAATCCTATCTAGCGTGTCTCACCAGATCACTTAGATGAATTGAATCTACTAATCAGAATATGCCATGTGTCCCCATACTTATCTATTTTCGGATTTCTGTTTGTTTTAGACATGGAACTTCTAAAAATCACAACTTTAGTTATATTAGCCCGAAAAATTCAAATAAAATATATTTGGAATCCTTGTGAAAAGTAGAACACGATAGTACTCTCAGATTCACTGTTTGGTATATTTTAACTTGGTCAAATCTGTAGTAAAGAAATAGAGTATATTGGCCATAGTTTAATCTTTATAAATAATTTTAAAATGAATCTTTCTGTAAGTAAGAACTAATGAACTTGTCTATCTGTAGTACTGTTAGGATTTTGTTTTAACCAATAATAGTATTTTTAAATTGATCAAACTGTTAGAAAGCGTACAATGTTTTATGCTTAAAATCACACGAATGGCTTGATGCTCTTCTAAATCTTTTCTACAACTTTCATGTACATAGCCTTATGATGCTTCCTTGCATATGTGTATGTATGTTTCATTGCAATTGTGTATTTATTATTATTGTTACCTTGCAATAGATTGCGTGTATAGCGAGGAAGTTTATCAAGAAGTAGATCTTTGTTGCTACGATTCCAAAGGCAAGTTGCTTTGACCATGTTAAGTTTTTGTTTATTTAAGTTCATGGATGGTATGCATAGGGATAATACTATGATTGTTATGTTCTAGTGTTTATTGAGTGTGTGTGGATATTGTGTGGTAGACGTGTGAATTGGTATGCACCCATTCTGGGGTAGCATTGCGAAATTATTTTGGAAACAAAAATTAGATCAAATATGTTTATCTATGGAATGGAGTGAAGTCGACGGGATCGTCTACAAGAGGTGCATCCGGTGAGTGGCCCTGCAAGCTCACGTGCATTTGGAGCAAGGATTTTCTCATCTCTCCTTCTAAACTTTTCAACGAAACCTCATAATCGTGTGTAATATCGATTCATGAGAGAAAAACCCTATGTTCGTGTGTAACATCGTACATAGGAGGGATTTTTGTCATATGGTGTGTAATATCCATATGGTAGGGAAAGTAAACATGGTGTGTAATATCCATGTGTTGCGATGAGAAATATGGTGTGTAATATCCATATGGTAGGATTGTAAACATGGTGTGTAATATCCATGTGTTAGAATGATGCTTGGAAACATGGTGTGTTATATCCATGTGTTAGATTTTGATTGAACACTTGGTGTGTAATATCCTTGTGTGTCGATCAACCCTTATATTTTACTTGATCAATACAAGGATTTCAACTCTCAAAACCCCCGCTCTTCTTTTGTTATAACTTATGTAACTTGCCAATACAATTCAAATGTATTGACCCTCTATGGCTATAACTTATCATGTTGCAGGTTACTTGTTGCAGGTTACTTATTGTTGCTGCTTTGTAAGAACATAGTCATATGAGCTATAAAAGTTGTATTAAACTATTTTATTCCTGGATATGCGATGTAATATGATCTTTATTTCTGGATATTATATCTTAAACTGTGGGTGCTAGCTATTCGATCCAGGGACTAGCACTATAAATATAGGGATCTGCACCTTAATGGTTCGGGTCATCACAGGCTTCTCATAGGATGTCGGGTCCGAAGATCTGACTCTCTCCTACTTGTGACTAATTCAAGGGGTACGACACTTCCTTCCATACAGAAATTCAAATGTGGCCATTTGCAAACTAGCTTGATAACTGTTGTTGTATGAGAATTCTGCAAAAGGTAGACAATCTTCCCATTTTGATCCATACTCTAGAACACAAGCTCTCAACATATCTTCTAAGATTTGGTTGACTCTTTTAGTCTATCCATCGGTCTGTGGGTGATAAGCTGTGTTGAAATTCAATTTGGTTCCTAATC
Source organism: Avena insularis (assembly GCA_023614405.1). Taxonomy (NCBI): domain Eukaryota; kingdom Viridiplantae; phylum Streptophyta; class Magnoliopsida; order Poales; family Poaceae; genus Avena; species Avena insularis. The sequence continues at coordinate 41,811,365 of CM042692.1, read as the reverse complement.
CTTCTTGGAATTTCTGCCAAAATCTTGAGGTAAATTGGGTTCCTCTATCTGACACGATGGTCTTAGGGGTTCCATGCAAACTGACGATTCTAGCAATGTACAGCTCTGCTAGCTTCGAACTCTGGTAGGTTGTCTTGATAGGTATAAAATGGGCTACGTTGGACAGTCTATCAACTATGACCCAAATAGAGTCATTTCTCCTACTAGAAGTACGCAAACCGGTGATAAAGTCCATTCTGACAGAATGCCATTTCCATTCCGGAATCTGCAATGGTTGCAACAGTCCTATGGGTCTCTGATGTTCTGCTTTGACTCTCTGACAGATATCACACTTGGCTATGTAGCTTCCGATTTCTCACTTCATCTTGTGCCACCAAAATTGCTCCTTCGAATCCTGATACATCTTCGTTCCTCCGGGGTGGATAGAATAAAGAGTATCACGAGCTTCTTGCATGATAACTTGCTTCAGCTTCGAATCTGCTAGCACACAGATACGTCCTTAGTACCACAAAATTCCTTCTTCATCTTCTGTGAATCTAGGTACCTTCCTATACCAATACGATGTTTGATTCCGTCGATACTTTCATTTCCCTTCTGCGCCTCCTTGATCTAACTGATCAAAGTGGGTTGAAGTTCATTGCTAGCTAAACATCCTTTGCTAACTAGCTCTGTTCTAAATTGCTCCAACTCTTCATGCAAACTTGGTTGGGCTTCTTTGATCATGGTGTTTAATCTACACGGCAATCTGCTAAGAGCATCCGCTACCACATTGGCTTTGCCGAGGTGATAGTGAATGTCAAGGTCATAATCCTTGATTAACTCTATCCATCTCCTTTTCCTCATATTCAGCTCCTTCCGACTGAAAATATACTTCAGGCTCTTGTGATCTGAATAAATCTCACAGCGGTTACCCATGAGGTAATGACGCCTTGTCTTCAAGGCTAAAACTACGGCTTCTAGTTCAAGATCATGGGTAGGGTAGTTTTGCTCATGCTGCTTCAGTTGTCTTGACAAATAGGCTATGACTTTGCCTTCTTGCATCAACACACATCCGAGACCAATCTTAGATGCATCATAATACACATCAAAAGGTTCCTTGATGTCTGGCATAATCAGAATTGGGGCTGAAATCAATCTCTTCTTGAGTTCTTGAAAACTTGCTTCACATTTGTCAGTCCATTCAAACTTCTTATCTTTCTTCAACAATTGGGTCATTGGTCTTGCGATACTCGAAAATCCCTCAACGAACTTGCGGTAGTATCCTGCTAATCCGAGAAATGCACGGACTTGGGTTTGAGTGGTTGGGGCTTTCTATTCTTGTTTGGGGGATACCCTGGGTAGGGTCACGCCGGGGTATAAAGGCCGAGTTAGCCGAGGTACGGCAAGGTCAAAGCGAATGCTGGCCGAGTCACCTCAAGGCAGGCCGAATCACAGAGTAACCCGGACCGGAGGATGTCCACCTGACTGAGTCCCGGCCGACATATGTTGTATACCGGCAGGATTGATTTAACTTGTATGCAGGTACTAGTGTGGCTGGATTAACCAGGCATGATCCGGGTTATATCAGGCTTGCAAGAGAAGGAAGGTATCTCGCTGGTCAAAAGGTGGTCACTGTACGCAGGAGCGTGAGCAAAGCGGACAGAGGTAAGGACCACCAAGGCGTGGCCGACAAGGGTGACGTTGCCTATGTCGAATGATGTTGGCGCTGCAGAGGCGCACGTAGCCTCTACATGGCTTACGATGGGGAAAAGTGACCCGGTCGGTTTGCTATTTTGGGAGGAGGCATATTCCCAGGAATATGCCTCCACGTATGCCCTAATTGGAGACCTAGCCTCCCCTATATAAGGAGGGCTAGAGCCTCAGTAGAAAGGGTGGAGTTTTACTTGGTCGATGGCTAGTTGATTGGACTTTGGGTAGTGGGTTCCTGAGAGCAAAGTAGTGGTGAGAGTAAGAGAGTTTCTTCTTCCTCCTCTCCCCAACACAGCTCAAGGAGCACTTGTAAACTGATCTAGCTTGAAGAATATAAAGCATCTGTGTGTGGAATCACCACACTATCCCTCCCTGGATTCATCTAGTGCATCTTGTCCCCACCTTTAGCCTATCCATGACATCTGCCGTGACACCACCATGATAGTTGGCACCCACCGTGGGGCTAGCGGCGCTAGCAGGAGTGAAGATCCGGACGGGAAACCTCATCGGCAATGGCGAGCGCATCGTCTCCGCGCTTTGGAGCGCTGGACTTTGTCAGCGACAATGCTGGCTGCTTCGGCAAGTGACCTCTCCCGCGTAACGGCCTCTTCGTCAAGCTTGGCACGCACAAGATCTACGTCACCGTCGATGTGTCGTGCGTTCACCCGCGGCACGTTGTTGAGGGAGGCGATCCACCCCTTAGCGCGGTTCACGGGGCGCGTATCACTCGCTCCCCTAACCATGTCGATGTGATGATGACAGTGCCTGGCGCTGGCACGAGCAAGGATCCAGCACCAGATCCGGAGGTAACACCCAAGGCACCAAGGAAAAGTAGAGATCCTCCACTAGAGAGCCCAGAGAACGTGCTGCAGCAGGCGATAGATAGCCTAGAGAACCCCATAGCACCTGCAGTAGATCCGACTCAGGCACAGGCCGAGTTAGAGGAAACTAGGCAGAAAATACTAGAGGGTGCGAAAAAGATAGCCGCGGCTCAGCAGTCATTGAACATGACACTTCGTGAGTACGCAAAGGCAAATAAGGTAGATGATGTAAAAGTGAAGGGGAGAAACCTCATCAGTGAAATGAACAAAGAGGGTGATACTAGAGTTGAGGAGTCATAGAAGTACAGTACCCCGGCTAAGAACCTCAGAGCAGCGGATGCAGCTGCGTCCGAGTTAGAGGGTTTGATGGGTGAAGCTCGGCAAAGGCAACAGGATAGGGTCAATGAGTTAGTTCGGATTGCTAACAGACAAAATGAAGAGTTGCTCAGGGCAAATCCATCAAGGGCTGGGGCCTCCAAGATCGTTCATTCAGGTGTAGGTAACCCGGAGAAATCTGCTGGGGCTGCATCATCACCTCATGGTGGCCCAAGAAGAGAGGAAGTGGTAACCTTGGTGAGGAGAAACAAACAGATAGTCCCCTATGACCCGGCAAGGGCAGGGAAAGGAAAAGCAGTGCAGGAAAATGTGGATCGACGAAGTGTCAGTCGAGGTGAAGCTGGCCGAGGTAACCGTGACCAAGGCAATGCCGGTCAAGGAAACGCTGTAAACGACAATGTCGGACAGCGCAACTCGGTGGGTGCAGGGCAACCACAGCAGCGGAATATACCACGGCAAGAGCGAAGTGCCGGCCAAGGTATGCAACAGAGAGGCGCTCCACGAGAGCAAGACAGATACAATGATGGTGATTCGAAAATGGTGAACGCAGGATACCCTAGGGCGGACTATCACGTGATAGGGTCAAGATTGGGAAGCAGGGAATTGATGCCTGACGATGCCAGGTTAAAACTGGATCGACTTTATAGGTCGGAGCAAATTGAGGGGCAAGGTCCTCCGGGTCCGGCGTGCTTTGGACCCCGGATCATGAAAGAACCTCCATTACCTAACTTCCAGTTACCCAGAGGCACGAAAACATATGACGGTAGCACCAAGCCGGAGGATTGGTTGATCAACTACGCTACGACAGTGAAAATTGCTACAGGCAACTTGAGATGGGTTGTGAGGTACGTACCTCAGATGCTGGAAGGGACAGCGAGGGTATGGTTATACAATTTGCCACCCGGGAGTATCAACTGTTGGATTGATTTTGAGGAAATGTTTGTCAGCAACTTCTCGAGCACGTATCAGAGGCCGAATAGGCCCCAGACCTTGGCAATGTGCAAACAGAGACCAAATGAAACAGACAGGGAGTTCTTGACCCGCTGGTGCGCCGTGAGAAACTCGTGTGAGGGCGTGATTGAGTCACGGGCAATAGCTTGGTTTGCACAAGGGTGTAGATATGCAAGCATGTTGTGGCAAAGGCTACAAAGGGATATGCCAACTACACTGGCAGAGACAATCCGAATTGCTGATTCGTATGCTTTGGGTGATCCGACTCAACCCCGACTTATGTCAAAAGAGTCAAATGGCGAGTACTACCAGCGATATGGGCCGGATCATCCCGACGGAATGATTACCGAGGTAAGAGAAGAGATGATAGACCGGATTATAGGTACAGTTCGCAACAAGTTGCAGCTGTAAATCAAGATCAACCCGGAGCAGGGAGTAATCAGCGTCAAGAAACTGGAGGGCAACAATGGACTCTGAGAAATGATAGCAAGAAAACTTGGATGCTAGAGCAGAAGAAACAGTGGCAATAAAAGAAAGACCGTCCAAGGTACACGTATGAGGCAATGCTGGATCAGCCGTGCAAATTTCACATGCCAAATCCGAGTAACCCGGTGGGTCACACGACTCGACAATGTGAGTGGATGAGAAAGATTGAACAAAGTGGTTTGGGGAATGCTCAGGCACCTCGGAACGATCAACCTCGGCAGGAGTTACCCCGGCAGCAATTACTCTCCAGAGCGACACACACAATAGTTAATGTTGCCACCACCTCCGCCGAGGTATGAAAATCATGAGAGAAGGGATGCAGTGCATCAGGTGGAAAACTAGCATCAGCCAGATTAAAGATACCCCGGAAATGAGGGGAGAAATGAATATAGAGAGCATCACCAGAGTTACTGTGTGTTTACCACGGAGGAAACGGATAGAAAGAGCTTGCAACGCTGATATATGGAAGTGAATGTGGTAATGCCCGCAGTGACGAGGTATATGCCTTGGTCGGATCAGGAAATTACCTGGAATATCAAGGATCATCCCAATCTTATGCCGAGTCCTGGTTCATATGCATTAGTGCTGGACCCAACATTCATCGGGCCCAATATCAATGTGAGATTTTCTAAGGTGTTGATTGACAATGGCAGCAGCATTAATATCATGTACGTGGATACCATGTGCAATTTGGGTATCTTGGAGAACATTCTCCAGACCACGAGGACAACTTTCCATGGTATTGTGCCAGGCATTTCCTGTGAACCCATTGGCAAGGTCCGGGTTGACGTATTATTTGGCACACGAGATAACTGCCGGACTAAAAATTTGGAGTTTGAGGTTGTGAACTTGGAAAGCGCATATCACGCGTTACTCGACAGGCCAGCCCTGAACAAATTCATGGCAAGTTGTCACATCAGTTACCTGAAGATGAAGTTGCCTAGGGCAAATGGTGTAATTACCATAGCATGAGATTTCCGACGTTCCATTGAGTGTGCGTCGGCCAGGTCTAACCTAGCCGAGTCACTTGTGATCGCACAAGAAAAGAGAAAGATCCAGGAAGTGGCGGCATTGGCTCAATCCTCACAACAATATATGCCGGTGTTGAGTAACCCGCATGGAAGTGTCTCGTTTCAAGCAACAACGGATACAAAGAAAGTGCCTATTGATGATCTGTTCCTAGAGCGCACTGTAACAATTGGTGTCGGGTTAACTGACAAAGAGGAAAGCGAGCTCGTCAACTTCCTCCGTGGGAATCGGGATATCTTTGCTTGGTCTACAGGACTTGCATGGTGTTCTGAGGGAGTTGGTCGAGCACTCTTTGAATGTGAGACCCGGAGCAAAGCCGGTGAAGCAACCTCTCTACCGCTTCGCCGAAGATAGGAGAAAAGTCATTGGGGATGAGATAGCTCGGCTCCTCGCAGCCGGGTTTATAATGGAAGTGCTTTACCCGGATTGGCCATCTAATCCGGTGCTTGTGGAAAAGAAAAAAGATGATCCAAATGTGGCAGTGGTTTGGCGTATGTGCATCGACTACACGAACCTGAATAAGGCGTGTCCAAAAGATCCATTCCCACTGCCAAGGATAGATCAGGTCATAGATTCTACTGCTAGGTGTGAATTGTTGTCATTCATAGATGCATATTCTGGTTTCCACCAGATACCTCTAAACCCAAGTGATCAAATAAAGATTGCGTTTATCACCCCGTATGGGGCTTATTGCTATCGCACCATGCCTTTTGGTTTACGTAATGCAGGGGCAACGTACCAAAGATGTATGCAAAAATGTTTGCACGATCAAATTGGTGTAAATGTGCAAGTATATGTGGATTATGTGGTTATAAAAACCAAGGAAAGCAAAACGCTCCTTGACGATATCAGACAAACATTCGCGAACCTAAGGAGATTCCGGATGAAGCTTAACCCGGAGAAATGTACCTTTGGTGTCCCGACTGGAAAATTACTCGGATTTCTTGTCTCCAGCCGAGGTATCGAAGTTAACCCAACGAAAATCCGAGCCATAGAATGAATGGAATTGCCGAAGTATCTTAATGATGTCCAGAAGTTCAGTGGTTGCCTGGCATCCTTAAGTCGGTTTATATGTCAGTTGGGAGAGAAGGCATTACCTCTCTATCAACTAATGAAAAAGTCAGACAAATTCGTATGGATGCCGCAGGCCAATGAAGCCTTCGTTTAGCTAAAGAAAATGTTAGCCACTGCACCAGTATTAGCCTCTCCACTATCAAAAGAGCCAATGTTGCTCTATGTAGCCGCAACTAACCGAGTTGTAAGTGCAGTAATAGTGGTAGAGCGTGACGAAGAGGGTAAGTCGGTGCAAAGGCCAGTCTATTACCTGAGCAAAGTATTATCAGCATCAAAGCAGAACTATCCTCACTATCAAAAAATGGCATATGGTGTATATATGGCAGCAAAGAAGCTAAAGCACTATTTTGAAGAACACCCCATTAAAGTGATATGTGAAGCCCCCATATCTGAGATAATGAGCAATAAGGATGCAACCGGCTGAATCGCAAAATGGGCAATTGAGCTAGCCCCTTATGCTCCGCAATACGACAGGAGAGATGCGATCAAGTCTCAGGCTATGGCCGAATTTTTCGTGGATTGGGCCAAGATGCAGTATGAGCCACCATTGCTAGATCCGAACTACTAGAGAATGCACTTTGACGGATCAAAAATGAAAACCGGGTTAGGCGCCGGAGTTGTGCTTACCTCTCCCAAGAAGGACCAGTTGAAGTATGTGCGGCAAATCCACTTTACAGCGTCAAACAACGTTGCAGAATATGAAGCACTTGTGCATGGGCTCAAAGTGGCAAAAGAAAATGGAATACATCGGATCCAATGCTTTGGCGACTCGGATTTGGTAGTTCAGCAAGTCTCGGGGATATGGGATGCCTTGGATGAAAACATGGCACTGTACAGATTTCATGTGCAGAAAATATCGGGATACTTCGAGGGATGCGAGTTCCATCATGTACCCCGGCTAGAAAATGAGGCTGCCGACGTATTGTTGAAACTCGGATCCACCCGACAAGTGATTCCACTAGGTGTAGCACTGGAGCACCTCAGAAAGCCATCTATCAGTCCATCCTCAGAATCCGAGTCAATCTATATCCCGGAAAATCCGGAGTCGGAAGCTGTGCCCATGAACATTGATGTGGGAAGTGCCTGAGGAGACCCGAGGACTGCTTCGGCAAACCCGAGGACTGCTTTGCAGAACCTGGGGACTGTGCATCCTAACCCGGTAGAGGTTATGCCGGTAGATCGAATGGAAGTGGACGAGAATGTGTTTCCAGTCCGAGCCATACCTGCTTGGGCATTGCCTATATTCCAATTCCTGAAGGATGGATCCTTGCCCAATGATGAAGTGCTTTCAAGGCAAGTTCAGAGGCGCGCAAAGGCATACACGATTATCAATGCCAAGCTATAGAAGAGGAGCGTCACAAATGTCCTGTAGCGGTGTGTTGACCCGGAAGAAGGGCTTGACATCATCCGAGATATACATCAAGGGGAATGTGGGCATCACGCCTCATCCAGAGCATTAGTGGCAAAAGCTTTCTGGCATGGGTTCTATTGGCCAAGTGCCTTGGAACAAGCAGAAGATCTAGTGAGAAAATGCAACGGTTGTCAGAGGTATGCTACCAAGACACACATGCCAATGTCGGAGCTCAAGACCATACCAATTACCTGGCCATTTGCTATATGGTGTTTGGATATGGTTGGCCCATTTAAACCAGCTAGAGGAAACATGACTCATATCTTGGTTATGGTTGACAAGTTTACAAAGTGGATTGAAGTAAAGCCAATAAGAAAATGTGATGGAGCTACAGCCGTCACATTCCTCAAAGATATCATTCTGAGATATGGCTATCCTCACAGTATCATAACAGATAATGGCACAAATTTTGCTGAAGGAGCATTCACGCGATTCTACCAAGATAAGAAGATCCGGCTGGACGTTGCCTCGGTAGCCCACCCTGCATCGAACGGACAAGTGGAAAGATCCAACAGATTAGTATTATCTGGGATAAAACCACGACTCATTGAGAGGCTGCAAAGATAAGCGGGGTGCTGGATAGAAGAACTACCAGCGGTATTGTGGAGTTTAAGAACAACTCCGAATCGATCAACAGGCTATACGCCATTCTTTCTGGTATATGGGGCAGAAGCTATATTACCAGCCGACATAGAGCATGATTCGCCTAGAGTCACCCAATATACAGAAGCCGAAGTGTGAGAAGCCCAGCAAAATGATGTTGATCTGCTGGAAGAAGCGAGAGAATTGGCATTGTCCAAATCCGCCATATATCAGCAAAATCTCCAACGCTATCATAGCCAGAAAGTAAACCCCCGAGTCTTCCGGGAAGGTGATCTGGTACTCCGATTGGTACAACATACTACTGGCATGCATAAGTTATCCCCCCATGGGATGGGCCATTCATTGTGAGCAAAGCATTGCACAATGACTCTTACTATCTCATCGATGCAAAACCACAGGAGAAGAACAAGGCGGACAGGTCCGGCGAGGAATCTAAGCGTCCATGGAATGTAGCTCTACTCCGTCCATTCTACACTTAACAAAGAAGTGTCTGTATATGAGTCTCTCATATGTCGGTATGTATGCCGGCAATGAGTTTATCAATGAAATCTTGGTACCTCGAGCAGTAACTCGGGGACTGCCTTAGTGATATTTATTGTTTTCTGTATTTGTTATTTATATGTCGGCTGGCGTAAGTTGCTTCTACCTAAGTCGGATTAGTAGTGTGTGAGCACCAAAAACTCAACTCTTTGACTTGCTGTTGTCCAACAAGATTTGGCTTCATGGCAAGCAAGAGAACAAGTTTGGAATTGCGTAGCGCACAAAAAATGACTAAGGAAAAGAACTTAATCAAACCGACATTTGTTATTCAAACTAACCTTATGCTTACTTTATATTTACTATGATGAGCTATTTTGAGCTAGTCCTAAAGTTTTCGAGTACTGTTAAGTCAATTTTTGAAACTCGGACTCGTAAGTCACAAAACCGAACCAAGGTAGACACGAGTCGAGCCAAGAAATTGGAGAAACAAGAAAATGAAACTCGGGGACTACGCCCAAGTTAATCCGGCACGAGCAACTTAGCAGCAAAATATAATCAATGTGCTTAATACATTTGCACCTGGCATACCGGGGATCTGATAAACTTCAAAGTGTTCGTTGATGATCAAGGAGCAGCAGGAGGAGGTAACTCGGCGCCAGCAGGTGGAACTTCGGCCTCAGCTTCAGCATCATCCTTGTTCGACGTCTGAGGCTTCGTCCTCTTCCTCCTCACCCGAACCATCTTCAACATATTCGTCGTCAACAGTGCCAAGGAAGCTTGGTCCCTCGTTCCATTGGTGGATGGGGGCATACTGAATGAGGATATGGGGGCAAGCCTTGCGCTGAGCTATCCAATCTGGGTCATTGGACCACCTTGATCCGGTGCGCATGCGCTCGAGAAGATTCAGGTTTATTTTTTCATACCATGTGAGCACGTAGTGGAGGACGGTTTCAGCTCCGGCGCGTCCGGTGGATTCCCTCCAGAGGTCAAGCTGGGTCTCGCACTCCATTAACTTGTTAATTAGAGCAGTGGATCCCTCTAGAGTATCTTCATCAGGCCAAAAGGCATTGAAGATCCGGACTGCTTCATCTAGGATATCCTTACCATAGTTCTTCACAATATCGACGCGAGAAGATAATCTAACCAGCAGGTCTTCCATGTCATAGGGAATATTTTCAGCGCCAGAACCAGTTGGGGTACCCCTCTTCTGGCGGAACTTGGCAACGGTAGTGGCTGCAATGGCATCACCCTCCGGAAATTTGTTTGAAAGACAAGACAAGTGAAATAGGTGAAGGAGGTTGACCCGGAGAGATTCATGCCGGCTGAAGGAAAAGAACTTATGAGAAATATGGCTATGGATCCAGGTCAGCTCCTTGGTGCAGTTGTCACGCCTCTTCCGGAGTTGCACAAGTTCAGCGTTTGCCGACTCAAGCTTAACGTCGGCCTCCTTCAGCAGTTCTTGATCTTTGGCAATTTGGAGGTTGAGACGTTCTTGCTCTTCAGTGAAATCTTGGCCAACTTTATCCATCTCGGTTTTGTGGAGCGCCTTGAGATTTTTCATTTCTGCCATGAGCTTGGCAATCTCATCATCTTTGGTCCGGAGGAGGGCAAGCTCATCGTCCTTCTTCTTAAGTTCGGCCTGATGCTGCCCTGCTTGTTCGAGAAAATGCAGCATCATATCAGGCACGGGCACACTATCTTCAAGAGATGCTGAAACAGTTTGTTGACCCGGCAAAGCCGAGGTATGAATATTTGCCGAGCTCAGGAGAAGGGAAAGAGACCACAGATGTTAAGTAACCGAAGTGACTTACCTTTGATCTGGTCCAAGTTCTTCCTCATGATGGTGTTTTCGGCCTCCACTTCAGCTGCACAAATTCGAATGAGAGATTAGTTTGGTGAGAAAAGACTCGAAAAGATAGAAAAAAGTCAAAGTAAAAACTTACCCCTTTTCTCGAACTCAGCGAGAAGTGTAGAATGCTTCGAGCGTAGCGCCTTGTGTGTATCCAAGAAGCGCTGAAACTCAGCACTCCGACGATTGGTGGTGACCTGAGAAAAGCAAAAATGACTTGATCATGTACATATTCGAAGTGTACAAAATCCGGGCCAAGTGGAACTTAACCAGGCTCTAGGTGTGTGCATATTCGAAGTGTACAAAATCTGGGCCAAGTGGATCTTAACCCGGCTCTAGGTGTGTGCATATTCGAAGTGTACAAGATCCGGGCCAAGTGGAACTGAACCCGGCTCTAGGTGTGTGCATATTCGAAGTGTACAAAATCCGGTCCAAGTGGAACTTAACCCGGCTCTAGGTGTGTGCATATTCGAAGTGTACAAGATCCGGGCAAAGTGGAACTTAACCCGGCTCTAGGTGTGTGCATATTCGAAGTGTACAAGATCTGGGCCAAGTGGAATTTAACCCGGCTCTAGGTGTGTGCATATTCGAAGTGTACAAGATCCGGGCCAAGTGGAACTTAACCCGGCTCTAGGTGTGTGCATATTCGAAGTGTACAAGATCCGGGCCAAGTGGAACTTAACCCGGCTCTAGGTGTGTGCATATTCGAATTGTACAAGATCCGGGACAAGTGGAATTTAACCCGGCTCTAGGTGTGTGCATATTCGAAGTTACTAGGGAGCTACGCTAATTCTCTAAGGAGCATCCAGCCGAGTAACAAGTTACTCCCCCGGAGGCTCGGGGACTAATGGCTATACGACTAAGCACTAGTACATGTTAAAGAAAAGACGAAGTAGCGTACCTCCATCATCCGGCCGGCAAGGTTGATAGCCTTGGTAGTTGTGTTCATCTACACGGCAAACTTGGCAGGCCCAAATTTCTCTGGGAGATCGTCGTTATTGACGAACTCTGCCTTGTTCCAGTTATTGACAAACTCGATCAGGGCCGGAGGATAGCACTCTCCGCTAAGCATGTGGGGCGCGATCAAACCGTTGGCGTGGGCCTCCCTCCTCTCAACTTGTGCAGCAGCGGGGCTGGTGTGCAAAACAAGTTGCGCATCAGCTGACCTAGCGGGGGTGTCTTTCTTCGGTGGGGTCTTCTTCGGAAGCATGGACGCGAGTGTACGCTGTCCAGCCTCGATAGATGCTGCCCTGGCGGCGTCAGAAGTTTTCTTGGCCTTAGGCTGCTGCTGGGAAGTTGAGGTTTGAGCCACGGATTTGGTCTTGGGAGCTGCCTTGGTGCTAACCAGGCCTTCCCGCCGAGTCTTGGAAGACTCGGACGAGGCGGAGGGAGTTGGTGCTGCTACTGGCACTTGTGCTGCTGATGTTGGTGCTGGTGCTGGTTTTGGCGCGGGTGATGTGGGTACCTCGGAGGTAGCAGGTTGCGGCTGAGCCGAAGTAGAACTGGGAGCATCTGCTGCCTCGGCAGAGCCACTTCCCCCTGCTCCAAGGTTGCCCTCCTTTGGACGAGGTGGGCTAGAACCCAGAGCAGCCGCTGAACCCTCCTGAATGGGGCTCAACGGGCGTGTATCCTCGCCACGAGGGGGAGAAGGGCTATGCAGGAGGGGCGAAGCAATGCTGGATCCGCTCTGGGGAACCTCCACTATAGCCCTACCAAATCAAACAATGAATAATAAGTTACAACAGAAGAAAAGCACGAAGCAAAGGATCAGACAAAGAGAAAGATGATTACTCGTCAGAAGTCAATGGCTCCTTGGGATTCCGAGCTCTCCGAGCTGTGGCCTTAGTCGTAGGCTTGGTGGCAGCTTTGTCTGCGGACTTCTTTCGTCTCTTCGTTGGTTTAGAAGGTCCGGAAGAAGAAGCAGAAGCGGCTGCCCTCTTCTTTGACGCGGCCGGGACAGGCTCGCCCGTGGCGAGAGGAGGATCTTCGTGGATCTGCCCACCCGGGTTAGCTGATGCCAGAAAGGCGTAAGAAAGGGGGACAACGTCAAATGCTTCCATCACCTCAACGTCGGAATCATCTTCATCATCAGGCCAATCTCTTAAGGAAGAGAAGTTACCGGTGGGTCGCTTGGTGGCATCGGGGAACGGCAGGAACATCTCCTGATCCGGCTCCTCCTCGTCCGGGGCATCTCGATCATTCACCCATTTGAGAGAAGGCTCGGTGCCATCCTCGAGGGTTTGCTGAAGAAACAACTAAGAAGAGAAATGCAAGAGGATCAGATAAATAACATATTCCGACATATGATATAACTCAGAAAAATATTGGATCACGAGATTTACCGCAGGAGGCAGCCTGTCTCGGCAGAATTGTTCAATTCCCCACTCCCACTCAGCGGAGAAGTTTTTGTCAGTTGTGAAGAGGGCCTTGACCCGGCGGAATATCTCGGTATTGCTAATTTAAATGAGGAAGTCCGGTTGGGGTCAATACGCCAGCACATATGGCACAGTTTATGTGTGCGCTTGTGGAGAGGGGAGATCCAGCTGCGGACGAATGTGATCATCGCGTCCTCGTTGGGTAGTCCCGCATCCTTCAGCTCCTGAAACCATTTGTTGACCTGGTTCGCCAAGACGGTGGGTTTCTTGGAAACCTGGTCCCAGAGATCCGGATTAGGAGGACTCGGAACGTAGGGGCGCAGCCGAATCGGATCTTCATTCGTGCCATTTATGACATAGAAGAAGGTTCGGGCCCATCCCTAATAGGAATCGAGCCCCGTAACCCGGGGAAAGACGGATTGTTTCCGGGGACAAATGGAAGCAGCACCAAACTGCGTAAGATGTTTGTCCTCCGGATCAAGCTGCTTATTCGGAATCACGTTCCGGGGTAGACCGAAAAACCGGATCCAGACTTCTTTGGTGGGCCACAATCCGACATAACCCTCAATGGTGGACACGAATGAAGAAAGAGATCTGATGGCGTTCGCCGAAAGGTGGTGCGGTTGAAGCTCATAAATGTTGAGCCAATCGTGGAAGAAATCGCTAACGGGGAGGCCGAACCCGCGCTGGAAATGGGAGAGGAACACCATGAACTCACTGGGATTGGGTGACGGTGCGAGCTCCGTGGAGGCGAGCCGGGCAACGACGCCCTCTGGGATGCAGCACGTGCGGTAGAGCCAGTCGAGGTCGTCCTGGCACACCCAGGAGCCAGCCTAGGCGCCGCGTTCGGTGTTGTCCGCCTCCACCTCCATCTTCGCATCCACGACGACGAGCTCTTACTCTGTCATATCTAGGTCACTGTCCTCACCGGCCCTATCGGAGGTGGGGGCAGTGCCTTGGATTGGCACGGACCCGTGGCGGTGGAGCTGCGGGAGCTGCGGCAAAGCAGATGCAAGGAACGGTAGGCAGCGCTGCTGAGCAGGTGCGGCGGCGGCGGCGCTGTCACTGGGAGGAAGAAGAAGAAGAGGCAGAGGGGCACGAGAATGGGGAAAAATGCCAAGGGACGCGCCCCTCCCCTATTTAACCATGCCCAGCTGGGGTAGTGGGATCATGCGGTGTGGCAAGGCCACACGGTGTGGATGTGTATTTGCCGGGTCAGCCAATCAGACGCGAGCCACAGGAAGGGCCACAGGGCGCAGGAGATCCCACGATGCGATGTGGTGATACAGTTAACGAGGAGACAGACACGACGTGACATGTGCAACAGTAACACCTGACATTAACTACAGCAGTAACTATCGCATGCCCTTAAAATGAGGCAAAGTAATGATTACCCTCCACGTGGGGAAGCGTATGAGAGAAGGAAGAATAACCCGGATAACTATAGGGTGACCCGGCCAGCGAGCAAAAACTCGGAATGTGCTAAGGGAAAAGTTAGCCCATGAAATCCGTACTATGAGGTAACTCAGAAAAAGGAGCAAAAGGCTCGGTAAAATTGAACCTGCTGTGGCCTTAGTAGCTGGAGCTGCTAAGACCGCACCAGCTTTGGGGACTAATGTTGGGGGGATACCCCCGGGTAGGGTCACGCTGGGGTATAAAGGCCGAGTTAGCCGAGGTATAGCAAGGTCAAAGCGAATGCTGGCCGAGTCACCTCAAGGCAGGCCGAATCATGGAGTAACCCGGACCGGAGGATGTCCACCTGACTGAGTCCCGGCCGACATATGTTGTATGCCGGCAGGATTGATTTAACTTGTATGCAGGTACCAGTGTGGCCGGATTAACCAGGCATGATCCGGGTTATATCAGGCTTGCAAGAGAAGGAAGGTATCTCGCTGGTCAAAAGGTGGTCACTGTACGTAGGAGCGTGAGCGAAGCAGATAGAGGGAAGGACCACCGAGGTGTGTCCGACAAGGGTGACGTTGCCTGTGTCGGATGACGCTGGCGCCACAGAGGATCACGTAGCCTCTGCATGGCTTACGATGGGGAAAAGTGACCCGGTCAGTTTGCTAGTTTGGGAGGAGGCATATTCCCAGGAATATGCCTCCACGTATGCCCTAATTGGAGACCTAGGCTCCCCTATATAAGTAGGGCTAGGGCCTCAGTAGAAAGGGTTGAGTTTTACTTGGTCGATGGCTAGTTGATTGGCCTTTGGGTAGTGGGTTCCTGAGAGAAAAGTAGTGGTGAGAGTAAGAGAGTTTCTTCTTCCTCCTCTCCCCAACACAACTCAAGGAGCACTTGCAAACTGATCTAGCTTGAAGAATATAAAGCATCTGTGTGTGGAATCACCACACTATCCCTTCCTAGATTCCTCTAGTGCATCTTGTCCCCACCTTTAGCCTATCCATGGCATCTGTCGTGACACCACCACGACAATTCTTCAACATCTTTGATCTTGGCGGGATCGACAGCGACTCCTCCTGCCGCCACAATATGTCCGAGGAATCCTACTTCTTTTAGCCAGAACTCACATTTGCTAAACTTGGCATACAACTGATGCTCTCTAAGGGTTTCAAGGATGGCCCTCAAGTGTAGCTCATGGTCTTCTTCCGACTTGGAATAGATTAGGATATCATCGATAAAAATAATGACAAACTTATCCAGGAAGTTCATAAAAATCTTATTCATGAGATTCATGAAATAAGTGGGGGCATTGGTTAATCCAAAAGACATGACCGTATACTCATACAATCCATATCTGGTGGTAAAGGCAGTCTTTGGAATATTCGTTGCACGAATATTGAGTTGATGATAACCAGTTCTAAGATCAATCTTAGAGAACACTCTAGCACCAGTCAACTGATTAAACAGATCCTCAATCTTGGGCAGTGGGTACTTATTATTGATGGTGACATCATTCAGCTTCCGGTAATCCATACACAAACGGTTACCTCCATCTTTCTTATCCACAAACAATACAGGCGATCTCCATGGCGATGCGCTTGGTTGAATTAGACCTTTCTCCAACATAGCATCAAGTGGATTCTTCAGCTCCATTCATTCAGATGGGTTCATACTATAAGGTCTCTGAGCTATGGGTCCAATTCTAGGAATTAGTTCAATAATGAACTCGATATCCCGATCTGGGGGCATACCGGGCAATTCATCTAGGAATACGTCGGGGTATTCATAGACTAATCTGACTTGGTCTATGGTTGGTTGGGCTAGACTCTTGTTGCATTTGAATTGGCGGGGCAAGGTTTCTGATACATGCTCTACTGATACTCCAGAGCTACTGGTCATGGTTATGGTTTCTTAGCACAGTTGATCAATCCTTTATGTTTCCACATCCAATCCACTCCTAGTACTACTTCCAAACCTTTGGTTCCAAGTGCTATTAGATTAACATAAAAATCTATCCCAAGGATTCTGATAGGTACAGCCTTACAAATTTTTCTAGCTTTGGTGGTTGAACCAGGTATTTGAACTATCATAACATGCTTTAATTTTGTTGGTTGAATCTTACTAGTGCATGCAAATTCTTCTGTAACAAATGAGTGCGATGCTCCAGAATCAAACAACACTCTTTTAAGTACTGAGTTAATAGAAAACATACCCAGCACGACATCTGGCGCTTCCTAGGCTTCTTCAGCATTCATGTGGAACAGACGGCCGTTGCGGTTGAGGGAGTTCCCTGGGGCAAATCTCCTTCCAGGCTGAACACGGTGTTGCTGCTGAGCTGGGGCATTCACATTGGTGGTGGCTGCAAGCTTCTTGGGGCACTCATTGGAGTAGTGACCCTTGACTCCACATTCAAAGAAAGTAATCTGGGACTTGTCTTTGGCTGCAACATGCACGGCATTGCTTCCAGTCCTTGGGGCAGTATTGTTGTTGTTGTTGTTGGACTTGGGCGGTGCACGGTTTAAGTTGTTGGAGTTGCCGGGGTTGTTGTTGTGGTTTCCTCCAGACTTCAAGTTTCCTCCGCTACGATTGGGGTAGCTTGGATGGGACATCGGGGGTCTGTTGTTTCTTGGGGCATATCCTGCAAACGGGTTGGGGCGATACTTCTGGGTATTGTGGAATCCAGTCTAGTGCATCATCCTGCGCTTGCGGTTGTCATTGGCTTTGTTGATCTTCCCTTCCATCTAGATGGCAAAATCTACCAGCTCTTCTAGATCTTCAAAACGGATGTTGACTAACACAGTCTGCACCTCATCATGCAATCCATTCAGGAACCTTTCCTTCTTCTTGGATTCAGTGTTGATCTCATCAGGGGCATACCTAGCGAGGGACAAAAATTTGTCATGGTACTCAACTACCGTCACCCTTCCTTGCTTCAGTTCCCTGAACTCATCTCTCATCCTAGGGACCAAACCTTGTGGCACATGGGTGCGGCTGAACTTGATCTTGAATGCTTCCCAAGTCATCATCTGACCGTCATTCATGGTACGAGTGCTATTCCACCCTGCTCTTGCATCTCCTACACGATAATGGGTGGCAAACAGTACCTTCTCATTGGCTTCAACTCCTGCGACCTCCAAATTGTTCTCCACGGTTTGCAGCCAGTCATCACCATCTAAGGGATCCTCAGATTTGTTGAAGATAGGGGGATTGGTATTCTGAAAGTTCTTAAGCTTGGATCCATGGTGATCCTGATTTCCATGGCCTTGATTATTGTGGGCCATCTGAGCTATCTGTTGAAGAGGGGCTAGGTTGGCTTGGCATTCGGCTCTACTAGCTTCACGGTCAGAAACTAGCATCTGCAGAATCTACAACATCGGGTCCTGCGATGAGCTGCTTCCTCCGGGGTTTCCACGAGTCATCTGAAGATTGAGATAGATAATGAGATAAGAGGGAAATTTCTAAGGTTCATGGTTTTGTTTTCAAAAGGTTTAAACTTTGAGTTTGACTCAGGTTTTTCAAACTCACTTCTTATTCTCATTCATTCAAGCACACAATACAACACACACCACAACACAAATGGAAAACAGATGGTTTTAAGGACCATTTTGTGAAACTACGATACAGTGGGACCGATACAAATCATTCCTACGGTAGTGATCAAGTGCATCTAATCATCATCAATGAAGTCGGAATCATCATCATCAGTGTAGAAATCCATGGCATCATCCTCCAGGTAGTCATCGTCATCACTGAGGTAAGAGTGAAGATCTCCCTGGATGTCTTCACCTTCCTCCTCTTCCTCCTTTGCTTCAAGCTCGACTTCCTGTTCACGCATGGTCTTCTCGAGAGCAGCCACCTTCTTGCAAAGATGATCGATGGTGCGATCCTTCTTGTCGCGTTGACGACGAAGTGATTGGCGATCCTTGACTAGCATGGCGATAGTCTGTTCCTTCTTGACGGCAATGGCAAGGTTGTGGTTGGCGTAGGCTCGGGTGTTGTCCAATTCTTTCTGCCTATCGTACAACATGAAGTCAAGATTCTCCACCTGGCGCTTCAACTCTGGGTGACTTGGCATCTCCAATGGCATTCCCATAGAATCACACCTTGCGAAGTGAGCAAAGCGAGTTCCCTAGATCAAGTTGATGTTTTGCCCACACAGACGGGCAAGATCTTCATGCATAGCCCCAGCTAATCCGTCTAGCCAGTTGTTCTCTCGCAAGGTGAATTGGATCTTCTCAGAAAGGGGTGCTTCCATCTTGCCTCTGAGATCTGCAACTATCAGCCATTGTAGATCTCCTCCTGGGTGATCGGTGAGTTGTGCCCCGAAGAATTCCGGATGCGGGCGCTCAAGTTACTCAGATAGTGCATCTAGATCCCTCTCAAAGATCAGCTGGCCTCCGTTTCCCAACTGGTAGAACTTGCAATACTGAACGTCCATCTATAAGAATTTAGGATGAGTAAGTTAGTGAGGTGATCAAGTGTGTCAAATTTAATGGAGTAATGTAAGAATTTTTGAGGAACATGATTTTTTTTAACGAATCAAGGATAAGAGTGGGAATATGTTTTCATAAATACTCACTTCTTTTGTTTTGAAACTAAGTTTTTGTTCGGATGTCCATTCTATCTAGGGTCTCCTATGGTTAGGATGGCTCTGATACCAACCTGTCAACACCCAGATATTTAATCCCAGATGCCTGTTATGCCATACCTCGCAATCCCAGGATTACCATTTTGCGAGACATAACAGATTGGATATCATAGTACATCATCCATTACAAACCATAATAAGGTCTTACACAAATAAAGGATCCCATGATCCAGTCTTAATACAAACAAGCAGCGGAATAATAATCATAGTAGTGGGCTCCATCTTCAGGGTCATAGGCAATGCTGACGATGGGAGATAATCCTAGTTGTCATAGAAGTCTTGTTGTCCTTCATCCTAGTAGTCCTCCTCATAGTCTGGCCATGGGAATAGCCAGGCACAGAGCCATGAATACTCTTTAAGTACTCGCAAACTATCACTAACAAGTTAGGTAGTTCTAGTAGGAATCCTAATCTCCAAAAAGCTAGGTTTATCTAAACTGAGTTCAGAAGTAAAGAAAACTAAGTAAAATGTTCTAAATCACTAAAGTGGGAACCTAGTTTTCATATTCACAACCCTTTTGTGGTCAAGTCAAAATCATAGTTCACTTCACAAGTCATTTTGAAAACATCTGACGACGGAACAGTATGGCTACTCCAACTGTCCATGACCGCGGACGCGGCTATTCGAATAGTTTGACACTCTGCAGAGGTGGTACACTTTCACCACAAAATTCGATACATCCATCAGGGATAACCTTGAATCATTATACTTAGTGTGCGGATAATCAATCATAACCTTTCCTTTACACACTCTAGTATAGGCACCTCCCCTATGAGCTTGGCCTTCCAGCCATGACCATCTGCCATCCTGGGCACTGCATAGGTGGACAATTCACACTCATGAGGTAGCCTCATCTCAAACCTCTTCCGCGAGGGAACCCATACTAATGCATATAAACTTCTGGCTAAGCCTTACCCAATTCAGGTATTGTGGTTGTACGGTAAAAATGGAATGGTATCGCATACGAACCCAACCATCAGTTTTTAGAAAGGGCTAAGGCTCATGCCTCAACATTTTCATCATCAAATCCTTTTGTGTTTCTCAACACATGTGAAAACATTTAAATAGAATGAAGCATCATTCCAAGGTTTTCATACTCCTTTTTCACCAAGTATTCCCATCTAAAGTGATCAAGTTTTATGCTTAGCACTAGCCACTAAGTTAAGAGTGTTCACTAATGAGGGGGTGCTAATCTTCAATCTCATGCCATAGAATGACATCTAGTATAGGCCTAGTTTTATACTCTTTATTCTATCTATACTATCTTTCCAAACTTCACCAAGCACTAACTAAGAGTAAAGAACTTTGATAGAGTAAAAGAGTAAAGCTTGCAAGTAAAACTTGGGATGGGTATAAATAAAAGTGTATAACCAAGCATGCCTAATGCATCTTGCTTAGGTTAAAGCTTGCATGGTTAACTTGTATAATTCTAGCTTGCCTTGATTGGTGCAGTGATTGAAGTTTTCCTCCTCTTCTTCGGGGTAGAACTCCTCCTCCGCGTAGCTTGGGTCGGTACTATCATCTATAAATAAATACAGGATACACAGTCACCAAACAATACTTAACTAATTCTATTTAGCACACTAAGGCTCACACTTGATGATCTAGCATTATCACAATCATCACATGAATTAAAGAACTAGTTTTATTTAGTTTATTTGAGAAAAGTAATTTCTCTCACTGAAATTAATTAAGATTTAATATTCTCCAATTAAAATATGGGATCATGTTGACACATGTCATCACCATATATTCTAATACATGTGAATGTGATTTAAAGGGTTGGTCACATTTTATAAAGTGTAAGATTATTATTTAATAGATTTAAAGTGACTAGAAATACCCTAATAGCATTCTTTTGGTACTAGTCCAATGTCACTGCAAGGAAACCTAAATATTTTTAAATATGCAGATAGATATTGTCAAATGTGATTTTGACAGTTGGAATCAACTCAAAAGCTATTATGGTTGATTTTTGAAAAATGTTTGAAGCTGCAAAAGTCTCTATCTTGTTATTTTTACTAAAGATTATTGCTAACTCCAAATGATTTAAATCCAATGGGCTTGGATAGATAATTTAAATACCTTTCTAGAAAAATTTGAATCATGCAATTTGGTCCAGTGAAACTCTCTGAATTGATTTTTGAATATGTGGATAGAATAGGGTTTTAACTAAAAAGGAAAATTCAATATTTGAATTTCAGGCCAGCGAGGGAAGTTAAACAGGCCGGCCCAACTGCACTACGCGGCGCAGCAGGCTGCTGACTGAGGGGGTCCACCAGTCAGCGACTGCATCTAAGTGAAATGGTATCGGTGGATCTAGGCCGTGCGATCTAATTCTAATCCAACGGCGGTGAGTCGCCATCGAGGACGAACTAATCCGGCGAGGAATCAACACTAATATGGTGGTGGGGATTTGGCTAGGCTCACCTGGGCTCCAGCTAGGGTCGGCGATGGGGGCAATCGACGTGGTAGACGACGGCGAGTCGAGGTGCGGTCACGGCAGGGCTTGGGGTGGTCGAAATCAACGGCGCCCTTCTCCTCCAGCAGCGGCGGGCTCTGGCCAAATTCCGGCGAGAGAGAGCTCGGCTTGATCTAGGAAGAAGTGGGGGAGAGTCAGTGAGAGGTTGTGAGTGGAATGGTGTGGAGAAATGAGGCAGGGGTGGGCTCTATTTATACTGCGGCGAGGGAACCGAATGGTGCGGGCGCGAGCTTGTAGGTGACGACGCTACAGGCGGCTATCGGCGTGGCGGAGGCTAGTGGGTGGTGCGTGGTTCCCTGGCGGCTCTTACGGGCATGATGGCGAGGCGTGGGGTGGTGCGGTTTGGTCGGGAGCGTGCGGTGCTCCACGCGGACGCAGAGGTGTCTGCGGCGGCGTGCGGCAGCTGCGGGTCACACAGCGGCTAACGGGGTTGTCTGCTGGGTTGCTGTGATCATGGCGGGCATGAGCATTGATGTCTACGCACTTCGATTCTTGTAGATAGTTGTTGGGCCTCCAAGTGCAGAGGTTTGTAGAACAGCAGCAAGTTTTCCCTTAAGTGGATCACTCAAGGTTTATCGAACTCAGGGAGGAAGTGGTCAAAGGTATCCCCTCTCAAGCAACCCTGCAATCAAGATACAAGAAGTCTCTTGTGTCCCCAACACACCCAATACACTTGTCAGGTGTATAGGTGCACTAGTTCGGCAAAGAGAGAGTGAAATACAAGTGGTATGGATAATTATAAGTGGTAACGGTGATAGAAAATAGCTTGATGGCATGGAAAAGACTAAAGTAAAACTGAAATAAAGATGAAAGCAAGCAAACATGTAACAGATCTAATTGCAAACGAAGTTTCAATGCTTAGAAACAAGGCCTAGGGATCATACTTTCACTAGTGAACACTCTCATATAAATATATTCTCTTTATGATACTACTCTTAACTACTCTCTGGTTGGACACTCTAATCCTTGGTAGGGCTATAACAGCACTCCTCAAAGTCCGCTTTCCCCATCTAGATAACCCCACACTGTCACCTTGAGCTCTAGATGGTTCCAACAAACACCACAATTTCATACAAACATCCAACTCCAAATATAACTCATAACAAGTATTTGTAATCTCTAGCCTAAGTGCCACCATGGTGTGCACAATGTCAACTTCACACACATGGGTAGAGCAGAGATCTATTAAAGCACTTGAGTAGCAAGGTCGATCTATAGATTACAAGCTCATGATCTCAATAAGATCATGCATAGAGAGAGATGAACACATAGCTACCGGTAGAACCCTTAGGCTCAAGAGGGAACTACTCCCTCCTGATCATGAGAATCGGCGATGGTGATAGAGATGGTGGTGGAGATCGATGGAGATGGCTCCGGGGGCACTTCCCTGTCTCGACAGGGTGCCGGAACAGAGACTTTCTGTCCCCCGAATCTCCCCTTTGGTGGCGGTGGCGCTGTGGAACTTTTCGTGGCTGGAGGCTTGACGATCTAGGGTTTCTGCCTCGGGAGGAATATATAGGCGAAGGAGGCAAGTTCGGTGGCCAGCCAGGGGGCCCACACCATGCCCTGGCGTGGCCTGGGGGTACCCGCGCCTTGGGGGGTGTGACCACCCTGTGGCCCCTCTTCGACTCTCCTTCTAGATCCGTGAATCTCCCGGGAAAATAGTTACTTTGGCTTTTGTCCCGTCCAATTCCGAGAATATTCATTTTCTTACTTCCAGGAACCAAAAACAGTAGAAAACAGGCAAATGGCACTGTGGCATCTTGTTAATAGGTTAGTACAAGAAATCATATGAAAAGTACTCCAAAGTTGGAAGAAAACACAAGAAAGTAGATAAAACCAAGCATGGAACATCAAAAGTTATGGATACATTTGCAATGTATCAACATCCCCAAGCTTAACTCCTGCTCGTCCTCGAGTAGGTAAGTGATAAAAAGAAAGAATAATTTTTGAGGTGACATGCACCATCATAAACTTGATCAAAGTATGTGTAAAACATTCAGAGCTGGGATCATAGTACTTCAATCATAACATGAAAGACAAAGTTCTAACAATAAGGCAAAGAAACTATGATGCAACATGAAAAGGCACAAACAAAAGATTCATGAATAACAATGCTTTGCAAGACGTTTGTTTGTTTCACATAAAGAAAACATAGCATAATAGTATTCAGCTTGTCCCTCATAGAGTAGCAAATATAAATGCATAGGACACGTTCAAAGTTCATAAGAGTGACTAGATACAAAATTTTAAAACAAGCAATATCAAGTTATGCATCAATCAACTAGTCTTGGGACAATGCACATAGAACTAAGAATGGCCACTATGCTCTCAAAGTAGGCGCATAAAGATAGAAGGTGGAGACTCAATATATAAGTGGAAGAAAGGCCTTCATAGCAGGAAGTAGGGATTCAAGTCTCATAAAGAGCTTCCAAAAATTATGGTACTTAATAGCTTTCAGCTCTCATTGCCCCTATCATCAGCATCTTGAAGTGATTAAGGTTAAAGTGAACAAACTATGGTGTACATGCTTGACGAAGTTTCAGTTGGAAATCTCATGTCCCTTGAATACGAGGGCCGCTCCTCATGCTACTCAAGTTTAGTCACCGGTAAGTTCTTGTCATCGTAAGTACATGTGTATCATAGAGAACCGCCAACGGGGTACCCCTTGCTCGATGATACGGAAGAATCCCGATATCAAAATGACAAGGCAAGCAGACAACGAGCATCTCAGCAATCTTCTTATTTACCATGGGAATATGGTGCTTTTTCTCTCTTTCCTCTTTTCATATATCTCTTTTTTTCTCTTTTCTTTTTCTCTTTTTTTCTCAATATCTGACTCTTTTTTTTATAAGAAGAATGCTTCATAGACAGCTCATTATGGTTACGCTGCAGGTTTCCATCATGACAGCATGGATTAGACCAGCGGCCCAGGCGTTTCTGTAACACATATACATAACTCCATGGACTTACAAGCTCCCCTTTCATTTCACACCGACGACATCCATAGAGCATGATTCAACTAGGTACAAAGTACAGGTGCAATAATGAAAGTATTCCCCATGACAGCATGGTTCTGCTAATTCCCATCAAATAAGTGCAATCATATACAACATAGATGACACAATGGTTCAAGTTTATTAAGGGCAAGAAAAGTAAAGTGTGCCATCAAGTTCGTGAGAGCTTTAATCACTAGTTTTCTCATAACAAGTTTAATTTGGAAGGTAAACAAAAGCATGAATATACTTGGAATAGCATAAGCTAGTAGGTAGGTATGGTGGACTCTTTGGAATAACTTGGTTTAGGGAGTTGGATGCATGAGTGGAACTCATACTTGGTTGTGGAGGCTAGCAAAAGACTGGGAGCGACAAACTAAGAGAGCAATAATGGCCATAATCATGCAGAGCGACAAAACATCATTGATCAAAGCATAAAGTGATATTACAAGTTGAAAAATAAAGGATCATAAAGGCTATGGTGAGTTGAGATAGTCATAACATGGTGTGAGCATGTGCCAAGTCAATCCAAATAAAGCATCAAAGGAGAATACCACTATACTATGCTCTAATATGCTAAAACAACGCATGATTCATCCAAGGCACATTAAGCAATCTCAATTGTTTATAACAAGTCATGCTACAGCAAATAATACTAAGCATAAATCCAAAACAATATCAAGCATGACATGACAAAACATAGGCCACAGTCAAAAACAAGCTCTCTTTACCACTTAAGCATGAACTTTCCTACTCTTTTCCAATCCAAACCAAACTATTTGAAAACCAATGTATGAAAGAGGGGGTCCAACTAATTTATTCAGAAAACTAAGCAAACAAAGCAAACTAAAAACCAAAATGAAAACGAAAAAGGAGACGCTCCAAGAACAACACAACTATGCATGAAACGATAAAAATGAAGCATTTGGAAGAAACCTGGGATTTTTATTGATGAAGAAGGGGGGTGCCTTGGGCATCCCCAAGCTTTGACGCTTGTACTTCTTGGATATTTCTTGGGGTGACACACGTGGCATCCCCAAGCTTGAGCTTTATTCCATCCTTCATCTCATTACTCATTCCTTCCATACACCTGAAATTTTTCCTTCATACAAAACTTCACACAATCTTTATTAGCAACATTAGTGCACTCAAGATAATAAGTCTTTAGGTTAAGTTCTAACACCAATAAACTTCCATTAGAACACTAGCTACTGTATCACTTCCCTAAAAAAGCTCAATTCCCCAAAAGAACTCAAAAAGGAACCAACAAGAAGCAAATGCAGAAAATGGCAGAAATCTGTCAAAACAGACCAGCAGGTAAAGACGAATTTTTTCGAAGACCTTCTGTTGCTCAAATCGAAACGTGTTGAACTAAAGAAAGTTATATAACAACCTGGGGCAGAAGCACAAAAATTCACGCCTCAAAAGAACGTACAGATATTTTACACGAATTTTTATGGTGAAGCAAAGAAATCTGTTTCGGGACAGCAACTTTCCCAATCATTACTTCTCTCTCATTAGAGGTTACTCTTGGCACAAAAAGCAAAAAAGGATAAGGAGAGATTATTACTGAAGAAATAACTTCCAAGACTCAACTAAAACTTTTGGGTTATCTCCTAATAAGTACTTTCTTTAACGCCTTTAAGTTAGGCATGATAGTTTGAGAAGATGCTCACGTAAGAAATATGAATTGAAGTAAAAGAGAGCATCGAGAAGCAAATTCAAAGAACATTTAAGTCTAATCCACTTCCTATGCATAGGAATCTTGTAAAGAAACAAGTCATGAAAGCACAGAGCAACAATCATAGAAAAGCAAAACAAGTGCAACTTCAAAAATTTCAACATAAAGAGGGGAAACTTAATATTATTGAGATGCATAAAACCATGTTTCTCTCTCTCATAATAACTTTCAGTAGCAACATGAATAAAATTAACAATATAACTATCACAAGAAACATTCTTATAATGTTCCATATGCATAAAAGAATTAATACTCCCCACATAAACATAGTCATTCTTATTGATTATTGTGGGAGCAAATTCAACAAAATAGCTATCATTATTATTTTCATCACCATAATCATCAAATATAGGAGGCATATTGTAATCATAATTAATTTCCTCCTCAATAGTAGGTGGACTGAAAATATCATAATCATCATTGCCATCATCATATATTGGAGGTATAGAATCATCATAAGCAATAGAATAGTTATCTTCCCATGTGTGTTCATTTGTAAACATATCATCATTGGAAGGATCATGGATAGCACTAATAGTATAGAAATTATTAATATCATCATTTTCAGAATTGGTACCGAAGAGATTTTCAATATCAAAAGTAGTGTGCTTTTCCCAATCATGATCACTACTATAGGTGACAGGCATAGGAACATCATCGAGTTCAGACTCATCAAAAACTATAATAGGAGCAACATGCTTAGGGGAAAATACCGTTTCCTCTCTCCTTTTACTCCTCCTTTTCTTCTTTTTATTCTTCTCTTTAGGAGGGAGAGGCTTGAAAGGAAGCTACTCCATATACCATGGTTCATTGTTAGAGACAATAGAAGAAACTTTGGAGGATTCCTCCTTTTCATTAATAAGACCAAAACACATATTAGTCATGTCATATTTTAGTAATATCTCATCTTTTATAATATTTTGTATGTAAGTATTTGTGTGGCAATTATCAACAAAATAAAGATGACAACCATGCATGACACTATTCATATCAAAAGCGCCCATATCTACCAAAGAGGTTTTTCTTGATAGCTCTTCACACCCCAAAAATAATGTAAGTTCATCATGCTGATTAGGAGTGATCATGTCATCACAATACAAACTTGCAGTACTCATTGGATTAGAAGGGCTATTATTATGGCCTGAGCATTGAAAATTGAAATGACCCACTTTAAAGCAAAGTTCACAAATAAAAGGATAGAGGGCACAAACTTTTTTACCAAGATCATTTAGAGCCCTATACCACGTTCTAGTTTTTTCATTCCTGTGGGTGATACAATATTCTTCTTCAATTTGAAGATTATCACAAGGTCTATGTATTCCACAAAAATTAACATGCTTATAAGAAATAGTACTTTCAGAGGTTTGAGCATGTTTATTGCTATCATTAATAATAATTTCATTTTACATGCAAGTGTCTTTAAAAGGCTCATGATACATGTCCCACTTTTCTTTAGGAGCATTAATATGAGAAGCAAAGGTTTTAAAACAATCAATAAGAATTTGAGGATCAAGACCATATTTAGCACTAAGCTCTTGAAAATTAGTAGTTTCAGCGAAAGACTTAATGCAATCATACTCATAGTTTATACCTGGTTCTTTACCTTTGTTGTTATCCCAATCTTTGGTATTGCCTTGAATTATTTCAAGAAGATCCCACTTAGCTTTGACCTCCTTACTCATGAAGGATCCCTCTAAACAAGTATCTAGATAATCCTTGTAATGTCTCGAAAGCCTTGCATAGAAATTATTAATAACAATATTCCTGGGGAGCTCATGAATGGGACATTTGAGCATTAGTGACTTCAATCTCCCCCATGCTTGGGAAATACATTCTCCATCATGACATTGAAAATTATAAATATAATTCCTATCTTTATGAATTTCATGAGGAGGATAAAATTTAGAGTAAAAGAGAGATTCAAGTTCCTTCCACTCCAAATGATGAGGATCATCTAGTAGCTCATACCACTCCCTTGCTTTGCCCTTAAGTGATAAAGAGAATAGCTTCCTCTTAACTTGGTTCATTGAAATACCTGCACACTTTACCAACCCGCATAATTCATGTATAAAGAGTAAATGATCACCAGGATGGACAGTTCCATCTCCAAAATAAGAGTTGTTCATAACACGTTCAACAATTTTTATAGGTATTTTAAAAGGGATGCTTTCAGTATGTGGATTTAAAATATCACAAGTATCATTAGAATTACCACATATGGGAGTAAAGTATCATCAGAGCAAACTTTATTCTTTAAAACTTGGGAACTAAAAAGATCATTTTCATAAAAACTAACTTCCCCAGGCTTAGATGTTTCCATAGCATTAGTAACAAAGGTGTTCAAAAGATTCATACTATTAACATTGCTACTAGCATGCAAAGAAGGTTCCAAGGGTTTTTTAATTTTCTTTTCAAAGAATTCATGTTCTACATTAGGAAAAAGACTAAAAAGCTCTCTAATTTTTTTGTTGTTTTCCATTAAGCCTAACTAGTGAAAACAAGAAACAAAAAGACAAAATTGCAGAATCTAAAGGAAATAACTTCGAGCACTCACACCGGAGGATGTGAGTACCTTTTACCTACCTCCCGGCAAGCGCTTTGAAAATAGCTTGATGTCTATGCACTTCTATTCTTGTAGACAGTTGTTGGGCCTCCAAGTGCAGAGGTTTGTAGAACAGTAGCAAGTTTTCCCTTAAGTGGATCACCCAACGTTTATAGAACTCAGGGAGGAAGTGGTCAAAGGTATCCCCTCTCAAGCAACCCTGCAATCAAGATACAAGAAGTCTCTTGTGTCCCCAACACACCCAATACACTTGTCAAGTGTATAGGTGCACTAGTTCAGCGAAGAGACAGTGAAATACAAGTGGTATGGATAATTATAAGTGGTAACGGTGATAGAAAATAGCTTGATGGCGTGGAAAAGACTAAAGTAAAACTGAAATAAAGATGAAAGCAAGCAATCATGTAACAGATCTAATTGCAAACGAAGTTTCAATGCTTAGAAACAAGGCCTAGGGATCATACTTTCACTAGTGAACACTCTCATATAAATATATTCTCTTTATGATACTACTCTCCGGTTGGACACTCTAATCCATGGTAGGGCTATAACATCACTCCTCAAAGTCCGCTTTCCCCATCAAGATAACCCCACGCTGTCACCTTGAGCTCTAGATGGTTCCAACAAACACCACAATTTTATAGAAACATCCAACTACAAATATAACTCATAACAAGTATTTGTAATCTCTGGCCTAAGTGCCACCATGGTGTGCACACTGTCAACTTCACACACATGGGGAGAGCAGAGATCTATTAAAGCACTTGAGTAGCAAGGTAGATCTATAGATTACAAGCTCATGATCTCAATAAGATCATGCATAGAGAGAGATGAACACATAGCTATCGGTAGAACCCTTAGCCTTGAGAGAGAACTACTCCCTCCTGATCATGGGAATCGGTGATGGTGATGGAGATGGTAGTGGAGATCGATGGAGATGGCTCCGGGGGCACTTCCCCGTCCCGGTAGGGTGCCGGAACAAAGACTTTCTGTCCCTCGAATCTCCCCTTCGGTGGTAGCGGCGCTGCAGAACTTTTTGTGGCTGGAGGCTTGACAATCTAGGGTTTCTGCCTCGGGAGGAATATATAGGCGAAGGAGGCAAGGTCGATGGCCAGCCAGGGGGCCCACACCATGCCCTGGCGTGGCCTGGGGGTAGCCACGCCTGGGGGGTGTCCACCCTGTGGCCCCTCTTTGACTCTCCTTCTGGCTCCATGAATCTCCCGGGAAAATAGTAACTTTGGCTTTTGTCCCGTCCAATTCCGAGAATATTCATTTTCTGACTTCCTGGAACCAAAAACAGCAGAAAACAGGCAACTGGAACTGTGGCATCTTGTTAATAGGTTAGTCCAAGAAATCATATGAAAAGTACTCCAAAGTTGGAACAAAACACAAGAAAGTAGATAAAACCAAGCATGGAACATCAAAAATTATGGATCAAAAATTGGCGAAGGAAAGGCACGGTCTGTGCGAGCTGGTCGAGCGCGGCGAGCTGGCATGCTCTGGACATGGCACAGAGAGGCTGGGCATGGAGTAGATAGGGTGGTATAGGTCTCGACTGGGGTCGAGGCTTGGACAAGGGGTGGCGATGGAGCGAGGCGTGTCTGGTGCACGTCGTGGGCGAGGGCAGTGTTGCCTCTGGCGCTCTGCCCACTATCGTCCAAACACGACCAAAAACAGGCGGCGCTCCACTGTGCACATGGCAAAGGGGGTCTTGGTCTAGATCTTGGTTAGGGAGACAGGGGGTTTAAGAGGGGACCAAATGGTCGACTAATTACTGTGGAAACAGTGAAGTTAGGCCAGAGGTTAATTCATGTAATTAAGGTGTTTGATGAAATGGCCGCAAGAAACTTTCTTTGGAATTTTTGAGTGGTTTGATCTTATGCTTGAGTAACTATGTTTGCTTGGAGAGGTCAAGGGGAATTGATTTGATAGGTTTTTGAAAAAGTGTGATCTTAACATATGAACTAGATTCAATTTTCAACTGTCCATTAAATTGATTTGAAAGATGTTTTTGTAAGTTTGTAAAGTGGGCCTTGATACACTTTTACTTGGTCTAGCAAGGGGTGAAAAGAAATAGAAATGTTTCTGTTAGAATTCTTCTTCTAGGAACACACAAAGTTGCCTAGTGGTTAACTATTGTCAAAATTACCATTTGCTTTATTTATTCAAATTTGATTTCTTTTTATTTTGATTTTGTTTGTAATTGGCCTAGATAATGTAGCATTCATCTTTAAACCATTTCACATCATTTGTAACAATCAAGCATGGCATTTTCAAACAATCACACCTTAATGCAAAACTAACATGACTTCATATTTATTTTCTTAATAAAAGTTTTTGTTAACCCTAAATTGGGTGATTGGAACTGGATAATCTTGATTAGAAGTTTTGGGGTGTTACATGTGTGGAAACTCATTTATATGTTGGTAAGCATATTTTCACTAGCGTGTGGGTCTAGATGGGGCTAACACGTGAGAGCGGCCGCATCGGTGTAGCGTACGTCGGAAGCTTCAACTTCAAAATTTCTGCATGGCGCCGAAACATCCCGCGCACATCTATTCAAATATCCCGCGCATCTATTCAAATATCCTGCCCTGCTTTTTGCAAATGCAAAATTCCTCTTCTATCCCTGCTCCGGAAACAAGGACAATGGGAGTACTGCAATAATAGAGGGGTATAGGTCATAAATGTGCGTCATCCCACCTATATCCCCCCATCATCTCTTCCCCGCCCACACCCCTCCAACCTCGACCTTCCTCTAGTTGCTTCACCATCGGCCCTCTCTTCCACACCGGAGCTCTTCCACTGCAGGCGCTCTTCACTGGAACTATTTCACTGACTCCCTCGTAGCACCGGATTTGCTTCGCCAACACCGTCGTCTACCCTACCGAGGCCGCTTCACTGAATCATTCGTTGCTGACCCTGAAATACCGAGCCGCCTCCCCTGCCGCCCATTTGCCCGTCCCACTCGTCCTCGCCGCGTAGCGGTAATTTATTTTGCCCGTTTGCTACATTTTTGGTACTCGTAAGCTACAAAATCTTTAGGATGTTGCTCAATATTCTGGATGTTATTGCCATTTCGTTTGCACCCTTCATCTCGTAGGTCCTATCCACCTCATTAGCTTCTTGCTTTTATTCCCTTTCTTTATTCTCACGCTATCGTTTTAATCCTCCAACACGAACTCATAGATTCTATTCTTTCCGAGCGCTCGCACGGGTTATGCAAACAGCTCATAGAGGATCCAACAATGATAATCTGACGCCTAGCAAGGCTGAATCGTGAGGTTTCCTTGTGTTACTTATGCCAGTTTCTTGTCATGTTAATTAGTTGTAACCTACATGCCTAATAAGTTAATAAGTCATTCTACCTAAGAACTTGCCATGACATTTGCATTTATGTTCAATTGTGAATATATGTGTGAATGCTTAATTCAGAAAATGTCCATCTAGTTTGGATGATATATTTGGCCATTTTTAATGCTATATGTTGGTGTTTTCACCTGCTTTCATCCTTCCAAACCAGCTATCTAGTTTGAAACGTACATCTGATAATTTTTAATGCTATGTGTTTTTGGTGTTTTCCAAGAGTTTTCGTCCTTCCAAACCAACCAACTTGGTTTCAAATGTCATGCAGAGAAATGACAATGGAGTACAAGGACCAGAGTTCCAACTGCTTTGCTCAGATTTTTCTGGTACATTGACCAGGAGTCGCTCCCGCTCGAGAAGGAGCTACTGTCAGCCTAAACATGCTACTGTAAGTTCATACTTTAAATGATCTCTACTTTATATAATACTTATTGTTTCCCTTGTTGTTTGTTTTAACCTGTTTCACCATATTTTAGCAGACTGCAGTTAAAACCCAGCAGGAGTCCTTGGAAGGCAGGACTAAAAGTTGTGATCCCTCGTCCCATTCATCCTCCCATTGCATTGCCGAAGCAAACAACTTACTTAATAGTCCACCTAGAACAACTCCTGCAGGTGATAAATATATAAATGATGTATTGCATGCAGAATGAAAGGCTGTAGCTGCTCTTAGATCTATAGCTGGAATGTTGAAGAAGAGGACAGATGATACATTGAAGCGAATCGCCATGTACCGATCTCTTATTGATGGTACTGACACGTTGTAATCTATCGGAATTACGATCTTGCTGTATAACCTGCTGTAACAAACTTTTATTGTTGTGTAATAAGTAATTTTAATTTTTGTGTATTTATTAATTGATGTCTTGATATTCACCTGTTCTGCGAAAAGTAGGCGATAGCAAAAAAAAGTCTGAAACAGTAACAAGCCAGAGCAGTAGCATGCTGAACGTTGAAAGAACATGCACATGGACGGCCCAAAACGACCATAATAGTAAAAGGCCAGAACAGTAAAAGGGCAGGACAGGGAAAGGCTAGAATAGGGAAAGGCCAGAACAGTAAATGGCCAGTACAATAAAAGGACAGTACAGTAAAAGGATAGAATAGTAAAAGCCCGTAGCAGTAAATGGCAGAATAGTAAAAGGCCAGAACAGCAAAAGGCCAGAAAGGTAAAAGGCTAGAACCATAAAAGGCCAGAACAGTAAAAGGCCAGAACAGTGAAAAGGCCGGAACAGTGAAAGGTCGGAACCGTAAAAGGTATCAACGGCAAAAGGCCAGTACGATGGCAGGCCCGTACAGTAATATGCCAAACAGTGCCGACCTGTATAGGCAAAGGCCCAAACACTAAAGGGCCTAAACAGTAACGAGTCGAAATTCTTAAAAGGCTGGAACAGTAATAGGACTGAATAGTAAAAGGCTAAATTGGTAACAGGCTTGAACAGTGTTGGGCCGGATTTGTGTAGGCCTCAAGTGGCAGCACAGTGTTGGACCAACATGGGCCTTCTGTAGGCCAAAACAGAATTGGGCCTAAAAGTTTGTGGGCCGCTGCTGGCTGCATTTCTAGGCCCATTTCAAACAGTGCAGGAGAAAACAGTAACAGACCATCTTCTTGTTGGGCTCCCCTGATGGGCCGGCCTAGTTAGTATTTTGTAGGACTTGGCTGGGCCTGGCTTATACCATGGTTTCTATGACCGTTAACAGTGGTAACCGGCCGCTAACGGCGGCTGCCACGTGGCAGTTTGCATGACGTCAGCCCTCAGCGTGGCTAGCGAACAGATCTACGACGGAACAAATTTTCGTGGCTAAAGGGTGCGATCCGCCATGATCAAAAAAAACGTGGTTAATTCATTTGTGATGGGGCTTTTACCACGAAGGCCATCCGTCGCATAAGACTCTTTGGCCACGAAAAACGGGCCTTCAACCATGAAAATTGTTTGTTGTAAAAGCCAACTTTTCTTGTAGTGGATCTAGCGGCAATTCATTTCAGTACTCCACAAGATGAATTAGAGAGGAGTCTGATTAATTGGGAGGAAGCACCAGATGATGAGGAGAAAGAAGACATGGATGATTACCTTGATTCAATTCCGGAAGCACAAAATCCACATGACTATGAAGAACTGGTAAGAGAAGGAGATGAAGAGCCTCCACCAATAGAATTGAAAAAACTTCCAGATAATATGAGGTATGATTTTTTAGATAATTAAAATAAATGTCCTGTTATTATTAGCAAGAATTTATCAGAAAATGAAACAAATAAACTCATTTTAGTTTTGGTTAAGCATTGTGAAGCCTTTGGATATACATTGAGTTATATTAAAGTAATAGATCCATCTATTAGAACACATAATATTACCATGCTTGATGATGTTGAACCTGTAGTAGATACACAAAGAAGGCTTAATCCGAAGATGAAGGAAGTAGGAAGAAAAGAGGTTATATGCTTACTAGATGCTGGCATAATATATCCTATTTCCGACAGTAAGTGGATTAGCCCACCTCATTGCATACTAAGACAAGGTGGACTTGATGCTGCTATGAATAAGGATGGTGAGCTAGTTCCTGTAAGGACCATTGTAGGATATCATATGTGCATTGATTTTAGGAAGCTAAACCGTGAGACACAAAAAATCATAAACCTCTACCATTCATGGATAAATTTTTAGAAAGACTTAGTAATAATTCTTACTTTTGTTTTCTTGATGGTTATTCTAGATATTCTCAAATTGCCATACAGCCGGAAGATCAAGAGAAAAAACTTTCACTTGTCCTTATGGCACATATTCTTATAGATTAATTCTGTTTGGCTTATGTAATGCAGCAACAACTTTTCAGGAATGTGTTCTAAAGATTTTTGATGATTTTGTTGAGAAGACTATGGAATTTCTAACAAATGATTTTGTTGTTTGTGGAACAACTTTCGATAATTTCCTCTACAATCTAACCAAAGTATTGCAGAGATGTAGGCAATCAAACTTGGTTTTGAATTGGGAACAATGTCGTTTCATGGAAAGAGAAGGTAAAGTTTTTGGGCATACAGTTTTGGAGAAGGAAATAGAAATAGATAAAACTAATATAAATGCTATAGAAAATCTTCCAATACCTCAGGACATTAAAAATCTAAAAATGTTTCTAGGGCATGCATGTTTTTATAAGTGGTTTATAAAAGATTTTGCTAAGATAGCTATGCCTCTCACCAATCTTCTCGATAAAGAAACTCCATTCTATTTAGATCATGACTACACTGCAGCTTTTGAGAACCTTAAGGATAAACTAGTTTCAGCACCTATCATGCAATCTCCAAAATGGGATGAACCTTTCGAAATCATGTGTGATGCTAGTGACTATGCTTTAGGGGTTGTGTTGGGATAGCAAGATGGAAAGAATTTGAATGTTATTCATTACTCTAGTAGACCTCTTAATAAGATTCAGAAACATTATGCTACTACAGAAAAAAAGAGTTTCTAGCTATAATTTTTGCTTGCGACAAATTTAGATCTTACATAAATAATTCTAAGGTAATAATTCATAGGGATCACCAAGCTTTGCGTCACCTCCTTGTGAAAAAGGATGCTAAGCCCAGGTTGATTAGGTGGGTTTCATTACTACAAGAATATGATTTGCAAATAGTAGATAGGATGGGTAAAGATAACCCGGTAGTAGATCATCTCTCTACGATGGAGGGAATAATCAATAACCCCGTGCCTATTAATGAATCATTTCTGGGAGATTATTTAGCAAATGTTGAAATCGCTAATCCATGGCATGCAGATTATGCTAACTATTTAGCAACAAAATTTATACCTCCTGGTATGTCAAGAAATCAAAGAACAAAATTCTTTAATGATCTTAAATATTACTTTTGGGATGATCCGTATCTATATCGTCATGGACTTAACAAAATGATACAGAAGTGCGTTCCTAACCATGAGATGAATGCAATATTGAAAGCTTGTCATGACAGTCCATATGGAGGGTATCATGCAAGTAAGAGAACTACTGCAAAGGTACTTCAATTTGGATTCTATTGGTCCACCTTGCTCAAGGATGCACACACGTATGTGGCATACTGCGATGCTTGCCAAAGAAGAGGTAATATAGGTAGGAGACACGAGATGGCAATGAATTATAGTCTCATAATTGAACCCTCTAATGTATGGGAAATGGATTACATGGGACCATTATAGAGTCTAATGGTTATACTCATATTCGTGTTGCTATTGACTATGTTAGTAAATGGGTTGAAGCTATTCCAACAAATCATGCGAATGCAGCTACCTTAGTGAAGATGATCAAGGATGTCATATTCCCCAGGTTTGGAGTTCCTAGATTTTTAATTACTGATGGTGGTTCTCATTTTATGAAAGGAACTTTCAGGAAAATCCTCAGCAAGTATGGAGTAACTCGCCGCGTTGCTTCACCATATCATCCTCACACGTGGTCAAGTGGAACTATCAAATAGAGAATTGAAGACCATACTCGAGAAGATGGTGGACAAATCAAGAAAAGAATGGTCATACAAGTTAAATGACACACTATGGGCATACTGTACTGCGTTTAAAAATCCAATGAGTATGACACCTTATAAGATGGTGTATGGTAAGGCATGCCATTTACCTTTAGAATTGGAACACCAAGCTTTTTGGGTAATCAAGAACCTAAATTATGATCTTAAAGCAGCAGGAGAAAACCATTTATTAGATATTCATGCTTTAGATGAGTTTAGAAGTGAAGCCTATGAGAATACTAGGTTGTTTAAGGAAAAAGTGAAAATATGGCATGATAGAAAAATAGAGAATAAGACTTTTAAAAGTGGAGATAAAGTGTTGCTCTATAATTCTCATCTTAAGTTGTTTCTAGGAAAGCTCAGATTGAAGTGGGAAGGCCCATATATAGTTGAAGAAGCCTATTCATCGGGAGCAGTGTAGCTCCAAGGAAAAACACCCTCTCTTGCATGGGTGGTAAATGGACAATGCTTGAAGCATTATCGAGTAAGAGAAGATATAAGTGCAGTCACCATAGATATAATCACCCCTAAAGAAGTGATTAAATAAAAGTATACAAGGAATGGAAACTGCAAGAAGAATGGGCTCGATATGAAATGAGCAATACTATGGTCAAGCTATTGACCATAAAAGAGAACTTCATGGGAGGTAACCCATGCAAAATTAAGGTTTGAGTAAGTTTTTAAAATTTTAGTTAAAGTTTTATTTTAATATGGTGTTAAATAAGAAACATTTGTTGCTCTAGCAAAGAAGAAGGGAGATTGATAAAGCCAAAATTGGTCGAAAATCTAAGCTGACATTTTTCTGTCAAAACTCGATATTTTGTTAAGTTTTAGATTAATAAAGAATCCTTGGAGAAGCAGAATTGTTTTTGGTGGACACAGAAGGTTTAACGACCAACTATACGGCGGGAATAAAAATTCCGGCCGTATAGTTGAGGTCGTATAGTTGTTGCGGCATCACCCCTTCCATCCAGAAAAGGTACTGAGAGTTTAACGACCAACTATACGGCCAAAATCAAAAATTCCGACCGTATAGTTGCGTCGTATAGTTATCAACACCTTTGACAAAATAGTTTCCGGAGTACAGAGAGTTTAACGACCAACTATATGGCTGGAATTAAAAATTCCGCCCGTATAGTTACGGTCGTATAGTTATCGACTCCTCTCAAAAAAACTATTCAAAGTCTAGAGAGTTTAATGACCAACTATACGGTGGGAATAAAAATTCCCGCCCGTATAGTTCTGGACGTATAGTTGGATCCACCGTAGATGAAATCTATAGTTGGTTCATAACTATACGGCGGGAGCTATGGCCCGTATAGTTGCTCGTTACGAAAGGCGGCTAGGGTTTTTGACCTCTCCTTTTAAAGTTGATCGCATCTAACCTTTTTCATTAAGTTTTCGCAGAGCTACAGCCACCAGCCTCGAAACATCCCCACCATCTCAATACAAGCCCCTCTAGTAACATCCGTGCAGCGAAGCCATGCAGCCCTTCCATGTCAACAAGATCTAGAAGAAGAAATAAGAGAAGCCCGTGAATAGAATCAAAGAAGTAGAACCTAAAGGATCATCATCATCTAGCCTGGATATCAAGCCTCTCCCAAATTGGGAAGACATGTTCCCGCAAAGGATGGAGATGATTGATGATCCACAAGTATAGGGTGTGTATCGCAGTATTTTCGAGGGAAGTGAAACCCAATTTATTGATTCGACACAAGGGGAGCCAAAGAATATTTATAAGCCTTAACAACTGAGTTGTCAATTCAGCTACACCTGGAAACAATCTTGCTCACAACAGTTTAGCAGTAGCAACAGTTTTGTAGTAGGAATAGTAAAGTAACAGCAGTAGTAAAGTAAAGACAATAGTAACAATAGCAGTAAATAGTAGGATTCGAGTGCGGTAGGCATAGGGATGGATGGACGGGCGTTGCATGGACAAGACAATTCATATAGCAATCAGAACATAGGGCAATTGCAGATAAATAAGATAAAGCATCCAAGTACTAGATAATCCTAGGCATGTGTCCCATATATAGTCATATGCGCTCGCAATGAGAACTTGCATAACATCTTTTGTCCTGCCAGCCCGTTTGCAGCGGGGCCTCAAGGGAACTACTGGCAATTAAGGTGCTCCTTTTAATAGAGCACCGGAGCGAAGCATTAACACTCCGTGAACACATGTGATCCTCACATCAAAGCCATTCCCTCCGGTTATCCCGATTTCTATCACTTCGGGGCCTTTGGTTCCGGACAACAATGTGTGTATACAACTTGTAGGTAAGACCATAAACAATACTATCATAATGAATCAATAACATGTTCAGATCTGAAATCATGGCACTCGGGCCCTAGTGACAAGCATTAAGCATAACAAGTTGCAACAAAGTCAAAAGGCACTAATAGAAGATACTAGGCACCATGCCCTAACAATCTGATGCCATTACATGAACGATCTCATACAATCCCTACCATCCCCATAGCCTACAGTAGGGGAATACTCACTCATAGATGGGGGAAACATGGATGGTCGATGGAGAAGCGATGGTGATGATGATGGTGATGATCTCCTCCAATTCCCTGTCCCGGCAGGGTGCTAGAACGGAGTTTCTGGTTCTGAATCATGGAATCTGGTGGTGGCGGCGGAGCGGAACTCTTTCTACAAAAACGTCGAACCCCCTGAGTTTTTAGGCCAGAAGACATCTTATAGGCGAAGAGGGAGACCGAGGGTGTGCAGGCGGCGGACCACCTCTGGCGTGGTGCCTAGCCCGCGTGGCCAGGTGGTGTGGCTGGGCCCCAGCCCCACTCCGTCTCGTATTCTGGCTCTGGGAGTCTTCTGGTGAAATAGGATTTTTGGCATATTTTCCGGGATTTTTCCTGATAGTTGATTTTCTGCACAAAAACTAGACACCGAGGTAATTCTGCTAAAAACATCGTCAGTCCATGTTAGTTGCATCCAAATCACACAAGTTTAGAGGAGAAACAATAGCAAAAGTGTTCGGGAAAGTAGATACGTTTTGGACGTATCAACTCCCCCTAAGCTTAGCTTATTGCTTGTCCTCAAGCAATTCAGTTTAAAACCGAGTGCAATAAAAGAACTTTCACGAATACATTTGCTTCATATGATGTATATATTCTCAGCATGTGATCAACTACTTAGACAATTCATAATAAGGAGTATGCAACTAAGTTTACTTAATAGGCATTGCAAGCTATGAAGAGATTCCAACTCAAAAATAATAAGTAGCATGAAACATAAACATAAGCAACATTACAATGCTCATAACAAGGTATGATAGAGTGGTATCTCGCTTGCCTTTTTATTGTGAATGCCAAGGCACCTCTAAATTTCAGGTGAAGACTAGAAGTAAAGATATCAAAGATACAAGCATCAAAGTCATAACACAAATAATCAAGTTTTGAGACAACCACATTACACTAAGAATGACAACTATGCTCTCAAGAAGGTGCTCGTAGAATAGGTGGAGACTCAACAAAGAAATGAAAAGGTTTTGAATAGTTTGAAAGGCTTCCAAATGCTGAAAGTATGGTACTCATTAGCTTTGAGCTCTCATTTCCCCTATCATAAGCATCTTTAATATGGTTAAGGTGAAAGTAAGGTCCAAACTGAGTTATATGCTTGACAGACTATAAACTGGAAATCCCATGTCCCTTGAGTACGAGGGCCGCTCCTCATGCTACTCAACTTTAGTTACCGGTAAGTTCTTGTCATCGTAAATACATGTGTATCATAGAGAAACCGCCAACGGGGTACCCCTTGCCCGATGATACGGAAGAATCCCCATATCAAAATGACAAGGCAAGTAGACAATGAGTATCTCAGCAATCTTCTTATTTACCATGGGAAAATGGTGCTTTTTTCTCTCTTTCCTCTTTTCTCAAATCTCTCTTTTTTTCTTTTTCTCAATAGCTATCTCTCTCTTTTTTTAAAGAAGAATGCTTCATAGATACTTATTGTGGTTACGCTGCAGGTTTCCACCATGACAAAGATGGATTAGATCTGGCCAGTGCTTTCTAACGCACATACATAACTCCATGGACTTACAAGCTCCCCTTTTATTCCACACCGACGACATCCGCAAACAAAAGAGCATGGTATCAACTGGGTATATATTTATAGGTGTTGAAAGCATTCCCCGTGAAAGCACGGTTCTGCTAATCCCCAGCCTATAATTTGCAAGCATATAACTTTCATGGACAGTCACAATGGTTCAGGTTTACTAAGTGCAGGAAATAAAGTGTGCCATCAACTTCGTGAGAGCTTTACTAACTAACTTTCTCATAACAAGCAAACATTTTATTCGGAAGAAAACAAGGCATATTGAATATGCACGTAAATAGCAAATGATGCTAATAGGTAGGTATGGTGGACACTTTTGGCAATATTTGGTTTTAGGGAGTTGGAAACACGAGTAAAACATACTCAGTGTAAGTGAAGGCTAGCAATAGTAAGGGAGCGACAAACGAGAGAGCAATAGCTGTCATAATCATGCTTGCAACAAAATAGGACTAATCATGGCATGCAAGTGATTCAAGACCCTCAAGGCAAAATAATTCATCGAGGCTCAACTGATTATTTCAGTCATATGCATGCGCGAGCATGTGCCAAGTCAGTTCAAATGAAACATTTAGAGGAGGATACCACGGTGTCATACCAAGTTATGAATAGAGTAATGCAAGCAGACATTCATATGACATGCTACAAACTATTAGCAAGCTAGAACTAATCATATGAAAGCAAGAAATACTAAGCATCCATAAATAACATACACCCTACACGAACAGGCTAAGCATGCCCACAATGATGAGTATATGTAC
This sequence comes from Avena insularis, assembly GCA_023614405.1. NCBI lineage: Eukaryota > Viridiplantae > Streptophyta > Magnoliopsida > Poales > Poaceae > Avena > Avena insularis. The sequence goes on along the minus strand of CM042692.1, from coordinate 41,769,730 downwards.
AAAAATGAAAAAAATAGAGTTCGTTACCAGCCTCTTACCACATCTCAAGTTGTCATTAATCCTCATTATTGCCCTTCACTTGTGTGGCTTGAATAATAATAATATGAAACCAAATTCCACTTAGGATTGCTGAACCCTGCAACAAACTCACAAAACCAAAGAAGAACAACAAATATTTTTGGTGTTTTCAATTTTTAAAGCAAGAACCAAAAAGGAAGAATAAGCATAGCAATATCTTTTTGGGGTTTTCGAATAGTTCAAACAAAGCAAGCAAACCAAGGAAAAAAGAAGAAGAAAACAAAGAGAAACAACAGAAATATTTTTGGTCTTTTTGTGTTTTAGAAAGCTAAAGCAAAGAAAGAATGAAAGCTAAAAAGAAAATGAAACATGAATATACAAAGTACCGACACAAAATGATATGGAGATGAGTGTGATGTCGGTGTACCTCGCCCCAAGCTTAGGCTTTTGGCCTAAATGGGTGTCAATCCCAAGCTAGCCAAGATGGAGCACCTCCGTAGTATGGTGAGGAGGTACCCTCGTCCTGGTGCGAGCTCAAGGACGCCCCACTGTAATGTGCAGAGTAACCGTCGGAGGGCACATCCTCCTGGTGTTGCCTGTGGAAACCCAGCAAGCGGAGCTGCTCGTCCACCTCCTCCTTGGAGCGCGACCACGGCCTCCTGTGAACACTAAACAAGGTGGATTGCGGCAAAGGGATCTCCCTCTCATCCCCGTCAGTAAACAGCATCCTATATACTAAACTGTCCAACTCAGAATCAGCAGTGACAAAGTGATGTGTTTTCATAGCAGCAAGGTCAGGCCTTTGTGGTGCCAATATAGTATCATTGGGATCCACAAAAAGCTCTAATGCATTGACCATATGTGAAGCGATTATGCCCCCATATATAGGCCCCCTAGCAGCTAGGTGGTGAGCAATAAGCGAGCCAAGGTTATACCAAGTATCATTGTTAAGCGCAGTAGCAAGGAAGGCTAAATGATAGTTGGAGATATTACTCATATTCTCCCTACCCAGAATGCTAGTAGCAAGATAATATGCAAAGTATCTAAGAGCAGGGAGTTGGATGTTTCTTATCTTTCCGCGTTGGGCAACACGGTCATCATCATTGGTCACCCCTCAGTAGAGCTCTAGCAAATCAGCGGGTCGCCCTTGAATCTTCTTCACGGTTCTCGTCATGCCCACACCTATAATACTGCAAAATCTTTCCAATGGCATGGTAAAGGGCAGATTATAAATTCTGAAAGAGACAGTTGACTGATAGGGCGTGTTAGTAAACATGAAGCTCTCAACAAAATTCTTGGTGAGCATAGCGTATTTCTCACTCTCATTTTGCATGTATGAGGTCAAACCAACCCTTTGAATTAGTAGCAAGAAATCATCAAGAATCCATGCAGCTTGTAAGAAAGTAAAACAAGGAAAAGTAGATGGGTGAGCATCCCCATCATCTCCTTCATTACCAATACGAGGTGCAATGAGATCTTCATTGTATGATGGCCTAAACTGAGAGGCTGATCTTGAGGGCCTTGACCTCCTAGGTGCATCCCTCTCAAATATTTCTCCAAAGGTATGGTTGTTCATGTTTGGTATTCTAAAATTTAAACATCTTATTAAACAAGTGATTGCAAGGTGAATATAATGAAGGGCACTACTCATAGGGAATTGTAAGAGGCCTAAACATGCATCAAAACTATATCTCTAAGCATCAAACAAGCTTACAAGCTCGCATAACCTGTCACCTATAGTAGAAAAATACTCAAGATATAAACCACTAAACACAAATCTACTTGGACAAGCGGAGGAGTCACATACCGGAGAACAAATGCTCCAAATTTCAGCAGCAAAGATGGGTTGAGCAAGGAGATCGAAAAATCGAGGGCAAGCACAACAAGAACGCGATTTTGAGCAATGAACTGGTGTCTACTCGGGAGAGAGAAGAAAGTGGCAAGTGAGAGAGTGAGTGGAGGGCCAGGGGTGGCCCACACCATAGGCAGGCGCGCCCCAGTGCTAGCCGCACCACCAGGTGTTGTGCCTGCCTGGTGGGCCCCCCTGGTACCTCCCAGGCACTGCTCTGCCCCTTTTTCACATAAAAGTTTAATATGAATTTTCTGGAATTTTTTGAGGCACTTTATTTTTGGGCATTTCCAGGCATAGATGAATGATTTTCTGACAGACAGAGATTTTTTTGGAATGATGCAATGACAAAACAAGGCTAGAACTACAGAAGTTCTAAGACACTCTAATATGCAAGCAACTAACAACAGAAAAGAAAACTGAAGAAAGCAAAAACTAAAATGGATAGAATAGAAGTAAGCGGAGATAATCATGGTGAAAACATTGTTTTGTTCAATGAAATCCTTTTGTTAACAAGGTTGATCAGGTCTTGTTACCAAAACAATTTTATATGAAACAAAACTTTGTATTCCACTAATGATTATGTTACCTCAACCTTGATAGTAATGGTCCTAATCATAATAGTTTCAAATTTTTCTCTTGGTATGGGACAATATATTTCTCCAACTTGAATACCCTCAACATGCTCAATTGAATTCAAACCATAAGTCCTATCAATCTTCTTGGGGAAATAGACAGTATGTTCCTTGTCATTAACATTGAAGGTCAGCTTTCCTTGATTACAATTAATAACAGCTCCTGTAGTATTAAGAAAAGGTCTCCTAAGAATAATAGACATATTATCATCTTTAGGCATTTCAAGCACAACAAAATCAGTTAATATCAAGCAATTATGAGCCACTTGAACGGGTACATCCTCACACATACCAACAGGAATAGTGGTAGATTTATCAGCCATTTGCAAAGATATATCAGTTGGTATTAATTTTTCCAGTTGAAGTCTCTTATAGAGAGAGAAAGGCATAACACTAACTCTAGCTCCCAAATCACACAAAGCTGTTCTAATATAACTATTCTTAATAGAGCAAGGGATAGTTGGAATCCCTAGGTCTCCAAGTTTGTTTGGAACCTTACCATTAAAGGAATAATTAGCAAGCAAAGTAGAGATTTCTTCATTAGGGATCTTCCTTTTATTCGAGACAATATCCTTCATATACTTTGAGTAAGGAGGCAATTTAATAGCATCAGTCAAAGGAATTTGCAAGAATAAAGGTTTCATCCACTCACAAAACTTATTATAGTGTTCATCTTCCTTTGACTTGTCTTTCTTATCGGGGAAAGGCATAGGTTTTTGGACCCAAGGCTCTCTTTCACTACCATGTTTCTTAGCAACAAAATCTTCTTTAGTGTATTTAGTATTCGTAGTGTGCCTTTCAGGTTCTTCTTCAACTTTTTCTTTATCAGGAACATCATTTTCTTCATTACCGCTTTTAGTTTCAGCATCAGAGACAGATATACTATTAGGATCTTTAGCAGGTTCAGAGGGTTCTACAATAGTTTTATGTTTCTTTTTTCTTTTCTTACGAGTAGTACCACTATTTTCAGCTTGTTAAGAATCCTGCTCGATTCTTTTAGGATGCCCCTTAGGATATAGAGGATCCTGGGTAGCAGCACCACTTCTAGTTCTAATTTCATAAGCATGTTTTTCTTTGGTAGCATTAACTAGCAAGTCTTTTTGCACTTTAATAAGTTGATCTATTTAATTTTGAACCATTTGAAAATGTTTAACAATCATTTTAACATCATTAGAGGTTATTTCCACAATATCCTTCAACTCAACAATAGCTCTAGTGTTTTCCATTAGATGATTTTGCACCCTTTTATTAAAATTATCTTGCTTAACAATAAAAATATCGAATTCTTCTAAGCATTGATCAGGAGGTTTACAGTAAGGGATATCACCTTCATCAAAGTGTTGAAGAGAGTGTACCTCAATAGTGGATGAGTGGGGAATTGGCTTACATAATTCTTCTATAGGAGGTAAATTCTTGACATCTGCAGCTTTAGTTCCCTTCTCCTTAAGACATTTCTTAGCTTACTTCATCACTTCATCATTTAATTCAATAACTCCCCTCTTCTTTGATGTTGGAATAGGCACAGGAATAGTTAGTTCAGGTATAATTATTTCAGGTATAGCTGGTTTAGGAGGAGTCCAGTCTTCATAATTCTTCCTTATTTTAGCCATTAATTCCTCAGCTTCCTTGGGAGTCCTATTCCTGAAAACATAATCAGCACAACTATCTAGGTATGTCCTAGATTCTTCAGTTAGTCTATTATAAAATATATCAAGAAGCTCATTCTTAGGTAATGGACTTCTAGCCTGTGCATGAATCAAAACACAAAACCTTGCCCATGATTCAGGCAATATCTCTTTTTCTCCCTGTTTAAAGTCAAAAAGTTCCTGCAAAATAGCATGTCTAGCACTAGGAGGAAAATATTTCTGCAGGAAAGTACTAATCAAGCAATCAGGGCTATCAATAGATCCAGGAGGTAAATTGCTAAACCAAGTTTTAACTTCTCCTTTCAATGAAAAGGGGAAAATGTTAGCAACAAAGTAAGAACGCATCTTAATATCATCGGAAAACAAGGCACTCATGGTAGAAAGCTCAGTCATATGTGCTACCGCACTTTCATTCTTAGTCCCACAAAAAGGTTCTTTCTCAACAATAGCTATGTAAAGATAGATCAAGAGAGAAATCATAATCTTTATCTTTAATGTTTATGGGAGAAGCAGCAAACTTAGCAATAGGAGACAATTTGGGTCTAATAGTATGCCTCTCAAGGAGACTCTTAGCAGCGCTCCTATCATGGGTGTTTTTACATTCTTTAATAAATTCACCGGTCATCTCAACATACCCATCTTCAATATCATAACTCTCACTAGACTCAGGTGAACTAACAGGTATAGTAGTGTCTTCATTAGGAGTTTCAGTATTTCTAGCTATAGTTCTAGCAATCGTAGCATCTAGAAAAGGACCTAATGAACCACTCTTATCAAGCATGAGAAGCGTGATCATAAGTATCAAGTTTCAGATTCAGTAGTAGTAGCGATGCAAAGCATGTGTATGTGGTGGTGTAACGAGCTTACTCATAACAGATGGTGAATCAAGAGCAACAGAGGTGTTCAGAACCGTACCTCTTCTTGTAGTGGATGGTAAAATAGGAACCTTGACATCACGAGACTTACCCATGATGGATGAATGGCAGCGAACAATAATGAATCCAAGTGAACTTGATAAATAAAGCTATGCTCCCTGGCAACGGCGCCAGAAAATAGTCTTGATGAACCACAAGTATAGGGGGTGTATCGCAACACTTTCGAGGGAAGTGAAACCCAATTTATTGATTCGACACAAGGGGAGCCAAAGAATATTTATAAGCCTTAACAACTGAGTTGTCAATTCAGCTGCACCTAGAAACAATCTTGCTCATAGTAGTTTATCAGTAGCAACAGTTTTGTAGTAGGAATAGTAAAGTAACGGCAGTAGTAAAGTAAAGACAATAGTAACAATAACAGTAAATAGTAGGATTCGAGTGCGGTAGGCATAGGGATGGATGGACGGGCGTTGCATGGACAAGACAATTCATATAGCAATCAGAACATAGGGCAATTGCAGATAAATAAGATAAAGCATCCAAGTACTAGATAATCCTAGGCATGTGTCCCATATATAGTCATATGTGCTTGCAATGAGAACTTGCACAACATCTTTTGCCTTGCCAGCCCGTTTGCAGTGGGGCCTCAAGGGAACTACTGGCAATTAAGGTGCTCCTTTTAATAGAGCACCGGAGCAAAGCATTAACACTCTATGAACACATGTGATCCTCACATCAAAGCCATTCCCTCCGGTTATCCTGATTTCTGTCACTTCAGGGCCTTTGGTTCCGGACAATAACGTGTGTATACAACTTTCAGGTAAGACCATAAACAATACTATCATAATGAATCAATAACATGTTCAGATCTGAAATCGTGGCACTCGGGCCCTAGTGACAAGCATTAAGCATAACAAGTTGCAACAAAGTCAAAAAGCACTAATAGAAGATACTAGGCATCATGCCCTAACAATCTGATGCCATTACATAGATGGGGGAAACATGGATGGTCGATGGAGAAGCGATGGTGATGATCTCCTCCAATTCCTCGTCCCGACAGGGTGCCAGAACGGAGTTTCTAGTTCTGAATCGTGGAATCTGGTGGTGGCGGCAGAGCGGAAGTCTTTCTAGAAAAACGTCGAACCCCCCTGAGTTTTTAGGTTAGAAGGCATCTTATAGGCGAAGAGGGAGACCGAGGGGGTGTCTAGGGCGGTCAGACCACCTCGTGGCGCGGCCAGGCCCAGCCCGCGCGGCCAGGTGGTGTGGCTGGGCCCCAGCCCCACTCTGTCTCGTATTCTGGCTCCGGGAGTCTTCTAGTGAAATAGGATTTTTGGCATATTTTCCGGGATTTTTCCTGATAGTTGATTTTCCGCACAAAAACTAGACACCAAGGTAATTTGCTAAAAACAGCGTCGGTCCGTGTTAGTTGCATCCAAATCACACAAGTTTAGAGGAGAAACAATAGTAAAAGTGTTCGGGAAAGTAGATACGTTTTGGACGTATCAATGATGAGGCAAGCTGAGCGAGGAAGGAACAAGGATGAGTATCTCCCTAATCATTTCGTCACAACATAGGATCCTATTATAAACCTCCTCTTAGTCAATTGCCTCTTAAACCTAAGAAGATGTGGCAAGATGAGATTCATGATAAGATCTATGAGTTAGAGAAAGCTTCGAAAGCATGCGTTGAAACAATTGGAGAAGGGATTGACTCCTACTGGATGATGAGCAAAGACCTTGAGAAGAAGGTCGATGCAATCGATCGTAGAATTGGTTTCTTGATTAAAACTGTCTTTGAGTTGATAGATGAGAAGAAATTCCTCAAGAAGAAAATGTTGAAGCTCCAGTACGACATGGCCGAGCTCAGCATCCGCTTTGCAAGCATAGTTAAAGATGGCAACATAAAAGAAGAGGGCGACGCTCTTTCTGCCCAGGAGGAGGAATAGGTACCAACAAGGAGTTAATTGATCCCGCCTGGCTTGATTCCAGGCTTGGGGAGATCTTTAAAGTCCTTGTAATCTATCTTATAAGTTTTATATTACCGTTTTTGCATTAGTTCAAACTAGAAATAAAGTTTGCATCATTAGAATTCCCTTCAGGAATAGTTGGTCCCTTTAATGAAATTCCGAGTTTATTATTATATATGGAGCAATATTGAGATTGTGTTTGCTCTAAAGATATATGAATGGCTTAAGTATAATTTTACTTGCACTTGATGATAGCAATAGGAGTCTTCCACGCCATTGGTATTAATGGAACACATAAAAAATAATTTGTACAATATGCTGTAAGTCTATGGTTTGATTTGCAAAGAAATAATATATATGCACTTAAATTAAACCTTGAACAAAGAAAAGTGAAAGTGCTATCAAAATAGAGTGAGAACAAGTCGAGGTAGAATCTCCAAGTCATAAGTATGCTTCATATACAGTTGGAATTTGATAACTGAGATCGTTAAACTTTGAATTCCTACATAAGGTGGAATATATGGCTAGCTCCTTTGCACATCACTTAAACATAAGTGTGAGCATATATGCAAAATAAAAGAAAAGAAAATAAAGAAGAAAAAGAGCGAGTGTGCAAAGAGCAAATAGGCATATACCATTGTATTGTAGTATGACAAAGAGACACTTTTGAGATTTGAATCCCAAGTGAATATATTTGATCCTAAAACACTTGGGATTACCTTGCTAACTCATTCGGTTGAACCGGATACTTTTACATTATGTTGAGATTCATCTTTTATGAACTGTTGATCACCAAGGTGTGGAAGCCTACTAATACTATTCAGATGGTTCGAGTAAGGTACTATTCATGAACCAATTCCTATGTATCGTATGCGATAAACACATGTTGCAACCGCCTCATTTATTTTATCGACTCAGCTTCATGAATATGAGGATCACATCCATTAAGCTAAACTTGCTCGGGACGAGCAAGAGTCTAAGCTTGGGGAAGTTGATGAGTGCATATTTGCATCATGTTTTACATTATTATTTTGCATTGTAGATGTAGGATCCTGCTATTTTACGGTGCTCGCATGCACATTTTATATCTGTTTTCATCAGGATAAGGACAGATGATGGATCCAATGGATATAATTCTTGGAGCAGTTGTACCATGGAGAAAAGGAGACAAAAACAACGTAAATCGCTTATTTGAGAAATATTAATAATACTAGAAGAAACCAGAAGCGAACAAAGAAGGTAGAAGGTTGAAAGACCAACTATATGACCGGAGCAAATTTTCTCTCCGTATAGCTCTGGCCATATAGTTCGTTCCGCATTCGCCTCCTCCAATAGTTTCACCCTGTGCAACTGGTTCGGAGAGACGACATACAAAACACCTAGAAATCGCAGAAATCTCACCTCTGGAAGGCATCTAGAGGGGAAACTCATCCACAAGGGATCCATCTTCACCCTGTGTAGTTCCGGGAGGCTAAGGCATCGATCTTCATCATCCACCACTGCATCACCACCATATCCATCCATCCCATCTATATCTTGTCTAGATATTGTTGTAATTCCCATACTCGTGGAGGATTTATACAAGTACTATTCATCTATGGTTGTTTCCATTATCATTGTTGTACTATTCATCTATGATTGTTTCCATTACCATTGCTATGATGTTGATTGCGTCCATGTCTGAGTAGATCCCTAGTTCTTGGGGAGATGGAGAAACCCTAGCATATGATTAAGATGAGATAGAGAATATTATGTTATACATCATTATGTGTATGTGTTAATTGTCTTCATCTTGATGTTGGGAGTTGTGCACCACCTTAATATTTGCCTCTTATGGGGACTTGATGAAGGGGATTACTTATTGCTAGACGGAGGGATGATAGCACTTACTGTGACTATAAAGCTATTGTCAATCCTTACGAACTAACTTGGGGGTATCAAGGAGAACTCATAAAGCCATGTCCATGCCACGGGAGAAATCTCTTAATAGCATAGTAAATTGGAAGACAATGTCATAACTTGGGAGCCATTTTCCCCATGTGTGTTGATGATATGAGTAAGTTGGAGGATCTCGTGGTTTGATTCCAACAAGATTGCATTTCTAGGCTAGGTACCCAAACAACAGTATCGTGCAACCACATTCTCCCATATGCGGAATAATCATATAATCCGTCTTGGTTAGTGTTAGAGTTCTCACTTACTATGAGGGGTTGTTGACCTCAGCGTCGGCTCCCTAGTGGAGGGAGATAATGCCTATAAATCAACATTTGGGCGATAACCGTGAACCTCTCATTAAACATGCGGGGAGATTAGCGGAACTTAGAATTTATGGGGGTAGCCCGTCTTAGCGGAAATCCTTAACAAAATGGGGTAGTCATTGGTTTAGTAGAAATCCATAACGTCTTACACATTTGGTTGCTAGCCTAGGGTTGAGTTGGATTATCATTAGGAGAACTCTAATATTATCTAAGGATAGAGGAAAGGTTATGGTCAAGCAACAAATAGTCGCATTGTATGGAAACTCGTGGCCATCATGATGGATGTTTTGACACTTGTTGGTAAAGTGTACAAACTCTACAGAGTCACTTAATATAGTTGAATAGCCACCTCCTCGGTTGATAGTTGGGAAAGAAGTCTAGTCGATTAATGTTGTGATATCAAAGATCCTAGTTGTGATACCAAGGTGTGCAACCGACTGGAAAAAGTAAATGTTGAAAATCTAAGTAGATGGGAGTGAAACCTTGCCACTAAACTGAAAGAGATATGCCCTAGAGGCAAATAATAAATAGGTTTATTATCAAATCTCAAATTAGTTCATAATAGTTTCATACTATGCTATAACTTTATCAAGCTGAAACATTGATATAGGTGTTGTATGTAAACAAACCCAGTCCCTAGTCCCTAGTAGCCTCTATTCAACTAGTTCGTTGGGCAACCGATGATCAAGGTTTCCTGATCATGGAGCATTTATGCCAGTTGAAAACAGAGTCATATCATTGGAGAATGATATGATGGACATTACCCATTAAATATTGCAATGTGATGAAAGTCACATGGTTTATCTTGCAATAGTTAGAAGCTAGGTGACCTTCTCCTTAGACCGTGAGATCATATTAATCACTGTCTCCCGCAACTGCTTTGATTACATCAACCATCATGTCTGTAACTGGGTGGCTATAAAGGTGTGCATTAGGTATTCCAGAGGAAAAGTTGAGGCCTATGAATTAAGATCGGTATTTGTTCACCCGCGTGATAGGAAGATACACTAGACCCACTCGGTGAGACTGTATCCAATAGGTTGCAACCATTGACTAGGTCAGGGGATATAATATCACAATAACGAGTTAAGTGGACTTGTCGGTAATGAGATAGGTATGTTGATACCATCGATCGAATCTCGAGTAAGTCATGTATCGAAGAAACAAAGGGATAGGGACACAGAGTTTATGGTTCGAGTATGACAGAGTCTCGTGGAATGAATGGGGGTCATTATGGACATCCTGGTCCCACTATTGATCATTGATCGAGAGAGATCTTGATCATGTCTTTGCCATTCCTGAACTGTAGGGTAACACACTTAAGGGTCTGACGATGTTCTGAGATTTCTATGGAAAGAAGGGATCACCGATGAGAAAGAAAGTATTGGAATCGTTCCAATAAGATATTGCCAAAAAAGTTCCAAAGAGGATCTGAAGCTGTTCAGAAGAAGGAATAAATCGAAAGGTGTTTCGAATTAATAAAGGATTTAAATATACATTTATATATATTAACTGTGAATTAATATATACTAAATACAATATTTAAATTAATTATTAAGGGGCAACCTCTGCCCATGGGCCGAATCCCTGGAGGGAATCATCCCAAGAGGGAGGCCACCCTGTGCAAACAACCGCTACAAGACGCAACTGGTGGACCGCCCGCAGACCCACATAGGAACACATGGGAGTGCTGGCACGCGCACGCGTGGTGCACTACTGCGTACCGCTCAGTCGCTCGTGGCCCACATGCCACAGGTTGGACATGTGGTTGATGTTGCCTCTGCTATGGCTGTGTGTGGCATGGGCCAGGGTCAGTTTACCGGCTGCCGCCAAAGCCACGCAGGCCGCAAGGTCGCTGGCAGTCTGGCTAGCGCGGGCGGGCAGCCTAGCCGTCACCGCTGGCTACTGCTCTCCTCCTATTCTTTTCTTTAGTCTAACATGGGGAATTGTGGGAAGGGAGTCCTACTTTTTCGCCTATATAAAGGGGTGTATATTGGTGGGAAAGAACACACAAAAATAAAATAGGATTTCCTAAGGAATATTTTCTTTAGGGAATTTTCCTTCCTCTTTCTCAGTTGACTCTCACGAGTGAGGTTCTACGAAGAACTGTGAACGAGATGGTTAACATCATTGGCACGCTGTCACGCTACTGGATCCTGGTTCCAAAGGGTCTACTTCTGCATCTCGGCAGGATCAAGGAGAACGGGAGTCGTCGTCGGACACCGTACATGTGCAAGTCCTCAGACATCACTGCCATTAGTGGCGCCAGGGCTCTCGTGCAAGGACCAGGAGATAACGACCGAGGAGCTTCGCGACCTTGAGGTCGGCTAGAAGTTCGAATACTTTAATCTCGTTCCCCGCGGGATATTAACCACATTGGGTCTACAAGGGTACCTAACTAAACCTCTCCATCCCGTTACGGTATGAACTCGTAGATAAATCTAGGCGTTTGGGTTATTATACCATAGAATTTTTTGTTTTCTGCTGCTAATAACCTTCGATGGTATCGAACCGATCTATGTGTAGTTATGCTAGTACGGGTAGACCACATGTTGAATGTGGCATTGATTGCATAGTTGTCACATTCCCACGTACTTGTTCATATTATTTGCATTATGAGATGAAGCTGCTCAGATCGACCTTACGCATAATCTTACGTGAGGCTGGTTGCACACTCAACATACATCTTGTACCGTATAAGTGGCCAGCGGGTGTCTGTCTCTCCCTCAGAATAGTTAATATGGCATTTACAAAGTAAGTCCTCGGGGGGAGTAATAAGACAACTACCATATCAATGTTGTGGTTTATATTCATAGGTGTGAATGGTTCTATCTCGGTAGCCCTAACATCCACGCCAAATCTGCAACTAATAAATTAGGATCTTTATGTTGCGGGGAAGGGCTTGTAATACGGTGCGACCCTAAACTTCATGTAGAACGACCAGCTGGTAGTGCCACACAAATGGCATCGTACAATGGTGATCATGCCGCACGACATGAAGTACCATGTCTTATCACAATTATAAAATTGCATGTGATGTTATTTTGTGCATATTGTTTTGATTGGTGGTATTAGATACGCGACAATAGTAGAACAGGATAATACCTAAGTAATACCAATTAACTTCAGTTTTCTCCCATTAGTATGCACCACCAAGAAAGTTCGCAGTTATCAAGAAGGCTGTGACGATCAGGTGCTAGACATCTCAGCATACGCATACAGTGGGTGCAAGCCATATATGCACTGCGAATACACTATGGTTGAATAGGCAAATCTAGCATGTACAGACATGGCCTCGAAACATAGTAGATTTAAAGATTGAGCACGAGTCACATGAACGATGTGATCGACAGATATAGTCCACCTGGTAGCTTCATCAAAGGTTGTGATGATCGGGGATTATGTGGTGTAAAGGGATCATGTGATCACTAGAATCATTTTAGGGATGATGATTGTAGTGGGAGTTCTTGTGATAATTTGATTATAAAACTAGAACCTATACTTATGAACTTAATCTTATGTCTTTGTAGATCATGGAAAATAGAATTTTGATGTTTAACCCCGAATCTCTATTTCGTGATGAGTTGCTTAGAGTAGACGGGTCCAACTTCTTAGACTGGTATCAACACTTGACGGATGTCCCCATGGACAATGGCGCGGTCTACACTATACAAGACCCACTAGGAGATCCTCCCAAAACTGGTGCAAGTCAAGAGGACCATGATGAATACTGCGATCGTTGTGGTATGTACATCTGTGCTAGTAGTGCTATTCAATTCAGCCTAGCACCTGAATTGCCTACGCAATTCATGCAAGCTCAATCATATGAGATAATGGTCGAATTGAAGGTGATGTTTGAGGGAAAAGTCATGCTTATGAAGTTTGAGCTCCTTGAGAAGTTTCTTTCACAAAATATGGAACAAAACACGTGTTTGGATAGCCATCTGGAGATTATGTATGACTTGCATGAGTCGCTCGTGTTGGATGCAGACTACTGGATGGATGACAAGATCGCGATAGATTGGGTGCTACATTCGCTTCCCCTAGATAGAGAATGTCGTCAAAGGATATATTACGAAAGAGGAACCATTCGCCTTTCATAGATTCCTGGAACAGTTGAGAACTGTGAAGGTAGAACCCATTGTTGGGTAAATGATCGATTGAGCAGGTATATGTGATATACAACTTATAAATATGTTTCTCACATAACACAGTTGCAGTTTTACCAAGTATATTGATACTTTTTCTTGTTTTATGAAAATAGGACCGTCTACATGGGTGTTGCGCGAAGAAGACGAGGAGACAAGGCGTGTTGATGGCATACAAGATGTTGACGGCTAATGACATTTCTCCTTCTGCATTTATCATCTAGATTAGTTGAGATTAGAATAGATTTGTAACCGATTTGATAGTGTAAACCTACTAGTGTGTATTGCTTCTCGTGAGACGGTTATTCATACTGGATTTGTAACAAATCAATTGTTCAACTATTATGAACGATTTCTATTATGATCACATTGTTCGATTATGAAAATGTGATTGTCATTATAGTCCTAGTGATAATTCCTTATGCATTTGTAATATACAAAGGTAAAAGATATCCAAAACTTAGTAATAAATGACACTATAGTTCAGGTCATATCGGTATATTAAGAATTCCATTTTATGAAAACATGAAGTCGTGAGGTGTTAAAACATCCTCTGATATTATAATACTAGGCCTTCTAGGCAAAGATGACTAAAACTAATATGTTCTAGTAAAACATAATGTATAAATTTTTGAATATTGTACATACTGATGTATTCTTCATCAATACGACAAAATCAATATTTCATAGAAACAATTGCGTAATTAAGTGAACAACAATATTCACTTGATAAAGCATGAGTTTGTAAATACTTTGAAATGTTCAAATGTCTTCGAATTGAAAGTGGATATAATATTAACAAGAAAATGCATGTCTCTATGATTTGATCAAAATAGAATGGAATTTGAGTTAAAAAATTAGCAAACGGAAGACTTATGAAAACCGTTTCACAAATTATATTGATATACTCCAAACATCATAATCGTAATGTATTAGACACATATGGTCTATAGAGAATCTTTGAATAGGTTGTCGTATAAAGTTAGAACTGTAAGTCATAAAATTAGCAAACACTCAAGGAATTAGGAAATCATCCATATTCCTGAAAACAACACCACAAGAGTTGTGGCACATTTGAGTTTTCTAGAGACTTTGATAAAGTCATTGCGAATAAGTCTTTGTGCATGTACTCATAAGCAGTTATGCATACAAACCTTCCATAGTGGAAATACAAACTTGTTGTTGTCCAATGAATTAACAAAATGTTTCTTAATGAGAATTAAATGGAAGAAAGTAAGAGTTTGAAAACAAGATATTCAATCTTACCCAATTTTGAGTTGTGCAGCGGAATGTGTTCCGTGGAACGAAACTCTACTAGAAAAGGGTGAAACTGATGATTGTGATCATAACTTTTCGATTAAATACTTTAATTACAAAACATAGGATTCAATGGTACATTTCCAAATTGGTGGAAATACATTGATTCACTTGACATGTTAATCAAACATGACATACCTACGAATTGCAAAGAGTGATGGTGGACCTAAGTGCGAGAGATGCTTTAAGAATCATAAAATCCAAGGTAAATTGCATTTGAAGATTGCAGAAGTAATGTGATTACTTGATTTTGTCAAAGTAAGTTGTTACTTGATAATTCCCAAATAACTTAGAGTTATAAGGAAGAAATGCAACTTTAAAGAAAGGCCTAAAAGCTTGATTTTTCATAAAGATTGTCTTAACAAATTTAAGGATAACTATAGTAATGTAGCGATGCTTAAAAGCCTGATGGGTTTAATTAGCAGTTAGATGCAATTATGAGTAATTGTTCAATGAGTAAAATAAATCTACATGTTTTCCAATATGATATTAAAGAAAGGTTGTAATCAGTATAGCGGGAAGAAGTTTGTTGAATCATATGGGTGCTATACATCTCGTAGGGAAAATTCTCGATTTTATTAGGTCAAATGATTTTGGGAATTTCCAAAATATCGAGAAAACCGATACTTGTGAAGTATTTGAGTGGGAGCTATAGGGATATCAAAAAGGACTCATATGTGATGACATTTTGGGTGGGACCATGACGAACATCACTTTATATGTGTTTGACATATATGTTGATGGCATAATTGATATTAGTAATATTTTTGGTAAATATTCTATGGATGAAGTTGAAAATAATATTAGATATTGAAATCTATTGAGATAGATTGGTATATTTAATAAACATCAAAGCCATAATGTTTCTAATAGGATTCTGAGCCGAGTTCAGAATGTCCTAGATTATATTCTAAAAAGCTTCTAGAATAGGACAAACAAAGTTGTTTTGTTAATCTGGGTGAAACATTTGAGTAAGCAACGGATGTTAATTGGAAAAGAAGGATGATGCTCATCCTATATGAATATGTCATATGTTTGTTCCACGATCAACATGTTGTGTACTTGGCTAAAATGTGACCCGAGTTCTTAATAAAGAACAGGTTCTGAAGTGATTCATGAATCACTGAACCAATAATAAGCAAACCATTAGGAATTGGAGAAGGATCTACATAGATATTGGAGTAGTGACTAAAGTTATGACTAGTTTGGCTCATGAAGTTCGACTTTAGCCGAGCGTATTTCTAGTATAATGACAATAGTGAAAGTCCTCGTGATTGATCGACCGTCATCAGAAATACTCAGAAATACAAGTCTTACTTTGTCACCAAACAAACAAATTTTGGAGCATTGTGAGATAATGTGATAAGTGTAAAATTGGGAGACACTTAAATGATTTGCAAAATACATACTAATCTGGTAAAACTGATCAAGGATAGAAAGATTCCCCATAAGCAAGCATGATCAAATCATTTATGTTTATGATCAGTTATAGATACAACTAGATTATTTATACTCTAGTGCAAGTGGGAGACTAAAAGAGATACTCCCTAGAGGAAAATAATAAATAGGTTTATTATCATATCTCGAATTAGTTTATAATAATTTCATACTATGTTATAACTGTATCAAGCGAAAACATTGATACAAGTGTGGTATGTAAACAAACCTAGTCCCTAGTAGCCTCTATTCAACTAGTTTGTTGGGCAACCGATGATCAAGGTTTCCTGATCATGGAGCATTTATGCTAGTTGAAAATAGAGTCAGAATGATATGATGGACATTACCCACTTAATTATTGTACTATAATCAAAGTCACATGGTTTATCGTTGCAATAGTTAGAAGCTAGGTGACCTTCTCCTTAGACCGTGAGATCATATTAATCACTGTCTCATGTGGCTACTTTGATTACATTAACCGTCATGTCCATAACTGGGTGACTATAAAGGTGTGCATCAGGTATTCTAGAGGAACAATTAAGGTCTGTGAATCAAGATCGGGATTTGTTCACCCGCGTGACGGGAAGATACACTAGGCCCACTCGGTGAGACTGTATCCAATAGGTTGCAACCATTGACTAGATTAGGGAATACAATATCAAGATAACAAGTTAAGTGGACTTGTCGGTAACAAGATAGGTATGTTGATACCATAGATCGAATCTCAGATAAAGCATGTATCAAAGAAACAAAGGGATAGGGACACAGGGTTTATGGTTCGAACACGACAAAGTCTCGCGGAATGCATGGGGGTCATTATGGACATCCTGATACCGCTATTGATTATTGATCGAGAGAGATCCCGATCATGTCTGTGCCATTCCCGAACCATAGGTGACACACTTAAGGGTCTGACAATATTCTGAGATCGCTATGGAAAGAAGGGATCGCTGATGAGAAATAAAGTATTGGAATCATTCCAATAAGATATTGCCGAAAAAGTTCTTAAGAGGATCTGAAGCAATTCAGAAGAAGGAATAAATCGAAAGGTGTTTCGAATTAATAAAAGATTTAACTATACATTTATATATGTCAATTGTGAATTAATATATACTAAATAAAATATTTAAATTAATTATTACGGGGCAACCTCCGCCCATGGGGCGAATCCTTGGAGGGAATCAACCCAAGGGGGAGGCCGCCCCAGGGAAAAAGCCGTTGGCCGACCCATGCAGGCTCACAGGCGAGTGTTGGCACACGCACGTGCGATGCCCTACTGCCTGTCGCTCAGGCGTCGATGGGCCACAGACAGCGGGCTAGCCCATGTGGTTGGCACTACCTCGCCCGTTGGCGTGTGCTGGTGGGCCGCAGGTCCAGGCCCACCCTATCACCGCCATAGCCACGTAGGCCACAAGGCCAGGGGCGGCGCACGCAGGCAGCCCAGCCGCCATCAGCTACTGCTCTCCTTCTATTATTTTCTTTAGTCCCACATGGGGACTTGAGAGAAGGGAGTCTGATGGCCCAAAATATATCGAGCTTGTTGGGGAACCCCAATAGGAGGGTATGATGAGCACATCAACAAGTTTTCCCTCAGTACGAAACCAAGGTTATCAATCTAGTAGGAGCAAGGAAACACCCCAAAGGTGTAGCTAGCTGAAAGTTGGTAGGGCGCACTACCGGTGCCAGCAGCAACGTGGAGACCTGCACAACACAACCACAGAACTCTGTCCCCAACATGCGATGAGGTTGTCAATCTCACCGGTTTTGCTGAAAACAAAGTATTAAACGTATCGAATGGAAGGAAGTAATAGTTTGCAGAAAGTAAACACAAAGCAGTAAACAGTTTGTAGATTGAATGTAAAAGAAAGGACCGGGGTCCATAGTTCACTAGAGGTGGCTCTCCTTAAGATAGATAACATGTTGGGTGAACAAATTACAGCAGGGCAATTGACAAACATCGAGAAAGCATACAAGCATATACTAATCATCTTGACTCCTTTGAGATTCGATTGGGCATTACAATATTATACATAGACCGCCATCCAACTGCATCTATGACTAATAATGCACGTTCAGGTTATCATCCGAACCCCCTCCAATATTAAGTTGCAAGCAACAGATTGTTGTTTTATGAATTGCGTGTAAATTAAACAATACGATTGTTCTATGAATAAAGGATTGTTGTTTTCTCCCTAGTAGCAACAGCACATCTAGTACCTTAGAGATTTCTGTCACTTCCCCACATTACCAGAGGCATGAACCCACTATCGAGCATAAATACTAACTCTTGGAGTTGCAAGCATCTACTTGGCCAAGATAGCTACTAACAACAAAAAGCATGCAAGATCACAAATAATATAGAAATGATAGAATCAATAATCAATCTGACATAGTATCTCAATATCCATCAGATCCCCGCAAACACAACATGTAAGATCACAAATAGATGATCTTGATCATGAACGGAGCTCAAAAGATCTAAACATGAAAGCACAGAGGACAACCAGCCATCTAGCTACTACATGGACCTGTAGTCTAGAGATGAACTACTCACGCATCACACCGGAGGCTTGCATGATTATGAAGAAGGCCTCCAGGGTGAATCCCCCTCTCCGGCAGGGTGCCGGGAAGAGCTTCAGATCCCTCCCGATCTAGGGATGGAGATGATGGCGGCTACAGACACTTTCGTGGATTTTTGATCGGGTACTTAGGGTTTTGGTATCGGAGGCAATATATAGGCGGAAGGAGAGGCCGAGGGGGTGTTGGGGTCGGCCAGACCACCCCCTGGTGCGGGTCAGGCCTGGCCGCGCGGCCAGGTGGTGTGTGTAGGGGATCGGTGCGGAAAACAAAAAATTCCTACGATGTAACCCCAGAACTGCCCAGGATCTATCTATGTAGTAATGCGGTAACGGCCGGAGCGTAGAGAATACATACCCTTGTAGACCGTACGCGGTTAACGTTCTGCGGGGAACGTTGTTGAAGTAGTCGTACTCGTAGCCGATCTCAAGGTCGCGAAGCTCCTCCCAGGTCACCCCTTGCTCCTTCTTCATCTTCATCGTGCAACAGCTCCGGCTCACGACATTTAAGCACCCCAAGTGTTGCGCCTCGTGTCTTCGTACACATCCAGTGCATGATGAGACCTCCGGCTTCCCGATCCCGCCGGGAGTGTGAAAGTTGATATCCGGCTAGGAATCCCTGCAGCACAACGGCATACTGTAGGTGTGCCTCGATCGCACAGCCCAGATTTGGGGCCATGGTCACGAGGTATAGAGAGAGGGAGGAGGAGAAAGTCAACCAAAGGACTTCTCCAATTGTGTGTTCAATCCCACCCATGGGCACCCCTTTATATAGGGGGAGGGGGTGTACCCTCCCCTTTGGGTTTCCCATGTGGGACTATTCAAGGGAGAGAGGGGGAGGCGCATGGGCCTTCATGGGCCACCGTCCAGGGGTGGGCCCCACCACACGCACAACCCTAGGATGGCCGGGTGGGCCCCCTTGAGGCGCCCGGGCCTTGGCCCCTTGGCCCTTGGCCCTTCCCTCCTCCGGTTTTCCCTCATGGGCCCTATTTCTCTAGGAAGTTTGGCCCATTAGTGGAATAACCCTTCAAATTAGATTTTAATATTATATTTAATATTAATTACACTAATTAATATGTAAATACATATTACAAAATCCATCTTGACCCGAAACACCTTTCTGTTCCCTTTCAATTTCCTCCGAACGACTTCAGATCTTTCTGCGGAACGATTCCGACTTTCTCTTTCTCTACTGTGATTCCGTCTTACGAATGATCGCTCTCATCGTACCCTTAAGTGTATCCTCTCATGGCTCAGGAATGCTCCAGACATGATCTGTATCAATGATCAACAGAGGGACCAGGGATATCCATGTGACCCCTATGCATTCCTGATGACAATGTCGTTGGAACCGCTAAATGTAGCATCCTCTTCCTTTTGTTTCTCGATACAACTTGTCGGAGATCCGATCATTGGTATCCCATACCTTGTTCAATCTTGTTCACAACAAGTTCTGTTTTCTTGTTACCGTGATATTACATCCTCGTGACCTAGTCACATGTTGCAACATTTATAGATGTAATCTCACCAAGCCGGCCGTATGTATCTTTACCCGTCATGTGGGTGAACAAATCCCAGTCTTGCAGTCACATGTCATCTACTGTTCCTTCGGAATACCCAACGTACACCTTTATGGCCACCGCATTACCAGATGAAGTTTGATGCAGTCTAAGCAGCCTAGGGAAACAGTGAGTAATATGAGCTCACGGTCTAAGGAGAAGGAGTCTAGGTATAGCTATTGCAATAATGAACTATATGACTTGATCGAGTTGCAATCCTTCGAGGAATGTCCAACCACATCATTCTCCAATGATATGATCTCGTTTCAGTCGGCATAAATGCCCATGACCTTGAAACCCAGATCATCTTCGTGACCAACGAACTAGTATGAATAGAGGCTACTAGGGACTTGGTTGTTTCATACCACACCTGTACCAATGTTTCTACTTGGCATAGTTATAGCACAATATGAAACTATTATAAACTAATTGAGATATGACAATAAAAACCTATTTATTATTTGCCTCTGGGGCATATCTCCTTCAGTCTCCCACTTGCACTAGAGTACAAATAACCTAGCTTGCATTTTACTCATATAAACCATATACCATATGCGTTTACAGGTCATGCATGCTCATGGGAAACGTCATGTCCATGTTCTGTTTTACCAGATCATTATGTCTTTTGCAAATCGTTAATGTCTTCCTAATTTTGACATTCACACCATTATCTTATAATGGGTCGAAGTATTTGTTTAGCAACAAAGCGAGACTTTTGTTTCTAGTGTTTATGATGACGGTCGTTTTCCCTGTTGTCATCTAAACTTCAAAACACACTTTGTTATCCTTTGTGTATATACTATAGTCATGGCAGCAGAACGAGGCCGGATTCCAGGAGCTTACAGTGATGTTAGATCAACCTCGAGGTCTTTCTCATGGGCAATGGGTCCTGGGACACATCATTCTACGTTAAAAGCGAACTAGCCCCGCCATAACATTATACAACACATTAGATGTAGCCTTTATACTTCTATATCTATGTAGATCCTAGTGCATGAAATGCATCTATGCCACTTACATTGCTTCTTTCTACTTAAGTACAAACTTAATTCTGGTTCAGTGATCAACTCAGGAATCACTTAAAGACATGTTCTTACAGTTAAGAGCTAGTCCTTCCAACCAGAACCTTGGGTCACATTATGTCGAGTATACAACATGGTTATATGGAAGAACCTATGACTGAGGCATAGGAGATGCAACGCATCTCTTTCTTTCAACCATAGTTGCAATACTCAATGCTTCATACAGTAAGAACTTCTTTCTTACCTTGTTTCATTCTGAGCTACTTCAGAATTTTGCTTAGGATATTCTGAACATCTTTCAGAATCAAGTCCATGAAGCATTCGGCATTTAGTGTTCATTAAACTCACCAATCTATCTCGATAGATCTTATTGTTTAATAACTTCAACTTCATCCTAACTTAAATACTACTAACACCAATCCCATCATTCACATATGTCGTCCACATATCCCAGAATGATTTCACGCTCCCACTCAAATATGACATTCATGTTTGAGATCAGGGATTTCACTTAGCTCCCACTCAAAATATGTTAGCTACATATTATGAATTAGCCAAGCTGATTTGCTCCCACTCAAATCTAGGTCCTCTCGATAATCTTGGACATTCCAAAAATTCCTTGATCATCATCAAATTGAGAATTCCTACTAACAAGATTTCAATGACCATTCATTTCTCGTACTTAGGTCCATCACGCTTGTTTGTATTTCGTAGGTATGTCTTGTTCAAAACATGACAAGTGAATCAGCAATATAATTTCACACACTTGTAGAATATATAGTTGAATCCTACTTTCTTTAGTGAAAGTATTCACTGAAACTTTATGATCATTATCAATAGTTTCTCCTCAATTTGTAGAGTTTGGTTTCACGAAACAGATTCCGCTGTGCCACTCAACAATCTGGAGGTAAGGTCAAATACCTTGTTTTGATATTTTACTTTCTTCCAACTGTATCTTCATCAAGACACATTGACTTTGGATAACAACAGGTTTGCCCCTTGTGGAAGATGCATTCATAGCTTCCTAAGAATGCTCTACAAAGACTTGTTTATTCGCCACGATTTCGACTTATCGAAATCTCCAGAAACTCGAACGTGCCATAACACTTATGGTGTTGTTTCCACGAATCTTTTAGATGTTCCTTTGTATTTCAAATGAGTGTTTTCTTATTTTGATATTTTAAATCTAAACAATAACCACAATCCCAATAAGAGATAATATGTATCTAATACAAAATGATTATGATGTTTAGACAATTCAACATAGTTTGAATTGGTCTAATTATCACAATTTGTGAAACATCTTTCACAATTTACTTTTATGCTAAACTTAACTTGAATACCTTAGTCATGTTGATCAAATCGAAGAGACTTGTTAATTCAGTTAATTCAATATCCCATTTAGTCATGAACTCATTTGAACAATTCAAATCATTTCAAACTTCATGTTTCATTAAGTAAATACACTTATTCACTTAAGCCCACAATGATTTCCACTACTAGTTGAAAATATGATACATCATTATGTATAAGTTTCAACATTTCTTCGCATATCACCGTTTTACCAGAATGCGGAGTTTCAGTCATTCTGCTCAAGAGGCATGGTTTTGCAAAGTCTCTGGATTAAGCATCTTGGACCCCGAGCTTTCATAAAGAACCTGCAATAACCAAAATGACTTAAACTATAGTGTCTTTTCATTATTAAGCTTTGGATATATTTTAGCATTCTAATCCTTTATAAATGTTTAAACTATTATCATTAACATAGTGGTGAGAACACCTTTATTTATAATCGCAATGTGACCATAAGGTATTGTTCATAAGAATAGTACAAACTGGTTTGTAACTTGTTCGTATGAATAATCGTCTCGCCAAAAGCAAGACACACAAACTAGGATTACAAATCTATATTCAAGTCCACTAATCCAAATGATAAACTTTGAGGAAAGAGGTGATGTCGGCCATCAACTGTTTTACTTGCTGTCATCAAGTCACGT
The DNA here is from genome assembly GCA_023614405.1 of Avena insularis. Taxonomy (NCBI): domain Eukaryota; kingdom Viridiplantae; phylum Streptophyta; class Magnoliopsida; order Poales; family Poaceae; genus Avena; species Avena insularis. The sequence goes on along the minus strand of CM042692.1, from coordinate 41,746,427 downwards.
TGCCTCAAAACCAGCAATTCTCAAGCAGATCCTCCTGTTTTCACAAATCAGGACAAGTATCAAATACTTTGCAAACTTCAACAAGTTTTGCAAGAACCACATTTATAATTTGTATATCTAACATATACCATTTTCATCCATGACCTCCTTTTTCAATCAAGCCCTTCTAAGAGTTCTTAACTATAATGCAAGATCGCTGAGTGTTGTTCCAAACATTCTGGAGTCATCGAATTATCTCCTAATGGTTATTGTATCAAGAAGATAAGATCACCTTTTACGAAGATATCCCTCAGGTGTGGGTATTAATCTATGAAGTTGGACCCTTTTGCTAAGTTCTAAATCAAGCAATATATTCCCATGGTCACAAAGGACCTCAATGGGATAGGCTAAGATCTGCTAAGATATTTGCAAACAGACATCTAGAATAAGTTTATAATAAGAGATCAATTTATAATTGGTCTCCACTAAAATTGTCATCCCCTGGACAACTTTAGTGATCGCATGATCCCTATCCTCTGCACCTCCCCTGATCATCATGGCCATCAGTGCATTATCAAAGGTAGGCATTCAACAATGCCAATCACATCATCCATATGACTCATGCTCGATCTTTCGATCTCTTGTGTTCCGAGGCCATGTCTATACATGCTAGGCTCGCCAAATCCAACTTGTGTGTATTCGCTTTGCAACATGGCTTACACCCACTGTATGCGAACGTAGATATGTCTGACCCCCGATCATCACGGCCGGGCTCATACCGAAGAACTTTCTTGGTGGTGCACACACAAGCGGAACACGGAACATTGGAATTAAATAGGGATTATCTTATTTTCTACCGTTGAGCATCTAAATACTAGCACACAATAAGATGAAAAAACTGGTATCAACATCATATGTATAATGTGATATGATATGGTCTTTCTTGTGCCTTGATCTCCATCGAGCGCTCCGGCATGATCTCCATCGTGCCCTTGGTTTGACGCCAAGTACATGATGCCTCCACCAGGTCGTCCATCGGAACGATGACTATTACTATACTACTTAGTAACAGAAAAGTAAACTACTTTACCTTTGTATCGACCAATGCCATATCATAATCACATGCCCCCTGCAAAATAAAGTTAGACGTATCTACTTTATCTATTGCAAGTTTTACGTGGTTGTTAGGGCTTTCGCACTAGAACCGTTTCTAAACTACGAACTTTCCAACCACAACATGGATCCAACAGTTGTCTCTATTACACCCCTTTCGGGGCCCTCCGTTGTAAATGCTATATCAACTATCGAATGACAGACGGACACCCGCTAGCCACTTATACAGTACAAGCCGTATGTTGAGCGTGGAACCAGTCTCGCGTACGGATACACGTAAGGTCAGTCCGGGCCGCTTCATCAAAAAAAACCGCGATATAAACAAGTACATGTTAGAGGGTAACAACTAAGGGATCAATGCCCTCACAATACTTGTGCGTACTGGCCGTATAACACTCCTACGCATAGATTGGCTCTGATACCATTGTAGGGGATCGGTGCGAAAAACAAAAAATTTCCTACGATGTAACCCCAGAACTGCCCAGGATCTATCTATGTAGTAATGCAGTAATGGCCAGAGCATAGAGAATACATACCCTTGTAGACCGTACGCGGTTAACGTTCCACGGGGAATGTGGTTGAAGTAGTCGTACTCGTAGCCGACCTCAATGTCGCGAAGCTCCTCGCAGGTCACCCCTTGCTCCTTCTTCATCTTCATCATGCAACAGCTCCGGCTCACGACATTTAAGCACCCCAAGTGTTGCGCCTCATGTCTTCGTACACAACCGGTGCACGATGAGACCTCCGGCTCCCCGATCCCGCCGGGAGTGCGGAAGTTGATATCCGGCTAGGAATCCCTGCAGCGCAACGGCATACTGCAGGTGTGCCTTGATCGCACAGCCCAGACTTGGGGCCGTGGTCACGAGGTATAGAGAGGGAGGAGGAGAAAGTCAACCAAAGGACTTCTCCAATTGTGTGTTCAATCCCACCCATGGGCACCCCTTTATATAAGGGGTGGGGGTGTGTCCTCCCCTTTGGGTTTCCCATGTGGGACTATTCAAGGGAGAGAGGGGGGAGGCGCATGGGCCTTCATGGGCCGTCGGCCAGGGGTGGGCCCCACCCCATGCACAGCCCTAGGCTAGCCGGGCGGGCCCCCTTGAGGCGCCTGGGCCTTGGCCCATTGGGCCCTTGGCCCTTCCCTCCTCTAGTTTTCCCTCATGGGCCCTATTTCCCTAGGAAGTTTGGCCCATTAGTGGAATAACCCTTCAAATTAGATTTTAATATTATATTTAATATTAATTACACTAATTAATATGTAAATACATATTAAAAAATCCATCTTGACCCGAAACACCTTTCGGTTCCCTTTCGATTTCCTCCGAACGACTTCGGATCTTTCTGCGGAACGATTCCAACTTTCTCCTTCTCTACTGTGATTCCGTCTTACGAATGATCGCTCTCATCGTACCCTTAAGTGTATCCTCTCACGGCTCGGGAATGCTCTAGACATGATCTGTATCAATGATCAACAGAGGGACCAGGGATATCCATGTGACTCCTATGCATTCCTGATGACAATGTCGTTTGAACCGCTAAATGTAGCATCCTCCTCCTTTTGTTTCTCGATACAACTTGTCCGAGATCCGATCATTGGTATCCCATACCTTGTTCAATCTCGTTCACAACAAGTTATGTTTTCTTGTTACCGTGATATTACATCCTCATGACCTAGTCACATGTTGCAACATTTATAGATGTAATCTCAACAAGCCGGTCGTATGTATCTTTACCCGTCATGTGGGTGAACAAATCCCGGTCTTGCAGTCACATGTCATCTACTGTTCCTTCGGAATACCCAACGTACACCTTTATGGCCACCGCATTACCAGATGACGTTTGATGCAGTCTAAGCATCCTAGGGAAACAGTGAGTAATATGAGCTCACGGTCTAAGGAGAAGGAGTCTAGGTATAGCTATTGCAACAATGAACTATATGACTTGATTGTGTTGCAATCCTTCGAGGAATGTCCAACCACATCATTCTCTAATGATATGATCTCGTTGTTAGTCGGCATAAATGCCCATGATCTTGAAACCCAGATCATCTTTGTGACCAACGAACTAGTATGAATAGAGGCTACTAGGGACTTGGTTGTACTTGGCACAGTTATAGCACAATATGAAACTATTATAAACTAATTGAGATATGACAATAAAAACCTATTTATTATTTGCCTCTAGGGTATATCTCCTTCAGTGTGGCCGGGACCTAGCCCGTCTCCGTCTCGTATTCTGGCTCCAGATGTCTTCCGGTAAAATAGCAACTTTGGCTTTTATCCCATCCAATTCCGAGAATATTCATTTTCTTACTTCTTGGAACCAAAAACAGCAGAAAACAGCCAGCTGGCACTGTGGCTCTTGTTAATAGGTTAGTCCAAGAAATCATATGAAAAGTACTCCAAAGTGTGGACAAAACATAAGAAAGTAGATAAAACCAAGCATGGAACATCAAAAATTATAAATACATTTGCAATGTATCAGAGTCCTACTTATTCTTCTATATAAAGGGGTTTATATTGGTGGGCAAAGGACACACAAAAATAAAAGGAGATTTCCTAAGGACTATTTTCCTTAGGGAATTTTCCATCCTCTTTCTCAGTAGACTCTTACGAGTGCGGTGATACGTTGCAAATGTATCTATAATTTTTGATGTTCCGTGCTTGGTTTATATCTACTTTCTTTGTTTTCTCACTTTTACAATTTTCTTGACTATTATTAACAAGATGCCACCGTGTTAGCTGCCTTCTGTTTTTGGTTCCACGAAGTCAGAAATGAATATTCTCGAATTGAATCCAAAAAGTCAATATTTCACCGAGGTGGACACAGAGCCAGAATACGAGACGGAGAGGGGCCAGGGGCTGCCCACACCACCTGGACGCGCGGCCAGGCCCGACCCACGCCAGGGGGTGGTGTGGCCGCCTAGGGCACCCCACGGCCTCCCCTTTCTCCTATATATTGCCTCCGATACAGAAACCCTAAGTACCTGATCAAAAAATTCCACGAAAGAGTCTGTAGCCACCGTCATCTCCATCCCTAGATCGGGAGGGATCTAAAGCTCTTCCGGCACCTGGAGGGAGAATTTACCCTAGAGGCCTTCTTCATCACCATGCAAGCCTCCTGTGATGTGTGAGTAGTTCATCCTTGACTACAGGTCCATGTAGTATCTAGATGGTTGGTTCTTCTCCTTTGTGCTATCATGTTTAGATCTTGTGAGTCTGCTCATGATCAAGATCATCTATTTGTAATCCTACATGTTGTGTTTGCGGGGATCCGATGGATATTGAGATGCTATTTCAGATTGATTATTGATTCTATCATGTCTTTGTTATTTGTGATCTTGCCTGCTCTCCGTTATTAGTAGATATCTTGGCCGAGTAGTTGCTAGCAACTCCAAGAGGGAGGATTTATGCTCGATAGTGGGTTCATGCCTCTAGTAATCTGGGGAAGTGACAGAAATATCTAAGGTACTAGATGTGTTGTTGCTACTAGGGAGAAAACAACAATCCTTTGTTCATAGAACAATTGTATTGTTTACTTTACTCGCAATGCTTAATGCAATTATCTATTGCTTGCAACTTAATACAGGAGGGGGTTCGGATGATAACCTGAAGGTGGATTATTAGTCATAGATGCAGTTGGATTACGGTATATGTATAATGTTTTCATGCCCAATCAAATCTCATAGGAGTCAAGATGATTAATACATTGATACGTCCATTTTGCATTAGTATTCTATGTCTTAATTCACTATTATTCATTGATATATTTCGTATTGAGAGGTTATACTTATGTTATTTCATCTGTTTTTGCATGGTTGATGACTTTTGGAGCATGGACCTGCGGTGGATTCTGATGGAAAAGGTGTTGTTTGGAGGCAAAATTCGCGAAGATTAGAAAATCCGGGAAAATGTACTGAAAATCCTATTTTCCCAGAAGACTAAGGATGCTAGAAGATGGAGTGGAGATGGGCCACAGGGGGCCCACACCACCGGCGCTGGCGACCTAGGCCGCATACAGGTGGTGTGGCCGCCTGCCCACCTCTGCTCTCCTCCAGGCGTATATCATCCTCCTGAAACCCTAAGACTGGGAGCGACCACGAAAGATTCCGCCGCTCACAAGGGCAGAAAACATCGAGAGAGAAAGATCTCTCGGTAGACAGATTGGGGGAATTCCTTCCCGGAGAGGGAAGATTGTCGCCATCAACACCACCATCAAGCTGGACTTCATCGGGATCATCATCATCATCACCACCATCATCACCATCAGCACCATCATCACCATCTCCATATTGTTGTAACAATTGAGTTGAATCTTGCATAGTTCATAGGGGAAACTTTCCCGGTGTTGATTACTCTTTGTAGTTGATGCTATTGAGTGAACCATTGAATTATTGTTTATGTTCAGATTGTTATACATCATTATTCCATCTCTGATCATGATCCATATGATGTCTTGTGAGTAGTTCATTTTGTTCTTGAGGACATGGGAGAAGTCATGTTGTTAGTAGTGGAGTTGTGTTGAGAAAGATTCAATAGTTTGATATTTAAGTTGTGGTGTACTTCTTCTAGTGGTGTCATGTGAATGTAGACTACATGACACTTCACCTATATGGGCCTAGGGGAATGCATTGTGCATTTGGCTACTAATCGTAGGGGTTGCCGAAGTGATAGAAACCTGAACCCCCGTTAGGAATGAAGGAAATATGCCCTGAGAGGCAATAATAAAGTTGTTATTATATATTCCTTATATATGATAGATGTTTATTTTACATGCTAGAAATGTATTGATTCAGAAACATCAATACATGTGTGTTTAATAAACAAAAAGGGTTCCTAGTCATGCCTCTCTTATAGACTAGCTTGTTGATTAACAGGATGATCAAGGTTTCCTGATCATGGACATTGGATGTTGTTAATAACAAGGTCACACCATTGGTGGAATGATGTGATGAACATTCATCCGAAGTATAGCATTACGATCAAGTCATTATGTTTATATTGCTATAACATCATACGAAGTAATCTTTATCCTTAGACCATGAGATCATATTAATTGCTAACACCGGAAGAGTATCTTGATAACATCAAACATCACACCGTAACAGGGTGACTATAAAACGAAGGTGTTATGTTGAGGCTCATGGATCAAGAGTGGAATTTGTCAATCCAGATGACGGATAGATATACTCTGGGCCCTCTCGGTGATATCACATTAGGATAGCTTGCAAGCAAGTGATGTGATCACTACAATGTTATATCACGGGAACAAGAAAAGAGTGCATGTCGGTAACAAGATCAAACTAGGTATGGAGATACCGATGATCGAATCTCGGACATGTAATATATCGAGAGACAAAGGGATTTAGTTACAAGCGTTAAAGGTTCTCACGATCACAGGAGTCATCATTGAATGTGTAGGAGTCAGTACGGATCTCCAGGTCTCGCTGTTGATTATTGATCGGAGAAGGGTCTAGATCATGTCTGCATTATTCGCGAACCGTAGGGTGGCACACTTAAGAGTTACCGGACACCATTTTGGAGCACATATGTTTTAGACGAAAGAATTACAAAGCGCAGGAATTGTTTCAATAGAAACCGTAAATTGTTTCGGGTGAAATTGCAGAAGGTGGTTCTGCATGTGATATTGAAATATTGCAAGGGGCTATATGTGAATGTTTGTTAATTAAAGTAATTAACAAAATTCTGAATAAATTTAATAAAAAGAGTTTTATTAAATGAGAGAGCATTAAATTTGGAGAAATTTAATGCATTTAAAGTGGAGACTTTAAAAGGAATGTGAAGATGCATTTTAATGTGGAGGTTACCACCACATGAATGCGGAGGTGAGGGTCACCCCCACGCGCCGGCCATGGAGGGAGGGGGCACCCCCCCTCCTCCTATAAAAGGCCACCCATTCCCTGAAGGAAATATGCCCTGAGAGGCAATAATTAAGTTGTTATTATGTATTCCTTGTATATGATAGATGTTTATTTTGCATGCTATAATTGTGTTGATAGGAAACATCAATACATGTGTGTTTAATAAACAAAAGGGTTCCTAGTTATGCCTCTCTTATAGACTAGCTTGTTGATTAACAAGATGATCAAGGTTTCCTGATCATGGACATTGGATGTTGTTAATAACAAGGTCACAGCATTTGTGAAATGATGTTATGAACATTCATCCGAAGTATAGCATTACGATCAAGTCATTATGTTTATATTGCTATAACATCATACAAAGTAGTCTTAGTCCTTAGACCATGAGATCATGTTAATTGCTAACACCGGAAGAGTATCTTGATAACATCAAACGTCACACCGTAACAGGGTGACCATAAAGGTGGGTTCAGTGCTATGAAGTTGTTATGTTGAGGCTCATGGATCAAAAGTGGAATTTGTCAATCCTGATGACGGATAGATATACTCTGGGCCCTCTCGGTGATATCAAATTAAGATAGCTTGCAAGCAAGTGATGTGATCACTAGAATGTTATATCACGGGAACGAGAAAAGAGTGCATGTCGAATTAGATCAAACTAGGTATTTGGATACCGATGATCAAATCTCGCATGTATTATATCATGAGACAAAGGGATTAAATTGCTGACGTTAAAGGTTCTCACGATCACAGAAGTCATCGTTGAATATGCAGGAGTCAGTATGGATCTCCAGGTCCCGCTTCTGATTATTGATCTGAGAGGAGTCTCAATCATGTCTGCATTATTCGCGAACCGTAGGGTGACACAATTAAGGGTTGCCGGACACCATTTAGGAGCACATATGTTCCATAAAGTTTTGCAAAGCGCAGGAAATGTTTTGATAGAAACAGGAATTGTTTCGATAGAAACCGGAATTGTTTCGGGTGAAATTGTAGAAAGTGGTTCTGCATGTTTTATGTGAATGTTTGTTAATTAAAGTAATTAACAAAATTCTGAATAAAATAAATAAAAGAGTTTTATTAATTGAGAGTTGCATTTAATTTGGTGGAAATTAAATACATGTGAGTGGGATTTTGGGTGGAGGCCATGTTTATGTGAGTGGAGGTTCACCACATGAATTAAGGAGGGGAGGAGTCCCCCCTCATGCTAGGCTATGGGAGGGAGGGTCTCCTCCCTCCTATATAAAGCCCCCCTCTCCCCTCTCACAAACCACACCTCCTCGTGAAGGATCTCTCTCCCCCTCTAGATATTCCCCCATGGCCTCGGATTAGCGAGATACATGTTCCTGGTGGCCTTGCGTCTGGAAGGAGTTGCTGCTTCCACTGATTCGCTGGAGCGAGGAGGTGGAGGTTGTCCGGTGGCTTGAACGTGTGTGCGAGGACGGATGCGCTGCTGATTTGGCGCGCGAGACTTCCACACGATCTTGAGATCGGCAAGTTTAACGACTACATCAACCACGAGTTCCTACTCGTTAACAAAACTCGTTGTCTTCGAGGGTAAGTTCTCCATGGATGTATGTCCACCCGTTGCTCTGTATCTAGTAGATAGATCTTGGCGTATAGTTCTCATCGTCGAAATTTTTTTGTTTTCTATGCTGCGGACCCAACAGTGGTATCAGAGCCTGATCTATGCGTAGGTGCTTTGCACGGGTAGTACACATATGTTTATATGTGGGCGATGATGATCATGTTATTGCATCTTCTATGTACTTTGGATATTTGTAGCATAGTGGGATGAAGCCGACCAACCTTACATGTCATCGCACATGAGACCCGGTTCCACGACCGACATGCAACTAGTTTTGCATAAGTGGCTATCGGGTGTCCTGCTCTCCTACTATAGTCAATATCTGAATTTCAATGATTTGCTAATAACTTGGTTATCCTCGTGGTTCATGTTCGAGGTAAGACCGGTTCTATCTCCGAAAGCCCTAAGCCACGTAAAACTTGCAATTGATAAATTAGAGGCGCCTAGTTTAGATCGTTCTTTGGGCTAGTGTCTTGATATGGTATTGTTGTAAGTCGATGTATGATAGATACTCTTACAACTCACTTAACGTGTAAGTTCCATAGACCTTGGCCATACACACAAAGGAATGATAGAGATCATACCACGATGCAAATGATAGAGATCAAATGCATGGACCATATCACCTCACTTCACAAATTAGATGTTAGCATCTTATATTGCTAGTTTGGCGCTTTTGGTAGCATTATAAGATGATCCCTCATTTAGATATCAAGATAAAATGTGTTCTTCCTTAAGTATGCACCGTTTTGTGGATCGTGTTTGAGGCATCACGTGATGATCGGGTGTTCTCGACTCTACGCTTTCATACAACGGGTGTAAGACAGTTTTACACACGCGAATACTAAGGTTCTTACTTGACAAGCCTAGCATGTACAGACATGGCCTCTAACACGGACCGAAAGTTTAAGAATGAGTCATATAGTTGATATGATGCCCATATAGATGCTCGCTTTGAAGCTACACCGACTCATGTGATGATCGGACTTGGTGTAGTGGATTTGGTTCATGTAATCACCAAAAGGACACGAGGGATGTCGTTTTTGAGTGGGAGTTCATTAGTAATTTGGATTAGTTGAACTCAATCTATCATAAACTTAGTCTAAATATATTTTACAAATTCTATTGTAGATGGAACCACCTGCTTTTAATTTCAATGTGTTCATGGAGAAAGAGAAGCTTGCTGCGAATGGTAGCAACTTCACCAATCCCAGGCTATGAATTTGAGGATTCTCCTCATCGCTGCACAAAGCAATATGTGCTAGTGGCGCCGCTAGGCCCCCACCAGCTCCCGATGCCCCGACGAGGAAAAGAACGCCTATATAACTCGTCAGAGGACCACAACTTAGTTCATTGCGGCATCTTTGTATGGGCTAGAGCCGAACTTCAAAACGCGTTTGGAAAATGGCAATGCCTTTGATACCATGGGAGAATTGAAAATGATTTTCGATACCCATGCTGCCGTAGAGAGTTATAATGCTTCTAAAAAGTTCTTTAGCTCCATGATGGAAGAGAACAGCTCCGTTAGTGAGCACGTACTCAAAATGTCTGGGTACGCCGATAAGCTTGTGTCCATGGGAATAATGATTCCCATTGACTTAGGCATACAGCGTGTTCTCCAATATCTGCCACCTAGCTACAAGAGCTTCGTGATGAACTATAATATGCAGGGCATGAAGAAGTCTCTTCCCGAGCTTCACAATGGGTGCTTAAGACTGCAGAAGTGGTGATTAGGAAAGAACATCAAGTGTTGATGATCAATAAGACCACGGTTTCAAGAAGGACAAGAAAGGCAAGTAGAAGGGAAAGAAGGCGGCAAACTGCTGTTGCTACCGAAAAGAAACCCCGAGCTGGCCCTAAGTCCGACACGAGTGCTACTATTGCAAGGATGGCCATTGAAGCGCAACTGCCCCAAGTATTTAGCAGACAAGAAGGTCGGCAAGGCAAACAAAGGTATATGTGATATACATGTTATTGATGTGTACTTGACTAGTACTCGCAGTAGCACCTGGGTATTTGATACGGGATCGGTTGCTAATATATGTAACTCGTTTCAGGGGCTGCGGAACAAGCGACAGCTAGCAAGGGATGAGGTCACGATGCGGGTCGACAATGGATCAAGAGTTGATGTGATCGCCGTTTAACGCTGCCTCTCCATATGCCGAGATTAGTTATAAACCTGAATAATTGTTATTTGGTGCTTGCCGAGCATGAACATTGTATTCGGATCGTGTTTGATGCAAAGTGGTTATTCGTTTAAGTCTGAAAACAATGGTTGTTGATTTATATGAATAATATCTTTTATGGTCATGCACCGTGTTGAATGGTTTATTTCATGGATCTCGATAGTAGTATTACGCATATTCATAATGTTGATGCTAAAAGGATTAAACTTGATAATGATATATCTGCATATATGTAGCCGCTGCAGGTCATATTAGCGTTAAACACATGAAGAAACTCCATTCTGATGGACTTTTGGAATCACTTGATTTTGAATCATTTGATACATGTGAACCATGCCTTATGGGCAAGATGACTAGAACGCCGTTTTCCGGTTCAATGGAACAAAGCGATGATTTATTGGAAATCATACATACCGATGTGTGTGGACCAATGAGTGTGTCGCCGAGGTGGATATCGTTATTTTGTTACTTTCACGGATGATTTGAGTAGATACGGGTATATCTATTTGATGAAACATGTGAAACCTTTGAAAAGTTCAAAGAGTTTCAGAATGAAGTAAAATCATCGTAATGTAAAGATCAAATTTCTATGGTCCGACCGTGGAGGAGAGTATCTTAGTTACGAGTTTAGCACACATATGAAAGACTGTGAAATAGTTTCACAACTCACGCTGCCGAACACCACAACGTAATGGTGTGTTGTAACGTCATAATCGTACTTTATTGGATATGGTTCGATCTATGATGTGTCTCGATCGACTTGCCATCGTCATTTTGGGGTTATGCCTTTGAAACCGCTGCATTCACTTTAAATAGGGCACCATCTAAATCCGCTGAAAAGACATCAGTATGAATTATGGTTTGAAACAAACCTAAGCTGTCATTCTTAAAGTTTGGGGATGCGATGTTTATGTGAAGAAACTTCAACGGATAAACTCAACCCAAAGAGGAAAAATGCGTCTTCATAGGATACCCTAAGGAAACGATTGGGTATACCTTCTATCACAGATCCGAGGGAAAGGTCTTTGTTAAGAATGGATCCTTTCTTGAGAAGGAGTTTCTCATGAAAGGTGTGAGTAGTGAAAGGTAGAACTCAAGAGGTTATTGAACCTTCTCTTCATGAAATGGCGAGTAGCGCAACACGAAGTTGTTTGAGTTGACTTCACCTAATGAAGAGAGAGATAATGATATTGATCATGAAACTCCGAAAGAGGACACTACCAAACCTCACAGGTCAAGCAGGACACGTGCAGCTCCTGAACTGTACGGCAATCCTGTTATGAATTTCATGATTGATGAAATAGATGACCCTGCGACGTATGAAGAAGCGTTGATGAGCCCTGATTCCAACAAATGGCTAGAAGCCATGAAATCCGAGATGGAATCCATGTGCGAAAACCAGGTTTGGACCTTGGTGGACTTACCTCACGATCGAAGGCCGTTGAGAATAAATGGATTTTCAAAAGAAAACTGATGTCGATGCTAATGTAACCATCTATAATGCTCGACTTGTCGCAAAGGGGTTTCGACAAATTCAGGGAGTTGACTACGATGAGACATTCTCTCCCGTAGCGATGCTTAAGTCGGTTAGGATTATGTTAGCAATTGCTACATATTTTGATTATGAAATATGGCAGATGGATGTCAAAACTGCATTCCTCAATGGTAATATTGAAGAAAAGTTGTATATGATACAACCTAAGGGTTTTGTCGATCCTAAGGATCTTTGATAAGGTGTGCAAACTTCAGCGATCCATCTATGGACTGAAGCAAGCATCCCAGAAATGGAATCTCTGATTTGATGAGGTGATCAAAGAGTTTGGATTTGTCCAAACTTATGGAGAGGCTTGTATTTACAAGAAAGTGAGTGGGAGCAATGTGGCATTTCTGATATTATATGTGGATGACATATTATTGATTGAAATGATATAGATCTTTAAACAAAGTGTTAAAAGATATCTAAACAAAGAAATTTTCGATGAAGGACCTTGGTGAAGCTTCATATATTAGGCATTAAAATCTATAGAGATAGATCAAGACGCCTAATTGGGCTATCGCAGAAAGTACATACCTTGATAAGATATTAAAGAAGTTTAATATGGATGGAAGTGAAGGGTACTTACCTATGTTGCAAGGCAAGACATTCAAGAAGACTCAAAGTCCGCCACTAGAGAAGAAAGAGAGATAATGGATAAGATCCCCTATGCCTCATCCATAGGCTCTATAATGTATGCCATGCTATGTACAAGACCGGATGTGTCACATGCTATTAGTTTGACTAGTAGGTACCAATCTGATCTGTGTTGAACAATGGATATGGTCAAAAATATCCTTAAGTACTTGATAAGAACTAAGGATATGTTTCTTGTATACGGAGGTGAAGAAGAGCTAGTCGCTAAGTGTTATGTCGATGCTAGCTTTGACACTGATCCGGATGACTCTAAGTCTCAATCCGGATATGTATTTCTCTTGAACGGAGCATCAGTTAGTTGGAGGAGCTCCAAACAACCTGTGGTGGCTGGATCAACGACGGAGGCGGAATATGTTGCTTCTTCAGAAGCGGCGCAGGAAGCAGTTTGGATGAAGGAGTTCATAACGGAACTAGGTGTGGTTCCTAGTGCATTGGACCCAATGGTGATCTATTGTGACAATAATGGAGCCATAGCCAACGCCAAGGAACCAAGGTCTCACAAGAATTCCAAGCATATTAAGTGTCAGTTTCACTCCATCCGCGAGCATGTCAAGGATGGAGATATAAAGATTTAGAAGTGCTACGGACCTGAATGTAGCGTATCCGCTGACTAAAGTACTCCTAGGGAAAAACATGATCAACACCATAACTCCATGGGTGTTAGATTTATCACTATATAAACTAGATTATTGTCTCTAGTGCAAGTGGGAGACTGAAGGAAATATACCCTGAGAGGCAATAATAAAATTGTTATTATGTATTCCTTGTATATGATAGATGTTTATTTTGCATGCTATAATTGTATTGATTCGGAAACATCAATACATGTGTGTTTAATAAACAAAAGGGTTCCTAGTTATGCCTCTCTTATAGACTAGCTTGTTGATTAACAAGATGATCAAGGTTTCCTGATCATGGACATTGGATGTTGTTAATAACAAGGTCACAGCATTTGTGAAATGATGTGATGAACATTCATCCGAAGTATAACATTACGATCAAATCATTATGTTTATATTGCTATAACATCATACAAAGTAGTCTTAGTCCTTAGACCATGAGATCATATTAATTGCTAACAGAAGAGTATCTTGATAACATCAAACGTCACACCGTAACAGGGTGACCATAAAGGTGGGTTCAGTGCTATGAAGGTGTTATGTTGAGGCTCATGGATCAAGAGTGGAATTTGTCAATCCCGATGACGGATAGATATACTCTGGACCCTCTCGGTGATATCACATTAAGATAGCTTGCAAGCAAGTGATGTGATCACTAGAATGTTATATCACGGGAACGAGAAAAGACACTACAAGAGGACCCCTCCTACAGCAACACATTTATCTGTATCTAAATGTCCATATACGCGTTGCTAGACACTTTACCAACGGATAAATATGCGTTGCGTTTTTGGGCGTTGCAAAGGTACAATGCAACACATATAGATCCGTTGGTAACCAATGAATAAAGCGTTGTAAAATAACAACAGACTTCAAACAATGGTTGGGTGCGTTGGTAAACAACATAAAAGTATTGGCCCATTTATTTGAAAAAATATATATTATGTAGCTCAAATAAATATTATTTTATGGGTTGCACAATTCGAGCGCTTCAATATTTTCTCCTCCAGAAGAATATATAATTTAGAATAGACATACCACCACAAAAAAATCACAGAATAAAAATGCATTGCATGAAGAAGCAAATTAATGTATATTTTTCAATCACTATCAGAATACATAAGAATTATCAGAAGAGTAGACAACTTACAATCTTGATTCACAATTTGGATCACAATCAGAATACATGAAAAGTATATGAAGTGGTACACAACTTACAATCTTGATTCAAAATATAACAATCTAACTACTCCTACTTATACATATCCCTACAAAATTTATGCCTTTATACATGTTCAACGCTTATATCCGAACATAGCATGATTTGCCGATCCTTTGGCCTGCAATAAATAAAGTTCCTGTTAAAGTTCAAAGTGGCAAAAGCTGAAAGGGTGTATGATACGTGGAGAAGACAGAAAAACATGGGAATGAAGACAAAATGATCGATACTCTGGTCCAATGGTATTAAGTTTAGGAATGAAACATTTAATCAGAAATTCCCATGGAAAAAATGTTTGTCTTCAGCGTCAATTTCTCCTTTCACTAGTCTTATAACATCTCGAACATACCCAGTGCAGTAATGGAGAACTGTAGGTACCAAATATAACAAGTTGATTACTATATGCATATCCATGTACACGATTTATGAAAAAAAATAGTTTATGTTTAACTGCACTTTGCAATGTGTGTTATTGCCTGCTCCAACTCTCAAATAACAAGATTCAAGTGTTTATTATTGTATCAAGGCAAAAAAAATACTACCTTGGTTCCAAAATATAAGACTTTCTAATAGTTCAAATTGAATGGCGAGAAAGGCTTATATTTTCTAACAGAGGTGGTAACTAGGAAGAATTACCGCAGAAACAAGTATTGCTTGGTAAAACTCATAAAATATTGCTAACACATTTATTATCCACCTACTATGTGATTAGATACATAAAACACGTGTGTCAGGATAAATACGCGGAAAAATGGAACTGATTCAGGATAGATGAAAAGAAGTGGCGTATTGAAAGACGATTTTTCCTTGAAGTATATCATGTGGTGTCTATCTAGGAGTATGCGTGTACCTTCATCAATTCCTATCTGCATTTCTCTTTCCTGATGATTGGCGATCTGCCCAAGTGCTTATTAGAGACATCGGCCACCTGCAGCAAAAGGAGATGTAATTGCAACTTATAGACCCGAGGCCAGTAGACCCTGCCATACAAATGATCACCAAAAGGGCTGTTATGAATTCACACCACTAGCTGAACAAGATCAGGTGTTGAGCATGATGTTTCCTGCACAAGCAAGATCAAGTATATGAAATAGTTTAGTTAGCGTGTAATCATATGTAGGGCAGTAACCTCCATGACAAACATTGTGATGCATTATGTGGTAAGATAATTGAATTAAGTCCAATTGGTAAATACAATTAATTGGCAGCAACAAGCAAAATATACATAGACTATTAATATTCAAGATATGGCTCCCTGCATAGCAGAGCTAAAAAGCACAAAAAACGAACTGTAATATAAGCAGTTCAGTTTAGATTCAGCTATGTATTCTATGTTGCTTTAAGCCAAGTCCCATTGGAGCATAAAAAACTATGATGAGATGGTTTAAAACAGAAACAAAAATACTAACCAGCTGTAGATGGATCGCCAACAACATTATGATTTACATGGACTGCAAATTCGAAGATTATCTTATTAAATCCTCTAAAATTTATTTATCCAAATAAAACAAAAAAATTAATATCTGAAACCTTTTATTAGTGGGAATTGAAATATCAGAACACCGAGCTTGAAATAGTCAGACGACGAGCTTAATCTGAACAAAGACTAGCAATCATGTGCGCATGGAGAGCTTTAAGCAACATACCAGTAGTTTTTACATAATGGACTGCCAAGGCACTTCTCTAATTGTGGCCAGGTGTTTTCATCCTCTCCTTGCACTTCCTTCCTTCATAGGACTTCTCAATCCAATCCTCATCACAACATTGCAGTTCTTCCAGCTTCCTCCATACATTTGGGGGTGTCTTAGCCTATCAAGATACATGCAACACATTTATAAATGCTAAATCGCATGGAATTGGAATAAAAATTGACATCACAATGGTGTACATGTATGTAGTATAAGTATTGCAGGATCTGATTGAGCAATTCTAAGGTGAAGCAACAGAGTTAAATCAAGACTGACCAAACTTTCATCCACCCCCTGGAGAATCCTATGGAATGCATTCAGATCTCATCGATGTATCTAACATTCATATAGGTCACCATCGTTCTATTCTTAGCTATCCCACATAAGAGCAATGGCAGGCATATCTTCATAACATCTAGAAGTAATTTGGCTAGCTAGCTGTCTGACATCTAAGAAAGTTCTGTACTTAAGCTTCCTTGAGTTTTTTTCTTGACCCACCACAACTGGATCTTGTTGCCTTCCTAGATCATATGCTCACTGCCTTAGCATCCCGAAATAGGAAAATGAGCATGGACATGTATTGCAAAATAAAAAGCATATATTATGAAAGAATGGACTAATACTACAAGCGGAACAGAATATCGGCACATAGTTTAGAAGTATTTAATTCAGATCCTGCCATGCAAAGTTCAGTTAAGATAAATTAGGAAGTATATGTAATCTGAATTATGAAGATCCAAGCGGTTTGAGGTAATATGGGACACTCTAAAGCTGAAGAAATTGAGTTATAACAATGTAAATGCCTCGAACCACATAAAAACATGAATTATCAGAGCATTGCATATGACCATATACTACGGTAGTTTGCGCACACACACAGAGCAATCCCAAATTCCATTTGTCAGACAAAGCATAAAGTGGGGAAAGATGCGGTAACAATAAAATAAAAAATATCAAATAAATTCTTGGATCTGGAATCAAGAAATAATCGGGGGACGAGTTCAGGGCACCTTGAGGCGGGGCAGAGAAAGTAGTTGACGTTGTTGGGCGACGCGAACGAGGTTCATGGAGCGGGGTCGCTGCAGTTCATCGACGAGGCTGATAGTTGCCGATGATTTACCGGAGATCCACGAGATCGCCGCTACAGGGTCACTGATCCGCGACGAGGGCGACGGCGTCACCGGATCTCTGGGATCGACGTGGCAGAGGATTTGTTCTAAGAAACCACTCTAGATCGGAGCTACACGTGCTGCCATGAAGGAGGGCTCAATAGCCTCCGGCGGGAGCGACTTCAGAAGGGTGGCGGCGCAGGAAGGTTTCGCTCGGTGGGGAAAAAACGAGTTATGGAATATTGCCCGTCTAATATAGGACTATTTTGTTATCGTGATTTTCTTCTTCCTTTTTTTAGGATGGGTGCGCGTTGGAAAACAAAAACAGCGGGAGCCGCGTACGATGGAAAATTTCCCCGTACAACGCAAGGTTTGGCGGCGAACTTTTGCGGGTCTGCATAATGCAACATAACAGAGAACGTATATACCCTGCAACGGTTATAGATGTATCTACAAAAAAAGTTGCAACACATATCTATTTCGTTGCAAAATATGCGTAGCTTAAGGGGGAATCTTCTTGTAGTGAGAGTGTATGTCGGTAACGAGATCAAACTAGGTATTTGGATACCGATGATCGAATCTCAGACATGTATTATATCACGAGACAAAGGGATTCAATTGCTAACGTTAAAGGTTCTCACAATCACAGAAGTCATCGTTGAATATGCAGGAGTCAGTATGGATCTCCAGGTCCCGCTTCTGATTATTGATCTGAGAGGAGTCTCAATCATGTCTGCATTATTCGTGAACCGTAGGGTGACACACTTAAGTGTTGTCGGACACCATTTTTGAGCACATATGTTCCAGACAAAAGGTTTGCAAAGCGCAGGAAATGTTTCGATAGAAACAGGAATTGTTTCGATAGAAACCGGAATTGTTTCGGGTGAAATTGCAGAAGGTGGTTCTGCATGTGATATTGAAATGTTGTAAGGGGTTTTATGTGAATGTTTGTTAATTAAAGTAATTAACAAAATTCTGAATAAAATAAATAAAAGAGTTTTATTAATTGAGAGTTGCATTTAATTTGGTGGAAATTAAATACATGTGAGTGGGATTTTGGGTGGGGGCCATGTTTATGTGAGTGGAGGTTCACCACATGAATGAAGGAGGGGAGGAGTCCCCCCCCCCCTCATGCGCCGGCTATGGGAGGAGGGTCTCCTCCCTATATAAAGCCCCCCTCTCCCCTCTCACAAACCACACCTCCTCGTGAAGGATCTCTCTCCCCCTCTAGATATTCCCCCATGGTCTTGGATTAGCGAGATACATGTTTCCGGTGGCCTTGCGTCTGGAAGGAGTTGCTGCTTCCGCTCACTCGTTGGAGCGAGGAGGTGGAGCTTGTCCGGTGGCTTGAACGTGTGTGCGAAGACGGATGCGCTGCTGATTTGCGACGCTCGGACTTCCACACGATCATGAGATCGGCAAGCGTACGACTACATCAACCATGAGTTCCTACTCATTAACAAAACTCATTGTCTTCGAGGGTAAGTTCTCCATGGATGTATGTCCACCCATTGCTCTGTATCTAGTAGATAGATATTGGCGTATAGTTCTCATCATAGCAAAAAATTTGTTTTCTATGTTGCGGACCCAACATTCCCTCCTTCATCCTCACACCTCCTTATGAAGGATCTCTCTCCCCCTCTAGAATTATTCCCCCATGGTCTCGGATTAGCGAGATACATGTTCCCGGTGGCATTTCGTCTAGAAGGAGTTCTGCTCGCTGGATCGCTGGAGCGAGGAGGTGGAGGTTGTCCGGTGGCTTGAACGTGTGTGCGAGTGCGGATGCGCTGCTGAGTTGCGGCGCTCGGACTTCCTCACGATCTTGAGATCGGCAAGTGTACGACTACATCAACCACGAGTTCCTACTTGTTAACAAAGCTCGTTGTCTACGAGGGTAAGTTCTCGTTGGATGTATGTCCACCCGTTGTTTTGTACCTAGTAGATAGATCTTGGCGTGTAGTTCACACCGTAGGAATTTTTTTGTTTTCTATGCTGCGGACCCAACAGTGGTATCAGAGCCTGATCTATGTGTAGGTGCTTAGCACGGGTAGTACACATATGGTTGATATGTGGGCGATGATGATCATGTTATTGCATCTTCTATGTATTTTGGATATTGGTGGCATAGTGGGATGAAGCGGCCCGGACCAACCTTACATGTCATCATACATGAGACCGGTTCCACGACTGACATGCAACTTGTTTTGCATAAGTGGCTGGGGGGTGTCTGTCTCTCCTACTATAGTCAATATCTGATTTACAACGAGTTTTCTAATAACTTAGTTATCCTCGTTGTGGTTCATGTTCGTAGGTAAGAACGGTTCTATCTCCAAAAGCCCTAAGCCACGTAAAACTTGCAATTGATAAATTAGAGGCGTCTAGTTTAGATCGTTGCTGGGCTAGTGTGTTGATATGGTATTGTTGTAAGTAGATGTATGGTGGATACTCTTACAACACACTCAATGTGTAAGTTCCATAGACCTTGGCCTTACACACAAAGGAATGATAGAGATCATACTATGATGCAAGTGATAGAGATCAAATGCATGGACCATATCATCTCACTTTACACATTAGATGTTAGCATCTTATACTGCTAGTTTGGCGCGTTTCATAGCATTATAAGATGATCCCTCTTTTAGATATCAAGATAAAAATGTGTTCTTCCTTGAGTATGCACCGTTCTATGGATCGTGTTTCGAGAAATCACGTGATGATCGGGTGTACTCGAATCTACGCTTTCATAGGAACGGGTGTAAGACAGTTTTACACACGCGAATACTAAGGTTCTTACTTGGCAAGCCTAGCATGTACAGACATGGCCTCAGAACACGGACCGAAAGGTTAAGCATGAGTCATATGGTTGATATGGTGCCCATATAGATGCTCGCCTTTGAAGCTATATCAACTCACGTGATGATCGGACTTGGTATAGTGGATTTGGTTCATGTAATCACCAAAAGGACACGAGGGATGTCGTTTTTGAGTGGGAGTTCATTAGTAATTTGGATTAGTTGAACTCAATCTATCATAAACATAGTCTAAATAAACTTTACAAATTCTGTTGTAGATGGCACCACCTGCTTTTAATATCAATGTGTTCATGGAGAAAGAGAAACTTGCTGCGAATGGTAGCAACTTCACCAACTGGGCTATGAATTTGAGGATTCTCCTCCTTTTGCTAAAGGCAATATGTGCTAGATGCGCTAGGCCCTACCAGCTCCTCGATGCCCCTGACGAGGAAAATAATGTCTATGTGACTCGTCAGGAGGACCACAACTTAGTTCATTGCAGCATACTATATGGGCTAGAGCCAGAACTTCGAAAGCATTTCGAAAATGGCAATGCCTTTGATACCATGGGAGAATTGAAAATGATTTTCAATACCCATGCTGCCGTAGAGAGTTATAATGCTTCGAAAAGTTCTTTAGCTGCATGATGGAGGAAAACAGCTGTTAGTGAGCACGTACTCAAATGTATGCAGTGCGCCGATAAGCTTTTGTCCTTGGGAATAACGATTCCCATTGACTTAGGCATACATTGTGTTCTCAATCGCCACCTAGCTACAAGAGCTTCGTGATGAACTATAATATGCGGGCATGAAGAAGTCTCTTCGAGCTTACATCAATGCTTAAGACTGCGTAAGTGGAGATTAGGAAAGAACATCAAGTGTTGATGATCAATAGGACCACGGTTTCAAGAAGGACAAGAAAGGCAAGCACAAGGGAAAGAAGGTGGCAAGTCATTTGCCACGCCTGAAAAAGAAACCCGGGCTGGCCCTAAGTCGACAATCGAGTGCTACTATTGTAAGGATCGCCATTGAAGCCTCGCCCCAAGTATTTGGCGGACAAGAAATCCAGCAAGGAAAACAAAGGTATATGTGATATACATGTTATTGATGTGTACTTGACTAGTACTCGCAGTAGCACCTGGGTATTTGATACCGGATCAATTGCTAATATATGTAACTCGATTCAGGGGCTACGGAACAAGCGACAACTAGCAAGGGATGAGGTCAGGATGTGGGTCGACAATGGATCAAGAGTTGATGTGATCGCCGTCGGGACGCTACCTCTCCATTTTCCATCGGGATTAGTTATAAACCTAAATAATTGTTATTTGGTGCCTGCACAGAGCATGAACATTGTATCTGGATCGTGTTTGATGCAAAGTGGTCATTCCTTTAAATCTGAGAACAATGGTTGTTCGATTTATAAGAATGATATCTATTATGGTCATGCACCTATGTTGAATGGTTTATTTCTATTGGATCTCGATAGTAATATTACGCACATTCATAATGTTAATGCTAAAAAGATTAAACTTGACGATGATATGTCTACATATATGTGGCACTGCCGTCTAGGTCATATTGGCATTAAACGCATGAAGAAACTCCATTCTGATGGACTTTTGGAATCACTTGATTTTGAATCATTTGATACATGTGAGCCATGCCTTATGGGCAAGATGACTAGAATGCCATTTTTGGTTCAATTGAACGGGCGACAAATCTGTTGGAGATCATACATACTGATGTGTGTGGACCAATGAGTGTGTCGGCGCGAGGTAGATATCATTATTTTGTGATCACTAGAATGTTATATCACGGGAACGAGAAAAGAGTGCATGTCGGTAACGAGATCAAACTAGGTATGGAGATACCGATGATCGAATCTCAGACATGTAATATATTGAGAGACAAAGGGATTTAGTTACAAGCGTTAAAGGTTCTCACGATCACAGGAGTCATCATTGAATGTGTAGGAGTCAGTACGGGTCTCTAGGTCCCGCTGCTGATTATTGATCGGAGAAGGGTCTCGATCATATTTGCATTATTCGCGAACCGTAGGGTGGCACACTTAAGAGTTACCGGACACCATTTTGGAGCACATATGTTTCAGACGAAAAAATTGCAAAGCGCAGGAATTGTTTCAGTAGAAACCGGAAATTGTTTCGGGTGAAATTGCAGAAGGTGGTTCTGCATGTGATATTGAAATATTGCAAGGGGCTATATGTGAATGTTTGTTAATTAAAGTAATTAACAAAATTCTGAATAAATTTAATAAAAAGAGTTTTATTAAATGAGAGAGCATTAAATTTGGAGAAATTTAATGCATTTAAAGTGGAGACTTTAAAAGGGAATGTGAAGAGGCATTTTAATGTGGAGGGGTTACCACCACATGAATGGGGGAGGTGAGGGGTCACCCCCCCATGCGCCGGCCATGGAGAGAGGGGGCACCCCCCTCCTCCTATGAAAGGCCACCCATTCCCTCCTTCATCCTTACACCTCCTTGTGAAGGATCTCTCTCCCCCTCTAGAATTATTCTCCCATGGTCTCAGATTAGCGAGATACATGTTC
The DNA here is from genome assembly GCA_023614405.1 of Avena insularis. Classification (NCBI taxonomy): domain Eukaryota; kingdom Viridiplantae; phylum Streptophyta; class Magnoliopsida; order Poales; family Poaceae; genus Avena; species Avena insularis. Next base: position 41,723,494 of record CM042692.1, on the reverse strand, counting down.
TCGGTGGCATTTCGTCTAGAAGGAGTTGCTACTTCCGCTGGATCGCTGGAGCGAGGAGGTGGAGGTTGTCCGATGGCTTGAACGTGTATGCGAGTGCGGATGCGCTGCTGAGTTCTTGGCCTTTCGGACTTCCTCACGATCTTGAGATCGGCAAGTGTCTGACTACATCAACCACGAGTTCCTACTGTTAACAAAGCTCGTTGTTCACGAGGGTAAGTTCTCATTGGATGTATGTCCACCTGTTGCTTTGTACCTAGTAGATAGATCTTGGCGTGTAGTTTACACCGTAGGAATTTTTTTGTTTTCTATGCTACGGACCCAACAAGGAAACCATTGCACAAGGGACGTAAGGGTCTTAGAGTTTAAAGTTGTGGTTAGGTTTCTACCTTAATTACTTTCTTGTACTTACAGATGTTTGCAAGGGTATAATCACAAGTATGTATTAGTCCTAGGAAGGTCGGTACATTAGCACAGGTTCACCCACACAACCCTTAGCAAGCTAAAGAAGATTACTCAACTATATGAAGAGAAAGCACTTGCCAGTCTTCCCATGTGTCCTCGAGAACATTTGGTCATCTTAAGTAATACAACCGGCTTGTCCTTTGCTACATAAAGGATTGGACCACTTGCTGCATTTATTTCTACTATCTTTATTTACTCGTACTTTGTTTACTTTATTTATCAAAAACCCTAAAATCCGCTTGCTAAGTATTTGCAAGAGAATTCCTGATCCATACCACTAGCCACCTTCGCTCCTCGTTGGGTTCGACACTCTTACTTATCGAAAATACTGTGATACACCCCTATACTTGTGGGTCATCAAGACTATTTTCCGCCATTGCCGGTGAAGCGCTATTGGAGGTGGAACTGGTAAAAGAAACTTCTCATGAGTATTGTTTATCGCTTAGTCGCTTATTTTCATTATGGATAATTATTTGAGTTTCTTATTTGGTAATGCTACTACCACTTCTAAGGTAGTAGATAAGCCACCACCTGCTGAGAATGATGTTTTCAAAATACCTACAAGAATTACTGATCGTGTTATGGATAACTACTATGTTGGGGATGGAACTCCATCCCGTGATCATTTGCTTTTTATACACGAATTATGCGGGTTGTTCAAGTGTGCGAGGTATTACTACGATCAAGTCAAGAAGAAGTTATTCTCATTATCACTGAAAGGAAGAGCTGAGGAATGGTATAAGCTCTTTGAAGAATGGTCAAGCTCTGGAATGGGAGGAAATAGTGCCTCTTTTATTCAAAGTTATATCCTCCTAGTGAGATTCATAAAGATTGGAACCAAATATACAACTTTTGGCCTCTTGATGGAGAGAGTACAGCCCAAGCTTGGGGGAGATTGAAGTTACTAATGCTCAAATGTCCCATTCATGAGCTCCCCAACAATATTATTATCAATAACTTCTATGCAAGGCTCCCTCTACATGACAAGGATTTATTGGATGCTTCTTGCCGGATCATTCACTGCATGGAAGAAGAAGCTAAATGGGATCTTCCGGACCGTATTCAAGACAATGTGAAGCTTGGGAGAATGACAAAGGTAGAAAGTCAGGTATAAATTATGATTATGAATGCATTGAATCTTTTATGGGAACTGGTGACTTTCAAAATATTAAAAATGCTTATGGTCTAGACTCTCAAGCTATTGCTTCTTATATTAAGGCTTTTGCTTCCTATATTGAAGTGCCTAAAAAGAAGTGGAATAAGTATCATGAACCTTATAAAGATATTGCTAAGAGTGTTCCTGCAAGAAATACTGAATTTTATACTGCTAATCATGTTTTACCTAAACCTTGCATTGAGAAAATGCCTTTCCTAGTTAAGATAAAGGAACATTCTATGATAGCTAGTACGGTTAATGAAAGTGCAAATAAAGCTATTGAACCTGATAAAAAAATGGTTGATGAACCTATAATATCAAATGTGAAAGACTTTTTCACTAAATATGAAAAAGAGGGACACACTATCCTTTGTAAGGATAGCTCTAATATTGTTTCACAAAGTAGTGTTATGAGAGCTAGTATTCCTGTGTTTTTTGTGAGAATAAGTGTTCATTGCTACGATGGTCCTTGCGATAGTTATATTGTTAAGTTTATGCATGATACTGAAAGTTACTATGAGAGAGGGAAAAGTGTTCTTATGCATCTCAATAATATCAAGTTTCCTCGTTTTATGCTGAAATTTTTTATGTTGCACTTCTTTTGCCTTCTTATGCAAGTAGCCTCTAGTTTCAACAACTTGTTTGTTTACGAAATTCCCTTGCATAGGAAGTGGGTTAGACTTAAACGTGTGTATTTTTGCTTCTTAATGCTCTCTTTCGCTTCAATTCATATTTCTATGTGAGCGTCTTCAAAATTATCATGCCATTCTTAATGGCTATAAAGAAAGAGCTTTATGGGAGACAACCCATTGTTTTTGCTTTCAGTTTGTTTGTGTTTCTTTGAGTCTTGGAAGTTATTACTTGGGTAGTAACCTCTCCTTATCCGTTTTGTTTGGTTTCTGTGTCAAGATCAACTTCTAATGAGAGAGAAGTAAGATTTGGGGAAGATGCTGTCCCGAAACAGATTTTTGTGCTTCACCATAAAAATTAGTGAGAGATCTATGTATGTCGGATCTTCTGCCCCAGGTTGTTATTTAACTTTCGTTAGTTTTGAACTTTTTGATTTGAGCAACATAAGATTTTCTAAAAAAAATATCTTTACCTGCTGGTCTGTTTTGACAGATTTTGCCACTCTTGCATTTGCTTCTTTAATCGATTTCCTTTTTGAATTCTTTTTGGGTTTTCAGAAGGAGTTGCTACAGTAGCTTATGTTTTGATGGTTTTCAGTTGAAGTTGAACTCAAAAGGTTTTAACACTTCACTTATACTAATGTTGCTAATGAGAACTGTGTGAAGTTTTGTGTGAAAGAAATTTCTAGGAAGTGGAGATAATGGTGTAATAAGGAAGAGAAAGGTTTTATGACTTAAGTAATAAGTGTACAAACATGAAGATACTGATGATTATTCAAGTGGAGACTCCAGAAGAATCCACTAAATACCAAATTCAGAGACCTGCAGAGTCCGTGTTCAAATAGGTAACGATTCTGGTAAGAAAAGTTCCACGAAAATACAATACAATTATGTTTTTGCAGTTTTTAGTCAATAAGGAAAGCTACGAAGCGAAAAAGGGACGCAAACGGAGCAAGGGTGGCTCACACCACCCTGTGGCATGGGCCCAGCCCTGGCCGCGCCACCAGGTGGTGAGTCCACCACGGACTCCGCCTCCGACTCGTTTTCTCCCAGTACCTTCCTTTTGATATGAAACTTCGTAATATATAACCCCCCGGATCCCCCGAGGTCGTATATCATGTTTTCGCCGTGTTTTTGTTTCGATCTGTTTCTGCCAGGACATACTCTTTGAAAGTTTAAAAGCACAATGGTGTCTGCCAAGGATAAAGGGAAGGAGCCTATGGAGGAAGACCTCCAAGACCCCGGGAAGGATAAGGAGGAAGAGTGGGGAAACAATAGCAAGAGCTGGAATTCTCAACATGAAATGATCATGAGCCGCATTGAGCAAAACTCACAGCTGATTCGTAACCTCACTTTCGAGATTGAGAACTTGGGGAAATTGGTCAAGAGGCTCATCGAGAGGATACCACCACCACCAAAGGAGTAATTCGTCATCAAGTTTGGCATCCCCTTGGCTTGTTCCAAGTTTGGGGGAGTGTCGCGGTATCACATCACTATCTTCTATCTTTTTACCTTATTAGTAGAGTCATATCATGAATAAGAGAAGTTATTATGTAGCATGGTTTGCATTATGGAAGTGTCCCCTCTCTCGTTAGATGTGTATCCCTTGGTGTGAGTTGCCGTTATGGAATATTAATGAGAAGTTCTATCATTCACTCTTTTGCATAGCTTATATTAGTTTTCAATTCGTGCTTATATGATTGATCTTGTTGTTAGTATTGGTATCACTTTGGGATCATTGAGTTAATTTAGTTGGTTTTGGCAAACCTGGCTCAATCAGTAGAACACTATTTTTGAGAGTTGAATGAAAAAGATAAAAGTACTCTAAAGAAAAATAATTTCATCATCTTTCTTTCTTGATTTGCTCATAAGTCTAGTATTCTCTAGTTAAGATCTTTTGTGCTTTCGAGGAAGATTGCATGTTTGTCTTTATCACTTGTATGTTTGGTTGTTTCCTTCAACTCTTGTACTTGCTACCCAGCCTTGCTAGCCAAAAACCTGTACTGAGAGGGAATTCTTCTCGTGCATCCACTCCTTTAAACCAAAACCTTTGCCATTTGTGTCCACCATACCTACCTATTAGCATTATTGCTATTCCAAGTAAATTCTTGTTTTATCTTTCTCCCAAATTAAACTTGTTATGTGAAAAGTAGCGATTAAAGCTCTCACGAACTTGATGGCACACTTTACTTTCTTGCGCTTAATAAACTTGAACCATTGTGCTCACCTATGTTGCGTATATGCTTGCGCTTTGTAAGTTGTGAATTAGCAGAACCATGCTGTCACAGGGAACGCTTTCAACATTGCACGGGTACTTTGTACCTAGTTGATATCATGTTCTTTTGTCTATGGATGTCGTCGGTGTGAAATGAAAGGGGAGCTTGTAAGTCCATGGAGTTATGCATATGTGTTAGAGAAACGCCTGGGCCACTGGTCTAATCCATGGTGACATGGTGGAAACCTGCAGCATAACCATAACGAGTATCTATGAAGCATTCTTCTTATAAAAAAAGAGATAGAGATTGAGAAAAAGAGAAAAGAAAAAAAGAGATATTATGAAAAGAGGAAAGAGAGAAAAAAGCACCATATTCCATGGTAAATAAGAAGATTGTTGAGATACTTGTTGTCTGCTTGCCTTGTCATTTTGATATGGGGATTCTTCCGTATCATTGGGCAAGGGGTACCCCGTTGGCGGGGCTTGTTCGTCTGCGGTACCAAAGTTGGCAGGCCAGCGCATGGCGGTACCTAAGTTGCCTGAAATTACCGCGTTTCGAAAAGTTGGGCCGCCAACTACTGAGAGGGGCCATTTCGAGGCAAACTCATCTCACCCCTGCCAAATATAAACATTCCGTTAAACCGCCCCATGAAGTAGACGGTCGGGATCCACATGTCGGTTATCTGTCCGTAACACGGGCGCCAACGCGGCAACCTCTTAGGAAAATCAAGCAGCTAAGTGGATTGGATGCGTTGACCAATTTCACAAATCCATTCCCAGCTTTCCCCTAGCACCGGCAGCGTTGGAATCCACCCTCCAGCAGGGCGATCCTTCGGACATTTGACTGGGGCCAAGTTGCTGCGCGATTCTGCGCCTGATCGCTGATACCGAGCTCAATGGCGCCGTATGTATTGCCGAGCGATCGCTAGCCCGCCTCCGCCGCTGACGAGCCGAGTAGCTTGGAGGATGGCAGATCCTACTATCAAGAAAGAAGAAGTTTTGTCTACAAGCGGGTGATCTACCCTTCTCTTTGCTATTCGCACTAGTTACAACTGCTAGCTGGCTACTGAACCTCAAATTGTTTGTTAGCCCATCACTGACAAACATATTTTGTCCATAGTTTTCTGTCAAGTGGGATTTGCGGACCCCCTTACCTGGTTACTGTAGTCCTCTATAGGTACGACTCTAAGGGCAACATGTATGGACACCATTGTTTCACGATGGAAGAAGTGCATGCGCAGATCTGCACTATATCTGGTATGGTTGCTGCTCTGCGTAATCATGTTGAAGTATCAAGGCATCGCAAAGTTCAGCTTCATGGATGAACGTGGCATCCATGTTCCTATATCGTGTGACGACCTAATTGGGTTGATGAAAAGGTATGCTTTGGATTGCATGTTTGAGCTGAATTGTGATGTACTGGATGTGGAAGCTGCTGCAACTGGGAGTCGCCCTTCTATTCTTGGACAGGGTGGTTGCTCGAACGCAATTAGCTCCTGGTAAGCAAAGGTCGCTTGGGGTTCGCATGTTTGTGCTGAATTGTAATTTTTGTTTCATTTACTCTATAGATATTGGGCAGTTATGCAACAGTCTTGTTTCTTTGACAGGAAGCGCCGCAAGGTTAGAAACATGACCGCTGGTCGATCATTTTGCTGCCGAAGAAATTAAAACGCAGTGGAAAGATGATGTTGGACACGATTCTGGTGCCCATTGTCCCGGCGATGCAGAGTACGTGAAGCTAAGAAAATTGGCACCGAGGAAGAGGAAGAAGGCAGGAAATGAAGAAGCCATTGGACGTGAAGGCTTGGCACCCAGGCTACGGAAGAAGGCTGCTGGCAATGAAGATGCATAGTAATGTGTTGAACTTGAACCTATATATGTAATTCTGTTATATTCTGATTGCTCTGTGTGGCATGTTGATGGGCGAAACAATCTACCCACGTTCTCTGAGTAAAATGTACCGCGACTTAGGGTTTGGAAACGTCCGAGTCGGTAGTTGAATCCGAAATTGTGATTGTGCCACAGCTATCTGAAAACAATGATCCACCGGTTCCACAATTGCTGAGGGGCAGGAGGTCACCAAATACGATGGAATGTAAGTGGCACATAAACAAATTATTTAAGCTGCCACACTCCACGAAGCAGCAACTTATTTCAGATGCTGCACAACGACGTGGCAACATAAACAACAATGTTCTCACCGATAATGCCCAGATGAGGAGGAAATGGGTACCACTTTCTGGCCTAATATTGAGCCCGTCTATCTCACCGCCTCTCTGCTCCTGCATCCCCTGCATCTGGCGAAGCTCCCGGATATCCAGTAACTGGGTGTATGTGCTTCCACTTTATAAATTGTGGTTGTGCCATTTGCATGCGGCACAATCCACGTAGATTACGTTTAAACAAACCACTAGTGTCAGAATACACTAGTAGAAAAGGTGTCTTTGGTCCACGGTTACGTTCCCAATCCGGGACAGAGATCTAAATCGAGGCAGAAATTGATCTAAATCACAAATTCTTCCACAAATTAATCGAGGGGTCAGAGCAATTTTTTTCCTCCCTGGAATCCAGGACCAATAGTTCAGACCGCTAGGTCAACAAGTACAAATATTAGAACTTAAAAAGGCACGGAGCTTAAGCTAAATAGAACTAGTTATCACACATCTCCTTGATCTTCCTAATCTTGGCCCGATGCGCATCTTCCTGCGAGAGCAAGGATCGAATTGTCTACTCCTTCCTTTTAGCATCTTTCTTGCACAGCTTCAATTGTTTCTCTGCATTTTTCCTCATGCACTTGTCAATACTCGTAGTTGTGTCTTTGCGGGACTTTGGCCTGGTGGAGATCGTTCCTTGCTTGATCAGTTCTTGCTCTACTTTAGCCTTGAGGCCAACACCGCGTCCCTCTCCTTATTGACTTTGATAACCTTGTCTTGCACCCACCTGAGATCTCGCTTATGCTTGGTCGTGTCAACTGGTTCCCATAGATTCATCTCAACACTATCAAGAAGTGAGCTGAATACGGATTGTTTCAACTCGACAGTCATTTCCCATAGTTTGTCCAGCGTTTCTGCATCGATTTGGGCCACTCTGGATCTACCCATTTGACAACACATAACTTGCCTTGCATCATTGCACGATGTCCTTGACACCGTAGAAACCTCCTGCCTGCGTTTTGTCCTTCGAAGGCTACAAATTTAGTGGGCACATATCCATGTTTACATACCAGAGGACTGTCTTCATCCTCTAAACCGTGATAGTCGGAGTCATACATCGTCTGGTTGGCCTAACACATCATACACACATGAGTAAACAGATTAGATCTAGCTCAAAAATAGATAATCGGCCACAGATGATAGAAATAGAGATGGGGCGACTCATCGAAATCACCGTCCACAATCGTCACGGCCGTTTCCTACCGTCTCCCCTTGAACCCATGGCGAGAGGGGTGGGGTTAGCTGCGGAGAGGGATTGGGATGGGCGCCATCGGCTAGCGGCTACTGACGGGATGGGAGTGAAGTGGGAAAGTGGCTTGAGGTAAGGAAGAGAAGTAATGGGGGCGTGACAGGATGTGGCCCAGGCTGGTGAGACGTGACACTCGAAACAGGGGAGCGCCCAGTGTTGCCAGTTTGTCCAAAGCAAGCGTGCCCAATCATGCCGCAGAACAACCTACTCGCGGATCGCTCTCACGAAGACCATCCCAATCCTGCAAGCGCCCCAATCGAACGGTACGTAACAATCATCAAGCAGAACAACTGTGTTAGGGCGTGCCTTCTAGAAGACTCGGTCTAACAGCTACCCATGCAATGACACTGGGCGTGGTTCATGAAAAGAACAGACATGCAATGACACTTGCTGTGATTCATGAAAAGAATAGACATGCAATGACACTAGTGGATCCTTATGTGGTTCATGAAAAGAACAGACAGGCAATGACACTGGTGGATCCTTATGTGGTTTGTTTAGAAGAACACACATGCAATGACACTGGGTGTGGTTCATGAGAAGAACACACACGCAATGACACTGGTGGATCCTCATGTGGTTTGTTTAGAGGAACAGACATGCAATGACACCGATGGATCCACATGTGGTTTATGGAAGTAAAAGACATGCAATGACACTGGTAGATCCTTATGTGGTTCATAAAAAGAACAGACATGCAGTGAAACTGGGTGTGGTTCATGAAAAGAACAGACATGCACTGACACTAGGTGTGGTTCATGAAAAGAACAGACATGCAATGACACTAGTGGGCCCATCCTTATGTGGTTCATGAAAAGAACAGACAAGCAATGAGACTGGTGGATCCTTATGTGGTTTGTTTAGAAGAACACACATGCAATGACATCGGTGGATCCACATGTGGTTTATGGAAGTAAAATCATGCAATGACACTGGTAGATCCTTATGTGGTTCATGAAAAGAATAGACATGCAGTGAAACTGGGTGTGGTTCATGAATAGAACACACATGCACTGACACTAGGTGTGGTTCATGAAAAGAATAGACATGCAATGACACTGGTGGGCCCATCCTTATGTGGTTCATGAAAAGAACAGACATGCAATGACACTGGTGGATCCTTATGTGGTTTGTTTAGAAGAACAAACATGCAATGACACTGAGTGTGGTTCATGAAAAGAACACACACGCAATGACACTGGTGGATCCTTATGTGGTTTGTTTAGAGGAACAGACATGCAAGGACACCGGTGGATCCACGTGTGGTTCATGAGAAGAACACACATCTAATGACTCTGGTAGATCCTTATGTCGTTCATGAAAAGAACTGTAATGCAGTGACACTGGGTGTGGTTCATGAAAAGAACAAACATGCACTGACACTAGGAGTGGTTCATGAAAAGAACAGACAGGCAATGACACTGGTGGATCCTTATGTGGTTTATGGAAGGAACAAACATGCAATCACACCGGTGGATCCACATGTGCTTTATGGAAGTAACACACATGCAATGACACTTGGTGTGGTTCATGAAAAGAACAGACATGCAATGACACTGGTAGATCCTTATGTGGTTCATGAGAAGAACACACACGCAATGACACTGGTGGATCATTATGTGGTTTGTTTAGAGGAACAGCCATGCAATGACACCGGTGGATCCACATGTGATTTATGGAAGTAAAAGACATGCAATGACACTGGTAGATCCTTATGTGGTTCATGAATAGAACAGACATGCACTGACACTAGGTGTGGTTCATGAAAAGAACAGACATGCAATGACACTGGTGGGCCCATCCTTATGTGCTTCATGAGAAGAACAGACAGGCAATGACATTGGTGGATCCTTATGTGGTTTGTTTAGAGGAACAGACATGCAATGACACCGGTGGATCCACATGTGGTTTATGGAAGTAACACACATGCAATGACACTGGGTGTGGTACATGAAAAGAACACACATGCAATGACACTGGTAGATCCTTATGTGGTTCATGAAAAGAACAGACATGCAATGACACTGGTGGATCCTTATGTGGTTTGTTTAGAGGAACGGACATGCAATGACTCTAGCCGTGGTTAATGAAAAGAACAGACATGCAATGACTCTAGCCATGGTTCATGAAAAGAACAGACATGCAATGACACTGGTGGATCCTTATGTGGTTTATGGAAGGAACAGACATGCAATCACACTGGTGGATGCATATGTGGTTTATGGAAGTAACACACATGCAATGACACTAGGTGTGGTTCATGAAAAGAACAGACATGCAATGACACTGGAAGATCCGTATGTGGTTCATGAGAAGAACACACATGCAATGACACTAGTGGATCCTTATGTGGTTTCTTTGGAGGAACAGACATGCAGTGACACCGGTGGATCCACATGTGGTTTATGGAAGTAAAAGACATGGAATGACACTGGTAGATCCTTTTGTGGTTCATGAAAAGAATAGATATGCAGTGAAACTGGGTGTGGTTCATGAATAGAACAGACATGCACTGACACCGGGTGTGGTTCATGAAAAGAACAGACATGCAATGACACTGGTGGACCCATCCTTATGTGGTTCATGAAAAGAACAGACATGCAGTGACACTGGTGGATCCTTATGTGGTTTGTTTAGAGGAACAAACATGCAATGACACCGGTGGATCCACATGTGGTTTATGGAAGTAACACACATGCAATGACACTGGGTGTGGTTCATGAAAAGAACAGACATGCAATGACACTGGTAGATCCTTATGTGGTTGATGAAAAGAACAGACATACAATGACACTGGTGGATCCTTATGTGGTTTGTTTAGAGGAAAAACATGCAATGACTCTAGCCGTGGTTCATGAAAAGAACATACATGCAATGACACCGGGTGTGGTTTATGAAAAGAACGGACATGCAATGACTTATGTGGTTTGTTTAGAATAACACACATGCAATGACACTGGGTGTGGTTCATGAAAAGAACAGACATGCAATGACACTTGTGGATCCATGTGTGGTTCATGAAAAGAACAGACATGCAATGACACTGGTGGATCCTTATGTGGTTTGTTTAGAGGAACAGACATGCAATCACACTAGGTGGATCCATATGTGGTTTATGGAAGTAAAATACATGCAATGGCACTGGCTGTGATTCATGAAAAGAACAGACATGCAATGACACTGGTGCATCCTTATGTGGTTCATGAAAATAACAGACAGGCAATGACACTGGTGGATCCTTATGTAGTTTGTTTAGAAGAGCACACATGAAATGACACTTGGTGTGGTTCATGAGAAGAACACGCACGCAATGACACTGGTGGATCCTTATGTGGTTTGTGAAAGGGCATGTATGCCCCCATGTGTGGTTTTGCTAATTAATGACAATCCCTATGGACTAATGTGTAAATTGAGTTTCACTTGTAGGTTTGTCCATTGGCATCGCTTGGACCATGTGTTGGTTTCAAGGATGAAAAAGAAGAAGCAATGTCCAAGGTCTTTATGCCTATTGGAATCAAGTAGAAGAAGAAGATCAAGTATGTCTTGAAGAAGAAGAATAATATGGAGTTCCTCATGGCAATCTTCAAGACATCATCAAGAATTGAAGTTCAAGCTCAAGATGCGTCATCTCTAGAAGATCTCATTCTTGAAGCTTGCCATCCTCGGCAATCATGGAATGATGAAGACAAGTTCAAAGAAGAGGCTTCCCCATGGAGTATGGGGGAGCATTTCTCAAAACTTCATCAAGCAAGTGCAATCAAGAAAGGTGTTCCATCTTGAAGGTGACAAGATCATCTACATCAAGCTCAAGTGGGATGCTCAAGGCAAAGGTATGATCGTGATAGGGTTTCTATTTTACCGGTCTCTTGTAGTGTTCTTGTAGTGTTGGGAAACCGGGTTTAGGATAGATAGCCGTACTATCAAGAGGGGCTCTCGAGTGGGTGACTCGTTCGTATCTTTCGAAGAGAGCTCAAACCTTTGCATACATAGCATCATCTTTATTGGTTGTTGTTTGGTTCTTATCCATGTGAGGATCTAGAGCTTGTGGTTATCTTCATAACAAGCTCTAGTTCGTCAAAAAAGGAATTTCCTTGCATATCTTATTGCGTTTTTGATCTTGCGGGTTTTTCCGGCTCCACACCTTGGGAGGTATCTCACATATATATTCATGGTATTTTCTCCCTTAGTGATACCCAATATTTCACCTTTTTTGGATTCTACTCTTTATTATCTTTCCAACAAAATTGGTTTCATCCCAATTAGAATTTCCAAGCTCAACTTCTTGCGTTTTGGGTTCTGGAGGTTTTACCGGTTCGTCGCTTCTGAGAGGTCATACCTTTCTCCATTTTATTTTTATCCTCTCTTGTTGTACTATGATGTTTATTTGCATAATATTGTAGAGATTTTTGTTCACTTCAAAACGGGCCCAAGATCATCGAAATCGGAGTCCGGAGTCAAAAGTTATTGAAGTTTTTGTGCAATGCTGTCCAACGTTTTTGCTTGAGCGGTAGTACCGGCCCAAGTTCCGGCCAAAGTTCCGGTAAATCTCGTTTTTCTTCTGTATATTGTGTTTCTATTTAGAGGTAGTACCGGTGGGGCACCGGTAGTTCCGGTGGGGCGCGAATCTGGCCCAAACGGGCAGATTTCTCTTGCCCTATTTAAGGGCCCCCTCTTCCCAAAAGTTTCCCCAACTTTGGAGGTCATTTTTGCTAGCTCTTCCACTCTCTCTCCTCCATTGTTGACTTTCAAAACCTTGCCCTCTTCCCTTCTCCCTCCCATGATTCTTGCATCTCTTTGAGGGATTTGAGAGAGGAGATCTTGATCTACAATCCCCACCAAACCAAATCCCTTCTTTGTGAAGGAATCCTTGGGATCTAGATCTTGGAGAGTTTTGTGTTCTCCTCTTGTGTTCTTCCTCCCTTATTCCCCCAATAGCTTTTGTAGCTTTGGTGGAATTTGAGAGTGAAGGACTTTCCTCTTGCATTTGGTGCATAGGTTTGAGTTCTCCTCGGAGATTCGGCGAGTCAATCCCTTGGGCTTGTTTCTCTTGGGTTCTTGGAACCCTAGACGGTTGTGTGGTTGGATTGATTGATGTTTTGTGGTCTTGTAGCCTTTTGTGGCCTTGTTGCCTTTTGTGGCTTTGTAGCCTTTGTGGCATTGTTGTTGGGAGCCTCCAATTGAGTTGTGGAGATTGCCCCAATCTTGTACGGGTTCGGTGACCGCCCTCAAGTGTCCCATAGTGGAACGTGAGTAGGCCTTTGTGGCGAGCTCACGGGAGAATAGGGTCATCCTTTTGTGACGTCGGTAGGTTGCGTGCCTTCGCATCTTGGGGTGAGGCCTTGTGTGGCGTTGGGTGAGCATCGAGCCACCACACTTTGAGGTGAGCCATTTGTGGCGTTCGAAGTACATTGCGCCCCCGCACCTCTCCAACAGAGACGTAGCTTCTTTGTAAGTGAACTTCGGGAAACAAATCATCGTCTCCGCGTCCATCGGTTATCTCTCAACCGAGCCCTTTACTTATGCAATTTACATTGTGATAGCCTTCGTGCTTGAAGTATATTATCTTGCTATTACCTTGTTGCTTGTCTTGCTTAGCATAGGTTGTTGGTGCACTTAATGAAACTAGTGGATATAGGTTTTGGCTTGATAAATTAAACGTTAAGTTTTATTCCGCATTTACTAGAACCTAAACCATAATAATTTTAAAACGTCTATTCACCCCCCCTCTCTAGGCGACATCCATTTCCCTTTCAGTTTGTTTAGAGGAACAGACATGCAATGACACCGGTGGATCCACATGTGGTTTATGGAAGTAAAAGACATGCAATGACACTGGTAGATCCTTATGTGGTTCATGAAAAGAACAGACATGTAGTGAAAATGGGTGTGGTTCATGAATAGAGCAGACATGCACTGACACTGGGTGTGGATCATGAAAAGAACATACATGCAATGACACTGGTGGGCCCATCCTTATGTGGTTCATGAAAAGAACAGACAGGCAATGACACTGGTGGATTCTTATGTGGTTTGTTTAGAAGAAAACACATGCAATGACACCGGGTGATCCACATGTGGTTTATGGAAGTAAAAGACATGCAATGACACTGGTAGATCCTTATGTGGTTCATGAAAAGAACAGACATGCAATGACACTGGTGGGCCCATCCTTATGTGGTTCATGAAAAGAACAGACATGCAATGACACTGGTGGATCCTTACGTGGTTTTTTTAGAAGAACACGCATGCAATGACACTGGGTGTGGTTCAAGAAAACAACACACACGCAATGACACTGGTGGATCCTTATGTGATTTGTTTAGAGGAACAGACATGAAATGACACCGGTGGATCCACGTGTGGTTCATGAGAAGAACACACATCCAATGACTCTAGTAGATCCTTATGTGGGGGTTCATGAAAAGAACTGACATGCAGTGACACTAGGTGTGGTTCATGAAAAGAACAGACATCCACTGACACTAGGAGTGGTTCATGAAAAGAACACACAGGCAATGACACTAGTGGATCCTTATGTGGTTTATGGAAGGAACAAACATGCAATCACACTAGGTGGATCCACATGTGGTTTATGGAAGTAACACACATGCAATGACACTGGGTGTGGTTCATGAGAAGAACAGACATGCAATAACACTGGTAGATCCTTATGTGTTTCATGAAAAGAACAGACATGCAATGACACTGGTGGATCCTTATGTGGTTTGTTTAGAGGAACAGACATGCAATGACACTAGTGCATCCACATGTGGTTCATGAGAAGAATACACATCCAATGACTCTAGGTGGGGGGAAATGACACAAGCTCATGGAAGAAGAAGGTTCATGAGAATAACACACATCCAATGACACCGGTGGATCCTTATGTGTTTCATGAAAAGAACTGACATGCTGTGACACTGGGTGTGCTTCATGAAAAGAACAGACATGCCCTGACACTAGGAGTGGTTCATGAGAAGAAAAGACAGGCAATGACACTGGTGGATCCTTATGTGGTTTGTTTAGAGGAACAAACATGCAATGACACTCGGTGTGGTTTATGGAAGTAACACACATGCAATGACACTGGGTGTGGTTAATGAAAAGAACAGACATGCAGTGACACTGGTAGATTCTTATGTGGTTCATGAAAAGAACAGACATGCAATGACACTAGTGGATCCTTATGTGGTATGTTTAGAGGAACAGACATGCAATGACTCTAGCCGTGGTTCATGAAAAGAACAGACATGCAATGACACCGGGTCTGGTTCATGAAAAGAACAGATATGCAATGACTTATGTGGTTTGTTTAGAATAATACACATGCAATGACACTGGGTCTGGTTCATGAAAAGAACATATAGGCAATGACACTAGTGGATCCTTATGTGGTTTGTTTAGAAGAACACGCATGCAATAACACTGGGTGTGGCTCATCAAAAGAACAGACACGCAATGACACTGTTGGATCCTTATGTGGTTTGTTTAGAGGAACAGACATGCAATCACACTAGGTGGATCCATATGTGGTTTATGGAAGAAAAAGACATGCAATGACACTGGCTGTGATTCATGAAAAGAACAGACATGCAATGACACTGGTGGATCCTTATGTGGTTCATGAAAAGAACAGACAGGCAATGACACTGGTGGATCCTTATGTGGTTTGTTTAGAAGAACACACATGCAATGACACTAGGTGTGGTTCATGAGAAGAACACACACGCAATGACACTGGTGGATCCTTATGTGGTTTGTTAAGAGGAACAAACATGCAATGACACCGGTGGATCCACATGTGGTTTATGGAAGTAAAAGACATGCAATGACACTGCTAGATCCTTATGTGATTCAAGAAAAGAACAGACATGCAGTGAAACTAGGTGTGGTTCGTGAATAGAACGGACATGCACTGACACTGGGTGTGGTTCATGAAAAGAACAGACATGCAGTGACACTAGTGGGCCCATCCTTATGTGGTTCATGAAAAGAACAGACAGGCGATGACACTGGTGGATCCTTATGTGGTTTGTTTAAAAGAACACACATGCAATGACACTGGTGGATCCACATGTGGTTTATGGAAGTAAAAGACATGCAATGACACTAGTAGATCCTTATGTGGTTCATGAAAAGAATAGACATGTAGTGAAACTGGGTGTGGTTCATGAATAGAATAGACATGCACTGACACTGGGTGTGGTTCATGAAAAGAACAGACACGCAATGACACTGGTGGGCCCATCCTTATGTGGTTCATGAAAATACGAGACATGCAATGACACTGGTGGATCCTTATGTGGTTTGTTTAGAAGAACACACATGCAATGACACGGGGTGTGGTTCATGAAACGAACACACACACAATGACACTGGTGGATCCTTATGTGGTTTGTTTAGAGGAATAGACATGCAATGACACCGGTGGATCCACGTGTGGTTCATGAGAACAACACACATCAAATAACACTACTAGATCCCAACGTGGTTCATGAAAAGAACTGACATGCACTGACACTGGGTGTGATTCATGAAAAGAACAGACATGCACTGACACTAGGAGTGGTTCAAGAAAAGAACAGACAAGCAATGACACTGGTGGATCCTTATGTGGTTTATGGAAGGAAAAGACATGCAATCACACTAGGTGGATCCAAATGTGGTTTATGAAAGTAACACACATGCAATGACACTGGGTGTGGTTCATGAAAAGAACAGACATGCAATGACACTGGTAGATCCTTATGTGGTTCATGAAAAGAACAGACATGCAATGACACTGGTGGATCCTTATGTGGTTTGTTTAGAGGAACAGACATGAAGTGAAACTGAGTGTGGTTCATCAATAGAACAGACATGCACTGACACTGGGTGTGGTTCATGAAAAGAACAGACATGCAATGACACTAGTGGGCCCATCCTTATGTGGTTCATGAAAAGAACAAACATGCAATGACACTAGTGGATCCTTATATGGTTTGTTTGGAAGAACACACATGCAATGACACTGGGTGTGGTTCATGAAAATAACAAACACGCAATGACACTGGTGGATCCTTATGTGGTTTGTTTAGAGGAACAGACATGTAATGACATCAGGGGATCCACGTGTGGTTCATGAGAAGAACACACATCCAATGACTCTAGGTGGGGGGAATGACACGAGCAAATGAAACAAGAAGGTTCATGAGAAGCACACACATCCAATGACACCGGTGGATCCTTATGTGGTTCATGAAAAGAACTGACATGCAGTGACACTGGCTGTGGTTCATGAAAAGAACAGACATGCACTGACACTAGGAGTGGTTCATGAGAAGAACAGACAGGCAATGACACTGGTGGATCCTTATGTGGTTTGTTTAGAGGAACAAACATGCAACCACACTAGGTGGATCCA
The DNA here is from genome assembly GCA_023614405.1 of Avena insularis. Lineage (NCBI taxonomy): Eukaryota > Viridiplantae > Streptophyta > Magnoliopsida > Poales > Poaceae > Avena > Avena insularis. The sequence continues at coordinate 41,706,167 of CM042692.1, read as the reverse complement.
CATGTGGTTAACGGAAGTAACACACATGCAATGACACTGGGTGTGGTTCATGAAAAGAACAGACATGCAATGACACTAGTAGATCCATATGTGGTTCATGAAAAGAACAGACATGCAATGACACTGGTGGATCCTTATGTGGTTTGTTTAGAGGAACAGACATGAAGTGAAACTGGGTGTGGTTCATGAATAGAACAGACATGCACTGACACTGGGTGTGGTTCATGAAAAGAACAGACATGCAATGACACTGGTGGGCCCATCCTTATGTGGTTCATGAAAAGAACAAACATGCAATGACACTGGTGGATCCTTATGTGGTTTGTTTAGAAGAACACACATGCAATGACACTGGGTGTGGTTCATGAAAATAACACACACGCAATGACACTGTAGGATCCTTATGTGGTTTGTTTAGAGGAACAGACATGCAATGACACCGGTGGATCCACGTGTGGTTCATGAGAAGAACACACATCCAATGACTCTAGGTGGGGGGAAATGACACGAGCAAATGGAAGAAGAAGGTTCATGGGAAGCACACACATCCAATGACACCGGTGGATCCTTATGTGGTTCATTAAAAGAACTGACATGTAGTGACACTGGCTGTGGTTCATGAAAATAACACACATGCACTAACACTAGGATTGGTTCATGAGAAGAATAGACAGGCAATGACACTGGTGGATCCTTATGTGGTTTGTTTAGAGGAACAAACATGCAATCACACTAGGTGGATCCACATGTGGTTAATGGAAGCAACACACATGCAATGACACTGGGTGTGGTTCATGAAAAGAATAGACATGCAATGACACTGGTAGATCCTTATGTGGTTCATGAAAACAACAGACATGCAATGACACTAGTGGATCCTTATGTGGTTTGTTTAGAGGAATAGACATGCAATGACTCTAGCCATGGTTCATGAAAAGAACAGACATGCAATGACACCGGGTGTGGTTCATGAAAAGAATAGACATGCAATGACTTATGTGGTTTGTTTAGAATAACACACATGCAATGACACTGGGTGTGGTTCATGAAAAGAACATATAGGCAATGACACTGGTGGATCCTTATGTGGTTTGTTTACAAGAACACGCATGCAATGACACTGGGTGTGGTTCATGAAAAGAACAGACAGGCAATGACACTGGTGGATCCTTATGTGGTTTGTTTAGAAGAACACACATGCAATGACACCGGTGGATCCACATGTGGTTTATGGAAGTAAGAGACATGCAATGACAGTGGTAGATCCTTATGTGGTTCATGAAAAGAACAGACATGCAGTGAAACTGGGTGTGGTTCTTGAATAGAACAGACATGCACTGACACTAGGTGTGGTTCATGAAAAGAACAGACTTGCAATGACACTGGTGGGCCCATCCTTATGTGGTTCATGAAAAGAACATACATGCAATTACACTGGTGGATCCTTATGTGGTTTGTTTAGAAGAACACACATGCAATGACACTGGGTGTGGTTCATGAAAAGAACACACACGCAATGACACTGGTGGATCCTTATGTGGTTTGTTTAGAGGAAAAAACATGCAATGACACCGGTGGATCCACGTGTGGTTCATGAGAAGAACACACATCCAATGACTCTAGCAGATCCTTATGTGGTTCATGAAAAGAACTGACATGCAGTGACACTGGCTGTGGTTCATGAAAAGAACAGACATGCACTGACACTAGGAGTGGTTCATGAAAAGAACAGACAGGCAATGACACTGGTGGATCCTTATGTGGTTTATGGAAGGAACAGACATGCAATCACACTAGGTGGATCCACATGTGGTTTATGGAAGTAACACACATGCAATGACACTTGGTGTGGTTCATGAAAAGAACAGACATGCAATGACACTGGTAGATCCTTATGTGGTTCATGAGAAGAACAGACATTCAATGACACTGGTGGATCCTTGTGTGGTTTGTTTAGAGGAACAGACATGCAGTGAAACTGGGTGTGGTTCATGAATAGAACAGACATGCACTGACACTGGGTTGTGGTTCATGAAAAGAACAGACATGCAATGACACTGGTGGGCCCATCCTTATGTGGTTCATGAAAAGAACAAACATGTAATAACACTGGTGGATCCTTATGTGGTTTGTTTAGAAGAACACACATGCAATGACACTGGGTGTGGTTCATGAAAAAAACACGCAATCACATTGGTGGATCCTTATGTGGTTTGTTTAGAGGAACAGACATGCAATGACACCGGTGGATCCACGTGTGGTTCATGAGAAGAACACACATCCAATGACTCTAGGTGGCGGGAAATGAAACGAGCAAATGGAAGAAGAAGGTTCATGAGAAGCACACACATCCAATGACACCGGTGGATCCTTATGTGGTTCATGAAAAGAACTGACATGCAGTGACACTGGCTGTGGTTCATGAAAAGAACAGACATGCACTGACACTAGGAGTGGTTCATGAGAAGAACAGACAGGCAATGATACTGGTGGATCCTTATGTGGTTTGTTTAGAGGAAAAAACATGCAATCACACTAGGTGGATCCACATGTGGTTAATGGAAGTAACACACATGCAATGACACTAGGTGTGGTTCATGAAAAGAACAGACAGCAATGACACTGGTGGATCGTTATGTGGTTTATGGAAGGAACAGACATGCAATCACACTAGGTGGATCCATATGTGGTTTATGGAAGTAACACACATGCAATGACACTGGTTGTGGTTCATGAAAAGAACAGACATGCAATGACACTGGTAGATCCTTATGTGGTTCATGAAAAGAACACACATGCAATGACACTGGTGGATCCTTATGTGGTTTGTTTAGGGGAACAGACATGCAGTGAAACTGGGTGTGGTTCATGAATAGAACAGACATGCACTGACACTGGGTGTGGTTCATGAAAAGAACAGACATGCAATGACACTGGTGGGCCCATCTTTATGTGGTTCATGAAAAGAACGGACATGCAATGACACTAGTGGATCCTTATGTGGTTTGTTTAGAAGAACACACATGCAATGACACTGGGTGTGGTTCATGAAAAGAACACACACGCAATGACACTAGTGGATCCTTATGTGGTTTGTTTAGAGGAACAGACATGCAATGACACCGGTGGATCCACGTGTGGTTAATGAGAAGAACACACATCCAATGACTCTAGGTGTGGGGAAATGACACGAGCTCATGGAAGAAGAAGGTTCATGAGAAGAACACAAATCCAATGACACCGGTGGATCCTTATGTGGTTCATGAAAAGAACTGACATGTAGTGACACTGGGTGTGGTTCATGAAAAGAACAGACATGCACTGACACTAGGAGTGGTTCATGAAAAGAACAGATAGGCAATGACACTGGTGGTTCCTTATGTGGTTTATGGAAGGAACAAACATGCAACCACACTAGGTGGATCCATATGTGGTTTATGGAAGTAACACACATGCAATGACACTAGGTGTGGTTCATGAAAAGAATAGACATGCAATGACACTGGTAGATCCTTATGTGGTTCATGAAAAGAATAGACATGTAATGACACTGGTGGATCCTTATGTGGTTTGTTTAGAGGAACGAACATGCAATGCTACTGGTGGATCCATGCGTGGTTTATGAGAAGAACACACATCCAATGAACTCTAGTGGATCTATCTTGGCATAATTTGATGTATTCCACGATGTATTTCATTGTACAAGACACTTTCCATTTTTATACTACTCAGTTTTGCCCTTGGTTTTATGTGGTACTACTTAGTTTTGCCTACCCCCCCTCTTTATCTTTCATAGAAGCCCAAAACTGTGCTCACCCTGTCTGCTACTCCCTGATTGGTTGTCACAGTTGTCACGTGGATCGTGCGCACCAACCGTTGATTCTGTGCGATCCAACGATGATCGTTGCACACCTCGTGCCCTTCACAGTACAGCGTGAGACAGCACGGACGTCTCCCTCCGCGAGACTTCTACAGGAAGGAACATGATGTCGTCCATCGAAAAAGTCGTCGAGCGGTCATGTCAAGTTTAATCAAGTCTGAAAAGCCTACTACTGATACTAAAACTCATGCACACGGCAACACGGTCATCGAGTGCACGGTTGTCGACGGGACGCTGCAATTTATTGCCACTTGATTTTAATCAGATATATCCCATTTATACGTAGCGCTCTCAATCTCACTTCTAACTGGGCCCTACCGCTAGTAAATTCCATGAGTCAAGGGCCCCCCTCGAGTAGATCTAACGTTGCTAGAAATTAGTTCCGCGCCACTTGCATGCAGTGGAATCGAGGTCTGCCATGAGCGTGTTTTCAATGCAGCTCTAAAGTGGAAATCGTGGCTATGTCAAAAAAAGGGAACCGAAAAAAAGGGTAGAGATCGTGGTAGCCCCCCCCCCCCCGCCCACCACACATGTCCACTCGAGGACTACGAACGGCCCGGTGTTTATAACCCCCCTCGACCTTCTTCTTCCATGAGCTCGTGTCATTTCCCCCCAGTCTGTCTAGTCCCAAGACCCCAATCTACACCTGCCGCGCGCGCCAAATCTCCCTCGTTTGCACTACCTCCTTCCCTTGGTGCACCATGAAGCGTACATGTGGAGAAGATCCGGAGGTGCAGCCAGTTGAAGGCGAAGCAGCTGATGGCTCGGTCGTCACCAAGCAGACGGAGGCATCTTCTCTGGGCACGAACGACGCTCGTCGCTGCACCGTCGAGGGTGCGAACTCATCCGTACAGCCAGTATCCGTCACCGCCGAGCAGCAGGTGGTAGTCGTCGCCGCCGAGCAGCAGTTGGTAGCCGTTGCTGCCGAGCAGCAGGTGGTAGCCATCACCACCGAGCAGCCGGTAGTAGCCGTCACTATCGAGCAGCAGGTGGACGACAACGTCGTGGCCAACAATGTCGTGGTGCCAGCGGCAAATCTGGATGGGGGCAGGCGGCAAGCGGAGGGAATCCGGGGATCTACATCGACGACCCCATCGCTGTTCAAGAAATCTTCGACGCAATCGCGGAGAATGATGAGTTCGAGGAGGAGGTCCCTGATGAGGAGTCCGAGGTACTACATTGCTAGCTTCTCTAGTCACAGCCGCAGTTTTCACTATTCATACATAGGATTTTCTCAATCGTGTACAAATTCTTTTGCTCTTGAAGTAGGGTAGTATATATATGATTCGATCGGTTGATTGATGCATCTGCCATCTAGTCACAAAACCCCAATCCGTCTAGTCACAAAACCCCAATCTGCTCATCTGCCATCTAGTTGAGTTTGCTAGTTGAGTGTTGATTTCGATACACAGTAGGCCTATAACATTACAATTCTATTCCTTACTGAGCCCAATGATTCAATTTTGTCCCAAAATAGTGCAAGGGCATCTGATGGTCTCGTTTTCTTAGGGATGGTTAGTGGCCCTGAGGCAGCAATGCACATAAACAATATAGGTTGTGCTGTTGGTATTTTGGTTCTCCGACTCCATCGCTGAAAAAAATGAGGCCCTAATTTTTTCCCTCATATGGAACCTAAATATATAATATTTTTATTGTTTCTGATCTATGAATGCGTTGTATGATGAATTTGTATATCCCTGAATATTGTTTGGTACGATTACATTTCAAATTCTTATTGTGGCCAATGATTCAAATTTGCCCCAAAGACAGGCAGACACATTGGTGTAAAATTTTACAGGGATGAGTGAGCGAACCTGGGGCCATGTACAAGATCAATATAAGCTATGCAATTGTTACTTGGTTCGCTTATGCCATCTCTGTAGAAACTTATGAGGTTGCAATCTTTATTCTACATTCATAGAACTATGATATTTGAATTATCTATTCCATGCATTCATAGTGTATAAGAATTACATTTTAGTTTGTCACCGAGGCCGATGATTGAAATTTGCCCCAAAAGAGTTCAAGTGGAGACACGTATGATGGTGTCGTGTTTTAGGGATGGGTTGGTGAACCTGAGGCAGCAATGCACACAAACAATATAGGTTGTGTTGTTGGTACTTTGGTTCCCTAACTCCATCTCTGAAACAAATTTTGAGGCCCTAGATTTATTCTCATATGGAACTACATATATGATCCTTGAATTGTTTCTGATCTTTTAATGATTGGTATGATGCATATGTATATGAATAGTTTTGATCATAAGTATTTTTAACATGCACCTGAAGATTAATTGTTTGGTTTTTTATTTATAATTACAATATTTAGGCTTGTTTTTGTACTTGACTATGTATATCCCTGAATAATGTTTTGTACAATTACATTTCAATTTCTTATTGTGGCCAATGATTCAAATTTGGCCCAAAAGAGAGGCAGACACATTGGTGTCAGATTTTTTCAGATACGAGTTAGTGAACCTGGGGCAATGTACAACAACAATACAAGTTGTGCAATTGTTACTTGGTTCACTCACACCATCCCTGAATAAACTTATGAGGCCACAATCTGATGCAATTATTTGTCATTGGGTTGAGATGAAATGATATATGAACTGATCAAACTATTGCTGAGATGCTTTATCTTTGATATCCACGGATATATTGTCTTACATATACACGTTGTCAATTCTTGATTTGTAATACAATTCAATCATATGTACGAGTTCTAAGTTATGTTCTTAAAAATCAACAGGATGATGATGATGAAGTGGACGATAGCAAGGAATCCAGGGACAACAAGAGCCGCTACGTGCTGAGGCGGTTATGGTGTGGGCTAATCCGTTTCCACCGTAGGGGGAGACTGTTTTGCCCATTCTGTGGTAGAGTAATCAACGTGGACCTCAATAGCATGATACAGCACGCGGAGGGCGTTGGCAGAGGCAGAGGCAGAATCCATAGGCCGATTACCTTGGCACGGCACGCAACCTACGGCAAATTCCTCCGGAAGTATGTCAGGACTGGCCTGTATCCCATCGACTAGGTTGTCGCTGCCACTACCGGCGATAAACCCCGCCTGCTAGGCGTCTCCGTGTCCCGGCCTCCTGCTGTAGCCCCTGCTTTTATTTTGTTCTAGTTAATTATTACCTGTGTGTGGCATGTAAGACAATATATCTGTGGTGTCTCTGGTAAACCTTATATATTAATCTACTCCTTTATATGGAGTGCCTTAAAGTTTCTAGTGTTAAATTATATTTACTGATCATGCTCATGCACACTATAAAATATTTCTAGTGCTCGATTATATTATAATTGTCAAGAAATACATCAACAAGTTAAATTGGTTCAAATTTTGTATTGAAGTAACTAAATGTATCACACACATAATAAACTAGAAACTAAAATCTAGTTCAAACACATAATGTATCACCACCACTTGTTGTCGTCCTTGACTTGCTTCCCCTTCAGCCGCTTGATGTCGCCACCGTCCCAAGATCCCTGCTCGTCCTGAAACCGCTTTCTGTCCTCCTCGCGCTTCTTCTCCTGGGCTAGCTTGCAACCAGGGCATAGCTCTCTCGCGAAAAACCCTGCCTTAACCATCCCATCTTTCATGGTAATGAGCTTACTTTACAACTCGTACGCCATGTAGGCATCTCTGGCTGCATACTCGAGGCACGCCTAGCTCATCGGCTTCCACTCCCAGTAGTCGTGATCGAGTCGCTTCAATTTATTCAGTTTTTCATAGGATTTATCGATGATTTCCGCTGCCAGATCACCCATGCCATCCTTCGCTGGGTATGATTTGATCTTGTACAGATTTTGGATGTCGATGTGGTGCCCCTCTGGGATTTTTATCAACGCAGGACAAAGCATAATTGTGTCATTTGTGATATCCACGCTAGTGAAAGTTATCCCTTTCCTACACAAGAAATCGACCAGAGCCGGACAACGCATCTCAGTTGGTTTACTCCTGCACTTAGATGGTTCTAGGGATGTAAGGGAACAAGGGATGCAGAAGTGGTGATCTCAAATTTAAATTTCACATACCTGCAGAAGTGGTAAACGAGGACCTCCTCATGTATGGCGATTTGCACGACAGCGGTCTCTTGTGGAGGATTTTTTCGCTTATTTGCACGGGTGTACTCCATCTTCACAAGGGGAGTCCCTCATGACCAATCTCTTTACTTTGTTGTTTTTGTTTTGCTTAGTTTATTTTTCCTTTGTTTGCTTGTTTCTTTATCAAAAACACACAAAAAATAGTTGTACTAGTTTGCTTTCTTTATTAAAAACACTTGAGTTATCTAACTTGCGTTAGATCAACACTTTTCGATTTGAGCAACAGAAGGTGTTCGAAAAAATTGGTTTTTACTTGCTGGTCTGTTTTGACAGATTTCTGCCATTATTTGCATTTGCTTCTTGTTGATTCCTTTTTGGGTTCCCTTTGGGGAATTGAGCTTTTTTAGGGAACTGCTACAGTAGCTTGTGTTTTAATGGAAGTTTTATTGGTGTTGAAACTGAATCCAAAGACTTATTATCTTGAGTGCACTAATGTTGCTAATAAAGATTGTGTGAAGTTTTGTATGAAGAAAAAATTTCAGGTGTAAGGAAAGAGTGATGTAATGAGATGAAGAATGGACTAAAGCACAAGCTTGAGGATGCCACCCGTGTCACCCCAAGAAATATCCAAGAAGTACAAGCGTCAAAGCTTGGGGATGCCCAAGGCATTGATACATTGCTAACGTATCCATAATTTTTGATGTTCCATGCTTGGTTTTTATCTACAATCTTATGTTTTGTCCACACTTTGCAATAATTTTTATACACTTTCTTGGACTAACCTATTAACAGGACGCCACAGTGCCAGTTGCCTATTTTCTGTTGTTTTTGGTTCCAGGAAAGTCAGAAAATGGATATTCTCAGAATTGGACGGGACAAAAGCCGAAGTCAGTATATCACCGAGGGGGACACGGAGCCAGAATACGAGACGGAGAGGGGCCAGGGGCCGCCCACATCACCTGGCCGCGCGGCTAGTCCTGGCCCGTGCCAGGGGGTGGTGTGGCCGCCTAAGGCACCCCCTCGGCCTCCCCTTTCGCCTATATATTGCCTCCGATACAGAAACCCTAAGGACCCGATCAAAATTCCATGAAAGTGTTTGTAGCCGCCGTCATCTCCATCCCTAGACGGGAGGGATCTGAAGCTCTTCCCGGCACCCTGCCGGAGGGGAGAATTCACCCTGGAGGATTTCTTCATCACCATGCAAGCCTCCGGTGTGATGCGTGAGTAGTTCATCTTTGGACTACGAATCCATGTAGTAGCTAGATGGCTGGTTCTCCTCCTTTGTGCTTTCATGTCTAGATCTTGTGAGCTCCGTTCATGATCAAGATCATCTATTTGTAATTCTGCATGTTGTGTTTGCGGGGATCCGATGAATATTGTGATGCTATTTCAGATTGATTATTGATTCTATCATGTCTTTGTTATTTGTGATCTTGCATGCTCTCCGTTGTTAGTAGATATCTTGGCCGAGTAGATGCTAGCAACTCCAAGAGGGAGTATTTATGCTCGATAGTGGGTTCATGCCTCTAGTAATCTAGGGAAGTGACAGAAATCTCTAAGGTACTAGATGTGTTGTTGCTACTAGGGAGAAAACAGCAATCCTTTGTTCATAGAACAATCGTATTGTTTAGTTTACACGCAATGCTTAATGCAATTATCTGTTGCTTGCAACTTAATACTGGAGGGGGTTCGGATGATAACCTGAAGGTGGACTATTAGTCATAGATGCAGTTGGATTACGGTCTATGTATAATGTTGTAATGCCCAATCAAATCTCATAGGAGTCAAGATGATTAGTATATGCATGTATGCTTTCTCGATATTTGTCAATTGCCCCGCTATTATTTGTTCACCCAACATGTCATCTATCTTAAGGAGAATCGCCACTAGTGAACTATGGACCCCGGTCCTTTCTTTTACTATCAATCTACAAATTGTTTACTATTTTCTGTTGTTTACTATTTTCTGTTTACTTTCTGCAAGCTATTACTTTCTTCCACACAATACGTTTAATCCTTTGTTTTCAGCAAAACCGGTGAGATTGACAACCTCACTGTAAGTTGGGGGCAAAGTTCTATGGTTGTGTTGTGCAGGATTCCAAGTTGGAAACAATACCTTGGAGGTGTTTCCTTGCTCCTACTATTTCGATAACCTTGGTTTCATAACTGAGGGGAACTTACTACTGTGCTCATCATACCTTCCTCTTGGGGTTCCCCAACAAGCTCGATATCAACCACGAGCCAGCATGCGGTTCCACGAAGAACTGCTAGATCCCGGTTTCAGAGGGTCTACTTCCGCATCCTGGTTGGATCAAGGAGAACGGGAGTCTTCGTCGAACACCGTATGTGTGCGAGTCCTCGGACAGCGGTGCCATTAGTGGCACCAGGGCTATCGTGCAAAGACCAGGAGGTGACGAGCGAGGAGCTTCGCAACCTTGAGCTCGGCTACAAGTTTGACTACTTCAACCACGTTTCCTGTGGGACGTTAACCGTGTTCAGTCTACAAGGGTACGTAACCGAACCTCTCCATCATGTTACTGCATAAAATCATAGATAGATCTAGGCATTTGGCTTATTCTAACTTAGTTTTTTCTGCTACGAATACCCTTCATAAACAACTTATTTTCAACATGGTTTTACTATGAGTTGGTACATGTTATTTCTACCAGAGATGTTGGGGATATGCTAAATGGATATCACCATAGCATGTCTCTAATCTAGCTAACCCGGCTAGCCCACAGTTGGTAGCATGGCCTATGGCCTACTGGGCGGCCCAGTTAGACGGATACAGAAGGGAGGCCTATGTCGGATAAAGGAAGGCTACGCAGGAGTCACCGACATACTCGGAGCCTTGGAGTACAAGACACAAAGACTAGTTAGTATTAGTGTATGACTCTTTACCTTGTCCGGCAAGGTCCTTTCCCTATAACCCTAGGTTCTGGTGCCCTTATAAGTCGGACCTATGGGAGCCTTTAGGGCATAAGGTCAGATACGATTCATAACACCCTCGCACAGCGAACCAATCTCTATAATCCAGCGTATTGCCATTATAGTGATTTATAGCAGGAGTAGAGTTCCGCCACCGTTGTGGGACTTGAACCTAGGTAAGCTGTGTTACCTCGTACCTGCCATCTCTCCGCCTTACCCCACGTCTCTAAACACGCTCCATGAGGACCCCCTCCATGGTGTACTCATTGGCAACACCACAACAGTTGGCGCCCATCGTGGGGCAAGAGGCGCTTCGAGCTCTACACCGGGCGAGGTCCAAGATCTTCACGGGAATCGGCGACACAGTGGCCATTGGGAGCGTCCTCTTCTCCAGCAACGTCTCGATCGTCCCTCCCGATGAACTCTAGGTCCCGGCAAAGACAAACCCCACCCGCTTCTCCATTGTCCCAGTCGGAGACATCCACATCTTCATTAGCGAAACTGACTCGGGTCCTAGCTCCCAGGAAGTCGGAAACTCATCAAGACCCGCACAGACCGTCTACAGGCAGGATACGTTCACGGAGGAATCTGGGCCATATCTCTCCTTAGAGTATGACATCCCAGGTCAGGAAAATTCAAGGCCCACCCAAACCGCCCATGTGCAGGATATAACGGTGGAAGGACCCCGTAGATCCACTTGGCTTCCCCGAGCGTTAGAGATGTGACGGTCGCACTTTGTCGGCGTTGTCACCATCTTCGATCTAGCCAGATGCATTCAGAGGGAGGGAGAATCCCCTCGTGAATACCTCGTCGGATGGATGAGGGTAAGGGAAACCCTGGAAGGTGACCATGCCGACGAGCAAGTCTATCACTTCGTGGAAGCGCTCACACCTGGAACACTCCTCCGACATACCCTCCAAAGGCGGGAGGCTGTCGGCCCTCTCACCCTTGGCGAGATGGTCACAATCATCAATGACTATATAGACACCGAGGAGAACACTCAGGCTATGCCTGGGCCCGAAGCCAGAGGAAGCAACAACAATAGCCCGCCTCCATCACCCTCCACATCCGATGTCAACAACACCGAAGCCAACTCCGACTCATTCCTCGACACACTATACACTGACATCAACATGGATGGCGGCGGCTTGGATGCTAACTCGGAGGAATATGACGTTGTTATGAGGGAGATCGAGCAGGAGATTGAGAAGGAGGAGCGCGCCAAGAAAACCAACACTTCCCACCAGGTGCTAGTCTCCATCGGGAGCATGATGGAAGAAGACGGACAGTAACCGAAACCTGAGCGAGCTCCGCCCACACCCGTGGTTACCAAAGCGGCAGCGGCAAAGAAAGCCGCTATGCCCCCTTCGGCTATCCCCCCACAGCAACTGCAGGAACTTACCACAGGCCCTAGTACTGCCATGCAAACAAATTTTCCGCCACCCACCATCAACGTTTGCAGCTGGCAACCCATTGGTTACTCCCGCCAACAACGCGATATACGGTGCACTCCTCGTCGAACCCTTTACCGTCGCCCATATCCGGAGCGTTACGGAGCTTGATGAGAAGCGTGCAGAAATCCTCGCGGAGGCCAAGTGCATTGCAGAATAGGGTGCTCAGCTAGACAAGGACATGGCCAGGGCGCAGCAATCCATCAAGGCGGCAAGAGCAATGGAGGCTGAGTACAAGCAGTTGTTGTTAAAGCACAAAGCAAAGAAGGCATCGGCTCATGTCGTTGAAGACCCCGGTGTTTGGCGCAGGTTGGGATATGAGGGATCCGAACCGGCAAAAGCCACCCCATACATTGATTCAGAGGGGAGGCAATTAATGCCAACTCCTTCCCTTAACATTGTCGTCGCCAAGACCCTCCTTGAACAGGACAGGTCGCCAGAGGCGATGGCTCAGGTCTACGACCTCGTAGCCAAGGCTTGCAAGCAATAGGAGAAGGCCACCTCTCAAAGGCTTGAGTCCAATCCAGAGCTTTGCTAGTCAACCCTAAACAGCCGCCAAAGGCCAACATCTCCATGCGACAAAGGATCCCACACAGGCTCCACGGAGCGAAGACGGAGGGATGCACGTAACTGGGCTGATGCCATACCCATATCCTCCGACCATGGAGACAAGGATCACCCCCGTAGATCACCGCCACCCCCGCCATCCCGGCATCACGAGGAGCACCAGTCACACCACCGTACAAGCATGCCACCTCCTAGGCGTCACCAGGTCGGTATCGTCATACACGACCAGGGCGAGCATCCCCGGCATGCCGGAGAGCACAGCGGCAATGAAGGACACAGGAACAGATCCTACAACGAAGCACCACGTCTGAGAAGCAATCGCGACAGGCGTGAGAAGTCGCATGGAGGGAGGAGCAAGAAGGATAACCCACCGACGCCACCACCACCTTCACCACCCAGTAGCCATCATGGTGGAGGAAATGGCGTATCCAAAATATCGCACCACAACTCCCCCCGCCCCCATGATGGAAAAGGGAAGCAACCGGAGTCGTAAGACGCATGTTCATGGCTGGACAAGATCCAAGAAGCATGGGAGCTCCCATACCTTGGGCCACGTTGTTTTGGACCAGTGATACGGGCCACAACTTAGCCCAGGGCCTCCGGATTGACAACACCATCAAGCCTTATGACGGCACTACCAGGCCAGTTACATGGTTGCAGGACTACAGGGAAGCGATTAACATTGCTGGGGGAAACCCTAATGTCTTCGTCAAATACCTCCCACTTATGCTCAAGGGCACCACCGGACAATGGATTGATGACTTGCCGGAGAAATCAATCTGCAATTGGTTGGACATGCATGAAGCGTTCACCAAGAACTTCAAGGGTACATACAAACGTCCCTGTACTGTTGGAGACCTATAGCGGTGTGTACAAGAAAAGGATGAATCCTCTCGTGCTTAGCTTTCCCGCTGGCTGGATATGAAAAATTCATGTGCGGGGGTGCACGAACAAACTGCTATGGCCGCCTTCATCGACGGTCTGGAGAAGGGGACTTTGCTCTGGCATACGTTGAAGCGCAAGCAAGACAACAACAAGCTCAACGTCAACGCAATAATCGCCATGGCTAGCGAATTTGCTGCTGATGATGATGACGCGTGCAGATCGTTGCCGGCAATAGCAATCCCTACCCAGGCCAGAAAAAACAATAACAACAAGCGGAAGACTCCACCTGAAGAGAAGCAAACAGCCGACATGTTCGCCACAATGTTCGTTGGCATAGGCGGAGGCGGACAGCGTGGTCGTGGTCGGGGGCTAGCCATGGTCAGCAGAGGAGTGATTCTACACCCCCAACAGCCTACATTCCCCAAAACATACAAAGAGTACCACGATATTTTGTGTTTTGTCCACCTCGACGCAAACGGCAAGGCCACCCACACCAATCGCCAATGCAAGTTCGTCAACAATCTCAAGGAGGACCCCCGAGTCCATCTATAAGAAAAGTCGGAAGAACAAACACTGAGGAAAGGGCAAAGGGAAGAAGAAGGAGGAGGAGTCCAAGGATTCAAGTGAAATGGATGAATACGTGGAACCCAATTCCACCAACAAGGGCGATGGAAAATGGAAAAAACCCTTCGAGAAGAAGGCCCCAGTCTACCACATTTTCTTTGGCACTCCCACCGTCCAGGCCTAGAAAACCTCTCTAAGGATACTAATGGCTACCCTTCCTCCGGTTCCCCAGTATGTCAGGTGGTCGGAGATTCCAATCACTTGGGATAGGAATGATCATCTAGATCTTATCCCAACAGAGAACCAGTATGCCATGGTCATCAACCCTTTGATTGACGGCATAGAGTTCACCAAGTGCCTCGTGGACAGTGGAAGCAACATCAACATTATGTACCTGGATACACTGCACAAGATGAACTTGACAGAGACCTAGCTAAGGAATATCAACACCATGTTGCATGGTGTCATTCCTGGACGGCAAGCAAACTCACTTGGCTACATCACCCTTCTGGTCGCCTTTGGTGATGTCAACAATTACCGCCAAGAGCGCATGACCTTTGAAGTGGTTCCCTTCAAGAGCGTGTACCACGTCATATATGGACGCAACATCTTCCACTCCTTCCTCGCCAGGCCATGCTTTGTCTACAACAAGCTCAAGATACCCGGACCAAACGACATCATCACTGTTGACAAAAGCTTCACCAAGGCAAGGAGTGCGAGCTTAGCGAAGCCTTCGCTGAAGCGGTCCTCTACGGTGAGGAGTTCAAGGAGATCCAGAGCCAGGTCGATGCCTCGGAGATGCCAGCTTTGAGGGAGCAAATCACTGCTGCCGAACCCGCATTCAAGGACGCCATCAAGACTTAGAAGGTGGAGCTTGTTGAAGGAGATTCCTCCAAGACCACTGCCATTGGCACGGACCTGGATCCCAAATAGGAAAGCACGCTCATCGAGTTCCTCCGTGAGAATAGGGACATCTTTGCCTGGCAACCTGCTGACATGAAAGGTGCACCTAGGGAACTTGCCAAGCACAGCTTGAATATTGATCCTAATGCCAAACCGGTGAAACAATCTCTACGACGTTTCGGTGACGAAAGACGATGCGCTATAGGCAAAGAAATAGCTAGGTTACTTAAGGTTGGCTTTATCCGAAAAGTTATTCACACCTGATGGGTGGCAAATCCTATACTTGTCCCCAAAAAGGGAACCAAAGAATTAAGAATGTGCGTTGATTACACCGGCTTGAACAAAGTGTGTCTGAAGGATCCATTTTCTTTGTCTCGCATTGACCAAGTCATTAGCTCGACGGCTTGCTTGGAATTTCTATGTTTCTCGATGCTTACTCAAGTTACCACCAAATCTGGATGTGAAAGTCGGACCAACTAGACACTTTGTTCACCACACCTTATGCACATATTGTTATGTTACGATGCCCTTTGGGCTGAAAACGCTGGTGCTACTTACCAGCGGACGAAGCAGCGCTGCCTACACGACCAGATAGGTTGCAACGTACATGCTTACATGGATGACATCACGGTAATGTCAAAGAAACCAGATGACCTCAATGCCGACTTGCAGGAAAATTTCGACAATCTTAGGAAGTACAACATGATGCTCAACCCCAAGAAGTGCGTCTTCGGGGTACCATCCGGCAAATTGTTGGGCTTCATCGTTTCTCACCATAGAATTGAGGTCAACCTGGGGAAAATCAAGGCCATCCTCGACATTAAACGCCCGACATGCTTGAAGGACATACAGAGGCTCACAGGCTGCATCGCAGCGGTAAGCCGGTTCATCAGCCGACTTGGAGAGAAGGCCATGCCGCTCTACAAGTTGCTAAAGAAGGCGGAAAAATTTATATGGACGGATGAAGCAGACGCAGCACTTCAGGAGTTGAAGAGAATACTCTCCTTCGCACCAGTACTTGCAGCACCGGTATCAAGGGATCCTATGTTAGTTTACATGGCGGCAACCGACCGGGTCATCATCATCGTTAAAGTGGTGGAGAGTAAGGAACCAACACACAAATACGGAGTTCAATGACTAGTTTACTATGTAAGCGAGGTCTTGATGGAATCCAAGCAGCGTTACTCGCACTACCAGAAGATAGCTTATGGAGTTTTCCTTGCTTCACGGAAGCTAAGGCATTACTTTCAGGAGCACCCTATCATAGTAGTGAGCAAAGCTCCACTGTCCGACATCATCAACAACAAGGACGCTACAGGGAGAGTGGCAAAGTGGGGCATTAAACTTGCTGCCTTTGAAATCACATACAAGAGACGTGACGCTGTCAAATCTCAAGCATTGGCAGATTTTATTGCGGATTGGACAGAACTGCCAGAAGACACCCCTGTACTAGAGCCAGAATATTGGGTAATGCACTTTGACGGATCAAAGCTACTCAACGGCTCGGGGGCTGTATTACTACAATCACCAACATGGGAGAAGTTGCAATACATCATGCAGATCCACTTCAACGCTACCAACAACATGGCAGAATATGAGGCCCTCATTCATGGACTTCGGGTAGCCAAGGATATTGGCATCAAGCGCATAGTTTATTGTGGAGATTCCTACTTAGTTGCCCAGCAAGTGGCTGGCACCTGGAACACACGGAACCCTATGATGGTGGCATATCGAGACGAAGTAGACAAAATAGCCAAGTGCTTCAATGGCTACAAAGTCACGTATGTCAAAAGGGAGGAGAATGAGGCGGTAGATCTGTTGTCAAAGCTTGGATCAGCTCGCCGACCAATTCCGCCAGGCATTTTCCTAGAGCATTTACGAACACCATCCGTGAAGGGAGCGGACCCCGACAACCCGGATAGAGTGGACTCATTTATTAATTCAGTAATAGTGACCTCTCCGGCTTGGACGAAACCATTCATGGACTATCTATGAGACAGAACTTTGCCCGCCGATGAAGTCAAAAGCCGAAAAATAGTACGTAGAGCAAAAGGGTACATCATCATTGATGGCTAGCTATACAAAAGTACCACAGGAGTTTTTCTACGATGCATCTCCCAGTAGGAAGGTATTGACATCCTTAGAGAAATACATCTCGGAGATTGTGGGCATCACGCCGCTCCCTGATCGTTGGTGGCCAGGGCCTTACGACAAGGATTCTACTGGTTAGCTGCCAAGGCGGACGCCGACAAGTTCGTGAAAACATGTCTTGGTTGTCAGTTTTATGCAAGACAACCAAATGTTCTAGCTGAAGAACTGCGAACCATACCAATAACTTGGACGTTCGCAGTCTGGGGGCTTGATATGGTTAGACCTTTGCAAACATCACCTTGTGGATTTACACACCTGCTAGTAGCAGTGGATAAGTTCACAAAATGGATTGAAGCTAAACCCATTAGAAAGCTCGATGGGGCAACACCCTATAATTTTTCTGGGATCTAGTGGTGAGATTTGGTCTCCCACACAGCATCATCATCGTCAACGACAGAAATTTGTCTCTCGGAGAAGTTGAGGAGTACTGTCATGAAAAAGGCATCCGCCTTGACCTAGCATCTATGGCACATCCAAAGTAAAATGGGAAAGTTGAACGGGCCAATGGACTAATTCTGCACGGAATCAAGCCACGCTTAGAGGCACCGCTACACAGAGCAGTTGGAGCCTGGGCGGAGGAATTACCATCTGTATTGTGGAGTTTAAGAACAACACCCAACAGATCCACCAGCTTGATCCCCTTTTTCATGGTTTATGGAGTAGAAACCGTCCTACCATCCGACATTCTCCACGATGCACCAAGAGTCACCCCTTACGAAGAGGATGATGCTGAAGAATCCAGACTCCTATCTATGGACCTACTCGAGGAAGAGCACGTGTTCGCATGCCAGAGATCCACCATCTACCAGCAGAAGCTACGTGGCTACCATAGTCGCCGCGTTAGGCATCGCTCATTTAAAGAGGGGGATCTGGTGCTTAGACTCAAGCAGGAGAAATCACACAAACTATTCCCTCCTTGGGAAGGACTATTTGTCATAAGCAAAGCATTGCTCAAAGGTTCCTATTACCTCGTCGATATTCGTGAGTTGAAAGATAGGCCAAAAAATCACAAGCGCAAGCAAAACGACTCCGATGATGATTACCCGGAGACATATCGACCATGGAACATAGCACAGCTACGTCCATTTTACACTTAGCATATTTTCTATTATGTAATAAGAGTTTTATGTGATCAATGAAATAAAGCATTTGGTTCACTCATGATTTCTGAGTCTTTTACCTCCTTTAGTTATTCAGTTTTGGATCATATAAACCCTTTATGCACAAGTTTGTATTTGCACTTGTGAAAATTCCGCCTACGGGCGTTAGCTTAAGTTTTCTGGTCTACACGTTTGCTGAAGTTTTTTGTGGATTCCGGAGTAGTGACTTCTCGGCACTCAAAGCCGGTGATTTTGCTCTTAGGTTCTTGACGGTGCTACTAAGAATCATTGCCTGAGAGCATAGTTCTATGCTGCGAATCTTCTGTCTCACGAAAGGTCAAGCATACGAACCAGAATAATGGATAAGCCATCACTTGCTTAAAAAATATATACATACTGGAAACAGATAAGTAGCAGGAAACTTGAGTACAAGTTTTTTTCCACCTTACAAACACACAAGTTTTTTTGCATACACATTGCAGATATACATTTAATACAAACAATGTTTTTATGGCTCTACTGTAGGAGACTTTGTGACTGCATCATCAGCAACAGGAGAGATAGGCCTAGAGAGTTCATCAAATTTGGAGGGGCCAGGGCTAGACACAAAAGATGCCAGGTCAACCTTAGTGTTGTAGACGGCGAGGGAGTTTCAAATAGCATCGCTATCGATCTCCTTTCCTTCCTCATCAAACTTCGGCATGCCGGAGGTTACTAGATCAACGTCGGTGCTGTCGTAGTGCGCCTTGACCAAGGATAAGGTCATCCTTGCACCAGCCCGGACGCAAGAGGCTTTCTAGTCCTTGACTTTCTCGAGCGCTCGGCGCAAGATTTCTGAGTACTTGGCCGTTGATTCTATAGCCTTGATATTGATGCCTAGGGGTTGTGCTATCTCCTGGGCCTAGGTGATGGCGGTGTTGATGAATTTGTCGGCAAGAATCATGTATCTTTTGGATCTGGAGCACCTTCACCCATGTTGTATAAACCAATGGGGTTGTGTTTTTGTTAGAGACAAAGATCATGAGTACAACAATACAAGTTTCCATCTTACAGAAATTGACAAAGTTGGAGGAAAGTTACCGAAGATGCTCGTCTTAGCTTGCTTACAGGTCTCCGCCAAGATGTCCCACTCCTTCTGAAATTTCTTGTACACCTCAAGGTTTCGTTCATTCTGCTCTTTGGCAGCTTGATTTTGTTCCTTGAGCTACGCAATGTCGTTCTCCAGGCGCTGCATCTCGGTGCCAGCAGACTCTTGCAGCACCTTCATTGCCTGCTCATGGCCCTTGACAGCTTCAGCCTGGTCTTTCTTTAAAACTTTATTTTCATTGTCAAGATCCTAGATATGCTTGGATTACTCGACGATGATCTTAGCTTTGGCAATGACCTCTGTAAGACAGAAAATGGAAAGCATTATGAGAAGTTGGCAGAAGTGGAACCACGAGGAAAGTAGTGAGCTTCTAAAAGAAAACAGACTCTGGCTATTTTTGATTTGTTCCTTCAGGAAGGATGTTTTACCCTTTTCAAGACCCAGATCCTTCTGCATCTTGTCAAATTTCTCATTGGCGGCCTTTCTCCGGCTATTCTCATTCTACAAAGAATACAATATGTTTAGTTTCTCTAGAGCATCTAGTCGGAACTATCCAGTTTCAACTAAACGCTCGGGGGCTACAGTATCAGATTTCAATCAACAGGTGTTATCTCTTAGAGTGTCTAGTCAGAATATTCATTCTAAACTAGAAACTCGGGGGCTACACTAACAAGTTTTACACTTAGTTCTCTAGAGAACTCAGGCCAAAAGACAATGGTTTGCCGCCTAAGAGCTCAGGGGATATAGTGGGATTACAAAGTAAAAGAAGTGAAGTTCAGAAACTTACAATGGCAATAACCTTCAAATTGTTGGCCAAATGAGCATATGAATTGTGGAAGGTCCGGGCATTATTGTATATAGCATCTGCCTGTTTGATGAGATCGTCTAGGCACAGAGTCGAAGGAGTCAAAGCCATAGCAGTTGTCGAAGCCGGAGGCATGGATGACGCCCTGGCCGCCTGCTGTGTGACTATGGCAATCGATGGATCAGAAGATCCCGCCTCGTCCGTTGCTTTGGCCGCCTCCGCCTCCGCTCCCTCCATTGCTTGTTTCCCTTTCTCGATGGCATCCTTAGCCAGAGCTTCAGCCATTTTGGAAGAGGTACTCTCTTGTGTAGCCTGGCCACTAGGAGCAATGTCCATGCCGGCAGAGCCTGAGACATCAGTTGTTGGATTGATATCTGTCTCCATGGCGGAGGTCTGAGGAATAGCGGGGGACAAAGGCTCAGTGGGGCCTGTCACAGGCTTGGCGGCAGGAGTAGGAGGAGCAGCAGCAGCGGACGACTTAAACATATCACGAATATTTTTGGACCCCCCAACATCTTTGGAGGCTTGCTTCAGGCTAACACCGGACTTCTTCCTGAAACATACTCACTATAATTACATGCATTGAATGGGTGCAATACAAACTAAAGTCGGAGAATGAATGTACTTACACTACAGCAGACGATCTAGCTAAAGGGATGCTAGTAGACTTCTTCTTCTCTGCCTCTAAGGTGGCAATGGATTTTCTAGAGACTCCACTCTCCGATTTCTTCTTCTTCTTACCCTCGGCAGCAGTGTGAGAGGTGGACCTCTTCCGCTTTCATGCTGTCGGAGTCGGATGATCCCTGGAGGCATCATCGTCGGACACCACCTGGATATCCTTCAGCTTAGGATCATAGACCTGTCAGGCCATCTGATCCACCGCCAAGGTCGCCAGCTGTAGGATAAAGGAGTGTTAGATTGGTGACTTCAAGACGGAAAAACCTTAGAGTATATATAACGAGCAACAAAGGAAACAAAAGCTACCTCAAGGCACTTGCTGCATTTGAACATGTCATAGGTGATCTTGAAGCCATGCTTCATGTCTTTCACCTTGACTATGTCCTTAAGCCGGAGCTTGATGGAGTCGTTGGAGAAGTTGTCCCGTGAGATTCGCATGGGATCTTTTTTGTCCTTGGAGTACATGCACATCAGCTCGGCGCGGTGTTGCAGGGGTTGGATCCGCCAAGTGAACCAGCACATGGCTAGGTCCAAGCTGGTCAGACCTCCGTCTATGAGCCATTCGATCCACCTTATAGCGTGGTTGGCTTTTTCATCGGACGGGAGGGAGGCTTGGGACCTCTAGGTGGGAGCTTCGGCGGCAGCCCCATCGACAAAGTCAGGATACGTTTCTTGGCGGTTGGGCAGTGGAATGTTTGGGACGTAAAAATACATGCGCTGCCAGTTCTTACAAGACTCGTGGCCCACAATGTCAAGGAAGTGTCAGCTAGGACGGATGTTAAAGCTAATAGTTCTGCAGATCCGTAGCTCATCCTTGGATTCTATGAACTCTCCCTTGACGGTAAAGAAATAAACAAACAGATCTAACCTAGGTTTGATTCCTAGGTATCCTTCGCACAAAGCTATGAAGTTGCTAAGTACGAGGATGCTGTTGGGAGAGAGATTGTGGGGAAGTACGCGAAAGTAACGAAGGACATCCAGGAAGAAGTTGAAGACTGGCAGGCTTATGCCACGTACCACCTGAGCTTTGAGGTACACCTTCTCTCCGGCTTGGGGAGAAGGAGTCACCTCACCGTCCGGCGCCGTCCGCCATACCAAGCCCTCCGGCGTGGGAAGATACCCCTCGGCGATGAGTTCTTGCAAATCTTTGGCGGAGAGATCAGAACGTCTCCACACTCCCTTGTGGGAATCGCCCTCTTCTTCTACAGTGTCTGGTGCCACTCGCCTTTGGTGACCGTTGGTGGTTTCTGATGTCTACGCACGCTTCTATTCTTGTAGCCAGTGTTGGGCCTCCAAGTGCAGTGGTTTGTAGAACAGCAGCAAGTTTCCCTTAAGTGGATTACCCAAGGTTTATCGAACTCAGGGAGGAAGTGGTCAAAGGTATCCCTCTCAAGCAACCCTGCAGTCAAGATACAAGAAGTCTCTTGTGTTCCCAACACACCCAATACACTTGTCAGGTGTATAGGTGCACTAGTTCGGCGAAGAGATAGTGAAATACAAGTAATATGGATGATTATAAGTGGTAATTGCAATCTGAAATAAGAGTGGAAGCAAGCAAACATGTAATATAACTGATTGTAAACGGTGTTTCAATGCTGCCTAGGGATCATACTTTCACTAGTGGACACTCTCATATAAATATCTTCCCTTCATTATTCTACCCTGAACTACTCTCTGGTTGGACGATGTAGGGCTATAATAGCACACCTTAAAGTTCGCATTCCCCATCTAGATAACCCCTCATTGTCACCTTGAGCGCTAGATGGTTCCAACAAACACCACAATCTCATAGAGACATCCAACTCAAATTATACTCATGATAAGTATTTATGTAACCTTAGCCAAAGTGCCACACGGTGTGCACACTGTCAACTTCACACACGTGGGCATAAGCAGAGATTCATTAAAGCACTTGAGTAGTAGAATAGATCTATAGATTACAAAGCTCATGATCTCATAAGATCACGCATAGAGAGAGAGATGAACACATCGCTACCGGTAGAGCCCTTAGCCTCGAGAGAGAAATCTACTCCTCATCATCATGGGAGTCAGCAACAACGATGGATATGGATATGGCGGTGGAGTATGTGGAGATGGATCCAGGGGCACTTCCCCATCCCGGCAGGGTGCCAGAACAGAGACTTCTGTCCCCCGAATCTCCTCTTCGGTGGTGGCGGCGCTGCGAAACTTTTCATGGAATTCTGATCTTGTACTTAGGGTTTTTGTCCCGGGGGGAATATATAGGCGAAGAGGCAAGGTCGATGGGCGCTTGAGGGGCCCACACCACCGCCTGGCGTGGCCTGGGCTAGCCCGCGCCACCAGTTGGTGTCGCCACCTCGTGGCCCCTCTCCGTCTCGTCTTCTGGCTCCATGAGTCTTCTGGTAAAATATTGACTTTGGCTTTTGTCCGGTCCAATTTCGAGAATATTTCTTTTCTAGCTTTTTTGAAACCAAAAACAGCAGAAAATAGGCAACTGGCACTACGGCATCTTGTCAATAGGTTAGTTCCAGAAAATGCATAAAAGTATCTCAAAATATAGACAAAACATAAGATAGTTGATACAAAACAAGCATGGAACATCAAAAATTATAGATACGTTTACGACATATCATTTCCACCACGGCGGAGATAGGGATGACGACCCCCTCCGGTGGGATAGTCACTCCCTGGGATGGCTCCATTGAAGCCTCGGGAGTCGCCGCCGTTGAAGGAGCGCTGCTGCTGGAGGCCATTGCACAGGTGGAGGAAGGTGGAGAGGGTAGGAAGCTCTGGTTAGGGTTTTCCATTGAAAATCTTGAACAGCCGCGTGGCTGGAGGAATACGAAGACGCGGGGAAGAATGCGGGTAAAAGTAAAAGCCTAAGGCACAGTTAATATATATAGACCCATCATCAAGATTCGTGCAGAGAGATCTAACGGATGAAGCGTTGTTGACTTGGAGATGAGCGTGCGCGATAATGTCGCCACGTCCTCCGTCTTTCCCACTTTAACATTTTGGATTTTACGCGCGTAAAAATAGCTAATGATTAATTCACTGCCTTATGTGAGTTTTGAGGTTGCATAGGCTACAGCCTACGTCATCTTCTAACCGTTGTAGTGGAGTAGTCACATCTGAATATTCTATCAAAGGCGGAAAATATCCGACTCTAGAAAATGAAGACTTGAAGAATCTCTGGCTACATTATGAAGACGGAGAAGATTGTAGGGTTCTTTGGAAGACCTTCGAGATATTGCTTGACGAATTTCTGGCATCACCAAGATGGAGCATTCAAGATTGAAGGGCAAGATGGCGCAAGATCTCAAAGTCCTCCGGGGGCTACTGTTGGGTATATGCTAAATGGATATCACCATAGCACGTCTCTAATCCGGATAAACCGGGTGGCCCACAGTTGGTAGCATGGCCTACGGCCTACTAGGCGGCTCAGTTAGACGGATACTGACATGGGTATACCCTGTAGATACTCGAGTTTAGTATATACGGTCTAGATACGGTGCAAGCCCACGGCGTTGCCACAGCCCGATGAAGACTTCGAGTGGCCCATGGACTCTCAATTACTTGCGAGACAAGAAGAAGCTTAAAGATAGAAAGTTTAAAGGGAAAACCCTAATCTGTAACTGACTCGACCTGCTACCCGAGACCTAGTCTATCTATATAAAGGCTAAGAGGGGGCGGCGAGGAGGACACACGCAACCCTAGTTTCCACAACTCTTGCCAGATTGCATCTGTGCACCCCTGTAATCTTTGATTCCTCCATTAATTCCAAGATCAGACAAGCAGGAGTAGGGACCTCTACGTGGTTTGAACCTGGGTAAACCTTGCGTCCCTGTGTGCTTGTTTGCTAGCCGATTGATGCCTCCAGCACTCCCTCCTTCTCCAAAACCAAGTCCATAACAATGGGCATTGATGAGTTAAACCCTTGTCAGATACAAAAGGGAGGCCCATGTCGGATAAAGGAAGGCTACGCAGGAGTCATCGACATACTCGGAGCCTTGGAGTACAAGACACAAAGACTAGTTAGTATTAGTGTAGGACTCTTTACCTTGTCCGGCAAGGTCCTTTCCCTATATCCCTAGGTTCTGGTGCCCTTATAAGCCGGACCTATGGGAGCCTTTAGGGCACAAGGTCAGATACGATTCATAACACCCTCGCACAGTGAATCGATCTCTGTAATCTGGCGTATTGCCATTATAGTGATTTATAGTAGGAGTAGAGTTCTTCCATTGTTGTGGGCCTTGAACCTGGGTAAGCTATGTTACCTTGTACCCACAATCTCTCCACCTTAGCTCACGTCTCTAAACACGCTCTGTGAGGACCCTTCCATGGCGTACTCGTTGGCAATACCACGACAAGAGATACTATGGTTTACTTTCAAAATCAACCATAGAATCCTCCACTATGTAGAGTTTACATTACATTCCTTCTTATACTCCACATACTTATTTGAATGGTTTGCGAGTACATTAAAAGTACTCATGGCAATGTGTCCCTAGATATCAACAGGACCAGACTATGAAGAAGAGTACCTGGACGATGGCATCGATTCCGCAAACTAGTTGTGTTTCCCTTGGCTAGCTTGCATGTGGAAGTTTCGTGAAGAGTCGTGATGGCATAGTACCCATCCTTGTCTTAAATATCCGCTTCATTGAACTCTAGTTTCAGCCCGATGTGGCTCTATTGTATGACTATGACCTAATGGCCAAATTTGTTGTATTTTTGATATTGGTGGAATTATTCTCCATGCACATTGATCATGGGATCATGGATATAAACATAATTAAGGGTAATTCAGATACTTAGTCTAGGTCTGACATTGCAGACACGCAGCGATGCGAATATTACCCAAAACCAAGAGAACCCGTGAATCATTCAAAAACCGAAAGCATCCAAGCAAGCTAACAAAATTGTTCCCTAATTCTTGCACGATGCTCGGTTTACAAGGGAATAGGGAAATGTCAAATCATGGAAGCTTCCACGAATGCATGAAGGGTTTATGTGGTCACTGGTTTTGGAATGAAATCTTTGAAAGTTGCGCTTTGACAAGGTCATGTAATGGGTCGGTTGGATTTGGCCACACATATTAATCCTAAAACTAACTTCCATATTAGCTGAAAATGGAAAATTTGTTTCCGCGTCTGTTCCACCAAAAACGTTGTTTCGTTTCCATTTCTGCCAAAATACTTTCATTTTTGTTTTGATAAATTATGTTTACATTTCCATATTTTCATTCCATTTTCATTTTTGCACGCAAAAATTGGAAACTTTCTCCTCCATTTTCATCCCTACCCTCATTGTTCTCTTATTCTTCGCTAATTGGTCTATCCTTTCTGGTCCTTTCTCATCCTCCTTAAGTTGGAATGAATAGATTTTTCCTCAAGAAATACTTACAACGCAGACTTTAGAGGAAAATGTAATGGTTTCTAGTGCTAAAAATGAAACAACATACATAGGAAAAATCCTACCTGACAGAATCCCCAATTTTTATCTTTGTTTTCCATATGAACCCCGAAAGTCGGGTTCCACAATCAACACATAACGGAAGAGGGTATAGAACCAGCATCCATGTAACATAGCTAAAATAAATGGTTTAGTTGGCCAGTGAAGTAACAATCAACATGATCTGCAAAACAAGTTTTCTGCTTCATAACAACCAAACGTTGTGTTAGATCCAACTTCAACACCTAGAGGAAAATGCTGAATCAACATCATCAACTTGTTTGCCCCTTCCCTTGGTGAGTTTTGACTATTGTGAAGATCTGGCCAATATTTGATCAAAATACAAGCCTAACAAGTTAATTTACCTATAGATTTATCAGCATTCCATGGAGCAGGATGTAGAGTGGCTTGTGGTGGGGAGGTAGTGACTACTAGAGGCTGTTGTTGCGTGGTAGCGCAGTATTCGGTAGTCGGTCAAGAGGTGGCAGTATGGATCAATCACCTCACCACGTCGCCATTAGCGGTGCACGAGTTTGGCAAAACGGGCAACTCTCATGGTTCTTCGATGACGACGACCTTTGTGGTCATGTGGATGACGTGGTGACTAGTACTTGAGCTGATGATGACCTTTCGATGTTGGTGGAGAAGATGCCCCTCCACCTCTAGACTGGTTTGATCTGGCTCGCATCAGGTGCTACATGTGGTGACCCTTGTGGATGGGTCAAGTCATGCTTGCTACCGGTAGGTGCTATGAATGGTGGCTTCTAGGGAGGCATCAAGTCATGCATGTTGCTACTAGATCGAAGGAAGTGTGACGGTGACATGAGGCGAGGTGGTGGGATGTTTTTGTTTTTCAACATCTCCTCTAGAGGTATCTTGCTTTCCAGTTCTTGAGAGTCGGACAAGAGATGATGGTATAGGCGGCTACATCGACGAGTATGCTCACTCTCGTGGAAACACATGCTCTTTGATCAGGATATGTTGAGGCACGTCCATGTCGTGTCCTTGCTGAGGATGGTGGATCGAAGCTTGACTTTGGAGATGAAAATCCTAAGTTCGACCTATGGTTGGATTCTTCACCCTCGGTGCATGCGCAACAGTTTCCTTCTTGAAGGCTTAGCTTAGGAGTTATATATTTTGTTGTTGTTTATGTCCTTTTCCATAGATTTAGCGGTTGTATGGTGGAGTTACTCACGTGGCATACGACATCTGGTTTCTTTTCCGATTCGAACATGTCCAGCTACTGGATTTTGCTTTATGAACAAAAAGCCTATATATGCATCTCTCGATGCTGAGGCCAAGACTCTGTTGCCCTTTTAAAAGAAAAAATATCAACATTACTTCAAAACAAGCTAAGTTATGATGTTTCTAGATTGCTAAACATATTGCAGTAACTCTCTACCAATGTAGACACTTCTACTTGCCAATAGAAAATGGAGAATCCGCTAGAAGTACTGAGTAAAACACCTGGGTAACGATGAAGAATCGGGATAAGTGAGACAAGTGGGTTCTCACTTTTACATCTCTATATCAACTCTGTATTAAGTGGGATAAGTCACAAATCTTATTTATGACTTACACACTTGTCTCACTTAGTCTAGAGTTAATATGGATATGTAAAAATGAGAACTGGCTTATCCCACTTCTACATCCCTAAACTTGGGCATGGTTCCTTGCACAAATTGGATTGCTCACCACACCCCTAATGTACTCAGCAGCAATACCCTAAAGGAAAAAATGATGCATTGTCTCCTTGTGGTGACCCAACACACCACTACAGGTTGTAGTGCACAAGTCGTTGACATAATATTCACGAAGTACCATTATGCAAATATCACATCCCTCAAAGTGGTACAATAGAAACATTGTGGGTCCGCAACTTTTACATGTTCATAATGTTTAAACAAAATTATACAAAGGTTTAGAAATCCTCATCGATCCATTGAGGACTTCTTCGAATGTTGAAGTTCAAACTAACTAATTTGAGTAGCAATGGCATCACTAGATGAAATGCCAGTGGAGCTCAACAACTTATTCTAGGTAAATCTATGTTGCTGGGCTCATCTATTCTATCCTAACAACTACTCTTATGTTTCCATGTCTTCAAGTTCTGCTCCATATTATATACCGTAGTCTACTCAATGTCTCTAGAAAGATCCATCTCCTCGTAATAGACCTCTCTATCGTCACTGTTTATACTATTCTCCTATATCTCGATATTCTCATAGTGTAGCAAGGATTAATAAGATATTTTAAGTACGAGCCTACTTTGCAAGTTATATAGTTGGTTGTAACCGTGGATCAAACATCTAGGTTCCTATTTTGGTTTTCAAATTAGTTTATCATCAAAGGTTGCTTTTAATATAGAAAACTATGACCATCAGTTTTCACGGGTTGTTAGAAATTTCTTGAGTTCCTTTCCATGTTGCGTTTGCAATCCATTCCTCGTAAGGAGTATCATGACACGTTTTTCTATATTAAAAGCAACCAAAGTGCAAAAATACAAGATTTTGAATGAACAAAATATTTTCATTTGCCTAGGATCCTTCCTAGTTTCTAATCCAGTTCTAGGGTTACAAACCTACAGTCAACACAATGCTCTGATACCAACTGAAGCGACTCGACTCAGTAGGGGTCCAATTCTCTATCCTCTTTAGTGCTAGTCCCTAGATAGACTCGCTAGCACACACAGTTCAACATGTAATATCATGAAAAAAAAAGGTCATAATTCTATTACATCGAATGATCCAGAACTTTGCATAATCACATTCAAGTTGAATAGCAGAAGGGCTATCTCCTCATAAACAAAGATCAACAACGAAAGAATATAACTATAAGAGATCCATAAAGATCTATAGGCAAACACATGCTGTGTATAGACTCATAACCCTAACATCATACCTCACTTATCTTCAGGACAACCTGCAACATAAAAGGTTGCAGCCACAAATGGTCAATATTTTGAATGTATTGGAAAGTTCACTATTTATGATGGACACAAATCACATCCTATATTGTACATGCTTTTTGGCTTGGTGCAGTTTGGCTGAATTTTGCATAAAGCAATGGCTTTATCCTATCATTTGATAAACATAGTTTTCATCTAATTAAGTGGTACCATTGGTTGAAAGCAGTGAACCTGGGTACCACCGATAGAAACCAGTGAACCCTCCTACCCTTGTACACCCATCAAAATTTTAATTAAAGAAATTGGAATGGTGAGATTCTCGGTTAGCTTTAGAGTCAAATTGCTCATAATTGTAAGTAACCAGGGATATGGCTAAGTACTTATATTTGACACTCTCGAGATGTACAATTTACCCACAAGACCAAATCAACCCCCGCACACATACCACCCAGATGTGGCACAACCGAGAGAAGACTGAGACAAGACCTTTCAGAAGTAGTCCCCCGTTCTCCAGACGGACCCATACAATCTACACCATCTACATCTGTTGGTCACGTCGGGTCGGGTTTCACCAACATACTTAGTCAGGATAGAGCCATGTGATATGTGGTTGTACAAGGAAGCTTCTAAAACACTAGGCGCCTCCAATCTCTTTAAGCATGGGTGGCTTTCCGCATGTGCACATAAGACAAGAGCGGGCCGTTGAAAGGGCTGAAACATGATTGGCACCCACCATAAAATATCAATTCTAACA
Source organism: Avena insularis (assembly GCA_023614405.1). Classification (NCBI taxonomy): domain Eukaryota; kingdom Viridiplantae; phylum Streptophyta; class Magnoliopsida; order Poales; family Poaceae; genus Avena; species Avena insularis. The sequence goes on along the minus strand of CM042692.1, from coordinate 41,676,022 downwards.
CCTAGGTAGTTCATGAAGTTAAGTTGGTTTTCAACCTTTGAAAAAGACACTTTTAGTATCACAAACTTATTTCACAGAACTACTATAGGGCTAAGCATTAAAATCCTACGCTTTCTTCTACTCAACAGTCAGGGATACATGTGGCTAACCTATCTGGGTTGCACTGCATAGCATAATACTATATAAGACTACACATGCATATTAAGAAAACACTAAGTGCATAGGAAAAATATTGGGATATTGATGTAGTGAACTTGCCTCTTGTTGAAGTTGTCGGAATCACTCTCTTCACAAGACAACGGTTACTCTCTGATCAATCTACACGATTCACAAACATTACAACGAATAAACAAACCAGATAGACACACCAATCAAGGAAATACAAGGAATTAATCAAAGCATGCTAGAAGGTTTGGATTAGTTTACAAATATTTTATTAAACCAAGACTTGTTCACCTAGTACCTTATTAGTATTAGATTTCAAACATTTACTTTCATATGGTTGCTTTTGACCACATAGTGCTTATAGTAGCACTAGATCACATGCATCTACTATGTTGTAGATATGTTTGTAAAATAGTTTCATTTATCCCTACTGTACAAATAAATCATTTATGAACATTTTGCATAAAGGTTTCATTTTAAAACCATCTCCTTCAATTTTATAAAGTTCAAAATAGCATTTGAAAGAGGTAAGGTTTCATATTTAAATAACATTTTTGTAAACCAAAAAAATAATTTTACTCTCTAGTCCTATTGTAGAGAGGACTAAAATATGAGCATTTTGCAAAAAGAATCATTCCAAAACCATTTTTAGAATTTAAATTATGCCTATAATGGATAAATGAAAAATCTGTAATATTGCTCAAGTTAAAATGTCCAAATTTGAAAAATAACAGTGGTATACTATAGTACTAGTCACAAGGATTTCAGAATGGTATTATTTGAAAAAATTTGATTTACAGAATAACTACTATAATTTAAATACCCTATATTAGAGTTTAAATATTTAAATAATTTTCTTCAGCAAAATTCAAATTTTAATTCATAAACGTGTAGCTCATATTTTTCTGAATCTAGGCATATATTATATGCTAAATTTGTACATGTGAAAAAAATTCTATGATTTTTGCAACATTAAACCATTTTCTATCAATTAAAAACCAATTTTAACAATATTTGGCAGCCTTGGTGTACGCGACCGCCAGAGATGCTTGATCGACTGACTGGCCGGTGACACAACATGTTGACGTGTCGTGCCATGTGGCGACCAGATAGGCTGATACCCCTACGACGCCAGGATCTAATCGTGGCCGCCCATTGGGGATCTGGCGGCTAGGAAAGAAAGTGAGGGGAAAGCTCACCGGAGAGGGCACCGGAGTTGGGGAAGATGGGGTGGACGGTGCAGTGGTTGACCACGAGTTGGCGGTAGTGGTCTGCGGTGAGCGTGGAGAGGACGACAGGATGCGGGAGAGGATGGCAAAGACGATGGCATCAGCGTCACCTTCCTTCGCTTCCTAGAGCTTTGGTGGCAAGAAGATGGAGAGGTGTTGGCGACGGCGAGCTTTGGGAGATCGCAACAAGGTTGTTGCCCTATACGAGAGAGAGGGACGAGGGAGCGAGGGGTGGTGCTAGGTCAAGGGGGAGAGGATGGACCCGGGAGGGGCGGTGATTTCTCACGAGGTCGATGGCGATGACCTAAAAACGGCACCGGCGAGAAGGAGCTCCAGCAAGAAATAGCTACAGCCTGGGGGCGAGAGGGTGTGCGGGAAAAAGCAGGAAAGAGAGAGGGGTGTAACGACTTTAAGGGGGTGCGCAGGAGAGGTTGGGACGAGTGGGGGAGTGGGAAGTGGGGAGAGCTAGGGAGATGACGATGTGGTCCTCAGGTGTCACTCTGTGCCAGCAGCCGCAATAAGACAGAAAATGCAAGCGTTATCCGGAATGATTGGGCGTAAAGCGTCTGTAGGTGGTTTTTCAAGTCCGCCGTCAAATCCCAGGGCTCAACCCTGTACAGGCGGTGGAAGCTCATGAGCTTGGTCTTACTTCACCCTAAACGAAAGAAGACTTCCATATCTAAGTTTAGCTCAGGCGTAGTTACCTTCTTTTTGGGCGTTGGACATGGGAGCGGTTGGGAACGAAGGCGGTGTGGGGCCTGGGCGTCAGCGAGAGAAGGAGGGGTACCAGGCCAGGTGGGCCGGTTAGGCTGCGCCGTGCGCACGGTAGATAGCAGGAGCGGCGGGAAGGCTAGTCGGCTGGTTGGCCTAGCTGGGCTGGCCCAAAGGCTGGCTGGCCCTTTTTATATATTTTTGTTTAACCCTTTTCTTTTTTATATAAAATAAGCTTTATAAAATAAACTTTTGTTCCAAGGAAAAATATCCATAATGCCATTTAGCATTTAATACACCATGGCTAACCTAGAGATTTGCAAAACTAGGGTTTTAGAAAAAACTATTTTCAAAACCAAAACATTAAATTTTATAAATATGGTTTTGTAAACATATTCTTTGTCGATTCCACTTAGGAATGGCATATGGCAAAAAGGTTCTCAAGATTGTTTTAATACAATATTTTATTTATTTTCTTTTTAGACCCAAATATGTTTTCAAAATAAAAAAATAGAATTAATATTTTACTCTCCAAATAACCATTTTATAAAAATACCTTTTGTTAACCCATTTCCATTATGGCTTTATGGGAAATTCTTTGAAATTCCAAATATGATTTTATATTTTGGCTCAAAACAAAACATTTACCCAAATATGGGAAACAAATATATTAAACTAGGAATGTTTTGTAAATATTTCATAAACCAAAATTTTATTAGGGTTTGTTTTATGAAAGAAGGGTTTTGTGGATGAAACTATTTGGCAAGAGGTTTTATGTTTCATCAAAACCATTTTAAGAACTTTTTCCCATAAAACTAAATAACTTTAATAGGGTTTGAAATATATAATTTTCTTTAGTCTCTTGTCCCAAAACTCTTTTGTTGGAAACAGGGTTTGCTTTATTTTCAGAAACCTTGAAAAGTTTGTTTTCTTTTGAAAAGTCAAATAAGGGAAAGAAAAAATTTAGCCACTATTTAAATAATTTTATTTTATTTTTAACATTTCAAAATTTGAAAAGTTTTGGGTCGTTACACCATGCATGTTACCTTTGTCCCAGCAATTTATAAGGGGCAATGTGGCCTCCTAAGAGAGGGTTGGACTCTATTAGATTGGTAGCACTCATACAGCTCGAGGAGCCCTTGTAGTTCTCGTGTTCATCCAATTAATCAGATCGTGCAGGAGTAGGAGTTTTACCTCGCAAGAGGGCTCTGAACTTGGGTACTTCGAGTGTCTCGCTACGCTTACTTGTGCTTAATCTCGCATGCGGACGCTGCCGCTAGCTTCCCTGCTTGCTCCTACCCTCTATCATACCTTCTTAGATACTGCCATTCCACATACGACAATAGTAATGGCTATGGTTGTCTCTCGAGAAGGTTCTAGAATGTTCTACTTGTATAACTTTGTAATCCTAGGTTTTACTGCTCGACTTTCATACTAAATTCTAGGATTTGGTCTCTGTTTAACTAGATTTTCTCCTATGTTATTTCTATGGTCACCACGGTTAGTTGATTAGGGTTTGTACTTGTGCTCTTGCTTAGATATTTTAGTTCTAGGATTACTATGTACTGATCCATCCAATTATATGATCAATACTTTGTTTGCTTTCTTAGTTACAATGTTAGTTCACTACTAGCTTCCTGTCAATATCTAAGTTGTGCATCACTACTACTAGAGTGTGTGTAGCTGTTTTAGTTAATAAGGTAGTCAAAATCCATAACTCATCTAACGTGGACATGTTTAGTTGCACTAGATTACTGTTATATACTTATGTCAACTGTTGTTTTACTTTTCTAGGTATTGCTAGTCTTAACTATAGATGGAAATTGATTTCCTCTTTCACTAACTACTGTTGTTACTTACTGTTACTTGAATTCGTGGTTCAGGGTTTTACTGTATGTGTTCACTTAAGATGATTTCTTCTCTACTTCTCCCTTTTCTTCCTCAGGTGATCAAATGATCCTATCTAGGGAAGGAAATGGAGATGTAAAGTTTAAGTTCTTTAAGATGATTTATTAATTAATCCTAGTATGTGCCAACTAATCTTAGAGGCATGGCTTTGTGGTGTTCTCCATTGATGGAGATGCATAGAAGCTAGCCCTAGCTTAGTATAGGTTCTACCTAATGATACTCTCTCTGCCTAATCTATTCTAAAGTTTAGCTATAAACCTATGAAGACTCCAAAATGGGCTTGAGGAAGATCTGGTGCAGTTCTTCCTACTTATGGCTCTTGTTTTTGCCTCTTTGTCCTCTTTAGATCTTTCTCTCCCACTAGTGGGTGTGGAAAGATATTTTTCCTGTCTCTTAATATCTGGTCTGAGAGTGTTTCTTATGAGATTTGCTCTGAGGATTGTGATCTTTGAGATCGGTCTGGGGTGCTATTTACAGTGTTCTAGGGTTCATGTTGTTGTGACACCTTAGTGCATGCAAACAATAACTAAGCTACTTATACCGCCTCTCTAGCTTGGATTCTAGTATTCTAACCAGCTTATGTCATATGCCATAAGTGGCATGTCGGTTAAGGGCTAAATTGGTAAATTTACTGTTTTGGAATTTGACAAGTGGATGTTCTTGTTATTGTCTTTATGTGTTTTCTTGCCAGATTCACTTCTACAAAAAATTCCTAGTATCTATTATTGTTTTGTTATCATGTTTAGTTGTGGTAAGATGTTCATATTCTTTTCCATTTTCCTTTGTCATTGATTTTACTACAGAATCCATGTTTGAGGGTAGGCTCTTACTGTCAATTGCTTTTTCTACTGATTTTGCTACTAATATTTTTGTACCTAGCTCTATTTATTTTTCTTGTTGTATTTGTGGCTATTTTTGTACCTAGCTCTATTTATATTGCTAGTTGCTAGTGCTAGCTTTTGCTGCTGGTTGTTGTTGCTACTTATTGTTGTTGGTCTCTAATGCTGTTGTTGTAGCCTCTGCCATATATTTATTGTTGTCTCTCAGTTCTATACTTGCATTTGCTTAAACCCCTCAAACACAAGAGTTCTAGGACTAGTTCCTAGAATTCCAATTGGATTCTATATCAAATGGTTTTGCCATGGGGCATAACCAACATTTTAACATCACAACCTTGCTTTTACCTTTGTTTGTTTTGCAGGTCAATATAGGCTATAAAAGCAAGAAGAGCAAGAATGGGATAAGTAGATTAGGCTTTAGTTTATGTTTCTTTCTTTTCTTTTTTTGGAGTTAGTAATAGGTTTATTTCCTTTGTAATTATATGTTGTAAAGAATAGTCTCTATCATAAATTCAATAAAGATTTCTCTCCTTTAAATTGTTTTCTTTACTTTTGTATTTGTATGTATTATTTTAATTGTGAATATATGAATTCAAGTTTGAATTAGTCAAACCTCCATTTTGAATTGCATAGTCACTATTTCTTCTTAAGTGTTTAGAATGCATGTGTATGTGTTGATTTGAGCATTGCACTTAAACTATGATGAAAATCATTTTAAAATCCTAAATTTGGAAATTACAAGTTCATTTTGAAATTTGAATTCAAATCCTAGTGTTTACCTAAATCAAACTTCAACACTAGAGTTCAATCTCAATCACTTGTTTTTTCACACTTTTACAAATGCATGCTATGCAACCCACTCATCACAAATCAGTCCTCTAAACGCTCCTATTTTTCAGTCATCACACTCCTCTTTGTCACGATCAGACATTGTCAGATCTTAATCTTTAAGGATTTTTTTTTTTTTTGAGAAATTCGTCTTAAAGTTCCTATGAGTTTCCTTGGAACCAAAGAGGCCATTGCACCGGCTTGTTTCTTTTCTTGGCTAGAAAAGTAATGTCTGATTCTAGATTCGAAAAAAAAATGTAATGTCTGATTCAATCTTCTTTTCTGTAGCTGTTGCGTGATTGATGTTTAGTTTATGCGCACAAACATCCCGGCATGTTTCATCCAGAGGAGCACACAAAAGGGAATTTCTCCAAGTTCCAACAAAGGCTCTACGGATTACATCAGATTAATTAATAAAAGCTGGGCAAGGCAGGGCACACCATAGTACTGTAGGATAATGTTGAATGGTAAACCTTTTTAGGCGATATATTGTTATAAACCTGAGTTCGTAGTACAGTTAACTAGCTTTTGTCAGATTATATAACAGCACCGGTATGATATATGTTGGCAACAGAGCATGCATGTGCAAGCGTGGCCGTCTTGTTCCAGTTAGACTGAGAGTAGCAGTTACTCAAATTAACACACTGCACGCGGCTAGGATACTGGTGTTCTACACTTCTTGTGCTGTTGCCTGTTGGCGTAGTTAAACTCCGATCGAGTATCGCAGCTAATTGAGCAGTCGGCCGATAAACTTTCCCAGAGTGCGATGCGTCTTGTTCTGCATGTAATGATTCCCATCACGGGATCATGCAAGCCATCAGTGCCTGCGCACGAAGAGAACTGGCCTGCAACTAGGTAGCTAGCCTCGCGGATGCATGTGGCCGGCCATGTGTGCTCGCCGGACGGCCAGCCGGACGGGTGATCGCTGGTCCACACAGAAATATATATTCCGCATGTGGGCAATTCAGCCACTTGCAGGCGAGCATTAATCCTTGCTCTTGAACAGTTCATGCATTAGTGATCTGTGCGTACTACTGTAGTGTGGGCTGCATGCAGGTATAACTCGCAGCCAATATTGGTTAAGATAGGCCGTCCCCTTGTCGACGACGCCTGGGATGTTTTCCAGTTGACGATCATGTCGGACGACGGACGTGTTACGCGCGGGGGGCCCGACGCCGGGTGCCTCGCGAACACGTACGTACAAGGACAAGCTCGCGGGCGGCCGGCCAATGGATGCGGAAAGCCCGCTCGCGGCTGGACCATATGCATGCACGCATCGATCCCGCCCGCCTGGCCAAATGATCGTGCCGCCGCCGCCGTGGGCCGCCTGATCGACCGAACGGATCAACGAATGCACGCCAAGGCAAGGAAAAGTGTTACAGTATTGTACGAGCACACGGTTATTACGGTAGTTTAGGAGGATTTTAGTCTAACTTGTCTTATACTCAAAGATGATCTCTATACGTTTATATATACTCGTCCATAAGGCTCAATAATACATCCATCATAATTTGTCAATCTCTCTCTATCGTTCTACATGATTTCAGAGCAGCAAGATCCTTGACCTAGCCGCCGCACACGCTTCCGCAACGCGCCGCCCCCACCTAGGGAGGTCGATCTCCATGATCTCCGCCGGAGGCCGCGCAACCCGTACGCAGGGTTCGTCCACCGATTCGTGACCGGCTGCCCTATAAGTCTTTTTTTCCGATCTCTTGATCGGTTTTTGTTTTTAGTTTACCAATCTTAGATCGTATTGAGTCGCCCACCGCTATCGTCATCGCCGCGCCTCTACTCCAACCATCGGTATCGACGATCTACATCGCGCCTGTGCGCCTGCTCTCTCCACTGTTGTGCCTGCCTCGGCAGGCTATTGTGGCCTCACTACAGGCTGCCGCGGCATTTCCCCCTCGGATCGTCTTCGTCATCATCGTCCGGGACTTCACCGACAATGCCGCCATCGACTCTGATCTACGCGTCATCCATGCCATGGCGCCTACGGCGCACCGTCGGTCTGATCAACCGATCTCGCGCCGGTCTACGCCAAGCATGTCCCCGAGCACGCGCCTACCACCGATCGAGCTACGGATTGCCACTGCGTCGCCCCTCCAGGCCGTAGCGCCGCGGCCTTTGGTCCACACCACCGGCTTTCAACGTGCCTCCCCTTTGCGAGTATGTCGCTGGTGGTCTCTCAGCCGCTGCACCGACTCGCGCCCTGCAACTATGCCGCCCCCTCGGGTAGTAGCATCATTGCACACGGTCAACTTTGCCGTCCATGCGCATTGACGTTCTCGGCTTCCACCGGGCCATCTCCTACGGTGCGGATGGCCTCCGTCTACACACGGTCTTTGTCACGTCGTCGGGTTCTTGCTCGCCTACTTCAAGCACCGCCGCCGCACTTCACAAGGTAACCTGCATGGCAACCTCTCGTTGTCGCAGGTCCCACCGACTACCCCATCGCCTCTAGGCATCCAGCATGATCACCCTAGGTCGATGTTGTTTTTGCCGCCTTCTATGTCTTCGTCCACTACAACTTCGTCGCCAGCATCATCGCTTCATCCCTGACTACACCACCTGCTACTCTACTCCGACAACCGCGGACAACATTGGCATCTCTCCCTTCGCCACACTGCGCCTCGCAACCGCTCTGGAGGCCTCATGTGAGACCAGGCACATGGCTTAATAGGATTGATAGAATACTCATACCAACAAGTTGCACCTTCTTTTCCGGAAGCTCATTTGAAAAGAACTCTAAGGTTAAGTGTGCTTGGCCTAGAGCAATTCTAGGATGGGTGGCCGACCGGGAAGTGGGTACCGGGTGCGCATGAGTGAGGACAAAGTGCGTAAAAAAGACTAGTGTTGGTCTATGGGGCCAGTCTAGATATCCTATTAAACTGCCAGGAGTGATACGCCCGGGGCTCAGTGGACAGGGTGTTAAAAGTGGTATCAGAGCCGATCCTCGCGGTTACACGGGTGTGCGGGTCAGTGGCGGGACATGTGGAGCATGGCGCGTGTGGCCCAGAGTGGACACGACATGACACATGTGCCAACACTGGATGCACAGACGCGTGGAAGAGGGGACGTTCATGGCTTGTGCTTGATCGATGAGGGCATCGATCTTCTAAAGGGTGGGTGTATGTGGGACCAGGCACATGGCTTAATAGGATTGATAGAATACTCATAAAAGTTGCAACTTCTTTTCTGGAAGCTCATTCGAAAAGAACTCTAATGTTAAGCGTTCTTGGCCTAGAGAAATTCTAGGATGGGTGACCGACCAGGAAGTGGGTACCGGGTGCGCACGAGTGAGGACAAACTGCGCAGAAAAGACTAGTGTTGGTCTGTGGGGCCAATCTAGATATCCTATTAAGCTGCCAGGAGTGATACCCCTGGGGCCCAGTGTACGGGGTGTTACACCTCATCTGCTAGTCTCTCTGACATGGCGACAAGCTCGCGATGGTCTCTGCCCCTCGCACGCCTGGTACTGGCAACACCGGGAGTGACTTTGTCCCCGACGCGTTCCCAAGTCTGGCAAGCTCGGATCGGCGCCTCATATTCATCGGGCTTTGACAACGTCTTCTTCGGCATCTACCCCTCTACGACTGCCTCGACCACGTCACCGACGAGTTCTTCTTTGCATACTCGGTTCTGGCAAAACCAGAGTGTGCGTTCGTCCCCGACATGCGCCTAGTTCTGGCAAAACTATGGCTTCATCTCGTCCTCGATGGCTCGGACTCCATCGACCCTCGGCAAGCCTCCACGGACCCTTGGAAGCATCCTCAGCAAGCCTCCGTGGACCCTAGGCACGCCTCCATGGACCCTCGGCAAGTCTCCACGGACCCTCGACGCGTCTCCGTCATTCTCCACGCGCACTATGCGCTTGCGGCTTCACGTGCAGCTACCTCGACACCGGCATCCCCGACCATGACATCGACCATGGCGACCCCTCGCACGGCTACCTCGACCACGGCATTGCCCAAACGCTCTCGGCTCCCTTGATATCGGCACAAGGGCTACCACCTTGCTTGAGCATCATCAGCTTCCTCTACAGTCCAAGCTACTGCGGCACGAACACCGTCCGCCATATTCCCGCTCCTACTGCGGGGGATGTCAGCCTACTGGATGCCACTTCGGTTTCTCTCCAGTCTGACCGTCCGCAACGTTCCAATTGTTCACCATGCTACCGCTATGAATGCGGGGGATGTTAGAGTATTGCACTAGTAGAAACCAGCCCTTTAGTCCCGGTTCGTAAGGACCTTTAGTCCCGGATTGCAAACCGGGACAGCCAGATCGGGACTAAAGGTCCGGCCTTTAGTCCCGGTTCTGTTACAAACCGGTACTAGAGGTCCACTAAGTGGCCCCGCGAGCCGCGCTAGGCTGGAGGACATTTAGTCCCGGTTCGTGTTACGAACCGAGACTAAAGGTTCCCTGTCGCGGCAGTATTTTGGGCCATTTGGCTACCGCGGCAGGAGATGGGGTTTTAGGGTTTTGTGTTTTTCTTTTCATTTTGTGTTTTGTGTTCAATTATTTTTCATTTTGTGTTTTCATTACAAACAAGTTTTCGTATACATACACAACGCTACTACACAGTACTTGTACACGTTGATGCATATATAATATAATTTCTCTTACAAGCATATATACATGCATGGAGGTCATTACATGGAGTCCCAACCGGGTCCAGAGCCTGTCTATTTGATTACATGGAGATCACTACATGGATGCTTTAGGGTCTATCTATAGAGTATTCTCCGTATTGGTGTATGACCTCGTCGACCAAAAATCCAGCCAATTCCTCTTGGATTGCTAGTAGGCGGTCCTCTCGTAAGAGCTTGTCCTACATCACCTCCAACTATAAAGAAGGAAATCATATGAATTAGACTCAACACAACTTATTGTAATAAAAATAAAGGTGAATATATTTTTTACTTACTCGAACAGTTTCCAAGGGCTTCTTAGTAGTGATGCGAATGAACTCGCACACGTAGAATTCACATAGATTACTCCCCCGTGGCTCCCTCGGGGACTTTAGAAGAATATAATTCAATCAAATAATAACTCTAGCATGATAAATGTACATAAACTAGAATTAAATAGATGCACGGATCTAGCTCGTACTACTTACCGGGATCGGTTTAAAAATCAGCTCCTCACGCTATTGACCGCACACCTTGTTCTTGAACCATGTCCAAACACTACCCGGTAAAGAAAATGAATGTATGAGTTAATAACTACTTGATATTTCAGAAAATGAATGAAAGAAACCGATATAGTGCGATAATGGTTGAAATTACCTCTGGAGCATATCGATAATGCTGCGGTACTCTTCCATGTCTTTGTTTAATGAGTCCATGATTTGAACTCTTCCCAAGTCAACAAAAATGCTTAGAAGAATCCGGTGGTAGCTACGCAAGGTTTACATACGTCAGTAACTCATCATTTACACTGAACATCGAGTAAGCAAAAGTTAATGTGTACAGACAATAACACACTCACTTGCAATGGTAAGGAAATAGTATTTCATTATAGAAATGTTGGTTCGTGAAAAACGGAGCAAGTTATGCTCGGTCTCCAGTGGCTTATCGTTTAGCACAGCTCCATTAACTCGATGTGGGTCAATGAACCCAAATCCGTTGATAGCCTTTCTTTTACATTCGAGAATCTTCAATCTACATTATTATAGCGTACAAAAGAATATAGTGAGTATACTTACCGGCAATGAATTGAACAAGCTGAGCTAGAGACTTAATTACATAAAATAAAGTAACCACTTACAGACAATAGCAACTGAGGATAGATTTATCGAGTTCCTTTAGATTGAATAACTGAAATAATTCTGTAAATTCAATAGGGACCTCGTCTTCAATGAAGTAATGCTCTTTTCGAACTTTCGCTCTGAGCCAATATCGCTCTTTTTTGATACTTCCATATACCATTCATGCAATCGTCGCATTTTTGTTGGCATATCCCGAAGCCTCTCAGAACTGACCAGAGGCTCCCCGTGAACAAATTTGGGTGCTACATCAGCCTTGGGCATATCATCGCCATTAATAATGTCATGAATAGACATATTACATTGCTCGACCAATATCTTAGCCGTTTCCATATCCATAGGTTCTCCCCCATATAGTTGAGGTTCGGGTATGTACACCTGGAGCAGGGAGATCGATTGATTTGCTAGTTTCCCTAGCTAGGGAATGTCTCTTTTGATTCTTTCGCTACCACTCGATTGTTTTGCTTGTTTCCCCAGCTAGGGAACGTCGGTTCTGATGCTTTCGCTACCACTCGATTGTTTTGCTGGTTCCCCCTGCTGGGGAATGTCTTTTGTGATGCTTCCTCTACCACTTGATCTCTTCTGTTTTAGTGTCTTCTGAAGACATCATGTATAGTTATCTGGAGCATTTAACTGAGCTTGGGATGGCTGCGTCAGTAATTTCCTAAAGTGTTCCTTGGTTTCTGGTTTTATTTGGACCTCTGGCTCAGGTTGTTTCTTTTTAAAATGAGCATCCACTTTGGCCCGTACGACTGCATCGGTCTCCTCGTCAGTAAGGTCGTAAGCCCTCTTGGGAGGAACCGGCGATACTCTTGGGAGGGGCAACAACTGTCGCTTTGGGTATCGGTTATCGCTCGATGGAGCGGAGCTATTCTTCCGCTTTCAGCCCTTAGTGGGTGGAGGCGGCTGTGTAGATTGAGATGGACTCGTGTTAAGGTCATGGATTGGACTTGGAGGTGGTGGACTTTTACTGGGAGGAGACAGTGCCCTTGGAGGTGGACTTTTACTAGGAGGAGACGGTGGCCTTGGAGGTGATGGATTGTTTCTCGGTGGAGAAGGTGGCCTTGGTGCCGAGCCTAGAAACTTGATGTATTCCTTTTTCCAAAAAATGAAGCCACTCGTGACTTCTCCCAGTGTCGTCTCCCCTTCACCTCCAGGGATGTCAAGCTGTAGTGATTGACACAGCGGTTGAACTTCATCCACACCGACACGAGCATAGCTAGCTAGAATCGGATTGCAATGGTACGTCACTCCCGGTGCAGAAGGTAAAGCAAAGCCGACCACCACCTTCATGGATATGTTCTTTAGTTCAACATGCAGCTCACAATTAGTCTTCTCCTTAATTGCATCCTGATACGTTGCTAACGTATCTATAATTTTTGATGTTCCATGCTTGTTTTATATCTACTTTCTTATGTTTTGTCCACACTTTGGAGTATATTTATACACTTTCTAGGACTAACCTATTAACAAGATGTCACAGTGCCACCTGCCTTTTTCTGCTATTTTTGGTCCCAGGAAAGTTAGAAAATGAATATTCTCGGAATTGGACCCGACAAAAGCCAAAGTCGTTATTTTCCCAGAAGACTCACGGAGCCAGAAGGGGAGACGAAGGGGGGGGCCACAGGGTGGCCAAACCACCCCTAGGCGTGGGTCCCCCTGGCCATGCTAGAGCATGGTGTGGGCCCCCTGGCCAGCCACCGACCTTGCCCCTTCGCCTATAAAATCCTCCCGATGCAAAAACCCTAAGTGGTCAATCAGAAATCCATGAAAAGTTCCGCAGTGCCGCCGCCACCGAAGGGGAGATTCGGGGGATAGAAAGTCTTTGTTCCGGCACCCTGCTGGGATGGGGAAGTTCCCCCGGAGCCATCTCCATCAATCTCCACCACCATCTCCATCGCCGTTGCTGATTCCCATGATGATGAGGGAGTAGTTCTTCCTCGAGGCTAAGGGTTCTATCGGTAGCTATGTGTTCATCTCTCTCTATGCATGATCATATTGTGATCATGAGCTTTGTAATCAAGTAGATCTACTTTGCTACTCAAGTGCTTTAATGGATCTCTGCTCTCCCCATGTGTGTGAAAGTGACAGCGTGTACACCATGGTGGCACTTAGGCTAGAGATTACAAATACTTTTTATGAGTTATATTTGGAGTTGGATGTTTCTATGAAATTGTGGTGGTTGTTGGAACCATCTAGTGCTCAAGGTGACATTGTGGGGTTATCTAGATGGGGAAAGCAGACTTTGAGGTGTGTTGTTATAGCCCTACCATGGATTAGAGTGTCCAACCGGAGAGTAGTTCAGATTAGTATCATGAAGATAAGATATTTCGATGAGAGTGTTCACTAGTGAAAGTATGATCCCTAGGCCTTGTTTCTAAACATTGAAACACCGTTTGCAACTAGATTTGTTACATGTTTGCTTGCTTCCATCTTTATTTCAGTTTTTCTTTAGTCTCTTCCACGCCATCAAGCTATTTTCTGGCATCGTTGTCTTATATCCATACCACTTGTATTTTACTATCTCTTTGCCGAACTAGTGCACCTATACACCTGACAAGTGTATTGGGTGTGTTGGGGACACAAGATACTTCCTGTATCTTGATTTTAGGGTTGATTGAGAGGGGATACCTTTGACCACTTCCTCCCTGAGTTCGTTAAACCTTGTGTAATCCACTTAAGGGAAACTTGTTGCTGCTCTACAAACCTCTGCACTTGGAGGCCCAACAACTGTGTACAAGAATAGAAGTGCGTAGACATCAAGCTATTTTCTAGCGCCGTTGCCGGGGAGGTAAGGTCAAAGGTACTCACATCCTCTGGTGTGAGTGATTGAAGTTATTTCCTTTAGATTCTGCAATTTTGTCTTTTTGTTTCTTGTTTTCACTAGTTAGGCTTAATGGAAAATAACAACAAAATTAGAGAGCTTTATAGTATTTATCTTGAGTTAGGACATGAAGTGTTTGAAGAGAAAATTAAAAAAACTATGGAACTTTATTTGCATGCTAATAGCAATGTTGTTAGTATGAATTCTTTGGACACCATTATTGCTAATGCTATGGAAAAGTCTAATCTTGGGGAAGCTAGTTTTTATGAAAATGATCTTTCTAGTTCCCCAGCTTTAGAAGATAGCTATTCTATTGCTTATGATGATACCAAACCTCCAATATATGATGATTACAATGATGAATATGATATTTTCAGTCCACCTACTATTGAGGAGAAAATTAATGATTACAATATGCCTCCTATATTTGATGATTATGGTGATGAGAATAATAATGATAGCTATTTTGTTGAATTTGCTCCCACCATAATTAATAAGAATGACTATGCTTATGTGGAGAGTAATAATTATTATATGCATGTGGCTCATGATAAGAATGTTTTATGTGATAGTTATATTGTTAATTTTATTCATGATGCTACTGAAATTTATTATGAGAGAGGGAAACATGGTTTTATGTGTCTCAACAATATTAAGTTTCACCTCTTTATGTTGAAAATTTTGAAGTTGCACTTGTTTTGCTTTCCTATGCTTGTTGCTTTGTGCTTTCATGACTTGTTTCTTTACAAGATTCCTATGCATAGGAAGTGGGTTAGACTTAAATGTGCTTCGAATTTTCTTCTTGATGCTCTCTTTTACTTCAATTCATATTTCTTATGTGAGCATCTTCTCAAACTATCATGCCTAACTTAAAGGCGTTAAAGAAAAGTACTTATTGGGAGATAACCCAAAAGTTTTAGATGAGTCTTGGAAGTTATGACCTCTGTAATAACCGCTCCTTATCCTGTTTATTTTCTTTTTATGCCGAGAGTAACCTCTAATGAGAGAGAAGTAATGCTTGGGAAAGTTGCTGTCCCGAAACAGATTTTTGTGCTTTGCTGTAAAAATTCGTGTAAAATCTCTGTATGTCGTTTTGAGGCGTGATTTTTTGTGCTTCTGATCCAGGTTGTTATCTAACTTTCGTTAGTTCAACACTTTTCGATTTGAGTAACAGAAGGTCTTCGAAAAAATTGGTTTTTACCTGCTCGTCTGTTTTGACAGATTTCTGCCATTATTTGCATTTGCCTCTTTATCGATTTCTTTTTGGGTTCTTTTTGGTGCATTGAGCTTTTTGAGGGAATTGCTACAGTAGCTTGTGTTTTTAATGAAAGTTTTGTTGTTTTAAAACTAAACCCCAAAGGTTTATTATCTTTTGAATGCACTAATGTTGCTAATGAAGATTGTGTGAAGTTTTGTATGAAGGAAATTTTTAGGTGTAGGGAAAGAATGATGTAATGAGATGAAGAATGGACTAAAGCTCAAGCTTGGGGATGCCACCCATGTCACCCCAAGAAATATTCAAGAAGTACAAGCGTCAAAGCTTGGGGATGCCTCTTCATCAATAAAAAATCTCAGGTTCTTCCAGACACTTCGTTTTTATTGTTTCATGCACAATTGTGTTGTTCTTGGAGCATCTTCATTTTTTTTAGTTTTTTTTGTTTGGTTTGCTTAAATAAGTTGGTTGGATCCCAACACACTTCTTTTGGAGAGAGACACACCTCGTTATTCATTACCTAGAACACTCTAGTTCTCATTCTTATTGTTTTGTGAGTGTTCTCTTTTGCTAGCACTGTGTTTAGCCTTAGTTTTCTTGTGCTTTCAGCTTAGAACTTTTTAGTTCTTCTTTTTGGATTTGTGAGACAAGCTCACTGATCTTTAGTTATTATTATCTTTGTGAGTTCTTTCAAATAAAGTTGATTTGGATTGGAAAAGAGTAGGAAAGTGATAAGTCCATTTTGCATCACTATTCTATATCATAATTTACTGTTATTCATTGATATATTTTATATTAAGAGATGATACTTATGTTATTTCATCTGTTTTTGCATGGTTGATGACTTTTGGAGCATGGACCGCTGTAGTCAGGATTCTGATGCAAAAGGTGCTGTTTGGAGGCAAAATTTGCGAAGATCAGAAAATCCGGGAAAATACATGGAAAAATCCTATTTTTCTAGAAGACGAAGAAAGCCAGAAGGGGAAGTGGAGATGGGCCACAGGGGGGCCACACCACCCCCTGGC
The DNA here is from genome assembly GCA_023614405.1 of Avena insularis. NCBI lineage: Eukaryota > Viridiplantae > Streptophyta > Magnoliopsida > Poales > Poaceae > Avena > Avena insularis. The sequence continues at coordinate 41,659,513 of CM042692.1, read as the reverse complement.
GCAGGCCATCCTAGGTCATGCCACCAGGTGGTGTGGCCGCCCTGGTCCACCCCTGGCTCTCCCCTCTGGCGTATATTATCCTCCCGAAACCCTAAGACTCAGGGAGTGACCACAGAAAGATTCCGCCGCCTCTGCGGGGTGGAAAACACCGAGAGAGAAAGATCTCTCTCGCAGATAGAATTCTGCCAGGAGAATTCCTTCCCGGACAGGGGAGATCGTCGCCATCAACACCACCATCAAGCTGGACTTCATCGGGATCATCATCACCACCATCATCTCCATCAGCACCATCATCACCACCTCCATACCGCTATAACAATTGGGTTGAATCTTGCATAGTTCTTAGGGGAAACTTTCCCGGTGTTGATTACTCTTTGTAGTTGATGCTATCGAGTGAACCGTTGAATTATCATTTATGTTCAGATTGTTACACATCATTATTTTATCTCTGGTCATGATCCATATGATGTCTTGTGAGTAGTTCGTTTTGTTCCTGAGGACATGGGAGAAGTCATGTTGTTAGTAGTAGAGTTGTGTTGAGAAACATTCAATGGTTTGATATTTAAGCTGTGGTGTATTTCTTCTAGTGGTGTCATGTGAACCTCGACTACATGACACTTCACCTATATGGGCCTAGGGGAATGCATTTTGTATTTGGCTACTAATCGTAGGGGTTGCCGGAGTGACAGAAACCTGAACTCCCATTAGGAAACCATTGCACAAGGGACATCAGGGTCTTAGAGTTTAAAGTTGTGGTTAGGTTTCTACCTTAATTACTTTCTTGTACTTGCGGATGCTTGCAAGGGGTATAATCACAAGTATGTATTAGTCCTAGGAAGGTCGGTATATTAGCACAGGTTCACTCACACAACACTTAGCAAACTAAAGAAGATTAATCAACTATATGAAGCGAAAGCACTTGATGATATTCCCGTGTCCTCGAGAACGTTTGGTCATCTTAAGTAATACAACCGGCTTGTCCTTTGCTGAATAAAGGATTGGGCCACTTGCTGCATTTATTCTTATTGTCTTTTATTTACTCGTACTTCATTTTCCTGCATTATCAAAAACCCCTAAAAATCCGTTTGCTAAGTATTTACAGAGAATTCCTGCTCCAAGCCACTAGCCAGCACCTTCTGCTCCTCGTTGGGTTCGACACTCTTACTTATCGAAAATACTACGATACACCCCCTATACTTGTGGGTCATCAGAAAGTTCATGCTTAAGTGGTAAAGAGAGCTTGTTTTTTACAGTGGCCTATGCTTTGTCATGCCATGCTTGATGTTGTTTTGGCTTTATGCTTAGTGATCTTTGCTGTAGCATGACATGTTATAAACAATTGAGATTGCTTAATGTTCCTTGGAAGAATCATGCGTTGTTTTAGCATATTAAAGCATAGTATTGTGGTATTCTCCTTTGATGCTTTATTTGGGTTGACTTGGCGCATGCTCACACCATGTTATGACTATCCCAAGTCACCATAGCCTTTATGATCCTTTAGTTTTCGACTTGTAATAACACTTTATGCTTTGATCAATGATGTTTTGTCGCTCTGCATGATTATGGTCATTATTGCTCTCTTAGTTGGTCTCTCCTAGTCTTTTGCTAGCCTCCATAAACAAGTATGAGTTCCACTCATGCATCCAACTCCTAAAACCAAGTTATTCCAAAGAGTCCACCATACCTACCTATTAGCATTTGCTATTCCAAGTATATTCATGTTTTTATCTACCTTCCGAATTAAACTTGTTATGAGAAAACTAGTGATTAAAGCTCTCACAAACTTGATGGCACACTTTACTTTTCTTGCCCTTAATAAACTTGAACCATTGTGTTGTCTATGTTGTATATGCTTGCACTTATATGTTGGGGATTAGCAGAACCATGTTGTCATGGGGAACGCTTTCAACATTGCACTTGTACTTTATACCTAGTTGATATCATGCTCTTTTGTCTATGGATGTCGTCGATGTGAAATGAAAGGGGAGCTTGTAAGTCCATGGAGTTATGTATGTGTGTTAGAGAAATGTCTGGGCCATCGGTCTAATCCATGCTGACATGGTGGAAACCTACAGCGTAACCATAATGAGCTGTCTATGAAGCATTCTTCTTATAAAAAAAGAGTCAGATATTGAGAAAAAAGAGAAAAAGAAAAATAAAAAAAAAGAGATATGAGAAAAGAGGAAAGAGAGAAAAAAGGACCATTTTCCCATGGTAAATAAGAAGATTGATGAGATGCTCGTTGTCTGCTTGGCTTGTCATTTTGATATGGGGATTCTTTCGTATCATCGGGCAAGGGGTACCCCGTTGGCGGTTCTCTATGATACACATGTACTTACTATGACAAGAACTTACCGGTAACTAAACTTCAGTAGCACGAGGAGCGGCCCTCGTATTCAGGGGACATGAGATTTCCGACTTATACTTTGTCAAGCATATACTCCATAGTTTGTTCACTTTAACCTTAATCACTTCAAGATGCTTATGATAGGGGCAATGAGAGCTGACAGCTAATAAGTACCATAATTTTTGGAAGCTCTTTATGAGACTTGAATCCCTGCTTCCTTCTATGAAGACCCTTCTTTTACTTTTTATGTTGAGTCTCCATCTGCTATCTTTATGCACCTATTGAGAGAGCATAGTGGCCATTCTTAGTTCTATGTGCATTGTCCCAAGACTTGTTGATTGATGCATAACTTTGATATTGCTTTTTCTTAAACTATTTGTATCTAGTCACCCTTATAAACTATCAAGGTGTCCTATGCAATTATGATTTGCTACATTATGAGGGACAAGCTGAATGCCACTATGCTATGTTTTCTTTATGTGAAACAAACAAACGTCTTGGAAAGCATTGTTATTCATGAATCTTTTGTTTATGCCTTTTTCATGTTACAACATAGTTGCTATGCCTTATTGTTAAAACTTTGTCTTTCATGCTATGTTGAAGTACTATGATCCCAGCTATCAATGTTCTACAAATACTTTGATCAAGTTCATGCATGTCACCTCAAACATTATTCTTTCTTTTTATCACTTACCTACTCGAGGATGAGCAGGAGTTAAGCTTGGGGATGTTAATATGTTGCTAACGTATCTATAATTTTTGATGTTCCATGCTTGTTTTATATCTACTTTCTTATGTTTTGTCCACACTTTGGAGTATTTTTATACACTTTCTTGGACTAACCTATTAACAAGATGCCACGGTGCCAGTTGCCTATTTTCTGCTATTTTTGGTCCCAGGAAAGTCAGAAAATGAATATTCTCGGAATTGGATTGGACAAAAGCCAAAGTCGTTATTTTCTCGGAAGACTCACGGAGCCAGAAGGAGAGACGAAGGGGGGCCACAAGGTGGCCACACCACTCCTAGGCGTGGGTCCCCCTGGCCACGCCAGGGCATAGTGTGGGCCCCCTGGCCGGCAACCGACCTTGCCCCTTCGCCTATAAAATCCTCCCGATGCAAAAACACTAAGTGGTCAATCTGAAATCCACGAAAAGTTCCGTAGCACCGCCGCCACCGAAGGGGAGATTCGGGGGATAGAAAGCTGTTCTGGCACCCTGCCGGGATGGGGAAGTGCCCCCGGAGCCATCTCCATCGATCTCCACCACAATCTCCATCGCCGTTGCTGATTCCCATGATGATGAGGGAGTAGTTCTTCCTCGAGGCTAAGGGTTCTATCAGTAGCTATGTGTTGATCTCTCTCTATGCATGATCATATTGTGATCATGAGCTTTGTAATCAAGTAGATCTACTTTGCTACTCAAGTGCTTTAATAGATCTCTGCTCTCCCCATGTGTGTGAAAGTGACAGTGTGTACACCATGGTGGCACTTAGGCTAGAGATTACAAATACTTGTTATGAGTTATATTTGGAGTTGCATGTTTCTATGAAATTGTGGTGTTTGTTGGAACCATCTAGTGCTCAAGGTGACAGTATGGGGTTATCTAGATGGGGAAAGCGGACTTTGAGGTGTGCTGTTATATCCCTACCATGGATTAGAGTGTCCAACCGGAGAGTAGTTCAGAGTAGTATCATGAAGAAAAGATATTTCAATGAGAGTGTTCACTAGTGAAAGTATGATCCATGGGCCTTGTTTCTAAACATTGAAACACCGTTTGCAACTAGATCTATTACATGTTTGCTTGCTTCCATCTTTATTTCAGTTTTTCTTTAGTCTCTTCCATGCCATCAAGCTATTTTCTGGCATCGTTGTCTTATATCCATACCACTTGTATTTTACTATCTCTTCACCGAACTAGTGCACCTGTTCACCTGACAAGTGTATTGGGTGTGTTGGGGACACAAGAGACTTCTTGTATCTTGATTGCGGGGTTGATTGAGAGGGGATAACTTTGACCACTTCCTCCCTGAGTTCGATAAACCTTGGGTAATCCACTTAAGGGAAACTTGCTGCTGTTCTACAAACCTCTGCACTTGGAGGCCCAACAACTGTCTACAAGAATAGAAGTGCGTAGACATCACATCCACGGGGTACACATCCATCGTTGCATCATTAGTGTGGCCCTCCGTGGAAGCCACACCGCTTTTCCGTTGAGATGGGCCGACCGTACTATCTAGTGCAGGATCTTGCTGTCAGAGTCCTTTAAGTTCATTAAGTTCCTGCTGATGCTCCTGCAACATGGCTTCAAACCTCGCGAACCGCTCCGCATCCTCCTCTTTTTGCCGCTTTGTTTTTCTCGATTGGCTTCTGTAGGTGTCAAGGTCCTCGAGAAACCTGATAGCCCATGGACAAGAAGGTCTGAAGCCTCTTGTTTGTCCAGCCTTTTCAGGATTCCCGAGGGCCTTTGTCAGCTCGTCGTTCTCTCTGTCAGGAACAAACTTTCCCTCTTCAACCTCTTTTATCACTTTAATAATTTCATTCTTGGGTCCATCAACTTCTTTGGTTACAACAATCTCGCATGTTTTTGGGTCATACGATACCCCATGCCTGAGTAACCAATTTCTTGACCTCCTGGGCCAACGAGACATAGCTGGAGAGACCCCTTTAGCCGCCAGGTCGGCCTCAGCTTTATCCCACTTAGGCATGGCACTCTTGTAGCCACATATGCCCATATGATGGTGATATTTCTTTTTGGCTGCATTTACCTTATTCTTTTCTGACATTGCCACAGCTGGTGCCGAGGTCTTGTATTCCACAAATGTGGCCCAGTTATCCTGCTGCTTCTCTAGTGGGCCAGTGAATGGAGGAGTTTTTTCTTCAATACATAGTTGTGGTACAATCTTTTCTTCTAGTCCTTGAATGGTTCCCCAATCTTCTTAAGAGCCTACTCCTTGACTTTCCTGCTCATTTGCTGTGTGAGCTCATCCGTCTCCAAGACTGGTAGGGTGAAATGTGTCATGAGAGAATTCCACATCGCATCTCTCGCTCTGTCATCTACAAAACTAACCCCAGCTGGATCCCTTTTCTTTCCAGGCTTATTCCACTCTCACGTGGTGATCGGGACAGTGTCTTTAACAATCACTCCGCATTGATGTACAAATACATTCACAGATTGTTTGGGCTCCAACGGTTGACCCAGTGCAGAGACTAAGTCAATGCTGAAATGGACATCAGCGGGCAACTTTTGTGCCGGGCCTCTTTTCCTTGTAGAAGATTGGCCTGATGCGGAGGTCTAAGAAAAGAAACATTCGTCAGTACATATATACGAATCAATTAGTGCATCTATACTAGTGATCGATCAGTAGAGGCTTTATATACCTCGCCGGACTTTGTTATTAAGGTGTCTTCACCATGGTCTCCACCATGGTCATCACCATCGTCTCCACTATCGTCTCCTCCAGACAAATTAAGATACTGGGAGACATCATCATAATAAGAACCTCCAGTACCCTCAGCTATCATGTTGAGAAGCTCCTCTTCATTCTGTCTACTGTTCATAGCTTAACTAATACAGAAAAAGATAAAACAATTTTGCATTAAGTAAAAGAATATTACAATTGCAATGACTTAGATACAGAAAAAGGATTACGAACTAATAATGAAACAATTTTGCATTAAGATAAAGTACAATAATATAAGATAAATTACAATCATACATCTCCCTCATATATCGCTCATAATATCAAACTAGCGAACTTGGCTGCTGCGTTCTGTACCACGTCAGCTCTGCACCCAGAGAACAGGAACCATCACTAGAGAATAGCTCGGGTGAGATTCGTGAACCTGCCAGATATTAGAGAACTGGTCTCCAAAAGATACATATACCGGCGGACGTGCTCGTCCTCCTCCCTGATACGACGACGTACCACCTCCTTGGGGGTCGGCTCCCTCTGCACCGCTCTTGGACCTCGTGGACGCCACCAAAGAAGCTCTAGGTCGATGATGATACCCGGATTCTCACCAAGGTACGAGTCCTGACAGGTAGCACCTCCCAGTGCCAGCCCAGCGGAGCCCAGGCTCAGACATCCTCGGACCCGACGGAGTCCAGTACGCTCGAACGAGGAGGACGCGACATAACTAAGTAATAGCAATAAACAATCATAAAACATAAACAGTAACTAAATCACTAAGTATTGCCCTACTAACACTAATCCTAAACCTAACACTAACTAAACTAAACCTAATTAACTAAGTATTCTAACTAACCCTAACTATCCTAACACTAACTACTATAAACAACTATTTAGGGTTAGTTATACCCCCGGGAAGGATCAGACTCTTCAGGTCGTGGCTAGACCCGGGGTGGAGCTATAAACAACTATTACTAACTAAATTAACCTAATTAACATATACTACTAACTAAATTAACCTAATTAACATATATTAATACTAATACTAACTAAATTAACCTAATTAACCTAATACTAATACTAACACTAACTAAATTAACCAAATTAAACTAATACTAACTAAATTAACATATACTAATACTAATACTAACTAAATTAACCTAAGTGGCAGCGACGAGCTCCTTGATGGGCGAGTGGTGGCAGCTGGACCTCCTTAGCGAGGCGGCATGGGCGATGGTGAGCGATGTCCTCCACGTATGGGCGCGGTGGCGGCGAGCGGGATGGACGGCAGCGGCGTGCTCCTCCACGTACGGGTGCAGCGGCGGCGGTCATTCGTCAAGAAGATCAAGAATCTGTGCTCCGGGTCATGGCTCGACCCGGGGTGGAGGTGGGGGTATTTATCCTGGCTAAAGGTGTTTTCGGCCCGCCGCTATTCCCACACGACATACCCTTTTAGCCCCGGTTTGTATATTACAAACCGGGACTATACTATAGTCCCGGTTTGTATTACAAACCGGGGCTAAAGGGGGTTTTTGGTGCCAAAAAGAAAAATTGTGTATAGTTTTCAGAAAATTATGTATTATATATCAAAATTTTCAGAAAAACAAGATGTATAATTTAAATCTATTATCATACTCTATTATACAACTTAAATAAAATTATTTATTATTTAATAAGTATTATATTTAGTATAAATGTTGGAAAAATATAGTTTATTTCGGGGAAAAATATAGTTTATTTAAAAAACAGAAAAATACATATAATGTACCAAACTATTCACAAAAAATAATATAATCATTAGAAATATAATATTTTATACTAAAACTAGTAACTGGGACTAAAAGATATTTCGGGGGCCTTTAGTCCCGGTTGGAGCCACTAACCGGGACTAGATATTTCCCGCCATTTCTCCCGCTTCTCGCCATGTTCCCGCCATTTCACCCTGCTTCCCACCATGTTTTCCGCCATTTCCCTCTATATCTAGGCCGACCGCCATGTCCATCCACACATCCACACCTTCTCTCTCACAACAATGGATACCGCTTATTGGGCCTTTCTGACGCTCGAGGATACCAAGACACTGTGTGCCTCTAGCTACCCATGCCCGTCGGCTATATGCTGAGCGCTGGAGGGGTTCTTGTTCCTCCTATGCCTCAAAGTTCGGCCCGCCAGGCGGCCATCACGAACCACTTATACCTCGAGCTCATGCCGGATTAGCGGATGCATCCCTATTGGGATCTTGACAACCTCGACACCTGGAATGCCTTCTTCGCAAACTGGTGGGAAAGGGATCTCGCCAGGTACGAGGGTGACGGCTCGCCCCCAGTGAACGACAACGAGGCCGGTCACCGCCTGTGGTGGCCGAACCAGACTATCGCCAGTGTGATGCGCTACATCGCCATGAAATACCATCCTCGCCTGAGGTACCCGCCCTTTTACCAGCCGCATAGCCACAAGAATGGTGGTGGTGGTGAAGGCCGAGGGCATACCGGGGTCGTCATCCGAGAGCCTCCTCCCCTGGGCATCGTGAATCTGAGGCCGGAGTGGCAGGTTCCCCCTCCCCCGTTCCCCCGTGCACAAGCCGGGGAAGGGCTGAGGATCCAGTCGCGTGCTACGAGCGACAACGATGACGATGACGAGGAAGATTTAAAAGACGACCCTGAAGCTGTGTACTATAGGGCTAGATATGATTATGACTAATTTTTATGTTTTAATATTAATAAATGTCTTTGTTGTTGGCCACGGCAAGTTGCAATACTATTGAGATCGAGACAGTTCATATCCATATATATATAGGCAGATCATTAAAAATAAAGGTTTAATAATATTGTACATCACCAACATCCACACATCTCTATTGTTAGGGTTTTCTTCTAATCCATAACCATGGAGCATCTTCCTTACTCAACGGGATGCTTGGGTCATCCTTCACAGCGAAGGGTGGAATTTCATGAAACTTATCATAATCTTCTGACATGTCTGTCTTATCCTCCACCCCCACGATGTTTCTTTTTCCTAAAAAAACTATGTGGCGCTTTGGCTCATCATATGATGTATTCTTTTGCTTATCTTTCCTTTTTCTCGGTTTGGTAGACATGTCCTTCACATAAAAAACCTGAGCCACATCATTGGCTAGGATAAATGGTTCATCTCTATACGCAAGGTTGTTGAGATCCACTATTGTCATTCTGTATTTCTTGTCTACCTCAACCCCGCCTCCTGTCAGCTTGACCCATTTGCACTGAAACAAAGGGACCTTAAAATAAGGTCCATAGTCAAGTTCTCATATATCCTCTATGTAACCATAATATGTATCATTTTGCCCATTCTTGTCGGTTGCATCAAATCAGACACCACTGTTATTTTTATCTTGGGCAATCGTGTAAAATGTATTCCCATTTATCTCGTACCCTTGGAAAGTTAATATAGTCAAAGATGGTGACATGTCCAACAAGTACAACTGCTCTCCAACATTGATGTCATTCATGAGATGTGTCTGCAACCAACCGCCAAAAGTCCTCATGTGTTCATCTCTAATCCAGGAGCCAGGCTTCCCCGGGTTGTTGGAGTGTACAATATTCTTGTGTTCCTCGATATACGGAGCCACCAAGGTAGAACTTTGCATAATTGTGTAGTGTGCTTTAGTGAGAGAATATCCGTCCGTACATATCCTTGCTTTCTTTCCTAGCGTGCCTTTTCCACTCAGTCTATCCTTATGCCGTGATTCAGGAACACCGATGGGCTTAAGGTCAGGAATAAAGTCAACACAAAACTCAATAACCTCCTCGATCCATATCCCTTTGAGATGCTTCCTACTGGCCTAGCATGGTTATGAACATATTTCTTTAAGACTCCCATGAACCTTCAAAGGGGAACATATTGTGTAGAAATACAGGACCAAGAAATGTTAATCTCTTCGACTAGGTAAACTAGGAGGTGCGTCATAATATTGCAGAAGGATGGTGGGAACACCAACTCGAAGCTGACAAGACATTGGACCACATCTTTCTATAACCTTGGTAGACTATGTAGACTGATTACCTTCTGAGAAATTGCATTGAGAAACGCACATAGCTTCACAATGGGTATGTAACACCCCCAGGATCAGGGTTAAACAAATCCCAGACCTTGGCCTGACATAAGCTTAACCTAGAGCTCGAGGATATCCAGTGAGACATCGGTAACACAACAATAACCCTACGACACAAAAATTATTACAGCAAGCTCATAACTGAGCGAAGAACCAAAATATTACAAGCAGAGGTCACTAACCACAAACATCAAAAAATGGAAGGCAAATTATTCTATTAAGTATAGCAAACTTAACAAATGGCCAAAGAGGCCTGAAGCATAACGATGACGTCCCAGCCCATAGATTCCAGTCTGCCGGCTGGAAATCCCAAGCTACTCGTCGGTGTTGATGTCGTATGGAACTCGTCTTCAGGGGAACACTTATTCTTCTTAGAAAAGTATCAACAAAGCAAGGGTGAGTACAAGGTGTACTCCGCAAGACTTATGGCTGGTGGGGTTAATTTGCATAAATCCATCCTTGTTTATAAAACAAGAGAGAGAAGGAGCTCGTCTAATTAGAATATTTTAAAATGGGATAAGAGAGCGACATCTCTGAAGAATTGATTATCATCTTTTGATATCCACCAAAGTAATCCTCATCTCACAACTAGGATCACCCCCTCGTACCCTAAGGAAGCATCCTTAAGCACACGTTGATCTGCCAAGTTTTACGATTAGGTTAATGTTCTCTATGATCTTCACGTCCGTTCCCAAGTCGTCCATAACCGTGGACACGGCTTTTCGAAAAGATTTAACCCTGCAGGGGTGTACAACTTTACCCACACGTACCAACCGACTCTTAATGCCACATGATTAACCCTCTTCCTTGGAAGGCCGGCAAAGGATGGTTGGACATGACATTTACCTTGCTTTCGCCGAGACCATGGGTCACGCCCTAAGGATGGTTCCGCCATAACGGGTCAAATCCCGAAGCTGGTCCCTAGAGATGTGGGTGAGGTTGGTTTATCAGGGGCGCTATCTACCCCAAGCATCCCCGACCATGCTTACCTACCTGTTATGATGCACCTTCACCCGCCAAATATTTGCAAAACGTTTTCTATGCATATGTCGAATGGAACGCCCGAACTATGTGACTCATGGAATCTACTAGGCAAGTTAGTTGCTCGTGAGGTTTTCTAGGCCCTGTGTGGTTGTACGCTCGTCTTGGTTCAAGAGGCTAGAACTCGGGTCCTAGTAGTGGCAAGCATGGGACTACAAAAACCACATCCCACCGTGGCCTCCCATACAAGCCTTAGCATGTTTAACCTTAACCACTAATCTTACCTCGTCAGTATACCTCGTTCTCATATCATACTAGATTGTTTGCATTTGGTACATCTTCTAGATGAACCAGCACTGACGGCTAAGCATGGCTAAACAAGACACGGATAAAAGCTCTAGCAGTGCACACAAGCCAAACCTAGTTATGCTAGGAGCAGTGGATCAGGTAATATAAGCTTGAAGGGAGTAATGCAACAGATAGGATACTCTATCTATCGACAAAAGACCACAGTAGAATCGTATGCACATTGCAGAAATGAAATACTTTGAAAGCATAGGATTATATCATGTGTGGGGCTATGCTTGCCTTGTTTGTTGATACCCAGATATAGATCTTCGGATATCTTGTAATGGACTTGATTATAGTTGATCAAGTATTGTTCGTCGATCTTCAAGCTTCGATGGTGTTGATCTCAGTTTTCGATCTTGATATCGTATTCTACCGGGAATAAGCAAACACCGGAAAGAAAGGGGAAAACAATCAACACATGGCATCGATGCAATGTTCAAGCAATGATGATGATATGACAAGTTAAATAGATCTTAAATGAAACCCTAGGGCATGCTTGATCACTTTAAATAGGGTCCGAGGGTCGCAAACCCTAGAACAGGGGAAACCTCAGAGTCACCTACGGGGGTTCATTTGATCTTCTAATTAAACTTGTAATTTAAGTTGTTGAACAATGCATGATTGTAGCTTAGATAGGTAGATCTCATTTTTATGAACATTTTGATATATTATACATATTTTCTGACTTACAAATAATTACTTAATTAATTTATAAGATTAAACCAATTTCTGAAATTAACAAAATTGGGAAAACCTTTTTACACCGGGGTAGAAGCTACCCACTACAGCTGATAGAGGGGCCCCAGGGCCACCTCAGCGTCCACGCGGCAATGTGGGACCACTGGCCGGTTTGACCGGGTCAGACCCGCGTGTATGACGTCAAGGTGACGTTGGCGTGACGTCACACCGGCGGTGGCGCACGGGTCGATAGTGGGGGCGGCGCTAGGGGGCAAGCGGGCTAGCACAGAGGTGTGTGTTCGAGCCAGCGGAGCAAGGCGAGTGAGAGAGGGGCGACGCCGCCCGGATTTGGTCGCCGGAGCGACGTCCTTGACAAGCGGCAGCGGTGGTGCTCACGGGTCTCCGGTGGACGGCAAGCACAGAGAGGGAGGGGGGTCAGAGGGGTGCATGAGCACCGTGGTCTCACCATGGTCGCGATGAAGTGGTCGGGGAGCACAGGCGAGGCCGGATTCCATGGCAACGATGGCGGCCGGAGCTCGGGGAGACGGTGAGCATGGCGATGAGAAGGACCGAGGTGTCGAGGCAAAGCTCTAGGAGTCTTCGGCTAGGCACGGGGAGGTGCAGAACGGTGGCGATGGCGAGCTCTAGCTGGAGCTAGGGTTTCAGCATGCAGAACGAGAGAGCGAGAGAGAGAGGCGCGCGCAAGAGGGACAGGATAGGGTTGAGGCAGGGCATCGTGGCGGTCTTATCCCCTGTCCAGCTACGACGGACGGTGGTGAGTGAGCGGCGCGGATCGATGGTGCGTCCGGTGACAGCGAGCTGCTCTCCGTCGGGGTCGAAGACGATGAGGGAGACAGAAGGATGAAGCGGTACACGGGCCACGGTGGGCTGGATGGGCTGCGCTGGGCTACTGCATGCGCGCGACAGATAGGAGGGACAAGGAAGTGGGCTGCGGCCTGGTTTCCTCTGCTGCTCTTTTTTTATTGCAAAACTTTTTTTCATTTTTCTGTTTTCTATTTCCCTTTTGCAATTCCAAAATACAAAACTGTTTTGGAGCTATTTGAAAATACCAGAGGATTTGTAAAATATGGAAAACATTGCAGGGCCCTTTTATACTATTTAGGATCCACACTTTTGATCTTTTCAAAGTACAAAACCATTTTGAATTCATTTGAGGGAGAGGAAAACTAGGGTTTTTAGTGTTTTGCATTATTTATTTTGCAGACAATTTAAAAGATGATGCTCATGAATGCACAAACAAAGCCCTAAATATGATTAACTAAAACTGGGGTGTTACAGCTCTATCCCCCTGATACATTGCAAATGTATCTATAATTTTTTATGTTCCATGCTTGGTTTTATCCACTTTCTTGTGTTTTGTCCAAATTTTGGAGTACTTTCCATATGATTTCTTGGACTAACCTATTAACAAGAGTCACGGTGCCAGCTGCCTGTTTTTTGCTGTTTTTGGTTCCAGGAAAGTCAGAAAATGAATATTCTCGGAATTGGACGGGACAAAAGCCAAAGTGCCTATTTTTCCGGACGTCATCAGATGCCAGAATACGAGACGGGGAGGGGCCAGGGGGCCACCACACCACCTGGCCGTGAGGCCCAGCCTGGCTCGCGCCAGGGGGTGGTGTGCCCGCCTCCGGCACCCCTCGGCCTTCCCTTCCGCCTATAAGATGCCCTCAAGACGAAAACCCTAAGTACCCGATCAAAAATACAAGAAAGAGTATGTAGCCTCCGTCATCTCCATCCCTAGATCAGGAGGGATCTGAAGCTCTTCCCGGCACCCTGCCGAAGAGGGGAATTCACCCTGGAGGCCTTCTTCATCACCATGCAAGCCTCTGGTGTGATGCGTGAGTAGTTCATCCTTGGACTACGGATCCATGTAGTAGCTAGATGGCTGGTTCTCCTCCTTTGTGCTTTCATATCTAGATCTTGTGAGCTCCATTCATGATCAAAATCATCTATTTGTAATTCTGCATGTTGTGTTTGCAGGGATCCGATGGATATTGAGATGCTATTTTAGATTGATTATTGATTCTATCATGTCTTTGTTATTTGTGATCTTGCATGCTTTCTGTTGTTAGTAGCTATTTTGGCCAAGTAGATGCTAGCAACTCCAAGAGTTAGTATTTATGCTCGACAGTGGGTTCATGCCTCCGTAACTGGGAAGTGACAAATCTCTAAGGTACTAGATGTGTTGTTGCTACTAGGAGAAAACAACAATCCTTTGTTCATAGAACAATCGTATTGTTTACTTTACACGCAATTGTAAAGCAATAACTGTTGCAACTTAATCTCGGAGGCGGCTCGGATGATAACCTGAAGGTGGATTATTAGTCATAGATGCAGTTGGATGGCGGTCTATGTATAATGTTGTAATGCCCAATCAAGTCTCAAAGGAGTCAAGATGATTAGTATATGCATGTATTGCTTTCTCGATGTTTGTCAATTGCCCTGTTGTAATTTGTTCACCCAGCATGTTATCTATCTTAAGGAGAGCCACCTCTAGTGAACTATGGATCCCGGTCCTTTTCTTTACATACAATCTACAAACTGTTTACTGCATTGTGTTTACTTTCTGCAAACTATTACTTCTTTCCATTCGATACGTTTAATCCTTTGTTTTCAGCAAAACACGGTGAGATTGACAACCTCATCGCAAGTTGGGGACAGAGTTCTGTGGTTGTGTTGTGCAGGTCTCCACGTTGCTACTAGCACCGGTAGTGCACCCTGCCAAGGCTCATCTAGCAACACCTTTGGGGTGTTTCCTTGCTCCTACTGGTTCGATTAAACCTTGGTTTCATAACTGAGGGAAACTTGCTGCTGTGCTCATCATACCTTCCTCTTGGGGTTCCCAACGAGCTCTACATCAACACTGAGCCATCAAGCATTTTTCTGGCGCCGTTGCCGGGGAGTCAAGGCCATCTTCACAAGGGGAGTCCCTCATAACCAATCTCTTTACTTTGTTGTTTTTGTTTTGCTTAGTTTCTTTTGCTTTGTTTGCTTGTTTTGTTATCAAAAACACAAAAAAATTAGTTTTACTAGTTTGCTTTCTTATTTGAGAACCCAAAAAAATGACTACTCTTGAAAACACTAAGTTGTGTGACTTCACTAGCACCAACAACAATGATTTTATGAGCACACCTATTGCTCCACTTGTGCCTGAAGATACTTTCTTTGAGATAAAACCTGCTTTGCTCAATCTGGTTATGAGAGAACAATTTTCTGGTATTGGTAATGAAGATGTTGTTGCCCACCTAAATAACTTTGTTGAACTTTGTGAGATGCAAAAGCATAGGGATATAGATGGTGATATTATTAAGCTGAAATTGTTTCCTTTCTCTTTGAGAGGAAAAGCTAAAGAATGGTTGAATTCCTTAACTAGGAATAGTATTGATTCTTGGACTAAATGCAAAGATGCTTTCATTGGAAAATACTATCCACCTGCTAAGATTATATCTATGAGAAGTGAAATAATGAAGTTTAAACAATCTGATAATGAGCATGTTGCTCAAGCTTGGGAAAGAATGAAATCTTTGGTAAAGAATTATCCCACTCATGGACTGAGTGCTTAGATGATCATCCAAACTTTTTATGCAGGATTGAACTATTCTTCAAGGAACCTATTAGACTCTGCTGCTGGAGGTACCTTTATGACCATCACTTTGGGTGCTGCAACAAAACTTCTGGACAATATGATGGTTAATTATTCTGAATGGCATACTGAGAGAGCTCCACAACGTAGGAAGGTAAATTTTGTTGAGGAAACCTCCTCCTTGAGTGATAAGATTGATATTATTATGTCTATGCTTGTTAATGGTAAAGCCCATATTGATCCAAATAATGTCCCTTTAGCTTCTTTGGTTGCTCAAGAAGAGCCAGTTGATGTGAACTTCATAAGAAATAATAATGTTGGCAATAATGCTTATAGGAATAATTTTGGTAACAACAATTATAAGCCATATCCTCCAAACAACGGTAATGCTTATGGAAATTCCTACAACAAGAATAGGAGTGCACCCTCTGAACTTGAAGTTATGCTTAAAGACTTTATTAGTAAACAAACTGCTTTCAATAAAACTATTGAGGAAAAACTCTCTAATGCTGAAAGAAATATAGCATCTTTGGCTGAAGCTCAATCTTATTTGAATAAAATGGCTGCTAAACCTGAAACTAAATATAATCCCTTTGCAGCTACTAATGCTATACAAGTAAGAATTGATGAAAATGTTAGACTATTAGCTGAATTACATGCTAAGTGGGAAAGAGAAGATGAAATTGCTAGAAACATTAGTGTTTCTACTATCACCACCACTAGTGTTGAGGCTAGTAATAGTTCTACTACTTTAGATGATAAGTGTGGTTTTGATATTGATGGTTGCAATATCTCTGAAGTTATTAAGTTCCTACAAAAGCTTGCTAAAAGTCCTAATGCTAGTGCTATGAACATGGCCTTTACAAAACACATTACTGATGCTCTCATAAAGATTAAAGAAGAAAAGATGAAACATAAAGCTTCTATTCCTATAAAACAAGAAGATGGTTGGGAACCCATCATTAATATGAAAGTGAATGACTTTGATTTCAAAGCTTTATGTGATCTTAATAGTAGTGTTTCTATTATGCCTAGAAGGATTTATGATATGCTTGATTTGCCTCCTCTTGAAGATTGTTATTTGAATGTCCCACTTGATGATAATGCTAAAAAGAAACTCATGGGGAGTCTTAATGATGTTCTTATTATGGTTAACAATGCCTATGTCCCCAATGATTTCTATGTTTTGGATGTTGAATACAATGCTTCGTGTCCTATTACTTTGGGAAGACCTTTTCTTAGAACTGTTGGTGCCATTATTGATATGAAAGAAGGCACCATTAAATATCAACTCCCACTCAAGAAAGGTATAGAACACTTCCCTAAGAAGAGAGAGAAGATTTCTTTTGCTTCTCCTATGAAAACAAAATTTGTTCTTAATGCTTCTTCATTTGAGAACACTTGATTCTTTCTTGCTTCTTATGCCTAACTTAAAGGCGTTAAAGAAAAGTACTTATTGGGAGATAACCCAAAAGTTTTATAGGAGTCTTGCAGTTATTACTTCAGTAATAACTGCTCCTTATCCTTTTTATTTGCTTTTTGTGCCAAGAGTAACCTCTAATGAGAGAGAAGCAATGATTGGGAAAGTTGCTGTCCCAAAACAGATTTCTGCGCTTCACCGTAAAAATTTGTGTCAAATCTCTGAACGTCTTTTTGAGGCGTGAATTTTTGTTCTTCTGCCCCAGGTTGTTATCTAACTTTCGTTAGTTCAACACTTTTTGATTTGAGCAACACAAGGTCTTCGAAAAAATTCATCTTTACCTGCTGCTCTGTTTTGACAGATTTCTGTCATTTTCTGCATTTGCTTCTTGTTGGTTCCTTTTTGAGTTCTTTTGGGAAATTGAGCTTTTTGAGGGAAGTTCTACAGTATCTAGTGTTCTAATGGAAGTTTATTTGGTATTAGAACTGAAACTTAAGACTTATTTATCTTGAGTGCACTAATGTTGCTAATAAATATTGTGTGAAGCTTTGTATGAAGGAAAAATTTCAGGTGTATGGAAGGAATGAGTAATGAGATGAAGGATGGACTAAAGCTCAAGCTTGGGGATGCCACACATGTCACCCCAAGAAATATCCAAGAAGTACAAGCGTCAAATCTTGGGGATGCCCAAGGCATTCCCCTCTTTATTAATAAAAATCCCAGGTTTCTTCCAAACGCTTCATTTTTATTGTTTCATACACAGTTGTGTTGTTCTTGGAGCGTTTTCTTTTTCGTTTTCGTTTTGGTTTTTTGTTTGCTTTTGTTTTCTTAGTTTTCTGAATAAATTGGTTGGACCCCCTCTTTCATACATTGGTTTGCAAATAGTTTGGTTTGGTTTGGGAAAGAGTAGGAAAGTTCATACTTGTGTGGTAAAAAGAGCTCGTTTTTGACTGTGGCCTATGCTTTGTCATGCCATGCTTGATATTGTTTTGGCTTTATGCTTAATATTCTTTGCTGTATCATGACTTGTTATAAACAATTGAGATTGCTTAATGTGCCTTGGATGAATCATGCGTTGTTTTAGCATATTAAAGCATAGTATAGTGGTATTCTCCTTTGATGCTTTATTTGGGTTGACTTGGCGCATGCTCACACCATGTTATGACTATCTCAAGTCACCATAGCCTTTATGATCCTTTAGTTTTCAACTTGTAGTATCACTTTATGCTTTGATCAATGATGTTTTGTCGCTCTGCATGATTATGGCCATTATTGCTCTCTTAGTTTGTTGCTCCCAGTCTTTTGCTAGCCTCCACAACCAAGTATGAGTTCCACTCATGCATCCAACTCCCTAAACCAAGTTATTCCAAAGAGTCCACCATACCTACCTATTAGCATATGCTATTCCAAGTATATTCATGTTTTTGTTTACCTTCCAAATTAAACTTGTTATGAGAAAACTAGTGATTAAAGCTCTCACGAACTTGATGGCACACTTTACTTTTCTTGCCCTTAATAAACTTGAACCATTGTGTCGTCTATGTTGTATATGCTTGCACTTATTTGTTGGGAATTAGCAGAACCATGCTTTCATGGGGAACGCTTTCAACATTGCACTTGGTACTTGTACCTAGTTAATATCATGCTCTTTGGTGTATGGATGACATCAGTGTGAAATGAAAGGGGAGCTTGTAAGTCCATGGAGTCTTGTATATGTGTTAGAGAAACGCATGGGCCGCTGGTCTAATCCATGCTGACATGGTGGAAACCTACATCATAACCATAATGAGTTGTCTATGAAGCATTCTTCTTATAAAAAAAGAGTCCTATGTTGAGAAAAAAGAGAAAAGAGAAAAAAAGATATTATGAAAAAAGGAAAGAGAGAAAAAAGCACCATATTCCCATGGTAAATAAGAAGATTGTTGAGATGCTCGTTGTCTGCTTGCCTTGTCATTTTGATATGGGGATTCTTCCGTATCATCGGGCAAGAGGTACCCCATTAGTGGTTCTCTATGATACACATGTACTTACGATGACAAGAACTTACCGGTGACTACACTTGAGTAGCATGAGGAGCGGCCCTCGTATACAATGGACATGAGATTTCTGACGTATACTTCGTCAAGCATGTACACCATAGTTTGTTCACTTTAACCTTAATCACTTAAATATGCTTATGATAGGAGCAATGAGAGCTGAAAGCTATAAATACCATAATTTTTGGAAGCTCTTTATGAGACTTGAATCCCTACTTCCTTCTATGAAGGCCTTTGTTCCACCATTATATTGAGTCTCCACCTTCTATCTTTATGCACCTACTTTGAGAGCATAGTGGCCATTATTAGTTCTATCTGCATTGTCCCAAGACTAGTTGATTGATGCATATCTTGATATTGCTTGTTTTAAACTATTTGTATCTAGTCACTCTTATGAACTTTGAAGGTGTCCTATGTATTTATATTTGCTACTCTATGAGGGACAAGCTGAATGCTATTATGCTATGTTTTCTTTATGTGAAACAAACAAACGTCTTGCAAAGCATTGTTATTCATGAATCTTTTGTTTGTGCCTTTTCATGTTGCATCATAGTTTCTTTGTCTTATTGCTAGAACTTTGTCTTTCATGTTATGATTAAAGTACTATGATCCCAGCTTCGAATGTTTTACAAATACATTAATCAAGTCTTTGATGGTGCATGTCACCTCAAAAATTATTCTTTCTTTTTATCACTTACCTACTCGAGGACGAGCAGGAGTTAAGCTTGGGGATGTTGATACATTGCAAATGTATCTCTAATTTTTGATGTTCCATGCTTGGTTTTATCCACTTTCTTGTGTTTTGTCCACACTTTGGAGTACTTTTCATATGATTTCTTGGACTAACCTATTAACAAGAGCCACAGTGCTAGCTGCCTGTTTTCTGCTATTTTTGGTTCTAGGAAAGTCAGAAAATGAATATTCTCGAAATTGGACGGCACAAAAGCCAAAGTGCCTATTTTTCCGTAAGTCATCAGATGCCAGAATACGAGACGGAGAGGGGCCAGCAGCCACCACACGACCTGGCCACACGGCCCAGCTTGGCTTGCGCCAGGGGGTGGTGTGGCCGCCTCCGGCACCTCCTCGGTCTCCCCTTCCGCCTATAAGATGCCCTCGGGACGAACACCCTAAGTACTCGATCAAAAATCCACGAAAGAGTCTGTAGCCGCCGTCATCTCCATCCCTAGATTGGGAGGGATCTGAAGCTCTTCCCGGCACCCTCTCGGAGAGGGGAATTCACCCTGGAGGCCTTCTTCATCACCATTCAAGCCTCTGGTGTGATGCGTGAGTAGTTCATCCTTGGACTACGGATCCATGTAGTAACTAGATGGCTGGTTCACCTCCTTTGTGCTTTCATTTCTAGATCTTGTGAGCTCCGTTCATGATCAAGATCATCTATTTGTAATTCTGCATGTTGTGTTTGCGGGGATCCGATGGATATTGAGATGCTATTTCAGATTGATTATTGATTCTATCATGTCTTTGTTATTTGTGATCTTGCATGCTTTCCGTTGTTAGTAGCTATCTTGGCCAAGTAGATGCTAGCAACTCCAAGAGTTAGTATTTATGCTCGATAGTGGGTTCATGCCTCCGTAACTGGGAAGTGACAGAAATCTCTAAGGTACTAGATGTGTTGTTGCTACTAGGGAGAAAACAAAAATCCTTTGTTCATAGAACAATCGTATTGTTTACTTTACACGCAATTCGTAAAGCAATAATCTGTTGCTTGCAACTTAATACTGGAGGCGGCTCGGATGATAACCTGAAGGTGGATTATTAGTCATAGATGCAGTTGGATGGCGGTCTATGTATAATGTTGTAATGCCCAATCAAGTCTCAAAGGAGTCAAGATAATTAGTATATGCATGTATTGCTTTCTCGATGTTTGTCAATTGCCCTGTTGTAATTTGTTCACCCAGCATGTTATCTATTAAGGAGAGCCACCTCTAGTGAACTATGGATCCCGGTCCTTTTCTTTACATACAATCTACAAACTGTTTACTGCATTGTGTTTACTTTCTTCAAACTATTAGTTCTTTCCATTCGATACGTTTAATCTTTGTTTTCAGCAAAACACGGTGAGATTGACAACCTCATCGCAAGTTGGGGACAGAGTTCTGTGGTTGTGTTGTGCAGGTCTCCACGTTGCTACTAGCACCGGTAGTGCGCCCTGCCAAGGCTCAGCTAGCAACACCTTTGGGGTGTTTCCTTGCTCCTACTGGTTCGATTAAACCTTGGTTTCATAACTGAGGAAACTTGTCATTGTGCTCATCATACCTTCCTCTTGGGGTTCCCAACGAGCTCTACATCAACACTGAGCCATCAAGCATTTTTCTGGCGCCGTTGTCGGGGAGTCAAGGCCATCTTCACAAGGGGAGTCCCTCATAACCAATCTCTTTACTTTGTTGTTTTTGTTTTGCTTTGTTTGCTTGTTTTGTTATCAGAAAGAGAAAAACCACAGACTTCGAGATACGAAACTCTACTAGACAGCTTAAGTAGGGCTTCCAGGGATACAAAGATACGGATAACCAATCTGTTGATCTACTTTTGATACAGAAGGATCACTCTTCGTTCAACAGAAGGTTAAGACAGAAAGGTGTTTTGTGGCGAGGACTCGTAAGAGTCGCAAGGATCATGCAACACAAGGAATTTCTGACTACCATAGTCATAATCGCTCTTCAAACATGATCGATAAACAAAGGAAACTCTTTATTCATCCAGGGTTATCAAAATCTTTGCCAAAGATCGTGATATCACTTTACACCACCAGATGAATAGGTAAGAAGATTCCTGATGACACAAGGAAAAAGAAACTTCATTCTCAGACTTTAGTTACTTGGCACAACAAGATGCTTGCCAACATAAAAGGGTCTGGAGGATCGACCAAGAGACATTTAGCAACGCTACTTTAAATGTTCTCCTTGATGTTTGAGGAAGCAGACATCAAGTAGAGGTCGGACTTCGGATACAGAGGAAACCATAAGCACCACTCGTATAATAAAATTATAGAAGATGCCTCATGAAGAGTGGTTGATATTGCTGAATCAAGATAATATGACAATAGGCCTTCCGAATAGTTGTGTCAACCATTACAACAATCTTGCCGGATTTCAAAGAATCCTATGTCAAAACCTTGAGGAACACCAGCCATCATATCTGCTTGAGATTCAGATTTGGTTAGGTGAGATGATACTTCAGACTCAGCATGTCCGAATAGAAAGCTTGCAAAATTTATCACAAATATAAAGTCACTAGATTCTCAAGACATGGACTATAGTGTCAAGCTCCAATAGACTGGGCTACATTGCTAAACCCATGTATTATCAACTGGTCAAAAGACAGGTGCACATACATCAAGTACTTGCAACAAAATACACATGTGTCCTTAAGGGACAATTATAACTCTACTCAAATCCACAGCGACATCTTTTAGCAATTGCCCGTGAATCAGAGAAGGTTACTTCCAACATCCAGAACGCATACCTCGAGATGACCTGAAGACGGTTCTTAGCAAGTTTCCAACATTAATGCCAACTGTTCCATATGAATCTATTCTAGCATGGAGAAGATAAGGATGTTATCGATGGGCTCAACAACAAACTTATCGAGATACTCCAGGAAGATGGACTGATATGTTGTATAATCAAGGCAGAAATACTGGTCAGACCAACGAACATGAGGACGTGCTCAAGTGAAACATCACGAGTAGCAACATCGTCAAAATAGTCCTTGGAACTGAGTTGATTTGAAGGAAACACTATCTTTCTTCAGCATGAAAAGAACTAGACATCCCTTTAAGATGAACGAAGTCAGATAGAACTTTTGTCTTACAACTCTCCAAGTTGTTATTTAAGCTCAACCAACTAGTTCAAGGGTATCCAGTACGGATCCTTCGAGAAGAAGAAGTTCAGAGAACTTGCTTGCTCGAGAAGCAAACACGGTCATGTGGCAACATGGCAATACTTCTAGTAGACATCTAGAATATCACGAACCACCGATATGTCATTTAGTTCGAGAGGAAACTTGCTTGGTAAGGCAAGAAGACATAGTCTCAGAGCTTTGGCACAAGCCTAACTCTTTGACCGAGGAGAGAATACCAGAATAACGGACTTGGTAGCACAATCATCCTTTGCTTAGTGATAGGGTTAACCAATCACGCTAAATATGACACAAATGTCCTTGGAGTTCAAAGCAATAAGAATTGCTAAGAATCTCAGATGGCCACATTAGTATGCACACGCATCATTCTTGAGCACGAAAGCTCGGAGGAAGGGTGGGTAAGTAGGTGTAAGAGCATCACTTCATTAATAAGGTCATGAAACTCAACACAACCTCTTAGTGTAAAAGAGTGTGATACTTTAAGGTAGAACAGATAGAAGCTAATCATGCCTCTTAGTCTGCGGACTACAAAACTTTGACCTGGTCCTAGATATGACGAGGTACTGGAGTTTGTTTCTCCTGACATCCTGGAATGGTTTGTCATGACAGACCACAAGAGTATCTCGCATCAAAAGACACCAATGCGCATTACTACTTGGCTACCAACTGGTAGACAAAGGTCGGAAAACAACAAGGGGAAAAGGAACATGCTCAGGAGGGAATCCCGAGATGTGGATGCATAGGTTAACAATCTTCCGGAAACCAATGCATAGAAGGGAGGGTGTGGAAGATTCACAAATATAGATGCGAGACTCACGAGGAGTACTCTTGTCGTGATCTATTTGGTTCCATTAAAGAACATCTGCCATAACTAATGGTAGGGGAAGTCCTTAATTGTCACAATTCAATCGCGACAAAGACCACGAGCTTGAAGGCTAGAATTGTAGTACCAGCCATCCTGAGGTAATATTTGAACATTAACCACAGGGGACAAAGGAATGGATCTTGGATTAAAGATCAGCTTCATGTACGAGATTCACAACACTAGAATCTAGCACAATCTGGGATCTTCGGTTCAAGTCCAAGGGTTAAAACCCGAGAAAGAAGTAACTACTACTTGAGAGACACAGCGTACACTTCAAGATAGTAATCACGAGGTAGCTTCCAAGAGAAGAAAGAACTTCTGAAGTACCCAAACAAATAAAAAGGAGGCACACGAGGCGAAAGGAATCCTCGAAGCCAAGAACAGAACACTTTGGATCCTACAATATAATATTGTGGGCCCATAAGGTAGAGAGATCATGATGGAAAGGAATCTCTCAGCTGAAGCAGAGCAAAGGGAACACAAAGAACACAACACACATAACTCTAGAGAACTCAACACTAGGTCAACTGGTTGAGAAACGACCTGCCCAGAGGGCACCTAAGTTTTGAAAGACTAGAAGAGATATCAAAACTTTTTCAAAGTCAACACAGATAAGATGACCTAGAGTGAAGAGTGATACCAGATAAGGAGAAAAAGAAGCATACTAGAGTTTTCACAAATACTTTTCATCTTTGAAATAGTTTTCACAAGCACTAGACTCAACATCGACCAGTAGCAAGGTTTTCCTACGGTCGGTACTACTCTGATACCAAAAACTGTAACACCCCCGGGATCAGGGTTAAACAAATCCCAGACCTTGGCCTGACATAAGCTTAACCTAGAGCTCGAGGATATCCAGTGAGACATCGGTAACACAATAGTAACCCTGTGACACAAAAAATATTATAGCAAGCTCATAACTGAGCGAAGAACCAAAATATTACAAGCAGAGGTCATTGGCCACAAACATCAAACAACGGAAGGCAAATTATGCTATTAAGTATAGGAAACTTAACAAATGGCCTAAGAGGCCTGGAGCATAACGATGACGTCCCAGCCCATAGATTCCAGTCTGCTGGCCGGGAACCCCAAGCTACTCGTCGGTGTCGATGTCGTACGGAACTCGTCTTCGGGGGAACACTTATTCTACTTAGAAAATTATCAACAAAGCAAGGGTGAGTATAGGGTGTACTCCGCAAGACTTATGGCTGGTGGGGTTAATTTGCATAAAGCCATCTTTGTTTATAAAACAAGAAAGAGAAGGAGCTCGTCTAATCAGAATATTTTAAAAGGGGATAAGAGAGCGACATCTCCGAAGAATTGATCATCATCTTTTGATATCCACCAAAGTAATCCTCATCTCACAACTAGGATCACCCTCTCGTACCCTGAGGAAGCATCCTTAAGCACACGTTGATCTACCAAGTTTTACGATTAGGTTAATGTTCTTTATGATCTTCACGTCCGTTCCCAAGTCGTCCATAACCGTGGAACACGGCTTTTCGAAAAGATTTAACCCTGCAGGGGTGTACAACTTTACCCACACGTACCAACCGACTCTTAATGCCACATGATTATCCCTCTTCCTTGGAAGGCTAACAGAGGGTGGTTGTACACGACCTTTACCTTGATTTCGCCGAGACCATGAGTCACGCCCTAAGGATGGTTCCGCCGTAACGGGTCAAATCCCGAAGCCGGTCCCTAGAGATGTGGGCGAGGTTGGTTTATCAGGGGCGCTATCTACCCCAAGCAACCCCGGCCACGCTTACCTACCTGTTATGATGCACCTTCACCCGCCAAATCTTTGCAAAACATTTTCTATGCATATTTTGAATGGAACGCCCGAACTATGTGACTCATGGAATCTACTAGGAAAGTTAGTTGCTCGTGAGGTTTTCCAGGCCCCGTGTGGCTGTACGCTCGTCTTGGTTCTAGAGGCTAGAACTCGGGTCCTACTAGTGGCGAGCATGGAACTACAAAAACCACATCCCATCGTGGCCTCCCATACAAGACTTAGCATGTTTAACCTTAACCACTGATCTTACCTCATCAGTATACCTCGTTCTTATATCATACTAGATTCTTTGCATTTGGTACATCTTCTGGATGAACCAGCACTGACGGCTAAGCATGGCTAAACAAGACACAGATAAAAGCTCTAGCAGTGCACACAAGCCAAACCTAGTTATGCTAGGAGCAGTGGATCAGGTAATATAAGCTCGAAGGGAGTAATGCAACAGATAGGATACTCTATCTATCGACAAAAGACCACAGTAGAATCGTATGCACATGGCAAAAATGAAATACTTTGAAAGCATAGGATTATATCATGTACGGGGCTATGCTTGCCTTGTTTGTTGATACCCAGATATAGATCTTCAGATATCTTGTAATGGACTTGATTATAGTTGATCAAGTATTGTTCGTCGATCTTCAAGCTTCGATGGTGTTGATCTCAGTCTTCGATCTCGATATCGTATTCTACTAGGAAGAAGCAAACACCGGAAAGAAAGGGGAAACAATCAACACATGGCATCGATGCAATGTTCAAGTAATGATGATGATATGACAAGTTAAATTAGTCTTAAATGAAACCCTAGGGCATGCTTGATCACTTTAAATAGGGTTCGAGGGTCACAAACCCTAGAACAGGGGAAACCTCGGAGTCACCTAGGAGGGTTCATTTGATCTTCTAATTAAAATTGTAATTTAAGTTGTTGAACAATGCATGATTATAGCTTAGATAGGTAGATCTCATTTTTTTAAACATTTTGATATATTATACATATTTTCCTGACTTATAAATAATTACGTATTGAATTTATAAGATTAAACTAATTTCTAAAATTAACAAAACTAGGAAAACCTTTTTACACCGGGGTAGAAGCTACCCACTACAGCTGACAGAGGGGCCCCAGGGCCACCTTAGCATCCACGCAGCAATGTGGGACCACTAGCCGGTTTGACCGGGTCAGACCCGCGCGTATGATGTCGGGGTGACGTTGGCATGACGTCACACCGGCGGTGGTGCATGGGTCGGCGGCGGGGGCGGCGCTAGGGGTAAGCGGGCTAGCACGGAGGTGTGCGTTCGAGCCAGCGGAGCAAGGTGAGTGAGAGAGAGGCGACGCCGCCCGGATTTGTTCACCGGAGCGACGTCCTCGACAAGCGGCAGCGGCGGTGCTCTCGGGTCTACGGTGGACGGCGAGCACAGAGCAGGAGGGGGGTTTAGAGGGGTGCCTGAGCACCGTGGTCTCACCATGGTCATGATGAAGTGGTCGGGGAGGGCAAGCAAGGCTGGATTCCATGGCAACGATGGCGGCCGGAGCTCGGGGAGACGGTGAGCATGGCGACGATTGGAGGCGCACGGTGTCGATTCCGTTGGCGAGAAGGACCGAGGTGTCGAGGCGGAGCTCTAGGAGGCTTCGGCTGGGCACGGGGAGGTGTGGAATGGTGGCAACGGCGAGCTCTAGCCGGAGCTAGGGTTTCGACGTGCAGAGAGAGGCGCACGCGAGAGGGAGAGGATAGGGTCGAGGCAGCGCGTCGTGGCGGTCTTATCCCCTCTCCAGCTGTGACGGACGGCGGTGAGTGAGCGGCCGTGGCGACAATGCTGCTCTCCGTGGGTCAAGACGACGAGGAGAGAAGGATGAAGCGACACGGCCGCGTGGGCTGGATGGGCCACGCTAGGTCATGGAAGCTGTTGCCGCTGCGATGTGAGACAGGGAGGGAGGTGGGGCGCCTGGTTGCCTCTGCTGCTCTTTTTTTATTATTGCAAAACCTTTTTTCCTTTTTCTGTTTTCTATTTCCCTTTTGTAATTCCAAAATACAAAACTGTTTTGGAGCTGTTTGAAAATACCAGAGGATTTGTAAAATATGGAAAACATTGCAGGGCCCTTTTATACTGTTTGGGCTCTACACTTTTGATCTTTTCAAAGTACAAAACCATTTTGAATTCATTTGAGGGAGAGGAAAACTAGGGTTTTTAGTGTTTTGCATTATTTATTTTGCAGGCAATTTAAAAGATGATGCTCATGAATGCACAAACAAAGCCCTAAATATGATTAACTAAAACTGGGGTGTTACAGGATACTAGAACATTTTCCAGCAGGAGTCCCCTCAATGCACTCGGAAGCAGCTGTGTCATAAGCACGTGGCAGTCATGAGACTTTAGGTTTTGAAAAAATTTCTCTGCCATATTTATTATTCCCTTTATGTTCGACGAGAAACCAGACGTGACCTTGATACTGTAAAGGACTTCAAAAAAGATTTCCTTCTCTTCTTTGGTAAGAGCGTAGCTGGCAGTACCTTCAAACAGCTCTGGATGCATGCCGTCTCGGTCTTTCATACGTTGTTGGTCCTGCCGTGCTTCCGGTGTATCTTTATTCTTCCCATATACGCCCAAGAAGCATAGCAGCATTACGCAAAGGTTCTTCGTCAGGTGCATCACGTCAATTGCAGAGCGGACCTCTAGGACTTTCTAATAGGATAGCTCCCAAAATATAGATTTCTTTTTCCACATGGGTGCGTGTCCGACATCGTCATTCAGAACAGATTGTCTACCAGGACCCTTTCCAAAGATTACATTTAAATCCTTCACCATATCAAATATATCATCACCAGTACGGCGGATAGGCTTACACCGGTTGTCTGCCTCACCATTGAAATGCTTACCTTTCTTTCTTAGGGTGTGCATGGGCGGAAGAAAACGACGATTCCCCGGGTACACATTCTTCTTACATTTATCCAAATATATACTTTCAGTCTCATTTAAACAGTGTGTGCATGTATTGTATCACTTGTTTGTCTGTCCTAAAATGTTACTAAGAGCAGGCCAATCATTGATTATTATGAACAACAACGCTCGTAGATCAAATTCCTCCTACTTGTTCTCATCCCACACACGTACACCTTGTCTGTGCCACAACTGTAAGAGTTCTTCAACTAATGGCCTTAGGTACACATCAATGTCATTGTCGGGTTGCTTCAGGACTTGGATGAGTACTGGCATCATAATGAACTTCTGCTTCATGCACAACCAAGGAGGAAGGTTATAGATACAGAGTCACAGGCCAGGTGCTATGACTGTAGCTCTGCTCCCCAAAAGGATTCATGCCATCTGTACTTAGACCAAACCATAAGTTCCTCGCGTCACCTGCAAAGTCCGGGAACTCTCTCTCGATTTTTCTCCACTGCGACCCATCAGTGGGGTGTCTCAACATCTCGTCTTTCTTACGGTCTTCCATGTGCCATCGCAACAACTTGGCATGCTCTTTGTTCCTGAACAAACGTTTCAATCGTGGTATTATAGGAGCATACCGCATCACCTTGGCAGGAACCCTCTTCATGTGGCGCTCGCCCTCAACATTACCAGGGTCATCTCGTCTTATCTTATACGCAATACAGTGCATACTAGGCATGCATCCAAATTCTCGTACTCCTCGCCACGGTAGAGGATACAGTCATTAATGCATGCATGTATCTTCTGCACCTCTAATCCTAGAGGGCAGACAACCTTCTTTGCTTTGTAGGTACTGGCGGGCAGTTCATTATCCTTGGGAAGCAACTTCTTCATTATTTTCAGCAACTTTTCAAATCCTTTGTCAGTCACACCGTTCTCTGCCTTCCATTGCAGCAATTCCAGTGTGCTACCCAGTTTTTTGTGCCCATCTTCACAATTTGGGTACAACAATTTGTTGTGATCCTCTAACATCTGCTTGAACTTCAACCTCTCCCTTTCAGTTACGCATTCTTCCTGGGCATCATCAATGGCCCGACTAAGATCATCATCGCGTAGATTTGATGCCCGTTCTTCATCATTGTCTTCCATTGTAGTACCATCGTATTCAGGGGACATAGTAGGATAGTCGTTATCATTCTCTTCTTCTTCATTGTCTTCCATAATAACCCCTCTTTCTTCGTGCTTGGTCCAACAATTATAGCCGGTCATGAAACCGGACCGAAACAGGTGGCTGTGAAGGACTCTTGAGGAAGAGTATTCCTTATGATTTCGACAGACACCACATGGACAAGATATAAAACCATTCCGCTTGTTTGCCTCGGCCACAAGGAGAAAAGAATGCACGCCTTTAATGAACCCGCTAGAGAGTTGGTCAGCGTACATCCATTGCCGGCTCATCTGCATTATATAATTAAGTACATCAAACAGAATCATGATGCGAAAATTAGTACTGGTCTAAAAAACAAAATTAAAGCCAACAACCGGGACTAACCTTTAGTCCCGGTTGGAGGCACCAACTGGGACTAAATGTGGATGTGGCGACAACATGTCGACACTATGTCCTCAGTGGGCAGCACTAAGCCAGTAAATGACGACACTATTTTGGGTGGGTGGCAGCACTATGCCAAGGGTGAGCGTGTCGACATTATGTCATTAGTGCTCGACACTATGTTGTGCTGCTTACTCTATAAATAGGTATGCATTCTTGTGAAGAACTGCAAGATGGTGTGCTAGACTAGGGACACCACTACGGCGGAGCTTCTCGAAGATGTCTTAGGACCTCGTCCTCAGATATGTTCGAGGAGCTTGCCATAGAGGCACTCCCGAATATGTGAAATTAGTTAGCTCCACCAGCATACTAATCTAGCTAGAAAACATATAAACTGAAAGATGGTGTACGAGAGCAGTGACACCACTACGGTAGAGCTTCTTGAAGATGTCTTAGGATCCCGTCCTCAAACATCTTCGAGGAGCTCGCCATAGAGGCACTCCCTAATTTAATTTGGTATCTCCCCGGCGTGTTCATGTTTTTGGTTTGCTTAAACGGTCGATGATTAAAATGCTAGGGCACCACTATATATATGTATCCCTTCATAGTTTTGGTTCTTATTTTTGTTGCAATGAATTTTGTGACGGCAGGTAGAAGAAGAAGAAGAAGAAGAAGAAGAAGAAGGATATTTTGTTGCTCGACGGCGGCATGATGCATCTGTGAATCGTCTGAATTTCGAGACTATGTGTCAAACCAAGATATATAGATAGGATAAACTCATGTAGCTCTGTGCTTCGATGAATCAAATGAATTTCGAGGACTATATGTGCCAAATTAACCAGATATATAGAGATAGAATCCACACAAATCCCTCCATTTCTAGAGCATGAAATGAGGTAAAACTAGCAATGAAATATGAAAGGATGAAGTTGCTAACCTCTTAGGACCCTTAGATAGATGTGGAGCCAAAAAATCTTCACAAATCTTGAGAAAAATCGGCAAGAACTTGAGCTTGAGGGAAGAAATTTGAGAGAGATACTTGTGTGAGCTTGAAATGGCTCGAGCAGGGGAGAGGAAGAAGATATAGTCGGGACCTTTAGTTCCGGTTCGTTTAACAAACCGGGACTAAAAGTCCACACATGCGCTCTTTTTCAGCGCCAGACCCATTAGTCCCGGTTTGTTAAACGAACCGGGACTAATATTTTCTAGGCCCTGTGGCCATTTCAAGCCGTTGGGACCAGGGCATTAGTCCTGGTTTGTACTAGAACCGGGACTAATGCTCTGGACCAAAAGTCTGTTTTCTACTAGTGTTGTATGCATACGGTACTTTAGGATAGTTAGGATTCTAGCCTAACTTGTCTTGTACTTCAAGATGATTCCTGTACGCCTATATATACTCATCCATGAAGCTTAATAATACATTCATCATATTTCGGCAATCTCTCTTTCTATCGTTCTACAGAAAACAACGACCGCCGCATGCATCATCAAACTTATGCGTGAACGATCACCAGCGAACACGTAGGCGATGCAGGACAGCAGGAGACGACGAGCTAGCTTCCTAGCCATCTTGGAGAGTGACCCATCATCTAATGCATGCATTCATGTCCAGCCAGCTCCGGTGGATCTGCGAAACTGGCAAAGGCGCGCTAGTGCGCCCACGCCCGGTCACGAAGCACAAATCAGACATATTAAACCGTAGGCAAGTTTTCGCTGGTGATCGATCACGCATAAGTTTTCGCTGGTGATCGATCACACATAAGTTTTTGCTGGTGATCCATCACATCGGTGAAAACACTCTTTCAAGGGACAACATATTTATCCTTTTCCCGCGCTGTTCAGACATGGTTCTTGTCGTGCACATGGTACACGGCAAAGAAAAACTTAAACCGTAGGCAAGTTTTCGCCAACATTTCATGGTAGATAAAACGTAAGCACATGATTTGGAATTTCGCACAGGGATACAGATACAATTAGCATATTTTATAGTGTTTCTGTCTTTTGGTTTCATCAGACTAGGGCGGGAAAATATTGGTCGTAAGTGTTGTTGAAAATATAATCAATAATCCATATGATTTAATCTAAATAAATAATTGGTAAATCATGATCATACAAATAGACATTAAATAGATCACGCAAACTAACAAAGTAGATGAACAGCTAAATAAGATAAACCTATTACACCAAACACTAGAACTAGACACTCTAGCATAATCTGAAAAAGCGAGATTAAGATCACATACGGTGTAGCGGCGGCAGCAATAGTGGCCGCAGCGGTAGGAGCAGCAGTAGCCGCATAAGTGGTAGCAGCGTTGTCGCCCATGTTGAGGTTGTCGAAGAGGTTGCTGACGTCCGGGAAGAAGTCGTCATTCGGGAACTCGTCGACGGATGATGTTGTGGGTTCCAGTAGTCGCGCTTGAGCGCTCCCCAAAAATCTGATCGCCTCTCACCCGTATAGGTTAACAATCGGCAGGGTTCCGAAGTCCTATTGTCCTGATCTATGGTGCATGCCGCAATCCGGGATAGGGAAGACGAAGACGGCAGCACAATAGACTGGAAGGAGACGCGTGCGATAGGTAGTACCAATTAGGTTTAGCGCAGACGATTATATAGTGCAGGTCAGGAAGATCATGGGGCTTAGCCCACGTCCGAGTCAGTAACAGCCCATGATCCAAAAAATCTGGAAACAACTGACTAATTAATCCGTCCATTAAGGACTCATAATGCTCATCTCGGCGAGATTCCTGCAACCCGCAGTGCGCACGCGTTGTGACGAGGCGAGGCGGGGCGTGGAGGGCGGTGTCGGAGGAGGAGTGCGCGAGAGCTTCTCTTATTCTCACACCTCAGTGAGTGGTAGAAAAGCCTAATATATAAGGAGGTGTAACTCTCACTCAACTAGCAATGTGAGACTAAACTTTAGCATCACTAGCACACACATGAGCTACCACAAATAATGGGCCAAAGAGAATTTTAGAATTTGTATTTTTTATGGGCTAAAAGCCCACATGCAAACATCTCAAATTCCAACAATCCTCCACAAAGTCTCATTGGCACATCACATCACTTTTATTTCAGAATATTGTTTTATATACCAGTATGTAGTGGAGACTATTAAGTTGAACTTCCACGTTAAACTTCATGCTACACTAGCTAGCAACTTGAATAGTGGACTATGCCTTGAACTATAAGTTTTCTGCATATTAGTTTCACACAAAATCTAGACCGGTACAGGGCTATCACAGGGCTTCTCCATGGTTTGGAGCTTATGCATCATACTCCACGGCCTTTCGTGAGTTTATTAGAGAGCACCCAACTCTCATGGACTGTGACATTTGATAGTCAGACTCATATAGGTGTGTTCCTCAATAGATGTTTTGTAGGACAACATCTCTGCTTAGAAAAGCCACTTGGAACACATTAAGATAAATATCAACCTGCCATACAGAATAAGAGAGTATTGCACCTTTATGGAGATGTAAACATAATATGGGCATACTCTTCTCTCAATTGATCAATAGCTTGGCTCCCAACTCTAATTCACGGGATCTCCGATCACATAGAGTGGGTTACCACTACGAACAACTCATTATGTGGGTGTCAAACCCATCTCCCTCGATGCATTATCTATCACATTACGTGATAAACCTTTGTGAAGGGATCTGCCAAGTTCTTAGATGTTTGGTTATAATCCAATGCAATAACTTTGTAGTTTCTTAGTTTCTTGACAGATTTCAATCTCCTCTTCACATGCCTTGATGACTTCATATTATCTTTAGAACTGTTTACTTTGACGATCATAGTTCGATTATCACAGTTCATCGGGATGGTGGTTATTGGTTTTTCAACCACATGTAAGTCCATCAAGAGCTCATGACGCCACTTTGCTTCAACAGTGGCTATGTCTAATGCTATGAGTTTTGCTTCCATTGTTGACCTCGTTAAAATGGTCTGCTTGTAAGACTTTCAGGAAACAGCACCACCACCAAGTGTAAACACATAACCACTTGTGGCCTTAATATCATCAGCATCAAATATCCAGTTTGAATCACTATAGCCCTCAAGTACTCGTGGATACACAGTATAGTGAATATCATAACTCGCAATGCCTCTCAAATAGCGCAAAACTCTCTCAAGAGCATGCCAATGATCATCTCCAGGATTTGACACCAATAGACTCAATTTTCTTATAGAAAAGGAGATGTTAGGCCTCGTAGCACTGGCTAAATACATGAGCGAGCCAATGATTTGAGAATATCTCAATTGATCTTTAGCATTCCTTCGATTCTTTTGAAGTAGCACACTCAGATCATAAGGCGTTAGAGAAGACTTGCAGTCGCTATACCCGAAGCGACTCAATATCTTTTCCACATAATGGGACTAAGGCAGTGTAATCCCACCATTATTATCCTTCAGTAGCTTGATGTTTAAGATTACATCAGCCACTCCCAAGTCCTTCATCTCAAAGCAGCGAGATAGGAACTCTTTGACCTCCTCAATAACAACGAGGTTGGTCCCGAATATCAAGATGTCATCGATGTAGAGAACATAATAACTCCCTCGCCCCCACCATGGCAATAGTACACACACTTATCAGCTTCGTTTACAACAAATCCTTTAGCAGTTAAAGTTCTTTCGAACTTCTCGTGCCATTTCTTAGGAGCTTGCTTAATACCATACAAAGACTTCACTAACTTACACACTTTTCCTTCTTGACCACTACTATAAATCCATCAGGTTGCTCCATATAAATTTCCTCGTCTAGCTCTCCATTAAGAAAAGCTGTCTTAACATCCATTTTATGAATGAGAAGACCGTGTGAGGAAACCAAGGATAGTAGTACTCGAATAGTGGTTAATCTGGCTACAGGTGAGTAGGAATCGAAAAAGTCTTCACCTTCTTTCTGGGTATAACCCTTGACCACAAGACGTGCCTTGTACTTTTCAATAGTACCATCAGGTCTAAGATTTTTTTTGAACACCCACTTACAGCCTATAGGTTTGCACCCATGAGGACGATCACTGACCTCCCAAGTTCCATTAGCTAAGATAGAGTCCATCTCGCTTTGGACAGCTTCCTTCCAGTAATCAGCATCTTTAGATGCATAGGCTTCTGAAATAGAAGTGAGAGTATCATGCACAAAGTACACAATGAAATCATCACCAAATGACTTTGTAGTCCTTTGTTTCTTGCTCCTTTTGGGAGCTTCATTGTCGTCCTCGACGGGATCATCATAGTTTTATATCGGCATAGTGGGTTCGGGAATTATAGCAAATTCCAAACTAGATGAACTAGTCATCTCTTGATTTGATGAGCTAGACATAACTTTCATGGGAAAATGTCCTCAAAGAAAGTCGCATCATTTGACTCCATAATTGTACCAACATGCATGTCGGATACCTCAAATTTTACTATCAAAAATCTATAGCCAATGCTATGAAAAGCATATCCCAGGAAAACACAATCCACGGTTTTTAGTCCAAGTTTTTGCTTCTTGGGTATTGTAATATTGACTTTCGCCAAACATCCCCAAGTTCATAAGTAAGATAGTTTATTACTTTTCTTATCCCATTCCTCAAATGGAGTCATGGTTTTATCCTTTACGGGAACATGGTTTAGGACATGACACACAGTCATTAGAGCCTCCCCCACAATTCCTTGGAAAGACCCAATGTATCTAACATGGTGTTAACCAAATCAGTTAGAGTGCGGTTCTTTCTTTTGGCCACCCCATTTGATTGAGGTGAATAGGGAGGCGTCCTCTTATGTATAATACCATGTTTCGTACGGAATAAATCAAATTCATTTGAAAAGTACTCTCCACCATGATCCGACCTTAGCTGCTTGATTTTAAGATCAAGTTGGTTTTATGCTTCATCTCTATAGATTTTGAAGTAGTTCAAAGATTCATATTTAGATTTTAGAAGATACACATAGAAATATCTAGTGGATTCATCAATCAATGTCATAAAGTATCTTTTTGCACCTTTTGTTAATACACCATTCATCTCACATAGATCTGATGTATAAGTTCGAGTGGTGCTAAGTTTCTTGGTTTCGTGGCTTTGATTGAACACACACTTGGCACTTAGAACCTTTGATAGTAGTGAATTTTATAATTAAAATCATATTGGCTAGCCACGTTATGCAACCAAAGTTAATATGATAGAGTCATGAATGCCAAATATTGGACTCATTATCATTGCAAACATGATTAGTAACTTTAGTACACGAGTCTGACAAAGATAAGCGGAACAGACCTCTACACTCATAACCCTTTCCAACACATTATACATACTTAGAAATTACAACTTTATTGGACTCAAAAACCAACTTAAAACCATCTCAACATAAAAACGACCCACTGAACAGATTCTTATTGATGGAGGAAACGTGATGCACATTTTTCAGTTATACGGTCTTACCCAAAGTAAACTTTAGATTTATCGTACCAACGCCATGAACAGAAGAACGTGAGCCGTTTCCCATAAGCATGGAAAAAGTCCTTGAGACCTGATAAGAAAAAAACATGAAAATATCATAACATATATGTGTATTAGCGCTTGTGTCTATCCACCATTCAAAAGAATGACATACTGAAAGGATAGTAGGTAAAATAATGTGCCGAGCGTCCTTCATCTCAGTGTCGCTAATCATAACATTAACGGTCTTGTCGTTGTTCCCATGTTGACGCTTGTCAAAACGATTAGGAAAGCTAGGAGCCCAATAATCAGGATCATCACAGACATGACACGAGCCTTTTTTATTATCGTTTTTATTCTTGAACTTGTGGGATGTGAAATTTTTCTTCTGTACGAAGTTGGCACTAGAATCTCCCTCAAATCCTCGAGCACGTGTGTCCTTTGCCCTCGCCTTATCTTACACATGAAGAGACCCAATGAGATCCGTAATAGAAAACTCTTGTCTCTTATGTTTTAGAGAAGTAGCAAAGTTCCTCCACAAGGGAGGAAGCTTGGCAATAATGCCTCCATGCACAAACTTGTCTAGTAAGATACACTTTAATTGCTCAAGTTGTTTGGCAAGTGATTGTATCACATGAGTTTGCTCAACGACGGAGCGCTTATCAACCATCTTATAGTCATAGAATTGCTCCACGACATACAACTCAGTGTCAGTGTCCTAGACCCCAAACCTAGCCCCGAGCATGCCCCATGCGTCCTTGCCATTATCAAATGACATGTATGGGTCAACCATGTTGTCCCCAAGAATAGAAAAGAGCCACCATAAACATGGTATAGGCTTTCTTAAAGGCCGCTTACTGCTCAGTAGAAATATCTCCTTTAGATTTGCCAAGAGTGGCGCCATAGCAGTTTAGGTTTTCAAACAAAAGAACTGTTCTCATGCACCATCTCTTATAGTGCATACACTCAAAAGGAGGTGGCCTGGTAGCCGTGACTACACCATTGGAATTCAGTTGCCTATAATCTGATTTTTGGACTGTTGAAAATATAAGCAATAATCCATATGATTTAATCCCAATAAATAATTGGTAAAGAGTGATCATATAAATAGCAATTAAATAGATCACGCAAACTAACAGAGTAGATGAACAATAAATTGGGGGTGGGACATGCTGGCATAGTGCAGGTTGGAAAGTGGGAATTCGAGGTCTCATGAATGAGTTTTTTTCGTGGACAAACATACTTTCCGGTCACGCCTATGGATCCTTTTAGATCTACGGGTCGGCCGGTGAATCGGGTTGAAAGTGAATGTCTCCAAAAAGTGGCGGAATGCTCTCGAAACCAATTCACTTGAGTGAGACATTACATCTAAATAAGATAAATCTATTACATCTACACCAAACGCTAGAATTAGACACTCTAGCATAATCTAAAAGAGAGAAATTCAGATCACATACGATGTAGCGGCGGTAGAAGCAGTGGCCGCAGCGGTAGCATCAGCAGTAGCCACAGTGGTGGCATCAGCGGTTGTCGCCCATGTTGAGTTTGTCGAAGAGGTCGGTGACGTCCGGGAAGAAGTCGTCATTTGGTAACTCGTCATTGGACGATATTGTGGGTACCAGTAGTCGCGCTTAAGCTCTCCCCAAAAACTTGATCACCCCTCACTCATACAGGTTCATAAGAGACGGGGTTCCGGAGGCCTACTGTCCCGATCTGCGGTGCACGCCGCAAGCTGGGATGTGAAAGATGAAGGAGTTGGCACAATAGACTGAAAGAAGACGTGTGTGATAGGTAGTACCGATTAGGTTTAGCGTAGACACTTATATAGTGTAGATCAGGGAGATCGTGGGGCTCAGCCCAAGTCTGAGTCGGTAATAGCTCACCATCTAAAAAATCTGAAAATTACTGACTAATTAACGCGTCCGTTAATGACTTGTAATTAATCCATGATTAATTTTTCCGAACAACAAAAATAAAATCTCAGCTTAGCGAGATTCCCGCCACCCGCGGGGCACGTGTCGTGATGAGGCGAGGCATGGTGAGGCGAGAAGGAGGGCATCAGAGGAGAAGTGCGTGAGAGCTGCTCTTGTTTTCACACCTTAGTGAGTGGTAGAACAGCTTAATATATAAGGAGGTGTAACTCTCACTCAACTAGCAATATGGGACTAAACTTTTGCACCACTAGCACATACATGAGATGCCATAAATAATGGGCCAAAGAGAATTTCTGAATTTGTATTGGGTATGGGCCAAAAGCCCACATAAAAACACCTCAAATTCCAACAAGTG
This sequence comes from Avena insularis, assembly GCA_023614405.1. Lineage (NCBI taxonomy): Eukaryota > Viridiplantae > Streptophyta > Magnoliopsida > Poales > Poaceae > Avena > Avena insularis. Next base: position 41,620,922 of record CM042692.1, on the reverse strand, counting down.
TGGCATGTTCCTATTTAGTTGACTCATTTTCCCGCCGTTTCGTAGCCCGTCTCGTCTAAAAGTATGTTGAGAGCCACTGGTAGCTCACAACTATAACAACACCTATAAATAGAAGTGAATTCTAGAAGTCAATACATAATTATATCATTTTTAAATAAAATGTAAAACTAATATTTTTTTACTGTTACAGCCGATTTTTTTTAACTGATTACAGCCAAACTCTACTTAAAGGTTTGGATAGTTTACCCTTACCTCTAAAATAACAGTTTTTTCAGAAGGTGGGTACTTTTAGGAAATCCGCTAGAGTTGGTCTGACCGCTCAACTCCGGCCAATACCCAACTTTGCAGGATCCAATCCTCATGATGGGCCAGAAGTGTTATGGTCTTGAGGATTTCGCAGCCGAAATTGGCATCATACACCCTCCAATATTTATGCATTTCGCCGTGTCACATCGACATAACATGCTGGACATGTCTAACAAAATCAAGCAAAATGCTAAATTAGGTTAACCTGTATACAAAGTCTTATAGGTGAGATATTTTGGAAGAAAATTTAATAAATTGGCTAATATGTGTCACAAATGCACAAATACAAGGTAAAAAGTGAAATTCACTCTTTTTAAAAAGAGTAAAAAATGGTATTCGAAAGTTTCAAAAGTTCTGGTTTTTTGTAACATAAAGATGATTTCTATGAAAGTGCAAAATTTTATTTTAAAAACATGTTGCATTTTAGACGAGAAAAATCACAAAATTATGTATCAAAATAGATATTCAAAAAATCATGTTTAGTCTTTATATATGACTCATTTACATATAACACCTTAGAAGATATCCCGAGCGCATTGTAGACATCAATACATAATTTTAGAATTTTGTAAATGATATGTAAAAATAAAGTTTTCGGATTGCTAGAGCCGATCTCTTTTAAAAAAGGAAAAATCTTTCTCTTGATTCCCTCTTAATTGATGCATGTACTTTAAAACCATATGATTCTTTCATGTTGACACACGCATATATAATTCTTTTCTAAGTTTATCTACTAGTTTGTATGGATGCACTAAAATCCAAAACTGCTGATGTTATCCGTATTAAATGTAAAATCCAAATATTGAAAATGGTTTGTAGCTCAAACTATTTATCAAATTGCAAATCCGTTTTCACCATTAGATTAGTCGTGACGAGATCTTTAAAACTAGCACCGATATTGATATGTTTTGATGATATTTTTTTACCTAAAGTTACACAACTATAATACTTTAGTTATCCAGCCCGTCATATGCAAGTTCCCCACCGTATAAAACGTAAATTATCCACCCTATAAAAAGGTCATGTTATTATTATTATTGCAAGCAAAAAATGTGCTAAAAATCAAAACTGATGACATCATGAGCATTTAATTGCAAAATTCAAATATTCAAAATGTTTTGTAACTCAAATCGTTTATTTGATTGAAAATACGTTTTCAATGTTAGACTAGTCATGACGAGAACTTCGAACTAGCGCCCATATTGATATGTGTCGACGATATTTTTGTTACCTAAAAGTTACCGACCTATAATACTTAATTATCCAATATGTAATATGAAAGTTAACCACCTTCTAACACGTAAGTTACCCAAACCTATCCAAACCTACGAAGAGGCAGTGTAGTCATTTTTTGAATGCCAAGAAATATAATTACAACGTAACTCACATTAAATGTGAAATTCAATATTTTTTTAAAAAAAGTTATCCATGTATTGAAAGTATAATTACCAACCTGTTACATATAGTATTATCCATGTGTTCAGGATAGAATTACTCAAGTGTTCATGGTATAACTATCATCAACAAACGATTTAGTTAACATCCTATCTAGGTAATTACTTATTCACCTATTATATACGGAGTTACTCATGTGTTCAAAGTATGGTTATCAACCTAGTACTCATAGAGTTAGCCAGTCGTTCATAGTATAACTACCAACCGATTACATATAGAGTTGTCTAGATGTTTAGGGTAGAGTTATCCATGGAGTTATCATCACCAAATCAACGTAGTTATCATGCTTTAGTTATCCACCCATCACTTATGGCGTTACGTCGCCCTCGGTTAAATAGTTATCCGTCCATTATTTATGGAGTTATCTATGTGTTTTAGGTATAATTATCAACCATGTGTTGATAGAGTTATTCGTGTGTTTAAGATATAATTACCAACAAATTATATATGATGTTATCCAAGTGATCAGAGTATAATTCTCCATGTGTTTATGGTATGGCTATCATCACAAAGTCAATATAGTTACAATTCTTTCTATTTAGTAGAACCACCCATTATTTATGAAGTTACGGTGAAGATGTTATCACCAAATCGATGTATAGTTATCACCAATAAGGCGAGAGGTTATCCATCTATTTTAGGGTGTCTTTGTCACCACAGAATCATCGATATAGTTATCATGTGTCTAGATTTTTAGTGTATACTTCCCATTTGTCCATGATAAATTTACCATCACAAAATCATAACTTCTAAGAACGAAAATATGGCAAGAACAACCAAAAGCAAGATCTAGTTTCAAGCTAAAATTAATTATTTGTAGGATAGGTTACTTACATACTATATAGCCTGGATAACTCTCATGTTACACATGAATAAATTTTGTATCCAAATAAGTAATCAAATCATATTAACTTGGGATTCTTCTTGAAGATCTTGTCGTGACTAATCCGACGATGAAAACTGATAGAAATTAGATAAATAATGCAGCTACATAACTTTTTGAATTTTATGATTTTTAATGCTGACTCAAAGCAATTTTCGCCTTACTCTCTTCATGCACTATGCGTTGGATTTTAATTTATTTTCCCATGCATGCACATGACGTCCGCCGTCGGGAGAGGCTATCTGGAAGCCACCTATTTTTGCAATCTACCGACTATCATTGGTGCAATCGGGTCCATAAAGAAGCGCGGGGATGCGGATGAAGACGAGGATAACGACGTGATCACCACGCACCTAGGGGCGAGGTGTGCTTGGTTGGATAACTTTTAGGTTAAAAAAAGTCATCGGAACATATCAACATAGGTTGTAGTTTTAAAAATCTTAGTGAGACTGCCGAACGTTGAAAACGGAATTTGAATCAGATAAGCGTTCGAACCTTCAAAACATTTTGAATTTAATTCCAACTACCTCAGCAATTTTATCTTTTTTGTGTTAAGAGATTAATCAAACTACTTCCTCCGATCCAAATTAGTGTTCTCAAATTTGTTTAGATTCGGATATTTCTAAGTGTTAGATACATCCGAATCTAGACAATCTAATATTATTAATTTGGATTAGAGGAGTAGTATTAACAACCCACGCTCCCGTGTGCCGCCAAGCGCATGCAAAGCTGGCCTCGTGTGGTCGGAGATTTAACTTTCGAAACACCCGCTGGGTTTGAAAACCTGCAGGACGTCAGCTAGGTAGGAGGGTCCTTAAAAAACTGATTAGAGCCGAGCTCTATTTAAAGTTTTGGGTAGTTTGGCCTCTAAAATGACAGTTTTTTCTCGAAGGTGGGTGCCTTTAGGAAATCCGCTAGAATTGATCCAAAGGCTCGAGTACGGCCCATACCCAACCCTACAGGGTCCAATCCCCGCGATGGACCAGAAGTGTTATGGGCTTGAGGGTTTCGCAGCCGAAATTGGCATCAGACTCCGCGGGCTTGTCAGCGAGACGAAGTACGGCCCATACCCAACCCTACAGGGTCCAATCCCCGCGATGGACCAGAAGTGTTATGGGCTTGAGGGTTTCGCAGCCGAAATTGGCATCAGACTCCGCGGGCTTGTCAGCGAGACGAAGTACGGCCCATACCCAACCCTACAGGGTCCAATCCCCGCGATGGACCAGAAGTGTTATGGGCTTGAGGGTTTCGCAGCCGAAATTGGCATCAGACTCCGCGGGCTTGACACCCTCAAAAAAAAAAAAAAAAACTCCGCGGGCTTGTCAGCGAGACGAATCGTAGCCGGGAGGAAGTTGCGAGGGCCGAGGGGCGGCGGCCTCGAGAGTAGGAGACGACCCACCATGTCGGGGCAGAGGAGGCGGACTCGCGGGGACGTAGGAGGAGCGACCGAGGGCGTGCCGGCACTCATTTTCACCACCAGCAGGCTACCGGCGCCACCTCCGGTGGCTTCAAGACAGCGAGTGCCCACTCGTGTTCTTCTTATGTTCCGTTACTCTGTGTAATTCGCTGGTTTGTGAGTTGGTTTATGGTACTCTTGTCTAGTGGCCAAAGGAGATACGGCGACTAGGCCGGATGCGCGGATCACCACTTTGGGTTCTGCCGCCCTCCACTTCAGATTAGACTACGAGCAAGCCAAGAAGCTTCCCATCGGAAAATACGTACTCCTGGAGGATTAAGTTCTTTCCACGTGGCGTATTTCAAAGCGACTCGGGCGACTATCTTGCTATCTACCTGAGGCACATGGGCAAAATCAGAAACGTAAGAGCCCTCTTCGAGGCCTTCTTGCTTGACAGGCATGGTCAACCATGTAGCAAGGCAAGAAAAAGGATCCTTCATGAATTCCCAATCAACAAAGAATGCGATGATGATGCTGAAGACAGGGGATGGGGTGATTTCGCCAAAGGAACTTCTTTGGAGAAAGACTATGTATCAGAGGGACACATCACATTTGTTTGTGCTATCTTGGTCATACATGACAGCGCAGACCATCAAAAAATGCACGACAGCCATATTCCTTCAGACATTGGGTCTCATCTTGGTCGCCTGTTAGATCAAGGGGCTGGGGCGGATGTGTCATTTATCATCGACGGAGAGATATTCCCTGTGCACCGAGCAGTGATCGCTGCCCGCTCACCGGTCTTTAGGGCAGAGCTCTTTGATTCCATGGCTGAGGCTACAATGTCATCCATTACGCTGCACGACATCACACCTGCAACATTCAGAGTTATGCTTCGATTCATATACACGGACGAATTTCCCAGAGAAGATGAGCTTATGGACTCTTCGAATCCACTTGCCGCAGCCGACCGGTATGCTCTAGACAAGCTGAAGCTATGTGTGCCGAAAAGCTATGGGATAATGTGACGGTAGACACGGTTGCAACTATTTTAGCTTGTGCTGAGACTTACAATTGTACAAAGTTGAAGAACGAATGCCTCAACTTCTTTGCGGTGGAGAACAACTTTAAGAAGGCTGTGTTCACTGATAGGTTTGCAATGTTGGTGCAGAATTTCCCAGCGATAACTGCCAATGCCAAGCTGAGAGAGAGGATTGAGACATAATATAGTGCGGTACAACTGCATGTGCACTCTGCTCTTTCAAGCATGGCTAGAACATTGTATTTTGAAGCATTTGAAGAACGAATGGCTCAACTTCTTTCTCCGAACTAGGCTTTCGCCCTGCTTTATAGAATAAAGCCACAACGGCCGAACAGATATAAGATGAAGGGGAGACCCCTTTTACAAAGCAGATCAAAATAAGCAAGACAACCGCGGAGAATCTAAACTTGCCACCGAAGACAAAGAGCCGAGACTGGGATGAGCCAGGGTTCCACGACGACGCCCCCAACAGGGTAACGACACACCGTGCCGCCGCCGCCGAGAACAACGGTCAAGGGTTTTCACCCGGAGCCCTGTCACGAGGAAGGTAGCCGCATCGGCGCCCCCAGGAGGGTAACGGTACCCGCAGGCATTGCCGTCGATGGTGCCGAAGCACGGAGCTTTCGCTCTAAAAAACCTTCGTATCGCTCCCCGTCTGCCGCCACGCCCGTTGTCCCCAAGATAGGCCTTCGTCACACGATCTAGGAGCTGTCGAAGCCTCAGCGCCACCAACACCAAAACCTCCCGCCGCCCTCTCGTCGCCATCCACATGACCGAGGGGAGAAGCCACCACCACTGCCACGGCGCTCGCTGAAGAGGCGCCCGCGCAGACCACCTTCCGGAGCCGCCACCCGACATCCTCGAGCTTCTTTGCGGTGGAGAACAACTTTAAGAAGGATGTGCACCGATAGCTTTGCAATGTTGGTGTGGGCAATGGATGCGCCCACAGCTTGGTTTAAGAAGCCTTGGCCACCACTAGTGTCCATCAATGCCGACACGGTGGTCATGCAACTGTCACATTGTTTGAGTTATTGACCGCCCGTGAGTGTGCGTCGCATCAATGGCCACTAGCCACTGCCCGTTATCGATGGTCGAGACAAGAGATGAACATGTGTGTCGATGCCAGGCGGGCTCGGTGTAGTCTTTTTTTAGGGTTGGGCCCGGTGTAGTCACAGGTGCAGGCGGGAAAACACATGGACGGTTCGTGACGCATCATGCCACATTGCATTCCCAACTAAATTTGGTCCAGGAATGGAATGGCCCAGAAGCATGTGATTTTTTGGGTCACACCACTGGGACGGGTTTTCACGGTTCTTATGTTCGGTTGGACACATTCCAACGGACCACAATTGTTTGGATCGGTCCACTGGAGATGACTGAGAGAGTCCTATGAAATCCTAAAGCTGCGCAGAGCGACTAATAGCACCTCCAACAGCCGCGCCAAAATCCGGCGCGCTAAAAGCCATATGCAACACATTGCATATAGATATAGCACGCCGCGCTGGCCGACGCTTCACCAGAGACGCTATTTAGAAAAAAAAATGGACTACAACGAAAAGTAGCGTCACCAGGCGCAATAAATAGCGAAATGAAACACATATTTTCACATATGTACACCAAACAAAGATCAAACAAAGTAGAAAAAATGGACTGAAAATATGCTAGATATATTTTACATAGGTGCATCAAACAAAGTTCAACATAGTGCAACCCTACATTCTACACTCCGCCCTCGTCAGAGGTGGTCTCGTCGATGTCTATAGATCAAAATCGGATTTGCCCTCCGTCAAGAACTCCACTATTGTCGACGAGAACGGGTCTAGCCAGCGGTCATCGTCGTCGATCTTCTGCGGGTCGGCTATCTGCGCTTCGATGAACGCCTAGCGGCGTGCCTTGTCGGACATCCTTGCCCGACGGCGTGCCTTGCGCTCCTCCTTCCTCTGCGTGTAGAAGGCGACCTCGACGTCGACATCCTCCGGGAAGTGCGCACTCCACTCCGCCCTCAAACGCTCATCCTCCTCGGCGTGGTAGAGGTGCTGGAGCCGTGTGGAGTGGCGCCGCTTCTCCTCCTTAGTGAGCAGGCGCGATGGTGGCGCGAGCATCTCCGCCTGCTCGCGCGTCCACGCATCGTGGAAGTTCATCTATGCACGCAGGCGGCCGAGGCGCCACGCCGCAGCGTTCGAACGCGCATGCCAACTCGTGTGTCGTCTCGAACGTGCCAAGGACGATGTGGTCGCCGCCGCCACGGATCTCAGCGTAGAACATGTCGTTGGAATGGGCGTGCACCCCACGGAAGCCGGATGATGAGCACGGCGACAACATTCAGTGGCAGCGAAACTGGGCGCTCGACGAGGCGGGGAGGGGTTGTGGTGAGGCGTTGCGTGCGGATTCTGTGCGCTAAAACAATGGTTTTTACCACATGACGCGGTCTAGCGGGGTTGTTGGAGGCGCTCTAAGAGCATCTCTAGCAGATGATGGAAAATGCGATACCAGCATGAATAACTGCCATATGCAGCACCTCAAGGGAAAAACCCTGCTCCAGCAGCTGCCACATCCGGTTTTCGTGCCGCAAAAAATATGCGGCATAGCGCCTCGTGATGCTTATTTGCGGCAGCCACGCAACTATTGCATTATTTTCCAACGCGTCGTGCGTAGCCCAACCGTCTTCTTTCCCCCACCGTTGCAGCCGCCGACCGCCACCGACGCTGAATACACCCCCGTAGAGCCCCCTCCCCTCTAGATCCGTCCGCCGCTGGCCACGGGCAAGACCTAATCGACCTCTCCGCCGGCCAATCTGATCTCCCGCGGCCAGAATTCGCAATGCCGCCGGGCCGCAGGTCTAAGGGAGTCACCGGCTTCGTTGGCGTGAGGATGCGGCCCTCCGGTCGCTTCATCACCGATATCAGCCAAGATGGCGTCAAGTGGTGGCTGGGCACCTTCGACAGCGCCGATAAGGCGGCTTGGACCTACGACACCGTGGTGTGGCGCTTCGTCCGCCCTCGCCGTGACCTCAACTTCCCCGACGACCAGTCGATGGCAGAGGCTGAGTTCCTCACACTGCAGATGCACTACGTCGACTGCGAGGCACGGAGGAATCAACGCCATGCTGGCAGGCATCAGCAGTTGTCTTTGCTCGATGACATGCGCATGGCGTAGCTCGCCCGTGACCATCGGAAGCTCGTGCAGGCGCAGCTGACCTTCGACAACGCGGAAGAAGACAAACAGCGGCGCCGGTCCGTATGAAAGGGAAACGGATGTCGCCTAGAGGGGGTGAATAGGCATTTTAAAATTATTACGGTCTAGGCTCTAATAAATGTGGAATAAAACTTAATGTCTAATTTATCAAGCCAAAACCTATATCAACTAGGTTCAACTAAGTGCACCAACAACCTATTCTAAGCAAGAAAACAACAAGGTGATAGCAAGATATAATACTTCAAGCACGATGGCTATCACAATGTAAATTGCATAAGTAAAGGGCTCGCTTGAGAAATAACCGATGGACACAGAGACGATGATTTGTTTCTCGAAGTTTACTTACAAAGAAGCTATGTCTCTGTTAGAGAGGTGCGGTGGCGCAATGTACTTCGAACGCCACAAATGGCTCACCTCGAGGTGTGGTGGCTCGATGCTCATCCAACGCCACACAAGGCCTCACCCCAAGATGCGAAGGCACGCAACTCACCGACGCCACAAAAGGCTCACCCTATTCTCCCGTGAGCTCTCCACAAAGTCCTACTCACGTTTCACTATGGGAAACGTGAGGACAGTCACCGAACCCGTACAAGGCCTGGGGCAATCTCCACAACTCAATTGGAGGGCTCCGAAGAAACGCCACAAAGGCTCCACAATACCACAATAGTCCAACAAGCTTGGGGAGTTTCCACAACTCAATTGGAGCTCGCAAGAACACACCACAACTCCACACAATCGTCTAGGGTTCCAAAAACCCAAGAGAAACAAGACCAAGAGCTTGAACTCGCTGAATCTCCGAGGAGAACTCAAACCTATGCACCAAATACAAGAGAAAAGCCCTTCTCTCTCAAATTCCACCAAAGCTACAAAAACTATTGGGGGAATAAGAGAGAAATAACACAACAGGAGAACACAAAACTCTCCAAGATCTAGATCCCAAGAATTCCTTCACAAAGAAGGGATTTGGTTAGGTGGGGTTATAGATCTAGATTTCCTCTCTCAAATCCCTCAAAGAGATGCAAGAATCATGGGAGGCAGAAAGGGAGAGGGAAAGCTTTTGAAGGTCAACAATGGAGGAGAGAGAGTGGAAGAGCTAGCAAAAATGACCTCCAAAGTTAGCAAAACATTGGGGAAGAGGGGGCCTTAAATAGGGCAAGAGAAATCTGCCCGTTTGAGTCATTCTCGTGACCCACTGGAACTACCGGTGTTCCACCGGTACTATCGGTAAATAGAAACACAAGTTACTAAACAAAAACAAGTATTACCGGAACTTTGGGTGGAAATTGGGCCGGTACTACCGCTCAAGCAAAAATGTTGGACAACATTGCACGGAAACTTTAATAACTTTTGACTCCAGACTCCGATTTCGATGATCTTGGGCTCGTTTTGAAGAGAGCAAAACGCTATACAAGATTATGCAAAGAAACATCATAGTACAACAAGGGAGGATAAAAGTAAAATGGAGAAAGACATGACCTCTTAGAAGCAACGAACCGGGAAAACCTCCAAAACCCAAAACTTAAGAAGTTGAGCTTGGAAACTCCAATTGGGATGAAACCAATTTTGTTGGAAAGATAATAAAGATTAGAATCCAACAAAAGGTGAAATATTGGATATCACCAAGGGATAAAATATCATAAATATATATGTGAGATATCTCCCAAGGTGTGGAGCCAGAAAACCCGCAAGATCAAAAACACAATAGGATATGCAAGGGAAATCCATTTTTAATGAACTAGAGCTTTTTATGAAGATAACCACAAGCTATAGATCCTCACATGGATAAGAACCAAACAACAACCAAGAAAAAATGATTTTATGTATGCAAAGGTTTGAGCTCTCTCTGAAAGATACGATCGAGCTACTCACTCGAGAGCCCCTCTTGATAGTACGACTATCTATCCTAAACCCGGTGTCCCAACACTACAAGAGACCGGTAAAATAGAAAGCCTATCAACATCATACCTTTGCCTTGAGCATTCCACTTGAGCTATATGAAGACCGTCTTGTCCTTCTCAAGATGGATCACCTTTCTTAATCGCTCTTGCTTTCTCTTGCTTGATGAAGACTTGCGAATAACTCCCCATACTACATGGGGAAACCTCTCATTTGAACTTGTCTTCATCACTCCATGATCGCCGAGGATGGCAAGATTCTAGAGATAGCGCACCGTGAGCTTGCCCTTCATTCCTTGATGATGTCTTAAAGATAGCCATAAGGAACTCCATCATTTTCTTCAAGACATACTTGATCTTGTTGTTCTTCTTCTTTTTCAACCTCGAAACCAACACATGGTCCAAGCGAAGCCAATGGGCAAACCTATAAGTGAAACTCAATTTACACATTAGTCCATAGAGATTGTCATTAATTACTAAAACCACATGGGGGAATACATGCCCTTTAAATCTCCCCATTTTGGTAATTGATGGCAATCTCTTTGAGAGGGTTTAAATATGAAATTTAACAAACAAAATGGTAGTGCCAACATCAAATACTACACAAGTATGTGATGTTGGTACTCCCATAATATATAGAGCAAACTCCCCCCCACAATCTATGCACGTGTGATGAACTTGAATTTCATTGCATATACTGCCAATCATTACCATTGGTGGAGTTTCCTCTATATATAAAACATGCAAAGCAACAACAAATATGCAAGAGCATGCAAGGATAATGCTTAAGAACCAACTCAAAGCATAAACCAATTTCTGTTAAACCCTCTAAAACTTCTCCCCCATTGGTATCGATGGCCAAAATGGGTGAAAAGTTCTAGACGGCCAATATAGTGAGAATTCCTCCAAACGTGTGCATATGCACATATCCAATAATGAATCCTTGGGAGGAAGTAAAACTATATTGATGACCCAAAGGTTGCAAAATAAAATAGCTTCAACAAATGAAGCAAGCAACCAAAGACCCAAAAATACCAATTGACAACAACAATTGATACCAAAAGAAAATAACAAGATATTATGATACGAACAAATGAGTGTTTAGATGAAAATAGGGAAGCTCCCCAATCTTTGTGCACAATATAGAATCATTGCATTTGAATAAATCATGCACAAATATGGAATCCTCACTCCCCCATAAACATTTAAACCTCAAACTAAGAGAAAGAAGGCAAATGAGCATTATTAAATGAATTAGAGGAGTCCCCCAAAGATTATGCACCAATTATAATAATTGCATTTGGAAACAAAGTGCACAATCATGGAATTCTCACTCCTCCAACTCATTTAACAATACACGGCAAGAGAGATCAAAATATGAGTGCCCGAAGATGCAAACAAAAGGGACAAGCACTCATGGGAAAATACATTTGGAATCCACCAAAGAGTCAAAATGAAATAAAAGGTGGTATCTAAGGAAAACAAAAACAACTCAAGATATGTCTTCTCCTGTGTGTATAAGTTTCTAGGTGGAAAATATCACATAGACATATGCCCACAAAGAAACATGCACACACAAAATAGATACTCGAGAAAGCACAAGAAAAGCAAAAGGAAGTCATGGAATATATCAATAAGATTTTTTCTTGAAAGTATGGCCAAAGACTCAAATATATCTTATTGCACATCAATGAGCTTCCAACACCAACACACTTCATACATTACAACTATTACCAAAGGAAAAAGGAGATAGTTGGAATATATGGAGAGAGGCGACAAGTATCACAAATAGAAATCAACTTTGCAAAAATACTCACTATTGCACATGAGAGTAGTTGAAGAAAAGATAGGAAATACAATTGCTTGATTAACATATTTGGGATTGGTGAATCATGAGAATGATTTTGTATATTCCCCATTATATGCACTCAGCTCAACATACTCACATTAGCAATAGAGAGATCTCCTAAGAACAAAAGCAAGCACTACAACATTTGCAAATTCATAGACTCATGCCAACAAGCAACCTATAAAAGGTTGGAAACAAGATATGTACGCATGAGAGAGAGATACTTATTACCAAGATATAATTGGTAGGATGTAGTGGATAAGAATTCGTTGATCATCCTAGATTGCCTCCAATTGACATGTAGGAACCACTTATTCCTAATTGAAGAGACAAGCATCCAATATATCTCCAATGTACCTACACAACAATAAGTACACTATGGTGCCCAAACAAATTGGGTCCAAAGTAGTTAGGCAACTACAATACATAGGAAATATCCACATAAATATGTGCATATTAATATAAAATTGAATTTCATGCACATCTTAGCCAATAGGATTTGGTGGAGTTTCCCCTATATATTGGATCATAGAAATAAAGCATGCCATAATATATACATGAAGTAAATATGCATGCAAAAGACTTTTAAGAACCAAAAAGGAGATACAATTTGAACAAAAACACTAAGTGAACCAAGAAGTAGCACACAAGAGTGTGACATGTCAAAAGGTGTCCAAAAAGTATCAAAGAGCCAAATCAACACATGAAAGGACACAAATTCAACAAATGAACAAGGCAAAAGCCAAAGAGCAAAAGATAGACAAAAACACCAATGCTCAAGGATTTATCTCATCCTCAAGGATCAAGCAAGTAACAAAGAATGAGAAAAAACCAACTCCCAAAAGAGCAAGGTTCCAACACATAAACCAAACTCTCTACACTTTTCATTATGGCACAAAGTACCAAAATAAAATATCAACTTTCAAGCACGAAAGGGAGTGTTCTAAATAATATAGGAGAGCTCCCCCATGAATGGTGAATTATAAATAATTTTGCTTTTGAATGCAAAATGCACACAAATGAGATCATAACTACTACCTACATTAAATAAAACACAAGAGAATATCAATAAACTAAAAGGATCCACAAGAGGCAAGGAAGACATGGGAGTAAACAAAAACAATTTCTTGGCCAAAGATAGGACAAAGAAAAGCAAAGGCCAAAGTGAACATGATCAATAAATCCTATCATATATGGAGTACCACTTGTCCAAGGATAAGAATTATGGGGAAAATTTTCCTGTGGTAGTTTGCAAGGATATCATGATCATATTCACACAAAGAAGCATGTAACAAGATATAAAAATTAAGCTTGATGCTCTGAGAGAGATGCTTGATAGCTCCAAATAGTCACACAATCATTAAAGATTAAAGTAACTTGAAGCAAATGGTTTCCATGGAGGATATAGAGGTGCAAATATGAGGAAACACATATCAAGAAAAACTCTCAGAAACAAGATCCAAAAGATGAGCAATAAAAGCAATCCAAGGGAATTGGAACTTGTTTGAGCTAATTGTTCCACTTAGGAGCTAGATAAATATTAATATCAATTCTAAGTGACACTACCTCAAATGTGCACATTTTCTAGGTTTGTAATATGCACAAAGCATAAGACTCCACCATAATGTGATAAACAAAGGAATATCAACAAGAGGTAAAAACATCCAAATAGAGATGACTAATGAACATTATGGAACTTGAAATTCTCATGAGAAAGACATACCACATAGAGACTAGATAAACTTGCAATATACATACATACATACTAAGTGGTATTCATCATGTATACACATTTTAGGATTATGGAATGCCCAAGAATAACACTCTCCCAAAATAGGATAATCCATTAATCTCTCGCAAGAGCCCAAAAAGATACCAAATGAATTCAACAAAGACTCCAAACCAAGAACACAAATACATGATGTGCCAACCAATATACACAAATATACTTGATAACTCAATATAATACGAGGGAAGCACAACATATACAAGCACATGCAAGGTACAAAACCACACATGCACAAGGGAGCAAGTAACTTTCAATGTAAAGAGTTAAGCGCATGTTACCGCAAGGAGGAACATTGGATATAAGATATAAGCAAGATAATCCAATTGGCTTGACTTAACACAAATAAATGATGAAGATTCCTCAATTCTTCATAATGTACCCAAGCCTCCAATGCCCTCCAATCAACACCTATTGATCGAGTTTTAGCTTGTTGGTCCCCAACCAAGTTGGGTCCTAAGAAGTTAGTCACAATAGGCTTGGACACCCAAATGGTTCTTTTCTTGACACCATATTGGGCACCAACATATTTGGCAAACACATTGCCCACCTCATCCTTACGAAGAGAATAAGCATCATCAATCAGGATGGGATGAGGAGTTACCCATGGTGCATGAGGAAGAAATGTGCCCCTTCTCACAACATATGTAGCAAGTTCTTCTCTTGTTATCTTTATTCTTGGAAGGTTCTACCCCTTGAGTAAGATCTTGCTTCTTGGGAAGAGGCCCACTTCTATCTTGAGGTGGAGCTTGAGGTCGCTTCCCTTGTTGCTTCTTCTTCAATGGGAAATATCTCACATGATGTCCTTCTTCCTTGCACTTGAAGCACACAATGTTGGCTAGATTCTTGACTTGACCTTGGCCATTTTTCTTGTTGCCCTTGTGCTTCAACATGTTGGTGGGCTTGTTCTTAATGTTGGAGTTGAATCCAAGCCCACTCTTGTCATTTGGGGATCTTTGCACACCCAAGATGTTCTTGAGTATGGTCTTTCCTTCATGACATTTCTTCAAGTCATTCTTCAAAGAAGTGACTTGAGCCTTGAGCTTATTGTTTTCCTCTACATGGTTAGTATCAACAACAATACTAGAGGAAGTAGATGCAACATTGTTAGAGCAACAAGGCAAGGGACGCAATTCATCATAAGATATAGCATGGTTATGAGATGATGAATCACAAGGACTATCACAAGGAAATATGACACTAGGAGTAGATGTAGTGCTAATTTCCACATGAGGCTCACTAGATGTTACCTTAGACACAATGGCCTCATGAGCCAACTTTAGTCTACCATGGGAAACTAGAAGATCCTCATGTGAGCTTGAGAGCTTAGCATGATTCTGTTCTAATTTCCCATAGTTGCTAGTTAGCAAAGCAAGTTGAGACTTTAGCTCAACATTCTCCTTCACAATATATGCTTCACAACATATAGAGTTAGTAGCACAAGCATCATCAATAGTAGTGAGAGGTGAGGGCAACTTGGAAAGCTCTTTAAATTATAAAGCTTTAAGTTGCTCATGTGACTCGCTGAGTTTGATGAGATCATCCCCCTTGATGACCCTAGAGCCATTGTTGAGGTGCTCAAAATCCTCAAGGAGTTTAGCATAAGCAACTTCAAGCTTATCATTTTTAATTTGGAGGGCACTTGCCACCTCAAATTCTCTATCATGAGATTTATTCACTCTAGATAGCTCTAGAGCAAAGGTCTCTTCAAGAGATTCCTTGGTAGTTTTTTCCTCTTTAAGAGCTTCATTTAGTTTTGCAATGTCATTAGCATACTCACGCTCAAGACTACTCATTTTTTCAATTGTGTCCTCATGCTCATAAAATAGTTGCTTACTTTCAATGGCAAAGTTCAAGATTTCAATGAAAGTGGAGCAAGCATTTTTATTTTTGTGTAGAGCACAAAGGACTAGCTCCCCCTTCTCTTTTAAAGAAGAAATATCATCATCTACTTCATCTAAGTCAACATTCACATCATCATGAGGTGCATTGGGATCCAAAGGAGAAGTTACCTTTGATTCCTTAGCCATGAGGCATAAGTGGATATTGGGAGAAGGTGATGATGGGGGAACACATGAAGCTCCAATCACAACCTTGCCTTGGCCCACACATTGTTCGATTTCCTCTTCATGGTTAGCAACACAAGTACTAGAAGAAATAGAAGCACATTTATCATGGCAACAAGGCAAAGCAAGCATATCATCATGAGGGGTAGCCAAAGCATTTCTACATGATATGCAAGGGCAATCAACACTAGGATGTAAATCACATATAGTCCTACAAGTGTTCATGCCCAAAGATACAACATTGCAATGAGAGGGAGATGAAGGATCATCAATGGCAAGCTCACTATCCACATTTCAAGTTATATCACCACTCACCATATCATTACCTTGTGACAACTCATAAATGGGTGAAGTGGAGGAAGATGAGAACTCATCATGGCCGGAGGTGGAGGGAACACAATCATCCTCATTAATCTTGGACACATCATATTTTGATTGAAGCTTGGTCCAAATATCATGAGCATTCCGAAAAGGCATGATTGAGGAGAGAACTACAAAGCTCACAACATTAACAAGCACATTAGATGCTTGATCTTCAATATAAGAGTTTGTATCCTCCTCCAAAGATAGATTTTCGGGATCCTTAGGAGGAGACAAACCCATATCTAGAATTCGCTCTATATTCAGGTCAATGACCCAGAAATGACTAAGCATGCGAATTCGCCAACTACCATAGTTAGTGACACAAAATGTAGAAGTGTGACCAAGCACTAAATCCCTAGGAGACATATTTACTCTCAAGGTGGTGAAGCCTAAGAAGCGAGAGACCTCGCCCTGATACCAATTGAAAGGGAAACGGATGTCGCCTAGAGGGGGGGGGGGTGAATAGGCATTTTAAAATTATTATGGTCTAGGCTCTAATAAATGCAGAATAAAACTTAATGTTTAATTTATCAAGCCAAAACCTATATCAACTAGGTTCAACTAAGTGCACCAACAACCTATGCTAAGCAAGACAGCAACAAGGTTATAGCAAGATATAATACTTCAAGCACGATGGCTATCACAATGTAAATTGCATAAGTAAAGGGCTCGGTTGAGAAATAACCGATGGACGTGGAGATGATGATTTGTTTCCCGAAGTTCACTTACAAAGAAGCTACGTCTCTGTTGGAGAGGTGCGGGGGCACAATGTACTTCGAACGCCACAAATGGCTCACCTCGAGGTGTGGTGGCTCGATCCTCACCCAACGCCACACAAGGCCTTACCCCAAGATGTGAAGGCACGCAACTCACCGACGCCACAAAAGGCTCACCCTATTCTCCTGTGAGATTGCCACAAAGGCCTACTCATGTTTCACTATGGGACACTTGAGGGCGGTCACCGAACCCGTACAAGGCTTGGGACAATCTCCATAACTCAATCGGAGGGCTCCCAAGAAATGCCACAAAGGCTCCACAATATCACAATAGGACAACAAGCTTGGGGAGTATCCACAACTCAATTGGATCCCCCAAGAACACACCACAACTCCATACAACCGTCAAGAACCCAAGAGAAACAAGCCCAAGAGCTTGAACTCGCCGAATCTCCAAGGAGAACTCAAACCTATGCACCAAATGCAAGAGGCAAGTACTTCTCTATCAAATTCTGCCAAAGCTACAAAAGCTATTGGGAGAATAAGAGAGGAAGAACACAAGAGGAGAACACAAAACTCTTCAAGATCTAGATCCCAAGAATTCCTTCACAAAGAAGGGATTTGGTTAGGTGGGGTTGTAGATCTAGATCTCCTCTCTCAAATCCCTCAAAGAGATGCAAGAATCATGGGAGGGATAAGGGGAGAGGGAAAACTTTTGAAGGTCAACAATGTAGGAGAGAGAGTGGAAGAGCTAGTAAAAATGACTTCCAAAGTTGGGGAAACATTAGGGAAGAGGGGTCCTTAAATAGGGCAAGAGAAATCTGCCTGTTTAGGTCATTTTCACGCACCACCGGAACTACCGGTGCCCCATCGGTACTACCGGTAAATAGAAACACACGTTACTGGAAAAAACAAGTTTTACTAGAACTTTGGATGGAACTTGGGCCGGTACTACCGCTCAAGCAAAAACGTTGGACAACATTGCACGAAATTTTTAATAACATTTGACTCGGGATTCCGATTTCGATGATCTTGGGCTCGTTTTGAAGAGAACAAAAATCTATACAAGATTATTCAAAGAAACATCATAGTACAACAAGGGAGGATGAAAATAAAATGGATAAATGTATGACCTCTTAGAAGCGACGAACCGGTAAAACCTCCAAAACCCAAAACGCAAGAAATTGAGCTTGGGAACTCCAATTGGGATGAAACCAATTTTGTTGGAAAGATAATAAAGAGTAGAATCCAACAAAAGGTGAAATATTAGGTATCACAAAGGGAGAAAATATCATGAATATATATGTGAGATATCTCCCAAGGTGTGGAGCCGGAAAACCCGCAAGATCAAAAACACAATAGGATATGCAAGGGAAATCTGTTTTTATGAACTAGAGCTTGTGATAACTACAAGTGCATAGATTGTTTGTAGATAGTTTTGAATAAATATATCGATCCTACAGGGAGCAGTAGGCGAAAGACTAAAATTCTCTTAATTATAACTGAATGAAGTACTTAGGAAATAACTTTAAGATGCAAGTAAAGTAAAGTTGTTTTGGGGTTTTTGATTGAACAAGGTATTTAAAAGTAAAGCAAAACTTAATGCAGAAAGTAAGAATCGTGTGTGTAATAGAACTTTTGGAACTACAATAGGGAAAAGGCGATCTTAGGGAAAAGGCGACCTCAGGGAATAGTGGATGCACCGCTAGCAATTTAGACTAAGTAATCGAGACTATTATAACGAATATTCTCATAATGTGTATGTATGTGGGAGGAGATACATAGGAACAAGTTCATGAATAGTACCTTAGTTGAATCATCTGAATAGTATTAGCAGGCTTCCACACCTTAGTGATCAACAGTTCATAAAACATGAATTTCAACATAATGTAAAAGTATCCAGTTCAACCAAATGAGTTAGCGAGGTAGTCCCAAGTGTTCAATGTATTCACTTGGGATTTAAAATCTCAAAGGTGTATCTTTGTCAAACTACAATTCAGTGGTATATGCCTACTTTCTCTTTGCACACTCACTCTTTTTCTTCCTCTTTTACTTTTCTTTTGTATATATGCTCACACTTTTGTTTAAGTGTTGTGCAAAGGAGCTAGCCATACATTTCACTTCATGTAGGAATCCAAAGTTTAACGGTCTCAATTATCAAATTCCAAGTGTATATGAAGATTTTTTATGACTTGAAGATTCTACCTCGTCTTATTCTCACTCTATGTTGATAGCACTTTCATTTTCCTTCGGTCAAGGTTTCTTTCTCAACTTAACTGTATAGATAGTTTTTCTTTGTAAATCAAACCGTAGACTTACATCATATTGACTAAATTATCTTTAGGTGTTCCATTAATTACCAATGGTGTGGAAGACTCATATTGCTATCATCAAGTGCAAGTAAAATTATACTCAAGCCATTCATATATCAATAAAGCAAACACAAAATCAATATTGCTCCATATGTAATAATAAACTCAGAATTTCATAAAAGGGATCGACTATTCATGAAGGGAATCCTAATGATGGAAACTTTATTTGTAGTTCGAACTAATGCAAAAAAGATAATATAAAACTTATAAGAAAGATTACAAGGTCCTTAAAGATCTCCCTGATCTTGGAATCAAGCCAGGAGGGATCAATTAACTCCTTGTTGGTACCTATTCCTCCTCCTGGGTAGAAAGAGTGTTGCCTTGTTCTTTCATGTTGCCCTCTTTAACTATGCTTGCAAAGTGAATGTTGAGCTCGGCCATGTCATATTGGAGCTTCAACATTTTACTCTTGAGGAATTTGTTCTCATCTGTCAACTCAAAGACATTTTTGATTAAGAAACCAACTCTACCATCGATGTCATCTACCTTCTTCTTAAGGTCTTTTCTCATCATCTAGTAGGAGTCAATTCCTTCTCCAATTGTTTCAACACATGCCTTGGAAGCCTTTTCCAACTCATGTATCTTATCATGAATCTCATCTTACCGCACCGTCTTAGGTTTAAGAGGTGATGGACCAAGAGGAGGTTTATAATAGGATCCTATGTTATAACGATAAGGGTTAGGGAGGTACTAATCTTTGTTCCTCCCTCGCTCAGCTTGTCTCGTCATCTCCATCCTTTGTGGGAACATGTCCTCCCAATTTGGGAGAGGCTTGATCTCCAAACCGGATGATGACGACGATCCTTTTGGTTCGGCTTCTTCGATCCTCTTCACGGGCTTCTCTTCTTTCTTCTTCCAGATCGTGTTGACATGGAAGGGCTGCATGGCTTCGCTGCACGAATGTTGTTAAAGGGGCATGTATAGGGACGACGAAGATCTTTTGATACTGGAGGCTGTGGCTCTATGAAAACTTAATGAAAAAGGTTAGATGTGATTAGCTTTAAAAGGAGGGGTCAAAAACCCTAGCCACCTTGCGTAACGAGCAACTATATGGGTGCACTCGTATAGTTATGAACCGACTATAGATTAGATCTACGGTGGAACCTAACTATACGGTCGCAACTATATGGGCGGAATTTTTTAATTCCCGTCATATAGTTGGTCGTTAAACTCTCTGTATCCTAGATAAATTTTTTGGAGAAGGGTCGACAACTATCGATCGACTATACTGGTGAATTTTAATTCGGCCATTATAGTTAGCGTTAAACTCTCAGTATTCCGAAAATTATTTTGTCAAAGGTGTGACAACTATACGACCACAACTATATAGGCGGAATTTTCAATTCCGGCCGTATACTTGGTCGTTAAACTCTCTGTACCTTTTGTGGATGGAAGCGTTGACGGTGCAATAACTATACGGCCGGAACTATACAGCTGGAATTTTTATTTCCGCCGTATAGTTGGTCGTTAAACCTTCTGTGTCCACCTGTCCACCAAAAATTTTCTGCTTCTCCAAGAATCCTTTATCTTAACGAAATATCGAGTTTTGACAAAGAAATATCAGCTTAGATTTTTGACCAATTTTGGCATTATCAATTCTTCCTTCCTCTTTGTCATAGCATGAATTGTGCATCCTTTAACATAATACTCAAACTAGATTTTAACTGAAAAGTTAAAAACTTACTCAAAGATTTATTTCACATGGGTTGCCTCCCATGAAGCGCTCTTTTATAGTCAATATCTTGACCATGGTACCGCTCATTCCGTCTTGAGTCTATTCTTCTTGTAATTGTCGTACTTCGTATATCTTTGCTTTATCACTTCTTTGGGGGTGCTCAACTCTATGGTGATTGCACTTATATCTTCTTTTACCCGATAATTCTTCAAGCGTTGTCCATTTACCACCCACGCAAGAGAGGGTGTTTTTCCTTGGAGCTTAACTCCTCCCGATGGATAGGCTTCTTCAACTACATATGGACCTTCCCACTTCGATCTGAGCTTTTCTAGAAACAACTTAAGACGAGAATTATAGAGCAACACTTTGTCTCCACTTTTAAAAGTCTTATTCTCTATTTTCCTATCATGCCATATTTTAACTTTTTCCTTAAACAACCTAGCATTCTCATAGGCTTCACTTCTAAACTCATCCAAAGCATGCATATCTAATAAACGCTTTTCCCCTGCTGCTTTTAGATCATAATTTAGATTCTTGATTGCCCAAAAAGCTTGGTTTTCTAGTTCTAAAGGTAAATGGCATGCCTTACCGTACACCATCTTATAAGGTGTCATACCCATTGGATTTTTAAACGCAGTACGGTATGCCAATAGAGTGTCATTTAACTTGTATGACCAATCCTTTCTTGATTTGTCCATTGTCTTCTCGAGTATGGTCTTCAGTTCTATATTCGAGAGTTCCACTTGACCACTTGTTTGGGGATGATATGGTGAAGCAACGCGGTGGGTTACTCCATACTTGCTAAGGATTTTCTTGAAAGTCCCTTTCATAAAATGAGAACCACCATCAGTAATTAAAAATCTAGGAACTCCAAACCTGGGGAATATGACATCCTTGATCATCTTCACTAAGGTAGCTGCATCTGCATGATTTGTTGGGATAGCTTCAACCCATTTAGTAACATAGTCAACAACAACAAGAATGTGAGTATAACCATTAGACTCTATAAATGGTCCCATGTAATCCATTCCCCATACATCGAAGGGTTCAATTATGAGACTATAATTCATTGCCATTTCTTGCCTCCTACCTATATTACCTCTTCTTTGGCAAGCATCATAGTATTCCACATACCTGTGTGCATCCTTGAGCAAGGTAGGCCAATAGAATCCGGATTGAAGTACCTTGGAAGCAGTTCTCTTTCCTTCATGATGCCCTCCATATGGACTGTCATGATAAGCTTTCAATATCGCATTCATTTCATGGTTAGGAACACACTTCCGAATCATTCCGTCAAGTCCATGATGATATAGATACGGATCATCCCAAAAGTGATATTTAAGATCATTAAAGAATTTCACTCTTTGATTTCTCGACATACCACGAGGTATAAATTTTGTTGCTAGATAGTTAGCATAATCTGCATACCATGGATCAGCAATTTCTACCTTTGCTAAATATTCTCCCGGAAATGATTCATTAATAGGTACTAGGTCATTAATTATTCCCTCCATCTTAGAGAGATGATCTGCTACTGGATTATCCTTACCCCTCCTATCTACTATTTGCAAATCTTATTCTTGTAATAATAAAACTTACCTAATCAACCTGGGTTTAGCATCCTTTTTTCACGAGGAGGTGAAGCAAAGCTTGGTGATCGTATGAATTATTACCTTAGAATTAATTATGTAAGATCTAAATTTGTCGCAAGCAAATATTATGGCTAGAAACTCTTTTTCTGTAGTAGCATAATGGTTTTTGAATCTTATTAAGAGGTCTACTAGCGTAATAAATAACATTTAAATTCTTTCCATCTCGCTGTCCCAACACAGCCCCTAAAGCATAGTCACTAGCATCACACATGATTTCGAAAGGTTCATCCCATTTTGGAGATTACATGATAGGTGCTTAAACTAATTTCTCCTTAAGGTTCTCAAAAGCTGCAATTGATTCATGATCTAAATAGAATGGGGTTTCTTTATCAAGAAGATTGGTGAGGGGCATAGCTAGTTTAGCAAAATCTTTTATAAACCGCTTATAAAAACCTGCATGTACTAGAAACATTTTCAAGTTTTTAATGTCCAGAGGTATTGGAAGATTCTCTATAGCATTTATATTAGTTCTATATATTTCTATTCCCTTCTCCAAAACTTTATGCCCGAACACTTTACCTTCTCTTTCCATGAAACGACATTGTTCCTTTTTCAAAACCAAGTTTGATTGCCTGCATCTCTGCAAAACCTTGGTCAGATTATAGAGGAAATTATCGAAAGTCATCCCACAAACAACAAAATCATTTGTTAGAACTTCCATAGTCTTCTCAACCAAATCATCAAAAATCTTTAGAACACATTCCTGAAAAGTTGTTGCTGCATTACATAAGCCAAATGGAATTAATCTATAAGCATATGTGCCATAAGGACAAGTGAAAGTTGTTTTCTCTTCATCTTCCGGTTGTATGGAAATTTGATAATATCCAGAATAACCGTCAAGAAAACAAAAGTAAGAATTAATTACTAAGTCTTTCTAAAATTTTATCCATGAATGGTATAGGTTTATGATTTTTCTGTGTCTCATGGTTTAGCTTCCTAAAATCAATGCACATATGATATCCTACAATTGGCCTTACAGGGACTAGTTCACCGTCCTCATTCATAGCTGCATCAAGACCACCTTGTCTTGGTATGCAATGAGCTGGGCTAACCCACTTACTGTTAGAAATAGGATATATTATGCCAGCATCTAGTAAGCGTATAACTTCTTTTCTTACTACTTCCTTCATTTTAGGATTAAGCCTTCTTTGTGTATCTACTACGGGTTCAGCATCATCAAGCATGATAGTCTTATGTGTTATGATAGATGAATCTATTCCTTTAATATCACTCAATGTATATCCAAAGGTTTCACGATGCTTAACCAAAACTGAGATAAGTTTATTTGTTTCATTTTCCGATAGATTCTTGTTAATAATAACATGACATTTATTTTCATTATCTAAAAACTCATACCTCATATTGTCTGGAAGTTTTTTCAATTCTATGGGTGGAGGTTCTTCATCTCCTGTTCTTACCAATTCTTCATAGTCATGTGGATTTCGTGCTTCCGGAATTGAGCCAAGGTAGTCATCCATGTCTTCTTTCTTCTCATCTTCTGGTGCTTCTTCCCAATTAATCAAGCTCCTTTCTAATTCATCTTGTGGAGTACTGAAATGAATTACCGCTAGCTCGGCAATCGTCTTTTCTTCCTTGATATCCTCCACTTCATATGGCCTCTTTTTTAGTTTGGCAAAGTGGAATGCCATTTCCTCTTCTCCAAACTTCAGTGAAATAGTTTCCTATTGATTATCTACTCGAGATTTGGTGATGGAAATAAAAGGCCTGCCTAAAAGAATAGGGCAAAAAGTATCTCGAGGCATATCAACAATATGAAAATCAAGGGGGTACATGAGTGAGCCAATAAAGACATAGATATTTCTGATTACCCCTTCCGGTTTTATATTGGTTCTATTAGACAATTTAATAATAGTGTCTACTGGTTCAACATCTAGATTATTAAGTTGTAGCGAAGTTCTTCATAAAGTGACGAATGCATAATATTTATGGTGGAAATTGGTTCACAAATTCCATACAAGAAAGTTTCTCCACAATATATAGGGGTCATTGGTTTTGAAGTTTCGTTACCTCGAACCTTACCTTTGATGAATTCCGAGGTTTCACGGTCTAACATAACCATTTCATCTTCCACTATTCATGCTTCCATAAGATCCTTTATTATAACATTATTTATATTTGTGGTTTCAGAATTCCTTTCTAGTTTCTGCGGCCTATTCTTTATTTGTTCTTCCTCTCTTTGTCTTTTTTCAAAGATACCTTGTATAGGTATCGAGGAGAACTCTTCTATTAGCGCTCTTGCACGCTTCTTTTCTTCGAGAGGTTTACGGGGTTCCCATTTTGTAGGTACTTGCAAATGCCCTGCATAATTCTCAATAATTTTCTTTACTGAGTAAGAATCAATACCAAGGGTTTTAATCATTGTATCTGTCCTCTCATCTGCAAGGAAATCATTAATACAAGCATATTCAGAAAAACTATTCGTAATGTTTTCCTTATCTTTAAGATTTTCCGTTGCTTCTCTCATTTTTATTATTAGATTCCAAGCCTCATTATATGTATAAGATAGAAGACTGCCATTAGAAGCAGTATCTAGATTCATCCTATTTTCAATATTTAGCCCTCCATAAAAGGTATGGGTGATTAACTAATCAGGTAAACAGTGATGGGGCAATTGTCTAGGTAGCTTTTGTACCTTAGATATCCTTCATATAAGCCCTCACTAGGATTATTTTTGAAACTGATAATAATACCTCTCATCCTGTGAGATTTGCTTTCAGAATAATATTTTGATAGGAACTTGGTTGTCAATTCCTCCCAAGTCCCTGGTGCTTCTGCACAAAAAGATCTGTACCAGTCACAAACATTATTAGAGAGAGTTTGTCTAAACAACTGGATTTTAACCATATCTAGATTATAGTTATCGAAACTAAAGGAACTAAGAATGTTTTCAAAGAATTGTAAGTGTCCATATGGACTTTCTTCATTGGTTCCTGCAAATTTCTTAGAATGTAATAATTCAAATAATAAAGGATGGATCTCGACTCCATCTGGATTTATGCTTTTGTTGACAGTTATAAAAGCGTCCATGGGCGAACCCATTTTCCTTAGTGCCTCAAGCTGGTTTAAATGCTGAGTGTTGTCCATTGTTGTGGTCTTGCAACTCAAGTAAAAAATAGTACAACGAAAGTAAATAACTAAAAGTAAGGTGACTTATAGCGCTAAGCTCCCCGATAACGGCGCCAGAAAATAGCTTGATGACTGCAAGTGCACAGATCATTTGTAGCTAGTTTCGAAATAAAGATATTGATCCCATAGGGAGCAGTAGGCAAAAGACTAAAATGCTTTTAATTATAACTGAACGAAGTACTTAGAAAATAACTTTAAGATGCAAGTAAAGTAAAGTAAAGTTGTTTTTGGGTTTTTGATTGAACAAGGTATTTAAAAGTAAAGCAAAACTTAATGCAAAAAGTAAGAATCGCGTGTGTAATAGAACTTTTGGAACTACAATAGGGAAAAGGCATTCTCAGGGAATAGTGGATACACCGCTAGCAATTTAGACTAAATAATCGAGAGTATTATAATGAATATTCTCATAATGTGTATGTATGTGGGAGGAACTCCATATATGGACGATTTGCCAGCAACCGCTGCACATATCGTCCTCATAACCATAGCAGACAGTAACCGACAACCATCGCGTTACCGCGCTATTAAGGGCTTTCTCCCGTGGCATGGACATGGTTTGATGAGTTCTCCTTGATTCCCCAAGTTAGTACATAAAGAATGACAACAGCTTTATAGTCACAGTAAGTGCTATCATCCCTCCGTCTACCAACAAGTAATCATCTTCATCGAGTCCCCACGAGAGGCAAATGTTAAGGAGGTGCACAACTCCCAACATCAAGGTAAAGACAATTAACACGTACACATAATGATGTATACTATAATAATCTCTATCTCATCTCAGTCATATACTAGGGTTTTTCCATCTCCCCAAGAACTAGAGATCTACTCAGACATGGAGGCAATTAACATCATAGCAATGGTAATGGAAACAATCATAGATGAATAGTACTTGTATAAATCCATAACGAGTACGGGAATTACAACAAGATCTAGACAAGATGTAGATGGGATGGATGGAGATGGTGGTGATGTAGCAGTGGATGATGAAGATCGATGCTTTAGCCTCCTGTATCTGCGCAGGGCGAAGATGGATCCCTTATAGATGAGTTCCCTCTCCAGATGCCTTCCAGAGGTGAGGTTTCTGCGATTTTTAGGTGTTCTGTATATTGTCTTTCTAAACCAATTGCACGAGATGAAACTATTTGACGAGGCAGAGGTGGCGCCAACTATACGGCCGGAGCTATACGGTCGGAAAAGTTTCTTCGCCCGTATAGTTGGTCTTTAGACTCTCTGCCTCCCTTGTACGCTTCTGGTTTTCTTCTGGTATTATTAATATTTCCCAAATAAGCGATTTACGTTGTTTGTGACTCCTTTTCTGTATATTACAACTGCTCTAATAATTGTATCCATTGGATCCATCATCGGTCCTGATCCTGGTGAAAACAGACTAAAATGTGCGTGCGAACGCTGTAAAATACCAAGATCCTACATCTACAATACAAAATAGTAAGTAAAACATGATACAAATATGCACTCATCAGCTTGTTATGAAGATAACTACAAACTCTAGATCCTCACATGGACAAGAACCAAACAACAACAAAGAAAGATAATGCTATGTATACAAAGGTTTGAGCTCTCTCCGAAAGATACGACCGAGCTACTCACTCGAGAGCCCCTCCTGATAGTACGGCTATCTATCCTAAACCCGGTCTTCCAATACTATAAGAGACCGGTAAAATAGAAAGTCTATCAAGATCATATCTTTGCCTTGAGCATTCCACTTGAGCTTTATGAAGACTGTCTTGTCTTTCTCAAGATGGATCACCTTTCTTGATCGCTCTTGCTTTCTCTTGCTTGACGAAGACTTGCGAATAGCTTTCCATACTCCATGGGAAAACCTCTTATTTGAACTTGTCTTCATCACTCCATGATCGCCGAGGATGGCAAGCTTCTAGAGATGGCGCACTGTGAGCTTGCCCTTCATTCCTTGATGATGTCTTGAAGATGGCCATAAGGAACTCTATCATTTTATTCTTGAAGACATACTTGATCTTGTTCTTCTTCTTATTTTTCAACCTCGAAACCAACACATGGTGCAAACGATGCCAATAGACAAACCTACAAGTGAAACTCAATTTACATATTAGTCCATAGAGATTGTCATTAATTACCAAAACCACACAGGGGGCATACATGCTCTTTCACCATCCAACACCGCGTCGTCCAATGCCGCGCCTCCGCCTCCGCCAAGAGTCCTCTGCCTCACTGAGCTCGACTCCAACCAACTGAACAGTCGGATGACTCCGATTTCACCTGGTATTAGATTTAGAGTGGCTCGAACTTTGTTTAAATTCACTATGTATTGTCGAATCCGCTCAAAATTTGTTTAAATCACTATGTATTGTCGAATCGTATGACTATCTATTTGAAGTGTTTCCGTTGTGTGTCTATGTTTGAATCGAAATGCCTGTTTTACGGCGGCATCTAGAGATAGAGGTGCTGCAAAATACAACATCTAGTAAAACGCAAAACAACTGTCGCATTGCTCAAAAAAGCTGCCGCATTTTGCATCATCTGTTATCTGTTCTCTAGTGTCATTGCATATGATGGTGGCATCCAACATAAGGCACTACCACGACCCCAAACACTCGCTCCCCCAAACCTGGCCCACGGGCCACGCCGGCACGACAGAGGCCCGACACGGCCTAAACGTGCCTGGCCCAAGATGCATCTTAGCTCACGTGTCGTGCCAGCCAAGACGGGCCTCCTTCGAGGCCCGAAAGCACGAAGAGCAAGCTAGAGCAAGGCCCGCGGCGTGTGACGGAGCACGGCTATTCATCGCTTTCGGCCATCACTGATTACTCTTCAATACCGGTGGAATTTGTTGTAAATCAGCTAATAGTCAATAGTCTAGTGGTCAAGTGCCGTGCGGAACACCCCCCAGCCGCGTGTTCGACTCCTACGGAGGCTCTTTTAACCTCTATATATTAAAATTCCCGGTGGATACATGCTAAACGGGCTGTGTCGGGCCAGCCCGCGTGCTTCAGGCCACGGACCCGGCACGCCACAGGCCGGGCCAGTGTCGGGCTTTTCTCGCAGGCTCATGTGCCGGCAAGCTAAAACTCGGCTCGTTTGCCCTCTCCCGCGCAGAGAGAGAAGGCACTACCATAACGATTGGGAAAAATGATTGACATGGGGACTGTGGGGTTGGAGTTATAATAAGTGCAGGCCCACTTGTCGGTGAGTTGCAGAGAAGGAATCGATGTGCGAGCGAGTAATTGCAACGCCGTGGCGTGTCTCAGACAAACCAATCTGATGAAGAAATCTGAATTTCCCCAGTCTCTTCTCTTTTTATCCCAGTCCCCTTTCTCCCCAGTCTCAGTTTCTCAGATCCGGCCATTGTCGGCGTTTTACAATCGTCACCACCAGCAGGCAGGCCAACCTCCGCCGGCTTCAAGCCAGTGAGTGCCCACTGCTCCACTCCTGTTCTTCTTATGTTACTATGTTATTAGGCTATGTAATCCGTTAGTCCGTGAATTGGTTTATCGTACTCTTGTCTAGTGAGCAAGGGATATAATTCGACCAGACCGGAGGCGGGGATCACCAGTTTGGGTTCTGCTGTCCTCCAATTCAGAGTAGATTACGAGCAAGCCAAGTATGGGGAATCCATACATTCTGACGTCGTCTCCGCCGGGGGACACCCCTGGAGGATTGAGTGCTACCCGCGTTCCGTATGGGAAGGCGAGGTGTATCTTGCTATCCACATCAGGTTCATGGGCATAACCAGCGTACGGGCCCTCTTCGAGGCCTTTATGCTGGACAGGCGTGGTCAACCATGTAGCAAGGCAAAAAGCAGGACAGACTTTTCTTATATGCCACCCAGCAAAGATTGCTATGGTGAGGCTGTAATCGGGGGGTGGGATGATTTCGTTGGGAGAGCTAAATTGGAGGACAACTATGTATTTGAGGGACACTTCACATTTGTCTGCGCCATCTTGGTCATACATGACAACCCTATGGGAACCTTGCCACCTTCAGACATTGGGTCTCATCTTGGTCGCCTGTTAGATCAAGAGGATGGGACAGATGTATCATTCATCATCGACGGAGAGATATTCCGCGTGCACCGAGCGGTGCTTGCTGCCCGCTCACCGGTCTTCAGGGCAGAGCTCTTTGGTTCCATGGCTGAGGCTACAATGTCATCTATTACGCTGCAGGACATCACACCTGCAACATTCAAACTTATGCTTCGATTCATATACACAGATGAGTTTCCTGGGGAAGATGAGCTTGTGGACTCTTCTGTTGATATGTTTCAGAATCTACTTGCCGCTGCCGACCGGTATGCATTAGACCGGCTGAAGCTTATGTGTGCCCAAAAGCTATGGGATAATGTGGCGGTGGATACGGTTGCAACTATTTTAGCTTGCGCCGAGACTTACAACTGTACAAAGTTGAAGGACGAGTGCCTCAACTTCTTCGCGGTGGAGGGCAACTTCAAGAAGGCTGTGTTCACTGAGGGCTTTGCAATGTTGGTGCAGAAATTCCCAACGATAACTGCCAAGCTGAGAGAGAGGATTGAGACATCATAATATAGTGCAGTACAACTGAATGTACACTCTGCTCATTCGAGCATGGCTAGAACATCGTATTTTGAAGCATTTGGTGAGTGCCATCTGATATCTTCGCAAGGAAATTGGGACACGGACTGCTTTGATTTGATGAACTTGGGGTCTGATATTTGCTGTCAAGCGATCTTGTTAAGCGACGCGATGTGGGTTTCAGACACCGCTGATGCAACTAGCAAATTTGTATTCTTCGGTCTATGTTCTCCTTTTTGGAAGTTAGTTATCTCGTCTCATGGACATGTCCTGTCCGGAAGATAGGCTGTTGTTGATGATTGTAAGATGTTTACCTTTGCAATGATGATCTGATGCATAACCACTAAGACATTTAGTATCTCTCTATGTTCTGAGATATATACTGTTTGCATACTTTAATCTGTACCAACTTAGCTTTTAACAGAATTTTTTTTTGAGAGAAGCTTTTAACATATTTGAGTACATGTAGAAGCATGTATGTGTGAACATCAAATTTGTTCTTTGTAATTTGTTCTAAGACAGTGTTATTCGTGATATTAGTTGTAAACGGAAAATTCTGACATACAAATTATGTTAAAGTGGGCTGAAGCTCCTTTTCGCCAGGTGGAAAATTAATACCCTCCGTCTCAAAATAGATGCCAAAAAATTGTCTAAATTTGGATGTATTTAGAAAAATTTGAGACATCTATATTGAGATGGAGGGAGTAGGAGATTTGGTCACTGCAAAACTAACTATGCTTTGTTCATATGCAACACTAGGTATCAATACTTCCTGACGCCACGGCACCATGCCAACTAGTTATCTAACTTGTTCAACTCAAAAAAGTTGCCTAAGCACAAACGATATGAGGTCAGGACTTATGGTTATTTCAGTACATACAAGGTAGTAGCAATATGACATAGAGAGAACACTGCATTTGACATTGCAATCTCAAGCTATGATAACAGTGCAAATGAGCCTACAGTGTCATATATTTCAGTCTTTGCCGGTGAAACCAACTTCAGCTTTGCAATTACTCTTTATATACAAGTGTGACCTATAATGCCGCCTGCACCAGCTCGTACAGAGCCCAGAGCCCGACTCCTATCACCGTGTCCCTGACGAGGCCCTTGACAATGGAGCTAGCCCAGGTCTCTGACGATTCCCTCCCGACGAGGTCGCGAAACCTCAGCTCGCCCTGGTCCGACATCAGCGCGTACACCACGCCGTTCATGTGCCCCTTCCCGATGACCCCAACCACCGTCTTGCTCTTGTTCACGGCCTTGCTCCTCTTCAGGGACCACGCGAGGTACTGAGAAGCAAATGACAACAGCTTCTGAGACAAAAAAATACAGTTTGCAGCAGCAGCGATTGACTGGACCTTGCAACATTGAATAAGTTCGATGAAGTTTCAGATACTGAATAGGGGAATCGATCATACCATGTCGCGCTCATGTATGAGAGGCTGCAGCAGCGAAGGATACGAGTTGCTCAGCTTCTCGTACAATTCATACGGACTAACCGCAGCTTTCTCGTCCTGTTGAATAAATTAACCAGCAGTCAAAATAAATGTGAAAGCTGGCTTATTGGCAGTTGATTTTTATGGTAAATTAGTACGCATAAGATCACCAGCTTCTGGTGAACACCATGAAGGTCGATGACAGGAGCAAGAGCACCTACCGGCGTATCGGTGGTAGAAGTGATTCCACTGAATAATGCGAGTACGAGTTTAGTTTTTTCATCCCAGCTCAGGGATTTTAATGCTCGTTCAAGCTGCAAGAACAATCTGATACTGTCAGTGACACAATATTAGGTACAAACATAGCTAGCAGCAGTCCAGCATCATTTAGTTGCAGATTTACACATACAGTTATTTCAATTGGGCGATCCCCGAGAACAAGTTGAGCACCAAGATCTTCAGACACCCTCCTGGCTGCTCGGAACTGCCGGAAGAGTAAAATTAAGCTGGCTGCCGAATTGTTCCATAGCAACATCTGGGAAAAAAGAGAGCTGTCAGGTCAGAGAATCTACCTCCTCTCCAAATGGCCTGTTCGCGCCCGATGAAATCTTAGACGAGAAGACGGCCAGGAGCAATCTTAGAGCAAGAGCACTCTGCCCACCTGCACGGTCGCAAAAAGATCCAATGAAATCTGCGGCTCGTAAAATTCATTGTGGCTGTGGATGTAGGGAGCTCAGCTACGAACCCAGGTTGATGCTCCGGTTGACGGCTCCGAAGAACTTGGCTCCGCCGAGCGAGAACATGTTAGACTTCAAAAGCGGCTCGCCGGAGGCGTCGTCGGTAGCATACATGATCCCGGCTCTGCAGTGAGGGCTCTGCAAAGGCACTTCTTAGACTTCGAACAGGGAAATGGTGGCATGTGAATATGTGATCGATCGATCGGGGTATTGGAGGAGCTTGATCATGCCTGCTCCGGCAGAGCTCGACCACGACGTTATCAGGGCGGACGGCGCGGAGCACGCGCTCGACGTCGTCGGTGGACTCGACGGAGAGGTGCGAGGTCCCTAGGATCCACACTTCCTCGGGCTCCACGAAGTCCGGCGGCCGCCACGCCGGCACGGGACCGAACCGCCGCCGCGGGACGCGCACGAGCGCGCCGGACTCGACCAGTCCGGCCAGCGCGGGGTCTACCGCCGCTGCGGAGGCGCGCGTGTCGGCGAGTGACGCGGACCGGTAGTCGAAGCATGGGGGCGGCGGCGGCAGGGGCGGCCGGAACGACGCGGCGGTGGATGGGGTAGGACCCGCCGCCATTTCTTATGGTTGGTGGTGCCCGCGGGGACGCGCGGCGCGGGAGGATATGACAGCAAAACTATGGGCGGTTGTGGAGCTCTCGGTCTTGGGATGGATGGCGTAGATGGCTTCGTCGCCACTCGCGTTAGCCGATCGCGTTTAGATTTTTTTATTATTTAATTACGTATAGATTTGATGAAAAAAAATTACTCCCTCCAGAAATAACTGAATTAGGTTTGCTAAAATTCGAATTTATCTAAACATGTTTTGCCAAAATGCGAATGTATCTAGCATATTTTGTATAGATACATATGTATATAGACAAACTCAAATCAGATATTTCTGAAATGAGGGAGTAGTACAAAATGTTGTGCACTTTTATATTTTTAATATTTTACCGTATAGATTTAATTAAAATATATACTCCCTCCGATCCATATTACTTGTCACTAAAATAGATATATCTAGACATAGTGTTAGATACATCCATTTTAACGACAAGTAATATAGATCGGAGGGAGTATTAAAAAATACCGTGCACTAGGCATAAGCCCTCGTTCTTTGAGCATCTCCGGTAAGGGTCGCCCAAACTGTCCTCAATGGCTTTGTGGCACGCCAAATAGAAAATCACGCCAGCCACGTGCCTCGAAGCTGTTTTTGGTTCGGTGGAGTTCTAAATAGAGTCTGACGCGCCGAGGCCATCCGGCATCACAGGGGACGCTTCGGGCACGCCAAACGCAATGCACGAGCGACGTGGCGTTGGCAGGCCTGGTTGAAATGGGCATGCGGGTGTTAGGGTCTTTGGTCGGCAGGCAAACAGACTGAGAGGCTCTTTTTCTTAGTAAACCAGCCAGTTAGGTGTTTTTGTTTAGCATGGTTTCAGGTAAAACCAAAGAAAACAGGGACCATCAAACAAACTGAAATCTAAACTAAAGGATATGGCATATCATCCTTATAATTATAGTTGTCATAGTTGTCCATGTGACAGTGCCTACGGCACATCGTGCTATCGAACACCTTCACAGTGAGCATACCATCGCCATCGTATGTGAAGCTTAGGAAGAAACCGAGATTCAGGCTATGCACGAGGGAAAACTTCTCCCGATTGTTGTCAAGGAACGTGTGGCCATGCTTGTCAAATAGAACCTGTACGGGCCATAGGTCAGGACCCCTGCCTGTTGTCCGCAGCTTCACTGCGGCAGGATCTTGCCTGTCAAGAAATTGAGTGAACTTGTTGGGAAGTCATTAGAGCCAAAAAGTTTTAATAAATGGGGATAAATTTTTTGAAGTCGGAGAGGTCTGTGTCCTCCTCCATCAATGACAACGAGAGCGAAGGAATAGGCGATCGACCACGTCCACGACCACGGCTCACAGCCACAGCCCCTTCCCTAACCACGACCCCTTCCCCTGGAACCTCTAGCCATCGTGCGTGTGTGTGGAGCTAGGGGATCGAACCAGAAATAGAGCACATGTGTGGAGAAAATACGGCGCGTACGGCTTGCTTATAAAGGCCAAACAATCATCTCATTGATATCGGCGATTGGCTCAAGCAACCGATATTTAAGCGGCGTAGAATTTGAACCACCCATACAATAATGGTGACTGTGACGACGAGGATCACTCCTTGTGCCAGCCACACGACATTGCGGCGGGACGACTCCCTACACTACACCGACCATGCGCCACTACGACGACGAGCCGACTCCTTGCACCGACCTGATGAGCCCACACAATCATTAAGCATCCATAGGGAGTTTGGCGATAACACAATAAATAATGCTGACCAGCCGATGTGCTAATGACAGGATTAGCCCGCCAAGTACCAGGTCACCGGTGTGTTACTTCGAGGCGCCAAGCATGTCCACTATGGAGCGGGGATGACTTCAGCACGTCAGATACACTATTGGACCATGCTGGACCGAAATTGGCCTTTTCTGTCTAGCGTGCCCTATTGTCCTTTGGGGCATCATGTGGGGTACACGAGTGGAGAAGCTCTTATAAGAACATCTTTACAAGGGCCGCCAATGTTGGAACCATATCCTATAGGCAAATAAATATTTATTGTTACTTCATCCGGTCCGGTTTATTAGGCACACACGTAGTTTAAAGACAAATTTGATAATTAATGTTAGACAACAAATTTTACATAATATATCACAAAAATTATACCATTGGATTCATCTTCAAAAGTACTTTCAATGATATATTTTTAGGACATATATTGCATATTTTATTAGAAAAAATTGATGGTCAAACTTGTCCTTAAACTACATGTGTGCCTAATAAACCGGACCGGAGAAAGTATTCTCTTATTCATAATTATCGTTTATTCTTTATGGTATAACTACTCGGTGTCTTGATTGTGAGAATCAAAGGAAAATTTAGTAGCACGTGCAAAGCTAGTAACACCAAGTGACATGGGTATGCCCAATAGTCACCCAACTACAGCTTACCTGGTGCGGTTCGACGGAATGCCCACTCGACAACTTGTCAAGGTCCATGACGCTCATGACGGTTCAAGTGGTATGAAACCTATATGGACACGGACTTCCAAACGCACAAGACAAGGAAGTCCCAATACTAGAGTTTGAATCTATCTTGTAACCAACTCGTATTGGTACCTGAGACCTAGCCTCCTCATATATAAAGGTTAGAAGGGTCCAACGAGGAGGCCGACTCCTACAATAGATTGCGACTCCCCTAATAGATAGATCTACGATCTCCCGCAATAGATACAACATAATAGATCTAGACAAAACTCGCCATATCCAATCTACGCGACACCGCCATCGGCGACCTTATAATCCTTCGGATCATCATCAATCAAGAGCAGACAAGCAGGAGTAGGGTCCTCTACGAGGGATGAACCTGGGTAAATGTCAACACCCGGATTTTTAATCCCAAATGCCTGTTATGCCATACATCGCAATCTCAGGATTACCATTTTTGCGAGACATAACAGATTGGATATCACAGTACATCATCCATTACAAACCATAATAAGGTCTTACACAATTAAAGGATCTCATGATCCAGTCTTAATACAAACAAACAATGGAATAATAAGCATAGCATCAGGCTCCATCTTCAGTGTCACAGGCAATGCTGATGATGGGAGATGATCCTAGTTGTCGTAGCCGTCCTGCTGTCGTTCCTCCTTGTAGTCCTCCTCATAGTCTGGCCACGGGAATAGCCAGGGACAAAGCCATGAGTATTCTTTAAATACTCGCAAACTATCACTAACAAGTAAGATAGTTCTAGTAGGAATCTTAAGCTCTAAGTTTATTTGCAAAAAGCTAGATTTATCTAAACTGAGTTCCGAAGTAAAGAAAACTAAGTAAATATTCTAAATCACTTTAAGTTGGGAACCTAGTTTTCATATTCACAACCCTGTTGTGGTCAAGTCAAAAGCATAGTTTACTTCACAAGTCATTTTGAAAATATCTGATGACGGAACAGTATGGCCACTCCAACTGTCCACGACCGCGGACGCGGCTATTCGAATAGTTTGACACTCTGTAGAGGTGGTACACTTTCACCACAAAATTCGATACATCCGTCAGGGATAATCCTGAATCATCATACTTAGTATGCGGATAATCAATCATAACCTTTCCTTTACACACTCTAGTATAAGCACCTCTCCTATGAGCTTGGCCTCCCAGTCATGGCCATCTGCCATCCTGGGCACTACATAGGTGGACATCATCAAGAGGTAGCCTCAGCTCAAACCTCTTCTGTGAGGGAACCCATACTAATGCATATAAACTTCTGGCTAGCCTTACCCAATTCAGGTATTGTGGTTGTACGGTAAAATTGGAATGGTATCGCATCTAAACCCAACCATCAGTTTTTATAAAGAGCTAAGGCTCATGCCTCAATATTTTCATCATCAAAGTCTATTTGTGTTTCTCAACACATGTCAAAACATTTCAATAGAATGACTCATCATTCCAAGGTTTTCATAACCATTTTCACCAAGTATTCTCATCTAAAGTGATTAAGTTTTATGCTTAGCACTAGCCACTAAGTTAAGAGTGTTCACTAATCAAGGATGCTAATCTTAATCTCATGCCATAGAATAACATCTAGTATATTCCTAGTTTTATACTCTTTATGCTATCTATACTATCTTTCCAAAACTTCACAAAGCATTAACTAAAAGTAAAGAACTTTGGTAAAGTAAAAAAGTAAAGCTTGCAAATAAAACTTGGGATGGATATAAATCAAAATGTATAACCAAGCATGCCTAATGCATATTGCTTAGGTTAACTTGCATCTAGTGATGGCTTGCCTTGATTGGTGCAGTAATTGAAGTTTTCTTCGTCTTCTTCAGGGTAGAACTCCTCCTCCTCGTATCCTTGGTCGGTACTATCGTCTATAAATAAATACGTGGTACACAATCATCAGAAAAATCCTTAACTAAGTCTATTTAGCACACTAAGGCTCACACTTGATGATCTAGCATTATCACAATCATCACATGAATTAAAGAACTAGTTTTATTTAATTTATTTGAGAAAAGTAATTTCTACTCATTGAAATTAATTAAAATTTAATATTCTCCAAATAAAATATACACTACTAGGAAAACGGCTATAGATAATCCATACATTCGTGACGCACGTGCTAGTGGTGCCCCATGGGTAAAATAGGCGTGGCGCACTGCCTGTAGGTGCCCTACGGCTAACTGCCGTAAACGTGGCGCACATGGGGATGGTGCGTCATGACTACTTGTGGGCCAGGGCACAGGTGGCCGCAGACAACCTAGTCAGAAGGCAACCTGATCTGGCGCACGGTGTGAAACTTAGTCATAGCGCACTCTGACATAGTGCGCTACGGGTATGTGGGTTGCGGCCTGTTGTGTAGCTGGGCGAACTTACTCGTAGGGCACCCTAGCCTAGTGCGCCACATGTAAGTTTCCTGCACCAACCCCTTCCTCCCCCCTGGATTGCCTTTTTAGCCTTGCAAAAAATAAAAGAAAATGATAAACAATTCAAAAAATAAAATCCTTTACATGTATGTAGCTAATTAATGTGGTCTAGTGTGTAGGAAAATTAACAAACATGAATTTCGACTTTTTATGCAAAAAAAGATAATGCCACGATAAAATAGCCGTAACTTTTGCATACGAATTCGAAAAAAATGTTTAATATACTAAAATGACGAGAACGAGATTTCGCATCCGCTCGCAACCACCTTTGGTCGTTTGGCGATTTTTTAGATTTTCAAAATTCGAAAAGGGTAAAAAATTATGATCAAAAGATCATTTTTTCCAACAGAAAAAAATGGAGGCCACTTACTTATAGCGCACCACCCTAGTGCGCCACGAGTAAGTTGGGCGGGATTCGAAATTTGAATCACCACCTGACCACCTAACCCTCCATATATATCTTCCCCACCCACCCCTTATCTCCTCCACTTCTACTTCCACTTCTCCTTCTCCACTTCTCCTTCCTTCTCCACCTTCTCCTTCTCCTCCACCTCTCCTACCTTCTTGTTCTCCTCACTCCTCCACCTCTCCTACCTTCTCCACCTTCTCCTCACTCCTCCACCCTCCGACCATCCTCCAACGGCGCCCTCCTCCGACCACCTCCGGCTACACCCTCCCCGACCATCCTCTGACGACGCCCTGCCCCGTGCACCTCTGGACGCAATCTCCTCCACCATACTCCGACCGTGCCCTCCTCCGACTGCGCCGTCCGACGACGACAGCGGCCGGCGGGTTGATTTAGATCTAGATCTAGATCAAATCCCGCATTTTTTTGAAATTTGAAATCGTACCCATGGCGCACAACACCTAGTGCGCTACGGCTAACTTTTCATACTCGTGGCGCACCACCTAGTGCGCCACGGCTAACTTTTCATACTCGTGGCGCACCACCTAGTGCGCCACGGCTAACTTTTACCCATAGCGCGTGCCTCGTGGCGCACCCCTAGTGCGCCACGGATGATCAAAACAGGTGCACCACGGATTAGCTGTTTTCTAGTAGTGATGGGATCATGTGGACACATGTCATCACCATATATTCTAATACATAGGAATGTGATTTAAAGGGTTGGGCACATTTTATAAAGTTTAAGATTATCATTTAAATGATTTAAAGTGACTATAAATGCCATAATAGCATTATTTTGGTACTAGTCCAATGTCATAGCATACAAACCTAGATATTTTTGTATAGTCAGATAGATATTATCAAATGTGATTTTTGACAGTTGAAATCAACTCAAAAGCTATTATGGTTGATTTTTGAAAAATGTTTGAAGTTGTAAAAGTCTTTGTCTTGTTAGTTTTGCTAAAGATTACCTCTAACTCCAAATGATTTAAATCCAACGGGCTTGGATAGATAATTTAATTATCTTTCTAAAAAAAATTGAATCATGCAATTTGGTTAAGTGAATCTCTCTGAATTGATTTTTGAATAAGTGGACAGAATAGGATTTCAATTAAATTGGAAAATCCATATTTGAATTTCCAGGCCTAGATGGGAAAGCTAAATGGGCGCCAATCAAGACAATGTGAACAGAAGGCCTTGTGGTGACAGAGGGGGTCCACTGGTCAGTGACTTATCTAACGCGAATCGGTATCTTTCAATCTGGGCACTACGATCTAATTCTAATCCAACGGCTGAGGGTCGTTGTCGACGATGAACAGCTACGGTGACGAGCTAAACCTAACGCGGCGGTGGGGGTCTCTCGGGGCTCACCTAGGCTCCAGCTAGGGTCGGCGACAGGGGCAAACGACAAGGTAGACGACAGCGAGGCGAGGCGCGGTCACGACAGGCCTCGGGGTGGTTGGAATCAATGGCGCCCTTCTTCTCCACCAGTGGCGGACTCCGGTGAAATTCCAGCATGGTGGTGCTTGGCTTGCTCCGGGGAGAGGTGGGGAAGGTCAGTGAGGAGTGGGGAGTCGAGTGATGTGCAGAATGGAGGCAGGGGTGGCCTCCTTTTATAGCTCGGCGAGGGACCGAGCGGTGCGGCGGTGAGCTCGACAGTGGCATCGCTACAGGCGGCTAATGACATGGGTGAAGGCGTAGGACGGTGTGGTGCTTCGAAAGAGATTAAGAGGCAAATACAAATAATGGCAGAAATCTATCAATAAAGACTGGCAGGTAAAAACCAATTTTTTCAAAGACCTTCTGTTTCTCAAATCGAAAAGTGTTGAACTAACGAAAGTTGGATAACAACCTGGGGCATAAGCACAAAAAATTACAGCTCAAACCGACATACAGAGATTTCACACGAATTTTTACAGCTAAGCACAAAAATCTGTTTCGTAACAGCAACTTTCGCAAGCATTACTTCTCTCTCATTAAAGGTTACTCTTGGCACAAAAACCACACAAAAATGATAAGGAGAGGTTATTACTGAAGCAATAACTTCCAAGACTCAACTAAAACTTTTGGGTTATCTTCCAATAAGTACTTTTTTTAAAGCCTTTAAGTTAGGCATGATAGTTTGAGAAGATGCTCACATAAGAAATATGAATTGAAGTAAAAGAGAGCATCAAGAACAAATTCAAAGCATATTTAAGTATAACCCACTTCCTATGCATAGGAATCTTGTAAAGAAACAAGTCATGAAAGCACAAAACAACACACATAGTAAAGCAAAACAAGTGCAACTTCAACACTTTCAACATAAAGAGGGGAAAATTAATATTATTGAGATGCATAAAACCATGTTTCCCTCTCTCATAATAAGCATCATGAATAAAATTAACAATATTACTATCACATGAAACATTCTTATCATGATCCACATGCATAAAAGAATTAATACTCCCCACATAAACATAGTCATTCTTATTAATTATAGTGGGAGCAAATTCAACAAAATAGCTATCATTATTATTCTCATCACCATAATCATCAAATATAGGAGGCATATTGTAATCATAATTAATTTTCTCCTCAATAGTAGGTGGACTGAAAAATATCATATTCATCATTGTAATCATCATATATTGAAGGCATAGTATCATGAAAGTAAATTTTCTCCTCCGTGCTTGGGGGACTAAAAAGATCATTTTGATAAAAACTAGCTTCCCCAAGCTTAGACTTTTCCATAGCATTAGCAATAATGATGTCTAAAGAATTCATACTAATAATATTGCTATTAGCATGCAAATAAAGTTCCATTGGTTTTTTAATTTTCTCTTCAAACGCTTCATGTCCTAACTCAAGATAAATACTATAAAGCTCTGTAATTTTTTTGTTGCTTTCCATTAAGCCTAACTAGTTAAAACAAGAAACAAAAAGAAAAAAATGCATAATCTAAAGGAAATAACTTCGAGCACTCACACCGGAGGATGTGAGTACCTTTTACCTTACCTACCCGGCAACGGCGCCAGAAAATAGCTTGATGTCTACGCACTTCTATTCTTGTAGACAGTTGTTGGGCCTCCAAGTGCAGAGGTTTGTAGAACAACAGCAAGTTTCCTTTAAATGGATCACCCAAGGTTTATCGAACTCAGGGAGGAAGTGGTCAAAGGTATCCCCTCTCAAGAAACCCTGCAATCAAGATACAAGAAGTCTCTTGTGTCCCCAACACACCCAATACACTTGTCAGGTGTATAGGTGCACTAGTTCGGCGAAGAGATAGTGAAATACAAGTGGTATGGATAAAAGACAACGGTGCCAGAAAGGAGCTTGATGGCGTGGAAGAGACTAAAGGAAAACTGAAATAAAGATGGAAGCAAGCAAACATGTAACAGATCTAGTTGCAAACGGTGTTTTAATGCTTAGAAACAAGGCCTAGGGATCATACTTTCGCTAGTGAACACTCTCATATAAATATATTCTCTTCATGATACTACTCTGAACTACTCTCTAGTTGGACACTCTAATCCATGGTAGGGCTATAACAATACTCCTCAAAGTTCGCTTTCCCCATCTAGATAGCCCCACACTGTCACCTTGAGCACTAGATGGTTCCAACAAACACCACAATTTCATAAAGACATCCAACTCCAAATATAACTCATAACAAGTATTTGTAATCTCTAGCCTAAGTGCCACCATGGTGTGCACGCTGTCACTTTCACACACATGGGGAGAGCAGAGATCTATTAAAGCACTTGAGTAGCAAGGTAGATCTACTTGATTACAAAGCTCATGATCACAATATGATCACGCATAGATAGAGAGATGAACACATAGATACCGGTAGAACCCTTAGACTCAAGGAAGAACTACTCCCTCATCATCATGGGAATCAGCAACGGCGATGGAGATGGTGGTGGAGATCAATGGAGATGGCTCCGGGGGCACTTCCCCGTCCCGACAGGGTGCCGAAACAGAGACTTTCTATCCCCCGAATCTCCCCTTCGGTGGCAGCAACACTGTGGAACTTTTCGTGGCTAGAGGCTGTTCGATCTAGGGTTTTTGCATCAGGAGGCATCTTATAGGCGAAGAGGTATGGTCGGTGGGCGGCCAGGGGGCCCACACCACCTGGTGGCGCGACCAGGTCTAGCCCACGCCACCATATAGTGTGCCCATCCTGGTGCCCTACTCCGTCTCTGCTTCGTGTTTTCGTGTTGCTCCGGGAAAAATAGGCATATTGGCTTTTGTCCTGTCCAATTCCGAGAATATTGATTTTCCGCCTTTTCTAGAACCAAAAACAGAAGAAAA
Organism: Avena insularis; assembly: GCA_023614405.1. Lineage (NCBI taxonomy): Eukaryota > Viridiplantae > Streptophyta > Magnoliopsida > Poales > Poaceae > Avena > Avena insularis. The sequence continues at coordinate 41,578,216 of CM042692.1, read as the reverse complement.
CAGGCAACTGGCACTATGGCATCTTGTTAATAGGTTAGTCCCAGAAAACATATAAAAATACCTCAAAGTGTTGACAAAGCAAAGCAAAGTAGATACTAAACAAGCATGGAACATCAAAAATTATAGATACGTTTGCAACATATCAACATCCCCAAGCTTAACTCATGCTCGTCCTCGAGTAGGTAAGTGATAAAAATAAAGAATAATTTTTGAGGTGACATGCACCATCATAAACTTGATCAAAGTATTTGTAAAATATTGATAGCTGGGATCATAGTACTTCAACATAGCATGAAAGATAAAGTTCTAACAATAAGACATAGCAACTATGTTGTAACATGAAAAGGTACAAACAAAAGATTCATTAATAACAATGCTTTGCAAGACGTTTATTTGTTTCACATAAAGAAATCATAATGAGAATGGTATTCATCTTGTCCCTCATAGTGTAGCAAAACATAAATGCATAGGACACCTTCAAAGTTCATAAGAGTGACTAGATACAAATAGTTTAAGAACAAGCAATATCAACATTATGAATCAATCAACAGGTCTTGGAACAATGCACATTAAACTAACAATGGCCACTATGCTCTCTCAATAGGTGCATAAAGATAGAAGATGGAGACTCAACATAAAACGGCCTTCATAGAAGGAAGCAAGGATTCAAGTCTCATAAAGATCTTCCAAAAATTATGGTACTTATTAGCTTTCATCTCTCATTTCCCCTATCATAAGCATCTTGAAGTGATTAAGGTTAAAGTGAACAAACTATGGAGTATATGCTTGACAAAGTATAAGTTAGAAATCTTATGTCCCTTGAATACGAGGGCTGCTCATCATGCTACTCAAGTTTAGTTACCGGTAAGTTCTTGTCATAGTAAGTACACGTGTATCATAGAGAACCACCAACGGGGTAACCCTTGCCCGATGATACAGAAGAATCCCCATATCAAAATGACAAGGGAAGCAGACAACGAGCATCTCAGCAATCTTCTTATTTACCATGGGAAAATGGTGCTTTTTTCTCTCTTTCCTCTTTTCTCATCTCTTGTTTTTTCTTTTTCTCTTTTTCTCAATCTCTATCTCTTTTTTTATAAGAAGAATGCTTCATAGATTGCTCATTATGGTTACGCTGCAGGTTTCCACCATGATTAGGCATGGATTAGACCAGCGGCCCAGGCGTTTCTCTAACACACATACATAACTCCATGGACTTACAATCTCCCCTTTCATTTTACACCGACAACATCCATAAACAAAAGAGCATGATATCAACTGGGTACAATGTACAAGTGCAATGTTGAAAGCGTTCCCCGTGACAGCATGGTTCTGCTAATCCCCAACATATAAGTGCAAGCACCTACAACATAGATGACATAATGGTTCAAGTTTATTAGGGGCAAGAAAAGTAAAGTGTGCCATCAAATTCGTGAGAGGTTTAATCATTAGTTTTCTCATAACAAGTTTAATTCGGAAGGTAGATAAAAACATGAATATACTTGGAATAGCAAATGCTAATAGGTAGGTATGGTGGACTCTTTGGAATAACTTGGTTTTATTTGTAGTTGGATGCATGAGTGGAACTCATACTTGGTTATGGAGGCTAGCAAAAGACTGGGAGCGACCAACTAAGAGAGTAACAATGTCCATAATCATGCAAAGCGACAAAACATTATTAATTAAAGCATAAAGTGATATTACAAGTCGAAAACTAAATGATCATAGAGGCTATGGTGACTTGGTATAGTCTTAACATGGTGTAAGTGATACATTGCAAATGTATCTATAATTTTTGATGTTCCATGCTTAGTTTTATCCACTTTATTGTGTTTTGTTCCAACTTTGGAGTACTTTTATTATGACTTCTTGGACTAACCTATTAACAAGAGCCACAGTGCCAGCTGCCTATTTTCTGTTGTTTTTGGTTCCAGAAAAGTCAGAAAATGAATATTCTCGGAATTGGACGGGACAAAAGCCAAAGTGCCTATTTTTTCGGAAGGGATCAAGTGCGACACGAGCGAAGAAGTGGGGGCCCACACCACTGGCCACGCTGCCAGGCCCGTGCTGGGGTTGGTCCGACCGACCCTTCGGCCTCTCCTTCCGCCTATAAGTTGCCCTCAGGACAAAAACCCTAGCTACCCGATCAAAAATCAACGAAGAGTTCAGAGCCGTCATCTCCATCCCTAGATCGGAGGATCAAGCTCTTCTCGGCACCTCCGAGAGGGAATTCACCACCGAGGCCTTCACATCACCATGCAAGCCTCCGGTGTGATGCGTGAGTAGTTCATCCTTGGACTACGGATCCATGTAGTATCTAGATGGCTAGTTTCTCCTCCTTTGTGCTTTCATGTTTAGATCTTGTGAGCTCCGTTCATGATCAAGATCATCTATTTGTAATTCATACATGTTGTGTTTGCAGGGATCCGATGGATATTGAGATGCTATTTCAGATTGATTATTGATTCTATCATGTCTTTGTTATTTGAGATCTTGCATGCTTTCCGTTGTTAGTAGCTATCTTGGCCAAGTAGATGCTAACAACTCCAAGAGTTAGTATTTATGCTCGATAGTGGGTTCATGCCTTTGGTAATCTGGGGAAGTGACATAAATCTCTAAGGTACTAGATGTGATGTTGCTACTAGGGAGAAAACAATGATCTTTTGTTCATAGAACAATTGTATTGTTTACCTTACACACAGTTCGTAAAGCAATAATCTGTTGCTTGCAACTTATATCGGAGGGGTTGGATGATAACCTAAAGGTGGATTATTAGTCATAGATGCAGTTGGATGGCGGTCTATGTATTATGTTGTAATGCCCAATCAAGTCTCAAAGGAGTCAAGATGATTAGTATATGCATGTATTGCTTTCTCGGTGTTTGTCAATTGCCCCGCTGTAATTTGTTCACCCAGCATGTTATCTATCTAAGGAGAGCCACCTCTAGTGAACTATGGATCCCGGTCCTTTACTTTACATACAATCTACAATCTTTTACTGCTTTGTGTTTACTTTCTGCAAACTTTTACTTCTTTACATTCGATACGTTTAATCCTTTGTTTTCCGCAAAACACGGTGAGATTGACAACCTCATCGCAAGTTGGGGACAAAGTTTTGTGGTTGTGTTGTGCAGGTCTCCACGTTGCTACTAGAACCGGTCATACCGCCAAAGCTCAGCTAGTAACACCTTTGAGGTGTTTCCTTGCTCCTACTGGTTCGATTAAACCTTGGTTTCATAACTGAGGGAAACTTACTGTTGTGCTCATCATACCTTCCTCTTGGGGTTCCCAACGAGCTCTACATCAACACCACGCACCAAGCACTTTTCTGGGCGCCGTGTATTCAGCCATCAGTAAGCATGCACCAAGTCAACCCAAATAAAGCATCAAAGAAGAATACCACAATACTATGCTTTAATATGCTAAAACAACGCATGATTCTTTCAAGGCACATTAAGCAATCTCAATTGTTTATAACGTGTCATGCTACAGCAAAAATCACTAAGCATAAAGCCAAAACAATATCAAGCATGACATGATAAAGCCTAAGGCACAGTCAAAAACAAGCTCCTTTTTACCACTTAAGCATGAACTTTTCCTACTCTTTTCCAATCCAAATCAACCTTATTTGAAAACTAATGTATGAATGTGGGGGTCCAACCAATTTATTCAAGCAAACTAAACAAACTAAGCAAACAAAAACCAAAAACAAAAACGAAGATGCTCCAAGAACAACACAACTATGCATGAAACAATAAAAATGAAGTGTTTGGAAGAAACCTGAGATTTTTATTGATGAAGAAGGGGATGCCTTGGGCATCCCCAAGCTTTGACGCTTGTACTTCTTGGATATTTCTTGGGGTGACACGGGTGGCATCCCCAAGCTTGAGCTTTTGTCCATACTTCATCTTATCACATTGCTCTTCCCTACACTTTAAATTTTCCTTCGTACAAAACTTCACACAATCTTCATTAGCAACATTAGTGTACTCAAAATAATAAATCTTTTTGGTTCAGTTACAACACAAGTAAAACTTCCATTAAAAAACAAGCTACTGTAGCACTTCCTTTAAAAAGTTTAAATGATCAAAGAGAACTCAAAGAGAAAGAGATTAAGAGGCAAATGCAAATAATGGCAGAAATCTATCAAAGCAGACCAGCAGGTAAAAACCAATTTTTTTGAAGACCTTATGTTGATCAAATCGAAAAGTGTTGAACTGACGAAAGTTGGGTAACAACCTGGGGCAGAAGCACAAAAAATTACAGCTTAAACCGACATACAGAGATTTTACATGAATTTTTACAGCAAAGCACAAAAATCTGTTCCGGGACAGCAACTTTCCCAAACATTACTTCTCTCTCATTAAAGGTTACTCTTAGCACAAAAACCACACAAAAATGATAAGGAGAGGTTATTACTGAAGCAATAACTTCCAAGACTCAACTAAAACTTTTGGGTTTTCTCCCAATAAGTACTTTTTTAATGCCTTTAAGTTAGGCATGATAGTTTGACAAGATGCTCACATAAGAAATATGAATTGAAATAAAAGAGAGCATCAAGAAGCAAATTCAAAGCACATTTAAGTCTAACCCACTTCCTATGCATAGGAATCTTGTAAAGAAACAAGTCATGAAAGCACAAAGCAACAAGCATAGTAAAGCAAAACAAGTGCAACTTCAACACTTTCAACATAAAGAGGGGAAAATTAATATTATTGAGATGCATAAAACCATGTCTCCCTCTCTCATAATAACTTTCAGTAGCATCATGAATAAAATTAACAATATAACTATCACATGAAACATTCTTATCATGATCCACATGCATAAATGAATTAATACTCCCCACATAAACATAGTCATTCTTATTAATTGTAGTGGGAGCAAATTCAACAAAATAGTTATCATTATTATTCTCATCACCATAATCATCAAATATAGCAGGCATATTGTAATTATAATTAATTTTCTCCTTAATAGTAGGTGGACTAAAAATATCATATTCATCATTGTAATCATCATATATTGGAGGCATAGTATCATCAAAGTAAATTTTCTCCTCCGTGCTTGGGGGACTAAAAAGATCATTTTCATAAAAACTAGCTTCCCCAAGCTTAGACTTTTCCATAGAATTAGCAATAATGGTGTCCAAAGAATTCATACTAATAACATTGCTATTAGCATGCAAATAAAGTTCCATCGGTTTTTTAATTTTCTCTTTAAACACTTCATGTCCTAACTCAAGATAAATACAATAAAGCTCTCTAATTTTGTTGTTGTTTTCCATTAAGCCTAACTAGTGAAAACAAGAAACAAAAAGACAAAATTGCAGAATCTAAAGGAAATAACTTCGAGCAATCACACCGGAGGATGTGAGTACCTTTTACCTTACCTCCCCGGCAATAGCGCCAGAAAATAGCTTGATGTCTACGCACTTCTATTCTTGTAGACAGTTGTTGGGCCTCCAAGTATAGAGGTTTGTAGAATAGCAGCAAGTTTCCCTTAAGTGGATCACCCAAGGTTTATTGAACTCAGGGAGGATGTGGTAAAAGGTATCCCCTCTCAAGCAACCCTGCAATCAAGATACAAGAAGTCTCTTGTGTCCCCAACACACCCAATACACTTGTCAGGTGTATAGGTGCACTAGTTCGGCGAAGAGATAGTGAAATACAAGTGGTATGGATAAAAGACAACAGTGCCAGAAAGTAGCTTGATGGCGTGGAAGAGACTAAAGGAAAACTGAAATAAAGATGGAAGCAAGCAAACATGTAACAGATCTAGTTGCAAATAGTGTTTCAATGCTTAGAAACAAGGCCTAGGGATCATACTTTCGCTAGTGAACACTCTCATATAAATATCTTCTCTTCATGATACTACTCTGAACTACTCTCTGGTTGGACACTCTAATCCATGGTAGGGCTATAACAACACTCCTCAAAGTTTGCTTTCCCCATCTAGATAACCCCACACTATCATCTTGAGCACTAGATGGTTCCAACAAACACCACAATTTCATAAAGACATCCAACTCCAAATATAACTCATAACAAGTATTTGTAATCTCTAGCCTAAGTGCCACCATGGTGTGCACGCTATCACTTTCACACACATGGGAAGAGCAGAGATCTATTAAAGCACTTGAGTAGCAAGGTAGATCTACTTGATTACAAAGCTCATGATCACAATATGATCATGCATAGAGAGAGAGATGAACACATAGATACCGGTTGAACCCTTAGCCTCGAGGAAGAACTACTCCCTCATCATCATGGGAATCAGCAATGGCGATGGAGATGGTGGTGGAGATCGACGGAGATGGCTCCGGGGGCACTTCCCCGTCCCGGCAGGGTGCTGGAACAGAGACTTTTTGTCCACCGAATCTCCCCTTCGGTGGCGGCGGTGCTGCGGAACTTTTCGTGGCTGGAGGCTGTTCGATCTAGGGTTTTTGCATCAGGAGGCATCTTATAGGCGAAGAGGCAAGGTCAGTGGGCAGCCAGGGGGCCCACACCACCTGGTGGCGCAGCCAGGGCTAGCCCACGCCATCATATGGTGTGCCCACCCTGGTTCCCTACTCCGTCTCTGCTTCGTGTTTCCATGTTGCTCCGGGAAAAATAGGCATATTGGCTTTTGTCCCGTCCAATTCTGAGAATATTGATTTTCTGCCTTTTCTGGAACCAAAAAAAGAAGAAAACAGGCAACTAGCACTGTGGCATCTTGTTAATAGGTTAGTCCCGGAAAACATATAAAAATAGCTCAAAGTGTTGACAAAGCAAAGCAAAGTAGATACTAAAGAAGCATGGAACATCAAAAATTATAGATACGTTTGCAACGTATCAGTGGTCTGGTGTGAGTTGGCCGTGGTCGGCCGGTGATGACCACAAAACGGCGGCACTCCACTGTTCTCCACGGTGAAGGGGGGTTTGTCTGCTGCTGCTAGACACTCAGGGGGACAAGGGGGTTAAGAAGGAGATCAATTGGTCGATGATCACTGTACAAAACAGTGAAGTTAGGCTAGACATTATTCTATGCATGCCAAGTGTTTGTGTTAATGGCCGCATGAAATTTATTTTTGAATTTTTGATTCAATTTTCTGAGTGATCTTATATTAAGCTTGAGAGACTAGGTTTGCTTGGAGAGGTCAAGGGAAATTGATTTGATGGGTTTTTGAAAAAGTGTGATCTTAACATATGAATTGGATTCAATTTTCAAATATCCTTTAAATGGATTTGCTAGATGTTTTTGTAATTTTGTAAAGTGGGCCTTGATACATCTTTACTTGGTCTAGCAAGGGGTGAAAAGAGTTGGAAAAGTTTCTGTTAGAAATTCTCCTCTAGGAACACCTACAGTGGCCTAGTGGTTTAAAATGGTCAAAATGACCATTTGGTTTATTTATTCTTATTTGATTTCTTTCTCTTTGGAAATTGTTTTTAAATGGTCTAGATGATGTGGCATTCACCTTTAAACCATTTCACAACATTTAGAACAATCAAGCATGACATATACACTCAATTCTATACTAATGCAACACACACATGCATTCATATCCATTTTCTTAATAAAAGTTTTTGTTAACCCTAAACTTGGGTGATTAGAACTTGATAACCTTGATTAAAGTTTTGGGGTGTTACAAACCTTCCCTCCTTAAACAAAATCTTGTCCTGAGATTTAAGAAAAACTAGGAACTACAGAGATATGGGAACTCAGTCCTAATGTAATCTTCTCGCTCCCAGGTAGCTTCTTCTTCGGTATGGTTGCTCCATTGGATCTTGAGAAATTTGATACTCCGGGTTCTGGTGGTTCTAAAAGCTTCTTCCAAGATACGAATGGGCACTTCACAATATGTCAGATCCTTGTTGATATCAATGGCTCGGTGATCGATGTTCTTGAACACTTCGGTCTTCTCCGGAACTTCTAAGCACTTGCGAAGTAGCGAGATATGGAACACATTATGGATGGCTGACATGTCCTCTGGCAGTTCCAGTTGATAAGATACTTCTCCTCAGCGATTCAGAATCTTGAAGAGTCCAATATATCTGGGGGCTAACTTTCCTTTCAGCTGAAAACGCTGCATTCCCTTCAACGGCGAAACCTTGAGATACACAAAATCTCCGACATTGAAAGTCAGGTCTCTATGTCTCTTGTCAGCATAACTCTTCTGTCGGGATTGGGTGGTCTTGAGGTGCTCACGGACTTTGTGAACCTTCTCTTCGGCTTCTCGTAGGATGTCGGGTCTGAAAATCTGACTCTCTCCTACTTGCGACCAATTCAAGGGGGTACGGCACTTTCTTCCATATAAGAACTCAAATGGGGCCATTTGCAAACTAGCTTGATAATTGTTGTTGTATGAGAATTCTACGAAAGGCAGACAATCTTCCCATTTTGATCCATACTCTAGAACACAAGCTCTCAACATATCTTCTAGGATTTGGTTGACTCTTTCAGTCTGTCCATAGGTCTACGGGTGATAAGATGTGCTGAAATTCAACTTGGTTCCTAATCCTTCTTGGACTTTCTGCCAAAATCATGAGGTAAATTGGGTTCCTCGATCCGACACTATGGTCTTGGGGGTTCCATGCAAACTGACAATTCTAGCAATGTACATCTCTAATAGCTTCGAACTCTGGTAAGTTGTCTTGACAGGTATGAAATGGGCTACCTTGGAAAGTCTATCAACTATGATCCAGATAGAGTCATTTCCCCTACTAGAAGTAGGCAAACCGGTGATAAAGTCCATTCCGACGGAATCCCATTTCTATTCTAGAATCTGCAATGGTTGCAACAGTCCTGCGGGTCTCTGATGTTCTGCTTTGACTCTTTGACAGATATCACATTTGGCTATGTAGCTGCCAATTTCTCTTTTCATCTTGTGCCACCAAAATTGCTCCTTCAAATCTTGATACATCTTCGTTCCTCCGGAGTGGATAGAATAAAGAGTATCATGAGCTTCTTGCATGATAACTTGCTTCAGCTCCAAATCTGCTCGCACACAGATACGTCCTTTGTACCACAAAACTCCTTCATCATCTTCGGTGAATCTAGGTACCTTTCCTGTACCAATACGATGTTTGATTCCATCGATACTTGCATTTCCCTTCTGGGCTTCCTTGATCTGACTGATCAACGTGGGTTGAAGTTCAATGCTAGCTAAAAATCCATTGCTAACTAGCTCAGTTCTAAACTGCTCCAACTCTTCATGCAAACTTGGATGGGATTCTTTGATCATGGTGTTTAATCTACACGATAATCTGCTAAGAGCATCCGCTACCATATTGGCTTTGCCGGGGTGATAGTGAATGTCAAGGTTATAATCCTTGATTAACTCTATCCATCTCCTTTGCCTCATATTCAGCTCCTTCTGGGTGAAAATATACTTCAAACTCTTGTGATCTGAATAAATCTCACAGCGATTACCCATAAGATAATGACGCCTTGTCTTCAAGGCTAAAACTACAGCTACTAGTTCAAGATCATGGGTAGGGTAGTTCTGCTCGTGTTGCTTCAGCTGTCTAGATAGATATGCTATGACTTTGCCTTCTTGCATCAACACACATCCGAGACCAATCTTGGAGGCATCACAATACACATCGAAAGGCTTCTTGATATCTGGCATAATCAATATTGGGGCTGAAATCAATCTCTTCTTGAGCTCTTGAAAGCTTGCTTCACATTTGTCGGTCCATTCAAACTTCTTATCTTTCTTCAACAGTTGGGTCACTGGTCTTGCGATGCTCGAAAATCCTTCTACGAACTTGTGGTAATATCCCGCTAATCCGAGAAATGCACGGACTTGGGTTTGAGTGGTTGGGACTTCCCATTCTTCAACATCTTTGATCTTGGCGGGATCAACAGTGACTCCTCCTGCTGACACAATATGTCCGAGAAATCCTACTTTTTTCAGCCAAAACTCACATTTGCTGAACTTGGCATACAACTGATGCTCTCTAAGGGTTTCAAGTATGGTTATCAGATCTTGCTCATGGTCTTCTTCTGACTTGGAATAGATTAGAATATCATCGATAAAAACAACGACAAACTTATCTAGAAAATTCATAAAAATCTTATTCATGAGATTCATGAAATAAGTGGGGGCATTGGTTAATCCAAAAGACATGACCGTATACTCATACAATCCATATCTGGAGGTAAAGGCGGTCTTTGGAAAATCCGTTGCACGAATCTTGAGTTGATGATAACCAGTTCTAAGATCAATCTTAGAAAACACTCTGGCACCAGTCAACTAATCAAACAGATCCTCTATCTTGGGCAGTGGGTACTTGTTCTTGATGGTGACATCATTCAGCTTCCGGTAATCCGTGCACAAACGGTTACCTCCATCTTTCTTGTCGACAAACAAAACGGGTGATCTCCATGGCGATGCGCTTGGTTGAATCAGACCTTTCTCTAGCATAGCATCAAGTTGCTTCTTCAGCTCCACTAATTTAGATGGGTTCATACTATAAGGTCTCTGGGCTATGGGTCCAGTTCCAGGAATTAGTTCAATAATGAACTCGATATCCCGATCTAGGGGCATACCAGGCAATTCATCTGGGAATACATCGGGGTATTCACAGACTACTCTGACTTGGTCTATGGTTGGTAGGGCTAGACTCTTGTTGCATTTGAATTGACAGGGCAAGGTCTCAGATACATGCTCTACTGAAACTCCAGAGCTATTGGACATGGTTATGGCTTTCTTGGCACAGTCAATCAATCCTTTATGTTTCGACATCCAATCCATTCCTAGTACTACTTCCAAACCTTTGGTTCCAAGTACTATTAGATTGGTATAAAAATCTATCCCGTGGATTCTCATAGGCACAGCTTTGCAATTTTTTCTAGCTTTGGTGGTTGAACCAGGAATTTGAACTATCATAACATGCTTCAATTTTGTTGGTTGAATATTACTTGTGCATGCAAATTCTTCTGTAACAAACGAGTGCGATGCTCCAGAATCAAACAACACTCTTGCAAGTACTGAGTTAATAGAAAACATACCCAGCACGACATCTGGCACTTCCTGAGCTTCTTCAGCATTCATGTGGAACAGACGGTTGTTGTGGTTGAGAGAGTTCCCTGGGGCAAATCTTCTTCCAGGCTAAACATGGCGTTGCTGCTGAGCTGGGGCATTCACATTGGTGGTGGCTTCAAGCTTGTTGGGAACTCGTTGGAGTAGTGACCCTTGACTCCACATTCAAAGCAAGTAATCTGGGACTTGTCTTTGGCTGCAACAGGCACGACATTGCTTCCAGTCTTTGGGGCAGTATTGTTGTTGTTGTTGTTGGACTTGGGTGGTGCACGGTTGAAGTTGTTGGAGTTGCCGGGGTTGTTGTTGTGTTTTCCTTCGGACTTCACGTTTCCTCCGCTACGATTGGGGTAGCTTGGACGAGACATCGGGGGTCTATTGTTTCTCGGGGCATATCCTGCAGATGGGTTGGGGCGATACTTCTGGGTATTGTGGGACCCAGTCTGGTGCATCATTCTGCGCTTGCGGTTATCATTGGCTTGGTTTATCTTCCCTTCCATCTGGATGATAGAGTCGACTAACTCTTCTAGATCTTCAAAACGGATGTTGACTAACACCATCTGCATCTCATCATGCAATCCGTTCATGAACCTTTCCTTCTTCTTGGCTTCAGTGTTGATCTCATCGGGGGCATATCTAGCGAGGGACAGAAATTTGTCACGGTATTCAACTACCGTCATCCTTCCTTGCTTCAGTTCTCTGAACTCATCTCTCATTCTGGTGACTAAACCTTGCGGCACATGGGTGCAGCTGAACTTGATCTTGAAAGCTTCCCAAGTCATGATCTGACCGTGGTTCATCGTACGGGTGCTATTCCACCAGGCTCTTGCATCTCCTGCCAGATAGTGGGTGGAAAACAGTACTTTCTGGTTGGTGTCAACTCCTACGACTTCCAGATTATTCTCCATTGTCTGCAGCCAGTCATCAACATCTAAGGGATCCTCATATTTGTTGAAGATAGGGGGATTGGTATTCTGAAAATTCTTAAGCTTGGATCCATGATGATCCTGATTTCCTTGGCCTTGATTATTGTGGGCCATCTGAGCTATCTATTGCAGGGTGGCTAGATTGTCTTGGCGCTCTGCTCTACTAGCTTCACGGTCAGAAACTAGCATCTGCAGAATCTGCAGCATCGGGTCTTGCGATGAGCTGCTCCCTCCGGAGTTTCCACGAGTCATCTGAAGATTGAGATAGATAAAGGGGTAAGAGGGAAAGTTCTAAGGTTCATGGTTTTGTTTCAAAAGCTTTAAACTTTGAGTTTGAACTTAGGTTTTGCAACTAACTTCTTCTCATTCATTCATCCATTCAAGCACACAATAAAAACACACACCACAACACAAATGGAAAATAGATGGTTTTAAGAACCATTCTGTGAAACTACGATACAGTGGGACCGATACAACTCATTCCTACGGTAGTGATCAAGTGCATCTACTCATCATCAATGAAGTCGGAGTCATCATCATCGGCGTAGAAATCCATGGCATCATCCTCCAGGTAGTCATTGTCATCACTGAGGTATGAGTGAATATCTCCCTGGATGTCTTCACCTTCTTCATCTTCCTTTGCTTAAAGTTGGACTTCTTGCTCATGGATGGTTTTCTCGAGTTCGGCCACCTTCTTGTGAAGACGAGCGATGGTGCGATCCTTCTTCTCGCGTTGACGATGAAGTGATTGGTGATCCTTGACGAGCATGGCGAGAGTTTGGTCCTTCTTGGCGGCAATGGCAAGGTTGTGGTTAGCGTAGGCTCGAGCATTGTCCAATTCCTTCTGCCTATCATACAATAGGAATTCAAGGTTCTCCACTTGGCGCTTCATCTCCGGGTGACTTGGCATCTCCAATGGCATTCCCATAGAATCACGCCTTGCGTAATGAGCAAAGTGAGTTCCCTGGAACAAGTTGATGTTTTTCCCACATAGACGGGCAAGGGCTTCATGCATAGCCCTGGCTAATTGATGGCTCAATCCACGGCGCCCAGAAAAGTGCTGGTGCGTGGTTGATGTAGAGCTCGTTGGGAACCCCAAGAGGAAGGTATGATGAGCACAACAGCAAGTTTCCCTCAGTTATGAAACCAAGGTTTAATCGAACCAGTAGGAGAAGGGAAACACCCCAAAGGTGTTACTAGCTGAGCTTTGGCAGGGCGCACTACCGGTGCTAGTAGCAACGTGGAGACCTACACAACACAACCACAAAAATTTGTCCCCAACTTGCGATGAGGTTGTCAATCTCACCGTGTTTTGCGGAAAACAAAGGATTAAACGTATCAAATGGAAAGAAGTAATAGTTTGCAGAAAGTAAACACAAAGCAGTAAAAGATTGTAGATTGTATGTAAAGAAAAGGACCGGGATCCATAGTTCACTAGAGGTGGCTCTCCTTAGATAGATAACATGCTAGGTGAACAAATTACAGCGGGGAAATTGACAAACACCGAGAAAGCAATACATGCATATACTAATCATCTTGACTCCTTTGAAACTTGATTGGGCATTACAACATTATACATAGACCACCATCCAACTGCATCTATGACTAATAATCCACCTTCAGGTTATCATCCGAACCCCCTCCAGTATTAAGTTGCAAGCAACAGATTATTGCTTTACAACTGCGTGTAAAGTAAACAATACGATTGTTCTATGAACAAAGGATTGTTGTTTTCTCCCTAGTAGCAACAGCACATCTAGTACCTTAGAGATTTTTGTCACTTCCCAGTTACGGAGGCATGAACCCACTATCGAGCATAAATACTAACTCTTGGAGTTGCTAGCATCTACTTGGCCAAGATAGATACTAACAACGGAAAGCATGCAAGATCACAAATAACAAAGACATGATAGAATCAATAATCAATCTGAAATAGCATCTCAATATCCATCGGATCCCCGCAAACACAACATGCAGAATTACAAATAGATGATCTTGATCATGAATGGAGCTCACAAGATCTAGACATGAAAGCACAAAGGAGGAGAACCAGCCATCTAGCTACTACATGGATCCGTAGTCCAAGGATGAACTCACGCATCACACCGGAAGGCTTGCATGGTGATGAAGAAGGCCTCTAGGGTGAATTCCCCTCTCCGGCAGGGTGCCGGGAAGAGCTTCAGATCCCTCCCAATCTAGGGATGGAGATGACGGCGGCTACAGACTCTTTCGTGGATTTTTGATTTGGTCCTTAGGGTTTACGTCCCGAGGGCAATATATAGTCGGAAGGAGAGGTCGAGGGGGTGTCGGGAGCAGCCACACCACCCCGTGGCGCGAGCCAGGCCTGGCCGCGTGGCCAGGTGGTGTGGTGGCCCCTGGCCCCTCTCCGTCTCGTATTATGGCACTTGATGACATCCAGAAAAATAGGCACTTTGGCTTTTGTCCCGTCCAATTCCGAGAATATTCATTTTCTGACTTTCTTGGAACCAAAAACAGAAAAGCAGGCACTGTGGCTCTTGTTAATAGGTTAGTCCAAGAAATCATATGAAAAGTACTCCAAAGTTGGAACAAAACACAAGAAAGTGGATAAAACCAAGCATGGAACATCAAAAATTATAGATACATTTGCAATGTATCACTAATACATCTAGATAGTTGTTCTCTCGCACGGTGAATTGAATCTTCTTAGAAAGGGGTGCTTCCATCTTGCCTCTTAGATCTGCAACTATCAGCCATTATAGATATCCTCCTGGGTAATCCTTGAGTTATGCCCCGAAGAATTACGGATGCAGGCACTCAAGGTACTCTGATAGTGCATCCAGATCCCTCTAAAAGATTAGTTGGCCTCCGTTGTCCAACTGGTAGAACTTGCAATACTGAACTTCCATCTATAAGAATTTAGGATGAGTAGGTTAGTGAGGTGATCAAGTGTGTCAAAATTTTATGTAAGAAAGTAAGAATTTTTGAGGAACATGATTTTTTTGAGAGAATCAAGGATAAGAGTGGGAATATGTTTTCAGAAATACTTATTTTTGAAACTAAGTTTTTGTTCGAACGTCCATTCTAACTAGGGTCTCCTATGGTCAGTATGTCTCTAATACCAACTTGTCAACACCCGGATTTTTAATCCCAGATGCCTGTTATGCCATACATCGCAATCCCAGGATTATCATTTTTGCGAGACATAACAAATTGGATATCACAGTACATCATCCATTACAAACCATAATAAGGTCTTACACAATTAAAGGATCTCATGATCTAGCCTTAATACAAACAAGCAGTGGAATAATAAGCGTAGCAGTGGGCTCCATCTTCAGTGTCACATGCAATGTTGACGATGGGAGATGATCCTAGTTGTCATAGCCGTCATGCTGTCCTTCCTCCTGGTAGTCCTCCTCATAGTGTGGCCATGGGAATATCTAGGGACAAAGCCATGAGTACTCTTTAAGTACTCGCAAACTATCATTAATAAGTAAGGTAGTTCTAGTAGGAATCCTAAGCTCTAAGTTTATTTGCAAAAAGCCAGATTTATCTAAACTGAGTTCAGAAGTAAAGAAAACTAAGTAAATGTTCTAAATAACTTTAAGTTGGGAACCTAGTTTTCATATTCACAACCCTGTTGTGGTCAAGTCAAAAGCATAGTTCACTTCACAAGTCATTTTGAAAACATCTGACGACGGAACAATATGGCCACTCCAACTATCCATGACCACGGACGCGGCTATTCGAATAGTTTGACACTCTATAGAGGTGGTACACTTTCACCACAAAATTCGATACATCCGTCAGGGATAACCCTGAATCATCATACTTAGTATGCGGATAATCAATCATAACCTTTCCTTTACACACTCTAGTATAAGCACCTCTCCTATGAGCTTGGCCTCCCAGCCATGGCCATCTACCATCCTAGGCACTACATAGGTGGACATCATCAAGAGGTAGCCTTAGCTCAAACCTCTTCCGCGAGGGAACCCATACTAATGCATATAAACTTCCGGCTAAGCCTTACCCAATTCAGGTATTGTGGTTGTACGATAAAATTGGAATGGTATCGCATCCGAACCCAACCATTAGTTTTTATAAAGGGCTAAGGCTCATGCCTCAACATTTTCATCATCAAAATTCATTTGTGTTTCTCAACACATGTCAAAACATTTCAATAGAATGACTCATCATTCCAAGGTTTTCATAATCATTTTCACCAAGTATTCCCATCTAAAGTGATCAAGTTTTATGCTTAGCACTAGCCACTAAGTTAAGAGTGTTCACTAATGAGGGATGCTAATCTCAATCTCATGCCATAGAATGACATCTAGTATAGGCCTAGTTTTATACTCTTTATGATATCTATACTATCTTTCCAAAACCTCACAAAGCATTAACTAAAAGTAAAGAACTTTGGTAAAGTAAAAGAGTAAAGCTTGCAAGTAAAAATTGGGATGGGTATAAATCAAAATGTATAACCAAGCATGCCTAATGCATCTTGCTTAGGTTAACTTGCATCTAGTGATCGCTTGCCTTGATTGGTGCAGTGATTGAAGTTTTCTTTGTCTTCTTCGGGGTAGAACTCCTCCTCGTATTCTTGGTCGGTACTATCGTCTATAAATAAATACGGGGTATACAATCACCAAACAATACTTAACTAAGTCTATTTAGCACACTAAGTCTCACACTTGATGATCTAGCATCATCACAATCATCACATGAATTAAAGAACTAGTTTTATTTAGGTTAGTTTAGAAAAGTAACTTCTACTCATTGAAATTAATTAAGATTTAATATTCTCCAAATAAAATATGGGATCATGTGGGCACATGTCATCACCACATATTCTAATACATGGTAATGTGATTTAAAGGGTAGTCACATTTTATAAAGTTTAAGATTATCAGTTAAATGATTTAAAGTGACTAGAAATGCCCTAATAGCATTATTTTGATACTAGTCCAATGTCACTGCATACAAACCTAGATATTTTTACATATTCGGATAGATATTATCAAATGTGATGTTTGAGAGTTGGAATCAACTCAAAAGGTATTACGGTTGATTTTTTTAAAATGTTTGAAGTTGTAAAAGTCTCTGTTTTGTTATTTTTGCTAAAGATTACCTCTAACTCAGAATGATTTAAATCCAACAGGCTTGGATAGATAATTTAATTATCTTTTGTAAAAAAAATTTGAACCATGCAATTTGGTTAAGTGAATCTCTATGAATTGATTTTTGAATAAGTGGACAGAATAGGATTTCAATTAAACTGGAAAATCCATATTTGAATTTCAGCGAAAGGGAAAGCTAAACGGGCGGCCCAATCAAGACAGCTGATCGCAATGGGTGACAGAGGGGGTCTACTGGTCAGTGACTCATCTAACGCGAAGAGGTATCTTTCAATCTGGGCGCTACGATCTAATTCTAATCCAACGGCTAAGGATCATCGTCGACGACGAACAGCTCCGCGACGAGCTAAACCTAACGCGGCGGTGGGGGTCTCTTGGGGCTCACCTAGGATCTAGCTAGGCTCGACGACGGGGGCAAACGACGAGGTAGACGGCGGCGAGGTGAAGCGCGGTCACGGCAGGGCTCGGGGTGGTCGGAATCAACAGCTCCCTTCTCCTCCAACAGCGGCGGACTCCGGTGAAATTCTGGTGCGGTGGTGCTCCCCTTGCTCCAGGGAGAGGTGGGGAAGGTCAGTGAGGAGTGGGGAGTCGAGTGGTGTGCAGAATGGAGGCGGGGTGGCCTCCTTTTATAGCTCGGTGAGGGGACCGAGCGGTGCGGCGGTGAGCTCGACGATGGCGTCGCTACACGCGGCTAATGGCATGGGCGAGGGCGTAGGACGGTGCGGTGCTCCCTGGCAGTTCTCACGGACTTAATAGCGCCAAGGCGGGGTATGAGGTGCGGCGGCTTGGCGCAGCTGTGGCGCGCAAGGCCTTAACGGGGGTGTCTGCCGGGGTGGGGTGATCATGGCGAGGCTGCACGTGCGCGGTGAGGGAAAGGCGCGAGCTGGCGGGGCTAGTCGGGCACGGCGCACTGGCACGCTCTGGACACGGTGTAGAGAGGCGGTGCGCTGCGCGACTAGGGTGGTCCACGGCTCGGCTAGGGCTGTGGCCTGGACAGGGAGTGGCAGTAGGCTGCGGCGGTGCTAGTGGACATGTTGGATGGGCGCGGTGTGGTCTGTTGCGAGCTGGTCGTGGTCGGCCGACGATGACCACCCCACTGCGGCGCTCCACTGTTCTCCACGGTGAAGGGTGGGTTTGTCTGCTACTGCTAGACACTCAGGGGGACAAGGGGGTTAAGAAGGAGATCAATTGGTCGATGATCACTGTACAAAACAGTGAAGTTAGGCTAGAGATTATTCTGTGCATGCCAAGTGTTTGTGTTAATGGCCGCATGAAATTTATTTTTGAATTTTTTATTCAAATTTTTTGAGTGATCTTATATTAAGCTTTAGAGACTGGGTTTGCTTGGAGAGGTCAAGGGGAATTGATTTGATGGGTTTTTAAAAAAAGTATGATCTTAACATATGAATTGGATTCAATTTTCAAATGTCCTTTAAATGGATTTTCTAGATGTTTATGTAAGTTTGTAAAGTGGGCCTTGATACATCTTTACTTGGTCTAGCAAGGGGTGAAAAGAGTTGGAAAAGTTTCTATTAGAAATTCTCCTCTAGGAACACCTAAAGTGGCCTAGTGGTTTAAAATGGTCAAAATGACCATTTGGTTTATTTATTCTTATTTGATTTCTTTCTCTTTGAAAATTGTTTGTAAATGGTCTAGATGATGTGGAATTCAACATTAATCCATTTCACAACATTTAGAACAATCAAACATGGCATATACACTCAATTCTATACTAATAGAACACACACATGCATTCATATTCATTTTCTTAATAAAAGTTTTTGTTAATCCTAAACTTGGGTGATTAGAACTTGATAACATTGATTAAAGTTTTGGGGTGTTACACTAAACCTCGTGTCACCTGTGTGCTTGTTTGCTGGTCGATCGAGACTTCTAGCGCACCCCAATTCCTCGAACCTAAGTCTATAACAATGGGCATTGATGAGTTAAACTCTCATCAATTGGCGCCGTCTGTGGGAATCGGGGAGCGCTGATGTTGTGATCTCGACGGGCGCATGACTAGCGATCTGCAATTCATCGGTTCCAGAAGAACAAATCTGTTTCGGCGTGCCCAAGTTCATCATCAACACATCCTCCACGGAGCATCTTGTCTTGACGATAAGTGTGCAACCTACTTGTTATCAGCACGTCCTACAGTCAGGCGGAGGCATATGCGGCTCATCAGGATCACGAGCTGTCCCGGTGGCATCATCATGAAATCGAAGCCTCAGGCTTGCTGCTTTGCTGGACTTCAGAATTATATAGGAATTGGAATACGATACAACTTCAGATTTATTTTGTTTCCCTGGACCAACGTGGGACGACCGGAGCGGAGTCTCCCACATTCCAAGACTGCAGTCTCGATAAGAAAAAAAAGTAAAATCTACAACGAATGAAACTACATCAGCAAGAACACCAGCTACAGCAACAACAAAAGGAGAAATAAGGACATTCGCGCACGCGCGCGTCCGGACAAGAAGATTATTCCAAAAAAAAAGTATATATTCCAACGTGGAAGATTTTTTCCAAGAAGTAAGGAGTGTTTGGCAGTGCGAAAAAAAGGCATTGGATAATACGATGAGAATTATGATGCACTGTGCGAATCGCAAGACAAGTAGATGTCGACATCCGGACGTGCGATCAACTCATCGGTTCTACTCGCAACAGCATCGACCTGAAGCTCGACCGGCTCGCCGCGTCTCTGGATGACCAAAAAATTTACGGTCTCGCCGCGATGAATCTAACTCGATACGCGTCCGTTGTGCTGACTCCCAACCTCCACGTCGACTACTCGTCCGTCGCATCGGCTGTAGCAACCCATTGCGGTCTTCGGATGCACCAACCCGCTGTTACGTCGACTCCTTTCCGCCGGTGACCCGCCGCTGCGTCAACTTCGTCCAATCGCATCTACTCTACATCCGGGGGCCGCACCAACCCGGTGCTTCTTCGAATCCGCTCTGTCGGCGACCCGATGAATTTTTAGCTACGATGACCCGCTGTGGTGTTTGGTTGTGGTGACCAGATGCATTCTCCGACTGTGGTGACCCTGCTACGATGACCTACTACAATCTTAAGTTGCGACAACACGCTACCTCCATCGGTTTCGGCAAATCGCTGCTGCGTTGACTCTGGTCCGCCGCATCGGCTCACGGACACCGTCATGACTCCATCAACCACCTCGATGCTACACTCGGGGGCTCTTTCGGCTCCAGCGACCCGTTGTGGTCTTCGCATCCAGCAACTCGGGGGCTCCCTCAGAATCAGCGACCTACTACGGTCTTCAGCTCCAGCGACCCGCTGCGTTCTTCGACTCTAGCGACATGCTACCTCTTTCGGCTGCGGCAACCCGTTACAATCTTCGACTCCGCCGTGTTGACTCCGTCCACCGTGAGACTCCGTCCACCTCGACCACGACCTGTTGGTTACATCGGCTCCCGCAACCGCGATCCAGCGATCGCAATTGCTCCCACGACCCATCCACCTCGTCAACAAATGATAAAGCTAAGTTTTCCTCTACCAAGAGTCAATAATTGTTTACTTTAAGCGCACTTGAAACACTCGGGGGCTGCAACCTCTTCGAGTAACCTAATGTGCCGTCGACACCACGCACTCAAGCACCTCATACGGGACAGCCCGAGTAGCTGATTCTGCCTGATCGTCGAATCCTTGAACTCCGAGTATCTCGGCAAGGTACTGAGACTAAGGGTAATCAGGCTAACAAAAAGGCCTAGCATGCAGTGCAAAAGTGTTGACTCGATTGACACCAGAATTTTACTTTGCAAACCGACATGAAAATATTTTTTACAAGATACAAGTACTTCACAATTTTTAATGTTTTATGCAGCTTATAAGAATGTCGACTGCGTCGAGCTCTTCTATCGGGTCCTCCAACAGGAGTCGACAAAACAACTGGCTACGACATACACTCAAAGACCCGAGTCGAGTACCTTATCGGATGGTTGCATTGCTTGATACTACACACATGCGGTGCTAGCCGCGCATCCGATAGAAGCGACTACTTCAACTCCATATGCATTGTCCACTCACCCGGCTAATCGCTTGTTTTCTCCTCGCATGATTTTCGACTACGACTACAAGATACAAGACTCGAGTCTCTGCCCGAGTCTACGACTCCGCCAGACACTCGGGGGCTACTCCAAACTGGAGCGCTAGACACATATATACAAGATCTTCGAGTGACACGCTCCGAGTCCTCACTCGAATCCACGATTTGACTAAGGACTCGGGGGATACTCCCACAGGGAGCGTGGCCGTGCACCCGAAGAAATTTGTGAAGATATCCAAGCATTATGAAAACCCTTCACTTGAATCTATGATTCGATTGTGGACTTCGGGTTACTCCCATAGGGAGCACTGAAAGCATATTCGACTGAAACAAACAAAAGACGACAGCAGTCGCAAAATACTTATAGTCCCCACTTGAGTCTATGACTCGAATAGGCACTCGGGGGCTACTCCCATAGGGAGCGCTGGCCGCGCACCCTATGATTTTTTTATGCATTACACCGTGTGTTGATAACATCCACACTCAAATGCTATGGTGACTCCGCCTCATATTTCCCCTGCAAAGAGACTGTGTCTCCTGGGTCACCCGAATCATCTCCACAATGACAAAGTTCGGATGCCGCGCTTACAACATGAAGATAAGACCTGAATAAGACCTGGCAACGCATCTGCTGCGCTCTACCAGAAATAATCCGTACCTACAGGTACGATGAATAAGCCTTGACGGACGCGTCGAGTGCTCATATTTACACACTGGGATTCGACTCTATAAGACCTCCGCGGCCTGAATCGAATTACATCAGCACTTTTCTGAATTTGACTCCGGGGACTCGAGTTTGAGTAGGTAACGTTGTTTTTGCCCTAGAGCAATTAACTAGTCTCGATCCATCGAGTGCACCAGGCATGTTTACCAACATCCCTATGAACTACTATGAATCCGGCTGACCCGATGAACTTCCGGGTGAGTGCTTCGCACTCGACACAATTGTCGACTCCGACATCCTAATGCAAAGATCAAGACTTATAAGTCTCCACCCGAATTTACGATTCGCATGCACACTCGGGGGCTACTGATATGGGTATGCCCAACAGGCACCCAACTACAGCCTACCTGGTGCGGTTCGACGTAAGGCCCACTCGACGACTTGCCAAGGTCCATGACGCCCATGATGGTTCGTGTGGTATGAAATCCATATGGACATGGACTCCCAAACGCATAATACAAGGAAGTCTCAATACTAGAGTTTGAATCTAACTTGTAACCAACTCATATTGGTACCTGAGACCTAGCCTCCCAATATATAAAGGCTAGGAGGGTCCAACGAGGAGGGCGACTCCTACAATAGATCGCGACTCCCCCAATAGATAGATCTACGATCTCCCGCAATAGATACGACACAATAGATCTAGACAAAACTCGCTAGATCCAATCTGCGCGACACCGCCATCGGCGACCTTGTAATCCTTCGGATCATCATCAATCAAGAGCAGACAAGCAGGAGTAGGGTCCTCTACAAGGCCTGAACCTGGGTAAACCTCGTGTCACATGTGTGCTTGTTTTCTAGACGACCGAGACTTCCAGCGCACCCCAATTCCTCGAACCTAAGTCCATAACAATGGGCATTGATGAGTTAAACCCTCGTCACCAAGTGTTCCTGGTCTCACGGGAATGACTAGTTCATTGTCAAATATGATCAAGTTCTCTAGATCATGGTATAATTATTGTAACGCGGATACCATTTGATAATGAGAGCATACTGTTATCTGAGCTGCTCTATATAAACACATGTGCAGCTTCCATCACGGACACACTGAAAACCAATCTAGGGTTTTGCCTCCTCTATGCTTGCGCCGTCACAGTAGTCTACTCCATCCTGCTTGCCGGCGTGCATCGATGGATGGGAGAGCAGGTCTCCGGAACCACTTACCTTTGCGATCCTGTACGGGAGAGGGCGAATAAGGTTTTTGGGAAGCGCTCCGCGCGACTGCTAAAGTTCGTCGTCACGACACGTTTTCCTGGGCGATCTCCTGGTCCACGGGTGACTCGTCTTCAATGTTGTCTCCTACGAGAAACTGCTGCCGCCGTTGCACCAACGGCGACTTCTTTGAAAACTGATCAGTATGTATACCGTGATCCGATCAGTTGTCAGTCTATGGCTGTTTTTGTATTTACGCTATTACTGTTCGTGTTGATTAATACATCTAGTATTTTAGAGGTTAACATAATCGTAGTTGTTGTAGTCATGATCTATTTTCTAGAATTAATTGTGAAAATTATGCCTAATAATCCAACAGGGCTGACCAAGCAAGGGTGGACCTACATATATGTTCAAGCCATGTTTTCCCCCTCTCATTCACCGTCAAGCTCGTCCACTTCAAGCGAGGGAGGGAACCCCATGTTTGTGCCCTTCTATGAACTAGACTTCTCGTTGCGCTCCTGGGAAGCGGCTGTCAGACAGAACGCTTGATGATATGGCTGCGCTATATCTATCTCCAAGAGAAAATACGCAACCACCAAAATGAGAAGCAAAGCATGGTAAACATGTTGATAAAAAAATAGTTGATGATCAAATCGTTTAAAAACATCAACCAGAACGTTATACAATAGGTACACGTCCGAAAAACATACAAAATACAAGAGCCAGTCTCGCACATGTTTATCATATAGGACCGTACGTCCGAATAAACACGTACAAAGATACAAGAGACAGTCTCACACACGTTCGATACCCACAACGCGACCTACAAACCGACATTTGTATCTCGAATCGAACGTTATGACATTCGATCCTGGGTGCAAACCGTGAGTGCACAACTTTTCGAATATCTTATTATGCGTGAGCTATACGCGCAGCGTACGGGCGTACATACACACGTATAAGAAAAGGCGTCGTGTACTCGACGCGTGTACCTAAGAGCGAAGGTCTATAAATTTTTTAGACGCACCCTAAATAGGACGTAAGTAACACGATTTTATAGCAGGAGACAGACACAAAGAGTCTACTAAATTTATAGGTTTCTAGATAACATCCAGCAAGAGAGCAAGATTTTACAATAAAAGATAAAAGGAATACATGTGACGACATTTAGATTCATTAGACGGCTAAATTTACAGATTTTGATAATACAGATAATATACAACAAGAGACAAACACAGTAATATGATGGTATTTCTATTCTTCGTGAACCCATTCTAATTTTCATAAGTAGGAAACAAGGACCACGTGTGACTATCCTAATCCTAGAGATTCTTGAGAAGGCTATCAAAAAATTCTAGGTCTTCGAGGCCATATTCCTTTTTATCGATGCCATCTTCCGCGTACCATGGCGTCACACACGCTTCCGCTGTCACATGCGAGCATAAAAAGGAAGAAGATTCAACCGTAGAAGACGGATGCGAAGAGCACGAAAGGAGAAGATTTGATAGAAAAAATAAACGCGGAAACTGACGGCCAAATTTTTATCCAGTAGCACATAAACTTACACATTTCAAAAATACAAATAACATACAATAAGAGATAAACACGATAAGATGATGCTATTTTATTCATCATCACCCCACGGAACTTATATCATTCAGTCGTACATAAAATATAAATGCATACAAATATCTACTACTAAGAATCTACTACTAAGAACTAAGCAAGACACGACGACGCGCATCCTAATCCTCAAGACTCTTAAGGAGCCCATCGAAGAAGTCTAGTTCTTCAGGGTATTACTACTCGTCGTCAACGTCGCCTTTCCTGTACCATGGCGGCGAACATGCTTCCGCCATCACAGGTGAGCGCAACATGGAGCAAGGGGCGGAAGAAAATACACCGACCGCAAGTGGCTTCACATCTTCGAGCTTCGGGTCTTTCCTATACGGAGTGGTGGCAGCGGTACAAGGCGCTAAGAGGACACCAAAATCCGATGCGTCTTGATCCATGTGGAACTAGAGTCATGTACGTTCGTCGTCATGAGTCTCCTTCTCCTCCTCCCGGGAAGGATGGAACTCGTTACATAGACATGCTTGCGTCAAAGACGTGCAAAATAAACGTTAGGAAAAGATCGCATGAAATAGTGGAAGACAACAAAGAAATAAACTAATGAACATGAAGGAAGCATAAAAACATACCGTGTAGGTCGAATCGAAGACCGAGAAGATACCGAGCATGCAGACAAACAATGAAGGAAGATATACAGTAGCTGGTGGACGGTGGTATCTGTTTTAGGATGTCTTTCAAGAAATACAAGATAGACATAGGGGAAAGACAAGGAAATGTAACTCAAGAAACCATAAACACGAATGTGTAATTTATAGGCTACACACGACCTCACCGCGAGAACCCGAAGACGGCAAGAGATAACAATGCCAGCTGGGCGCAACAGCGCACGTCATCACTGCGAGAACCCGCGTACGTGTACGATCTAAAGCTACCAAATCGGCTATGGATGGGGGACCAACGGTACGATATAGCCGTGAGAACCCACGGACGTCTACGATCTACGGTGCTAGGTTGTCTCTTCGCCCGTGAGAATCCGTGTCGGCTATTGTCTATGGTGAGAAATGGCATGGGCTTACATCGCCACGCCGGATCGGGATGGCCCCACGCCCGCGAGAAACCACGGACGGCACGATCTTACGCGCCACGTTTTCTCTAGTCGGGTCCCGCGTCTGTGAGAACCAGAGTCTGGGCTGGGCTCACAATGTCACGTCGGCTTTCGGGGCCCATGACCGAGAGAAACTGCGGCTGGCATAGGGTCACCACGCCAAGGCAAGCATGTACAGGCCCCGTGTCTGCCAGAAACCGCAGCTAGCATGGGCTCACGGTGCCACGTCAGCTTTCGGCGGGCCCCGCTACCCAGCAAGTGCAGAGGCGTGTTGCGCCGGGAACACCTTTTACTGAGCGCAGTCCTGCCCGCGTACGTTGATGGTGGGCCTATGTCGCGCGTGCGGCCGACACCTACGCGCGGTCTGAAATCTTTCATCCTGGTCCTCAGCGGGATCCGCCTCACATAAAAGCAGGGCTCCATTGCGTCACCGCATGTCCTTTGGTCCTCTATCCCACAACCGAAAAGAATCAGAATGACGTGGATAGCAGTTTGAGCGAAATAATCTAGCGCTATTATTTACTCCTATAGTAAATTTGGAAAAAAAGGAAAATCATATGACTTAAAATAGTATATCTAAAATAGAAAATTAAACTATCGCTTTCTTTCTCTCTTTTTTTCGGTAGAGGTCCCATTTCATCAAAACACCATTCCTTGGATCTAAAACCTTTAGATAATACTTTCAATGTCAACTATCTCCTTTAATAACTTGTCAACAACACCAAAATCCACTTAGTTACAAAAATGTAACTTGATGTACAAATTCATGTGCGTCAAGTTATATATGGTCGGATCAAAGTTCTGGACCTAGATCAATGACATATGGTTCATATAATCTCTAGTAGAAAAATATTTTTTACAAGTAGTAATCTCTTAAATGTTACCATTAACTTGAAAGAACTAATATATATATTCATAATGGTATATAGCATCGTCTGACCATTACTTTGATGGTTCTTTATTATAGTAGACCATGACTAATATGAATCTAGTTAAACATCATCTGGTGATATCCTAATTATTATTTAGACATCAACTTTTATTTTTTGAGATCTAATTGATCCGACATATGCGACATATAATCGGAGTTTTAAATATGCACTACTGTAGTACCACATAAAAATTACATGAAAGCTTGATATATGAATTTAGTTCTATGAACTGAAGTGATATCGCCACGTACAAAAGTACATATAGTTATTGATATGATTTTTAAATCTTAAAATAATCATTAGTCTACAAATTAAAGATGGTTAAAAGAGGTTTCCCCAAACTGATATTTTTATTTACCCTAAATTATTTGCTGATAGAACTCTTTTATTCCTAATCTCATAATATAAACATCCATTGAGTCATGAAAGTATTTTATTAACATCTTAAGATGTTTCCCTCACCTTGCAATGCCTGTCGTGCTAGTTGCCCACTAAAAAAACAAATAGGAGCTCCCGTGTCCAACAATGTAACACCACAACCCCAATAAGGTTGTTGGGGCCAATCATCCCATTAGCACTAGGCATGTGTTAGAACATCCTAGTAACCGTCATCTATTGAGATTGCCAGATATTCTACTAGAGTTGCTCTAACTCCATCCAACTATCCAAGCGTAGATACAAAACTTTCAATGCAAGTATGCAACTCACAACATGTCTATCACATGGATATTTGGATAGGAGCGCACAACATTCGGGACATGTTTGGTTGCTTGCCTCCATTTTGGGCATCGAGGGTCATGGCTCTGTCAAATATACATGATCGCATGCAACCTCTAAATCATGTCAGCCACTAGTTTGATTACCCAATATTTTTTCTACATCATAGCATAAGGAAACTCAAAGTGTTTAGTTGCATGCAGCTTGCATTTTTAGATACATGCTTGTTGTTTGGTTATGTGCAGTTCCAGACATCGTTACTTCATGGGCTTAGTGGTGAGCTTACCCACTAGTGGAACACAACATAGAAAGTCCAAAGAGAGATAAGTAATTCAAGCAACAGCTCATTAAGTAGTACCACATTATCTAAGAAGTTCAAAACATTATTACTGCAGCACGAGTACATGAATAACTGCTCGTGATGCAACATAAGTTCATCAACCTAGGGGTTATAACTAAATACCACCGCGCAAAATATACAGACCTGACAACAAGTTCATGAAGTCCCTGCTACTCCAAAATATACATCATCATTATCGCATCATCATCCCACCACCAGTGAGTCTGCTCATCACAGGTAGTGCTTGTTCAAGAAAGCCCTGAACCAGGCATATCTATGTTTAGGGGTCATAGCAAGATAGTTGATGCCTCGTGATTTGTTCTCCATGAGGTGGTTAAGAGCATGGTGTAAGAAAGTCAGAGAGAGGAGAGTTGTGGGAATACGAGTAGCGTAGATCTTATTCATCTGAGCATAGTTCTCAATGGGCCTATTGATGAACTCAACGTCCTTGGGGTGATCCTAAGTAAGAACACAATTAGTTAGTTTTGTTTCATATCTGAGGTTAAAGAAGTGAATATAATGAAACAATGCAAATTTATCTAACCTCGATGTGGGGAAAGAGTGGTCAACGTCCATCATAATTGCTGATGCTGCCTCCTCCTAGCGGACATCCCCAAACCTTGTTTTCTTGAGGATATGAACCCACCTAGATCTCAACGCCTCAAATGGTTGTAGATTTGATCCTGGGTGACTTGACAACCATGAAGCTTGAAAAGAACTTCTATAATAGCTTCAAGGTGCTTCTTTGTGAAGCCCATATCCATAGAGCCCCCTTGGTGATGATGTCACATACCCTATTTAGGACGAAGATGGAGAGACTAGGTGGCCATTTCATGATACCATTCTTTTGCATTGGTAAGTACTTATCCAGTGACAACTCATAACGAAGCGGCAACACTTTTTTGAAATGGGAGCGGTGCCCTAGCCTCTGCATCAAACGATGCACACAACTGTTTTATTAATCAAAGTGTGGAGTATAGAGTTTACATCTCAAGGATCACACAGCGTGGTAACATGAATAAGCCAACGGAATAAAAATGAAGATCGTATAGGCATCAAGAAGTCGTCTAGTAGGCTGCCAGCCAGCGTGGCTGTATATAGACCAAGCAACCGCCTCCTGCCGGGTGCATCCAAATCGCATAGGCTGTCGTTGCGCCTCCGGGGAGAAGAAGTGACCACTCTTGGATCCAATGCGATACCATAAAGATTGTTAAAAACAATATCGTTTCAACAGTTACATATCGCCCACACTAGCGCGCAAATACCGATTCTAATTCTCTTTTTGGCTACCTTATCAATCCCATTCAATCAATTTATGAACATTTTCGTAATATTAGTTGGAGGTGGAATATTAAACGTGAATTGAATAACTCTCCAGATCAATTTTGCGAAGGGACAATCAAAGAATAGATGGTTGATTGATTCCTCAGAATCACAGAACTCACATTTCTTACAACCATTCCAATTCCTCCTAGCTAGATTATCTTTGGTGAGGATTACTTTTTTATATAACAAAAACATAAAAACCTTAATTTTTAGTGGAACTTTGATCTTCCAAATATATTTCCGAAGGAACACCGTATGACCGTTCATGAAATCAGCGTATATTGATTTTACCGTGAAAGACCCTGAAGCTGTCAAAGCCCAAACAAAGACATCTGGTTCGTTCGTTAGTTGTACCATCATTAGCCGTTGAACCAACTGAAGCCAAAATATCCAATTGTTCCCACTAATATGTCGTCTAAACTCAATATTGAGTGGAGCGGAGCCAAGAACATGCGCAACTAAAACATTTTTCCATCGCAAAATATTATATAAGAAAGGATACTGAGTAGCTAGCAGGGTCTCGCCCAACCCGACATCTTCCCAGAAACGAACCAGCTGGCAGTTGCCAAGCTTGAACGATCCACGATTTAAAAAAAATCATCTTTGACACCCATCATACCTTTCCATAAGGGTGAATCTGTTCGCTTTACTGTCACTTGTGACAATGTTTTTCTGAAGATATTTACTGTGCAGTAACTCCTGCCACATAACTTCTTCATTCAAAAGTTTATATAGCCATTTGCCAAGTAAACATCTATTTTTTATGTCTAAGACTTCAATCTCAAGACTCCCCTGTTCTTTAGATCTACAAGTGATATTCCATTTAGTTAAACAATATTTCCTCTTAAGCTAATCGTTCTTCCAAAAGAAACAAGATCTATAAAAGTCAAGTCTCTTTCGAACCCCTTTGAGTATCTCCAAAAACGATAGCATAAACATAGGAAGACTAGTAAGAACGGAGTTGATCAAAACAAGTTTGTCTCCATATGAGAGTAGCTTGCCTTGCCAGCATCCCAGTTTTCGTTCAGAACAGGTTTCTACTGGATTCCATTCTTTATTTAGCCATCTTGAATAGTGAATAGGAACACCAAGATATCTGAAAGGAAGAGTACCAGCTTCGTAGCCAAAAATCTTCTTATACGGGTTTTCCAACTCTTTTGCTTGTCTAAAGCAGAAAATTTCACTCTTGTGAAAGTTTATTTTTAGTCCAGATAGCTGCTCGAAGATACACAAAATTAATTTCATGTTTACCGTCTTTTCAGGATCATGTTCCATAAAAATAATAGTACCATCGGCATATTGTAGGATAGAGACTCCCCCCTCAACGAGATGAGGGACTAATCCTCCTACCTGGCCATCATCTTTTGCCCTAGCAATCAAGATGGCCAACATATATGCGACTATATTGAAAAGGAGAGGAGACAAGGGGTCACCCTGTCTCAGCCCTTTCAAAGTTTGTAAGAAGTGACCAATATCATCATTGACCCTAATTCCAACTGACACTCCCTGCACAAATTGCTTGATCAGCTCACACCATATATGGGAGAAGCCTCTCATGCGCAGAGTTTGTTGCAAAAAAGACCATTTAACTTTATCATATGCCTTCTCAAAATCAATTTTAAAGAGAACGCCGTCCATTTTCTTTCAATAAAGTTCATGTATGGTTTCGTGCAGAACTACAACTCCTTCAAGTATATGTCTGTCTGGCAGAAAAGCCATTTGAGAAGGTTTGATGACCTTGGGGATGATATCCGTAATTCTATTTGTGACAACTTTTGTAAAGATCTTGAAACTTACATTTAGAAGCCATATAGGTCTATATTGTTGTATTTGTACCACATTATATTTTTTAGTATCAACATAATATTCCAAAATTGAGTTTATACAATGGTAACTCGCCTTGCTAGAGCTATATATGTAGTGCCATCAGGTCACGTTTAACTATTTCCTAGAAAGTTCGGTAAAATTCAGCCGGAAAACCATCTGGTCCCTGATGACCCACAAGTATAGGAGGTGTATCACAGTATTTTTGATAAGTAAAAGTGTCGAACCCAACAAGGAGCAGAAGGTGTTGGCGAATGGCTTGGAGCAGGAATTCTCTGTAAATACTTATCAAACGGATTTTTAGGTTTATTTTATAATGCAGGTAAATAAAGTACGAGTAAATAAAAGACAATAAGAATAAATGCAGCAAGTTGCCCAATCCTTTCTTTAGCAAAGGATAATCCGGTTGTACTACTTAAGATGACCAAATGTTCTCGAGGACACATGGGAATATCGTCAAGTGCTTTCGCTTCGTATAGTTGATTAATCTTCTTTAGTTTGCTAAGTGTTGTGTGGGTGAACCTGTGCTAGTGTACCGACCTTCCTAGAACTAATACATATTTGTGATTATACCCCTTGCAAGCATCCTCAAGTACAAGAAAGTAATTAAGGTAGAAATCTAACCACAGCTTTAAACTCTAAGACCCTGACGTCCCTTGTGCAAAGGTTTCCTAACGGGTGTTCAGGTTTCTGTCACTCTGGCAACCCCTACGATTAGTATCCAAATACACAATGCATTCCCCTAGGCCCAAAAGGTGAAGTGTCATGTAGTCGACGTTCACATGACACCACTAGAAGAAATACACCACAACTTAAATATCAAACCATTGAATCTTTCTCAACACAATTCCACTACTAACAACATGACTTCTCCCATGTCCTCAAGAACAAAACGAACTACTCACAAGACATCATATGGATCAAGATAAGAGATGATATAATGATACATAACAATCTGAACATAAATGATAATTCAATGGTTCACTCAATAGCATCAACTACAAGGAGTAATCAACACCGGGAAAGTTCCCAAGATTCAACCCAATTGTTACAGCGGTATGAAGTGGTGATGATGGTGCTGGTGGAGATGATGATGGAGATTATGATGATGATCCTGATGAAGTCCAGCTTGATGCTGGTGTTGATGGCGGCGATCTCCCCTCTCCGGGAAGGAATTCTCCCGGCAGAATTCTGTCTACCGGAGAGATCTTTCTCTCTCGGTGTTTTCCGCCCTGTAGAGGTGGCAAAATCTTTCTGTGGTCGCTCCCCGAGTCTTAGGGTTTTGTGAGGTATACGCCAGAGGGGAGAGCCTGGAGTGGGCTAGGGTGGCCACACCACCTGCTGGTGCGGCCTAGGGTTGCCCGCTCCAGGGGGTGGTGTGGGCCCCCTATGGCCCATCTCCACTTACTCTTCTGGCATTCTTCGTCTTCTGTAAAACTAGAATTTTCCATGTATTTTCCCGGATTTTCTGATCTTCGCGAATTTCACCTCCAAATAGCACCTTTTCTATCAGAATCCTGACTGCAGCTGTCCATGCTCCAAAAGTCATCAACCATGCAAAAATAGATGAAATAACATAAGTATCATCTCTTAATATGAAATATATCAATCAATAACAGTAAATTATGATATAGAATAGTGATGCAAAATGGACGTATCAACTCCCCTCAAGCTTAGATTTTGCTTGTCCCCAAGCGAAAACTGAGCTCAATAAACATGACCTCAGGTTTATGGAGTGAAGGGTCCATAAAAGAATACGGACAAGAAGCATCACATTCATCAATACACAAATCATAATAGAAGACAACTCACTATTATATAACTTAACTTGCAATAAGTAAAAGAAACACAATAAAGATACATAAAGTAAATCATAATTGGTAATGGCAAACTTAGCTCTTGGTTGAAGAATAGTTGACAATTTGCAGGAGTTCACAAGTAACTGGTTTTCAATGATAGCTTTCAAAGTAGTAGACACTAAGATAAGAGCAATGTGCAAAATAAGGAGAGACATGATTGAATAAGTCATCATATGAATGAATGAAACGCAACAACTCAAAATACTTGCTGAGATAGAAGGGAATAGGTTTACTGACTCAACTAAAAATAAAAGAAAGGCCCTTCGTAGAGGGAAGCAGGGATTTCAAGTTTCATAAAGAGCTTCCAAAAATTATGGTACTTATTAGCTTTCAGCTCTCATTGCCCCTATCATAGGCATCTTTACGTGATTAAGGTTAAAGTGATCAAATATGAGGATATGCTTGACAAGTTGTAAGTTGAAAATCTCATGTCCCTTGAATACGAGGGCCGCTCCTCATGCTACTCAAGTTTAGTCACCGGTAAGTTCTTGTCATAGTAAGTACATGTGTATCATAGAGAACCGCCAACGGGGTACCCCTTGCCCGATGATACGGAAGAATCCCCATATCAAAATGACAAGGCAAGCAGACAACAAGCATCTCAGCAATCTTCTTATTTACCATGGGAATATGGTGCTTTTTTATCTCTTTCCTCTTTTCTCATCTTTTTTTTATTTTTCTCTTTTTCTCAATCTCCATCTCTTTTTTATAAGAAGAATGCTTCATAGATGCTTATTATGGTTACGCTGCAGGTTTCCACCATGATTAGGCATGGATTAGATCGGCGGCCCAGGCGTTTCTCTAACACACATACATAACTCCATGGACTTACAAGCTACCCTTTCATTTCACACCGACGACATCCATAGACAAAAGAGCATGATATCAACTAGGTACAAAGTACCAGTGCAATATTGAAAGCGTTCCCCATGACAGCATGGTTCTGCTAATTCACAACTTACAAAGCACAAGCATATACGCAACATAGATGGGCACAATGGTTCAATTTTATTAAATGCAAGAAAGTAAAGTGTGTAATCAAGTTCGTGAGAGCTTTAATAACTAATTTTCACATAACAAGTTTAATTCGGAAGGTAGATAAAAACATGAATTTACTTGGAATAGCAATAATGCTAATAGGTAGGTATGGTGGACACAAATGGCATAGGTTTTGGTTTAAGGATTAGATGCACGAGAAGCATTCCCTCTCAATACAGGTTTTTGGCTAGCAAGGCTGGGTAGCAAGCATAAGAGTTGAAGGAAACAAACAAACATACATGTGATAAAAACAAACATGCAATCTTCCTCGGAAGCACAAAAGATCTTAACTAGAGAATACTAAACTTATGAGCAAATCAAGAAAGAAAGATGATGAAATTATATTTCTTTAAGAGTACTTTTATCCTTTTCATTCAATTCTCAAAATAGTATTGCTACTGACCGAGCCAGGTTTGCCAGAACCAACTAAATTAACTCAATGATCCCAAAGTGATACCAATACTAATGACAAGATCAATAATATAACCATGAATTGAAAACTAATATAAGATATGCAAAAGAGTAAATGATAGAACTTCTCATTAATATTCCATAACGGCAACTCACACCAAGGGATACATAGATATCTAACGAGAGGGGGGACACTTCCATAATGCAAACCATCCTACATGATAACTTCTCTATTCATGATATGACTCTACTAAAAAGGTAAAAAGATATAAGATAGTGATGTGATACCGCGGCACTCCCCCAAGCTTGGAAAAAACCAAGGGGATGCCAAAACCCGATGACGAATTACTCCTTCGGTGGTGGTGGTATTCTCTCGATGAGATTTTTGATTAGTTTCCCCAAGTCCTCAATCTCGAAGGTGAGAGTACGAATCAACTCCGAGTCTTGCTCAATGCGGCTCATGATCATGTCGGGTTGCGAATTCCAGCTCTTGTGATTCTTTTCCCACTCTTCCTCCTTGAAGTCTTCTTTTCCTGCATGGTTAGAACGAGGCATATCCCGATTGGAGGGTAGTTTCTCCTTGGGCATATTCTGGAACTGATGCTCATGGATAAGGGTATGGAAGGGATTCTTGGTGCGTGGAGGAAGTGATCGTGGAGCCAAAAAGTGACGTGGAGGCTTCCCTCCAGTTGACATCCGCGTAGTCCTTTTGATCTTGAAAGGGTTTGCCAACACTCCAATACTTGCAATGGTAGTGCCGGTGTGCGGATGCTGGCTTTCCTTTGCCTCCTCTTCATCTTCACTCTTGATCTCCTTCTCCTGGCCAGGGTCTTGAGGATCCTCCTCCATAGGCTCCTTTCCCTTATCCTTGGCGGAGACCATTTTGCTTCTAAACTTTAAGAATAGTTCCTGGCAGAAACAGCTCGAAACGAAAACACGACGAGAACACGATATACGAACCTCTGGGGATCTGGGGGATTATATATTACGAATTTTTACAACAAAAGGAAGGTATTAGGAGAAAACGGGTCGGAGACGGAGTCCGGGGCGGCCACACCACCTGCTAGCGTGGCCAGGGGGGCCGCGCCACGGGGTGGTGTGAGCCACCCTGGCTCCGTTTCCGTCCCTCTTTTGCTTCGTAGCTTTCCTTGTTGGATAAAAACTGCAAAAATATAACTGGATAGAATTTTTGCGGAACTTTTCTTACCAGAACTGTTACCTATTCAAAAACGGACTCTGCAGGTCTCTGAATGTAGCATTTTGGTAGATTCTTCCGAAGTCACCACTTGAATAACATCAATATCTTCATCTTCATACACTTATTGATTGATTCATGAAACCTTTCACTTTCTTATTACACCATTTTCTCCACTAACCTGGGAATTTCTTTCACACAAAACTTCACATAATTCTCATTAGCAACATTAGTATAAGCGAGGTAATAAACCTTTTAGGTTCGAATTCAACTGAAATCCATCAAAACATAAGCTACTGTAGCAACTCCTTCCAAAAACCCAAAAAGAATTCAAAAAGGAAATCGATTTAAGAAGCAAATGCAAGAGTGGCAAAATCTGTCAAAACGGACCAGCAGGTAAAGATCAATTTTTTCTAAAATCTTCTGTTGCTCAAATAAAAAAGTGCAAAACTAACGAACGTTAAATAACAACCTAGGTCAGAAGCACAAAAAATTACAGCTCAATTCGACATACAGAGATCTCTCACGAATTTTTACGGTGAAGCACAAAAATCTGTTTCGGGATAGCAACTTCCCCAAATCTTACGTCTCTCTCATTAGAGGTTGATCTTGACACAAAAACCAAACAAAAAGGATAGGGAGAGGTTATTACCAAAGTAATAACTTCCAAGACTCAAAGAAACAAAAACAAACTAAAAGCAAGAATATATTGGGTTGTCTCCCAAAAAGCTCTTTCTTTATAGCCATTAAGATGGGCATGATAATTTGAATGATGCTCACATAAGAATATGAATTGAAGTGAAAGAGATCATTAAGAAGCAAAAATATACATGTTTAAGCTAACACACTTCCTATACAAGGGAATTTTGTAAACAAACAAGTTGTTGAAACTAGAGGCTACTAGCATAGGAAGGCAAAACAAGTGCAACATAAAAACTTTCAGCATAAAACGAGGAAACTTAATATTATTGAGATGCATTAGAACAGTCTTTCCTCTCTCATAATAACCTTCAGTATCATGCATAAATTTAACGATATAACTATCGCAAGAACCATTGTAGCAATGATCACTTATCCTAACAGAAAACACGGGGATATTATCTCTCATAACACTACTTTGTGAAACAATATTAGAGGTATCCTTACAAAGGATAGTGTGTCCATCTTCTACATATTTAGTGACAAAGTCTTTCACATTTGCTATTATAGGTTCATCATCCATTTGTTTATCAGGTTCAACAGCTTTATTTGTACTTTCATTAACCATACTAGATATCATAGAATGTTCCTTTACTTTAACTGGGAAAGGTATTTTCTCAATGTAAGGTTCAGGTAGAACATGATTAGTAGTATAAACTTCAGTATTTCTTGCAGGAACACACTTAGAAACATCTTTATATGGTTCATGATACTTATTCCACTTCTTTTAGGGACTTCAATATAGGAAGAAAAAGCCTTAAAATAAGTTGCAATAGCTTGACAGTCAAGACCATAAGAATTTTTAATATTTTGAAAGTCATCAGTTCCCATAAAAGATTCAATGCATTCATAATCATAATTTATACCTGACTTTCTTTCTTTGTCATTCTCCCATGCTTCGGCATTGTCTTGAATACGGTCTAGAAGATCCCATTTAGCTTTGTCTTCCATGCGTGTAAATGATCCAACACAACAAGCATCCAATAAATCCTTATCATGAAGAGAAAGCCTTGCATAAAAGTTATTGATAATAATATTGTTGGGGAGCTCATGAATGGGACATTTGAGCATTAGTAACTTCAATCTCCCTCAACTTGATATGTACTCTCTCCATCAAGAGGCCAAAAGTTGTATATTTGATTCCGATCTTTATGAATCTCACTAGGAGGATAAAATTTTGAATAAAAGAGAGGCACTATTTCCTCCCATTCAAGAGCTTGACCATTCTTCAGCAGCTTATACCATCTTCAGCTCTTCCTTTTAGTGATAATGAGAACAACTTCTTCTTGACTTGATCTGTTGTAATACCTGCTGATACATTGCAAATGTATCTATAATTTTTCATGTTCCATGCTTGGTTTTATCTACTTTCTTGTGTTTTTTCCACACTTTGGAGTACTTTTCATATGATTTCTTAGACTAACCTATTAACAAGAGCCACAGTGGCAGCTGCCTGTTTTCTGTTGTTTTTGGTTCTAGGAAAGTCAGAAAATGAATATTCTCGAAATTGGACGGGACAAAAGCCAAAGTGCCTATTTTTCCGGAAGACATCTGAAGCCAGAATACGAGACGAAGAAGGGCTGGGGGCCGGCCACACCACCTGGTCGTGCGGCCAGGCCTAGCCCGCGCTAGGGGTGGTCTGGCCGACCCCAACACCCCCTCGACCTCTCCTTCCGCCTATATATTGCCCTCGGGACCAAAACCCTAAGTACCTGATAAAAAATCCACGAAAGAGTCTGTAGCCGCCGTCATCTCCATCCCTAGATCGGGAGGGATCTGAAGCTCTTCTCGGCACCCTGGCGGAGAGGGGAATTCACCCTGGAGGCCTTCTTCATCATCATGCAAGCCTCCGGTGTGATGCGTGAGTAGTTCATCTCTGGACTACGGGTCCATGTAGTAGCTAGATGGCTGGTTCTCCTCCTTTGTGCTTTCATGTCTAGATCTTGTGAGCTCCGTTCATGATCAAGATCATCTATTTGTAATCATGCATGTTGTGTTTGCGGGGATCCGATGGATATTGAGATGCTATTTTAGATTGATTATTAATTCTATCATGTCTTTGTTATTTGTGTTCTTGCATGCTTTCCGTTGTTAGTAGCTATCTTGGCCAAGTAGATGCCAGCAACTCCAAGAGTTAGTATTTATGCTCGATAGTGGGTTCATGCCTCTGGTAATCTGGGGAAGTGACATAAATCTCTAAGGTACTAGATGTGTTGTTGCTACTAGAGAGAAAACAACAATCCTTTGTTCATAGAACAATCGTATTGTTTACTTTACACACAATTCGTAAAGCAATAATCTGTTGCTTGGAACTTAATACTAGAGGGGGTTCGGATGATAACCTGAAGGTGGATTATTAGTAATAGATGTAGTTGGATGGCGGTCTATGTATAATGTTGTAATGCCCAATCAAGATCCAAAGGAGTCAAGATGGTTAGTATATGCTTGTATGCTTTCTCGATGTTTGTCAATTGCCCTGATGTAATTTGTTCACCCAACATGTTATCTATCTTAAGGAGAGCCACCTCTAGTGAACTATGGACCCCGGTCCTTTCTTTTACATACAATCTATAAACTCTTTACTGCTTTGTGTTTACTTTCTGCAAACTATTACTTCCTTCCATTCGATATGTTTAATCCTTTGTTTTCAGCAAAACCGGTGAGATTGACAACCTCATCGCAAGCTGGGAACAGAGTTCTGTGGTTGTGTTGTGCAGGTCTCCACGTTGCTACTAGCACCGGTAGTGCGCCCTGCCAAGGCTCAGCTAGCAACACCTTTGGGGTGTTTCCTTGCTCCTACTGGTTCGATTAAACCTTGGTTTCATAACTGAGGGAAACTTACTTCTGTGCTTATCATACCTTCCTCTTGGGGTTCCCCAACGAGCTCATCAATCACGAGCCATCAAAGTATTTTTCTGGCGTCGTTGCCGGGGAGTCAAGGACATCTTCACAAGGGGAGTCCCTCATAACCAATCTCTTTACTTTGTTATTTTTGTTTTGCTTAGTTTCTTTTTGCTTTGTTTGCTTGTTTCTTTATCAAAAACACACACAAAATTAGTTTTACAGGTTTGCTTTCTTATTTAAAACATAAAAAAATGAAGTCTCCTTTAGTTGTTGCCTCTTTCTTAGCTCACCATGTTGACACCTACATTCACCCTAAAAGATCTTTCAATTGGTAGTGGTTCTATAATTGGGAAAGATAATATTGAAGAATTCTTTAATCATGTTAGTAAGCATGAAGATACTGAGGATAGATCCCTTGCAAAACTTGCTCCAAACTTTGAGATTGCTGCAGCTTCTTTAATTCACATGTTAGAAGCTAGGTTTGTTAACCTCAACCCCTTAATGCAAGTAATGTTTCTTAAGCTTAAAGAAATTGAGAATCCTGAAAAGAGGGATTTTATTTTAGAAACTTTGTTTGGGAAATTCTATGATGTTGCCAAAGATGATAGAAAAGTCTTTGAACGTTTCAATATGCTAGGTTCATGTGTATATGTTGTTGGTACATGAGCAAAGATGAACAAAACTGAACCTAATGGGGAGGAAACTAAGATACCAATACCCTTTAAACTGGTAGCAATACATGAAGCCATAGAAAAGAATCTTGATTGTATTATTCCTGAAAACCCTTTTGATGAAAATAGTGAACCTAAGAGCATGGAGAGAGGATCCTCTAAAACTTATTTGAATGATATACCTTGCCTTGTTGAAGATATTTCTGGTATTAATCTTAACTAGGTGGGTAAGCGAGCTTCGCCGCGCAGTCTACATTGCATTTTCACAATGTACAGTATACAATGAAGATCTACATGCTTTTCGGGGTCATCTATTTATCAGTTGTAACACGCCTAGTTTCCCGTGAAACAAATAGATTGGTGTGCTTTATTTGTTATGCCTATAATATTATTGGTAGCCTCATAATACACGTATACTCCCTCCATTTCATAATATAAAATGTTTTAGCTTTTATAAAAATAATGTATGTTGACATCTTTTAGTGTGTACACTCGGAGTAAACCTACGTATGGCTAAATACATTCGCTTCACAAAAGCTAAAACATCTTATATTTTGAAACGGAGGGCTGCGCCGGGCAGTCCCCAATGTTATTACTAATTGCCATATTAATTACTGGTAACTGCCCCATTAATTAGGCGTAACTGCTAGATTAAGTGGATCCTACTTTGTATACGTAGTAGTAATTGTTATTCTAATTTTCAGATTAATTCGGAGTAATTGACAGATTAATTTGGTCTAGTTGCCAGATTAACTAAGGATAGAAATAATTGCCGGATCAATTTAGGAGTAACAATTAATTTGTTCATAATTTATTCATAATTGTATTACTAATTGCCCGATTATTAATTTGGCGCACTTGTCTTGCTTGCCAGATTAATTTGGCGCACTTCCCAAGTATAAACGATAATAATTGCCAGATTAACTGGTCAAGATTTTCTAGAATACTTAGTGCAGATGCAGAATGCATATGAAGAGAAACAGACGAACTGCTCCTCACGCCGCGTAGCTCCATGTGCTCGTCGGGGCATGCATCGTTGGCAGCGGCCTCCTCATGTCGTGCCTCCCTGCGCAACGTTTCTCCACCTCCCCGGCATGGCGCCGCCCCGCTGCATGCCCAGCGGCGGCGAGCCGATCAATGTGTGTCTCCTGACGGGGTGTTCCTCAGGCTCCGGGCGGCGTTCCTCAACCTCTCGATGTGGTGCTTCCCTACAGCGTGTGCTGAGTGGCGACGACCCCCTCCTCTCCTGCCTCGACGCTCCTCAACGTTCGGCCGCGCGGCGCTGCTCCTGCTCCTCCATGACGGTGTGAGAAAGAGAAGAGAGTGAGGATTGTGAGGCCAGGAGGAGAGCTCAGTGTGATAAGGATGCAGGATAAAAAAATGAATCGACCCATTACACGTGTTACGCGCATCTCAGCGCACCGCCGCAGGAGAGAACACGATGTGCGGCGCTTTTCGTTAGATTTTTCCAAAAAGGCCCACATGCAGACAAAGTGATTGCATGGCGTAACGCTGGAGCGCTGAGAAGCCTCCCTGCATCTCAGGCTTAAGAAATTAGATAATGCTTCTTTATTTGAGAACACTTGATTCTTTTTCTTGCTTCTTATGCCTAACTTAAAGGCGTTAAAGAAAAGTACTTATTGGGAGATAACGCAAAAGTTTTAGATGAGTATTGGAAGTTATTACTTCAGTAATAACCGCTTCTTATCCTTTTTATTTGCTTTTTGTGCCAAGAGTAACCTCTAATGAGAGAGAAGTAATGATTGGGAAAGTTGCTATCCCGAAACAGATTTATGTGTTTCACCATAAAAATTCGTGTAAAATCTCTGTATGTTCATTTAAGGCGTGAATTTTTGTGCTTCTGCCCCAGGTTGTTATCTAACTTTTGTTAGTTCAACACTTTTTGATTTGAGCAAGATAAGGTCTTCGAAAAAATTCGTCTTTACCTGCTGGTCTGTTTTGATAGATTTCTGTCATTTTCTGCATTTGCTTCTTGTTGGTTCCTTTTTGAGTTCTTTTGGGAAATTGAGCTTTTTGAGGGAAGTGCTTTAGTAGCTAGTGTTCTAATGGAAGTTTATTTGGTGTTAGAACTGAACCTTAAGACTTAATATCTTGAGTGCACTAATGTTGCTAATAAAGATTGTGTGAAGTTTTGTATGAAGGAAAAATTTCAGGTGTATGAAAGGAATGAGTAATGAGATGAAGGATGGACTAAATCTCAAGCTTGGGGATACCACGCATGTCACCCCAAGAAATATCCAAGAAGTACAAGCGTCAAAGCTTGGGGATGCCCAAGGCATCCTCCTCTTCATCAATAAAAATTCCAGGTTCCTTCCAAACGCTTCATTTTTATTGTTTCATGCATAGTTGTGTTGTTCTTGGAGCGTCTTCTTTTTGTTTTCGTTTCGGTTTTTCGTTTGCTTGGTTTCTTAGTTTTCTGAATAAATTGGTCGGACCCCCTCTTTCATACATTGGTTTTTAAATAGTTTGGTTTGGTTTGGAAAAGAGTAGGAAAGTTTATGCTTATGTGGTAAAGAGAGCTTGTTTTTGACTGTGGCCTATGCTTTGTAATGCCATGCTTAATATTGTTTTGGCTTTATGATTAGCATTCTTTGCTGTAGAATGACTTGTTATAAGCAATTGAGATTTCTTAATGTGCCTTGGATGAATCATGTGTTGTTTTAGCATATTAAAGCATAGTATTATGGTATTCTCCTTTGATGCTTTATTTGGGTTGACTTGGCGCATGCTTACACCATGTTATGACTATCCAAAGTCACCATAGCCTTTATGATCGTTTAGTTTTCAACTTGTAGTATCACTTTATGCTTTGATCAATGATGTTTTGTCGCTCTGCATGATTATGGCCATTATTGCTATCTTAGTTTGTCGCTCCCAGTCTTTTGCTAGCCTCCACAACTAAGTATGAGTTCCACTCATGCATCCAGCTCCCTAAACCAAGTTATTCCAAAGAGTCCACCATACCTACCTACTATCTTATGCTATTCCAAGTATATTCATGCTTTTGTTTACCTTCCGAATTAAACTTGTTATAAGAAAACTAGTGATTAAAGCTCTCACGAACTTGATGGCACACTTTACTTTTCTTGCCCTTAATAAACTTGAAACATTGTGTCGTCTATGTTGTATATGCTTGCACTTATTTGTTGGGGATTAGCATAACCATGCTGTCATGGGGAACGCTTTCAACATTGCACTCGGTACTTTGTACCTAGTTGATATCATGCTCTTTTGTCTATGGATGTCGTCGGTGTGAAATGAAAGGGGAGCTTGTAAGTCCATGGAGTTATGTATATGTGTTAGAGAAACGCCTGGGCCGCTGGTCTAATCCATGCTGACATGGTGGAAACCTGCAGCGTAACCATAATGAGCTGTCTATGAAGCATTCTTCTTATAAAAAAAGATTCCGGTATTGAGAAAAAAGAAAAAAAGAAAAAAATGAGATTATGAAAAGAGGAAAGAGAGAAAAAAGTACCATATTCCCATGGTAAATAAGAAGATTGCGGAGATGCTCGTTGTCTGCTTGCCTTGTCATTTTGATATGGGGATTCTTCCGTATCATCGGGCAAGGGGTACCCCGTTGGCGGTTCTCTATGATACACATGTACTTACGATGACAAGAACTTACCGGTGACTAAACTTGAGTAGCATGAGGAGCGGACCTCGTATTCAAGGGACATGAGATTTCTAACTTATACTTCGTCAAGCATGTACACCATAGTTTGTTCACTTTAACCTTAATCACTTCAAGATGCTTATGATAAGGGAAATGAGAGCTCAAAGCTATAAGTACCATAATTTTTGGAAGCTCTTTATGAAACTTGAATCTCTGCTTCCTTCTACGAAGGTCTTTCTTCCACCATTATATTGAGTCTCCACCTTCTACCTTTATACACTTACTTTGAGACCATAGTGGCCATTCTTAGTTCTATGTGCATTGTCCCAAGACTAGTTGATCGATGCATAACTTGATATTGCTTGTTTTAAACTATTTGTATCTAGTCAGTCTTATGAACTTTGAAGGTGTCCTATGCATTTATATTTGCTACTCTATGAGGGACAAGTTGAATACTATTATGCCATGTTTTCTTTATGTG
The DNA here is from genome assembly GCA_023614405.1 of Avena insularis. Classification (NCBI taxonomy): domain Eukaryota; kingdom Viridiplantae; phylum Streptophyta; class Magnoliopsida; order Poales; family Poaceae; genus Avena; species Avena insularis. The sequence goes on along the minus strand of CM042692.1, from coordinate 41,534,549 downwards.
AAACAAACAAACGTCTTGCAAAGCATTGTTATTCATTAATCTTTTGTTTGTGTCTTTTCATGTTGCATCATAGTTTCTTTGTCTTATTGCTAGAACTTTGTCTTTCATGTTATGATTGAAGTACTATGATCCCAGCTTTGAATGTTTTACAAATACTTTGATCAAGTCTTTGATGGTGCATGTCACCTCAAAAATTATTCTTTCTTTTTATCACTTAGCTACTCGAGGACGAGCAGGAGTTAAGCTTAGGGATGTTGATTGCAAATGTATCTATAATTTTTGATGTTCCATGCTTGGTTTTATCTACTTTCTTGTGTTTTGTCCACACTTTGGAGTACTTTTCATATGATTTCTTGGACTAACCTATTAACAAGAGCCATAGTGCCAGCTGTCTGTTTTCTGCTGTTTTTGGTTCCAGGAAAGTCAGAAAATGAATATTCTCGGAATTGGATGGGACAAAAGCCGAAGTGCCTATTTTTCCGAAAGACATCTGAAGCCAGAATACGAGACAAAGAAGGGCTGGGGGCCGGCCACACCACCTGGTCGTGCGGCCAGGCCTAGCCCGCGCTAGGGGGTGGTCTGGCCGACCCCAACACCCCCTCGACCTCTCCTTCCGCCTATATATTGCCCTCGGGACCAAAACCCTATGTACCTGATAAAAAATCCATGAAAGAGTCTGTAGCCGCCGTCATATCCATCCTTAGATCGGGAGGGATCTGAAGCTCTTCTCGGCACCCTGGCGGAGAGGGGAATTCACCCTGGAGGCCTTCTTCATCATCATGCAAGCCTCCGGTGTGATGCGTGAGTAGTTCATCTCTGGACTACAGGTCCATGTAGTAGCTAGATGGCTGGTTCTCCTCCTTTGTGCTTTCATGTCTAGATCTTGTGAGCTCCGTTCATGATCAAGATCATCTATTTGTAATCATGCATGTTGTGTTTGCGGGGATTCGATGGATATTGAGATGCTATTTCAGATTGATTATTGATTCTATCATGTCTTTGTTATTTGTGATCTTGCATGCTTTCCGTTGTTAGTAGCTATCTTGGCCAAGTAGACGCTAGCAACTCCAAGAGTTAGTATTTATGCTCGATAGTGGGTTCATGCCTCTGGTAATCTGGGGAAGTGACAGAAATCTCTAAGGTACTAGATGTGTTGTTGCTACTAGGGAGAAAACAACAATCCTTTGTTCATAGAACAATCGTATTGTTTACTTTACATGCAATTCGTAAAGCAATAATCTATTGCTTGCAACTTAATACTGGAGGGGGTTCAGATGATAATCTGAAGGTGGATTATTAGTAATAGATGCAGTTGGATGGCGGTCTATGTATAATTTGTAATGCCCAATCAAGTTCCAAAGGAGTCAAGATGGTTAGTATATGCTTGTATGCTTTCTCGATGTTTGTCAATTGCCCCGCTGTAATTTGTTCACCCAGCATGTTATCTATCTTAAGGAGAGCCACCTCTAGTGAACTATGGACCCCGGTTCCTTTGTTTTACATACAATCTATAAACTATTTACTGCTTTGTGTTTACTTTCTGCAAACTATTACTTCCTTCCATTCAATACGTTTAATCCTTTGTTTTCAGCAAAACCGGTGAGATTGACAACCTCATCGCAAGTTGGGGACAGAGTTCTGTGGTTGTGTTGTGTAGGTCTCCATGTTGCTACTAGCACCGGTAGTGCGCCCTGCCAAGGCTCAGCTAGCAACACCTTTGGGGTGTTTCCTTGCTCCTACTGGTTCCATTAAACCTTGGTTTCATAACTGAGGGAAATTTACTTCTGTGCTCATCATACCTTCCTCTTGGGGTTCCCCAATGAGCTCATCAATCACGAGCCATCACCTGCACACTTAAACAACCCGCATAATTCGTTTATAAAGAGCAAATGATCACCAGGATGGAAAGTTCCATCTCCAACATAATAGTTATCCATAACACGATCAATAATTCTTGTAGGTATTTTAAAAGTATCATTCTCAGCAGGTGGTGGTTCATCTACTACCTTAGCAGTGGTAGTAGCATTACGAAATAAGAAACTCAGCGAATTATCCATATTGAAATAAAGCAACTAATAGAAGTAAACAATACTCACAGTAGAAGTTTCCTTTACCAGTTCCACTCTCCAATAGCGCTTCACTCCCCGGCAACGGCGCCAGAAAATAGTCTTGATGACCCACAAGTATAGAGGTGTATCGTAGTATTTTTGATAAGTAAGAGTGTCGAACCCAACGAGGAGCAGAATGTGTTGGTGAATGGCTTGGACCAGGAATTCTCTGTAAATACTTAGCAAACAGATTTTTAGGGGTTTTTGATAATGCAGGTAAATAAAGTACGAGTAAATAAAAGACAATAAGAATAAATGTAGCAAGTGCCCCAATCCTTTCTTTAGCAAAGGACAAGTCGGTTGTATTACTTAAGATGACCAAATGTTCTCGAGGACACACGGGAATATCGTCAAGTGCTTTCGCTTCGTATAGTTGATTAATCTTCTTTAGTTTGCTAAGTGTTGTGTGGGTGAACCTATGCTAATGTACCGACCTTCCTAGGACTAATACATACTTGTGATTATACCCCTTGCAAGCATCCGCAAGTACAAGAAAGTAATTAAGGTAGAAACCTAACCACAGCTTTAAACTCTAAGACCCTGACGTTCCTTGTGCAAAGGTTTCCTAACGGGGGTTCAGGTTTCTGTCACTCCGACAACCCCTACGATTAGTAGCCAAATACACAATACATTCCTCTAGGCCCATAAAGGTGAAGTGTCATGTAGTCGACGTTCACATGACACCACTAGAAGAAATACACCACAACTTAAATATCAAACCATTGAATCTTTCTCAACACAATTCCACTACTAACAACATGACTTCTCCCATGTCCTCAAGAACAAAACGAACTACTCACAAAACATCATATGGATCAATATCAGAGATGATATAATGATATGTAACAATCTAAACATAAACAATAATTCAATGGCTCACTCAATAGCATCAATTACAAGGAGTAATCAACATCGGGAAAGTTTCCCCTAAGAACTATACAAGATTCAACCCAATTGTTACAGTGGTATGAAGTGGTGATGATGGTGCTGGTGGAGATGATGATGATCCCGATGAAGTCTAGCTTGATGGTGGTGTTGATGGCGATGATCTCCTCTCTCCGCGAAGGAATTCCCCTAGCAGAATTCTGTCTGCCGGAGAGATCTTTCTCTCTCAGTGTTTTTCGGCTCGCAGAGACGGCGAAATCTTCCTATGGTCGCTCCCCGAGTCTTGGGGTTTCAGGAGGATAATATGCGCCAGAGGGGAGAGCCTGGAGTGGGCCAGGGCGGCCGCACCACCTGCTGGCGCGGCCTAGGGCTGCCCGCGCCAGGGGTGGTGTGGGCTCCCTGTGGCCCATCTCCACTTCCCCTTCTGGCATTCTTCGTCTTCTGGAAAAATAGAATTTTCCATTTATTTTCCTGGATTTTCGGATCTTCGCGAATTTTTCCTCCAAATAGGACCTTTTCCATCAGAATCCTGACTGTAGCGGTCCATGCTCTAAAAGTCATCAACCATGCAAAAACAGATGAAATAACATAAGTATCATCTCTTAATATGAAATATATCAATAAATAACAGTAAATTATGATATAGAATAGTGATGCAAAATGGACGTATCAGTCCCGATGCTTTATTATGTTTCATTTGGGAGATAGCATCAAGCACCTCTTACTCAGTGAATTCAGAGGTAAGAATTAAGTTCTCTTCCGCAGAAACTTGTGTGATGTCATCAATTAAATCGCCATTCAAAGAGAAAGTATTCACGACCGTTGTCCCAAATAGTTTCTTATAATATCCCGAACGCGGATTTGTTGCCCGTGGTGGCCGCGGTGCACCCTCTATGTACTGTTGGATAATGGGAGCATGATTCTTTTGTGCGCATGTGATGTTAACGGTTGCCATGCAGAAACGTTATATCCGTCATCTACCCTAATCCGCATGTCGTCCTAACCGTCTACCGATGCCACATGCACCAACATTAATGTGGAAACCCGCCACCATGCTAGTTCAATGGAACCATGTTTACTACAAGGTTGCTCATGGCTAACGGAATACATGGATGTTTGGCCTTGTGAAAATACACCATGAACCATGGGCATGTGTGTTGGCCGTCTACCTTGTTTTATAGATGTGTATTGCGGCCGAGGGGTTGATCCTCCTGCCATGGTACACGCATGTCCTTCCTAAGAGGTGCATGGTTGTTTGGCCTCGTGAAAATACATCGTGAAACACATATGTGTGCTGGCCATTGGCCTTGTTTTATAGATGTGTATTGCGGCCGAGGGGTAGATCCTCCTGCCGTGGTACACGCATGTCCTGCCTAAGAGGTGCATGGTTGTTTGGTCTCGTGAAAATAGACCGTGAAACACATATGTGTGCTGGTCGTCGACCATCTTTTATGGATGTATATTGCTCGGTTGATCCTCCTTACGTGGTACACGCATGTCCTGCCTAAGAGGTGCTTGGTTGTTTGGCCTCGTGAAACAACACCGTGAAACACATATGTGTGCTGGTCGTCGACCATTTTTGATGGATGTATATTGCTTGGTTGATCTTCCTGTCGTGGTACACGCATGCCCTGCCTAAGAGGTGCATGACTATTTTATTTCGTGAAACTACACCGCGAAACAAATATGTGTGCTGGTTGTCAACCATATTTTATGGATGTATATTGTCGGGTTGATCCTTGATCCGTGATGCATGCATGTCTTGCCTACAGATTGTATGGCAATAGTTATTAGCAAGTGCACCGTTATCAATGCATGTCCACCGTGTGAGACGGGTGTAATTTGCGGCCACGGTTGTCATTGATGCATGCGCTGCGGCCGTCTAGCTCTCGACGAAATACGCTAGAAAATTTGTGGAGAGTTGTTGTTTATCACCCAACGTCATGTGCTCCTTTAATCTAATCCAACAGCAGCTACCCTATGTATCCTGGCCACCATGAACAGGCCACTATTTCCATATTCTGAAATATAAATTCTCAAATTTTCCTCACCAACGATTGTCCCTTCATCTTGTTCTAATTGACAGATCAGATTTTTCCTATATCTACCATTTGTCATGAGGTGAAAATACTTCGTATTATTTATTTATTTCCACCTTGCACAAATTTGACCTTGGCTCGCTGAGCCCATTTGGATTCTTCCTCTCTGCGAATTTTGGATAGACTGTCATTAGCCCTTCTAAGTACACCCGTTCGGCCGGAGTGAGGGGAATCGATTCCCCTTTAATATAAAGTTCATTAATAATAGTCGTTAATCTATCTCTTTCTTTTTTTATAGACTCCGCTTCTATTTTTTCCCAACCACAGAGGAAGCGACGAAGATGTCGTATCTTCTTTTGCCAAGTATCAATAGGGATAACCCCAGTGAGAACCGAGTCCCACTCTCTTTTAATTAGGTCATAAAAAACATCCTCCCATAGCCAAGCTAACTCGAAAGAGAAATGAGCTTTATTGCCCAGATGAGCTTGTTATCCCGACTCAATAAGCAATGGTGTATGATCTGACCCCGTACGAGTCAAAGCCCTCACCGATGCTAACGGAAATTTTGGTTCCCATCTTACACTTGCCAACACACGATCAAATTTTTCATAGGTGGGCACCTCACGACGACTTGCCCAAGTAAATTGTCTCCCCGACATAATAATTGCTCTCAAATTCAAACTCTCAAGGATTGCATTAAAAAGAAATGGCCATTTGGCATTGTAGTTGCTATTGTTTTTCTTAGGAGGACATCGAATGATATTAAAGTCTCCGCCAATAAGAATGGGAATTCTTGGATTGTCACACATTCTAGCCAATTCAGTTAGAAAGGATGCCTTATGGTCAATCTTGCGCCACACCGTATACTGCAACAAAAGACCACTCGAAACCATCTTTCTTAGATCGAAGGCCAAGGTTTACTAAAAAATCACCGGAGTCAACGTCTCTGACTGTCAGTGTTTCAGCATTTATACCAACTAAAATTTCTCCCGACCTCCCGTGTGGAGGTAGGAAGAACCAAATAAAATCTCTCCCTGCTGCGAGCTTTCTCAAAAAAGATGCCGGCAAATTAGTTCGGCCATTTTCTAGCAAGGCTATAATATCTAAATCATGATCTCGGATATTCTCTTGGATGAGGATATGTTTAGCAGTATCTCGAATTCCTTCACTATTCCAAATGATTGCTTTCATTTTAGTATTTTTTCTTGTTTAACTTCTTAAGTCGAGAACTCCTACGAACTACTATTTTTTCCATGTTGATCTTTTTATGAGCGCGAGGTGCTTTCTTGTCCGTGATGACAGGATCCGTATGATCATCAATCACAGTTAAAACATCCTCCTCGTCCGACAAATCCTCACATAAAGCCGAGACCTTAGAGACGAACAAGTTTTGAGGGTCGTTTCCATCAACACTGTTCCTTTTATTCAAGATTATTAACTCTCTCCCCTTTTCCACCTCTTTTAAAACCTTAACCGGCGATGCAATGGCCGAAGGAGAAGCCCCAGAGATACACCAAACCTACTCGCTCTATCTACCACTTCCTGATCCAAAATAGAATTAATAGAAAATGTCGATCTAGGCGTCGTACCTGGCACATCTCGTTGTTGAGCAATCTTCATCGCTCTGTCCAGCTGGGTGTCATTGGCGTTCGGTTGGGCCCTGATGCGTCCACTCGAGCGTATCCCTCGTGAAGTCATCTCCGGAATGCCCCCATAAGCAATGACCTCCGCGCCATAGGCGTGCGAGGTGATGGTAGGAAAATCGGCGCCTTTGAATTAAGACCTCCGTATGAGGACGTAATTCGAGTTGTCGGAGTCTGCAAATATTTCTCATAGTTTATATTTTGTACACTCGAAACAGAAGCATTAGAGTCTGGGAAAAACAAATTGTCATCAGTAAACACCTTATTTGCATCCATCAAACCCAGTGTGAAGTGGTTACGCAGCCCCATAGATGGTGAGAAAGAATCTGATTGCGGATTTAAACCCCCGTGAGGAGTCATGATCTGATGTTGACGACATATCAACGGAGTTAGATTTTTCCTATATCATAAATCAAAGTAGCGAGTGAACATACTAACAAGGTGTACAAGTGCGAACAAGAACAATGCATGTGTACAAATTTGAACAAAGATAGTGCATCTAGCAAGATATCATCTGATCTACAACAACATATCTACTCCTACAAACATACTAACAAGGCATACAAGAACAATGCATGCTTGGTAAAGATTCAATGCTCTTCACTGCATGATGTCATGTCTGAGTGGATTGCTGGTACAAGGAGGAGAACTGCACTGTGTAGAACCAATCCTAGTACCACTCACATAAATGAAGATCATTAAACTTAACCAAACAACAACAATATGCATCTACCAAGGCATGAGGACTACATCATGAAGATCATCATTCGCATACTCAGACCTACCAAAGAACGTTCAGATCTACTTAGATCTAAGCTACCAGAGCTAGGGTTTGATGGTACTCGCAACGATTTGCACGTCGAACGAGGAAGATGACATGTCGAAGACATGGGCGAAGAAGACTTATCACCGCCACTGACCTACATCGGCCAAAGTAGATTGCACCACTTACTTGCTTGTCGGTGAAGAAGCTCCGCGGGATGAAGAGCTCGAATGGTGGAAATGGTGGCGCGGAATTTGGCGGTGAGGCAGAGGGGCAAATAGCCGATGTGAATCGACAGGAGGTGACCGAAAATTTCTTCTGCCTGTTTTTCGCGAACTCGGGCAAGCTGTCGGCATCTCCCTCACACGACCTCGGCGCCACGTCTCCACACCTCGCACGCACAGAAGTTGGCTTGAATGACCTTCGACCGTGGGCAGGCCCACTTAAGTGGGGAAAAGCTTTCAACGGGCAACCAAACAAGCCCCTGATGTAGAAAGCAGTGATGTTCAATTCTGCTAGCCCTTATGGGAGCTACTACTAGTGAAGATATATTGCGATCGTTATACAACGTCTCGTTCGTGGACATACTAAGTCTCTTTGTCCAGGTCAAACGCGATCGACTAGCTAGTGAAGAAAGAAGAATTTAAAGCCTCTCGTGACTGCATACATCCCTAGGGCGGCCGGCGCAACTAAGCAATCGATCACCGCCTACGTCATTCTTACACAAGTCCGAGTCCGAATCACAGAAGACGAGACGGCAGCAAATTAGGCAACCTATATATACTCTCTTGGCTCCTTGCTCCTTGCTCCATGCTCCACACGGAACTAGAGCTAGTAGCGAACCACAAAACACGATCGAAGCGCTAGCCGCTACCCCGCTAGGCAGCGACCGACGGCGGCGCCGTCCATGCAGAGGAGCACCGAGCAATCGAGCATCGGCTCCTCCTCGACGTCCTGCAGCAGGAGCACGGCGGAAAGCTGGCCGTCCCAGCCGAAGCGCCCCGCGGGGCGCACCAAGTTTCAGGAGACGCGCCACCCGGTGTTCCGCGGGGTGCGCCGCCGCGGCAGCGCGGGGAGGTGGGTGTGCGAGGTGCGCGGCGCGTGCCGGGGAGCCGTGGGGAGCGCATCTGGGTCGGCACCTTCGATACCGCCGAGGCGGCCGCGCGCGCGCACGACGCCGCCATGCTCGCGCTGCGCGGGCCCTCCGCAGGCCTCAACTTCGCAGACTCGGCGTGGCTGCTCCACGTCCCGCCGGGCGCGCCGCTCCCCGGCCTGTCCGATGTCCAGCGGGTGGCCCGCGAGGCCGTGACGGACTTCCAGCGCCGGGTAGCCGCGAGACGCGCAGCTGCCGCCGCCTCCGGAGGCGCTTCGCCGGCGCCTCCGTTGACGGAGGATGCCACTGCGTCTTCCTCGAGGTCCACGCCTCTTCCTACGCTGCCGACAGGGGCGGCTTTGGACGGTGTCATTATCCAGCAGGGTGATGTGTTCGGCGGTATGGACGCACATTCATACTACGTGAGCCTGGCGCAGGGGCTGCTTTTGGAACCGCCGCCGGCCGCCGTGGACAGCTTAGAGGATGACGAGTGCGGCGGTGCTGAAATGGACCTGTGGAGCTAGCTACTGTACACACTATGTGGAAAACAAAACTATGTGAAGATACTTTTAACGGTTTGGCTTCAAATCATAAATCGGTAGGTTAGAAGTTAGATGAAACAGATTACCATACTTCTCCCAAAATGAAGACCGTGGATCAAATGAATGTTCGTTGAACCTGCAAACATTTTGGCTAGAGTATTTGATCTCAAATACATAAGTGGATCTTTGTGTTTTTGCTGAATTTATATATACTAATCCTAATTCCCATAATACTACTACAAGACGTTATTATAACCCTGCTAACTCGTCAGACATATTCTAGTGACGTCTAGACATACTATAGTAATACTCCCTCCGTCCCAAAATAAGTGACGTGGGTTTGTCTAGATTCATGAATCTAGACAAACCCACGTCAGTTATTTTGATCCCAAAATAAGTGACGTGGGTTTGTCTAGATTCATGAATCTAGACAAACCCACGTCAGTTATTTTGAGACGGAGGGAGTAATATAGTTTTTGGTTATAGTATAGAGTACTCCCTTCTTTCTAAAATAGGATGTAGGAGTATATAGTTTTTGGTTAAGGTCAAACTTTCTAAATTTTGATCAACTACACCAAAAAAATGTAAGCATTTATAATCTTATCAAATCAATACTGTTAAAATGTCATAAAATATATATTAATATTCTGTACGTTCATTATTATAGATATTTATATTCTTTTTACATATATATACCTATATATATTATTATTATTATTTGGAAAGGAGGAAGTATATGTCAACTCTGTCTAAAATCTCAGAGTCTAGATCAAAATCACACCTTTTGATGTGACGTTGCGCAGGACAACATAGAGATTAAGAGAGCGTTTGGTAGCCTACAGGTTTTTCTCGTCTCTCTAGGGGCAGCCCCTGGAGGGCACGGCCATAGAAAAACGGCGTAAACTCTATTTTGTCTTTTTTGTTTGGTTGCCCATAATTTGTTTAGTTTTTTAGGATAGACATCAATCGTATTTTGTTTGGTAGGCTGCACAAAACTCTCATAGGGTGGGTAATACAAAATGAAAGGTGCTTAGTTGCCCACATGGTTTTGCATGTGGTTACCAAGTACCACATATGATGAGCTTACCGCACGAAGCATAACATCAAGAACACCACAAGCATAACATGAACATCACAAGCACAATATCAGAAACACCACAACCACATAGCATAACACAAACATCACTAGCATAACATCAGGAACATCAGAAGAAAATCAATAACATCACTAGCGCAACATCAGGAATACCACAAGCATAACAGGAACAGAACATACACATCACAAGCATAACATGAACATGTGCATGCATGGTAGTTGGCAAAATGGGATCAAAGTTCATCATCGTATGACCATGGGTTTAACCTATCTCCACATCAAAAGTGGGTGTGATCCTACCACCATCACCAGTTCACCATCACATGAGAGGTTACTATATACCACCTCATGAGAAGATTTGATTACTAGAAGTTTTTAGGACATACTACAACACCACTGGAATTAAGAAGTCAATCATCACAGAGTTTCTTGATCTTCTTCAACTTATTCTAGTTAGCCTCACTAGTTTTGAGCATATCAAAGATCATGTGCTCTAGCTTATTATTTTCATCATTCAAACTCTGCATTTCCTCATCCCATTTCTTCTCCTTGAGTTTCATCATCTCCGCTTGAGTTTTCTACACCTACTTCAGCATATCCACTTCATTCTCCAACGCTTCGGTCTGCTTGAAATTTATCTCCATGTTCTTCTCCACTCATTCCTGCTCAGCCCTAGCAGTGGTGCCCTTAATCCTGGAAAGTTCTCTTCCACAACACTTTTCTCAGTTTCATCCATGAATTTCCTCACATCCACTAACAGACTTTAGTACTTCTTCTGAATCTTGTTCTTTTCATTAGCTATTTCCTTCACCAACTTTACATTCCGAATACTCTTATCGATTCTTGCACTGTTGCTGTCATGGTACATGCCTAGAGTCTTCCTAATGCATTTTCGCTGGTTCTAGCCATTCCTTATCCAACCAAGCCACAAACCCATAGGTCGAGACTTCCTACAGAGCATAATTACATGCTCAGATCTAGTGGATGAGTTAGTAGTAGTCAGATCAAATCCTAAGAACTTACATTCTACACTTGGCATAGATAGAATATACGTCATGTGTTGCTTCCTTCAAATGAAACATGTTGGACAGACTCAGGCCTGTGGAGGCGATACACCTCAGAAACAATCCACTACTCTGCCACATAATGTAGGGTCTTCAATGTAGTCTAGAACATAGTCTATATCCGTGAGGTCCTAAAAACCATAGCACTACAACGAAATTGATTTTTGCCGAGGAAAAACTAGAAATTCACAAATCGATAGCAAACTCTAACACTTTGAAGGAATTAGGGGAAACTGAACTTACCCCTAGATACGACTAGGTCGAGCTCTCGCCTTTATTCCATCTGGGCATGGCGACTGTAGGACTCGGCCTTGAGAGATTTTCGCCGGAGATTTGCCGCCGATGAGATGGTGGTGGACAAGACCGGCAGGAGGGAGAGTGAGCGGACGGAAAGTGGGCGGTGAGGGGATTATGTCCCGCGAAGCCAAGGGAATGTGGCTCTGTCGCTCCTTCCCACCGCGTGCAGGGGAAGACGCCTTTTGCGCTCTCCCGGACCTGGCTTCACTTAAACCGGCGATTCTGTGGTTTCCAATGGGCCTGGACGGGGAGTGCTTTGTGCGGCGCGCTGGCCACAACGTGAAGCTGGCTCAGCCATCCGATCAGGCCCTTTTCTTGTCCTAGGAGCCTGGCTGGACTTCCCGCAACCTACCAAACTCCAAACGCGCCGCAATCTGCTGCGCTGGTGATATCTTCTCACTATGATGTTTCTATGGGAAAAGCACTATGCATAGATCAATCTTCGTTTCTCCAAGATTGTATTGATCACAAGGAGTAGTTCGGGTTGCCACCTGATTAATGATGAGAAGTAAAAAACACTTGTCTGCCCGTGGTTGCCTGAAGTACTAGCATCAGACGTCGCGCCCAGTTCAGTTGTACAAGTGGTAGTGCTCGGGGAATTTACGAGGCACCTCTCCTCTGCGTCAGTTCGAGATCGCTATTGCTTCGCTGCCCTCGTAGGCCGGAAGTCGGCATACAACGGCGACCTGCTCGCGAAACCAGGCCGCGGCCGCGCTCGAACTGCCGCACGCAACTTGGCAACGCGCGGCGACACGTCGTGCCGCTTGAAACCGCACGTTGTGGATCGTGCTAGTACTAGTTGCAACTGTAGACTGTACTCATCATCACACGCATGACACAAGGCTCAGTTAATAATCTTGCAGTTGCAGAGGTTAACTTGATCTTGAGGAGTAGAGGAAGTCATGAGCCGAGCCGCCAAGGTAACTGCTTCAGTTGACCGAATCAATTGGCCCCATCGCAGCTGTTGTCGTATCCCACACGCCGCCCGGCTGCGCACTACCTCGAAACTCGTCGACCTGACGCCCGGCGGCCGGAACAACGAGGCGATAAGAGCAAATACAATAAGTCTTACTCAGCAGGCTATAAGCTGATCTATATCAGCAAAATCCTAGTTGGAAGGATGAGAAGGGAGGAGAGAGAACGAAGCCGGCGTTTCATCAGTCGTCGACGGCAGCACATGAAACAAGGCCCTGCAGCCTAGTGCCGGCTCTTCCACCGGCTCCACGCATTAAATGCAAAGTGTCTGAGTCTTGCATGCAATGATAAGAGCAAGAACAATAGTAGAGTCAGCAGCTGGCTGTAAGCAAAGTGTCAAGTCATCTATAGCTATCTTATAGTCATTATATACACTGGTTAGCTATAAAAGTATACTACTTTATTAATGCATGGCCCTTTTACTCTCACAAAGTGCCTAGGAGCACGTGCTAGAGCTGGCTCTTGCATGAGAGTCCACTTACCCTCTCTCTCCTATTCTCTCTCCTCCAACTAAGCAAAACAATAGTATTTAAACTCTTATAGCCAGCTGAGTCATCTTTATTGTACTTGCTCTAACAAGTAAAGAATCAAATATTTAAATATTTAATATAGCCAACCTATATTAGACTATTGTACAAGTACTTATTTATAGTGGCTCTAGATGACATGGCATGAGACATATAGCCAACAACTAACTACACTATTGTTCTTGCTCTAAGCGTGACTTAGGCACCGTCACGCACGCTAGCTGACACACATCGCGGCGCATGGTTTTGCACGATGGAAGTTCTTTGTTCCCTCTTTGCCAAATTTTCAGCCACTTGTTGCCTCTAGAAAAAACTAGGGACATCATGGGTTTTTTATGCTTGCTTTTAGCGTCGAGTTCATCAGTGGATCGATACATAAGATAAGCTATTCTAGTAGAATGTAAGTCTCGATAGCATAAGAACTTGTAAATTTTTACTTTTGTTCATTAATTATTCAGAAAAATGGCAAATACCGAAGAATAGTGTAATCATATCAGCTTGGTGTTCCAAAGACTCAACACGTTGACATATTTACATGGGATGCTCAAGGAACCCGAGCCACCCCCCCTCCCCCCACCCCCACCCCCACCCCACCCCACCCCATACTATTCGAGAAGACTCGCTTCGCTCTCTCTCTCCCTATCTGCTCTAGTTCCTAAGAGTTCCCACCGCTGACCGGGCCCCTTCCGCGCCCTCTCCGCCGATTAGCCGGTCGGAGTTGAAGGGGAGGTGGCGTCGAAGTAGCTAGGAGTAGGAGTTGTGGCTTCATGCCGGGTGTGGGCTTTGTGCCTGTAGTTGTCGGCGGCGTTAGGGATCTCTGCAGCTAGATCTCCGATGATCTAGGGTTCAATGTTGAGCCTTTTGTCCATGGTGGGTGGGGGCCGTCGGCGACGAGCAACACCACCTTTCATAAAGCTGCTTGGGTCATGGGCGGGCTGTTATTGTCCTCAGATCTGCTTCTTACTCTGGCCGGCCGTGGCGGTGGGGGGACTGAGCCAATTTCTATAGGGCGCCAGCCTCGCGCGCCGCCTCCGAGTTACTCCTGCGCACGGATGAGCGGCGTCGGGAGGTCGCCTGGCCTTATCCTCCATCATGCTCCAGTGGTTGGAGCCTGCGGTGGGAGAGGAGGCTTCGGCGGCTCGGGCATAAAGCTCGTGGACCTTTCGGTGGTGTCGATGGCGACAATTTCTACGCCCTTCTCTTGGCCTGCCGTGGTGGCGAGGGATGGAAGGGGGAAAAGTTTGAAGCCAATGACGATGCCAAGGTCGGTTGAAGCTACACCCGCGAGTTCTTCTTCGTGGTGGTCCTTTGGTAGCGGCGATGCTGCCGGGCCGCCGCCCGTTCTGGTCGAAAGATGACCTAGGGTTTTAACCTCCACGGGAGGCCCTTCTCCGAAGCACTGTGTCGGAGCTCGACGTCTCGCCCTTGACAAGTGATTCGTCCCTGGAGACAGTGAGATGGCCGGCGGCTTTGCTTCTTCTCCGGCTTGGGGAGTGACACGAGCAAGAAACCTCCACGACCTCGCTGATTTCATCGGCTGGAGGTCGCCGGAGAATGGTGGCGGAGGCGCTCAAGGACTTGATTGCATTTTATCTTTTTGTCCTAGGGTGCTGTTTGTAATAAGGAGACCCTTATCTTTGATTTCTAGGGTTCCTAGTGTGCTTGTTGCTAAGGGCCTCTTTGCAATTTGTACCTGCCACGTGTTCTCTAATGCAACTTTCGGGGTCTTCTAGACCCTTTTACCGTTCAAAAAAAAACATGGGATGCTGAACTTACTGGTCAACCTTGCTTTTTTGCTTCCCCTTCGTAATTCATTTACCTAATTGATGAAGTACACATGTGGATGAAGAACAATTATATCCAGCATAAAGCTTTTGCAGAATTAATCGGTGAACAGTTAATCTCTACTATCATCAGTCTCAACAAGTGTATCAATCCACTGCTTTGTGCACAACAAAAGAAAGTACGGATAGCAAGAAAACCAATGATGACCATCATATGTTGCACCCACAAAAACAAAAGCTCGGTCACATATGATAGATGTGGCATGTCCTACCCTGAGTTTGCAATCTTTCCACGGAATAACCCATAATTATCACAGATTTCAAGTCTCCACACATTATGTGAAACATAATATGACGCTAAGGAGAAAAGCAAAGCATCAAATAAAACTTTGCAAACGCAAAAATATAGATCATTAATAGGAACCGTAATAATTCGAGAGTATGGGTAATTAGGTTTTAGGGTTGATACATAATGCTAAAAATATATATATAAATGTAAATAAATCTTAATCATTGTATCATGGGTAACACATCCCCCCCTACTTTTTAAGTGCCCAAAACTGAAAATCTTGGATTGCAAATTTGGGGGACATTAATTTAGGCTACTAGATGACATTCATTTAATTTTCTGAGCAATGACCAAAATGGGATGTTGTTATCGTCACCTCTGGTCATTGCTCAGAAAATTAAATACCTCATTGCCTCGTGATCCGTTGAGTGAGCCAAGCATATCCTAGGAAATTAATACATTTCTCATTTTCGACCACCTTTCCATACTTCTTTAACAATTGTCTATTTCTCGAACTTCATCGTAATTTGGAGCTGTCTAAGCAATTAACCAATGTTGTGTTGACCAACTCTCGAACAAATTATGAAAATATGGCGAACAACTCAACCAATTAACTAAGAAATAAACCTACCAAAATACTTCGTATTATGAAGATTGCAAGGCAAAACTTGTTTCCATATTAACTATAGACTTAAGTTTGGTAAAACGGAAGCATTCTAAAGTCATGTGGGAGTATGTGTCTATGGCTAGTGGGCCCAAGAAGAAAAATATTAAACAGGGTCAGCTTAAAGAAAATGAGTAATTAGCCAATGCTTGCCTGAGGAAAAAACCAAACGAACGTAGTTAGAGCATCTTCAATTTGTTGGACGCACAAAAACCCGTCGGTGCACAAAAAAGGCTATTATTGAGCATGCCGACGCAAATTCGTGCTCTAGCAGATGTGCAAAAATAGGTTGCGCATAAAACAATTTAGGGCACGCACACAAAAAGCCTAATCCTTCGCTGCAAATTTGGTGTGCTGGCCCGCGCTGCCCAACCGCCAAACTGAAACTTCCGCGTGCGGCCTCCTTCATCCCGCGGCCAGCGAAATCCCGGCCATTGAGGGATATTCCGCCACTCTCCCAACCCATTCTCCTCCGCCCCCACATCCGTCGACGCATCAGTTTCATCGCTGCTCGCAGCATCCCTCCATCACCGCCGCTGCACCCAGACCTAACACCAACATCGTCTGCGGCTAGCTGTTTGTGCCACCACGACCGATGAATCCGCATGTTGTCATCCACCGCCTTCCTTGAAGTCAAGGAATGTCGTTCCCAAGAAGATGACATCTATTGTGGTTCCTGGCCAGAAGAAGGGCAAGATCGGCGTGGATCCACACGACAAACCTATGAGGGCATGCAGCCGACCAATTCCAGCCACTGCAACCTCTACTACAGCCACCCTAGCCGCGAGCGACTACGGAGGAGGTAGCGTCGTCTGTTGCGCCCAACATGTTCGACCCAATGACGACAAGGCACATAATTGCTTTTTTATTGTTTTGAATTATATAGATGAATATAAATGATGAAATTTAATGTAGTTTGATGTGTGTTAACTTTCATGCATTGTAGTATGGATGATGAAACGTCTATGTCAACTATGAATGTTGGGTCATCATATTCACAAGAGTATTGGTCTCAAGAATATAAAACTGAACAACATGGTGATGAAGTTGACATGGAGAATGATGGTGAGGGTGAGGGTTTCGGTGATGCACTGAAGGGGCGGCCGGCCAACTACACTATGGAGTAAGGCATTTTACTCTGCAACACATGGTGCAATGTGGGCATGGATTCAGTCATAAGCACGGAGCAAACAGGAGACACTTATTGGGTTAGGATGAAGGAGTACTTCAGTACATACGACCAAAGTGGAATTGGACGGACGGATATATATTTTTGTTCCCGTTGGTTTGCAGTTTCATCGAATTGTCAAAAGTGGGCGGTGACATTGGAAAATGTTGAACGAATGAACCCAAGTGGCACAAATGACAGAGATAGGGTATGTTGTATTCTTTTGTGACATCTCTTTATCTTCCATGTGGATACTTTCTTCAATTTTTTATTGTCCATGACTAATTTTCTCTCTTTTGGTTCATGTATCTCAACATTGCCCAAAATTTATTCAAGGGGTATCCAAAGAGAACCAAGAAGGGCAAGCTGGTTCAAGGAAGGCCATTCAAATTGGCCCATTATTATAAGGAGCTAGAGAATGAAGAGAAATGGAAGAATGTTATGTGTTGCAAGTGCCAAAGAGAGACAAAGTCAACTATGGAGGAAAGTCTCATTGATGACGATGAAGCATCAAGCAAGGATGGAAAGAGAATCCCTACTCCAAACTAGGTTGAAAAAACAAAAATAAGACCCATCAGAAGGAAACAAGCAAAATAAAAGGGGAAGAAGACTAGAGATGGTGACATAAAGAAGTCATTGGATTCTATTGTGAGTGCAAGAAAGGAAGCTTTTGAGGATAGGAAGTTTTCAAGGAACAAAGAAATACAGGATAGGTAGACGAGCGATGAGAGAAGGGATGTAGCCGAGGAGAGGAGGGCCTTCGTAGAGGAGAATAAAGTTTCTATGAAAGAAATTATCAGTCTCATGGAGCATGAGAAAAGTATCTTCTTCATGGACACAACCAACCTCGATGAAAGGAAAAAGGAATACATCAACCTTTGTCATGATCAAGTCTTGGATCAAAAAAGAACGATGGAAGTTACATGAATGGATACATGGTAGTTGCTAACATGGGAGGATACATGGGTGGCATGGGAGTGCCTAAGGGAGGCATGAGTGGAATAAGTGCACCTATAGGAGGCATTGACGGCATGGGACCACCTACATGTGGCATTGGAGGCATGTGTGTCATGGGTGTACCTATTTGGGAGGCATTGGTGGCATGGATGCACCTATGGAAGGCATTGGAGGCATGGATGCACACATGGGAGCTACAATGGGTGGCATTGACGATATGGGAGCACCTTCGGGTGGCATTGGAGGCATGAGATCTACAATGGGTGACATGGGAACTAGAGTGGGTGCATCCATGACTATCATGGTATCTCCCATGCCTCCCATGAGTGGTTGTTTTGGAGTTTACATGGATGATGGCACGTGCTCCTAGAATACACCAACACCGTCCAAGTTTCCAATGATGATGAAGCACAAGATGGAGATGCCCATGGAAAGGACGAGGCATGATGGTCGTAGGCATTGATGTTAATGTTTTATGTGTTTATTTGAACTTCAATTGTGATGAACTTGGTTGTGTTGAATTATGCTATGATTTTGAACTATGGCATGGATTTAATCTATGCTATGATGATCAAGTCATGTTCTTGAATTTATATGTGTGTGTTGGGAATTAGATTTATATGTTCATCACTTTTGTTTGATATTGGCAAGTTGAGATGCGTTTAATCTTGGCAAGTGGAAGCCAATCGCGGCTGGAAAACTGCTGCCTTCATAGCGTTGCATTTTAGTGCGCCTGGAAATGTTGTAGCCTGCCGCACCCACTAAAACAGCCAAAATGGCGCCCAAAAAACAAAAAATCATGCACTCTTTTAGTGCAAAATGTTGGACATGCTCTTAAGATTGGTAGTTGACGGACCTCTTGCACGCGTTGAGTTTCCCTTCAGCAATCTCCATGGAATCGACCTAGGCGTCCACTGTGTCGTAGTTGACGATCTGGTGATATAGGCGGAAGAATGTAGACACCCGAGTGCTAGGGGTCGCGTGGTCACCTCTATTGATGGCACCTTCAGGCACACCGCCGTGCGGGAGGTGGGAGAGAAGGTCTATCACGGGAGAATATCATTTTGCGGCCTGAAAGTTGGGGCGCCCAGGCAACACGGTACCCAAGTTGCCTGTAATCAGCCGCGATGACTACAGTTGGCGTGCCAAATAATTAGGGGGTCTTTTTCGGCATGAATTCAACTTTACGTTTCAATACAAAATGTTAGGCTAACGGTCGTCAAGTTGGGGCCCCCTGTCGGTTCTCTCCGTTATGTCGCTCCCGTCGCTTAGGCGTCAATTAGGCTTGCAGCGTTGGCGCCTGCATCCATTACGCATCTTCTTCTTCCCCGGAGCGGCAATCTATGGTCGCGGCCATGGCGTGGAGCTGGGACGTGACGAAACTGCTCGGCCCCGCTCTCCTCCCTATCCCGAGTCAGAGCTCGCCCTCACCATGACCGCACCCATGTCACAGCTCGGGGACGAGAATTGGTTCCCGGTGAGATCTGTCACTGTGTCGACCATGCTCGATCCTATTTTCCTCCTCCAAAATTCGAGCTCGCCGTCACCATGGTCACACCCGCACCAATTCTGCCACCCCTACCAATGTCTCTGTGGTAGCTCAAGTTCTGCCATGTTGAACCTGTAAGGAATTTGCTGAAGACTGTGTGTCGTGCCAAGGTCTTCTGCTGATGCATTCGGCTTCTGCCAACGTCCACCGCCGATGTGAGATGATTTAGTTACTTCAATATGAAATTTTGACCAATTTAACTTGTTTATGTATTCCTTGACAATTATAATATAATCGAGCACTAGAAATATTTTGTAGTATGCATGAGCATGATCAGTAATATAATTGAACACTAGAAATTTTTGATGGGTTTGTAGCATGGAAAGCAAAAAATTTCTACCGCAAGAACGAACAAAACCCAGATCTAATCTAGATAAAAGCCAAGATCTAATCTATTAGACATGTGCAACGAGATAGATCTATACTAACCCTCGTAGATCTGAAAGCGTTACGAGATTAGATCTCGGGGTTGATGTAGTCGATCACTTGCCGATCTCAAGATCGTGTGGACGATCCTTCCGGCGCCGCGTTAAGCCGCTCAATCGGGTCACACGTCTGAGTCAGCAGACCTTCCTCTCTGCTCCAGAAAGCGTGGAGGTAGTAGATCTTCTCCATGGAATCCCAGCAGCACGACGGTGTGGTGGTGGTGGTGGAGTAGAGATTTCTGCAGGGCTTCGCCTAAGCCGGAGCAGAGCGAAGGAAGAGGAGAGAGGCGGCGGCTAGGGTTTGTTATGGTAGAGTGCTAGGGGGTGGTGCCCCCTCCCCTCTATTTAAAGGAGGGAGGCGCCATGGGAGGGGGGGTCCTAGTAGGACTCCCCTCCCTCCTTGGCCGACGGATTGGGAGGGGGGAGGAATCCTCCTCCCCCACGAATCTATGTCTTGCCCCACAAAGACTCTTTGATCCTTTCTTGGTTTTCAAGCAAACTCCAAGAAATCTACTAGAACCTCCCGGAACATTCCGAACCTTCTAGAATCCCCATACAAATACTCCGTAACATTTCCTAACTTAGAAAATGATCCCCAATATATGAATCTTATTCTCCGGACAATACCGGATCTCCTCATGATGTCTCGGATCCAATCCGAGACTCCGAACAACATTCGGTCTCCAACGCACATTCCATATCTACTTAAAACAACTTCGAACCTTAAGTGTGTCACCCTACGGTTCGTGAACATGTAGACATGATGGAGACACATCTCCGATCAATAACCATTAGCAGGATCTGGAGATCCATAACAGCTCCTACATACTCAACGATGACTTTGTGATCGATAGAACCATTTAACATACGAAACCAATTCCCTTTGTCACGCGATACTCTACTTATTCGAGGTTTGATCGTCGGTATCTCCATACCTAGTTCTACCTCGTTACTCATAAGTACTCTTTACTCGTTCCATGATATGTCATCCCTTGTGACCTAGTCACATGCTTGCAAGCTAACTAGATGACATTCCATCGAGAGGGCCCAGAGCATATCTATCCGTCATATGGATGGACAAATCCCAATCTTGGTCCATGCGCTTCAACACATACTTTCAGAATACCCAATGACACCTTTATAACCATCCAGTTACGAAGCGGCGTTTGATGTCATCAAAGTACCCATCCGGTGATGGTGATTAACATAACCTCATGGTCGAAGGATTAGGTTACTATGCATTTGAAAAGCTTGTAGCAAAACGAACTTAATGACTTGATCTTATGCTATGCTTACTATGGGTGTGTGTCCATCACATCATTCTCCTAATGATGTGATCTTGTTATTAACGACATCCAATGTCCATGATCAGGAAACCATGATCATCCATTAATCAACAAGCTAGTTTAACAAGAGGCTTACTAGGGACTCTTTTATGTTTACAAAACACACAAGTATTAATGTTTCCTGTTAATACAATTATAGCATGGGATGTAAACATTTATCATAAACTTAAAGATATAATAATAACCACTTTATTATTGCCTCTTGGGCATATATCCAATAGTCTCCCACTTGCACTAGAGTCAATAATCTAGTTAAAAATTTGTGCATTCAACACCTATGGCTTTCTGGTGTTGTATAGACACTATTGCTAGTGGTAAACATAATCTTCGGATCTGACACTTCCAGGTCCGTGTGTATATGCATTTCCTTGTGTCTCTACGCATTACTCATTCTCCAATGAGATGGCATTGTATAAATTTGGTCCTTTGGTGAGACCTTTAGTTCCTTGGGATTAAATCATGTTGATACAATTGTCATACAATGTATCTTCATAGTATTATCCTGCTGTGAACCACACCTAGTTTGATAACAAACTACTTGATGCAAATGCCCTCATTTGCTGCTACAATAGCAGTCATATACTTAGCCTTTTGTTGTAGTATCTGTCACAATGTTTTAACTTTGGTACTCAACCAAATCCGTTATGGAACTTCCTTTCTATTACATTGTGCCACCCATAGTTTAAATTGAGATAAACTTAATTTGTGACAAAACTAGTATCAATGCAACAATTTACAATGAACTATTTGTCACCACTATATAAATAATATATTCTTAGTTCTTCCAAAGATCATAGGAATATCCCTACTATTGTCCAATGATCATCTTATGAGTCATTCTGGTATATGCTCATAACATTTAGAGCATAGGACATATCTGGATGTGTACATCTCAAAGATTGATCAAAATATTCTTGTGATTTCACCAAGTGTCAAAACACTTGAATCTCGTGTCAACATACTTGAATCTTGATTCAGTCCTTTCCGTGCGTCAAGAACCTTTCTTGTTGTTTCCATATTGAACTCATTCAACATCTTATCTATGTACATCTGGCAAAACCATATTAGCGCCTCAATCTATCCATATAGACATTGATGCCTAATTCTTGGGTTATGCCTAAGTCTTTCATCGAAATGAAATTCTTAACCTGTGTCAATAAAAGATACATCATTTCTAATCAACAATATGTCTTTCACATAATGTATTAGAAATATGTCTTAGCGCTCCCACTTAATTTCTTGCAAAATGCAAACATCTTCATCGTCTCTGATGAAATTAAACCTTTTAACGGTTTCATCACAGTGAAGATTCCAACTCCGCGATGCTCACTTCAACCATTGAAGTTTTGCATACTCTCTTAGCATCCTTTGAATTAATAAAACCCTTTGGATCGTGTCATGGACACATCCTAGGTAACCATTCTATTAGAAGAACTTGTTTTGTTTGTTCAACTACCATATACCAAAATATATGTAGTGGTTGCTACATTAATCCGTCCAGACTAAATATCGCTATGAAAGATCAAATCTTATCATAGTCAATTCCTTGAACATTGTCGTAAACTCTTTCCGACATGTCGACTATTTCATAGATGTGAAACATCCATGTCTATTTCTTTATAGATCCATATACGACTGTAAGGTCTTGCACCTTTCCAGAGGGTCTTTCAAATTCAAAGCTTGATTTCTCGTGTATGGAATTATCACGGATTTTATGGCTTCAAGCCACTTAACAAAGTCTGGGCCCATCATTGCTTCTTTGCATGCAGTCGGTTCATCATTGTCAAACAACAATGATTTAACTCTCAAATCTTGGCATTTGATTACTTACCCGACCTACTTGGTTCAATAGTAACTTAGATCTCCGTGACCACAACCTTTGAGGCACGTGAGCCATGAGCATTGTTGCTGCCTCCAGGACACTTACCGATGCTGCGCAACTCGGCACATATTAGCCAAGGTTCAACAACCTTGTCAAAGTTCTATTATCCTCCCACTTGCCTTTTCACCAAAAATTCCTTCTCAAGAAACTTGACATTCTAAGTGAAAAACACTTTTGTCTTCGATGTTATGGAGGAATACCCAATGGTTATTCGAAATAACCTACAAAGACATGCTCATCCGACTTTGCTTGTAAACACTTTACTTATGCCTAGCATACCAAAAATTTAAGAAAGGACAACTTGGGTTTTATCCCAAACCATGACTTATATGGTGTCATTTCAATGGATCACGATGGAGCTCTTTTCAGTGTAAAAGCGGTAGTCACTAAAGCTTTAATCTTTTAAAATATAATGGCAGTTTTTATAAATGACACCTTTGATCTTACCATGTCAAACAAGGTTTCATTACATATCTCAAACACTCCATACTCCTATGGTGTTTTGGGAAATGCAAATCCATGGAACGATTCCTCAAATCTTAGGTGTTTTGCTAAACTTGTAACTCAAACATCTTTCTTGTTACAATAATTTTTCACTTCATCTTGAAAGTCTTTGAACATTTTCAAATGTTTCATACTTCTTCCTTATTGAGTAAGTATATACATATACTCACTCAAATCTTCGGAGAAAGCATATGAAGTTGAAATCCATCGCCCATGACTACACATAATGGACTATATACATCAATATGTACAAATTCCAATCAGTTAGTCGTCCGTTCCTCTTTTGGCCTACGAACGGAGTTTTAATTATCTTCAGGAAAGTATCACAAGCGTCATTTGATCAAAATCAAAAACTCCAAAAATCCATCAACATGGAGTTTCTTCATGTATCCCTAATATAATTTAAACGGTGATGTCACTTCGCAAGTGATCTTTCAATTATTTGTCTTGCGACATTTTAGCATTAGTTTTATGGTCGTTATTTCTCCAACCAGACTTGTATATCATCCATCTATTATGGAATACGGTAATTATATCATCCATCTATTATAGCATGGGATGTAAACATTTATCATAAACTTAAAGATATAATAATAACCACTTTATTATTGCCTCTTGGGCATATGTCCAACAATTTTAAGGCACTCCATATAAACGAGTAGATTAATATATATATATAGAGAGAGAAGGTTCACCACAGACACCACGCGGATATATTGTCTTACATGCCACACACAGGTAATAATAATTAACTGAGACAAAATAAAAGCAGGGGCAACAGCAGGAGGCCGGGACACGGAGACGCCTAGCAGGGCAGGGGCATATCAGCAGGAGGCAGGGACAGCCTAGTCGATGGGATACAGGCCAGTCCTGACATAATCCCGGAGGAATTTGCCGAAGGCTGCATGCCGTGCCAAGGTAATAGGCCTATGCCTTCTTCCTCCACCTTTGGCAACACCCACCGCGTGCTGGATCATGCTGCCGAGGTGCATGTTGATTGCTCTGCCACAGAATGGGCAAAACAGTCTGATACATTGCAAGTGTATCTATAATTTTTGATGTTCCATGCTTGGTTTTATCTACTTTCTTGTGTTTTATCCACACTTTGGAGTACTTTTCATATGATTTCTTGGACTAACCTATTAACAAGAGCCACAGTGCCAGCTGCCTGTTTTCTGTTGTTTTTGGTTCTAGGAAGTCAGAAAATGAATATTCTCAGAATTGGACGGGCCAAAAGCCAAAGTCATTATTTTACCAGGGGACACCTGGAGCCAGAATACGAGACGGAGAAGGGCTAGAGGGTGGCCACACTACCTGGCCGCGCAGCCAGGCTTGGCCCGTGCTAGGGGGTGGTGTGGCCAGCCCAGGCACCCCTCGGCCTCTCCTTCCGCCTATATATTGCCTCGGATACGGAAACCCTAATTACCCGATCAAAATTCCACGAAAGTCTGTAGCCGCCATCATCTCCATCCCTATATCGGGAGCGATATGAAGCTCTTCCCGACACCCTGCCGGAGAGGGGAATTTACCCTGGAGGCTTTCTTCATCATCATGCAAGCCTCCGGTGTGATGCGTGAGTAGTTCATCTCTAGACTACGGGTCCATGTAGTAGCTAGATGGCTGGTTCTCCTCCTTTGTGCTATCATGTTTAGATCTTGTGAGCTCCGTTCATGATCAAGATCATCTATTTGTAATTCTGCATGTTGTGTTTGCGGGGATCCGATGGATATTGAGATGCTATTTCAGATTGATTATTGATTCTATCATGTCTTTGTTATTTGTGATCTTGCATGCTTTCCGTTGTTAGTATCTATCTTGGCCAAGTAGATGCTAGCAACTCCAAGAGTTAGTATTTATGCTCGATAGTGGGTTCATGCCTCTGGTAATCTGGGGAAGTGACAGAAATCTCTAAGGTACTAGATGTGTTGTTGCTACTAGGGAGAAAACAACAATCCTTTGTTCATAGAACAATCGTATTGTTTACTTACACGCAATTCGTAATGCAATAATCTGTTGCTTGCAACTTAATACTGGAGGGGGTTTGGATGATAACCTGAAGGTAGATTATTAGTCATAGATGCGGTTGGATGGTGGTCTATGTATAATGTTGTAATGCCCAATCAAATCTCAAAGGAGTCAAGATGATTAGTATATGCTTGTATGCTTTCTTGATGTTTGTCAATTGCCCCGCTGTAATTTGTTCACCCAGCATGTTATCTATCTTAAGGAGAGCCACCTCTAGTGAACTATGGACCCCGGTCCTTTCTTTTACAATCAATCTACAAACTGTTTACAGCTTTCTGTTTACTTTCTGCAAACTATTACTTCCTTCCATTCGATAGTTTAATACTTTGTTTTCAGCAAAACCGGTGAGATTGACAACCTCATCGCAAGTTGGGGACAAAGTTCTGTGGTTGTGTTGTGCAGGTCTCCATGTTGTTGCTGGCACCGGTAGTGCGCCCTGCCAACGTTCATGTAGCAACACCTTTGGGGTGTTTCCTTGCTCCTACTGGATTGATAACCTTGGTTTCATACTGAGGGAAAACTTGCTGTTTTTCTCATCATACCTTCCTCTTGGGGTTCCGCAACAAGCTCAATATATTTTGGGCCATCACAGTCTCCCCCTACGGTAGAAACGGATTAGCCCACACCGTAACCGCCTCAGCATGTAGCGGCTCTTGTTGTCCCTGGATCCCTTGATATCGTCCACTTCATCATCATCCTCCTGTTGATTTTTAAGAACGTAACTTAGAACTCATACATATGATTTAATTATATTACAACTCAAGAATTGAGAACATGTATATGTAAGACAATATATCCGTGGATATCAAAGAGAAAGCATCTCAGCAATAGTTTGATCAGTTCATATATCATTTCATCTCAACACAATGACAAATAATTGCATCAGAGTGTATGTAGAATAAAGATTGCGGCCTCATAAGTTTCTTCAGGGATGGAGTTAGTGAACCAAGTAACAATTGCACAACCTATATTGTTCTTGTACATCACCCCAGGTTCACTAACTCATCCCTGAAAAATCTGACACCAATGTGTCTGCCTCTCTTTTGGGACAAATTTGAATCATTAGCCACAATAATAAATTGAAATGTAATCGTACAAAACATTATTCAGGGATATACATAGTCAGGTACAAAAACAAGCCTAAATATTGTAATTATAAATAAAAAACCAAACAATTAATCTTCAGGTACATGTTAAAAATACTGATGATCAAAACCATTCATTTACATATGCATCATACGAATCATTCAAAGATCAGAAACAAATCAAGGATCATATATGTAGTTCCATATGATAATAAATCAAGGGCCTCATAATTTGTTTCAGAGATGGATTTGGCGAACCAAAGTACCAACAGCACAACCTATATTGTTTGTGTGCATTGCTGCCTCAGGTTCACCAACCCATCCCTAAAACATGACACCATCATACGTGTCTCCCCTTGAACTCTTTTGGGGCAAATTTCAATCATTGGCCTCGGTGACAAACTGAAATGTAATTCTTATACACTACGAATGCATGGAATAGATAATTCAAATATCATAGTTATATGAATGTAGAATAAAGATTGCGGCCTCATAAGTTTCTTCAGGGATGGCGTAAGCGAACCAAGTAACAATTGCACAGCTTATATTGATCTTGTACATGGCCCCAGGTTCGCTAACTCATCCCTGAAAAAGTCTGACACCAATGTGTCTGCCTCTCTTTGGGGCAAATTTGAATCATTGGCCACTATAAGAAATTGAAATGTAATTGTACAAAACAATATTCAGGGATATACATATGCATCATACGACGCATTCATAGATCAGAAACAATACAAAGATTATATATATAGGTTCCATATGAGAAAAAAATTAGGGCCTCATTTTTTTCAGAGATGGAGTCGGAGAACCAAAATACCAACAACACAACCTATATTGTTTATGTGCATTGCTGCCTCAGGTTCACTAACCATCCCTAAGAAAACGACGCCATCCGATACCCTTGCACTATTTTGGGGGAAAATTGAATCATTGGGCTCAGTAAGGAATAGAAATGTAATGTTATAGGCATGTTGTGTATCAAAATAAACACTCAACTAGCAAACTCAACTAGATGGAAGATGAGCACATTGGGGTTTTGTGACTAGATGGCAGATGCATCAATCGACTGATCGAACCATATATATACTACCCTACTTCAAGAGCAAAAGAATCTGTACATAATTGAGCAAATCCTATGTATGAACAGTGAAATATGCGGCTGCGACTAGAGAAGCTAGCAATGTAGTACCTCGGACTCCTCATAAGGGACCTCCTCCTCAAACTCATCATTCTCCACGATTGCGTCAAAGATTTCTTAGATGGCGATGGGGTCGTTGATGTAGAGCATCGGATTGCCTCCGCCTGCCCCCCCATCTAGATCTGCCGCCGGCACCACGACGTTGTCGGCCACATGCTGCTCGACAGCGACGTCTACTGGCTGGACGGATGAGCTCGAACCCTCGATAGCGCGGCGACGAGCGGTATTCGTGCCCAGAGAAGACGCCTTCGCCTACTTGGCAATGACCGAGCCATCTGTTGCTGCGCCTTCAACTGGCTTCACCTCCGGCTCGTCTCCACGCGTACGCTTCATGGCGCACCTAGGGAAGGAGGTAGTGCAAGCGAGGGTGCTTCGGCACGTGCGATAGTTGCAGATTGGGGTTTTGGGACTAGACAGATTGGGGGGAAATGACACGAGCACATGGAAGAAGAAGGTCGAGCGGGTTTATAAACACCGGATCATTCGTAGTCCTCGAGTGGACACATGTGGTGGGCGGGGGGCTACCACGATCTCCACCTTTTTTTGGGGTTCCCGTTTTTTTGAAACAGCCACGATCTGCATTGAAAACATGCTCATGGCAGACCTCGATTCCACTACATGCAAGTGGCACGGAACCAATTTCTAGAAACGTTAGATCTACTCGAGGGGGGCCCTTGACTCATGGAAGTTACTTGCGGTAGGGCCTAGTTGGAAGTGAGATTGAGAGCGCTACGTAAAAATGGGATATGTCTTATTAAAATCAAGTGGCAATAAATTGCAGTGCCCCATCGACAACCGTGCACTCGATGACCCCGTTGCCCTGTGCATGTGTTGTAGTAGTAGTAGCCTTTGCAGACTAGATTAAACGTGACATGAACACTCGACGACTTTTTCCATGGACGGCATCGTGTTCCTTCTAGTAGAGGGAGACGTCCGTGCTGTCTCACGCTGAGGGAGACGTCCGTGCTGTCTCACGTTGTACTATGAATTGCACGATGTGTGCAACGAGCATCATTGGATCACACGGGATCAACGGTTGGTGTGCACGATCCGCGTGACAACTGTGACAACCAATCAGGGCGTAGCAGACAAAGTGAGCACATGTTTGGGCTTCTACGAAAGAGAGAGAGAGGGGAAGGGCAAAACTGAGTAGTATTAAAAAACCAAGGGCAAAACAAAGTAGTATAAAAATCGAAAGTGAGTGTCTTATATAATGAAATACATCATGGCATACATCAAATTATGCCAAGATAGATCCACTAGAGTTTATTGCATGTGTGTTCTACTAATAAACCACATATGGATCAGCCAGAGTCATTGCATGTATGTTCTTCTCATGAACCACACATGCATCCACTAGTGTCATTGCATGTCTGTTCTTTTCAAGAACCACAACTATAGTCATTGCATGTCTGTTCTTTCCACAAACCACATAAGGATACACCATTGCCATTGGATGTGTTTTATTTTCATGAACCACAGCCAGAGTCATTGCATGTGTGTTCTTCTCACAACCCACACATGGATCCACCAGTGTCATTGCATGTCTGTTCTTTATATGAACCACAGCTAGAGTCATTGCATGTTTGTTCTTACCACAAACCACATATGGATCCACCAGTGTCACTGGATGTGTGTTCTTTTCATGAACCACACCCAGTGTCATTGCATGTCGGTTCATTTCATGAATCACAGCCAGAGTTATTGCATGTATGTTCTTTTCACAAATGACATAAGGATCCACCAGTGTCATTGGATGTGTGTTCTTTTCATGAACCACACCCAGTGTCATTGTATGTGTGTTCTTCTCACAAACCACACATGGATCCACCAGTGTCATTGGATGTATGTTCTTTTCACAAACCAGAGCTAGAGTCATTGCATGTATGTTCTTTCCACAAACCACATATGGATCCACCAGTGTCACTGGATGTGTGTTCTTTTCACAAACCACAACTAGATTCATTGGATGTGTGTTCTTTTCATGAACCACACCCAGTGTCATTGCATGTGTGTTCTTCTCACAAACCACACATGGATCCACCAGTGCCATTGCATGTGTGTTCTTTTCATGAACCATAGCCAGAGTCATTGCATGTGTGTTGTTCTCAAAAACCACACATGGATCCACTAGTGTCATTGCATGTTTGTTCTTTTCATGAACCATAGTCAGATTTAGTGCATGTCTGTTCTTCTCACAAATCACATAAGGATACACTAGTGTCATTGGATGTGTGTTCTTTTCATGAACCACACCCAGTGCCATTGCATGTGTGTTCTTCTCACAAACCACACATGGATCCACCAGTGTCATTGCATGTCTGTTCTTTTCGCAAACCACAACTAGAGTCATTGCATATCTGTTCTTTTCACAAACCACATATGGATCCACCAGTGTCACTAGATGTGTGTTCTTTTCACAAACCACAACTAGATTCATTGCATGTGTGTTCTTTTCACAAACCACAGCTAGAGTCATTGCATTTCTGTTCTTTCCACAAACCACATATGGATCCACCAGTGTCATTGGATGAGTGTTCTTTTCATGAACCACACCTAGTGTCATTGCATGTGTGTTCTTCTCACAAACCACACATGGATCCACCAGTGTCATTGCATGTTTGCTCTTTTCATTAACCACACCCAGTGTCATTGGATGTCTATTCTCCTCACAAACCACACATGGATCCACCAGTGTCATTGCATGTGTGCTCTTTTCACAAACCACATAAGGATACACCAGTGTCATTGGATGTGTGTTCTTTTCCTGAACCACACCCAGTGTCATTGCATGTGTGTTCTTCTCACAAACAACACATGGATCCACCAGTGTCATTGCATGTGTGTTCTTTTCAAGAACCACAGCCAGAGTTATTGCATGTGTTTTCTTCTCACAAACCACACATGGATCCACTAGTCTCATTGCATGTCTGTTCTTTTCATGAACCACAGCCAGAGTCAGTGCATGTCTGTTCTTCTCACAAACCACATAAGGATACACCAGTGCCATTGGATGTGTGTTCTTTTCATGAACCACACCCAGTGTCATTGCATGTGTGTTCTTCTCACAAACCACACATTGATCCACCACTGTCATTGCATGTCTGTTCTTTTCACAAACCACAACTAGAATCATTGCATGTATGTTCTTTCCACAAACCACATATGGATCCACCAATGTTACTGGATGTGTGTTCTTTTCACAAACCACAACTAGAGTCATTGCATGTCTGTTCTTTTCACAAACCACAGCTAGAGTCATTGCATGTCTGTTCTTTCCACAAACCACATATGGATCCACTAGTGTCATTGGATGAGTGTTATTTTCATGAACCACACCAAGTGTCATTGCATGTGTTTTCTTCTCACAAACCACACATGGATCCACCAGTGTCATTGCATGTCTGCTCTTTTCGTTAACCACACCCAGTGTCATTGGATGTCTATTTTTCTCACAAACCACACACGGATCCACCAGTGTCATTGCATGGGTGCTCTTTTCAAAAACCACATAAGGATACACAAGTGTCATTAGATGTGTGTTCTTTTCATGAA
Organism: Avena insularis; assembly: GCA_023614405.1. Taxonomy (NCBI): domain Eukaryota; kingdom Viridiplantae; phylum Streptophyta; class Magnoliopsida; order Poales; family Poaceae; genus Avena; species Avena insularis. The sequence continues at coordinate 41,503,086 of CM042692.1, read as the reverse complement.
CCACACCCAGTGTCATTGCATGTCTGTTCTTCTCACAAACCACACATGGATCCACCAGTGTCATTACATGTGTGTTCTTTTCATGAACCACAGCCAGAGTCATTGCATGTGTGTTTTCTCACCAACCACACATGGATCCACCAGTGTCATTGCATATCTGTTCTTTTCATGAACCACAGCCATAGTTAGTGCATGTGTGTTCTTCTCACAAACCACATAAGGATACAATAGATGTCATTGGATGTGTGTTCTTTTCAAGAACCACACCCAGTGTCATTGCATGTGTGTTCTTCTCACAAACCACACATGGATCCACCAGTGTCATTGCATGTTTGTTCTTTTCACAAACCACAGCAAGAGTCATCGCATGTCTGTTCTTTCCACAAACCACATATGTATCCACCAGTGCTGCTGGATGTGTGTTCTTTTCACAAACCACAGCTAGAGTTATTGCATGTATGTTCTTTCCACAAACCACATATGGATCCACCAGTGTCATTGGATGAGTGTTCTTTTCATGAACCACACCCAGTGTCATTGCATGTGTGTTCTTCTCACAAACCACACATGGATCCACCAGTGTCATTGCATGTCTGCTCTTTTCATTAACCACACCCAGTGTCATTGGATGTGTGTTTTTCTCACAAACGACACATGGATCCACTAGTGTCATTGCATGTGTCCTCTTTTAACAAACCACAGTTAGATACACTAGTGTCATTGGATGTGTGTTCTTTTCATGAACCACAGCCAGTGTCATTGCATGTGTGTTCTTCTCACAAACCACACATGGATCCACCAGTGTCATTGCATCTGTGTTCTTTTCATGAACCACAACCAGAGTCATTGCATGTGTGTTCTTCTCACAAACCACACATGGATCCACTAGTGTCATTCAATGTCTGTTATTTTCATGAACCACAGCCAGAGTCATTGCATGTCTGTTCTTCTCACAAACCACATAAGGATACACCAATGTTGTTGGATGTGTGTTGTTTTCAAGAACCACACCCAGTGTCATTGCATGTGTGTTCTTCTCACAAACCACACATGGATCGACTAGTGTCATTGCATGTCTGTTCTTTTCACAAACCACAACTAGAGTCATTGCATGTCTATTCTTTGCACAAACCACATATGGATCCACCAGTGTCAAAGGATGTGTGTTCTTTTCACAAACCACAACTAGATTCATTGCATGACTGTTCTTTTCACAAACCACAGCTAGAGTCATTGCATGTCTGTTCTTTCCACATACCACATATGGATCCACCACTGTCATTGGATGAGTGTTTTTTTCATGAACCACACCCAGTGTCATTGCATGTGTGTTCTTCTCACAGACCACATATGGATCCACCAGCGTCATTGCATGTGTGTTCTTTTCATGAACCATAGCCATAGTCATTGCATGTGTGTTCTTCTCACAAACCACACATGGATCCACTAGTGTCATTGCATGTTTGTTCTTTTCATGAACCATAGCCAGATTTAGTGCATGTCTGTTCTTCTCACAAATCACATAAGGATACACTAGTGTCATTGGATGTGTGTTCTTTTCATGAACCACACCAAGTATCATTGCATGTGTGTTCTTCTCACAAACCACACATGGATCCACCAGTGTCATTGCATGTCTGTTCTTTTCACAAACCACAACTAGAGTCATTGCATGTCTGTTGTTTCCACAAACCACATATGGATCCACCAGTGTCACTGGATGTGTGTTCTTTTCACAAACCACAAATAGATTCATTGCATGTGTGTTCTTTTCACAAACCACAGCTAGAGTCATTGCATTTCTATTCTTTCCACAAACCACATATGGATCCACCAGTGTCATTGGATGAGTGTTCTTTTCATGAACCACACCCAGTGTCATTGCATGTGTGTTCTTCTCACAAACCACACATGGATCCACCAGTGTCATTGCATGTGTGCTCTTTTCATTAACCACACCTAGTGTCATTGGATGTCTGTTCTTCTCACAAACCACACATGGATCCACCAGTGTCATTGCATGTGTGCTCTTTTCACAAATCACATAAGGATACACCAGTGTCATTGCATGTGTGTTCTTTTCCTGAACCACAGCCAGAGTCATTGCATGTCTGTTCTTCTCACAAACCACATAAGGATACACCAATGTTGTTGGATGTGTGTTCTTTTCATGAACCACAGCCAGAGTCATTGCATGTGTGTTCTTCTCACAAACCACACATGGATCCACTAGTGTCATTGCATGTCTGTTCTTTTCACTAACCACAGCCAGAGTCAGTGCATGTCTGTTCTTCTCACAAACCACATAAGGATACACTAGTGCCATTGGATGTGTGTTCTTTTCATGAACCACACCTAGTGTCATTGCATGTGTGTTCTTCTCACAAACCACACATGGAACCACCAGTGTCATTGCATGTCTGTTCTTCTCACAAACCACAACTAGAATCATTGCATGTCTGTTCTTTCCACAAACCACATATGGATCCACCAATGTCACTGTATGTGTGTTCTTTTCACAAACCACAACTAGAGTCATTGCATGTCTGTTCTTTTCACAAACCACAGCTAGAGTCACTGCATGTATATTCTTTCCACAAACCACATATGGATCGACTAGTGTCATTGGATGAGTGTTATTTTCATCAACCACACCAAGTGTCATTGCATGTGTTTTCTTCTCACAAACCACACATAGATCCACCAGTGTCATTGCATGTCTGCTCTTTTCATTAACCACACCCAGTGTCATTGGATGTCTATTCTTCTCACAAACCACACACAGATCCACCAGTGTCATTGCATGTGTGCTCTTTTAAAAAACCACATAAGGATACACAAGTATCATTAGATGTGTGTTCTTTTCATGAACCACACCCAGTGTCATTGCATGTGTGTTCTTCTCACAAACCACACATGGATCCACCAGTGTCATTGCATGTGTGTTCTTTTCATGAACCACAGCCAGAGTCATTGCATGTGTGTTTTCTCACCAACCACACATGGATCCACCAGTGTCATTGCATGTCTGTTCTTTTCATGAACCACAGCCAGATTTAGTGCATGTCTGTTCTTCTCACAAATCACATAAGGATACACTAGTGTCATTGGATGTGTGTTCTTTTCAGGAACCACACCCAGTGTCATTGCATGTGTGTTCTTCTCACAAACCACACATGCATCCACCCGTGTCATTGCATGTTTGTTCTTTTCACAAACCACAGCAAGAGTCATTGCATGTCTGTTCTTTCCATAAACCACATATGGATCCACCAGTGCCACTGGATGTGTGTTCTTTTCACAAACCACAGCTAGAGTCATTGCATGTCTGTTCTTTCCACAAACCACATATGGATCCACCAATGTCATTGGATGAGTATTCTTTTCATGAACCAAACCCAGTGTCATTGCATGTGTGTTCTTCTCACAAACCACACATGGATCCACCAGTGTCATTGCATGTCTGCTCTTTTCATTAACCACACCCAGTGTCATTGGATGTGTGTTCTTCTCACAAACGACACATGGATCCACTAGTGTCATTGCATGTGTTCTCTTTTAACAAACCACAGTTAGATACACTAGTGTCATTGGATGTGTGTTCTTTTCAAGAACCACACCCAGTGTCATTGCATGTGTGTTCTTCTCACAAACCACACATGGATCCACCAGTATCATTGCATCTGTGTTCTTTTCATGAATCACAGCCAGAGTCAATGCATGTGTGTTCTTCTCACAAACCACACATGGATCCACTAGTGTCAATTAATGTCTGTTATTTTCATGAACCACAGCCAGAGTCATTGCATGTCTGTTCTTCTCACAAACCACATAAGGATACACCAATGTTGTTGGATGTGTGTTCTTTTCATGAACCACAGCCAGAGTCATTGCATGTGTGTTCTTCTCACAAACCACACATGGATCCACTAGTGTCATTGCATGTTTGTTCTTTTCACTAACCACAACGAGAGTCATTGCATGTCTATTCTTTGCACAAACCACATATGGATCCACCAGTGTCAAAGGATGTGTGTTCTTTTCACAAACCACAACTAGAGTCATTGCATGACTGTTCTTTTCACAAACCACAGGTAGAGTCATTGCATGTCTGTTCTTTCCACATACCACAGATGGATCCACCAGTGTCATTGGATGAGTGTTCTTTTCATGAACCACACCCAGTGTCATTGCATGTGTGTTCTTCTCACAAACCACACATGGATCCACTAGTGTCATTGCATGTCTGCTCTTTTCATTAACCACACCCAGTGTCATTGCATGTGTGTTCTTCTCACAAACCACACATGGATCCACCAGTGTCATTGCATGTGTGCTATTTTCACAACCCACATAAGGATACACAAGTGTCATTTGATGTGTGTTCTTTTCATGAACCACACCCAGTGTCATTGCATGTGTGTTCTTCTCACAAACCACACATGGAACCACCAGCGTCGTTGCATGCGTGTTCTTTTCATGAACCATAGCCAGAGTCATTGCATGTGTGTTTTCTCACAAACCACATAAGGATACACCAGTGTTATTGCATGTCTGTTCTTTTCATGAACCATAGCCAGAGTTAGTGCATGTCTATTCTTCTCATGAACCACATAAGGATACACCAGATATCATTGTATGTGTGTTCTTTTCATGAACCACACCCAGTGTCATTGCATGTGTGTTCTTCTCACAAACCACACATGGATCCACCAGTGTCATTGCATGACTGTTCTTTTCACAAACCACAGGTAGAGTCATTGCATGTCTGTTCTTTCCACATACCACATATGGATCCACCAGTGTCATTGGATGAGTGTTCTTTTCATGAACCACACCCAGTGTCATTGCATGTGTGTTCTTCTCACAAACCACATATGGATCCACCAGTGTCATTGCATGTCTCCTCTTTTCATTAACCACACCCAGTGTCATTGCATGTGTGTTGTTCTCACAAACCACACATGGAACCACCAGCGTCGTTGCATGCGTGTTCTTTTCATGAACCATAGCCAGAGTCATTGCATGTGTGTTTTCTCACAAACCACATAAGGATACACCAGTGTTATTGCATGTCTGTTCTTTTCATGAACCATAGCCATAGTTAGTGCATGTCTATTCTTCTCATGAACCACATAAGGATACACCAGATATCATTGTATGTGTGTTCTTTTCATGAACCACGCCCAATGTCATTGCATGTGTGTTCTTCTCACAAACCACACATGGATCCACCAGTGTCATTGCATGACTGTTCTTTTCACAAACCACAGGTAGAGTCATTGCATGTCTGTTCTTTCCACATACCACATATGGATCCACCAGTGTCATTGGATGAGTGTTCTTTTCATGAACCACACCCAGTGTCATTGCATGTGTGTTCTTCTCACAAACCACATATGGATCCACCAGTGTCATTGCATGTCTCCTCTTTTCATTAACCACACCCAGTGTCATTGCATGTGTGTTCTTCTCACAAACCACACATGGATCCACCAGTGTCATTGCATGTGTGCTATTTTCACAAACCACATAAGGATACACAAGTGTCATTTGATGTGTGTTCTTTTCATGAACCACACCCAGTGTCATTGCATGTGTGTTCTTTTCATGAACCAAAACCAAAGTCATTGAATGTGTGTTCTTCTCACAGACCACACATGGATCCACCAGTGTCATTGCATGTCTATTCTTTTCATGAACCACAGCTAGAGTCATTGCATGTCTGTTCTTCTCACAAACCACATAAGGATACACCAGTGTCGTTGTTTGTGTGTTCTTTTCATGAACCACACCCAGTGTCATTGCATGTGTGTTCTTCTTACAAACCACACATGGATCCACTAGTGTCATTGCACGTCTGTTCTTTTCACAAACCACATATGGATCCACCAATGTCACTGGATGTGTGTTCTTTTCACAAACCACAACTAGAGTCATTGCATGTCTATTCTTTTCACAAACCACAGCTAGAGTCCTTGCATGTCTGTTCTTTCCACAAACCACATATGGATCCACCAGTGTCATTGGATGAGTGTTCTTTTGATGAATCACACCCAGTGTCATTGCATGTGTGTTCTTCTCACAAACCACACATGGATCCACCGGTGTCATTGCATGTTTGCTCTTTTCATTAACCACACCCAGTGTCATTGCATGTGTGTTCTTCTCACAAACCACACATGGATCCACCAGTGTCATTGCATGTGTCCTCTTTTCACAAACCACAGTTGGATACACAAGTGTCATTGGATGTGTGTTCTTTTCATGAACCACAGCCAGAGTCATTGCATGTGTGTTCTTCTCACAAACCACACATGGATCCACTAGTGTCATTGCATGTATGTTCTTTTCATGAACCACATCTAGAGTCATTGTATGCCTATTCTTCTCACAAACCACATGAGGATACATCAGTGTCATTGGATGTGTGTTCTTTTCATGAACCACACCCAGTGTCATTGCATGTGTGTTCATATCACAAACCTCACATGGCTCCAGCAGTGTCATTGCATGTCTATTCTTTTCACAAACCACAGCTAGGGTCATTGCATGTCTATTCTTTCCACAAACCACATATGGATCCACCAGTGTCCTTGGATGAGTGTTCTTTTCATGAACCACACCCAGTGTCATTGCATGTCTTTTCTTTTCACAAACCACAGCTAGAGTCATTGCATTTCTGTTATTTCGACAAACGACATATGGATCCACCAGTGTCATTGGATTAGTGTTATTTTCATGAACCATACCCAGTGTCATTGCATGTGTGTTATTGTCACAATCCACACATGGATCCACCAGTGTCATTGCATGTCTGCTCTTTTTATTAACCACACCCAGTGTCATTGGATGTCTGTTCTTCTCACAAACCGCACATGGATCCACCAGTGTCATTGCATGTGTGCTCTTTTCACAAACCACATAAGGATACACCAGTGTCATTGGATGTGTGTTCTTTTCCTGAACCACACCTAGTGTCATTGCATGTGTGTTCTTCTCACAAGCAACACATGGATCGACCAGTGTCATTGCATGTGTGTTCTTTTCATGAACCACAGCCAGAGTCATTGCATGTGTGTTCTTCTCACAAACCACACATGGATCCACTAGTGTCATTGCATGTCTGTTCTTTTCATGAACCACAGCCAGAGTCAGTGCATGTCTGTTCTTCTCACAAACCACATAAGGATACACCAGTGCCATTGGATGTGTGTTCTTTTCATGAACCACACCCAGTGTCATTGCATGTGTGTTCTTCTCACAAACCACACATGGATCCACCAGTGTCATTGCATGTCTGCTCTTTTCATTAACCACACCCAGTGTCATTGGATGTCTGTTCTTCTCACAAACCACACATGGATCCACCAGTGTCATTGCATGTGTGCTATTTTCACAAACCACATAAGGATACACAAGTGTCATTTGATGTGTGTTCTTTTCATGAACCACACCCAATGTCATTGCATGTGTGTTCTTCTCACAAACCACACATGGATCCACCAGCGTCGTTGCATGCGTGTTCTTTTCATGAACCATAGCCTGAGTCATTGCATGTGTGTTTTCTCACAAACCACATAAGGATACACCAGATGTCATTGTATGTGTGTTCTTTTCATGAACCACACCCAGTGTCATTGCATGTGTGTTCTTCTCACAAACCACACATGGATCCACCAGTGTCTTTGCATCTCTGTTCTTTTCACAAACCACAGCTAGAGTCATTGCATGTCTGTTCTTTCCACAAACCACATATGGATCCACCAGTGTCATTGGATGTGTGTTCCTTTCATGAACCACAGCGAGTGTCATTGCATGTGTTATCTTCTCACAAACCACACATGGATCCACCAGTGTCATTGCATGTCTGCTCTTTTCATTAACCACACCCAGTGTCATTGGATGTGTGTTCTTCTCACAAACGACACATGGATCCACTAGTGTCATTCCATTTGTGCTCTTTTCCCAAACCACAGTTATATACACCAGTGTCATTGAATGTCTGTTCTTTTCATGAACCACACCCAGTGTCATTGCATGTGTGTTCTTCTCACAAACCACACATGAATCCACCAGTGTCATTGCATGTGTGTTCTTTTCATGAACCAAAACCAAAGTCATTGCATGTGTGTTCTTCTCACAGACCACACATGGATCCACCAGTGTCATTGCATGTCTATTCTTTTCATGAACCATAGCCAGAGTCAGTGCATGTCTGTTCTTCTCACAAACCACATAAGGATACACCAGTGTCGTTGGATGTGTGTTCTTTTCATGAACCACACCCAGTGTCATTGCATGTGTGTTATTCTCACAAACCACACATGGATCCACTGGTGTCATTGCATGTCTGTTCTTTTCACAAACCACATATGGATCCACCAATGTCACTAGATGTTTGTTCTTTTCACAAACCACAACTAGAGTCATTGCATGTCTATTCTTTTCACAAACCACAACTAGAGTCATTGCATGTCTGTTCTTTCCACAAACCACATATGGATCCACCAGTGTCATTGGATGAGTGTTCTTTTGATGAATCACACCCAGTGTCATTGCATATATGTTCTTCTCACAAACCACACATGGATCCACCAGTGTTATTGCATGTCTGCTCTTTTCATTAACCACACCAGTGTCATTGTATGTGTGTTCTTTTCACAAACCACACATGGATACACCAGTGTCATTGCATGTGTCCTCTTTTCACAAACCACAGTTGGATACACAAGTGTCATTGGATGTGTGTTCTTTTCATGAACCACAGCCAGAGTCATTGCATGTGTGTTCTTCTCACAAACCACACATGGATCCACCAGTGTCATTGCATGTATGTTCTTTTCATGAACCACATCTAGAGTCATTGTATGCCTATTCTGCTCACAAACCACATAAGGATACATCAGTGTCATTGGATGTGTGTTCTTTTCATGAACCACACCCAGTGTCATTGCATGTGTGTTCTTCTCACAAACCTCACATGGATCCACCAGTGTCATTGCATGTCTATTCTTTCCATAAACCACATATGGATCCACCAGTGTCCTTGGATGAGTGTTATTTTCATGAAGCACACCCAGTGTCATTGCATGTCTTTTGTTTTCACAAACCACAGCTAGAGTCATTGCATTTCTGTTCTTTCCACAAACGACATATGGATCCACCAGTGTCATTGGATGAGTGTTCTTTTCATGAACCACACCCAGTGTCATTGCATGTGTGTTATTCTCACAATCCACACATGGATCCACCAGTGTCATTGCATGTCTTCTCTTTTCATTAACCACACCTAGTGTCATTGGATGTCTGTTCTTCTCACAAACCACACATGGATCCACCAGTGTCATTGCATGTGTGCTCTTTTCACAAACCACATAAGGATACACCAGTGTCATTGGATGTGTGTTCTTTTCCTGAACCACACCCAGTGTCATTGCATGTGTGTTCTTCTCACAAACAACACATGGATCCACCAGTGTCATTGCATGTGTGTTCTTTTCATGAACCACAGCAAGAGTCATTGCATGTGTGTTCTTCTCACAAACCACACATGGATCCACTAGTGTCATTGCATGTCTGTTATTTTCATGAACCACAGCCAGAGTCAGTGCATGTTTGTTCTTCTCACAAACCACATAAGGATACACTAGTGCCATTGGATGTGTGTTCTTTTCATGAACCACACCCAGTTTCATTACATGTGTGTTCTTCTCACAAACCACACATGGATCCACCAGTGTCATTGCATGTCTGCTCTTTTCATTAACCACACCCAGTGTCATTGGATGTGTGTTCTTCTCACAAATGACACAATGGATCAACTAGTGTCATTCCATTTGTGCTTTTTTCACAAACCAAAGTTAGATACATGTGTCATTGCATGTCTGCTCTTCTCACAAACCACATAAGGATACACCAGTGTTATCGCATGTCTGTTCTTTTCATGAACCACAACCAGAGTTAGTGCATGCCTATTCTTCTCACAAACCACATAAGGATACACCAGATGTCATTGGATGTGTGTTCTTTTCATGAACCACACCCAGTGTCATTGCATGCGTGTTCTTCTCACAAACCACACATGGATCCACCAGTGTCATTGCATCTCTGTTCTTTTCACAAACCACAGCTAGAGTCATTACAAGTCTGTTCTTTCCACAAACCACATATGGATCCACTACTGTCATTGGATGAGTGTTCCTTTCATGAACCACACCCAGTGTCATTGCATGTGTTATCTTCTCACAAAGCACAGATGGATCCACTAGTGTCATTGCATGTCTGCTCTTTTCATTAACCACACCCAGTGTCATTGGATGTGTGTTCTTCTCACAAATGACACATGGATCCACTAGTGTCATTCCATTTGTGCTCTTTTAACAAACCAAAGTTAGATACACCAGTGTCATTGGATGTGTGTTCTTTTCATGAACCACACCCAGTGTCATTGCATGTGTGTTATTCTCACAAACCACACATGGATCCACCAGTGTCATTGAATCTGTGTTCTTTTCATGAACCATACCCAGAGTCATTGCATGTCTGTTCTTCTCACAAACCACACATGGATCCACCAGTGTCATTGCATGTCTGTTCTTTTCATGAACCACAGCCAGAGTCATTGCATGTCTGTTCTTCTTACAAACCACATAAGGATACACCAGTGTCGTTGGATGTGTGTTCTTTTCATGAACCACACCCAGTGTCATTGATGTGTGTTATTCTCACAAACCACACATGGATCCGCCAGTGTCATTGCATGTCTGTTATTTTCGCAAACCACATATGGATCCACCAATGTCACTGGATGTGTGTTCTTTTCACAAACCACAACTAGAGTCATTGCATGTCTGTTCTTTTCACAAACCACAGCTAGAGTCATTGCATGTCTGTTCTTTCCACAAACCACATATAGATCCACCAGTGTCATTGGATGAGTGTTCTTTTCATGAACCACACCTAATGTCATTGCATGTGTGTTCTTCTCACAAAGCACACATGGATCCACCAGTGTCATTGCATGTCTTCTGTTTTCATTAACCACACCCAGTGTTATTGCATGTGTGTTCTTCTCACAAACCACACATGGATCCATGAGTGTCATTGCATGTGTCATCTTTTCACAAACCACATAAGGATACACAAGTGTCATTGGATGTGTGTTCTTTTCATGAACCACAACCGGAGTCATTGCATGTGTGTTCTTCTCACAAACCACACATGGATCCGTTATTGTATGTGTGTTCTTCTCACAAACCACACATGGATCCACCATTGTCTTGGATGTATGTTCTTTTCACAAACCAGAGCTAGAGTCATTGCATGTATGTTCTTTCCACAAACCACATATGGATCCACCAGTGTCACTGGATGTGTGTTCTTTTCACAAACCACAACTAGAGTCATTGGATGTGTGTTCTTTTCATTAACCACACCCAGTGTCATTGCATATGTGTTCTTCTCACAAACCACACATGGATCCACCAGTGTCATTGCATGTGTGTTCTTTTCATGAACCATAGCCAGATTTATTGCATGTGTGTTCTTCTCACAAACAACACATGGATCCACTAGTTTCATTGCATGTCTTTTCTTTTCATGAACCACAGCCAGAGTCAGTGCATGTCTGTTCTTCTCACAAACCACATAAGGATACACCAGTGCCATTGGATGTGTGTTCTTTTCATGAACCACACCCACTGTCATTGCATGTGTGTTCTTCTCACAAACCACACATGGATCCACCAGTGTCATTGCATGTTTGTTCTTTTCACAAACCACAGCAAGAGTCATTGCTTGTCTGTTCTTTCCACAAACCACATATGGATCCACCAGTGCCACTGGATGTGTGTTCTTTTCACAAAACACAGCTAGAGTCATTGCATGTCTGTTCTTTCCACAAACCACATATGGATCCACCAGTGTCATTGGATGAGTATTCTTTTCATGAACCAAACCCTGTGTCATTGGATGTGTGTTCTTCTCACAAACGACACATGGATCCACTAGTGTCATTGCATGTGTTCTCTTTTAACAAACCACAGTTAGATACACTAGTGTCATTGGATGTGTGTTCTTTTCAAGAACCACACCCAGTGTCATTGCATGTGTGTTCTTCTCACAAACCACACATGGATCCACCAGTGTCATTGCATCTGTGTAATTTTCATGAACCACAGCCAGAGTCATTGCATGTGTGTTCTTCTCACAAACCACACATGGATCCACTAGTGTCATTAAATGTCTGTTCTTTTCATGAACCACAGCCAGAGTCATTGCATGTCTGTTCTTCTCACAAACCACATAAGGATACACCAATGTTGTTGGATGTGTGTTCTTTTCATGAACCACACCCAGAGTCATTGCATGTGTCTTCTTCTCACAAACCACACATGGATCCACTAGTGTCGTTGCATGTTTGTTCTTTTCACTAACCACAACTAGAGTCATTGCATGTCTATTCTTTGCACAAACCACATATGGATCCACCAGTGTCAAAGGATGTGTGTTCTTTTCACAAACCACAACTATAGTCATTGCATGACTGTTCTTTTCACAAACCACAGGTAGAGTCATTGCATGTCTGTTCTTTTCACATAGCACATATGGATCCACCAGTGTCATTGGATGAGTGTTCTTTTCATGAACCACACCCAGTGTCATTGCATGTGTGTTCTTCTCACAAACCACACATGGATCCACCAGTGTCATTGCATGTCTCCTCTTTTCATTAACCACACCCAGTGTCATTGCATGTGTGTTCTTCTCACAAACCACACATGGATCCACCAGTGTCATTGCTTGTGTGCTATTTTCACAAACCACATAAGGATACACAAGTGTCATTTGATGTGTGTTCTTTTCATGAACCACACCCAGTGTCATTGCATGTGTGTTCTTCTCACAAACCACACATGGATCCACCAGCGTCGTTGCATGCGTGTTCTTTTGATTAACCATAGCCAGAGTCATTGCATGTGTGTTTTCTCACAAACCACATAAGGATACACCAGTGTTATTGCATGTCTGTTCTTTTCATGAACCATAGCCAGAGTTAGTGCATGTCTATTCTTCTCATAAACCACATAAGGATACACCAGATATCATTGTATGTGTGTTCTTTTGATGAACCACACCCAGTGTCATTGCATGTGTGTTCTTCTCACAAACCACACATGGATCCACCAGTGTCATTGCATCTCTGTTCTTTTCACAAACCACAACTAGAGTCATTGCATGTCTGTTCTTTCCACAAACCACATATGGATCCACCAGTGTCATTGGATGAGTGTTCCTTTCATGAACCACACCGAGTGTCATTGCATGTGTTATCTTCTCACAAACCACACATGGATCCACCAGTGTCATTGCATGTCTACTCTTTTCATTAACCACACCCAGTGTCATTGGATGTGTGTTCTTCTCACAAACGACACATCGATCCACTAGTGTCATTCCATTTGTGCTCTTTTCCAAAACCACAGTTATATACACCGGTGTCATTGGATGTGTGTTCTTTTCATGAACCACACCCAGTGTCATTGCATGTGTGTTCTTCTCACAAACCACACATGGATCCACCAGTGTCATTGCATGTGTGTTCTTTTCATGAACCAAAACCAAAGTCATTGAATGTGTGTTCTTCTCACAGACCACACATGGATCCACCAGTGTCATTGCATGTTTATTCTTTTCGTGAACCACAGCTAGAGTCATTGCATGTCTGTTCTTCTCACAAACCACATAAGGATACACCAGTGTCGTTGTTTGTGTGTTCTTTTCATGAACCACACCCAGTGTCATTGCATGTGTGTTCTTCTTACAAACCACACATGGATCCACTAGTGTCATTGCATGTCTGTTCTTTTCACAAACCACATATGGATCCACCAATGTCACCGGATGTGTGTTCTTTTCACAAACCACAACTAGAGTCATTGCATGTCTATTCTTTTCACAAACCACAGCTAGAGTCCTTGCATGTCTGTTCTTTCCACAAACCACATCTGGATCCACCAATGTCATTGGATGAGTGTTCTTTTGATGAATCACACCCAGTGTCATTGCATGTGTGTTCTTCTCACAAACCACACATGGATCCACCAGTGTCATTGCATGTCTGCTCTTTTCATTAACCACACCCAGTGTCATTGCATGTGTGTTCTTCTCACAAACCACACATGGATCCACCAGTGTCATTGCATGTGTCCTCTTTTCACAAACCACAGTTGGATACACAAGTGTCATTGGATGTGTGTTCTTTTCATGAACCACAGCCAGAGTCATTGCATGTGTGTTCTTCTCACAAACCACACATGGATCCACTAGTGTCATTGCATGTATGTTCTTTTCATGAACCACATCTAGAGTCATTGTATGCCTATTCTTCTCACAAACCACATTAGGATACATCAGTGTCATTGGATGTGTGTTCTTTTCATGAACCACACCCAGTGTCATTGCATGTGTTTTCATCTCACAAACCTCACATGGCTCCAGCAGTGTCATTGCATGTCTATTCTTTTCACAAACCACAGCTAGGGTCATTGCATGATTATTCTTTCCACAAACCACATATGGATCCACCAGTGTCCTTGGATGAGTGTTCTTTTCATGAACCACACTCAGTGTCATTGCATGTCTTTTCTTTTCACAAACCACAGCTAGAGACATTGCATTTCTGTTCTTTCCACAAACGACATATGGATCCACCAGTGTCATTGGATGAGTGTTATTTTCATGAACCATACCCAGTGTCATTGCATGTGTGTTATTCTCACAATCCACACATGGATCCACCAGTGTCATTGCATGTCTGCTCTTTTCATTAACCACACCCAGTGTCATTGGATGTCTGTTCTTCTCACAAACCACACATGGATCCACCAGTGTCATTGCATGTGTGCTCTTTTCACAAACCACATAAGGATACACCAGTGTCATTGGATGTGTGTTCTTTTCCTGAACTACACCTAGTGTCATTGCATGTGTGTTCTTCTCACAAACAACACATGGATCGACCAGTGTCATTGCATGTGTGTTCTTTTCATGAACCACAGCCAGAGTCATTGCATGTGTGTTCTTCTCACAAACCACACATGGATCCACTAGTGTCATTGCATGTCTGTTCTTTTCATGAACCACAGCCAGAGTCAGTGCATGTCTGTTCTTCTCACAAACCACATAAGGATACACCAGTGCCATTGGATATGTGTTCTTTTCATGAACCACACCCAGTGTCATTGCATGTGTGTTCTTCTCACAAACCACACATGGATCCACTAGTGTCATTGCATGTGTGTTCTTCTCACAAACCACACATGTATCCACCAGCGTTGTTGCATGGGTGTTCTTTTCATGAACCATAGCCAGAGTCATTGCATGTGTGTTTTCTCACAAACCACATAAGGATACACTAGTGTTATTGCATGTCTGTTCTTTTCATGAACCACAGCCAGAGTTAGTGCATGTCTATTCTTCTCATAAACCACCTAAGGCTACACCAGATGTCATTGTATGTGTGTTCTTTTCATGAACCACACCCAGTGTCATTGCATGTGTGTTCTTCTCACAAACCACACATGGATCCACCAGTGTCTTTGCATCTCTGTTCTTTTCCCAAACCACAGCTAGAGTCATTGCATGTCTGTTCTTTCCACAAACCACATATGGATCCACCAGTGTCATTGGATGAGTGTTCCTTTTATGAACCACACCGAGTGTCATTGCATGTGTTATCTTCTCACAAACCACACATGGATCCACCAGTGTCATTGCATGTCTGCTCTTTTCATTAACCACACCCAGTGTCATTGGATGTGTGTTCTTCTCACAAACGACACATGGATCCACTAGTGTCATTCCATTTGTGCTCTTTTCCCAAACCACAGTTATATACACCAGTGTCATTGAATGTGTGTTCTTTTCATCAACCACACCCAGTGTCATTACATGTGTGTTCATCTCACAAACCACACATGGATCCACCAGTGTCATTGCATGTGTGTTCTTTTCATGAACCAAAACCAAAGTCATTGCATGTGTGTTCTTCTCACAGACTACACATGGATCCACCAGTGTCATTGCATGTCTATTCTTTTCGTGAACCATAGCTAGAGTCATTGCATGTCTGTTCTCCTCACAAACCACATAAGGATACACCAGTGTCGTTGGATGTGTGTTCTTTTCATGAACCACACCCAGTGTCATTGCATGTGTGTTATTCTCACAAACCACACATGGATCCACTAGTGTCATTGCATGTCTGTTCTTTTCACAAACCACATATGGATCCACCAATGTCACTGGATGTGTGTTTTTTTCACAAACCACAACTAGAGTCATTGCATGTCTATTCTTTTCACAAACCACAGCTAGAGTCATTGCATGTCTGTTCTTTCCACAAACCACATATGGATCCACCAGTGTCATTGGATGAGTGTTCCTTTCATGAACCACACCGAGTGTCATTGCATGTGTTATCTTCTCACAAACCACACATGGATCCACCAGTGTCATTGCATGTCTGCTCTTTTCATTAACCACACCCAGTGTCATTGGATGTGTGTTCTTCTCACAAACGACACATCGATCCACTAGTGTCATTCCATTTGTGCTCTTTTCCAAAACCACAGTTATATACACCGGTGTCATTGGATGTGTGTTCTTTTCATGAACCACACCCAGTGTCATTGCATGTGTGTTCTTCTCACAAACCACACATGGATCCACCAGTGTCATTGCATGTGGGTTCTTTTCATGAACCAAAACCAAAGTCATTGAATGTGTGTTCTTCTCACAGACCACACATGGATCCACCAGTGTCATTGCATGTCTATTCTTTTCATGAACCACAGCTAGAGTCATTGCATGTCTGTTCTTCTCACAAACCACATAAGGATACACCAGTGTCGTTGGATGTGTGTTCTTTTCATGAACCACACCCAGTGTCATTGCATGTGTGTTCTTCTTACAAACCACACATGGATCCACTAGTGTCATTGCATGTCTGTTCTTTTCACAAACCACATATGGATCCACCAATGTCACTGGATGTGTGTTCTTTTCACAAACCACAACTAGAGTCATTGCATGTCTATTCTTTTCACAAACCACAGCTAGAGTCATTGCATGTCTGTTCTTTTCACAAACCACATATGGATCCACCAGTGTCATTGGATGAGTGTTCTTTTGATGAATCACACCCAGTGTCATTGCATGTCTGTTCTTCTCGCAAACCACACATGGATCCACCAGTGTCATTGCATGTCTGCTCTTTTCATTAACCACACCCAGTGTCATTGTATGTGTGTTATTCTAACAAACCACACATGGATCCACAAGTGTCATTGCATGTGTCCTCTTTTCACAAACCACAGTTGGATACACAAGTGTCATTGGATGTGTGTTCTTTTCATGAACCACAGCCAGAGACATTGCATGTGTGTTCTTCTCACAAACCACACATGGATCCACCAGTGTCATTGCATGTATGTTCTTTTCATGAACCACATCTAGAGTCATTGTATGCCTATTATTCTCACAAACCACATAAGGATACATCAGTGTCATTGGATGTGTGTTCTTTTCATGAACCACACCCAGTGTCATTGCATGTGTGTTCTTCTCACAAACCTCACATGGATCCACCAGTGTCATTGCATGTCTATTCTTTTCACAAACCACAGCTAGGGTCATTGCATGTCTATTCTTTCCACAAACCACATATGGATCCACCAGTGTCCTTGGATGTGTGTTATTTTCATGAACCACACCCGGTGTCATTGCATGTCTTTTGTTTTCACAAACCACAGCTAGAGTCATTGCATTTCTATTCTTTCCACAAACGACATATGGATCCACCAGTGTCATTGGATGAGTGTTCTTTTCATGAACCACACACAGTGTCATTGCATGTGTGTTATTCTCACAATCCACACATGGATCCACCAGTGTCATTGCATGTCAGCTCTTTTCATTAACCACACCCAGTGTCATTGGATGTATGTTCTTCTCACAAACCATACATGGATCCACCAGTGTCACTGCATGTGTGCTCTTTTCACAAACCACATAAGGATACACCAGTGTCATTGGATGTGTGTTCTTTTCCTGAACCACACCCAGTTTCATTGCATGTGTGTTCTTCTCACAAACAACACATGGATCCACCAGTGTCATTGCATGTGTGTTCTTTTCATGAACCACAGCCAGAGTCATTGCATGTGTGTTCTTCTCACAAACCACACATGGATCCACTAGTGTCATTGCATGTCTGTTCTTTTCATGAACCATAGCCAGAGTCAGTGCATGTCTGTTCTTCTCACAAACCACATCAGGATACACCAGTGCCATTGGATGTGTGTTCTTTTCATGAACCACACCCAGTGTCATTGCATGTGTGTTCTTCTCACAAACCACACATGGATCCACTAGTGTCATTGCATGTCTGCTCTTTTCATTAACCACACCCAGTGTCATTGGATGTGTGTTCTTCTCACAAACGACACAATGGATCAACTAGTGTCATTCCATTTGTGCTCTTTTCACAAACCAAAGTTAGATACATGTGTCATTGCATGTCTGCTCTTCTCACAAACCACATAAGGATACACCAGTGTTATCGCATGTCTGTTCTTTTCATGAACCACAACCAGAGTTAGTGCATGTCTATTCTTCTCACAAACCACATAAGGATAAACCAGATGTCATTGGATGTGTGTTCTTTTCATGAACCACACCCAGTGTCATTGCATGCGTGTTCTTCTCACAAACCACACATGGATCCACCAGTGTCATTGTATCTCTGTTCTTTTCACAAACCACAGCTAGAGTCATTGCAAGTCTGTTCTTTCCACAAACCACATATGGATCCACTAGTGTCATTGGATGAGTGTTCCTTTCATGAACCACACCCAGTGTCATTGCATCTGTTATCTTCTCACAAACCACAGATGGATCCACCAGTGTTATTGCATGTCTGCTCTTTTCATTAACCACACCCAGTGTCATTGGATGTGTGTTCTTCTCACGAATGACAGATGGATCCACTAGTGTCATTCCATTTGTGCTCTTTTCACAAACCAAAGTTAGATACACCAGTGTCATTGGATGTGTGTTCTTTTCATGAACCACACCCAGTGTCATTGCATGTGTGTTCTTCTCACAAACCACACATGGATCCACCAGTGTCATTGAATCTGTGTTCTTTTCATGAACCATACCCAGAGTCATTGCATGTGTGTTCTTCTCACAAACCACACATGGATCCACCAGTGTCATTGCATGTCTGTTCTTTTCGTGAACCACAGCCAGAGTCATTGCATGTCTGTTCTTCTTACAAACCACATAAGGATACACCAGTGTCGTTGGATATGTGTTCTTTTCATGAACCACACCCAGTGTCATTGCATGTGTGTTCTTCTCACAAACCACACATGGATCCGCCAGTGTCATTGCATGTCTGTTAATTTTGCAAACCACATATGGATCCACCAATGTCGCTGGATGTGTGTTCTTTTCACAAACCACAACTAGAGTCATTGCATGTCTGTTCTTTTCACGAACCACAGCTAGAGTCATTGCATGTCTGTTCTTTCTACAAACCACATATAGATCCACCAGTGTCATTGGATGAGTGTTCTTTTCATGAACCACACCTAATGTCATTGCATGTGTGTTCTTCTCACAAAGCACACATGGATCCACCAGTGTCATTGCATGTCTTCTGTTTTCATTAACCACACCCAGTGTTATTGCATGTGTGTTCTTCTCACAAACCACACATGGATCCATGAGTGTCATTGCATGTGTCCTCTTTTCACAAACCACATAAGGATACACAAGTGTCATTGGATGTGTGTTCTTTTCATGAACCACAGCTGGAGTCATTGCATGTGTGTTCTTCTCACAAACCACACATGGATCCGTTATTGTATGTGTGTTCTTCTCACAAACCACACATGGATCCACCATTGTCATTGGATGTATGTTCTTTTCACAAACCACAGCTAGAGTCATTGCATGTATGTTCTTTCCACAAACCACATATGGATCCACCAGTGTCACTGGATGTGTGTTCTTTTCACAAACCACAACTAGAGTCATTGGATGTGTGTTCTTTTCATTAACCACACCGAGTGTCATTGCATGTGTGTTCTTCTCACAAACCACACATGGATCCACCAGTGTCATTGCATGTGTGTTCTTTTCATGAACCACAGCCAGATTCATTGCATGTGTGTTCTTCTCACAAACAACAAATGGATCCACTAGTTTCATTGCATGTTTGTTCTTTTCATGAACCACAGCCAGATTTAGTGCATGTCTGTTCTTCTCACAAATCACATAAGGATACACTAGTGTCATTGGATGTGTGTTCTTTTTAGGAACCACACCCAGTGTCATTGCATGTGTGTTCTTCTCACAAACCACACATGGATCCACCAGTGTCATTGCATGTCTGTTCTTTTCACAAACCACAACTAGAGTCATTGCATGTCTGTTCTTTCCACAAACTACATATGGATCCACCAGTGTCACTGGATGTGTGTTATTTTCACAAACCACAACAAGATACATTGCATGTGTGTTCTTTTCACAAACCACAGCTAGAGTCATTGCATTTCTGTTCTTTCAACAAACGACATATGGATCCACCAGTGTGATTGGATGATTGTTCTTTTCATGAACCACACCCAGTGTCATTGCATGTGTGTTCTTCTCACAAACCACACATGGATCCACCAGTGTTATTGCATGTGTGTTCTTCTCACAAACCACACATGGTTACATCAGTGTCACTGGATGTCTAATCTTCTCACAAACCACACATGGATCCACCAGTGTCATTGCATGTGTGCTCTTTTCACAAACTACATAAGGATACACCAGTGTCATTGGATGTGTGTTCTTTTCCAGAACCACACCCAGTGTCATTGCATGTGTGTTCTTCTCACAAACAATACATGGATCCACCAGTGTCATTGCATGTGTCTTCTTTTCATGAACCACAGCCAGAGTCATTGCATGTGTGCTCTTCTCACAAACCACACATGGATGCACTAGTGTCATTGCATGTCTGTTCTTTTCATGAACCACGGCCAGAGTCAGTGCATGTCTGTTCTTCTCACAAACCACATAAGGATACACCAGTGCCATTGAATGTGTGTTCTTTTCATGAACCACACCCAGTGTCATTGCATGTGTGTTCTTCTCATAAACAACACATGGATCCACTAGTGTCATTGCATGTCTGTTCTTTTCACAAACCACAGCTAGAATCATTGCATGTCTGTTCTTTCCACAAACCACATATGGATCCACCAATGTCACTGGATGTGTGTTCTTTTCATAAACCACAACTAGAGCCATTGCATGTCTGTTCTTTTCACAAACCGCAGCTAGAGTCATTTCATGTCTATTCTTTCCACAAACCACATATGGATCCACTAGTGTCATTGGATGAGTGTTCTTTTCATGAACCACACCAAGTGTCATTGCATGTGTTTTCTTCTCACAAACCACACATGGATCCACTAGTGTCATTGCATGTCTGCTCTTTTCATTAACCACAGCCAGAGTCATTGCATGTGTGTTTTCTCACCAACCACACATGGATCCACTAGTGTCATTGCATGTCTGTTCTTTTCATTAACCACAGCCATAGTTAGTGCATGTCTGTTCTTCTCACAAACCACATAAGGATACACCAGATGTCATTGGATGTGTGTTCTTTTCCTGAACCACACCCAGTGTCATTGCATGTGTGTTCTTCTCACAAACCACACATGGATCCACCAGTGTCATTGCATGTTTGTTCTTTTCACAAACCACAGCAAGAGTCATTGCATGTCTGTTCTTTCCACAAACCACATATGGATCCACCAGTGCCACTGGATGTGTGTTCTTTTCACAAACCACAACTAGAGTCATTGCATGTCTGTTCTTTTCACAAACCACAGCTAGAGTCATTGCATGTCTGTTCTTTCCACAAACCACATATGGATCCACCAGTGTCATTTGATGAGTGTTCTTTTCATGAACCACACCCAGTGTCATTGCATGTGTGTTCTTCTCACAAACCACACATGGATCCACCAGTGTCATTGCATGTCTGCTCTTTTCATTAACCACACCAAGTGTCATTGGATGTGTGTTCTTCTCACAAACGACACATGGATCCACTAGTGTCATTGCATGTGTCCTCTTTTAACAAACCACAGTTAGATACACTAGTGTCATTAGATGTGTGTTCTTTTCATGAACCACACCCAGTGTCATTGAATGTGTGTTCTTCTCACAAACCACACATGGATCCACTAGTGTCATTAAATGTTTGTTCTTTTCATGAACCACAACCAGAGTCATTGCATGTCTGTTCTTCTCACAAACCACATCAGGATACACCAATGTTGTTGGATGTGTGTTATTTTCATGAACCACACCCAGTGTCATTTCATGTGTGTTCTTCTCACAAACCACACATGGATCCACAAGTGTCATTGCATGTCTGTTCTTTTCACAAACCACAACTAGAGTCATTGCATGTCTATTCTTTGCACAAACCACATATGGATCCACCAGTGTCAAAGGATGTGTGTTCTTTTCACAAACCACAACTAGAGTCATTGCATGACTATTCTTTTCACAAACCACAGCTAGAGTCATTGCATGTCTGTTCGTTCCACATACCACATATGGATCCACCAGTGTCATTGGATGAGTGTTATTTTCATGAACCACACCCAGTGTCATTGCATGTGTGTTCTTCTCACAAACCACACATGGATCCACCAGTGTCATTGCATGTCTGCTCTTTTCATTAACCACAACCAGTGACATTCCATGTGTTTTCTTCTCACAAACCACACATGGATCCACCAGTGTCATTGCATGTGTGCTATTTTCACAAACCACATAAGGATACACAAGTATCATTGGATGTGTGTTCTTTTCATGAACCACACCCAGTGTCATTGCATGTGTGTTCTTCTCACAAACCACACATGGATCCACCAGTGTCATTGCATGTGTGTTCTTTTCATGAACCATAGCCATAGTCATTGCATGTGTGTTTTCTCACAAACCACATAAGGATACACCAGTGTTATTGCATGTCTGTTCTTTTCATGAACCACAGCCAGAGTTAGTGCATGTTTATTCTTCTCACAAACCACATAAGGATACACCAGATGTCATTGGATGTGTGTTCTTTTCATGAACCACACCCAGTTTCATTGCATGTGTGTTCTTCTCACAAACCACACATGGATCCAACAGTGTCATTTCATCTCAGTTCTTTTCACAAACCACAGCTAGAGTCATTGCATGTCTGTTCTTTCCACAAAGCACATATGGATCCACCAGTCTCATTGGATGAGTGTTCCTTTCATGAACCACACCCAGTGTCATTGCATGTGTTATCTTCTCACAAACCACACATGGATCCACTAGTGTCATTGCATGTCTGCTCTTTTCATTAACCACACCTAGTGTCATTGGATGTGTGTTCTTCTCACAAACGACACATGGATCCACTAGTGTCATTCCATTTGCGCTCTTTTCCCAAACCACAGTTAGATACACCAGTGTCACTGGATGTGTGTTCTTTTCATGAACCACACCTAGTGTCATTGCATGTGTGTTCTTCTCACAAACCACACCTAGATCCACCAGTGTCATTGAATCTGTGTTCTTTTCATGAACCACAGCCAGAGGCATTGCATGTGTGTTCTTCTCACAAATGTCTGTTCTTTTCATGAACCACAGCCAGAGTCATTGCATGTCTGTTCTTCTTACAAACCACATAAGGATACACCAGTGTCGTTGGATGTGTGTTCTTTTCATGAACCACACCTAGTGTCATTGCATGTGTGTTCTTCTCACAAACCACACATGGATCCACCAGTGTCATTGCATGTGTGCTGTTTTCACAAACCACATAAGGATACACCAGTGTCATTGGATGTGTGTTCTTTTCCTGAACCACACCCAGTGTCATTGTATGTGTGTTCTTCTCACAAACAATACATGGATCCACCAGTGTCATTGCATGTGTGTTCGTTTCATGAACCACAGCCAGAGTCATTGCATGTGTGTTCTTCTCACAAACCACACATGGATCCACTAGTATCATTGCATGTCTTTTCTTTTCATGAACCACAGCCAGAGTCAGTGCATGTCTGTTCTTCTCACAAACCACATAAGGATACACCAGTGCCATTGGATGTGTGTTCTTTTCATGAACCACACCCAGTGTCATTGCATGTGTGTTCTTCTCACAAACCACACATGGATCCACCAGTGTCATTGCATGTCTGTTCTTTTCACAAACCACATCTAGAATCATTGCATGTCTGTTCTTTCCACAAACCACATATGGATCCACCAATGTCACTGGATGTGTGTTCTTTTCATAAACCACAACTAGAGTCATTGCATGTCTGTTCTTTTCACAAACCACAGCTAGAGTCATTGCATGTCTGTTCTTTCCACAAACCACATATGGATCCACTAGTGTCATTGGATGAGTGTTCTTTTCATGAACCACACCAAGTGTCATTGCATGTGTTTTCTTCTCACAAACCACACATGGATCCACTAGTGTCATTGCATGTTTGCTCTTTTCATTAACCACAGCCAGAGTCATTGCATGTGTGTTTTCTCACCAACCACACATGGATCCAACAGTGTCATTGCATGTCTGTTCTTTTCATGAACCACAGCCATAGTTAGTTCATGTCTGTTCTTCTCACAAACCACATAAGGATACACCAGATGTCATTGGATGTGTGTTCTTTTCATGAACCACACCCAGTGGCATTGCATGTGTGTTCTTCTCACAAACCACACATGGATCCACCAGTGTCATTGCATGTTTGTTCTTTTTTCACAAACCACAACAAGAGTCAATGCATCTGTTCTTTCCACAAACCACATATGGATCCACCAGTGCCACTGGATGTGTGTTCTTTTCACAAACCACAACTAGAGTCATTGCATGTCTGTTCTTTTCACAAACCACAGCTAGATTCATTGCATGTCTGTTCTTTCCACAAACCACATATGGATCCACCAGTGTCATTTGATGAGTGTTCTTTTCATAAACCACACCCAGTGTCATTGCATATGTGTTCTTCTAACAAACCACACATGGATCCACCAGTGTCATTGCATGTCTACTCTTTTCATTAACCACACCCAATGTCATTGGATGTGTGTTCTTCTCACAAACGACACATGGATCCACTAGTGTCATTGCATGTGTGCTCTTTTAACAAACCACAGTTAGATACACTAGTGTCATTCGATGTGTGTTCTTTTCATGAACCACACCCAGTGTCATTGCATGTGTGTTCTTCTCACAAACCACACATGGATCCACCAGTGTCATTGCATCTGTGTTCTTTTCATGAACCACAGCCAAAGTCATTGCATGTGTGTTCTGCTCACAAACCACACATGGATCCACTAGTGTCATTAAATGTCTAATTTTTTCATGAACCACAGCCAGAGTCATTGCATGTCTGTTCTTCTCACAAACCACATAAGGATACACCAATGTTGTTGCATGTGTGTTATTTTCATGAACCACACCCAGTGTCATTTCATGTGTGTTCTTCTCACAAACCACACATGGATCCACAAGTGTCATTGCATGTCTGTTCTTTTCACAAACCACAACTAGAGTCATTGCATGACTATTCTTTTCACAAACCACAACTAGAGTCATTGCATGTATGTTCTTTCCACATACCACATATGGATCCACCAGTGTCATTGGATGAGTGTTATTTTCATGAACCACACCCAGTGTCATTGCATGTGTGTTCTTCTCACAAACCACACAGGGATCCACCAGTGTCATTGCATGTGTTTTCTTTTCATGAACCACAGCCAGAGTCATTGCATTTGTGTTTTCTCACAAACCACATAAGGATACACCAGTGTTATTGCATGTCTGTTCTTTTCATGAACCACAGCCAGAGTTAGTGCATGTTTATTCTTCTCACAAACCACATAAGGATACACCAGATGTCATTGGATGTGTGTTCTTTTCATGAACCACACCCAGTGTCATTGCATGTGTGTTCTTCTCACAAACCACACATGGATCCACCAGTGTCATTGCATCTCTGTTCTTTTCACAAACCACAGCTAGAGTCATTGCATGTCTGTTCTTTCCACAAACCACATATGGATCCACCAGTGTCATTGGATGAGTGTTCCTTTCATGAACCACACCCAGTGTCATTGCATGTGTTATCTTCTCACAAACCACACATGCATCCACCAGTGTCATTGCATGTCTGCTCTTTTCATTAACCACACCTAGTGTCATTGGATGTGTGTTCTTCTCACAAACCACTAGTGTCATTCCATTTGTCCTCTTTTCCCAAACCAGAGTTAGATACACCAGTGTCATTGGATGTGTGTTCTTTTCATGAACCACACCTAGTGTCATTGCATGTGTGTTCTTCTCACAAACCACACCTGGATCCACCAGTGTCATTGAATCTGTGTTCTTTTCATGAACCACAGCCAGAGGCATTGCATGTGTGTTCTTCTCACAAATCACACATGGATACACCAGTGTCATTGCATGTCTGTTATTTTCAACAACCACAGCCAGAGTCATTGCATGTCTGTTCTTCTTACAAACCACATAAGGATACACCAGTGTCGTTGCATGTGTGTTCTTTTCATGAACCACACCCAGTGTCATTGCATGTGTGTTCTTCTCACAAACCACACATGGATCCACCAGTGTCATTGCATGTCTGTTCTTTTCACAAACCACATATGGATCCACCAATTTCACTGCAGGTGTATTCTTTTTACAAAACACAACTAGAGTCATTGCATGTCTGTTCTTTTCACAAACCACAGCTAGAGTCATTGCATGTCTGTTCTTTCCACAAACCACATATGGATCCACCAGTGTCATTGGATGAGTGTTCTTTTCATGAACCACACCCAGTGTCATTATATGTGTGTTCTTCTCACACACAACACATGGATCCACGAGTGTCATTGCATGTCTGCTCTTTCCATTAACCACACCCAGTGTCATTGCATGTGTGTTCTTCTCACAAACCACATATGGATCCATCAGTGTCATTGCATGTGTCCTCTTTTCACAAACCACATAAGGATACACAAGTGTCATTAGATGTATGTTCTTTTCATGAACCACAGCCAGAGTCATTGCATGTGTGTTCTTCTCACAAACCACACATGGATCCACCAGTGTCATTGCATGTATGTTCTTTTCTTGAACCACATCTAGAGTCATTGTATGTCTATTCTTCCCACAAACCACATGAGGATACATCAGTGGCATTGGATATGTGTTCTTTTCATGCACCACACCCAGTGTCATTGCATGTGTGTTCTTCTCATAAACCTCACATGGATCCACCAGTGTCATTGCATGTCTATTCTTTTCACAAACCACAGCTAGGGTCATTGCATGTCTATTCTTTGCACAAACCACATATGGATCCACAGTGTCATTGGATAGGTGTTCTTTTCATGAACCAGACCCAGTGTCATTGCATGTCTGTTCTTTCCACAAACCACATATGGATCCACCAGAGTCACTGGATGTGTGTTCTTTTCACAAACCACAACTAGAGTCATTGCATGCCTGTTCTTTTCACAAACCAAAGCTAGAGTCATTGCATGTCTGTTCTTTCCACAAACCACATATGGATCCACCAGTGTCACTGGATGTGTGTTCTTTTCAGAAACCACAACTAGAGTCATTGCATGTCTGTTCTTTTCACAAACCACAGCTAGAGTCATTGCATGTATGTTCTTTCAACAAACCACATTTGGATCCACCAGTGTCATTGGATGACTGTTCTTTTCATGAACCATAGCCAGAGTCATTGCATGTCTGTTCTTTCCACAAACCACATATGGATCCACCAGTGTGATTGGATGTGTTTTCTTTTCATGAACCACACCCAGTGCCATTGTATGTGTGTTCTTCTCACAAACCACACATGGATCCACCAGTGTCATTGGATGTATGTTCTTTTCACAAACCAGAGATAGAGTCATTGCATGTATGTTCTTTCCACAAACCACATATGGATCCACTAGTGTCACTGGATGTGTGTTCTTTTCACAAACCACAACTAGAGTCATTGGATGTGTGTTCTTTTCATGAACCACATCCAGTGTCATTGCATGTGTGTTCTTCTCACAAACCACACATGGATCCGTCATTGTATGTGTGTTCTTCTCACAAACCACAAATGGATCCACCAGTGTCATTGGATGTATGTTCTTTTCACAAACCAGAGCTAGAGTCATTGCATTTATGTTCTTTCCACAAACCACATATGGATCCACCAGTGTCACTGGATGTGTGTTCTTTTCACAAACCACAACTAGTCATTGGATGTGTGTTCTTTTCATGAACCACACCCAGTGTCATTGCATGTGTGTTCTTCTCACAAACCACACATGGATCCACCAGTGTCATTGCATGTGTGTTCTTTTCATGAACCATAGCCAGAGTCATTGCATGTGTGTTCTTCTCACAAACCACACATGGATCCACTAGTGTCATTGCATGTTTGTTCTTTTCATGAACCACAACCAGATTTAGTGCATGTCTGTTCTTCTCACAAATCACATAAGGATACACTAGTGCCATTGGATGTGTGTTCTTTTCATGAACCACACCCAGTGTCATTGCATGTGTGTTCTTCTCACAAACCACACATGGATCTGCATGTCTGTTCTTTTCACAAACCACAGCTAGAGTCATTGCATGTCTGTTCTTTCCACAAACCACATATGGATCCACCAGTGTCCTTGGATGAGTGTTTTTTTTATGAACCACACCCAGTGTCATTGCATGTCTGTTCTTTTCACAAACCACAGCTAGAGTCATTGCATTTATGTTCTTTCCACAAACGACATATGGATCCACCAGTGTCATTGGATAAGTGTTCTTTTCATGAACCACACCTAGCGTCATTGCATGTGTGTTATTCTCACAAACCACACATGGATCCACCAGCGTTATTGCATGTCTGCTCTTTTCATTAACCACACCTAGTGTCATTGGATGTCTGTTCTTCTCACAAAGCACACATAGATCCACCAATGTCATTGCATGTGTGCTCTTTTCACAAACCACATAAGGATACACCAGTGTCATTGGATGTGTGTTCTTTCCCTGAACCGCACCCAGTGTCATTCCATGTTTGTTCTTCTCACAAACAACACATGGATCCACCAGTGTCATTGCATGTGTTTTCTTTTCATGAACCATAGCCAGAGTCATTGCATGTGTGTTCTTCTCACAAACCACACATGGATCCACTAGTGTCATTGCATGTCTGTTCTTTTCATGAACCACAGCCAGAGTTAGTGCATGTCTGTTCTTCTCACAAACCACATAAGGATACACCAGTTCCATTGGATCTGTGTTCTTTTCATCAACCACACCCAGTGTCATTGCATGTGTGTTCTTCTCACTAACCACACATGGATCCACCAGTGTCATTGCATGTCTGTTCTTTTCACAAACCACAGCTAGAATCATTGTATGTCTGTTCTTTCACAAACCACATATGGATCCACCAATGTCACTAGATATGTGTTCTTTTTAGAAACCACAACTAGAGTCCTTGCATGTCTGTTCTTTTCACAAACCACAGCTAGAGTCATTGCATGTCTGTTCTTTCCACAAACCACATATGGATCCACTAGTGTCATTGGATGAGTGTTCTTTTCATGAACCACACCAAGTGTCATTGCATGTGTTTTCTTCTCACAAACCACGCATGGATCCACCAGTGTCATTGCATGTCTGCTCTTTTAATTAACCACACCCAGTGTCATTGGATGTCTATTCTTCTCACAAAACACACACGGATCCACCAGTGTCATTGCATGTGTGCTCTTTTCAAAAACCACATAAGGATACACAAGTGTCATTAGATGTGTGTTTTTTTCATGAACAACACCCATTGTCATTGCATGTGTGTTCTTCTCACAAACCACACATGGATCCACTAGTGTCATTGCATGTGTGTTCTTTTCATGAACCACAGCCAGAGTCATTGCATGTGTGTTTTCTCACCAACCACACATGGATCCACCAGTGTCATTGCATGTCTGTTCTTTAATGAACCACAGCCATAGTTAGTGCATGTCTATTCTTCTCACAACCACATAAGGATACACCAGATGTCATTGGATGTGTGTTCTTTTCATGAACCACACCCAGTGTCATTGCATGTGTGTTCTTCTCACAAACCACACATGGATCCACGAGTGTCATTGCATGTCTGTTCTTTTCACAAACCACAACTAGAGTCATTGCATGTTTATTCTTTGCACAAACCACATATGGATCCACCAGTGTCAAAGGATGTGTGTTTTTTTCACAAACCACAACTAGAGTCATTGCATGTCTGTTCTTTTCACAAACCACAGCTAGAGTCATTGCATGTCTGTTCTTTCCACATACCACATATGGATCCACCAGTGTCATTGGATGAGTGTTCTTTTCATGAACCACACCCAGTGTCATTGCATGTGTGTTCTTCTCACA
This sequence comes from Avena insularis, assembly GCA_023614405.1. Classification (NCBI taxonomy): domain Eukaryota; kingdom Viridiplantae; phylum Streptophyta; class Magnoliopsida; order Poales; family Poaceae; genus Avena; species Avena insularis. The sequence continues at coordinate 41,472,503 of CM042692.1, read as the reverse complement.
AACCACACATGGATCCACCAGTGTCATTGCATGTCTGCTCTTTTCATTAACCACACCCAGTGTCATTGCATGTGTGTTTTCTCACAAACCACACATGGATCCACCAGTGTCATTGCATGTGTGCTATTTTCACAAACCACATAAGGATACACAAGTGTTATTAGATGTGTGTTCTTTTCATGAACCACACCCAGTGTCATTGCATGTGTGTTGTTCTCACAAGCCACACATGGATCCACCAGTGTCATTGCATGTGTGTAACACCCTCAAATCGGCCCTATGCAAGTTTTAGCCCTTTCCGCCAAACCCGCATAGAAACGATTCAAGGACGCCCACCAGGCACTTTCGTGCGGGTGGAAAACGAAGTAATACCATTACACAACAGTCCTCGATGGGACCCACAGAACGGATACATATACAACAACGACTCAACGAGTCAAGAATACAGATATAAAGTATAAAGATCCAAATCACCATGAAATCGATACAACGTTCGAGTACGGACAAGATGCAAATGGGGCTAAGAGCCCTGAAGAATAACCAATGGCGTCCATAACCCTGCCCAGGCCAAGCCGGAAGGGTAACCCTGCTAACGACGTCGATCTCAAACCTGCTAAAACAAAAGGGGTGTCGACAAAGGGAAAAGAAAAAGAGGCGTCGATGCGAGGCCATTACAGCGAGGCTAGAATTCGGCGGCTCTCGCCTACATAGGTATGGTGGACTGAAGCGGCGGCGCAACAGCACTAAACAACCTATAGAGACTCAGTAAAACTGGCGGCTATTAGAGAGGGATAAGAAAGACCTACTCGGATCCAACCTGATAGTAACACCGATCATACCCATCCTGGTATTTCCCCTCGAGACCAAACGAGAAAGTCAAACCGAGGAACTCACACAGTTGACAGTTTTATTCATTCCATTATAGTTGCAGCACTTACTAGTCAGATATAGATATCATGAGTCATCCTGATAGCATAAGTAGTGGGCAGTTTTAGTTAGCATTCGTTGTAGTTGGAACATTTACTAGTCAGATATAATTGTCCTGAGGAATCCCAAAACCCAGCATTTGTTGACACTTTTATCACATTCCATTGGAGTTGCAATACTTACTAGGCAGATATAACAAAACAACCCAGGTCCACCAGTGGTTGGCATTTTTAATATTCATTCCGTTATAGTGAAGCTGATTACTAGTCAGATATATTAAGTCAAATTTATAGCACTACTTTAGTTATGCTTGTCTATGATCGAGATACTGTGCTCCAAGTCGTCCATAACCGCGGACACGGCTTTTAGAAAGTTTTACCCTGCAGGGGTGCACAAATAGCAACACACACTCGATCAACCTCGGAAAAACCAACTCAAAACCCAACAAGGCATTCACGACAAAGCGATCACAGGATTCATAAAATATTTCAGGGGGGCACCCCACTAAGCTACCCGCAACAAAGTTGGCGGCTCGAACGGACCGGGGTTTGCGTCAATGGCAGTAAACGATGGTAACCGAAAGTGTGGTGGGCTTGTCGATACCGCGAAAACACTCCATAATCCTAAGCGATACAGGTGCTCCACGCACAATCTTAAATAAAGCAGTAAAGCATGGCATAAGTACAGGATAGTAATAAAGCCCCAAACTATTTGTGGCCCCAAGAAATAGAAATGAATCAAGCTCTGGCTCAGGGGGGTCCATAAGGCCTCCCGGATGTGGATAGTGCGAATAGTCAAGGAACAGGTATCAAGTACTCGGGGTCCTACGGGACACAAGTGAGCATGGAAGAACCAAATAACATCTATTGCCCACCGATGCCTCTGCATTAGTTATATCTAGCATTTTAATAGTTGTATTTAAAGCCATGATCATCTCCACCATAAACATCTGCCAGCATTCCAACAACTATGGTACTCGACAACACGAGGTCGCACCTGAGCAAGCAACTACGACTCGCAAGGCCAGCTATCTACCAAACACAGGTAATAGGCGGTGTCCAAGGCAATATAAAGGCTGCACGGGATATATCGGGTACGGAACACTAAAGCATCGCAACGCGGATAGCAATAGATCAACATGAGGAAGTCAAGACTATAAATGCAAAATAGGTAGAAGGGGAAGGGATGCTCGCCTGGGAAACACTGCCGAAGGATCATATCCGGAGAACTTGTCGATACTCGCATCCACTCATCGGCCTAATCCACGAAGAAGCAAACACTAAAAGAAACACCGGATGCACTATTTAATACGATGGCAGAAGATCCGACATGCTTATGATATGATGCATGGCATGGCACAGATACGGTGTGATTAGGCAGTATTAAGCGGAACTGGGGTCCCGCCAATTAATGAAACGGTTCAAGTTATTTAACAAACCCGCAATTTAAATGTTGTATTAACAAAGCAAAGCATGGCATCGGTTCGCTACACAAATTTAAATGGGGCCAATATGAGACTAGAAAAGCCTGCATATAGTCTCCATATTTAATTTAGGTGAATTCCTATTCAACCCAAACCACATAATAATATGTATGCGAGCATGTACAGTTTAGTATGCAACAAGTTATAGGTCATTTATAAAAAAATAGGGTAGGGGTTGGACCTCACGAGTTGAATCGAAGAGGCGGATAAAACGAGCTTCAAGTTGAAGTTGGAGGGCCGGAAGTAATACGGAAGTAATCGATGTCGAGAAGAAAATCTTGTTAGAGGGGCATTGATGTCGGATGGCACGATCCGGTGCGGCAAGACAGAATGGATCCGAACTTGTTAAAGAGAAGCTTAGTCGGTAGCAGAATAGACCGGACATGTCAAAATAGAAGAAGTCGAAGCTGGAGCCCATGCAAACATATTGTCGAACAGGTGTCAGGCATGTGGCCACAGACACGAACGGACGAACGACATGGCTTGAAGAAACAGACGCTGGAGTCGATGCAGCATGGCCTCCTGAACACTCAGTAGAACAAACAAGCAGAAACTTCTCAATTGCGTCAGATCGAGGCAAGGACAAAAGGCCCGTCGGCCGGATTAGGCACGGTCTGAAACGTATACAGAGGACTACGCATGCGTGCGAGTGAAGAAGTGTGGGTGGCCTAGCTCTTGATTGTTGCGAAGGGGCAAGGCGGCGACTCGGCGCTGTCACAAGCGAAGAGATGTAGCGAGCTGGGCGCGCGTTCTGCTGCTGATGTTGGCGTGAGGAGACAAGACAGCGGCGATGTGGAGCAGAGCTACAACTTCTGCTGGCTACGAATTGGGGCAGGCCCATGGGGATCTGATGGAGTGGGGTATGTGGAGTTGCTGGTGCTCGTCTCGAGCATGCAGGGATCAGGCGACGGGGTGGGATCTGGTGATCCTGGTGCGGGGAATTGAACTGAAGCATAAGCATGGACAGGAAAAAGAAATGGCGCGGGGCCGATCCATGGACATATACATGCTCGTGTAAGCAGTTAATCTGGAGTACTACTTAGATGCTACAGATTGGATGAGAAGCGAGCAAACACTGACCCCCCATAAAAGGAAATTAGACGCGTCGGCGGAGGGGATGAGCAGGGGCGATCGATCTGGAATTTTTAGATCTCAGATTTAGGGGGAAAATGGAGGCTAGGGTTTGGGAAGGATAAAGAGGGGGATTGGACTATTTATCTAGTCCAAAGTAGACTAGATGGGGCTAGTTTTGGGCTAAAATTTTAGACGGACTTTTAGCCTAGTTTTATTTTTTAGAAAAATAACAAAACATTTTGTGGTCACGCCTAATGACCAGAAAGAATATTATAATTTTTAATTTGAAATAAGAAAAGGAGGATGAATTTATTTGTATTAAACCATACGAGTATATAAGAAGAGAAATAGGGAGTAACAAAAATAATTTTAGCAATATGCAACATGATGGCAAGGTCGTGTAGCAAGATCAAAAGAACCCACACGGTACATGCAAATTTTAGAGAAATCGGAGAATAGGCACTAGAATAATAAGAATGTCAATATTGAATGGTTCCACATATTTTCAAATGGGTTTGATTCAAAAAATCATAAGTCAAATAGAAAGAACCCATATATATCCAATATGTGGTAGAATTAGAATAGATCATATGCTAAGATTTGGTGGAATGGATCCACACATGAGCATATGAGTAGAATTAAATCCAAACCAAAAGAAAGGATCCCATATGCACCATATGTGGTGTAATTATAGCATGATTATGGACAATGAATAGTGGCTTGTTAGTGATGGAATGAATCGAAGAGATATGCCCCCAACTCAATTTGGGCATTTGACAATATATCTAGCAAGACTCCAAATAATGCAAAATAGACATTATGGTTCCATCGCACATGACACCATCTAGAGATAGAATAGAGAGAGAGGCTAAAATAGCCAGAGGCAAAACCAAAGATCAAATTCAAATATCAAGACCCAAGTATAAGTGAAACAATTTAAATGCAACAATTTAATTTTATGTTCCATGCAATGTGGCATGATGAACAGGGTGATGCATGATGATGTCATGATCATGCAAGAAAAGAAAATATCAAGCGATTTTCTAGTAGTGGTTTTACCGGGGTGCTACAATGTGTGTTCTTTTCATGAACCACAGCCAGAGTCATTGCATGTGTGTTTTTCACCAACCACACATGGATCCACCAGTGTCATTCCATGTCTGTTCTTTTCATGAACCACAACCATAGTTAGTGCATGTCTGTTCTTCTCACAAACCACATAAGAATACACTAGATGTCATTGGATGTGTGTTCTTTTCATGAACCACACCCAGTGTCATTGCATGTGTGTTCTTCTCACAAACCACACATGGATCCACCAGTGTCATTGCATGTTTGTTCTTTTCACAAACCACAGCAAGAGTCATTGCATGTCTGTTCTTTCCACAAACCACATATGGATCCACCAGTGCCACTGGATGTGTGTTCTTTTCACAAACCACAACTAGAGTCATTGCATGTCTGTTCTTTTCACAAACCACAGCTAGAGTCATTGCATGTCTGTTCTTTCCACAAACCACATATGGATCCACCAGTGTCATTGGATGAGTGTTCTTTTCATGAACCACACCCAGTGTCATTGCATGTGTGTTCTTCTCACAAACCACACATGGATCCACCAGTGTCATTGCATGTCTGCTCTTTTCATTAACCACACCCAATGTCATTGGATGTGTGTTCTTCTCACAAATGACACATGGATCCACTAGTGTTATTGCATGTGTGCTCTTTTAACAAACCACAGTTAGATACACTAGTGTCATTGGATGTGTGTTCTTCTCATGAACCACACCTAGTGTCATTGCATGTGTGTTCTTCTCACAAACTACACATGGATCCACTAGTGTCATTGCATCTGTGTTCTTTTCATGAACCACAGCCAGAGTCATTGCATGTGTATTCTTCTCACAAACCACACATGGATCCACTAGTGTCATTAAATGTCTGTTCTTTTCATGAACCACAGCCAGAGTCATTGCATGTCTGTTCTTCTCACAAACCACATAAGGATACACCAATGTTGTTGGATGTGTGTTATTTTCATGAACCACACCCAGTGTCATTGCATGTGTGTTCTTCTCACAAACCACACATGGATCCACTAGTGTCATTGCATGTCTGTTCTTTTCACAAACCACAACTAGAGTCATTGCATGTCTATTCTTTGCACAAACCACATATGGATCCACCAGTGTCAAAGGATGTGTGTTCTTTTCACAAACCACAACTAGAGTCATTGCATGTATGTTCTTTTCACAAACCACAGCTAGAGTCATTGCATGTGTGTTCTTTCCACATACCACATATGGATCCACCAGTGTCATTGGATGAGTGTTCTTTTCATGAACCACACCCAGTGTCATTGCATGTGTGTTCTTGTCACAAACCACACATGGATCCACCAGTGTCATTGCATGTCTGATCTTTTCATTAACCACACCCAGTGTCATTGCATGTGTGTTCTTCTCACAAACCACACATGGATCCACAAGTGTCATTGCATGTGTGCTATTTTCACAAACCACATAAGGATACACAAGTGTCATTGGATGTGTGTTCTTTTCATGAACCACACCCAGTGTCATTGCATGTGTTTTCCTCTCACAAACCACACATGGATCCACCAGTGTCATTGCATGTGTGTTCTTTTCATGAACCACAGCCAGAGTCATTACATGCGTGTTTTCTCACAAACCACATAAGGATACACTAGTGTTATTGCATGTCTGTTCTTTTCATGAACCACAGTCCGAGTTAGTGCATGTCTATTCATCTCACAAACCACATAAGGATACACCAGATGTCATTGGATGTGTGTTCTTTTCATGAACCACACCCAGGGTCATTGCATGTGTGTTCTTCTCACAAACCACACATGGATCCACTAGTGTCATTGTATCTCCGTTCTTTTCACAAACCACAGCTAGAGTCATTGCATGTTTGTTCTTTCCACAAACCACATATGGATCCACCAGTGTCATTGGATGAGCGTTCCTTTCATGAACCACACCCAGTGTCATTGCATGTGTTATCTTCTCACAAACCACACATGGATCCACTAGTGTCATTGCATGTCTACTCTTTTCATTAACCACACCCAGTGTCATTGGATGTGTGTTCTACTCACAAACGACACATGGATCCACTAGTGTCATTCCATTTGTGCTCTTTTCACAAACCACAGTTAGATACACCAGTGTCATTGGATGTGTGTTCTTTTCATGAACCACACCCAGTGTCATTGCATGTGTATTCTTCTCACAAACCACACTTGGATCCACCAGTGTCATTGAATCTGTGTTCTTTTCATGAACCACAGCCAGAGTCATTGCATGTGTGTTCTTCTCACAAACCACACATGGATCCACCAGTGTCATTGCATGTCTGTTCTTTTCAAGAACCACAGCCAGAGTCATTGCATGTCTGTTCTTTCTTACAAACCACATAAGGATACACCAGTGTCGTTGGATGTGTGTTCTTTTCATGAACCACACTCAGTGTCATTGCATGTGTGTTCTTCCATAAACCACACATGGATCCGCCAGTGTCATTGCATGTCTGTTCTTTTCACAAACCACATATGGATCCACCAATGTCACTGGATGTGTGTTCTTTTCACAAACCACAACTAGAGTCATTGCATGTCTGTTCTTTTCACAAACCACAACTAGAGTCATTGCATGTATGTTCTTTCCACAAACCACATTTGGATCCACCAGTGTCATTGGATGAGTGTTCTTTTCATGAACCACACCCAGTGTCATTGCATGTGTATTCTTCTCACAAACCAAACATGGATCCACCAGTGTCATTGCATGTCTGCTCTTTTCATTAACCACACCCAGTGTCATTGCATGTGTGTTCTTCTCACAAACCACACATGGATCCACCAGTGCCATTGCATGTGTCCTCTTTTCACAAACCACATAAGGATACACAAGTGTCATTGGATGTGTGTTCTTTTCATGAACCACACCCTGTGTCATTGCATGTGTGTCCTTCTCACAAACCTCACATGGATCCACCAGTGTCACTGCATGTCTGTTCTTTTCACAAACCACAGCTAGGGTCATTGCATGTCTATTCTTTCCACAAACCACATATGGATCCACCAGTGTCATTGGATGAGTGTTCTTTTCATGAACCACACCCAGTGTCATTGCATGTTTGTTCTTTCCACAAACCACATATGGATCCACCAGAGTCACTGGTTGTGTGTTCTTTTCACAAACCACAACTAGAGTCATTGCATGCCTGTTGTTTTCACAAACCACAGCTAGAGTCATTGCACGTCTGTTCTTTCCACAAACCACATATGGATCCACCAGTGTCACTGGATGTGTGTTCTTTTCAGAAACCACAACTAGAGTCATTGCATGTCTGTTCTTTTCACAAACCACAGCTAGAGTCATTGCATGTATGTTCTTTCCACAAAAAACATTTGGATCCACCAGTGTCATTGGATGAGTGTTCTTTTCATGAACCACACCTAGTGTCATTGCATGTGTGTTCTTCTCACAAACCACACATGGATCCACCAGTGTCATTGCATGTCTGTTCTTTTCACAAACCACAACTAGAGTCATTGCATGTCTGTTCTTTCCACAAACCACATATGGGTCCACCAGTGTTACTGGATGTGTGTTCTTTTCACAAACCAGAGTTATATACACCCGTGTCATTGGATGTGTGTTCTTTTCATGAAGCACACCCAGTTTCATTGCATGTGTGTTCTTCTCAGAAACCACACATGGATCCACCAGTGTCATTGCATGTGTGTTCTTTACATGAACCACAACCAGAGTCATTGCATGTGTGTTCTTCTCGCAAACCACACATGGATCCACCAGTGTCATTGCATGTGTTTTTTTTTCATGAACTACAACCAGAGTCATTGCATGTCTGTTCTTCTCACGAACTACATAAGGATACACTAGTGTCATTGGATGTGTGTTCTTTTCATGAACCACACCCAGTGTCATTGCCTGTGTGTTCTTCTCACAAATCACACATGGATCCACCAGTGTCATTGCATGTCTGTTCTTTTCACAAACCATGCTAGAGTCATTGCATGTCTGTTCTTTCCACAAACCACATATGGATCCACTAGTGTCACTAGATGTGTGTTCTTTTCACAAACCACAACTAGAGTCATTGCATGTCTGTTCTTTTCACAAACCACAGCTAGAGTCATTGCATGTCTGTTCTTTCCACAAACCACATATGGATCCACCAGTGTCATTGGATGAGTGTTCTTTTCATGAACCACAACTAGAGTCATTGCATGTGTGTACTTCTCACAAACCACACATGGATCCACCAGTGTCATTGCATGTCTGTTCTTTTCATGAACCACAGCTAGAGTCATTGCATGTCTGTTATTCTCACAAACCACATAAGGATACACCAGTGTCATTGGATGTGTGTTCTTTTCATGAACCACACCCTGTGTCATTGCATGCGTGTTCTTCTCACAAACCACACATGGATCCACTAGTGTCATTGCATGTCTGCTCTTTTCATTAACCACACCAAGTGTCATTACATGTGTGGTCTTCTCACAAACCACACATGGATCCACTAGTGTCATTGCATGTGTGCTCTTTTCACAAACCACATAAGGATACACCAGTGTCATTGGATGTGTGTTCTTTTCATGAACCATAGCTAGAGTCATTGCATTTGTGTTCTTCTCACAAACCACACATGGATCCACCAGTGTCATTGCATGTCTGTTATTTTCATGAACCACAGCTAGAGTCATTGCATGTCTGTTTTTCTCACAAACCACATAAGGATACACCAGTGTCATTGGATGTGTGTTCTTTTCATGAACCACACCCAGTGTCATTGCATGTGTGTTCTTCGCACAAACCACACATGGATCTACTAGTGTCATTGCATGTGTGTTCTTTTCACAAACCACAGCTAGAGTCATTGCATGTTTGTTCTTTCCACAAACCACATATGGATCCACCAGTGTCACTGGATGTGTATTCTTTTCACAAACCACAACTAGAGTCATTGCATGTCTGTTCTTTTCACAAACCACAACTAGAGTCATTGCATGTCTGTTCTTTCCACAAACCACATATGGATCCACTAGTGTCATTGGATGTTCTTTTCATGAACCACACCCAGTGTCATTGCATGTGTGTTCTTCTAACAAACCACACATGGATCAACCAGTGTCATTGCATGTCTGCTCTTTTCATTAACCACACTCAGTGTCATTGGATGTCTGTTCTTCTCACAAACCACACATGGATCCACCAGTGTCATTGCATGTCTGTTCTTTTCACAAACCACATAAGGATACACCAGTGTCATTGGATGTGTGTTCTTTTCATGAACAACACCCACTGTCATTGCATGTGTGTTCTTCTCACAAACCACACATGGATCCACCAGTGTCATTGCATGTCTGTTCTTTTCACAAACCACAACTAGAGTCATTGCATGTCTGTTCTTTCCACAAACCACATATGGGTCCACCAGTGTCACTGGATGTGTGTTCTTTTCACAAACCACAACTAGACTTATTCCATGTCTCACTACTAGGAAACAGCTTATAGGTAGACAAGATATTCTGTGGCGCATATGTAAAACCGTGCGCCACGGATATGTATCAGTGGTGCACTAGTAAATATGCGCCATAGAAGTTTGGCAGTTCAGTGGCGCACGAAACCAATATGCGCCACAGAAGTCCAAACTTCTGTGGCGCATATTTTCGTGTGCGCCACAGAAAGTGATGATTCTGTGGCGCATATAGATGTATGCGCCACAGAAAGTTGATGGGACCTAGCACCAAAAAATGGGGGAGAAACTTCTCTGGCGCATATGCCCATATGCGCCTCAGAAAGTGATGTTTCCGTGGCGCATATAGGTGTATGCGCCACAGAACATGCAAAAACAGATCCCACCCCTCTTTGTGGATCGCCTTTTTAGTTTTGTAAAAAATAAACAAAAATGATAGAAACTTCAAAAAAATAATTCCTTTGAGTTGTAGTTAGATTTTAGGGTATAGATCTAGACAAAATTGAAAAACATGAATTTTGATGTATTTTGCAAAAATAGGTCATGGCATGGTAAAACGGCTATAACTTTTGCATGTGATGTCAAAAAAAAATCTTTAACCTATCAAAATGACCGTCTCGAAATTTCCTATTTGATTTCAATGACCATCTTTGGTCGTTCTGAATTTTACAGAATCCCGAAATTCGAAAAGAGTAAAAAGTTATTAAGGGTAGAAGATTTTTTACTGCAAAAAAAAGGGGGGTGAAACTTCGGTGGCGCATTTCTCCCATATGCGCCATAGAAGTCTTGGGCGGGATTCAAATTTTGAATCCCTCAAGCGCCCTTCTCCATCTCTTTTTCCTTTTTCTCCCCTCCCCACTTTTTCTCCCCTTCCCACTTCTTCTCCCCTCCCCACTTCTTCTCCCCTCCACACTTCTCCCCTTCTCCTCCCTCCTCCTTCTCCACTCTCCGGCAACCTCCACCACCAACTCCGGCGACCTCCTCCTCCTCCACCACCAACTCCAGCGACCTCCTCCTCCACCTCTACCTCCACCTCCTCCTCCTCCTCCACCACCACCAACTTCGGCGACCTCCTCCTCCTCCTCCACCACCAACAACTCTGGCGACCTCCTCCTCCTCCTCCACCACCAACTCTGGCGACCTCCTCCTCCTCCTCCACCAACAACTCTGGCGACCTCCTCCTAGCCCTCCTCCAGCCCACTAGCCACTAGCCACCAGCTGCCACCACCACCAGCCACCATCACCTCCGGCCAGATCTAGATCTGGCCCGTTTTTTTAAAAATTTGAAACGAACTTCTGTGGCACATATTGGCCATATGCACCACTGAAGTTTGAGATCTGGCCCACCTTTTTTTCAATTTTGGAAAAAAACTTATGTGGCACATATTGGCCATATGCGCCACTGAAGTTTGAGACTTCAGTGGCACATTTCAATATGCGCCACAGAAGATAGTTATCAGTGGCGAGGTAACAGTGGCGACTAAGATATGCGTCACGGATAGTGAAAAAAGGTGCGCCACTGATAAGTTGTTTCCTAGTAGTGTCTATTCTTTTCACAAACCACAACTAGAGTCATTGCATGTATGTTCTTTCCACAAACCACATATGGATCCACCAGTGTCATTGGATGAGCGTGCTTTTCATGAACCACACCAAGTGTCATTACATGTGTGTTCTTCTCACAAACCACACATGGATCCACTAGTGTCATTGCATGTCTTCTCTTTTCATTAACCACACCCAGTGTCATTGGATGTGTGTTCTTCTCGCAAACGACACATGGATCCACCAGTGTCATTACATGTGTGCTCTTTTCACAAACCACAGTTGGATACACCAGTGTCATTGGATGTGTGTTCTTTTCATGAACCACACCCAGTGTCATTGCATGTGTGTTCTTCTCACAAACCACACATGGATCCACCAATGTCATTGCATGTGTGTTCTTTTCATGAACCACAGCCAGATTCATTGCATGTGTGTTCTTCTCGTAAACCACACATGGATCCACCAGTGTTATTGCATGTATGTTCTTTTCATGAACCATAGCCAGAGTCATTGCATGTCTGTTCTTCTCACAAACCACATAAGGATACACTAGTGTCATTGGATGTGTGTTATTTTCATGAACCACATCCATAGTCATTGCATGTGTGTTCTTCTCACAAACCACACATGGATCCACCAGTGTCATTGCATGTCTGTTCTTTTCACAAACCACAGCTAGAATAATTGCATGTCTGTTCTTTCCACAAACCACATATGGATCCACCAGTGTCACTAGATGTGTGTTCTTTTCACAAACCACAACTAGAGTCATTGCATGTCTATTCTTTTCACAAACCACAGCTAGAGTCATTGCATGTCTGTTCTTTCCACAAACCACCTATGGATCCACCAGTGTCATTGGATGAGTGTTCTTTTCATGAACCATACCCAGTGTCATTGCATGTGTTTTCTTCTCACAAACCACATATGGATCCACAAGTGTCATTGCATGTCTGCTCTTTTCATTAACCGAACCCAGTGTCATTGGATGTCTGTTTTTCTCACAAACCACACATGGATCCACCAGAGTCATTGCATGTGCGCTCTTTTCACAAACCACATAAGGATACACCAGTGTCATTGGATGTGTGTTCTTTTCATGAACCACAACCAGTATCATTGCATGTGTGTTCTTCTCACAAACCACACATGGATCCACAGTGTCATTACATGTGTGTTCTTTTCATGAACCATAGCCAGAGTCATTGCATGTGTGTTCTTCTCAGAAACTAAACATGCATCCACCAGTGTCATTGGTTGTCTGTTATTTTCAAGAACCACAGCTAGAGTCATTGCATGTCTGTTATTCTCACAAATCACATAAGGATACACCAGTGTCATTGGATGTGTGTTCTTTTCATGAACCACACCTAGTGTCATTGCATGTGTGTTCTTCTCACAAACCACACATGGATCCACCAGTGTCATTGCATGTCTGTTCTTTTCACAAACCACAACTAGAGTCATTGCATGTCTGTTCTGTCCATAAACCACATATGGATCCAACAGAGTCACTGGATGTGTGTTCTTTTCACAAACCACAACAAGAGTCATTGCATGTCTGTTCTTTTCACAAAGCATAGCTAGAGTCATTGCATGTCTGTTCTTTCCACAAACCACATTTGGATCCACCAGTGCCATTGGATGAGTGTTCTTTTCATGAACCACACCCAGTGTCATTGCATGTGTGTTCTTCTCACAAACCACACATGGATCCACCAGTGTCATTGCATGTCTGCTCTTTTCATTAACCACACCTGGTGTCATTGCATGTGTGTTCTTCTCATGAACCACACATGGATATACCAGTGTCATTGCATGTGTGCTCTTTTCACAAACCGCATAAGGATACACCAGTGTCATTGGATGTGTGTTCTTTTCATGAACCACAACCAGAGTCATTGCATGTGTGTTCTTCTCACAAACCACACATGGATCCACCAGTGTCATTGCATGTCTGTTCTTTTCATGAACCACAACAAGAGTCACTGTATGTCTGTTCTTCTCACAAACCACATAAGGATACACCAGTGTCATTGGATGTGTGTTCTTTTCATGAACCACACCCAGTGTCATTGCATGTGTGTTTTCTCACAAACCACACATGTATCCACCAGTGTCATTGCATGTCTGTTCTTTTCACAAACCACAGCTAGGGTCATTGCATGTCTATTCTTTCCACAAACCACATATGGATCCACCAGTGTCATTGGATGAGTGTTCTTTTCGTGAACCACACCCAGTGTCATTGCATGTGTTTTCTTCTCACAAACCACACATGGATCCACTAGTGTCATTGCATGTCTGCTCTTTTCATTAACCACACCCAGTGTCATTGGATGTATATTCTTCTCACAAACCACACGTGGATCCACCAGAGTCTTTGCATGTGTGCTCTTTTCACAAACCACATAAGGATACAACAGTGTCAATGGATGTGTGTTCTTTTCATGAGCCACACCCAGTGTCGTTGCATATGTGTTCTTCTCACAAACCACACATGGATCCACCAGTGTCATTACAAATGTGTTCTTTTCATGAACCACAACTAGAGTCATTGCATGTGTGTACTTCTCACAAACCACACATGGATCCACCAGTGTCATTGCATGTCTGTTCTTTTCATGAACCACAGCTAGAGTCATTGCATGTCTGTTATTCTCACAAACCACATAAGGATACACCAGTGTCATTGGATGTGTGTTCTTTTCATGAACCACACCCAGTGTCATTGCATGTGTGTTATTCTCACAAACCACACATGGATACACCAGTGTCATTGCATGTCTTATCTTTTCACAAACCACAACTAGATTCATTGCATGTCTGTTCTTTCCACAAACTACATATGGATCCGCCAGAGTCACTAGATGTGTGTTCTTTTCACAAACCACAACTAGAGTTATTGCATGTATGTTCTTTTCACAAACCACAGCTAGAGTCATTGCATGTCTGTTCTTTCCACAAACCACATATGGATCCACCAGTGTCATTGGATGAGTGTTTTTTTCATGAACCACACTTAGTATCATTGCATGTGTGTTCTACTGACAAACCACACATGGATCCACCACTGTCATTGCATGTCTGCTCTTTTCATTAACCACACCCAGTGTCATTGCATGTGTGTTCTTCTCACAAACAACACATGGATCCACCAGTGTCATTGCATGTGTGCTCTTTTCACAAACCACATAAGGATACACAAGTGTCATTGGATGTGTGTTCTTTTCATGAACCACAGCCAGAGTCATTGCCTTTGTGTTCTTCTCACAAACCACACGTGGATCCACCAGTGTCATTGCATGTCTGTTCTTTTCATGAACCACAGCTAGAGTCATTGTATGTCTGTTCTTCTCACAAACCACGTAAGGATACACTAGTGTCATTGGATGTGTGTTCTTTTCATGAACCACACCCAGTGTCATTGCATGTGTGTTCTTCTCACAAACCACACATGGATCCACCAGTGTCATTGCATGTCTGTTCTTTTCACAAACCATAGCTAATGTCATTGCATGAACCACACCCAGGGTCATTGCATGTATATTCTTTCCACAAACCACATATGGATCCACTAGTGTCACTGAATGTGTGTTCTTTTCACAAACCACAACTAGAGTCATTAGATGTCTGTTCTTTTCACAAACCACATATAGAGTCATTGCATGTCTGTTCTTTCCACAAATCACATATGGATCCACCATTTTCATTGGATGAGTGTTCTTTTCATGAACCACACCCAGTGTCATTGCATGTGTGTTCTTCTCACAAACCACACATGAATCCACCAATGTCATTGCGTGTCTGCTCTTTTCATTAACCATACCCAGTGTCATTGCATGTGTCTTCTTCTCACAAACCACACATGGATCCACCAGTGTCATTGCATGTCTATTATTTTCATGAACCACAGCTAGAGTCATTGCATGTTTGTTCTTCTCATAAACCATATAAGGATACAACACTGTCATTGCATGTGTATTCTTTTAATAAACCACACCCAGTGTCATTGCATGTGTGTTCTTCTCACAAACCACAGATGGATCCACCAGTGTCATTGCATGTCTGTTCTTTTCACCAACCACAGCTAGAGTCATTGCATGTCTGTTCTTTCCACAAACCACATATGGATCCCCCAGAGTCACTGGATATCTGTTCTTTCCACAAACCACAACTAGAGTCATTGCATTTCTGCTCTTTTCAGAAACCATAGCTAGAGTCATTGCATGTCTCTTCTTTCCACAAACCACATATGGATCCACCAGTGTCATTGGATGAGTGTTCTTTTGATGAACCACAGCCAGTGGCATTGCATGTGTTTTCTTCTCACAAACCACACATGGATCCACTAGGGACATTGCATGTCTACTCTTTTAATTAACTACACCAGTGTCATTGGATGTATGTTCTTCTCACAAACCACACATGGATCCACCAGAGTCATTGCATGTGTGCTCTTTTCACAAACCACATAAGGATACACCAGTGTCATTGGATGTGTGTTATTTTCATGAACCACACCCAGTGTCATTGCATGTGTGTTCTTCTCACAAACCACACATGGATCCACCAGTGTCATTACATGTGTGTTCTTTTCATGAACCACAGCCAGAGTCATTGCATGTGTGTTATTCTCACAAACCACACATGGATCCACCAGTGTCATTGCATGTCTGTTCTTTTCATGAACCATAGCTAGAGTCATTGCATGTCTATTATTCTCACAAACCACATATGGATACACCAGTGTCATTGGATGTGTGTTCTTTTCATGAACCACACCCAGTGTCATTGCTTGTGTGTTATTCTCACAAACCACACATGGATACACCAGTGGCATTGCTTGTCTTATCTTTTCACAAACCACAACTAGAGTCATTGCATGTCTGTTCTTTCCACAAACTACATAAGGATCCGCCAGAGTCACTAGATGTGTGTTCTTTTCACAAACCACAACTAGAGTCATTGCATGTCTGTTCTTTTCACAAACCACAGCTAGAGTCATTGCATGTCTGTTCTTTCCACAAACCACATATGGATCCACCAGTGTCATTGGATGAGTGTTCTTTTGCTGAACCACACCTAGTATCATTGCATGTGTGTTCTACTCACAAACCACACATGGATCCACCACTGTCATTGCATGTCTGCTCTTTTCATTAACCACACCCAGTGTCATTGCATGTGTGTTCTTCTCAAAAACAACACATGGATCACCAGTGTCATTGCATGTGTGCTCTTTTCACAAACCACATAAGGATACACAAGTGTCATTGGATGTGTGTTCTTTTCATGAACCACAGCCAGAGTCATTGCCTTTGTGTTCTTCTCACAAACCACACGTGGATCCACCAGTGTCATTGCATGTTTGTTCTTTTCATGAACCATAGCTAGAGTCATTGTATGTCTGTTATTCTCACAAACCACATAAGGATACACTAGTGTCATTGGATGTGTGTTCTTTTCATGAACCACACCCAGTGTCATTGCATGTGTGTTCTTCTCACAAACCACACATGGATCCACCAGTGTCATTGCATGTCTCTTCTTTTCACAAACCATAGCTAGGGTCATTGCATGTCTATTCTTTCCACAAACTACATATGGATCCACCAGTGTCACTGAATGTGTGTTCTTTTCACAAACCACAACTAGAGTCATTAGATGTCTGTTCTTTTCACAAACCACACCTAGAGTCATTGCATGTCTGTTCTTTCCACAAATCACATATGGATCCACCATTGTCATTGGATGAGTGTTCTTTTCATGAACCACACCCAGTGTCATTGCATGTGTGTTCTTCTCACAAACCACACATGGATCCACCAGTGTCATTGCATGTCTGCTCTTTTCATTAACCATAACCAGTGTCATTGCATGTGTCTTCTTCTCACAAACCACACATGGATCCACAAGTGTCATTGCATGTCTGTTATTTTCATGAACCACAGCTAGAGTCATTGCATGTTTGTTCTTCTCACAAACCACATAAGGATACAACAGTGTCATTGTATGTGTATTCTTTTAATAAACCACACCCAGTGTCATTGCATGTGTGTTCTTCTCACAAACCACAGATGGATCCACCAGTGTCATTGCATGTGTATTCTTTTCACAAACCACAGCTAGAGTCATTGCATGTTTGTTCTTTCCACAAACCACATATGGATCCCCCAGAGTCACTGGATATCTGTTCTTTCCACAAACCACAACTAGAGTCATTGCATGTCTGCTCTTTTCACAAACCACAACTAGAGTCATTGCATGTCTCTTCTTTCCACAAACCACATATGGATCCACCAGTGTCATTGGATGAGTGTTATTTTGATGAACCACACCTAGTGTCATTGCATGTGTTTTCTTCTCACAAACCACACATGGATCCACTAGGGCCATTGCATGTCTGCTCTTTTAATTAACTACACCAGTGTCATTGGATGTATGTTCTTCTCACAAACCACACATGGATCCACCAGAGTCATTGCATGTGTGCTCTTTTCACAAACCACATAAGGATACACCAGTGTCATTGGATGTGTGTTATTTTCATGAACCACACCCAGTGTCATTGCATGTGTGTTCTTCTCACAAACCACACATGGATCCACCAGTGTCATTACATGTGTGTTCTTTTCATGAACCACAGCTAGAGTCATTGCATGTGTGTTCTTCTCACAAACCACACATGGATCCACCAGTGTCATTTCATGTCTGTTCTTTTCACAAACCACAACTAGAGTCATTGCATGTTTGTTCTTTCCATAAACCACATATGGATCCACCAGTGTCATTACAAATGTGTTCTTTTCATGAACCACAACCAGAGTCATTGCATGTGTGTACTTCTCACAAACCACAGCTAGAGTCATTGCATGCCTTTTCTTTCCACAAACCACATATGGATCCACCAGTGTCATTGGATGAGTGTTCTTTTCATGAACCACACCCAGTGTCATTGCATGTGTGTTCTGTTGGGTCCGCAGCATAGAAAACAAAAAATTTCCTACGGTGGGAACTACACGCCAAGATCTATCTACTAGGTACAAAGCAACGGGTGGACATACATCCAATGAGAACTTACCCTCGTAGACAACGAGCTTTGTTAACGAGTAGGAACTCGTGGTTGATGTAGTCGTACACTTGTCGATCTCAAGATCGTGAGGAAGTCCGAGCGCCGCAACTCAGCAGCGCATCCACACTCGCACACATGTTCAAGCCACCGGACAACCTCCACCTCCTCGCTCCAGCGATCCAGCGGAAGCAACAACTCCTTATAGACGAAATGCCACCGGGAACATGTATCTCGCTAATCCGAGACCATGGGGGAATAATTCTAGAGGGGGAGAGAGATCCTTCACAAGGAGGTGTGAGGATGAAGGAGGCAATGGGTGGCCTTTTATAGGAGGAGGGGGGTGCCCCTTCTCTCCATGGCCGGCGCATGGGGGGGTGACCCCTCACCTCCCCCATTCATGTGGTGGTAACCCCTCCACATTAAAATGCCTCTTCACATTCCCTTTTAAAGCTCCACTTTAAATGCTTTAAATTTCTCCAAATTTAATGGTCTCTCATTTAATAAAACTCTTTTTATTAAATTTATTCAGAATTTTGTTAATTACTTTAATTAACAAACATTCATATATAGCCCCTTGCAATATTTCAATATCACATGCAGAACCACCTTCTGCAATTTCACCCGAAACAATTTCCGGTTTCTATTGAAACAATTCTTGCGCTTTGCAATTCTTTCGTCTGAAACATATGTGCTCCAAAATGGTGTTTGGTAACTCTTAAGTGTGCCACCCTACGGTTCGCGAATAATGCGGACATGATCGAGACCCTTCTCCGATCAATAATCAGCGGGACTGGAGATCCGTCATCGACTCCTACACATTCAACGATGACTCCTGTGATCATGAGAACCTTTTAACGCTTGTAACTAAATCCCTTTGTCTCTCGATATATTACATGTCCGAGATTCGATCATCGGTATCTCCATACCTAGTTTGATCTCGGTACCGACATGTACTCTTTTCTCGTTCCCGTGATATAACATTCTAGTGATCACATCACTTGCTTGCAAGCTATCCTAATGTGATATCACCGAGAGGGCCCAGAGTATATCTATCCGTCATCTGGATTGACAAATTGCACTATTGATCCATGAGCCTCAACATAACACCTTCGTAGTACTGAACCCATCTTTATAGTCACCCTGTTACGGTGTGACGTTTGATGTTATCAAGATACTCTTCCGGTGTTAGCAATTAACATGATCTCATGGTCTAAGGATAAAGATTACTTCGTATGATGTTATAGCAATATAAACATAATGACTTGATCGTAATGCTATACTTCGGATGAATGTTCATCACATCATTCCACCAATGGTGTGACCTTGTTATTAACAACATCCAATGTCCATGATTAGGAAACGTTGATCATCCTGTTAATCAACAAGCTAGTCTATAAGAGAGGCATGACTAGGAACCCTTTTTTTATTAAACACACATGTATTGATGTTTCTGAATCAATACATTTCTAGCATGTAAAATAAACATCTATCATATATAAGGAATATAAAATAACAACTTTATTATTGCCTCTCAGGGCATATTTCCTTCAGTCTCCCACTTGCACTAGAGACAATAATATAGTTCACATAGTGATAAATCTAACACCCATGGAGTTCTGGTGTTGATCATGTTTTGCCCTAGGGAGAACTTTAGTCAATGGATCTGCTACATTTAGGTCCGTATGTACTTTACAAATCTTTATATCTCCATCCTTGACATGCTCGCGGATGGAGTGAAATCGGTGCTTAATATGTTTGGAATTCTTGTGAGACCTTGGTTCCTTTGTGTTGGCTATGGCTCCATTGTTGTCACAATAGATCACCATCGGGTCCAACGCACTGGGAACCACACCCAGTTCCGTAATGAACTCTTTCATCCAAACTGCCTCCTGCGCCGCTTCTGAAGCAGCAACATATTCCGCCTCCGTTGTTGATCCAGCCACCACAGGTTGTTTGGAACTCCTCCAACTAACTGCTACTCCGTTCAAGAGAAATACGTATCCGGATTGAGACTTAGATTCATCCGGATCGGTGTCAAAGCTAGCATCAACATAACACTTAGCGACTAGCTCTTCTTCACCTCCGTATATGAGAAACATATCCTTAGTTCTTCTCAAGTACTTGAGGATGTTCTTTACCACTATCCAGTTGTTCAACTCGGATCAGATTGGTACCTACTAGTCAAACTAATAGCATGTGCCACATCCGTCTTGTACATAGCATGGCATACATAATAGAGTCAATGGCGAGGCATAGGGATCTTATCCATCATCTCTCTTTCTTCCCCAGAGGACTTTGAGTCTTACTCAATGTCTTGCCTTGCAACATAGGTAAGAACCCCTTACTTTCGTCCATATTAAACTTTTTTAATATCTTATCAAGGTATGTACTCTGCGATAGCCCAATTAGGCGCCTTGATCTATCTCTATAGATTTAAATGCCTAATATATATGACGCTTCACCAAGGTCTTTCATCGAAAATTTGCTGTTTAGATAACTTTTAACACTGTTTAAAAGATCTATATTATTTCCAATCAATAATATGTCATCCACATATAATATCAGAAATGCCACATTGCTCCCACTCACTTTCTTGTAAATACAAGCCTCTCCATAAGTTTGGACAAATCCAAACTCTTTGATCACCTCATCAAAGCGGAGATTCCAAGTTCGTGATGCTTGCTTCAGTCCATAGATGGATCGCTGAAGTTTGCACTCCTTATTAGCATCCTTAGGATCGACAAAACCCTTAGGTTGTATCATATACAACTCTTCTTCAATCGTACCATTGAGGAATGCAGTTTTGACATCCATCTGCCATATTTCATAATCGAAATATGCAGCAATTGCTAACATAATCCTAACCGATTTAAGCATCGCTACGGGAGAGAATGTCTCATCGTAGTCAACTCCTTGAATTTGTCGAAACCCCTTTGCGACAAGTCGAGCCTTATAGATGGTTACATTACCATCAGCATCAGTTTTCCTTTTGAAAATCCATTTATTCTCAACGGTCTTTCGGTCGTGAGGTAAGTCCACCAAGTTCCAAACTTGGTTCTCGTACATGGATTCCATCTCGGATTTCATGGCTTCTATCCATTTGTTGGAATCCGGGCTCATCATCGCTTCTTCATACGTCGCAGGGTCATCCATTTCATCAACCATGAAATTCACAGGATTGCCGACAGCTCAGAGCTGCATGTGTCCTGCTTGACTGCGAGGTTCTAGAGTGTCCTCTTCAAGTTTCATGATCATTATCATTAGCTCTCTTCATCGTGTGAAGTCAACTCAAACAACTTCGGTGTGCCACTCGCCATTCCATGAAGAGAAGGTTCAATAACCTCTTCGAGTTCTACCTTCCGACTATTCACACCTTTCGTGGGAAACTCCTTCTCAAGAAAGGATCCATTCTTGGCAACAAAAACCTTGCCCTAGGATTTGTGATAGAAGGTATACCCAATTGTTTCCTTAGGGTATCCTATGAAGACGCATTTTTCCGCTTTGGGTTCGAGTTTATCCGGTTGAAGTTTCTTCACATAAACATCGCATCCCCAAACCTTCAGAAATGACAGCTTAGGTTTCTTTCCAAACCATAATTCATACGGTGTCGTGTCAACGGAATTAGATGGTGCCCGATTTAAAGTGAATGCAGCTGTTTCCAGTGCATAACCCCAAAATGACAGAGGTAAGTCAGTCAGAGACATCATAGATCAAACCATATCCAATAAGGTATGATTACGATGTTCCGACACACCATTACGTTGTGGTGTTCCGGCAGGCGTGAGTTGTGAAACTATTCCACACTCTTTCATGTGTGTGCTAAACTCGTAACTTAGATACTCTCCTCCACGGTCAGACCGTAGAAACTTGATCATTCTATTACAATGATTTTCCACTTCATTCTGAAATTCTTTGAACTTTTCAAAAGGTTCAGACTTGTGTTTCATCAAATAGATATACCCATATCTACTCAAATCATCCGTGAAAGTAACAAAATAACAATATCCACCTCGCGCCGACACACTCATTGGTCCACACATATCAGTATGTATGATTTCCAATAGATCTGTCGCCCGTTCCATTGAACCGGAAAACGGCATTCTAGTCATCTTTCCCATAAGGCATGGCTCACATGTATCAAATGATTCAAAATCAAGTGATTCCAAAAGTCCATCAGAATTGAGTTTCTTCATGCGTTTGACGCCAATATGACCTAGACGGCAGTGCCACATATATGCAGACATATCATCATCAAGTTTAATATTTTTAGCATTAACATTATGAATGTGCGTAATATTACTATCGAGATCCAATAGAAATAAACCATTCAACATAGGTGCATGACCATAAAAGATATCATTCTTATAAATCGAACAACCATTGTTCTTAGATTTAAAGGAATGACCACTTTGCATCAAACACGATCCAGATACAATGTTCATGCTCAGTGCAGGCACCAAATAACAATTATTTAGGTTTATAACTAATCCCGATGGCAAATAGAGAGGTAGCGCCCGACGGCGATCACATCAACTCTTGATCCATTGCCAAGCATCCTCGACCTCATCCCTTTCTAGGTGTCGCTTGTTCCAGAGCCCTCAACCGAGTTACATATATTAGCAACCGATCCGTATCAAATACCCAGATGCTACTGCGAGTACTAGTCAAGTACACATCAATAACATGTATATCACATATACCTTTGTTTGCCTTGCTGGACTTCTTGTCCGCCAAATACTTGGGGCAGTTGCGCTTCCAATGGCCAGTCCCCTTGCAATAGTAGCACTCGGTGTCAGACTTAGGGCCAGCCCGGGGTTCCTTTTCAGGCGTGGCAACAGACTTGCCACCCTTCTTTCCCTTGTGCTTGCCTTTCTTGTCCTTCTTGAAACCGGTGGTCCTATTGATCATCAACACTTGATGTTCTTTCCTAATCTCCACTTCTGCAGTCTTAAGCATTGATAGAAGCTCGGGAAGAGACTTCTTCATGCCCTGCATATTATAGTTCATCACGAAGCTCTTGTAGCTAGGTGGCAGAGATTGGAGAACACGATGTATGCCTAAGTCAATGGGAATCGTTATTCCCAAGGACACGAGCTTATCGGCGTAACCAGACATTTTGAGTACGTGCTCACTAACAGAGATGTTTTCCTCCATCATGCAACTAAAGAACTTTTTTGTAGCATTATAACTCTCTACGGCAGCATGGGTATCGAAAATCATTTTCAATTCTCCCATGGTATCAAAGGCATTGCCATTTTCGAAACGCTTTCGAAGTTCTGGCTCTAGCACATACAGTATGCCGCAATGAACTAAGTTGTGGTCCTCCTGACGAGTTACATAAACATTCTTTTCCTCGTCAGGGGCATTAGGAGCTGGTGGGGGGCCTAGCGGCGCATCTAGCACATATTGCTTTTGTGCAGCAGTGAGGAGAATCCTCAAATTCATAGCCCAGTTGGTGAAGTTGCTACCATTCGCAGCAAGTTTCTCTTTCTCCATGAACACATTGAAATTAAAAGCAGGTGGTGCCATCTACAACAGAATTTGTAAAGTTTATTTAGACTAAGTTTATGATAGATTGAGTTCAACTAATCCAAATTACTAATGAACTCCCACTAAAAAACGACATCCCTCGTGTCCTTTTGGTGATTACATGAACCAAATCCACTATACCAAGTCCGATCATCACGTGAGTTGATATAGCTTCAAAGGTGAGCATCTATATGGGCATCATATCAACCATATGACTCATGTTTAACCTTTCGGTCCGTGTTCCGAGGCCATGTCTGTACATGCTAGGCTCGCCAAGTAAGAACCTTAGTATTCGCGTGTGTAAAAATGTCTTACACCCATTCCTATGAAAGCGTAGATTCGAGTACACCCGATCATCACGTGATGTCTCGAAACACGATCCATAGAATGGTGCATACTCAAGGAAGAACACATTTTTATCATGATATATAAAAGAGGGATCATCTTATAATGCTATCAAACGCGCCAAACTAGCAGTATAAGATGCTAACATCTAATGTGTAAAGTGAGATGATATGGTCCATGCATTTGATCTCTATAACTTGCATCATGGTATGATCTCTATCATTCCTTTGTGTGTAAGGCCAAGGTCTATGGAACTTACACGTTGAGTGTGTTGTAAGAGTATCCACCATACATCTACTTACAACAATACCATATCAACACACTAGCCCAACAACGATCTAAACTAGACGCCTCTAATTTATCAATTGCAAGTTTTACGTGGCTTAGGGCTTTCGGAGATAGAACCGTTCTTACCTACGAACATGAACCACAATGAGGATAACTAAGTTATTAGCAACTCGTTGTAAATCAGATATTGACTATAGTAGGAGAGACAGACACCCGCCAGCCACTTATGCAAAACAAGTTGCATGTCAGTCGTGGAACCGGTCTCATGTACGATGACATGTAAGGTTGGTCCGGGCCGCTTCATCCGACTATGCCACCAATATCCAAAATACATAGAAGATGCAATAACATGATCATCATCGCCCACATATCAACCATATGTGTACTACCCGTGCTAAGCACCTACGCATAGATCAGGCTCTGATACCACTGTTGGGTCCGCAACATAGAAAACGAAAAATTTCCTACGGTGTGAACTACACGCCAAGATCTATCTACTAGGTATAAAGCAACGGGTGGACATACATACAACGAGAACTTACCCTCGTACACAATGAGCTTTGTTAACGAGTAGGAACTCGTGGTTGATGTAGTCGTACACTTGCCGATCTCAAGATCGTGAGGAAGTCCGAGCGCCGCAACTTAGCAGCGCATCCACACTCGCACACACGTTCAAGCCACCGGACAACCTCCACCTCCTCTCTCTAGCGATCCAGCGGAAGCAGCAACTCCTTCTAGACGAAATGCCACCAGGAACATGTATCTCGCTAATCCGAGACCATGGGGGAATAATTCTAGAGGGGGAGAGAGATCCTTCACAAGGAGGTGTGAGGACGAAGGAGGCAATGGGTGGCCTTTTATAGGAGGAGGGGGGTGCCCCCTCTATCCATGGCCGGCGCATGGTGGGTGACCCCTCACCTCCCCCATTCATGTGGTGGTAACCCCTCCACATTAAAATGCCTCTTCACATTCCCTTTTAAAGTCTCCACTTTAAATGCATTAAATTTCTCCAAATTTGATGCTCTCTCATTTAATAAAACTCTTTTTATTAAATTTATTCAGAATTTTGTTAATTACTTTAATTAAAAAACATTCACATATAGCCCCTTGCAATATTTCAATATCACATGCAGATCCACCTTCCTAATTTCACCCAAACAATTTCCGCTTTCTATTGAAACAATTCCACGCTTTGCAATTCTTTCGTTCAAACATATGTGCTCCAAAATGGTGTTCGTAACTCTTATGTGCCACCCTACGGTTCGCGAATAATGCGGACATGATCGAGACCCTTCTCCGATCAATAATCAGCTGGACACGGAGATCCGCATCTTGACTCCTACACATTCAACGATGACTCGTGATCGTGAGAACCTTTAACGCTTGTAACTAAATCCTTTGTCTCGATATATTACATGTCCGAGATTCGATCATCGGTATCTCCATACCTAGTTTGATCTCGCACCGACATGCACTCTTTTCTCGTTCCGTGATATAACATTCTAGTGATCACATCACTTGCTTGCAAGCTATCCTAATGTGATATCACCGAGGGCCCAGAGTATATCTATCCATCATCCGGATTGACAAATTCCACTCTTGATCCATGAGCCTCAACATAACACCTTCGTAATCGAACCCATCTTTATAGTCACCCTGTTACGGTGTGACGTTTGATGTTATCAAGATACTCTTCCGGTGTTAGCAATTAACATGATCTCATGGTCTAAGGATAAAGATTACTTCGTATGATGTTATAGCAATATAAACATAATGACTTGATCGTAATGCTATACTTTGGATGAATGTTCATCACATCATTCCACCAATGGTGTGACCTTGTTATTAACAACATCCAATGTCCATGATCAGGAAACCTTGATCGTCCTGTTAATCAACAAGCTAGTCTATAAGAGAGGCATGACTAGGAACCCTTTTTGTTTATTAAACACTCATGTATTGATGTTTCTGAATCAATACATTTCTAGCATGTAAAATAAACATCTATCATATATAAGTAATATATAATAAAAACTTTATTATTGCCTCTTAGGGCATATTTCCTTCATGTTCTTCTCACAAACCACACATGGATCCACCAGTGTCATTGCATATGTGTTCTTCTCACAAACCACACATGGATCTTATCATGGAAATGTCCACGATAGTCGCTGCAGTAGGCAGCGATTGATTGAATCAGGGGCGAGAGCTGGTGGCCATCTGCGGTGCGAGATGGGGGCGGATGCACATGGGTTTACCCAGGTTCGGCCCCCCGGAGGGTAAAGACCTACTCCTTCTAGATTAGATTATTGGAGAGCGAGTTATAGGGGTGGCGAGCTCGGCGTCTAAGGAGCGAGTCGCTTGAGGGGGTGTATGATGGAACGTAAGTCCTAAGGATACCCTAGGGAGGTTTATATATGAGTCACCTCGCTAGGGTTTACAAGTTACAACCGAACCAGATATGGATTCAGAGACTTTGACCTAATCCAACTAGGCTTCTGGTACGCTTCTGGGCTTCTAGTCTCCAGTCGTCGGGCCTTCATCTTAGTCGCATTCTAGTCGCCGTTATGCAGGCCCACTCGCGAGACCTTTTGGCCCAACCGGAACGTCCTGCTGGGTACACCCCAATCGACATATCCCCATCAGTAGTCCCCGAGGCCATCATCGAACTTGACGTAGGCGGTCATTTGGCAGTCGGAGTAGGCGAGTCCAATTTGGACGCCCAGTCGAATCGACAATGGACTCCACTGAAACCAAGGAAATTTTCCCCAGGCTCCCAGTCGCTGACCCGGCGAATGTCACGGCTGCCAAGTCGCTACTTCGGCGAATGGACAAGACTGATCGCTAGCGAGTGGAATGGAGGAGTTGGACCGTCAACCTAGTCAAACTATCCGTTGGATATTCCAACAGTAACTTCGGCGTAATTACCGCAGGTAACGGCTACCCCGAATTTGGCGGGTAGCGTTCCTCTATAAGGGGAGTGGCGAATCAGCTCCGCAGATCCTTCCCCGCATTCTTCATTCTCTCACATTCATTCTTTCTGCCTCCCTTCGATTCGATCATTCCGCACCGAGCGACTCCACATCCTTCCCAATGGCACCTCCCAAAGGCTCATGGGGAAAATCCAAGTGCACCACGGCCCAGCTCAAGTCCTTCGAGGCTGCCGGAGTCCTCCGTAAGGGGAACTGGCGGGTTCCCCCTCCCTCCGAGACCGAGCCGAAACCGTGAGCCAGCGAATTCATTTGTTTCCCCAGCAATCTAGAGAGAGGTCTGGGGTTTCCCACCTCGCTCTTCTTCCGGCGCTTCTGTGCGTATTACGCAATCAAGCCGTCGGATCTTGGCCCGCATAGCATCGAGCAGCTGGCGATCTTTGTCACCTTCTATGAGTGCTACCTCGGCTGTAGGTTGTATTTCCTGCTGTGGCTGGAGCTCTTCCATGGCCACATTGGGCGCGAGGCGTCCAGTGGCTTAATACTGGCGGCCGTCGGTGTCACATTCCAATTGAAGCCGAAGGCCAACTTCATCAAGCTCTTTCTGCCGAAGAAAGCCGCCAGCGAGTGGAAGAAGAGCTGGTTCTATGTGAAGGAATCCACTCCCTCCGGCGAGGTAGCGCTTCCCGAGTTCGTCGCCGAGAGGAGTGAGCCTCGCCGGCTGGCGCCGAAGAAGCTCCCTGAAGACCATAAGATGGCTATCGCGGAGATGATGGACCATATCCAGAGGTTGAAGGACTAGGGGTTGATTTCAATCAACCTTTACAACTGCTGGCTCGGGCGGCGTCTGATTCCGCTAGCAGCTCGGCCGCATTGGATGTACGAGTATAGCGGGAAGCACGACCCCTTCTGAACCAGCAAGGAGTCGTGGGAGACCAAAGATTACAAGGCCGCCCTGAAGAAGATTATTGACGCGGATTTCACCACCATATCGGTCGGGCTCGCCCCATACACTCCCGTGAAGAATGAAGCCCCCACAGTAAGTTTTCCTCCCAATCGCCATATCTGCAACATAACCCGTAATTGATTTGCTCGATACTCAGTGGTGGTCGTTTTCAGTTGTTTCAGGTACTAGAAGGTTGGCTTCCTCCGCTTGACGAAGAGGTTCCCCAAGAACTCGACGAAGTTTCAGAGGAAGGCTCCTCCGAAAGCGACGAGGAGGAGGAGGTTCCTGCCCTGGCGCCTGCAGCTTGCAAGACCCACATGCAGAAGCAGCGCGAGTTCGAGGCGAGTCATAGTCTCGATGAACGCGAAGGGGGCGACGAGATCGTGCAAGATCACACGTCTCGGCGCACAACCACGCTGGCAAAACCTGCGTGCAGACCAAAGTCGTCGGCAAAGAAGTTATCGTCGCCCTCGAAGTCGGCGGTGGTGTTTGAGTCTGACGATGACTCCGATGATGAAGATGCCACCGATTCTTCGCCCAAGATCCCCAAGGGTGCAATGCCAGAGAAGGGATTGGGGGACGAGGACACCGAGGCGGCGGTAGAGGTCCCTCTGGCTGCGATAGCGCCTGAAGATTCGAGGGACCCAAGCCCGGAGGCGGCTGAGGTCACGGCGTCGAGATCGCCGCAACCTTCACGGGTGGCCGCGTCTCCGGAGCCGTAAATTCCGGCGACCGCAGCCTCATCATCAAGGAAGCCCACAGTGTCATGGGCTTCAGATGTCTTTGAAAGGGGTCTCACGTGCAAGCTGGGCCTAGAGCTAGACAAACCCGCCCACATCAGCACCGGGCTGCGTGTTCTTCCGGTCGCTAAGTAAGTATTGGCCTTTCATTCCGAGTCATGTCTTGTTTTTGTATTGTCATTGTATTGACTGTGGAAGTTTGGGCAGATCTAGGGCCAAGAAGATTGGTCGTCCTTCAGTGGCGAAGATTCTGCCAGTCGCCACCATAGGAGAGGGCGACCTTCCCAAGAAGAGGAAACCTGTCGAAGATGCGGCAACCACGGAAGGCGCGAAGAGGCAGAAGGAGAGAGCCGACGATGCCGTGGCGATGGACAGCGCCGAGGAGTCCGATCACGCTGCAGTTGCCAAAGAAGTGGTGGCGGCGCGGTCGGAGCCAGTCGTGGTTGCGCCTGCAACGGAGGCGCTGGCCCTGACAACCAGTGCCCCGGCTAGGGCGTCGGCAACATTCCCGCGCTTCATGGCTAGGGGGTTTCCAGTCGTGGTGGACATCCAGTCTCCACAGAGCCCGGAGATCGTGGATGCAGACATTGGGTCCTGTCGTGGGCGCACTTCCTTCACGATCCCGTCGATTGACGCCGGAGAACTCCACAGGATGCTTGGCGCCGCCATTCAGGTACGTCGAGTCCCCAAGTTCCTAACTGCTGAATTTCAGCAACTAGGTACTAGTTTTCTTCTATTCTCCAGTCCCCGAGCTCCTAGTCGCTGAATTTCAGCGGCTAGGAACTGAACTTCTTTCTACTCTCCAGTCCCCGAGTTCTTAGTCGCTGAATGTCAGCGGCTAGGAACTAGATGTAGTTCTTGGTAAGTACTAAGTTTTGTTGTTTTTTTGTAGGGTTTGTAGAGGGAATCGACCGACCGACAGGCCGCAAGGGAGCTCTTGGAGCGGGATCTGTGCGTGGCACAGGAGGCGAACCGGCGACTCCAGAAAACTATTGGTAAGTACTTGCTTCTTTTTTCTTTTTCTCTTTCAGCTGTGAACTGTTGGTGTGTGACGTGTTGATGATTTCTCATTTAGATGGTCTATCGACTGCAATTTCCAAGGCCCGTCAAGGGTATGTTCCAGTCGCCGAGCTGGACGTGGCGAATGGGCGAATTGCCTCGCTCATGCATGACTTGGAGGAGGCGAAAACGGCCTCAATTTCCTCTAAGGACCGAGCGAAGGCTGCTGTCACTGCGGCTGAGGAGGAACGCAAGGCCACGGACTCGATCATCATGGGGCTGCAGAATCATCATGCCGCCTTGGAGAAGCATGTCACAGAGAACTGCCGCAAGCTTCTCGGTGAGTCTCCGTCTTTTGCTTAACTCGTTTGGCGAATCCCTGATTGGGGAAGTCCATAGTTTCACTGACGTCTGATTTTGCAGCTGTGATAGGGCAAAGCGACCCGGTGGTTCAGACCTTCAACGCCTCGCAATGCGTGACTGCCGTGGTGAACACGGGCACGACTTCAGCGTTATGTGTCCAAGCGGTCCTTCAAGGCATGTCCCCCACCGAGGTTATTCCTAGGGGGCTTACGGAAGTGTGGCGCTATCTGGAGGAGGCGCCCGTCATTGTGGAGTGGATGGCGCGCTCGACTTTCAGGCGTGGGGCCACCACGACATTGAGCTTGGGTCTCGCCCACTTCCCCGATGATTTCGACCTCGACGACATCACCAACGGCTACCCATCGGCGACTGGCACGATGGATATGTCAGAGGTGCTGAAGCTGACTGCCAAGGCTGCCCCTTTTGCTGATCGGGTGTTGGTGATGGGGGATCTTCTGCCATACCAGGAAACGGTATTGGCGCCTGGCGACCCCGAGCCGGAGCATCACGACATGAAGTCGGAACAACCCTTTCGGTCGGCGTTGTCGAAGTTGCTGACGACCTACCCGATGAACCCGTGGCAGCCTTTCGTTCGTATCAAGGGAGGTGGTGGTGCTTCTTCGTCAGGACCTGCAGAATAGATAGTATTGTTGGGCAGTTTGTAATATATGCCAAGTGGCGACTGTTGTAATGTGAGCAATATTTTGAGTAAGGGGAATCAATCGACTCGTATTGTGACCATAATCATGTGGTGTGTTTATTTTTGTTTGAGCGAGTCCCCGAGCGCGTCCGCCCTTTAATGGGGTATAACTCGATTGTATACTTATGTGTTTCCTTTTGGTTGTGCATTGTTTTGTCCCTTGCGTCTTCTGAGGGGCGAGTCCCCGAGCGCGAGTGGGATTGTTTTGCAAGCGAGTCCCCAAGCGTAGTGCTTAGCCGTATTGGGCGCGTTCCTGTTGTATGTTGTTAATGCGTTGTTTGTAACGCGTCTCTTCCCCTGGCTCGGAGAGCCAGTCGCTGGGCGAGTCCAAGGCAGCTCTCTTACTTGGTGTGTTCCCGAGCCGCGTGAGGATTTAATTCTTGCGCAGTCCTCGTGCGTGGTACTTATCCGTTCGAGTCGCTTTGTGTGAGGATGGGAAGGACATGTCGCTGTGAGAAGCGTATGGCGGTCGTCTTGGCCCGGTGGGCCAGTCGAGCTAGGCGACTCCGATGGTGGCTCTGGATTGGCGTTTTCGTGGACGTCCCAAGGCCCGAATATTTTCGGTGCCCTTGGGCCACACTACTTAGCCGTGCCGGTCGCTCGCCCAAAGGTTGACTTCCGTGGGTAGCGTATTGCTGATTGTATGAGTGCGAGTGGCACAAGAATATGGCGAGTAGGCACGATTTCATGAACCGAATGAATTTCATTATATGTGTCAGCTGAGTACATGTTTTGGTTCTATGTATAGAACTTCTGGAGGAGGTTTACATTCCATGGTCTCCCGACCTCGAGCTGGCCGTCGCCTTGTATGTCGATGAGGTAGTAGGCATCATTGCCGAGGACTCGCCCTATGGCAAACGGCCCCTCCCATGGGGGGGAGAGTTTGTGCATGTCTTTCTTGTCTTGAGCCAGTCGTAGGACCAGGTCGCCTTCCTGGAAGGTGCGAGTCCCTGCTGGTAGATGGTTGTACGGGAGCGAGCCAGGTCACGTGCCTCATCAATTTGGTCGACGTTGTCTTGGCGGGCGGTCTCGTTTGTCGCCTCGATGTAATTGGCGACTCCAGGTGAGTCATGTTCCATGTCTATTGGCATTACGGCTTTGGCACCGTACACCATGAAGAAGGGTGTGAACCCGGTGGAGCGATTGATGGACGTGCAGATCCCCCATATGACTGAAGGGAGTTCTTCGACCCAGCATCCTGGGGTACGCTCGAGGGGCACCTGGAGTCGTGGCTTGAGCCCGTGGAGGACGCTCTGGTTGGCACGTTCTGCTTGGCTGTTCGACTCCAGGTGGGCGACTGAGGCGAGGTCGAGTCGTATGCCGTGTTCTTCACAGAATTCCGCCATGGCCCCTTTGGCGAAGTTGGTGCCGTTGTCCGTTATTATGCTGTGTGGGTAGCCGTACCGGTAGATGAGCTCGTGTAAGAACTTGGTGGCCGTCTTGCCGTCGCACTTTTTGATTGGCTTGGCCTCGAGCCACTTGGTGAACTTGTCGACCACGACTAGGAGGTGGGTGAAACCGGATGGGGCCTTCTTGAATGGGCCTACCATGTCCATTCCCCATACAGCGAATGGCCATGTGATGGGGATCGTCTTGAGTGTCGAACCAGGGAGGTGCGTCTGGTGGGGGTACTTCTGGCATCCGACGCATTGCTGGACGATGTTGGTGGCGTCGGCGTGTGCAGTGAGCTAGTAGAAACCGTGCCGCATGGCCTTGGCGACCAGCAACTTGGTGCCGGCGTGATGGCCGTAGTCGCCGGCGTGAATGTCCTGAAGGATCTTGTGGACTTCTTCTGGCTATACACAGCGTTGGAACACGCCAGTGATGTTGCGTTTGTGGAGCTCGCCGTCGATGATTATGAAGGATTTGCAGCGGCACACGATCATTCGCGCCTCCGTCTCGTTGCTTGGGAGGATCTTGTGCTCTAGGAAGGAGACGTATGGTGCCGTCCAGTCGCTAGGCTCCACAACCATGGCGACTAGGGCCGGCTCTGGTTGCAATGGTATCCCGACGTCGCTCTCCTTCGGTGGGCTGACCGAAGGTTTGTGGATGATGTCGAGGAAGACGCCTGCTGGTGGCACTTGTCAGGCTGATCCGATGTGGGAAACGGCGTCTGCCTCCTCGTTCTTGCGTATGTCGATCCACTTGACGAAATAGCCATCAAAGTGTCCTCCCAGTTGGTCTACCGCTTGGCGGTACACGATCATTGTTGGAGAGACGGCGTCGCATGTTCCGGCCACCTGGTCGGCGACTAGGTCAGAGTCGCCGTAGCACCGCAGGCGATTGATGTTCATTTCCTTGGCAGCCCGCATGCCATGGAGGAGGGCCTCGTATTCTGCCATGTTATTGGTGTAGGGCTTGAAATTGAGGTGGAGCACGTATCGGAGATTATGCCCTTTGGGGGAGGTCAGTATAACCCCGGCCCCTGCACCATCGGTGTTCTTCGAGCCGTCGAAGTGTAGCAACCAGTAGTGGACATATGGTAGCTTCTCCAACTGTTGCGCTTCTTCCCAATCTACGAGGAAGTCAGCTAGTGCTTGTGACTTGATTGCTTTGCGAGGCTCGTATTTGATATTGTGGACGCTGATTTCGGCGGCCCACTTGGCGACTCTCCCAGTCGCCTCGCGATTGCATATTATGTCCTGCAACGGTGCAGATGAGACCACCGTGATTGGGTTCTCTTGGAAATATTGGGGGAGTCGCCGCTGAGCTCGGAATACCGCGTACACCAGTTTCTGGTACTACGGGTAGTAGACGGGGCGCTGTATGGGGTGCTCCTTGCCCTCCTCTGGCCGTTCGACGACCATCATAGCGCTGACAACTCGGTTGGAGACCGCCACGTAGACGAGCATTGGCTCCTTGTCGACTGGTGCGACAAGTAGTGGAGCCGCGAGTAGCACTTCTTTGAGTGCTTTGAGTGCATCCTCCGCCTCGGCGTCCCATTGGAACATGGGGCTTTTGCACATCAGGCGATAGAGGGGCATGGCCTTCTCGCCTAGTCGAGGGATGAAGCGACTGAGAGCCGCAACTTGCCCAGCCAACTTCTGGAAGTCACGCAGGCACTCGGGTTTTCCGAGTCGCACGATGGTGTCGATCTTGGTGGGGTTGGCTTCGATTCCTCGCTTGGAAACTACGTATCCAAATAACTGTCCGGTGGGGACGCCGAAGGTGCACTTCCCTGGGTTCAGCTTGATGTTGTACCTCCGCAGATTTGCGAAGGTTTCGGCCAGGTCGGCGAGCAGGTCGTCTTGGCGGGTGGATTTTAACACCACGTCTTCGATGTAGACGTGAATGTTGTGGCCAATTTGGTTCGTGAGGCACTCATGCATGCATCTTTGGTATGTGGCGCCGATGTTCTTGAGGCCGAACGTCATGGCCGTGTAGCAGAAGGCGCCGAATGGCATGATGAACACCGTCTTTTCCTCATCCTTGACCGCCATCTTGATCTGGTTGTAACTAGAGTAAGCGTCAAGGAAGCACAGCGACTCCGATCCCGCGGTCGAGTCGATGATCTGATCGATGCGCGGTAGGATGAACTCCTCCTTCGGGCAGGCATTGTTGAGGTTGGTGTAGTCGATGCACATTCTCCAAGTGTTATTCTTTTTCAGGACCAGTACCGGGTTTGCCAGCCACTTGGAGTGTTTTATTGGCCGGATGAATCCTACGGCCAACAAGCGTTGCACTTCTTTGGCGATTGCTCGGCGGCGCTCTTCATTGAAGGGCCACAGCGACTGCTTTACCGGTCGCGCTTTGGGGTCGGCGTGTAGTTTGTGCTCAGCAAGTTCCCTCAGGACACCTGTAATTTCAGAAGGTTTCCATGCAAAGATGTCGCGGTTCTCATGGAGGAACTCGATGAGCGCGCTTTCCTACGCGGTGCTCATATGCGCCCCAATGGTGACCGTCTGGCTGGAGTCGCCCGGGACAAGCTCGACGGTGCAGGTATGCGTTGTTGCCTCGAACGTGGAGTTCGCGGCGGTTGGCTTCTTCAGTATGGTGGGGTCATCCTTGTTGATGTTGCCCGCATATTTCGCGAGCTCCTCCGCGTGGTCAGTCTCCGCGGTGATGACGGCATCGGTGAGCTCAGCGCCTCTGTCCTCGCATTCCACGGCCATATCGGGGTCACCATGGACGGTGATGATTCCGCTCGGCCCTGGGAGCTTCATCATGTTGTACGCGTAGTGGGGGGTCGCCATGAATTTGGGGAACGTTTGGCGTCCCAGGACGCAGTGGTAGGGGTTGCGGAAGTTCACCAGCTCGAACTCGATGCGCTCGGTGCAGTAGTTCGCCGGTGTGCCGAAGGTGACGGATAATGTCACTTTTTTGATCGGGTATGCCTTCCGACCGGGGACGATACCTCGGAAGGTTATCAGGGTCGGCTGGATTGCCGACTCCGGGAGCTGTAGCCTCTTGAACGTGTCCAGATACATGATGTTGATGGAGCTCCCGCCATCCATCAATGTCTTGGGTAGCCAGTAATCAGCCACTTTGGGCCTGACTACCAGGGCGACTCACCCTGGGTACTTGATTCTAGGGGCATGGTCCTAGCGACTCCAAGTGATGCTCTGCTCAGACCAGTTGAGGAAGCGTGGGATGTCGACCTGTGTCACCGCATTGACGGTGACTGCGCGGGCGAGCACCTTTCTCTCTCGCTTGGTGCCGAGTCCGGTGAAGGTGTGTAGAGAGCTGACGGTGTTGCCGAAGCCGCCGGCGTTTCCGTTGTCCCGGGGTGGTTTTTTGTTGGGGTCTTCCCTTGCTCGCCTTGCCTTTTCGATCTCTTTGAGAGAGTGGCAGTCCGCGGTGGTGTGGGTGGCGGGTTTCCCCTCCCTGCTATGGTAGACGCAGGGCTAGTTGAGCAGGGCGGCAGGGTCGAATTTCGGCCTCGCCGTGTTGTTGGCGTGGTAGTTTCCGCTATCGCAGTAATTTCCTCCGTCGCGGCGGTAACTCTTTGGGTTGCATTGGCCATAGCATGCGTTGGCGACAAAGTCGACTCACCCGTCCGTGCGGCGCTTGTCGGTGATGCGGGTGTTGTTGTAGAGCATGTCACGCTGTCGCCCGCTGTCGTGGCCGCCGGTGCGGCGTCTCCCCCTCGACTCGTCGTCGGAGTCTTGGTTGGAGTCCTCCTCCGCGTAGCGCTTGGCAATCTCGAGGAGGTCGGGGATGTTGTCGAGCGTCCGGTAGACCCGCTTGATCTTAGCGACCAGGGGTTCATACCGACACGCGTTCTTGAAACAGTGTATCGCCGTGTCTGGGTGGATGCCGGAGGCGTTGATCCACAGTTCTTGCCACCTTTGAATCCAGTGGCGGGTCGACTCGCGTTGTCCCTAGATGCACCGCTCTAGGTCTTCAATCATGGTGGCGCGGGTGTAGGAGCCCTCGAAGTGCCTGACAAAGGCATCCCTCATTTCCTCCCAGGAGTCGATGCTGTCGGCAGGGAGGGTGTTGATCCATTGCCTGGTCACGCCCTCCATCATCAGTGGGAGGTAGCGAGCGGCGAGCAGTTCGGTGTGGCCGGCGATTCCCATTGCCATGAGGTATGTGTCCAGCCATACTGCTGGGTTGTACGTTTGAACGTACTTTTTGATCTCTTTGAGGGCCTTGAAGTTGGCGGGGTACTTTTCCCCTCTGATCATAGGCCAAAGCATTGGGGGCCGACTCGGCTGAGCGAGCCCCTTGGTTCGGGGTCGCCATGATTACTAAGGGTGTGCCTCTGGTCATTGGGCTGGCATGCCCGCCATGCCTGGTTGTTGACTATGTGTGTGCGGGCGTTGATTGGCTGCCCGTTGGCAGCGACCATGTTGTTCACCGGTCGAGATTTGTTGGTGGAGAGTGAGGGGTTGGCGGCCCGCGGCTGGTTTGCCAGTGGCTGCGGTGGTGGGCAGGTCACGGTGTTGGCGATGGTGGGGTGGCCACCGAGGCGCCCTAGCCGAGGAGGCGAATACATCCGCCCCTGGTCGACTCCCGCGGCTTGTTGCTCGACGGCCCTGGCGAGTAGGGCCTTGGCGTACTGGATCTACAGCGCGCCATCACCTTGGACGTCGAGATTGGCGACTGCGCCATCGGCCGCGACAACATTGTCCATCGGGGTGGAGTAGAGTGGGAGTCCGTTGGCGTCACGGGCTTGTGGCGAGATGATGATCCGTGGCAGGTCTGGCGGGGGCGCGCGGCCAATGGGTGGTGGAGGGGCTCCGGTTGCCGGTGCGCCGGGTGGTGGTCTCACAGGGTTGCTTCCGCGTGGTGGGGCGTTCTCGCAGTATTCATGCTCGTCCACGCGTGCGGGGTCGCTTTCATCGTTGAAGTTCAGGACGCGACCCTGGATGTTGGAGTTTAGGTGGGTCCTGATGCGGCGCTGGTGATAGAGCGATAGCTCCTGCGCTGTTTCCCGCTCAAGGCGGTATTTCTCGCGCTCGACGAGCTTGTTGCGTTGCGCCTCCGCGAGTCGCAGGCGGGCTTCCTCCACCTCTGTGGCCGTGGCAGTCGGCGGGATCAGCGTGGAGAATGGATCTGGCGGGGCGGCCGTGCTGCCCGCCATATAGATCACGTTAAAGTGATTGGATCTGGCGCGGAAGTCTTCGGGCGACTCCAAGCCGGAATCAGAGTCAAAGATCCTGAGGATGGAGGAGTCCTCGAAATCCTCCGGGTTGGATACTCGCGTGATGGAGTCCTCTCGTGATGCCGCGGCGATAGATCCGTCGACCGAGGCAGGGGTCACGGAGTCTCGTTTAGGGCCTGATCATTTGTGGCGGTGTTCGTTTCGGCCATGTTGCTGGCGGCCGAGTCATACTCGGTGACGAGGCTCCTGATGGAGCAGACCTAATCCTCTGAGAGCAGATCGCGGTGCACAGATGCCCCATAAATAAACACATCCCGCCCACAGATCTCACAGATCCCTGTTCCCGGAATCTCTACACCGAATGATCGTTGCCCACATCGTCCGTCTCCTCCACCCAGTATCCATCTTGCGAGTTTACCTGTTCATCTGAATCAAACAATTTATCGTGTGAGACCCTAGGTACTCAAGTCTTTATGCCTCTAAAGGGGACACAACCTGGGGTGACGCAATTGCAGCAAAAGATAAACTCTAACAATTCTATAGATACTCGCTAACCATCCGCCTAACCAGAGATAGATGGATGTCCGTGAATTAATAACAACGGTTATCACAGTAATATTAACAGATCCATCCTCCTCCTCGCTTACCGACGAGGAAGCGGACAAACAGCCCCCCATCCGTTGGCAGTTTTATTATCCATTCCATGAGTGTTGCACTATTTACTAGTCAGGTACTTAGTCAAATTAAAGCGGTACTTTAGTTATACTTGTCTATGATCGAGAAGCGTGCTCCAAGTCGTCCATAACCATGACACGGCTTTGAAAGTTTTACCTAGGGGTGCACAAATAGCAACACACACTCGATCAACCTCGGAAAAACCAAATCAAAACCCAACAAGGCAGTCACGACAGAGCAATCACAGGATTCAGAAATATTTCAGGGGGCCACCCCATTAAGCTACCCGCGACGGTTGGCCGACTCGAGACGGACTCAAGGTTTGCGCCAATGGCAGTAAACGACCGGGAACCCGAAAATGTGACTGGCTTGTCGACAATAAAAACACTCCGCTTACCTAAACAGACAGGTGCATTCCTCGCACAATCTTAAATTAAGCAAGAAAGCATGGCATAAGTAGAATAGTAATAAAGCCCCAAACTACTTTGTGGCCCCAAGAAATAAGAATGAATCAAGCTCGCTCGGGGGTTCATAAGCCTCCCGGATGTGGATAGCGCGAATATTCAAGGAACAGGAATCAAGTACTCGGGGTCCTACGGGACACAAGTGAGCCTGAAAAACCAAATAGCAAATATGGCTCACCGATGCCACTTTCATTAGTTATCCCATTACTACTCAGGTTAAGTTGTTTAGGTACCTCGTTATCCATCAGACTCTCACATACCCTACACATGTTGTTCTACGACTCGCATGGCTCAAACAACTCCTATAGTAATGGCTCATGGGATGGAGGAACAAGCTTCGGTGGGGTTTAAAAGTAAAGGCTATGCAATACTTGGGATTCAATTTAATGCAATCGCGACTCAATGATGCAAGAATAAGATAGAGGCAATAGGTACTATATGTATGCAAGCATGTGGTAGTGCTTGCCTGGCAGCTCAGTTGAAGCGAGAGAAGGATCTGGGTAGTGCTCCTGGGTCTCTTGATATATCCCCTGCTCAGAAAATACAATATCAAGAGGCAAAATACAATTAATGATGCATATGAGATAAGAACCAACACAAAAAGGGTTTTATATGATGCTCAAATGCAAGGAGGCATGATGACATGAGCATGATAAAATTATGATGCAACAAATATATGTAGTAACTACCTCGGTGAATTACGCTCCTAGTTAAAAGCCTGGATGAACGGAAATGGTTAAAATAGTACGGTGGGGCCCAAGTGCCACTCACAGGTAGACCTTTCGGCCGTCCTAACCATTTCCAAACATCGGGACAAGAACGGGCGGCGTAATCGGCAGGCGAAGGGATCAACTACATACACAAATGAGTATGTATGCAAGCCACCATACAATAGTCCTCAGAGCCATTCCATCTAAAAGAAATAGAAAGATTGCAACGCCATACGGCAAGATCCAAATATCCTAGCTAGATATAATAGTTTAGGATATCTCCTCATACATCAAACATCAGAGTATCAAGCGGAAGCGGAAAACAAGATCCGAGTACGGATAAGAAGCAAATCGGCATAAGATGCCCCATAAATAAACACATCCCGCCCACAGATCTCACGGATCCCTGTTCCCGGAATCTCTACACCGAATGATCGTTGCCCACATCGTCTGCCTCCACCCAAAGATCCATCTTGCGAGTTTACCTGTTCATCTGAATCAAACAATTTATCGTGTGAGACCCTAGGGGTACTCAGCAAGTCTTTATGCCTCTAAAGGGGACACAACCTGGGGTGACGCAATTGCAGCAAAAGATAAACTCTAACAATTCTATAGATACTCGCTAACCATCCGCCTAACCAGAGATAGATGGATGTCCGTGAATTAATAACAACGGTTATCACAGTAATATTAACAGATCCATCCTCCTCCTCGCTTACCGACGAGGAAGCGGACGAACAGCCCCCCATCCGTTGGCAGTTTTATTATCCATTCCATGAGTGTTGCACTATTTACTAGTCAGGTACTTAGTCAAATTAAAGCGGTACTTTAGTTATACTTGTCTATGATCGAGAAACTGTGCTCCAAGTCGTCCATAACCGCGGACACGGCTTTAGAAGTTTTACCGCAGGGTGCACAAATAGCAACACACACTCGATCAACCTCGAAAACAAAATCAAAACCAAAAGAGGCAATCACGACAAAGCGATCACAGGATTCAGAAATATTTCAGGGGGCCACCCTATTAAGATACACGCGACGAAGTAGGCCGTCTCCGAGACGGACTCAAGGTTTGCGACAATGGTCAAACGACCGGGAACCCGAAAATGTGACTGGCTTGTCGATACTGCAAAGCACTCCGCTTACCTAACAAGACAGGTGCATTCCTCGCACAATCTTAAATTAAGCAGTAAAGCATGGCATAAGTACAGAATAGTAATAAAGCTCCAAACTACTTTGTGGCCCCAAGAAATAAGAATGAATCAAGCTCTGGATCAGGGGGGTTCATAAGCCTCCCGGATGTGGATAGCGCGAATATTCAAGGAACAGGAATCAAGTACTCGGGGTCCTACAGGACACAAGTGAGCCTGAAAACCAAATAGCAAATATGGCTCACCGATGCCACTTTCATTAGTTATCCCATTACTACTCAGGTTAAGTTGTTTAGGTACCTCGTTATCCATCAGACTC
This sequence comes from Avena insularis, assembly GCA_023614405.1. NCBI lineage: Eukaryota > Viridiplantae > Streptophyta > Magnoliopsida > Poales > Poaceae > Avena > Avena insularis. The sequence continues at coordinate 41,431,150 of CM042692.1, read as the reverse complement.
TCACATACCCTACACATGTTGTTCTACGACTCGCATGGCTCAAACAACTCCTATAGTAATGGCTCATGGGATGGAGGAACAAGCTTCGGTGGGGTTTAAAAGTAAAGGCTATGCAATACTTGGGATTCAATTTAATGCAATCGCGACTCAATGATGCAAGAATAAGATAGAGGCAATAGGTACTATATGTATGCAAGCATGTGGTAGTGCTTGCCTGGCAGCTCAGTTGAAGCGAGAGAAGGATCTGGGTAGTGCTCCTGGGTCTCTTGATATATCCCCTGCTCAGCGTCTATTCGAAGAAGAACCAAACAAACAAGGGCCAACATAAATAAAGTGCACAAGCATATGAATAAAATGCATCAAGCAAACAATCATGCCATGATGAATGATGCACAATTTGCATGGCAATAATGTAGCATGGCATGGGTGAGGTGTGGAATACAAGTATAAATCATTTTGTTGAGTTTTAATCATGTTTTAACCTCAATTAAGTTGCTGTATACATTATATTTATATGATGCATGCTGCAAAACAGAACAAGGAATGCATAAATAGAAAGGTCTCGTCGAGCTAATCATTTTAGACATATTATTTGTCAAATTTGGAGTTATAAAACAAAAGTTATTAATTAATTAAGAAAAAGGGCATTTTATTGTAATTTTAATCAACTCGAAATTTAAAGTGTCCAAAATATATTTTGAAGGGCATATTTGAATTCCTCACATTTTTCTGATTTCAGAACATATATTATTTGCATTATTTTGATTTATATTTTTAAGTTATTTGAAAACAGATTTAAATTTGAATTTGAATTAATTTGAAAAAGGTTTAAATTAAAACAGATATAAACAGAAACTTTTTGTACCCAGGCAGATCTGCACCCATGGACGGTGGGTGGGCCAGATTGACTGGCAACATGCGCCAGAGAAAGCTTTTCTCACCATGAGCTAGTCTAGCGTCTGCGATGAGATGGGGCCGGCCACGGGGTCCACGTGATGTTGGTTGGCGTGAGGCCACGCGGCAGAGCCAGGACCGCGGTTGTGATTCCCAGCGGTACCTTTGTGCAAAGCTGCCACCGAGACCGGCTGTGTGGGGTCCTAAGGATTCGGGTTGAGCGGAGAACACGAAGGGTTTTCGCAAAAGAGGTCCCAGCACTGTTGTTCTTCTCTGAACTTACTGACGACCGAACGGTGCTCGCCCGCGTGGAGCACAGCGCGCGGGGGATCGAACTGGGGACCTGGCGTGCGCGGGCGGCGGCGGCTACCGCTGGGCTAGGGAGGGGTAGTTGTTAGAAGGTTAGGCGCGGCCTAGATACGCCTCTGCGACGCCACGACGAGAAGAACCAAACACGATGCCGGCGCACCGAGGGCGTTCGACGGAGTGACCGATGTGAGCAGAGGGTAAGAGCGAGGAAGGGGATGTCACGGAGGCTTAGCAGCTCACCGGGAGGTTGTTGGTGTGGTTGGTTCGGGCAGGGGAGCGGTCGATCGGCGACGAGGCAGACGCCGGGCGGAGCTAGGGTTTCGCTTTGGCGACGCTGGTTCTGGTGGCCCGGTTCGCCTCCTCCTGCTGCAGGGCTGTATGCAGAAGACGGCCGTGGTCTTCCCCGACACCCGCGTCTGCACGCCCGCCTCCTTGTTCTGTAGATGGACGGCGACACCGAGAGCGGCGGCCGGGTAGATGGTGGTAGGGTAGATGGGGAGGAAGAAAAAGATGGGCACGACCCTGGGGAGATCTAGGAGAGGTAGCAGGTGAGAGAGAGGGAGATGATAGGGACGGGAGAGGAGAGGGGTGCCGTGGGGGATCAGTGAAGAGAAAAAGGTGGCTCGGCCACCTTTTCTTCTCCCTCCCTCACGTGCTCGGGCGGCTTGGCCTGGGGCAGGTGGCACAAGGTGTGGGGCAAGGTGAGGCCAGGAAGGTAGGAGAGGCTCGGGCTGGTGGGGCATGCAAGGCAGAGAGAAGAAAGAAGGAGAGGGGAGGCATGGAGCTCGGGTGGGAGCTAGGCTCGGTTAGGGTTTGCACTAGGGGAGGGGTAGGGCAGCTCGGGTTGGACCAGGGTGACCAGGTGGGGCTAGCTAGGTGAGAGAGGAGGGAGGCCGAGATTGAGAGGGTGGGGACTAGGGTTAGCTAGAGAGGGGCTCGGGTTAGGTTAGATGATGCCCATGGTGGTGGTAGGGTGTAACTAGGGTAGATGAGGGGTTAGGTTTAGGGTTTAGCTTAGGTGAGAGATTTGGAGAAAAGATTAGGGAGGGAGGGTATGGTTTAGGGTTTAGGCATGATCCACATGACCATGCAAGGATGGAGGTGAAAAGGGAGGGGAAGATGAGGAATAGAGAGAGGGAGAGAGGGAGAGAGATGAACCACTCAAGAATTCAAATAAAAAAATCCAAAAGACTTAATTGTGGTGGCACTTGCATGGCCCATGCAAAATATTTATTGCCATGTTTATTCTTGTGAGAACAATAATATTAACATGGCATTATTATTATGCATTCCCAAAAATATGGAATTAAGCCAAGCAAAATAATCTAAAGGAAAGTTCCAGATGGAGTAGATGGAGATGATCACATTTGATTATAATTGGGACTTGCTAGTGTGTATATTCCACTAGATGTTTAATAGTCCCAAAAATACCCCAACATGATAATAACCCCAAAACAACCCATATGGAAGCTAGGGAAAAGTTCCACTCACAAGGCATGCAAAGGTGGCCATGTGGCTCTCCTCAACCAATAATGTGAAAACAATATGGTGCATATATGAGAGCATGTGGAGATAGAATGGATCCACACCAACACATATGAGCTAGAGGTAAAACCAAATAAGTTGCAATGCTCATATATGGTGGAATGGTGGAAAGATGGGTGATGACAAGAAAGGTGGTGGAGTTAACAAAAGATATGCCCCCAACTCAACTTGGGCATTTAAACAATATATCAAGAACCAAATACAATATCAAGAGGCAAAATACAATTAATGATGCATATGAGATAAGAACCAACACAAAAAGGGTTTTATATGATGCTCAAATGCAAGGAGGCATGATGACATGAGCATGATATAATTATGATGCAACAAATATATGTAGGAAGGTAGCATCTATATAGACTAGGCTAGTAGCATTGCAATTGTTAGACAATTGGGATGCTACAACTCTCCCCCACTAAACAATAATCTCGCCCCGAGATTCCTAGGAAAAAGAAAACAACACAAGGAGAGGCGGGTGTTCGAACGAAGGTGACCCTTACGTTCCCAAGTTGATGAACAACGGAATGGTGCGACCACTACACCTTGCAAACTTGCTAGACTTGTTGCGAGTCTTGCGTTTTGCTTGAGAAACAACGGTTAGGAGAGTTGAAGGATTGTCGTGAGACAAGAAGGATAGGATGGACATAGTCTGGTTTCAAGAAACAAGATAAAAGACTATAACCACTTGTGAAAGAAAGGACAAGATGATGTATCATGGATAAAGAAAGACACACCATTAAGATTAAAGATTTACTGAGACGAGAGAGGATGAATCTTTGTCTCGCCGGAGGAAAAAGAGCTAGATTGGAGAGGTTTTGAACCACTATGACAATAGCATCGTATCTTCTCTCGGATTTGATAAAAGAAGTACGGAAACAATATTGCCTTCAAACAATAGAGTTCCTTGATATCAACGGAAGGATTTGGGTTAGGAGTTCTCGGATTAGATCTTTCTTGCGCCGGTAAGAACCAAAGGATCACGCAATTGAGGTGCGCGGATATCACTACAAGAGAAGGGGAATGCTAGTTTATGGTAGAATCCTGAGAAGAAAAGAATATGGAGGATCTGGAGTTTATTGTAGAGATACTTATTGCTTTCTTTAGCCTTGAGGCTAACGCAATAGATTTGCGGCTGATGGCATCAACCATAATTGGCTTTACCACAGAAAAGAATTGATGAAACCAAAAAGAGAGATAGTTTCCTTTCATTTTGTTTGGGGATGTCGAGCATCGGTAGAATGACGAGGACAGAAAAGAGTTTGCGTTTGTTTCCACCAGATAATTGAAGATTTTGTGCCATATAGAATAGACAGACCACCAACAAGAGATTATTGATTACTTCCTTCGAGAGAGCACTCCGGAAAAACAAGGACGGAAGTAAAAGTATCAAGGGATAAAGGCCACTTCTAACTTCTGTGGAATGAGTGAAATCACATTAATTCACCAATTCAATGTACAAGAGCGAATGATAAGAGTAGTGGTATGGTAGCTACTCCATCCCGCACTCAAAGCATTACTCCACACATGAATAAGAAAACCATGCAACCCAACTACCGAAACAGACTGAAGGTATTGACAAAAACTCATGGAACTTCATTAGAAAACAAGGATAGATGCAAACGATTCGCCGGATTCATAGATAGATAAAGATGATGATGTTGTCATCATGTCAGAAGTACCAAGCCTCCAGAAAGATATGAAGGAAGATTACGGATAAGAACTGCAAGATTCAACATACGTAAAAGATAGCACCAACTTGAATGTATGAATACAAGATCTGGAAGGTCTTCATGGCCTCCGGTGGATAGAGCATAGACGATAGAGCGAGAGGGTTTCAAGAGATTACTTGACGAGACTGAGGTGAAAGAACTCCATGTTCTTCTTGAAATGATTGAGAAAGATTTAGAAGTTTTGAGGAAACCTACGGCGGAACGACGATGATAACTCGCCAACAAGGAAACTCCGGGTTTGATTGAAGATGGAAGATGGAATTAACAATGGACTTGCTAATTCCAGAGTTGAAGCGATCTATTTAGCAAAAGGACGTGGCCGAGATAGGTGACTTCAAGAAGCTAGAATTCTCACTTTGAGACTTTGCACACAGGCAGTGCTCACGAAGCTTGAGAGAAAGAGACACAGATGATCTTCCATGTCCTTCCATTGATATCGAATAGGCAAGCATATTATCAACATATACCACCATGGATTAACAAGATAATCCCAGAATACCAAGTTCAAAAGTCGAGAGAAACGAACAAATGCTCGAAGACTTCCTGAGCTCAACGCTCTTAGAAAGATCAATATTAAGAGCTCGGGTTCGTGTTGAAGAAGATGCACTGGAAGAACAGATTATCTGGTCCTTCGGAAGAAAAAGAGGTGTCACCTGGTTCACATTGTCGATCGGATCACCGGTTACAAAGATAAAGAGATCTTGGATAAAGAAACGATGATAGCTCATACTTCAAGCAAAGCTACCAGAGACGAAAAGATGCAATTCCCTCGCCTCGTAGAGAATTTTGCGATATGGGGTTCAAAAGATGTGCAGCATGATGGACAGATGATAGACCGCCGTAGTGCTTTGGGAAACTCCGGATTGCCAAAGATGCTTGAATATGCATAGATATGATCACGGTGTACTCAAAATCACAGGAGATAACCGTCACCATTTGGAGGATAGTGGTGATTGCATTTTCCATATTCCACTCATGATAAGTGTCCTATAGCTATGCTGAGAACCAAATTACAATCACCAACATCGGATCGACACGTGTTATGTAATTAGCCCAAGAGAATTGGAGATGAAAAGAAACTCTAGGATTAAGCGCCGGTGACCAAAGAATGAATTATCATGGACATGCTGATAAACGGGAGATAGATAATGTTTCACACACGACTGGAAAGGAGTGTGGAAACACAGATGTATCAAAGAAAATTTTTCCGCATTTTTCGGCATTAAAATACCAATAGATGCGCAAAAACACTTATCAGGTAGAGATTAGCAATAGATGCTTTCACAGAATGTGGAGTTGCTAGAAGGAAGGACACCCTTAAGAAGATGGCACCGGTTAACAAGGAATCAGATAGATCGCACCGGTTTTCAAAAGCCTGTCAGTATGGAATGTACCAACAGTTGATGACCAAAGGCAGATTGTGATAACAAATTGGATGCAACAGATAGACAAGGAATTACACACACACACACACACACTTTCTATGGTACTACGGAAACCCAGAACACGTGAATCCTAGTTTGAATTTTAAGAAGAGGATTGAAAACGTTACACTTCCTTACAAGAGAAAAGGTGGTGGTTGGGTAAGAAGAAAAGTGGAAGCAGTCCTACTCTCACGTTTTGTTTTTCCCTGGTATACATAGCTACCAAAAATATTTGCTAGACTGACAACGACCATTTGGTCGAGACCTCAAGGTCGGGATGGCTCGATACCAATTGTAACTACCTCGTGAATTACGCCCTAGTTACAAGCCTGGATGAACGGAAATGGTTAAAATAGTACGGTGGGGCCCAAATGCCACTCACAGTGTAGACCTTTCTACCGCCCTAACCATTTCCAAACATCGGGACAAGAACGGGCGGCGTAATCGGCAGGCGAAGGGATCAACTACATACACAAATGAGTATGTATGCAAGCCACCATACAATAGTCCTCAGAGCCATTCCATCTAAAAGAAATAGAAAGATTGCAACGCCATACGGCAAGATCCAAATATCCTAGCTAGATATAATAGTTTAGGATATCTCCTCATACATCAAACATCAGAGTATCAAGCGGAAGCGGAAAACAAGATCCGAGTACGGATAAGAAGCAAATCGGCATAAGATGCCCCATAAATAAACACATCCCGCCCATAGATCTCACGGATCCCCGTTTCCGGAATCTCTACACCGAATGATCGTTGCCCACATCGTCTGCCTCCTCCACCCAAAGATCCATCTTTAGTTTACCTGCTCATCTGAATCAAACAATTTATCGTGTGAGACCCTAGGGTACTCAAAGAAGTCTTTATGCCTCTAAAGGGGACACAACCTGGGTGACGAATTGCAGAAAAGATAAACTCTAACAATTCTATAGATACGCTAACCATCCGCCTAACCGTAGATAGACGGATGTCCGTGAATTAATAACAACAGTTATCACAAGTAATATTAATGATCCATCCTCCTCCTCGCCATCGACGAGGAACGGACCTAACAGCCCCCATCCGCTGGCAGTTTTATTATCCATTCCATGAGTGTTGCACTATTTACTAGTCGGTACTTAGTCAAATTAAAGCGGTACTTTAGTTATACTTGTCTATGATCGAGAAACTGCTCCAAGTCGTCCATAACCATGACACGGCTTTGAAAGTTTTACCGCAGGGTGCACAAATAGCAACACACACTCGATCAACCTCGAAAACCAAATCAAAACCCAACGAGGATCACGACAAAGCGATCACAGGATTCAGAAATATTTCAGGGGCCACCCCATTAAGCTACCCGACGAAGTTGGCCGACTCGAGACGGACTCAAGGTTTGCGCCAATGGTCGTAAACGATCGGGAACCCGAAATGTGACTGGGCTTGTCGATACCTCAAAAACTCTCCGCTTACCTAAACAAAGACAGTGCATTCCTCGCACAATCTTAAATTAAGCAAGAAAGCATGGCATAAGTACAGATAGTAATAAAGCCCCAAACTACTTTATGGCCCCAAGAAATAAGAATGAATCAAGCTCGCTGTGGGGTTCATAAGCCTCCCGGATGTGGATAGCGAATATTCAAGGAACAGGAATCAAGTACTGGGTCCCACAGACACAAGTGAGCCTGAAAACCAAATAGCAAATATGGCTCACCGATGCCACTTTCATTAGTTATCCCATTACTACTCAGGTTAAGTTGTTTAGGTACCTCGTTATCCATCAGACTCTCACATACCCTACACATGTTGTTCTACGACTCGCATGGCTCAAACAACTCCTATAGTAATGGCTCATGGGATGGAGGAACAAGCTTCGGTGGGGTTTAAAAGTAAAGGCTATGCAATACTTGGGATTCAATTTAATGCAATCGCGACTCAATGATGCAAGAATAAGATAGAGGCAATAGGTACTATATGTATGCAAGCATGTGGTAGTGCTTGCCTGGCAGCTCAGTTGAAGCGAGAGAAGGATCTGGTAGTGCGGGTCTCTTGATATATCCCCGCCAGCCTATTCGAAGAAGAACCAAACAAACAAGGGCCAACATAAATAAAGTGCACAAGCATATGAATAAAAATGCATCAAGCAAACAATCATGCAATGATGAATGATGCACAATTTGCATGGCAATAATGTAGCATGGCATGGGTGAGGTGTGGAATACAAGTATAAATCATTTTGTTGAGTTTTAATCATGTTTTAACCTCAATTAAGTTGCTGTATACATTATATTTATATGATGCATGATGCAAAACAGAACAAGGAATGCATAAACAGAAAGGTCTCGTCGAGCTAATCATTTTAGACATATTATTTGTCAAATTTGGAGTTATAAAACAAAAGTTATTAATTAATTAAGAAAAAGGGCATTTTATTGTAATTTTAATCAACTCGAAATTTAAAGTGTCCAAAATATATTTTGAAGGGCATATTTGAATTCCTCACATTTTTCTGATTTCAGAACATATATTATTTGCATTATTTTGATTTATATTTTAAAAGTTATTTGAAAACAGATTTAAATTTGAATTTGAATTAATTTGAAAAAGGTTTAAATTAAAACAGATATAAACAGAAACTTTTTGTACCCAGGCAGATCCAGACCCAGCCGCTGACGGGTGGGCCAGATGCTGACTGGGCAACATGCGCGCAGAAAAGCTTTTCTCACCGCGAGCTAGTCTAGCGTCTGCGACTGACAGATGGGGCCAGCGGCTACGGGGGTCCACGTGACAGTGGCTGGGCGAGCTGAGGCCACGCGGTAGAGCCCGCGGGTTGTGATTCCCAGACTTGCGGTACCTTTGTGCAAAGCTGCCACCGAGACCGACAGGTGGGGTCCTAAGGATTGCGGGTTGAGCGGGAGAACACAGAAGGGGTTTTCTGCAAAAAGAGGTCGCAACACTGTTGTTCTTCTCTGAACTTACTGACGACCGAACGGTGCTCGCCCGCGAGGAGCGCAGCGCGCGAGGGATCGAACTGGGGACCTTGCGTGCGCGGGCGACGGCGGCTACCGCTGGGCTAGGGAGGGGTAGTTGTTAGAAGGTTAGGCGCGGCCTAGATACGCCTCTGCGACGCCACGACGAGAAGAACCAAACACGACGCCGGGCGTTCGACGGAGTGACCGGTGCGAGCAGAGGGTAAGAGCGAGGAAGGGGATGTCACGGAGGCTCAGCAGCTCACCGGGAGGTTGTTGGTGCGGTTGGTTCGGGCAGGGGAGCGGTCGATCGGCGACGAGGCAGACGCGGGGCGGAGCTAGGGTTTCGCTTCGGCGACGCTGGTTCTGGTGGCCCGGTTCGCCTCCTCCTCGTTGCTGCCAGGTGCAGAAGACGGCCGTGGTCTTCCCCGACACCCGCGTCTGCACGCCCGCCTCCTTGTTCTGTAGATGGACGGCGACACCGAGAGCGGCGGCCGGGTAGACGGTGGTAGGGTAGATGGGGAGGAAGAAAAAGATGGGCACGACCCTGGGGAGATCTAGGAGAGGTAGCAGGTGAGAGAGAGGGAGATGATAGGGACGGGAGAGGAGAGGGGTGCCGTGGGGGATCGGTGAAGAGAAAAAGGTAGCTCGGCCACCTTTTCTTCTCCCTCCCTCACGTGCTCGGGCGGCTTGGCCTGGGGCAGGTAGGCAGCTGGTAGGTGGGGCAAGGTGAGGCCAGGAAGGTAGGAGAAGCTCGGGCTGGTGGGGCATGCAAGGCAGAGAGAGAGAAGAAAGAAGGAGAGGGGAGGCATGGAGCTCGGGTGGGAGCTAGGCTCGGTTAGGGTTTGCACTAGGGGAGGGGTAGGGCAGCTCGGGTTGGACCAGGGTGACCAGGTGGGGCTAGCTAGGTGAGAGAGGAGGGAGGCCGAGACAGAGAGGGTGGGGACTAGGGTTAGCTAGAGAGGGGCTCGGGTTAGGTTAGATGATGCCCATGGTGGTGGTAGGGTGTAACTAGGGTAGATGAGGGGTTAGGTTTAGGGTTTAGCTTAGGTGAGAGATTTGGAGAAAAGATTAGGGAGGGAGGGTATGGTTTAGGGTTTAGGCATGATCCACATGACCATGCAAGGATGGAGGTGAAAAGGGAGGGGAAGATGAGGAATAGAGAGAGGGAGAGAGGGAGAGAGATGAACCACTCAAGAATTCAAATAAAAAAAATCCAAAAGACTTAATTGTGGTGGCACTTGCATGGCCCATGCAAAATATTTATTGCCATGTTTATTCTTGTGAGAACAATAATATTAACATGGCATTATTATTATGCATTCCCAAAAATATGGAATTAAGCCAAGCAAAAGAATCTAAAGGAAAGTTCCAGATGGAGTAGATGGAGATGATCACATTTGATTATAATTGGGACTTGCTAGTGTGTATATTCCACTAGATGTTTAATAGTCCCAAAAATACCCCAACATGATAATAACCCCAAAACAACCCATATGGAAGCTAGGGAAAAGTTCCACTCACAAGGCATGCAAAGGTGGCCATGTGGCTCTCCTCAACCAATAATGTGAAAACAATATGGTGCATATATGAGAGCATGTGGAGATAGAATGGATCCACACCAACACATATGAGCTAGAGGTAAAACCAAATAAGTTGCAATGCTCATATATGGTGGAATGGTGGAAAGATGGGTGATGACAAGAAAGGTGGTGGAGTTAACAAAAGATATGCCCCCAACTCAACTTGGGCATTTAAACAATATATCAAGAACCAAATACAATATCAAGAGGCAAAATACAATTAATGATGCATATGAGATAAGAACCAACACAAAAAGGGTTTTATATGATGCTCAAATGCAAGGAGGCATGATGACATGAGCATGATATAATTATGATGCAACAAATATATGTAGGAAGGTAGCATCTATATAGACTAGGCTAGTAGCATTGCAATTGTTAGACAATTGGGATGCTACAGCGTCTAAGCAGCGAGTCGCTTGAGGGGGTGTATGATGGAACGTAAGTCCTGAGGATACCCTAGGGAGGTTTATATATGAGTCACCTCGCTAGGGTTTACAAGTTACAACCAAACTAGATATGGATTCAGAGTTTTTGACCTAATCCAACTAGGCTTCTGGTACGCTTCTGGGCTTCCAGTCTCCAGTCGCCGGGCCTTCATCTTATTTGCATTCCATTCGCCGTCATGCAGGCCCACTCGCGAGACCTTTTGGCCCAACCGGAACGTCCTGCTGGGTACACCCCCATTGGCATACCCCCATCAGATCCACCAGTGTCATTGCATGTCTATTCTTTTCACAAACCACAACTAGGGTCATTGCATGTATATTCTTTCCACAAACCACATATGGATCCACCAGTGTCATTGGATGAGTGTTCTTTTCGTGAACCACACCTAGTGCCATTGCATGTGTTTTCTTCTCACAAACCACACATGGATCCACTAGTGTCATTGCATGTCTGCTCTTTTCATTAACCACACCCAGTGTCATTGGATGTCTGTTCTTCTCACAAACCAAAAGTGGATCCACCAGAGTCATTGCATGTGTGCTCTTTTCACAAACCACATAAGGATACACCAGTGTCATTGGATGTGTGTTCTTTTCATGAACCACACCCAGTGTCATTGCATATGTGTTCTTCTCACAAACCACACATGGATCCACCAGTGTCATTGCATATGTGTTCTTCTCACAAACCACACATGGATCCACAAGTGTCATTACATGTGTGTTCTTTTCATGAACCACAGCCAGAGTCATTGGATGTGTGTACTTCTCACAAACCACACATGCATCCACCAGTGTCATTGCATATCTGTTCTTTTCATGAACCACAGCTAGAGCCATTGCATGTCTGTTATTCTCACAAACCACATAAGGATACACCAGTGTCATTGGATGTGTGTTCTTTTCATGAACCACACCTAGTGTCATTGCATGTGTGTTCTTCTCACAAACCACACATGGATCCACTAGTGTCATTGCATGTAAGTTCTTTTCACAAACCACAACTAGAGTCATTACATCTCTTTTCTTTCCACAAACCACATATGGATCCACCAGAGTCACTGGATGTGTGTTCTTTTCACAAACCACAACTAGAGTCATTGCATGTCTGTTCTTTTCACAAAACATAGCTAGAGTCATTGCATGTATATTCTTTCCACAAACCACATATGGATCCACCAGTGTCATTGGATGAGTGTTCTTTTCATGAACCACACCTAGTGTCATTGCATGTGTGTTCTTCTCACAAACCACACATGGATCCACCAGTGTCATTGCATGTCTGCTCTTTTCATTAACCACACCCAGTGTCATTGCATGTGTGTTCTTCTCACAAACCACACATGGATCCACCAGTGTCATTGCATGTGTGCTCTTTTCACAAACCACATAAGGATACACCAGTGTCATTGGATGTGTGTTCTTTTCACGAACCATAGCCAGAGTCATTGCATGTGTGTTCTTCTCACAAACCACACATGGATCCACTAGTGTCATTGCATGTCTACTCTTTTCATTAACCACACCTAGTGTCATTGCATGTGTGTTCTTCTCACAAACCACACATGGATCCACCAGTGTCATTGCATATGTGTTCTTCTAACAAACCACACATGGATCCACCAGTGTCATTACATGTGTGTTCTTTTCATGAACCATAGCCAGAGTCATTGCATGTGTGTACTTCTCACAAACCACACATGGATCCACAAGTGTCATTGCATGTTTGTTCTTTTCATGAACCACAGCTAGAGTCATTGCATGTCAGTTATTCTCACAAACCACATAACGATACACCAGTGTCATTGGATGTGTGTTCTTTTCATGAACCACACCCAGTGTCATTGCATGTGTGTTTTTCTCACAAACCACACATGGATCCACTAGTGTCATTGCATGTCTGTTATTTTCACAAACCACAACTTGAGTCGTTGCATGTCTCTTCTTTCCACAAACCACATATGGATCCACGAGAGTCACTAGATGTGTGTTCTTTTCACAAACCACAACTAGAGTCATTGCATGTCTGTTCTTTTCACAAACCACAGCTAGAGTCATTGCATGTCTGTTCTTTCCACAGACCACATATGGATCCACCAGTGTCATCGGATGAGTGTTCTTTTCATGAACCACACCCAGTGTCATTGCATGTGTGTTCTTCTCACAAACCACACATGGATCCACCAGTGTCATTACATGTCTACTCTTTTCATTAACCACACCCAGTGTCATTGCATGTGTGTTCTTCGCACAAATCACACATGGATCCACCAGTGTCATTGCATGTGTGCTCTTTTCACAAACCACATAAGGATACACCAGTGTCATTGGATGTGTGTTCTTTTCATGAACCACAGCCAGAGTCATTGCATGTGTGTTCTTCTCACAAACCACACATTGATCCACCAATGTCATTGCATGTCTGTTCTATTCATGAACAACAGCTAGAGTCATTCCATGTCTATTATTCTCACAAACCACATAAGGATACACCAGTGTCATTGGATATGTGTTCTTTTCATGAACCACACCTAGTGTCATTGCATGTGTGTTCTTCTCACAAACCACACATGGATCCACCAGTGTCATTGCATGTCTGTTCTTTTCACAAACCACAACTAGAGTCATTGCATGACTGTTCTTTCCATAAACCACATATGGATCCACCAGAGTCATTGGATGTCTATTCTTTTCACAAACCACAACTAGAGTCATTGCATGTCTATTCTTTTCACAAACCACAACTAGAGTCATTGCATGTCTGTTCTTTCCACAAACGACATATGGATCCTACAGTATCATTGGATGAGTGTTCTTTTCATGAACCACACCCAGTGTCATTGCATGTGTGTTCTTCTGACAAACCACACATGGATCCACCAGTGTCATTGCATGTCTGCTCTTTTCATTAACCACACCCAGTGTCATTGCATGTGTGTTCTTCTCACAAACCACACATGGATCCACCAGTGTCATTGCATGTCTGCTCTTTTCATTAACCACACCAGTGTCATTGGATGTCTGTTCTTCTCACAAACCACACATGGATCCACCAGTGTCATTGCATGTCTGTTCTTCTCACAAACGACATAAGGATACAGCAGTCTCATTGGATGTGTGTTCTTTTCATGAACCACACCCACTGTCATTGCATGTGTGTTCTTCTCACAAACCACACATGGATCCACCAGTGTCATTGCATGTCTGTTCTTTTCACAAACCACAGCTATATTCATTGCATGTTTGTTCTTTCCACAAACCACATATGGATCCACTAGTCTCACTGGATGTGTGTTCTTTTCACAAACCACAACCAGAGTCATTGCATGTCCGTTCTTTTGACAAACCACAGCTAGATTCCTTGCATGTCTGTTCTTTCCAGAAACCACATATGGATCCACCAGTGTCAATGGATGAGTGTTCTTTTCATGAACCACACCCAGTGTCATTGCATCTGTGTTCTTCTCACAATCCACACATGGATCCACCAGTGTCATTCATGTGTGCTCTTTTCATTAACCACACCCAGTGTTATTGGATGTCTACTCTTCTCACAAACCACATAAGGATACACCAGAGTCATTGCATGTGTGTTATTTTCACAAACCACATAAGGATACACCAGTGTCATTGGATGTGTGTTCTTTTATGAACCACACCCAGTGTCATTGCATGTGTGTTCTTCTCACAAACCACACATGGATCCACCAGTGTCATTGCATGTGTGTTCTTTTCATGAACCACAACCAGAGTCATTGCATGTGTGTTCTTCTCACAAACCACACATGGATCCACTTGTGTCATTGCATGTCTATTCTTTTCATGAACCACAACTAGAGTCATTGCATGTCCGTTCTTCTCACACACCACATAAGGATCCACCAGTGTTATTGGATGAGTGTTCTTTTCATGAACCACACTTAGTGTTATTATATGTGTGTTCTTCTCACAAACCACACATGGATCCACCAGTGTCATTGGATGTGTGTTCTTTTCATGAACCACACCTAGTGTCATTGGATGTCTGTTCTTCTCACAAACCACACATGGATCCGCTAGTGTCATTGCATGTCTGCTCTTTTCATTAACCACACCTAGTGTCATTACATGTGTGTTCTTCTCACAAACAACACATGGATCCACCAGTGTCATTGCATGTGTGCTCTTTTCACAAACCACATAAGGATAGACCAGTGTCATTGGATGTGTGTTCTTTTCATGAACCATAGCCAGAGTCATTGCATGTGTGTTCTTCTCACAAACCACACATGGATCCACCAGTGTCATTGCATGTCTGTTATTTTCATGAACCACAGCCAGAGTCATTGCATGTTTGTTTTTCTCACAAACCACATAAGGATACACCAGTGTCATTGGATGTGTGTTCTTTTCAAAAACCACACCCAGTGTCATTGCATGTGTGTTCTTCTCACAAACCACACATAGATCCACTAGTGTCATTGCATGTCTGTTCTTTTCACAAACCACAACTAGAGTCATTGCATGTCTATTCTTTCCACAAACCACAACTGGATCCACGAGAGTCACTGGATGTGTGTTCTTTTCACAAACCACAACTAGAGTTATTGCATGTCTGTTCTTTTCAGAAACCACAGCTAGAGTCATTGCATGTCTGTTCTTTCCACAAACCACATATGGATCAACCAGTGTCATTGGATGAGTAGTGTTCTTTTCATGAACCACACCCAGTGTCATTACATGTGTGTTCTTCTCACAAACCACACATGGATCCACCAGTGTCATTGCATGTCTGTTCTTTTCACAAACAATAGCTAGAGTCATTGCATGTCTGTTCTTTCCACAAACCACATATGGATACGCCAGTGTCACTTAATGTGTGTTCTTTTCACAAACCACAACTAGAGTCATTGCATGTAATTCTTTTCACAAACCACATCTAGAGTCATTGCATGCATGTTCTTTCCACAAACCACATATGGGGCCACCAGTGTCATTGGATGTTCTTTTCATGAACCACACCCAGTGTCATTGCATGTGTGTTCTTCTCACAAACCACACATGGATCCACCAGTGTCATTGCATGTCTGCTCTTTTCATTAACCACACCAAGTGTCATTGGATGTCTGTTCTTCTCACAAACCACACATGGATCCACCAGTGTCATTGCATGTCTGTTCTTCTCACAAACCACATAAGGATACACCAGTGTCATTGGATGTGTGTTATTTTCATGAACCACACCCAGTGTCATTGCATGTGTGTTCTTCTCACAAACCACACATGGATCCACCAGTGTCATTGCATGTCTATTCTTTTCACAAACCACAGCTATAGTCATTGCATGTCTGTTCTTTCCATAAACCACATATGGATCCACTAGTGTCACTGGATGTGTGTTCTTTTCACAAACCACAACCAGAGTCATTGCATGTCCGTTCTTTTCACAAACCACAGCTAGATTCCTTGCATGTCTGTTCTTTCCAGAAACCACATATGGATCCACCAGTGTCATTGGATGACTGTCCTTTTCATGAACCACACCCAGTGTCATTGCATGTGTGTTCTTCTCACAATCCACACATGGATCCACCAGTGTCATTGCATGTGTGCTCTTTTCATTAACCACACCTAGTGTTATTGGATGTCTACTCTTCTCACAAACCACATAAGGATACACCAGAGTCATTGCATGTGTGTTATTTTCACAAACCACATAAGGATACACCAGTGTCATTGGATGTGTGTTCTTTTCATGAACCACACCCAGTGTCATTGCATGTGTGTTCTTCTCACAAACCACACATTGATCCACCAATGTCATTGCATGTCTGTTCTATTCATGAACAACAGCTAGAGTCATTCCATGTCTATTATTCTCACAAACCACATAAGGATACACCAGTGTCATTGGATATGTGTTCTTTTCATGAACCACACCTAGTGTCATTGCATGTGTGTTCTTCTCACAAACCACACATGGATCCACCAGTGTCATTGCATGTCTGTTCTTTTCACAAACCACAACTAGAGTCATTGCATGACTGTTCTTTCCATAAACCACATATGGATCCACCAGAGTCATTGGATGTCTATTCTTTTCACAAACCACAACTAGAGTCATTGCATGTCTATTCTTTTCACAAACCACAACTAGAGTCATTGCATGTCTGTTCTTTCCACAAACGACATATGGATCCTACAGTATCATTGGATGAGTGTTCTTTTCATGAACCACACCCAGTGTCATTGCATGTGTGTTCTTCTGACAAACCACACATGGATCCACCAGTGTCATTGCATGTCTGCTCTTTTCATTAACCACACCCAGTGTCATTGCATGTGTGTTCTTCTCACAAACCACACATGGATCCACCAGTGTCATTGCATGTCTGCTCTTTTCATTAACCACACCAGTGTCATTGGATGTCTGTTCTTCTCACAAACCACACATGGATCCACCAGTGTCATTGCATGTCTGTTCTTCTCACAAACGACATAAGGATACAGCAGTCTCATTGGATGTGTGTTCTTTTCATGAACCACACCCACTGTCATTGCATGTGTGTTCTTCTCACAAACCACACATGGATCCACCAGTGTCATTGCATGTCTGTTCTTTTCACAAACCACAGCTATATTCATTGCATGTTTGTTCTTTCCACAAACCACATATGGATCCACTAGTCTCACTGGATGTGTGTTCTTTTCACAAACCACAACCAGAGTCATTGCATGTCCGTTCTTTTGACAAACCACAGCTAGATTCCTTGCATGTCTGTTCTTTCCAGAAACCACATATGGATCCACCAGTGTCAATGGATGAGTGTTCTTTTCATGAACCACACCCAGTGTCATTGCATCTGTGTTCTTCTCACAATCCACACATGGATCCACCAGTGTCATTCATGTGTGCTCTTTTCATTAACCACACCCAGTGTTATTGGATGTCTACTCTTCTCACAAACCACATAAGGATACACCAGAGTCATTGCATGTGTGTTATTTTCACAAACCACATAAGGATACACCAGTGTCATTGGATGTGTGTTCTTTTCATGAACCACACCCAGTGTCATTGCATGTGTGTTCTTCTCACAAACCACACATGGATCCACCAGTGTCATTGCATGTGTGTTCTTTTCATGAACCACAACCAGAGTCATTGCATGTGTGTTCTTCTCACAAACCACACATGGATCCACTTGTGTCATTGCATGTCTATTCTTTTCATGAACCACAACTAGAGTCATTGCATGTCCGTTCTTCTCACACACCACATAAGGATCCACCAGTGTTATTGGATGAGTGTTCTTTTCATGAACCACACTTAGTGTTATTATATGTGTGTTCTTCTCACAAACCACACATGGATCCACCAGTGTCATTGCATGTCTATTCTTTTCATGAACCACAGCCAGAGTCAGTGCATGTCTGTTCTTCTGACAAACCACATAAGGATACACCAGTGTCATTGGATGTGTGTTCTTTTCATGAACCACACCTAGTGTCATTGGATGTCTGTTCTTCTCACAAACCACACATGGATCCGCTAGTGTCATTGCATGTCTGCTCTTTTCATTAACCACACCTAGTGTCATTACATGTGTGTTCTTCTCACAAACAACACATGGATCCACCAGTGTCATTGCATGTGTGCTCTTTTCACAAACCACATAAGGATAGACCAGTGTCATTGGATGTGTGTTCTTTTCATGAACCATAGCCAGAGTCATTGCATGTGTGTTCTTCTCACAAACCACACATGGATCCACCAGTGTCATTGCATGTCTGTTATTTTCATGAACCACAGCCAGAGTCATTGCATGTTTGTTTTTCTCACAAACCACATAAGGATACACCAGTGTCATTGGATGTGTGTTCTTTTCAAAAACCACACCCAGTGTCATTGCATGTGTGTTCTTCTCACAAACCACACATAGATCCACTAGTGTCATTGCATGTCTGTTCTTTTCACAAACCACAACTAGAGTCATTGCATGTCTATTCTTTCCACAAACCACAACTGGATCCACGAGAGTCACTGGATGTGTGTTCTTTTCACAAACCACAACTAGAGTTATTGCATGTCATTCTTTTCGTAAACCACAGCTAGAGTCATTGCATGTCTGTTCTTTCCACAAACCACATATGGATCAACCAGTGTCATTGGATGAGTAGTGTTCTTTTCATGAACCACACCCAGTGTCATTACATGTGTGTTCTTCTCACAAACCACACATGGATCCACCAGTGTCATTGCATGTCTGTTCTTTTCACAAACAATAGCTAGAGTCATTGCATGTCTGTTCTTTCCACAAACCACATATGGATACGCCAGTGTCACTTAATGTGTGTTCTTTTCACAAACCACAACTAGAGTCATTGCATGTAATTCTTTTCACAAACCACATCTAGAGTCATTGCATGCATGTTCTTTCCACAAACCACATATGGGGCCACCAGTGTCATTGGATGTTCTTTTCATGAACCACACCCAGTGTCATTGCATGTTTGTTATTCTCACAAACCACATGGATCCACCAAAGTGTCATTGCATGTCTGCTCTTTTCATTAACCACACCAAGTGTCATTGGATGTCTGTTCTTCTCACAAACCACACATGGATCCACCAGTGTCATTGCATGTCTGTTCTTCTCACAAACCACATAAGGATACACCAGTGTCATTGGATGTGTGTTATTTTCATGAACCACACCCAGTGTCATTGCATGTGTGTTCTTCTCACAAACCACACATGGATCCACCAGTGTCATTGCATGTCTATTCTTTTCACAAACCACAGCTATAGTCATTGCATGTCTGTTCTTTCCATAAACCACATATGGATCCACTAGTGTCACTGGATGTGTGTTCTTTTCACAAACCACAACCAGAGTCATTGCATGTCCGTTCTTTTCACAAACCACAGCTAGATTCCTTGCATGTCTGTTCTTTCCAGAAACCACATATGGATCCACCAGTGTCATTGGATGACTGTCCTTTTCATGAACCACACCCAGTGTCATTGCATGTGTGTTCTTCTCACAATCCACACATGGATCCACCAGTGTCATTGCATGTGTGCTCTTTTCATTAACCACACCCAGTGTTATTGGATGTCTACTCTTCTCACAAACCACATAAGGATACACCAGAGTCATTGCATGTGTGTTATTTTCACAAACCACATAAGGATACACCAGTGTCATTGGATGTGTGTTCTTTTCATGAACCACACCCAGTGTCATTGCATGTGTGTTCTTCTCACAAACCACACATGGATCCACCAGTTTCATTGCATGTGTGTTCTTTTCATGAACCACAACTAGAGTCATTGCATGTGTGTTCTTCTCACAAACCACACATGGATCCACTAGTGTCATTGCATGTCTATTCTTTTCATGAACCACAACTAGAGTCATTGCATGTCCGTTCTTCTCACAAACCACATATGGATCCACCAGTGTTATTGGATGAGTGTTCTTTTCATGAACCACACTCAGTGTCATTGCATGTGTGTTCTTCTCACAAACCACACATGGATCCACCAGTGTCATTGCATGTCTATTCTTTTCATGAACCACAGCCAGAGTCAGTGCATGTCTGTTCTTCTCACAAACCACATAAGGATACACCAGTGTCATTGGATGTGTGTTCTTTTCATGAACCACACCCAGTGTCATTGCATGTGTGTTCTTCTCACAAACCACACATGGATCCACTAGTGTCATTGCATGTCTGCTCTTTTCATTAACCACACCTAGTGTCATTACATGTGTGTTCTTCTCACAAACAACACATGGATCCACCAGTGTCATTGCATGTGTGCTCTTTTCACAAACCACATAAGGATAGACCAGTGTCATTGGATGTGTGTTCTTTTCATGAACCATAGCCAGAGTCATTGCATGTGTGTTCTTCTCACAAACCACACATGGATCCACCAGTGTCATTGCATGTCTGTTATTTTCATGAACCACAGCTAGAGTCATTGCATGTTTGTTTTTCTCACAAACCACATAAGGATACACCGGTGTCATTGGATGTGTGATCTTTTAAAAAACCACACCCAGTGTCATTGCATGTGTGTTCTTCTCACAAACCACACATAGATCCACTAGTGTCATTGCATGTATGTTCTTTTCACAAACCACAACTAGAGTCATTGCATGTCTGTTCTTTCCACAAACCACAACTGGATCCACGAGAGTCACTGGATGTGTGTTCTTTTCACAAACCACAACTAGAGTTATTGCATGTCTGTTCTTTTCACAAACCATAGCTAGAGTCATTGCATGTCTGTTCTTTTCACAAACCACATATGGATCAACCAGTTTCATTGGATGAGTAGTGTTCTTTTTATGAACCACACCTAGTGTCATTACATGTGTGTTCTTTTCACGAACCATAGCCAGAGTCATTGCATGTGTGTTCTTCTCACATACCACACATGGATCCACCAGTGTCATTGCATGTCTTCTATTTTTGTTAACCACACCAGTGTCATTGCATGTGTGTTCTTCTCACGAACCACACATGGATCCACCAGTGTCATTGCATGTGTGCTCTTTTCACAAACCACATAAGGATACTCCGGTGTCATTGGATGTGTGTTCTTTTCATGAACCACAGCCAGAGTCATTGCATGTGTGTTCTTCTCACAAACCACACATGGATCCACCAGTGTCATTGCATGTCTGTTCTTTTCATGAACCACATCTAGAGTCATTGTATGTCTCTTCTTCTCACAAACCACATAAGGATACACCAGTGTCATTGGATGTGTGTTCTTTTCATGAACCACACCCAGTGTCATTACATGTGTGTTCTTCTCACAAACCACACATGGATCCACCAGTGTCATTGCATTACTTTTCTTTTCACAAACCACAGCTAGGGTCATTGCATGTATATTCTTTCCACAAACGACATATGGATCCACCAGTGTCACTGGATGTGTGTTCTTTTCACAAACCATAACTAGAGTCATTAGATGTCTGTTCTTTTCACAAACCACAGCTAGAGTCATTGCATGTCTGTTCTTTCCACAAACCACATATGGATCTACAAGTGTCATTGGATGAGTGTTCTTTTCATGAACCACACCTAGTGTCATTGCATGTGTGTTTTTCACACAAACAACACATGGATCCACCAGTGTCATTGCATGTCTGCTCTTTTCATTTGGCCACACCCAGTGTCATTGGATGTTTGTTCTTCTCACAAACCACACATGGATCCACAAGTGTCATTGCATGTCTGTTCTTCTCACAAACCACATAAGGATACACCAGTGTCATTGGATGTGTGTTCTTTTCATGAACCACACCTAGTGCCATTGCATGTGTGTTCTTCTCACAAACCACACATGGATCCACCGGTGTCATTGCATGTCTGTTCTTTTCACAAATCATAGCTAGAGTCATTGCATGTCTGTTCTTTCCACAAACCACATATGGATCCACCAGTGTCACTAGATGTGCAATCTTTTCACAAACCACAACTAGAGTCACTGGATGTGTGTTCTTTTCACAAACCATAGCTAGAGTCATTGCATGTTTGTTCTTTCCAAAAACCACATATGGATCCGCCAGTGTCATTTGATGAGTGTTCTTTTCATGAACCACACCCAGTGTCATTGCATGTGTGTTCTTCTCACAAACCACACATGGATCCACCAGTGTCATTGCATGTCTGTTCTTTTCATGAACCACAGCCAGAGTCAGTGCATTGTTGTTCTTCTCACAAACCACATAAGGATACACTAGTGTCATTGGATGTGTGTTCTTTTCATGAACCACACCAAGTGTCATTGCATGTGTGTTCTAATCAGAAACCACACATGGATCCACTAGTGTCATTGCATGTCTGCTCTTTTCATTAACCACACCCAGTGTCATTGCATGTGTGTTCTTCTCACAAACCACACATGGATCCACTAGTGTCATTGCATGTGTGCTCTTTTCACAAACCTAAGGATACACTAGTGTCATTACATGTGTGCTCTTTTCACAAACCACATAAGGATACACCAGTGTCATTGGATGAGTGTTCTTTTCTTGAACCACAGCCAGAGTCATTGCATGTGTGTTCTTCTCACAAACCACACATGGATCCACCGGTTTCATTGCATGTATGTTATTTTCATGAACCACAGCTAGAGTCATTGCATGTTTGTTCTTCTCACAAACCACATAAGGATACACCAGTGTCATTGGATGTGTGTTCTTTTCATGAACCACGCCTAGTATAATTGCATGTGTTTTCTTCTCACAAACCACATATGGATCCACAAGTGTCATTGGATGTGTGTTCACTTCATGAACCACACCCAGTGTCATTGCATGTGTGTTCTTCTCACGAACCACACATGGATCCACCAGTGTCATTGCATGTGTGTTATTTTCATGAACCACAACCAGAGTAATTGCATGTGTGTTCTTCTCACAAACAACACATGGATCCACCAGTGTCATTGCATGTCCGTTCTTCTCATAAACCACATATGGATCCACCAGTGTTGTTAGATGAGTGTTCTTTTCATGAACCACACCCAGTGTCATTGCATGTGTGTTCTTCTCACAAACCACACATGGATACACCATTGGAATTGCATGTCTATTCTTTAAATGAACCACAGCCAGAGTCAGTGCATGTCTGTTCTTCTGACAAACCACATAAGGATACACTAGTGTCATTGGATGTGTGTTATTTTCATGAACCACACCCAGTGTCATTGCATGTGTGCTCTTTTCACAAACTACATAAGGATACACCAGTGTCATTGGATGTGTGTTCTTTTCATGAACCACACCCAGTGTCATTGCATGTGTGTTCTTATCACAAACCACACATGGATCAACCAGTGTCATTGCATGTCTGCTCTTTCCATTAACCACACCCAGTGTCATTGGATGTCTGTTCTTCTCACAAACCACACATGGATCCACCAGTGTCATTGCATGTCTGTTCTTCTCACAAACCACATAACGATACACCAGTGTCATTGGATGTGTGTTATTTTCATGAACCACACCCAGTGTCATTACATGTGTGTTCTTATCACAAACCACACATGGATCCACTAGTGTCATTGCATGTGTGCTCTTTTCACGAACCACATAAGGATACACCAGTGTCATTGAATGTGTGTTCTTTTCAGGAACCACAGCCAGAGTCATTGCATGTGTGTTCTTCTCACAAACCACACATGGATCCACCAGTGTCATTGCATGTCTGTTCTTTCCACAAACCACATATGGATCCACTAGTGTCACTGGATGTGTGTTCTTTTCACAAAGCACAACTAGAGTCATTAGATGTCTGTTCTTTTCACAAACCACAGCTAGAGTCATTGCATGTCTGTTCTTTCCACAAACCACATATGGATCCACAAGTGTCATTGGATGAGTGTTCTTTTCATGAACCACACCTAGTGTCATTGCATGTGTGTTTTTCGCATAAACCACACATGGATCCACCAGTGTCATTGCATGTCTTCTCTTTTCATTTAGCCACACCCATTGTCATTGGATGTCTGTTCTTCTCACAAACCACACATGGATCCACCAGTGTCATTGCATGTCTGTTCTTCTCACAAACCACATAAGGATACACCAGTGTCATTGGATGTGTGTTCTTTTCATGAACCACACCTAGTGTCATTGCATGTGTGTTCTTCTCACAAACCACACATGGATCCACCGGTGTCATTGCATGTCTGTTCTTTTCACAAATCATAGCTGGAGTCATTGCATGTCTGTTCTTTCCACAAACCACATATGGTTCCACCAGTGTCACTAGATGTGCGTTCTTTTCACAAACCACAACTAGAGTCATTGGATGTGTGTTCTTTTCACAAACCATAGCTAGAGTCATTGCATGTTTGTTCTTTCCAAAAACCACATATGGATCCGCCAATGTCATTGGATGAGTGTTCTTTTCATGAACCACACCCAGTGTCATTGCATGTGTGTTCTTCTCACAAACCACACATGGATCCACCAGTGTCATTGCATGTCTGTTCTTTTCATGAACCACAGCCAGAGTCAGTGCATTGTTGTTCTTCTCACAAACCACATAAGGATACACCAGTGTCATTGGATGTGTGTTCTTTTCATGAACCACACCAAGTGTCATTGCATGTGTGTTCTTCTCAGAAACCACACATGGATCCACTAGTGTCATTGCATGTCTGCTCTTTTCATTAACCACACCCAGTGGCATTGCATGTATGTTCTTCTCACAAACCACGCATGGATCCACCAGTGTCATTACATGTGTGCTCTTTTCACAAACCACATAAGGATACACCAGTGTCATTGGATGAGTGTTCTTTTCACGAACCACAGCCAGAGTCATTGCATGTGTGTTCTTCTCACAAACCACACATGGATCTACCGGTTTCATTGCATGTCTGTTATTTTCATGAACCACAGCTAGAGTCATTGCATGTCTGTTCTTCTCACAAACCACATAAGGATACACCAGTGTCATTGGATGTGTGTTCTTTTCATGAACCACGCCTAGTATCATTGCATGTGTGTTCTTCTCACAAACCACATATGGATCCACAAGTGTCATTGGATGTGTGTTCACTTCATGAACCACACCCAGTGTCATTGCATGTGTGTTCTTCTCACAAACCACACATGGATCCACCAGTGTCATTGCATGTGTTTTCTATTCATGAACCACAACCAGAGTAATTGCATGTGTGTTCTTCTCACAAACAACACATGGATCCACCAGTGTCATTGCATGTCTATTCATTTCATGAACCATAGCTAGAGTCATTGCATGTCTGGTCTTCTCATAAACCACATATGGATCCAACAGTGTTATTAGATGAGTGTTCTTTTCATGAACCACACCCAGTGTCATTGCATGTGTGGTCTTCTCACAAACCACACATGGATCCACCAGTGGAATTGCATGTCTATTCTTTAAATGAACCACAGCCAGAGTCAGTGCATGTTTGTTCTTCTCAGAAACCACATAAGGATACACCAGTGTCATTGGATGTGTGTTCTTTTCATGAACCGAACCCAGTGTCATTGCATGTGTGTTCTTCTCAGAAACCACACATGGATCCACCAGTGTCATTGCATGTCTGCTCTTTTCATTAACCACACCCAGTGTCATTAGATGTCCGTTCTTCTCACAAACCACACATGGATCCACAAGTGTCATTGCATGTCGGTTCTTCTCACAAACCACATAAGGATATACCAGTGTCATTGGATGTGTGTTATTTTCATGAACCAGACCCAGTGGCATTACATGTGTGTTCTTATCACAAACCACACATGGATCCACTAGTGTCATTGCATGTGTGCTCTTTTCATGAACCACATAAGGATACACCAGTGTCATTGAATGTGTGTTCTTTTCAGGAACCACAGCCAGAGTCATTGCATGTGTGTTCTTCTCACAAACCACACATGGATCCACCAGTGTCATTGCATGTCTGTTATTTTCATGAACCACAGCTAGAGTCATTGCATGTTTGTTTTTCTCACAAACCACATAAGGATACACCTGTGTCATTGGATGTGTGTTCTTTTCATAAACCACACCTAGTGTCATTGCATGTGTGTTCTTCTCACAAACCACACATGGATCCACCAGTGTCATTGCATGTCTGCTCTTTTCACAAACCACAACTAGAGTCATTGCATGTCTGTTCTTTCTACACACCACATATGGATCCACTAGAGTCACTAGATGTGTGTTCTTTTCACAAACCACAACTAGAGTTATTGCATGTCTGTTATTTTCACAAACCACAGCTAGAGTCATTGCATGTTTGTTCTTTCCACAAACCACATATGGATCCACCAGTGTCATTGGATGAGTGTTGTTTTCATGAACCACACCCAGTGTCATTGCATGTGTGTTCTTCTCACAAACCACACATGGATCCACTAGTGTCACTGCATGTCTACTCTTTTCGTTAACCACACCCAGTGTCATTGCATGTGTGTTCTTCTCACGAACCACACATGGATCCACCAGTGTCATTGCATGTGTACTCTTTTCACAAACCACATAAGGATACTCCAGTGTCATTGGATGAGTGTTCTTTTCATGAACCACACCCAGTGTCATTGCATGTGTGTTCTTCTCACAAGCCACACATGGATCCACCAGTGTCATTGCATGTCTGTTCTTTTCATGAACTAGAGCTAGAGTCATTGTATGTCTCTTCTTCTCACAAACCACATAAGGATACACCAGTGTCATTGGATGTGTGTTCTTTTCATGAACCACCTAGTGTCAATACATGTGTGTTCTTCTCACAAACCACACATGGATCCACCAGTGTCATTGCATGTCTGCTCTTTTAACAAACCACAGCTAGGGTCATTGCATGTATATTCTTTCCACAAACCACATATGGATCCACGAGTGTCACTAGATGTGTGTTCTTTTCACAAACCAGAACTAGAGTCATTAGATGTCTGTTCTTTTCACAAACCACAGCTAGAGTCATTGCATGTCTATTCTTTCCACAAACCACATATGGATCCACAAGTGTCATTGGATGAGTGTTCTTTTCAAGAACCATACCCAGTGTCATTGCAGGTGTGTTCTTCTCACAAACCACACATGGATCCACCAGTGTCATTGCATGTCTGCTCTTTTCATTAACCACACACAGTGTCATTGGATGTCTGTTCTTCTCACAAACCACACATGGATCCACCAGTGTCATTGCATGTCTGTTCATCTCACAAACCACATAAGGATACACTAGTGTCATTGGATGTGTGTTCTTTTCATGAACCACACCCAGTGTCATTGCATGTGTGTTCTTCTCACAAACCACACATGGATCCACCAGTGTCATTGCATGTCTGTTCTTTTCACAAACCATAGCTAGAGTCATTGCATGTCTGTTCTTTCCACAAACTACATATGGATCCACTAGTGTCACTGGATGTGTGTTCTTTTCACAAACCACAACTAGAGTTATTGCATGTCTGTTATTTTCACAAACCACAGCTAGAGTCATTGCATGTTTGTTCTTTCCACAAACCACATATGGATCCACCAGTGTCATTGGATGAGTGTTGTTTTCATGAACCACACCCAGTGTCATTGCATGTGTGTTCTTCTCACAAACCACACATGGATCCACTAGTGTCACTGCATGTCTACTCTTTTCGTTAACCACACCCAGTGTCATTGCATGTGTGTTCTTCTCACGAACCACACATGGATCCACCAGTGTCATTGCATGTGTACTCTTTTCACAAACCACATAAGGATACTCCAGTGTCATTGGATGAGTGTTCTTTTCATGAACCACACCCAGTGTCATTGCATGTGTGTTCTTCTCACAAACCACACATGGATCCACCAGTGGCATTGCATGTCTGTTCTTTTCATGAACTAGAGCTAGAGTCATTGTATGTCTTCTTCTCACAAACCACATAAGGATACACGGTGTCATTGGATGTGTGTTCTTTTCATGAACCACCCAAAGGTCAATACATGTGTGTTCTTCTCACAAACCACACATGGATCCACCAGTGTCATTGCATGTCTGCTCTTTTAACAAACCACAGCTAGGGTCATTGCATGTATATTCTTTCCACAAACCACATATGAAACCACGAGTGTCACTAGATGTGTGTTCTTTTCACAAACCAGAACTAGAGTCATTAGATGTCTGTTATTTTCACAAACCACAGCTAGAGTCATTGCATGTCTATTCTTTCCACAAACCACATATGGATCCACAAGTGTCATTGGATGAGTGTTCTTTTCAAGAACCATACCCAGTGTCATTGCATGTGTGTTCTTCTCACAAACCACACATGGATCCACCAGTGTCATTGCATGTCTGCTCTTTTCATTAACCACACACAGTGTCATTGGATGTCTGTTCTTCTCACAAACCACACATGGATCCACCAGTGTCATTGCATGTCTGTTCATCTCACAAACCACATAAGGATACACTAGTGTCATTGGATGTGTGTTCTTTTCATGAACCACACCCAGTGTCATTGCATGTGTGTTCTTCTCACAAACCACACATGGATCCACCAGTGTCATTGCATGTCTGTTCTTTTGACAAACCATAGCTAGAGTCATTGCATGTCTGTTCTTTCCACAAACTACATATGGATCCACTAGTGTCACTGGATGTGTGTTCTTTTCACAAACCACAACTAGAGTTATTGCATGTCTGTTATTTTCACAAACCACAGCTAGAGTCATTGCATGTTTGTTCTTTCCACAAACCACATATGGATCCACCAGTGTCATTGGATGAGTGTTGTTTTCATGAACCACACCCAGTGTCATTGCATGTGTGTTCTTCTCACAAACCACACATGGATCCACCAGTGTCATTGCATGTGTACTCTTTTCACAAACCACATAAGGATACTCCAGTGTCATTGGATGAGTGTTCTTTTCATGAACCACACCCAGTGTCATTGCATGTGTGTTCTTCTCACAAACCACACATGGATCCACCAGTGGCATTGCATGTCTGTTCTTTTCATGAACTAGAGCTAGAGTCATTGTATGTCTCTTCTTCTCACAAACCACATAAGGATACACCAGTGTCATTGGATGTGTGTTCTTTTCATGAACCACCCAGTGTCAATACATTTGTGTTCTTCTCACAAACCACACATGGATCCACCAGTGTCATTGCATGTCTGCTCTTTTAACAAACCACAGCTAGGGTCATTGCATGTATATTCTTTCCACAAACCACATATGAAACCACGAGTGTCACTAGATGTGTGTTCTTTTCACAAACCAGAACTAGAGTCATTAGATGTCTGTTCTTTTCACAAACCACAGCTAGAGTCATTGCATGTCTATTCTTTCCACAAACCACATATGGATCCACAAGTGTCATTGGATGAGTGTTCTTTTCAAGAACCATACCCAGTGTCATTGCATGTGTGTTCTTCTCACAAACCACACATGGATCCACCAGTGTCATTGCATGTCTGCTCTTTTCATTAACCACACACAGTGTCATTGGATGTCTGTTCTTCTCACAAACCACACATGGATCCACCAGTGTCATTGCATGTCTGTTCATCTCACAAACCACATAAGGATACACTAGTGTCATTGGATGTGTGTTCTTTTCATGAACCACACCCAGTGTCATTGCATGTGTGTTCTTCTCACAAACCACACATGGATCCACCAGTGTCATTGCATGTCTGTTCTTTTCACAAACCATAGCTAGAGTCATTGCATGTCTGTTCTTTCCACAAACTACATATGGATCCACTAGTGTCACTGGATGTGTGTTCTTTTCACAAACCACAACTAGAGTCATTGCATGTCTGTTCTTTTCACAAACCACAGCTAGATTCATTGCATGTCTGTTCTTTCTACAAACCACATATGGATCCACCAGTGTCATTGGATTAGTGTTCTTTTCATGAACCACACCTAGTGTCATTGCATGTGTGTTCTTCTCACAAACCACACATGGATCCACCAGGGTCATTGCATGTCTAATCTTTCCACAAACCACATATGGATCCACTAGTGTCACTGGATGTGTGTTCTTTTCACAAACCACAACTAGAGTCATTAGATGTCTGTTCTTTTCACAAACCACAGCTAGAGTCATTGCATGTTTGTTCTTTCCACAAACCACATATGGATCCACAAGTGTCACTGGATGAGTGTTCTTTTCATGAACCACAGCCAGAGTCATTGCATGTGTGTTCTTCTCACAAACCACACATGGATCCACCAGTGTCATTGCATGTCTGTTATTTTCATGAACCACAGCTAGAGTCATTACATGTCTGTTCTTCTCACAAACCACATAAGGATACACTAGTGTCATTGGATGTGTGTTCTTTTCATGAACCACACCGAGTGTCATTGAATGTGTGTTCTTCTCACAAACCACACATGGATCCACCAGTGTCATTGCTGAAGGGAATATGCCCGAGAGGCAATAATAAAGTGGTTATTATCTTATTCCATGTTTATGATAAATGTTTATTTTACATGCTAGAATTGTATTGATCGGAAACATCAATACATGTGTGTTTAATAAAAAAAAAGGGTTCCTAGTTATGCCTCTCTTATAGACCAGCTTGTTGATTAACAAGATGATCAAGGTTTCCTGATCATGGACATTGGATGTTGTTAATAACAAGGTCACACCATTGGTGGAATGATGTGATGAACATTCATCCGAAGTATAGCATTAAAATCAAAGTCATTATGTTTATATTGCTATATCATCATACGAAGTAATCTTAGTCCTTAGACCATGAGATCATGTTAATTGCTAACACCGGAAGAGTATCTTGATAACATCAAACGTCACACCGTAACAGGGTGACTATAAAGGTGGGTTCGGTGCTACGAAGGTGTTATGTTGAGGCTCATGGATCAAGAGTGGGATTTGTCCATCCCGATGACGGATAGATATACTCTGGGCCCTCTCGGTGATATTACATTGAAATAGCTTGCAAGCAAGTGATGTGATCACTATAATGTTATATCACGGGAAGGAGAAAAGAGTGCATGTCGGTAACGAGATCAAACTAGGTATGGAGATACCGATGATCGAATCTCGGACATGTAATATATCGTGGGACAAAGGGATTTAGTTACTAGCGTTAAAGGTTCTCACGATCACAGAAGTCATCGTTGAATGTGTAGGAGTCAGTATGGATCTCTGTGTCCCGCTCGATTATTGATCTGAGAGGGGGTCTCGATCATGTCTGCATTATTCGCGAACTGTAGGGTGACACACTTAAGGGATACCGACACCATTTGGAGCAAATATGTTTCAGATAAAGATTTAAGAAAGCGCTGGAATTATTTCAATAGACACCGAAATTGCTGAAATTGGTTCTGCATGTAATATTGAAATGTTGCAGGGGGTTTTATGTGAATGTTTGTTAATTAAAGTAATTAACAAAATTCTGAATAAAAATAATAAAAGAGTTTTATTAAATGAGAGAGCATTAAATTTGGAGAAATTTAATGCATTTAAAGTGGAGACTTTAAAAAAGAATGTGAAGGGGCAAATTTATGTGGAGGGAGTTACCACCACATGAATGGAGGAGGTGAAGAGTCACCTCCTCCACGCACCGGCCATGAAGGAGGGGAAACCCCCTCCTCCTATAAAAGGCCACCCCCTCCTCACTTCTCACACACACCTCCTTGTGAAGGATCTCTCTCCTCCTCTAGTATTATTCCCCCATGGTCTCAGATTAGCGAGATACATGTTCCCGGTGGCTTTATCTGGAAAGGAGTTGTTGCTTCCGCTGCTTTGATGGAGCGAGGGACAGAGGTTGTCGTGGTACCGGACGTGTGTGCGATCACGGATGCACCGCTGCTTTGCGGTGCTGGACTTGGTGGTGCTGGAGCTGGATCTGATGGACGTGCTAGAGCCGGACCTGCTGGACTTCATCTCGATCTTGAGATCAGCAAGTGTACGACTACATCAACCACGAGTTCCTACTTGTTAACAAATCTCGTTGTCTACGAGGGTAAGTTCTCGTTTCCACCCGTTGCTTTGTACCTAGTAGATAGATCTTGGTGTGTAGTTCACACCATAGGAAATTTTTTGTTTTCTATGTTGCGGACCCAACAGTGGTATTAGAGCCTGATCTATGCGTAGGTGCTTAGCATGGGTAGTACACATATGTTGATATGTGGGCGATGATGATCATGTTGTTCCATCTTCTATGTATTTTGGATATTGGTGGCATAGTGGGATGAAGCGGCCCGGACCAACCTTACATGTCATCGTAC
Source organism: Avena insularis (assembly GCA_023614405.1). Taxonomy (NCBI): domain Eukaryota; kingdom Viridiplantae; phylum Streptophyta; class Magnoliopsida; order Poales; family Poaceae; genus Avena; species Avena insularis. The sequence goes on along the minus strand of CM042692.1, from coordinate 41,398,509 downwards.
ATGAGACCGGTTCCACGACTGACATGCAACTTGTTTTGCATAAGTGGTCATGGGTGTCTCTCCTACTATAGTCAATATCTGATTTACAACGAGTTGCTAATAATTTGGTTATCCTCGTTGTGGTTCATGTTTGTAGGTAAGAACGGTTCTATCTCCGAAAGCCCTAAGCCACGTAAAACTTGCAATTGATAAATTAGAGTCGTCTAGTTTAGATCGTTGTTGGGCTAGTGTCTTGATATGGTATTGTTGTAAGTAGATGTATGATAGATACTCTTACAACACATTCAACGTGTAAGTTCCATAGACCTTGGCCTTACACACAAAGGAATGATAGAGATCATACCACGATGCAAATGATAGAGATCAAATGCATGGACCATATCATCTCACTTTACACATTAGATGTTAGCATCTTATACTGCTAGTTTGGCGCTTTCTGTAGCATTGTAAGATGATCCCTCATTTAAATATCAAGATAAAATGTGTTCTTCCTTAAGTATGCACCTTTCTATGGATCGTGTTTCGAGACATCACATGATGATCGGGTGTTCTCAACTCTACGCTTTCATGCAACGGGTGTAAGACTGTTTTACACACGCGAATACTAAGGTTCTTACTTGGCGAGCCTAGCATGTACAGACATGGCCTCGGAACACGAACCGAAAGGTTAAGCATGAGTCACATAGTCGATGTGATGACCATATTGATGCTCGCCTTTGAAGCTACACCGACTCACGTGATGACCGGACTTGGTGTAGTGGATTTGGTTCATGTAATCACCAAAAAGGCACGAGGGATGTCGCTTTTGAGTGGGAGTTCATTTCTAATTTGGATTAGTCGAACTCAATTTGTCATAAACTAAATCGAAGTGAATTTGCATAATTTGTTGTAGTCATTGGCATCTGTTCACTACCTTATGCTTAGTTTTAATTGAGATAATAGAACTATAGAATTCTGGATATTTACTTTACGAACTGGTATCGTATTGTTTCAAATGTCAATTTAAAGTTTATAAGTCCTATTGCAAACTTTCAGCAAACTCTATTTACTCCATGAAGTTTAATAAGTAGTATTAAATCAAGAGTAAGAATTCCAATGTTAGTATCTAAAGTATCATGTTTGCCTCCATGATTATTGATATTCAAAAAGTTGTTTTAATATCAAGATTATATTGGAGCTGAAAATTGTTTCAGAAACCATCATGTGTGAAAGATATTGTGATATCTGAAACAATGTTTTTTGGTTGCATTATGATATAGTATAATTTATCAAAATACATGTTCTCATATTGTATGAGAATTTGTGAAGGATGGAGATGCTAGGCATCCGAATCTACCAAAAAGGTTTTGGGAACTGATATTATACTCGCGATTCTTCCTTATAGGCTATAGTAGCTTGATCATGAAAGTTGTCATGATAAGGATGAATAGAAGATGTAAGTAAAATGTTTACTACACTAATAGATCACTAAAGAATGGATTTTTGAAAGAACACCAAACATTTGATGATGGTGATCCACTTCAAAGTGCAAGTCCAAAGGTATTAGTATTTGACTATATACGCTTTGTACCATGTGTCATGTTGATGACACCACTATTGATGTTGATAGATTCTTTTAAAAGAAAAGGAATTGCTAAAAGAGAATCTATAAAATATTTGGCAGAAAATAAAAGGTTGGAGATGTCCAACTTAGGTATATAGAAGATATACATGTTATGGCTATATTCCTTGCTTGTTAAACAATGAGGTTCTTAGGTATTGGATACTGGTATTGGATACCGAATTGGTTGGTATGAAGTGTCATACAGGACAATGCAATTCATGAACTACAATGGCCTAAGTAACTACCAAGAGAATGAGTGATGATGTTCATCGAAAACAAATAAAGTGTTATTGTGTTTTTCGTTGTCATCAAACCAAGCCTTCAAGATTTGTTTAAATAATTGTTATTTTGTTCCGGTATTATGAGAATAATGGCTGTTCAAATAATTACCGTATTCCATAAAGGATGGATGAACAAGTCTAGTTGGAGAAATCACATCCATAAACACTATTGCTAAAATGTCGCAAGACAAATGATTAAAAGATCACTTATGAAGTGACATCGTTGTTTAAATTATATTTGAAAGAAAACATGAAGAAACTCCATGTTGATGGATTTTTGGAGTCTTTGATTTTGATCAATTGACGCATGTGAGACTTTCCTCAAGATAATTGAAACTTCGTCCATAGGCCAGAGAGGAACGGATGACTAGCTTATTGGAAATTGTGCATGCTGATGTGCATAAGTCCATTATGTGTAGCCATATGCGATGAATCTTTTTGCTTCATATGCTTTCTTCAAGAATTTGAGTGAATATATCTGTATATTTACTTAATAAGGAAGAAGTATGAAACATTTGAAAGTTGTTCAAAGACTTTCAAGATGAAGTGGAAAATCATTGTAACAAGAAAATAAAAGAGTTTATGATTCGATCATAAAGGAAGATATTTGAGTTACATGTTTAGCAAAAACACCTAAGACTTGAGGAATTGTTCCATGATTTGTGTTTCCCGATAAACCATAGGAGTATGGCATATTCGAGAGACGAAATCAAACCATGTTTGACATGGTAAGATCAAGGGTGTCATTTATAAAACTGCCATTATGTTTTAAAGATTGAAGCTTTAGAGACTACCGCTTTTACACTGAAAAGAGCACCATCGTGATCCGTTGAAATGACACCATATGGGTTATGGTTTGGGATAAAACCCGAATTGTCTTTTCTTAAATTTTGGTATGCTATGCATAAGTAAAATGTTTACAACCAAAGTCGGATAAGAACGTCTTTGTAGGTTATCCCAAAGAATTTGTTGGGAATTTCTCCATAACACCGAGGACAAAAGAGTTTGTCGCTTGGAACGTCAAGTTTCTTGAGAAGGAAGTTTTCGTGAAAAGTTAAGTGGGAGGACAATAGAACTTTGATAAGGTTGTTGAACCTTAGCTATATGTGCTAAGTAGCGCGGTGCCGGAAAGTGTCCTGGTGGCGGCCACAATGCTCATGGCTCTCGTGATTACAAAAGGTGTGATCTCGGAGATTAGAGTTCCTATAGAACCGTGTGGGTCCGTAAGAATCAAATAGTAAGATTTGATAAGCAAGTCATTATTGTTTTGACAATGATGAACCGACTACATGCAAAGAAGCGATGATGGGCCCTGACTCCATAAAATGACTAGAAGTCATAGAATCCGTGATAGTATCCATACACGAGAAATCAAGTTTCTGAACTTGGAAGACCCTCCGGAAAAGTGTGAAGCCTATCGGTCGTGTTTGGATCTATAAAGAAATAAGACATGGATGTTTAACATCTATGAAATAGTCAACATGTCAGAAAGAAGTTTACGACAATGTTCAAGGAGTTGACTATGACAAGATTTGATCTTTCATAGCGATATATAGTCTTGACAGATTAATGTAGCAACCACTACATATAATTTGGTATATGGTAGTTGAATAAACAAAACAAGGTTCTTCTAATAGAACGGTAACCTAGGACATGTACATGACATGGTTCGAAGGGTTTTGTTAATTCAAAGGGTGCTAAAGGGCATGTAAACTTCAATAGTTGAAGTAAGCATAGCGAAGTTGGAATCTTCACCATGATGAAACTGTTAAAAGAGTTTAAATTCATCGGAGATGATGAAGATGCTTGCATTTGCAAGAAATTAAGTGGGAGCGCTGAGACATATTTCTAATACATTATGTAGAGGACATATTGTTGATTGGAAATGATGTATCTTGAATTGACACAAGTTAAGGATTTCATTAAAATAAGATTTCGATGAAAGACTTGGGCAAACCCAGAATATTAGGCATCAATATCTATATGGATAGATTAAGGCGCTAATATGGTTGTGCCAGACATACATATATAAGATATTGAAAGGGTTCAATATGAGATATTTAAAGGGTTCAATATGGAAACAACAAGAAAGGTTCTTGCTGCATGGAAAGGATTGTATCAAGATTCAAGTGTTTCAACACTTGGTGAGTAAAATCACATGAAAATTTTGATCAATTATACCATGATATGTATATATCCAGAATGTACTATGCTCTAAATGTTACGAGCACATACCAGAATGATTCATAAGATGATCATTGGACAATAGTAAAGATATTCTTATGAGCTTTGGAAGAACTAAGAATATATCATGTATAAGTGACAAATAGTTAAAGGTAGTTCATTGTAAAGTGTTACATTGATACTAGTTTTGTCACAAGATACAAATTAAATTTATCTCAATTTAGACTATGGGTGGCACAATATAATGGAAAGGATGTTCCATGATGGATTTGGACGAGTTCCAAAGTTGAGATATTGTGACGGATACTACAACAAAAGGCTAAGTATATGACTGCTATAGTAGCAGCATAGGAGGGCATTTGTGTTAAGTAGTTTGTTATCAAACTAGGTGTGGTTCAAAGTGGGCTAATACTATGAAGATATATTGTGTGACAATAATATCAACATATTTTAACCCGAACGAACTAAAGGTCTCACCAGAGGACCAAATTTATACAATGCCATCTCATTTGAGAATGAGTGATGCGTAGAGACGCAAAGACATGCAAATACACACGGACCTGAAACTTTCAGATCCGGAGATTATGTTAACCACTAGCAATAGCGTATATGCAACAACAAAAAGCCATAGGTGTTCAATACGCAAAGTTTTTCAAACTAGATTATTGACTCTAGTGCAAGTGGGAGACTGAAGGGAATATGCCCGAGAGGCAATAATAAAGTGGTTATTATCTTATTCCATGTTTATGATAAATGTTTATTTTACATGCTAGAATTGTATTGATCGGAAACATCAATACATGTGTGTTTAATAAACAAAAAGGGTTCCTAGTTATGCCTCTCTTATAGACTAGCTTGTTGATTAACAAGATGATCAAGGTTTCCTGATCATGGACATTGGATGTTGTTAATAACAAGGTCACACCATTGGTGGAATGATGTGATGAACATTCATCCGAAGTATAGCATTAAAATCAAAGTCATTATGTTTATATTGCTATAACATCATACGAAGTAATCTTAGTCCTTAGACCATGAGATCATGTTAATTGCTAACACCGGAAGAGTATCTTGATAACATCAAATGTCACACCGTAACAGGGTGACTATAAAGGTGGGTTCGGTGCTACGAAGGTGTTATGTTGAGGCTCATGGATCAAGAGTGGGATTTGTCCATCCCGATGACGGATAGATATACTCTGGGCCCTCTCGGTGATATCACATTGAAATAGCTTGCAAGCAAGTGATGTGATCACTATAATGTTATATCACGGGAACGAGAAAAGAGTGCATGTCGGTAAGGAGATCAAACTAGGTATGGAGATACCGATGATCGAATCTCGGACATGTAATATATCGTGGGACAAAGGGATTTAGTTACTAGCGTTAAAGGTTCTCACGATCACAGAAGTCATCGTTGAATGTGTAGGAGTCGATGGATCTCTGGTCCCGCTTCGATTATTGATCCGAGAGGGGTCTCGATCATGTCTGCATTATTCGCGAACCGTAGGGTGACACACTTAAGGGATACCGACACCATTTGGAGCAAATATGTTTCAGATAAAGATTTAATAAAGCGCTGGAATTATTTCAATAGACACAAAGCTGTTTGGCTGAAATTGCTGAAATTGGTTCTGCATGTAATATTGAAATGTTGCAGGGGGTTTTATGTGAATGTTTGTTAATTAAAGTAATTAACAAAATTCTGAATAAAAATAATAAAAGAGTTTTATTAAATGAGAGAGCATTAAATTTGGAGAAATTTAATGCATTTAAAGTGGAGACTTTAAAAGAGAATGTGAAGGGGCAAATTTATGTGGAGGGAGTTACCACCACATGAATGGAGGAGGTGAAGAGTCACCTCCTCCATGCACCGGCCATGAAGGAGGGGAACCCCCCTCCTCCTATAAAAGGCCACCCCCTCCTCACTTCTCACACACACCTCCTTGTGAAGGATCTCTCTCCCCCTCTAGTATTAATCCCCCATGGTCTCGGATTAGTGAGATACATGTTCCCGGTGGCTTTATCTGGAAAGGAGTTGCTTCTTCCGCTGCTTTGCTGGAGCGAGGGACGGAGGTTGTCGGGGTACCAGACGTGTGTGCGGTCACGGATGCACCGCTGCTTTGCGGTGTTGGACTTGGTGGTGCTAGAGCTGGATCTGATGGACGTGCTGGAGCCGGACCTGCTGGACTTCATCTCGATCTTGAGATCGGCAAGTGTACGACTACATCAACCACGAGTTCCTACTCGTTAACAAAGCTCGTTGTCTACGAGGGTAAGTTCTCGTTTCCACCCGTTGCTTTCTACCTAGTAGATAGATCTTGGCATGTAGTTCACACCATAGGATTTTTTTTGTTTTCTATGCTGCGGACCCAACAATTGCATGTCTGTTCTTTTCACAAACAATAGCTAGAGTCATTGCATGTCTGTTCTTTCCACAAACCACATATGGATCCGCCAGTGTCACTGGATGTGTGTTCTTTTCACAAACCACAACTAGAGTCATTGCATGTCTATTCTTTTCACAAACCACATCTACAGTCATTGCATGCATGTTCTTTCCACAAACCACATATGGATCCACCAGTGTCATTGGATGTTCTTTTCATGAACCACACCCAGTGTGATTGCATGTGTGTTCTTCTCACAAACCACACATGGATCCACCAGTGTCATTGCATGTCTGCTCTTTTCATTAACCACACCCAGTGTCATTGGATGTATGTTCTGAAGGGAATATGCCCGAGAGGCAATAATAAAGTGGTTATTATCTTATTCCATGTTTATGATAAATGTTTATTTTGCATGCTATAATTATATTGATCGGAAACATCAATACATGTGTGTTTAATAAACAAAAAGGGTTCCTAGTTATGCCTCTCTTATAGACTAGCTCGTTGATTAACAAGATGATCAAGGTTTCCTGATCATGGACATTGGATGTTGTTAATAACGAGGTCACAACATTGGTGGAATGATGTGATGAACATTCATCTGAAGTATAGCATTACGATCAAAGTCATTATGTTTATATTGCTATAACATCATACGAAGTAATCTTTATCCTTAGACCATGAGATCATGTTAATTGCTAACACCAGAAAAGTATCTTGATAACGTCAAACGTCACACCGTAACAGGGTGACTATAAAGATGGGTTCAGTGCTACGAAGGTGTTATGTTGAGGATCATGGATCAAGAGTGGAATTTGTTAATCCCGATGACGGATAGATATACTCTGGGCCCTCTCGGTGATATCACATTGAAATAGCTTGCAAGCAAGTGATGTGATCACTAGAATGTTATATCACGGGAACGAGAAAAGAGTGCATGTCGGAAACGAGATCAAACTAGGTATGGAGATACCGATGATCGAATCTCGGACATGTAATATATCGCGAGACAAAGGGATTTAGTTACAAGCGTTAAAGGTTCTCACGATCACAGAAGTCATCGTTGAATGTGTAGGAGTCAGTACGGATCTCCAGGTCCCGCTGCTGATTATTGATCGGAGAGGGGTCTCGATCATGTCTGCATTATTCGCGAACCGTAGGGTGACACACTTAAGGGATACTGACACCATTTGGAGCAAATATGTTTCAGATAAAGATTTAAGAAAGCGCTGGAATTATTTCAATAGACACCAAAACTGTTTCAGGTGAAATTGCTAAAATTGGTTCTGCATGTAATATTGAAATGTTACAGGGGGTTTTATGTGAATGTTTGTTAATTAAAGTAATTAACAAAATTCTGAATAAAAATAATAAAAGAGTTTTATTAAATGAGGGAGCATTAAATTTGGAGAAATTTAATGCATTTAAAGTGGAGACTTTAAAAGAGAATGTGAAGGGGCATTTTAATGTGGAGGGGTTACCACCACATGAATGGAGGAGGTGAAGGGTCACCTCCCCCATGCGCCGCCATGAAGGAGGGTACCTCCCTACTCCTATAAAAGGCCCCCTCCTCACTTCTCACTCACACCTCCTTGTGAAGGATCTCTCCCTCTAGTATTATTCCCCATGGTCTCGGATTAGCGAGATACATGTTCCCGTGGCTTTATCTGGAAAGGAGTTCTCGCTTTGCTGGAGCGAGGGACGGAGGTTGTCAGGGTACCGGACGTGTGTGCGATCACGGATGCACCGCTACTTTGCGGTGCTGGACTTGGTGCTGCTAGAGCTGGATCTAATGGACGTGTTGGAGCCGGACCTGCTGGACTTCCTCACGATCTTGAGATCGGCAAGTGTACGACTACATCAACCACGAGTTCCTACTCGTTAACAAAGCTCGTTGTCTACGAGGGTAAGTTCTCGTTGGATGTATGTCCACCTGTTGCTTTGTACCTAGTAGATAGATCTTGGCGTAGTTCACACCGTAGGAATTTTTGTTTTCTATCTTTGGACCCAACAAAGGGTATCAGAGCCTGATCTATGCGTAGGTGCTTAGCACGAGTAGTACACATATGTTGATATGTGGGTGATGATGATCATGTTGTTCCATCTTCTATGTATTTTGTATATTGGTGGCATAGTGGGATGAAGCGGCCCGGACCAACCTTACATGTCATCGTACATGAGACCAGTTCCACGACTGACATGCAACTTGTTTTGCATAAGTGGCTGGCGGGTGTCTGTCTCTCCTACAATAGTCAATATCTGATTTACAACGAGTTGCTAATAACTTAGTTATCCTCGTTGTGGTTCATGTTCGTAGGTGAGAACGGTTCTATCTCCGAAAGCCCTAAGCCACGTAAAACTTGAATTGATAAATTAGAGGCGTCTAGTTTAGATCGTTACTGGGCTAGTGTATTGATATGGTATTGTTGTAAGTAGATGTATGATAGATACTCTTACAACACACTTAACGTGTAAGTTCCATAGACCTTGGCCTTACACACAAAGGAATGATAGAGATCATACCACGATGCAAGTGATAGAGATCAAATGCATGGACCATATCATCTCACTTTACACATTAGATGTTAGCATCTTATACTGCTAGTTTGGCGCTTTCTGTAGCATTGTAAGATGATCCCTCTTTTAGATATCAAGATAAAAATGTGTTCTTCCTTAAGTATGCACCGTTTTGTGGATCGTATTTCGAGACATCACGTGATGATCGGGTGTACTCGACTCTACGCTTTCATATAAACGGGTGTAAGACAGTTTTACACATGCGAGTACTAAGGTTCTTACTTGGTGAGCCTAGCATGTACAGACATGGCCTCGGAACATGGACCGAAAGGTTAAGCATGAGTCATATAGTTGATATGATGCCGATATAGATGCTCGCCTTTGAAGCTACATCAACTCACGTGATGATCGGACCTTGTGTAGTGGATTTGGTTCATGTAATCACCAAAAAGACACGACGGATGTCGTTTTTGAGTGGGAGTTCATTTCTAATTTGGATTAGTCGAACCAAATTTGTCATAAATTAAATCAAAGTGAATTTGCATAGTTTGTTGTAGTCATTGGCATTCGTTTTCTACCTTATGCTTAGTTTTTATTTGAGATAATAGAACTATAGAATTCTGGATATTTACTTTACGAACCGGTATCGTATTGTTTTGAATGTCAATTTAAAGTTTATAAGTCCTATTGCAAACTTTCAGCAAACTCTATTTACTCCATGAAGTTTAATAAGTAGTATTAAATCAAGAGTAAGAATTCCAATGTTAGTATCTAAAGTATCATGTTTGCCTCCATGATTATTGATATTCAAAAAGTTGTTTTAATATCAAGATTATATTGGAGCTGAAAATTGTTTCAGAAACCATCATGTGTGAAAGATATTGTGATATCTGAAACAATGTTTTTTGGTTGCATTATGATAGAGTATAATTTAGCAAAATACATGTTCTCATATTGTATGAGAATTTGTGAAGGATGGAGATGCTAGGCATCCGAATCTACCAAAAAGGTTTTGGGAACTGATATTATACTCGCGATTCTTCCTTATAGGCTATAGTAGCTTGATCATGAAAGTTGTCATGATAAGGATGAATAGAAGATGTAAGTAAAATGTTTACTACACTAATAGATCACTAAAGAATGGATTTTTGAAAGAACACCAAACATTTGATGATGGTGATCCACTTCAAAGAGCAAGTCCAAAGGTATTAGTATTTGACTATATACGCTTTGTACCATGTGTCATGTTGATGAAACCACTATTGATGTTGATAGATTCTTTTAAAAGAAAAGGAATTGCTAAAAGAGAATCTATAAAATATTTGGCAGAAAATAAAAGGTTGGAGATGTCCAACTTAGGTATATAGAAGATATACATGTTATGGCTATATTCCTTGCTTGTTAAACAATGTGGTTCTTAGGTATTGGATACCGAATTGGTTGGTATGAAGTGTCATACAGGACAACGCAATTCATGAACTACAATGGCCTAAGTAACTACCAAGAGAATGAGTGATGATGTTCATTGAAAACAAATAAAGTGTTATTGTGTTTTTCGTTGTCATCAAACCAAGCCTTCAAGATTTGTTTAAATAATTGTTATTTTGTTCCGGTATTATGAGAACAATGGCTGTTCAAATAATTACCGTATTCCATAAAGGATGGATGAACTTTTACAAGTCTAGTTGGAGAAATGACATCCATAAACACTATTGCTAAAATGTCGCAAGACAAATGATTGAAAGATCACTTATGAAGTGACATCGTTGTTTAAATTATAATGGAAAGAAAACATGATGAAACTGCATGTTGATGGATTTTTGGAGTCTTTGATTTTGATTAATTGACGCATGTGTGACTTTCCTCGAGATAATTGAAACTCCGTCCATAGGCCACAGAGAAACTGATGACTAGCTTATTGGAAATTGTGCATGCTGATGTGCATAGTCCATTATGTGTAGCCATATGCGATGGATCTTTTTGCTTCATAAGATTTCTCTGAAAATATGAGTGAATATATCTGTATATTTACTTAATAAGGAGGAAGTATGAAACATTTGAAAGTTGTTCAAAGACTTTCAAGATGAAGTTGAAAATCATTGTAACAAGAAAATAAAGAGTTTATGATTCGATCATAAAGGAAGATATTTGAGTTACATGTTTAGCAAAAACACCTAAGAATTGAGGAATTGTTCCATGATTTGTGTTTCCCGATAAACCATAGGAGTATGGCATATTCGAGAGACGAAATCAAACCATGTTTGACATGGTAAGATCAAGGGTGTCATTTATAAAACTGCCATTATGTTTTAAAGATTGAAGCTTTAGAGACTACCGCTTTTACACTGAAAAGAGCACCATCGTGATCCGTTGAAATGACACCATATGGGTTATGGTTTGGGATAAAACCCGAATTGTCTTTTCTTAAATTTTGGTATGCTATGCATAAGTAAAATGTTTACAACCAAAGTCGGATAAGAACGTCTTTGTAGGTTATCCCAAAGAATTTGTTGGGAATTTCTCCATAACACCGAGGACAAAAGAGTTTGTCGCTTGGAACGTCAAGTTTCTTGAGAAGGAAGTTTTCGTGAAAAGTTAAGTGGGAGGACAATAGAACTTTGATAAGGTTGTTGAACCTTAGCTATATGTGCTAAGGCGGTGTGGAAAGTGTCCCGTGGCGCCACAATGCTCATGGCTCTCGTGATTACAAAAGGTGTGATCTCGGAGATTAGAGTTCCTATAGAACCGTGTGGGTCCGTAAGAATCAAATAGTAAGATTTGATAAGCAAGTCATTATTGTTTTGACAATGATGAACCGACTACATGCAAAGAAGCGATGATGGGCCCTGACTCCATAAAATGACTAGAAGTCATAGAATCCGTGATAGTATCCATACACGAGAAATCAAGTTTCTGAACTTGGAAGACCCTCCGGAAAAGTGTGAAGCCTATCGGTCGTGTTTGGATCTATAAAGAAATAAGACATGGATGTTTAACATCTATGAAATAGTCAACATGTCAGAAAGAAGTTTACGACAATGTTCAAGGAGTTGACTATGACAAGATTTGATCTTTCATAGCGATATATAGTCTTGACAGATTAATGTAGCAACCACTACATATAATTTGGTATATGGTAGTTGAATAAACAAAACAAGGTTCTTCTAATAGAACGGTAACCTAGGACATGTACATGACATGGTTCGAAGGGTTTTGTTAATTCAAAGGGTGCTAAAGGGCATGTAAACTTCAATAGTTGAAGTAAGCATAGCGAAGTTGGAATCTTCACCATGATGAAACTGTTAAAAGAGTTTAAATTCATCGGAGATGATGAAGATGCTTGCATTTGCAAGAAATTAAGTGGGAGCGCTGAGACATATTTCTAATACATTATGTAGAGGACATATTGTTGATTGGAAATGATGTATCTTGTACTGACACAAGTTAAGAATTTCATTAAAATAAGATTTCGATGAAAGACTTGGGCAAACCAGGAATATTTGGCATCAATATATATATGGATAGATTAAGGCGCAAATATGGTTGTGCGAGACATACATATATGAGATATTGAAAGAGTTCAATATGGAAACAACAAGAAAGGTTCTTGCTGCATGGAAAGGATTGTATCAAGATTCAAGTGTTTTGACACTTGGTGAGTAAAATCACATGAAGATTTTGATCGATTATACCATGATATGTATATATCCAGAATGTCCTAAGCTCTAAACGTTATGAGCATATACCAGAATGATTCATAAGATGATCATTGGATAATAGTAAAGATATTCTTATGAGCTTTGGAAGAACTAAGAATATATCATGTATAAGTGACAAATAGTTAAAGGTAGTTCATTGTAAAGTGTTACATTGATACTAGTTTTGTCACAAGATACAAATTAAATTTATCTCAATTTAGACTATGGGTGGCACAATATAATGGAAAGGATGTTCCATGATGGATTTGGATGAGTTCCAAAGTTGATATATTGTGACGGATACTACACCAAAAGGCTAAGTATATAACTGCTATAGTAGCAGCAAAGGAGGGCATTTGTGTTAAGTAGTTTGTTATCAAACTAGGTGTGGTTCAAAGTGGGCTAATACTATGAAGATATATTGTGTGACAATAATATCAACATATTTTGAGCCGAACGAACTAAAGGTCTCACCAAAGGACCAAATTTATACAATGCCATCTCATTTGAGAATGAGTGATGCGTAGAGACGCAAAGACATGCAAATACACACGGACCTGAAATTTTCAGATCCGTAGATTATGTTAACCACTAGCAATAGCGTATATGCAGCAACAAAAAGCCATAGGTGTTCAATACGCAAAGTTTTTCAAACTAGATTATTGACTCTAGTGCAAGTGGGAGACTGAAGGGAATATGCCCGAGAGGCAATAATAAAGTGGTTATTATCTTATTCCATGTTTATGATAATTGTTTATTTTGCATGCTATAATTGTATTGATCGGAAACGTCAATACATGTGTGTTTAATAAACAAAAAGGGTTCCTAGTTATGCCTCTCTTATAGACTAGCTCGTTGATTAACAAGATGATCAAGGTTTCTTGATCATGGACATTGGATGTTGTTAATAACGAGGTCACAACATTGGTGGAATGATGTGATGAACATTCATCCGAAGTATAGCATTACGATCAAAGTCATTATGTTTATATTGCTATAAGATCATACGAAGTAATCTTTATCCTTAGACCATGAGATCATGTCAATTGCTAACACCGGAAAAGTATCTTGATAACATCAAACGTCACACCATAACAGGGTGACTATAAAGATGGGTTGATTACTTTCTGAAGGTGTTATGTTGAGGCTCATGGATCAAGAGTGGAATTTGTCAATCCCGATGGATAGATATACTGGGCCCTCTCGGTGATATCACATTGAAATAGCTTGCAAGCAAGTGATGTGATCACTAGAATGTTATATCACGGAACGAGAAAGAGTGCATGTCGGAAACGAGATCAAACTAGGTATGGAGATACCGATGATCGAATCTCGGACATGTAATATATCGCGAGACAAAGGGATTTAGTTACAAGCGTTAAAGGTTCTCACGATCACAGAAGTCATCGTTGAATGTGTAGGAGTCAAGACGGATCTCGGGTCCCATTGCTGATTATTGATCGGAGGGGTCTCGATCATGCTGCATTATTCATGAACCGTGGGTGACACACTTAAGGGATACCGACACCATTTGGAGCAAATATGTTTGAGATAAAGATTTAAGAAAGCTGGAATTATTTCAATAGACAATCAAACTGCTTGGGTGAAATTGTTGAAATTGGTTACGCATGTAATATTGAAATGTTGCGGGGGTTTTATGTGAATGTTTGTTAATTAAAGTAATTAACAAAATTCTGAATAAAAATAATAAAAGTTTTATTAAATGAGAGAGCATTAAATTTGGAGAAATTTATTGCATTTAAAGTGGAGACTTTAAAAGAGAATGTGAAGGGCATTTTAATGTGGAGGGTTACCACCACATGAATGGAGGAGGTGAAGTCACCTCCCCATGCGCCGGCCATGAAGGAGGGGTACCCTCCCCTCCTCCTATAAAAGGCCCCCCTCTCCTCACTTCTCACTCACACCTCCTTGTGAAGGATCTCTCTCCCCCTCTAGTATTATTCCCCCATGGTCTCGGATTAGCGAGATACATGTTCCCGGTGGCTTTATATGGAAAGGAGTTGCTGCTTCTGCTGCTTTCTTTGGAGCGAGGGACGGAGGTTGTCGAGTGCAGGGCGTGTGTGCGATCACGGATGCACGCTTTGCTGCGGTCTTTGGACTTGGTCTTGCTAGAGCTGGATCGATGGGCGTCTTTGGAGCGGACCTGCTGGACTTCCTCACGATCTTGAGATCGGCAAGTGTACGACTACATCAACCACGAGTTCCTACTCGTTAACAAAGCTCGCTGTCTACGAGGGTAAGTTCTCGTTGGATGTATGTCCACCCGTTGCTTTGTACCTAGTAGATAGATCTTGGCGTGTAGTTCACACCATAGGAAATTTTTTGTTTTCTATGTTGCGGACCCAACATGTTCTTCTCACAAACCACACATGGATCCACCAGTGCCATTGCATGTCTGTTCTTCTCACAAACCACATAAGGATACACCAGTGTCATTGGATGTGTGTTCTTTTCATGAACCACACCTAGTGTCATTGCATGTGTGTTCTTCTCACAAACCACACATGGATCCACCAGTGTCATTGCATGTCTGTTCTTTGCACAAACCATAGCTATAGTCATTGCATGTCTGTTCTTTCCATAAACCACATATGGATCCACTAGTGTCACTGGATGCGTGTTCTTTTCACAAACCACAACCAGAGACATTGCATGTCCGTTCTTTTCACAAACCACAGCTAGATTCCTTGCATGTCTGTTCTTTCCAGAAACCACATATGGATCCACCAGTGTCATTGGATGAGTGTTCTTTTCATGAACCACACCCAGTGTCATTGCATGTGTGTTCTTCTCACAATCCACACATGGATCCACCAGTGTCATTGCATGTGTGCTCTTTTCATTAACCACACCCAGTGTTATTGGATGTCTGCTCTTCTCACAAACCACATAAGGATACACCAGAGTCATTGCATGTGTATTATTTTCACAAACCACATAAGGATACACCAGTGTCATTGGATGTGTGTTCTTTTCATGAACCACACCCAGTGTCATTGCATGTGTGTTCTTCTCACAAACCACACATGGATCCACCAGGGTCATTGCATGTGTGTTCTTTTCATGAACCACAACCAGAGTCATTGCATGTGTGTTCTTCTCACAAACCACACATGGATCCACTAGTGTCATTGCATGTCTATTCTTTTCATGAACCACAACTAGAGTCATTGCATGTCCGTTCTTCTCACAAACCACATATGGATCTACCAGTGTTATTGGATGAGTTTTCTTTACATGAACCACACCCAGTGTCATTGCATGTGTGTTCTTCTCATAAACCACACATGGATCCACCAGTGTCATTGCATGTCTATTCTTTTCATGAACCACAGCCAGAGTCAGTGCATGTTTGTTCTTTTCACAAACCACATAAGGATACACCAGTGTCATTGGATGTGTGTTCTTTTCATGAACCACACCCATTGTCATTGCATGTGTGTTCTTCTCACAAACCACACATGGATCCACTAGTTTCATTGCATGTCTGCTCTTTTCATTAACCAAACCCAGTGTCATTACATGTGTGTTCTTCTCACAAACAACACATGGATCCACCAGTGTCATTGCATGTGTGCTCTTTTCACAAACCACATAAGGATAGACCAGTGTCATTGGATGTGTGTTCTTTTCATGAACCACAGCCAGAGTCATTGCATGTGTGTTCTTCTCACAAACCACACATGGATCCACCAGTGTCATTGCATGTCTGTTATTTTCATGAACCACAGCTAGAGTCATTGCATGTTTGTTTTTCTCACAAACCACATAAGGATACACCAATGTCATTGGATGTGTGTTCTTCTCATAAACCACACCCAGTGTCATTGCATGTGTGTTCTTCTCACAAACCACACATAGATCTACTAGTGGCATTGCATGTATGTTCTTTTCACGAACCACAACTAGAGTCATTGCATGTCTGTTCTTTCCACAAACCACATATGGATCCACGAGAGTCACTGGATGTGTGTTCTTTTCACAAACCACAACTAGAGTTATCGCATGTCTGTTCTTTTCACAGACCACAGCTAGAGTCATTGCATGTCTGTTCTTTCCACAAACCACATATGGATCAACCAGTGTCATTGGATGAGTAGTGTTCTTTTCATGAACCACGCCCAGTGTCATTGCATGTGTGTTCTTCTCACAAACCACACATGGATCCACCAGTGTCATTGCATGTCTTCTCTTTTCGTTAACCACACCCAGTGTCATTGCATGTGTGTTCTTCTCATGAACCACACATGGATCCACCAGTGTCATTCCATATGTGCTCTTTTCACAAACCACATAAGGATACACCAGTGTCATTGGATGTGTGTTCTTTTCATGAACCACAGCCAGAGTCATTGCATGTGTGTTCTTCTCACAAACCACACATGGATCCACCAGTGTCATTGCCTGTCTGTTCTTTTCATGAACCACATCTAGAGTCATTGTATGTCTCTTCTTCTCACAAACCACATAAGGATACACCAGTGTCATTGGATGTGTGTTCTTTTCATGAACCACACCCAGTGTCATTACATGTGTGTTCTTCTCACAAACCACACATGGATCTACCAGTGTCATTGCATTACTGTTCTTTTCACAAACCACAGCTAGGGTCATTGCATGTATATTCTTTCCACAAACCACATATGGATCCACCAGTGTCACTAGATGTGTGTTCTTTGCACAAACCACAACTAGAGTCATTAGATGTCTGTTCTTTTCACAAACCACAGCTAGAGTCATTGCATGTCTGTTCTTTCCACAAACCACATATGGATCCACAACTATCATTGGATGAGTGTTCTTTTCATGAACCACACCTAGTGTCATTGCATGTGTGTTTTTGACACAAACCACACATGGATCCACCAGTGTCATTGCATGTCTGCTCTTTTCATTTAGCCACACATAGTGTCATTGGATGTCTGTTCTTCTCACAAACCACACATGGATAAACAAGTGTCATTGCATGTCTGTTCTTCTCACAAACCACATAAGGATACACCAGTGTCATTGGATGTGTGTTCTTTTCGTGAACCACACCTAGTGTTATTGCATCTGTGTTCTTCTCACAAACCACACATGGATCCACCAGTGTCATTGCATGTCCGTTCTTTTCACAAATCATAGCTAGATTCATTGCATGTCTATTCTTTCCACAAACCACATATGGATCCACCAGTGTCACTAGATGTGCGTTCTTTTCACAAACCACAACTAGAGCCATTGGATGTGTGTTCTTTTCACAAACCATAGCTAGAGTCATTACATGTTTGTTCTTTCCAAAATCCACATATGGATGCGCTAGTGTCATTGGATGAGTGTTCTTTTCATGAACCACACCCAGTGTCATTGCATGTGTGTTCTTCTCACAAACCACACATGGATCCACCAGTGTCATTGCATGTCTGTTCTTTTCATGAACCACAGCCAGAGTCAGTGCATTGTTGTTCTTCTCACAAACCACCTAAGGATACACCAGTGTCATTGGATGTGTGTTCTTTTCATGAACCACACCAAGTGTCATTGCATGTGTGTTCTTCTCACAAACCACACATGGATCCACTAGTGTCATTGCATGTCTGCTCTTTTCATTAACCACACCCAGTGTCATTGCATGTGTGTTCTTCTCACAAACCACACATGGATCCACCAGTGTCATTGCATGTGTGCTCTTTTCACAAACCACATAAGGATACACCAGTGTCATTGGATGAGTGTTCTTTTCATGAACCACAGCCGGAGTCATTGCATGTGTGTTCTTCTCACAAACCACACATGGATCCATCGGTTTCATTGCATGTCTATTCTTTTCATGAACCACAGCCAGAGTCAGTGCATGTCTGTTCTTATCACAAACCACATAAGGATACACCAGTGTCATTGGATGTGTGTTCTTTTCATGAACCACGCCCACTATCATTGCATGTGTGTTCTTCTCACAAACCCAAAATGGATCCACCAGTGTCATTGCATGTCTGTTCATTTCACAAACCACAGCTAGAGTCATTGCATGTCTATTCTTTCCACAAACCACATATGGATCCGCCAGTGTCACTGGATGTGTGTTCTTTTCACAAACCACAACTACATTCATTGCATGTCTATTCTTTTCACAAACCACCGCTAGAGTCATTGCATGCCTGTTCTTTCCACATACCGCATATGGATCCACCCGTGTCATTGGATGTTCTTTTCATGAACCACACCCAGTGTCATTGCATGTGTGTTCTTCTCACAAACCACACATGGATCCACCAGTGTCATTGCATGTCTGCTCTTTTCATTAACCACACCCAGTGTCATTAGATGTCTATTCTTCTCACAAACCACACATTGATCCACCAGTGTCATTGCATGTATGTTCTTCTCATAAACCACATAAGGATACACCAGTGTCATTGGATGTGTGTTCTTTTGATAAACCACACCCAGTGTCATTGCATGTGTGTTGTTCTCACAAAGCACACATGGATCCACCAGTGTCATTGCATATCTGTTCTTTTCAAAAACCACAACTAGAGTCATTGCATGTCTGTTCTTTCCACAAACCACATATGGATCCACCAGTGTGATTGGATGAGTGTTCTTTTCATGAACCACACACATTGTCATTCCATGTGTGTTATTCTCACAAACCACGCATGGATCCACCAGTGTCATTGCATGTGTGCTCTTTTCATTAACCACACCCAGTGCTATTGGATGTCTGCTCTTCTCACAAACCACATAAGGATACACCAGAGTTAATGCATGTGTGTTATTTTCACAAACCACATAATGATACACCAGTGTCATTGGATGTGTGTTCTTTTCATGAACCACACCCAGTGTCATTGCATGTGTGTTCTTCTCACAAACCACACATGGATCCACCAGTGTCACTGCATGTCTATTCTTTTCACAAACCACAGCTTGGGTAAATGCATGTCTATTCTTTCCACAAACCACATATGGATCCACTAGTGTCACTGGATGTGTGTTCTTTTCACAAACCACATATGGATCCACCAGTGTCACTGGATGTGTGTTCTTTTCACAAACCACAACTAGAGTCATTAGATGTCTGTTCTTTTCACAAACCACAGCTAGAGTCATTGCATGTCTGTTCTTTCCACAAACCACATATGGATCCACAAGTGTCATTGGATGAGTGTTCTTTTCATGAACCACACCCAGTGTCATTGCATTTGTGTTCTTCTCACAAACCACACATGGATCCACCAGTGTCATTGCATGTTTGCTCTTTTCATTAACCACACCCAGTGTCATTGGATGCCTGTTCTTCTCACAAACCACACATGGATCCACCAGTGTCATTGCATGTCTGTTCTTCTCACAAACCACATAAGGATACACCAGTGTCATTGGATGTGTGTTCTTTTCATGAAACACACCCAGTGTCATTGCATGTGTCTTATTCTCACAAACCACACATGGATCCACCAGTGTCATTGCATGTCTTTTCTTTTCACAAACCACATATAGAGTCATTGCATGTTTGTTCTTTCCACAAACCACATATGGATCCACCAGTGTCACTGGATGTGTGTTATTTTCACAAACCACAACTAGAGTCATTGGATGTGTGTTCTTTTCACAAACCACAACAAGAGTCATTGCATGTCTGTTCTTTCCACAAACCACATATGGATCCACCAGTGTCATTGGATGAGTGTTCTTTTCATGAACCACAC
This sequence comes from Avena insularis, assembly GCA_023614405.1. Taxonomy (NCBI): domain Eukaryota; kingdom Viridiplantae; phylum Streptophyta; class Magnoliopsida; order Poales; family Poaceae; genus Avena; species Avena insularis. The sequence goes on along the minus strand of CM042692.1, from coordinate 41,378,118 downwards.
CCAGTGTCATTGCATGTGTGTTCTTCTCACAAACCAGACATGGATCCACCAGTGTCATTGCATGTCTGTTCTTTTCATGAACCACAGCTAGAGTCAGTGCATGTCTGTTCTTCTCAAAAACCACATAAGGATACACCAGTGTCATTGGATGTGTGTTCTTTTCATGAACCACACCAACTGTCATTGCATGTTTGTTCTGCTCACAAACCACACATGGATCCACTAGTGTCATTACGTGTCTGCTCTTTTCATTAACCACACCCAGTATCATTACATGTGTGTTCTTCTCACAAACCACACATGGATCCACCAGTGTCATTGCATGTGTGCTCTTTTCACAAACCACATAAGGATACACGAGTGTCATTGGATGTGTGTTCTTTTCATGAACCACACCCAGTGTCATTGCATGTGTGTTCTTCTCACAAACCACACATGGATCCACCAGTGTCATTGCATGTCTATTCTTTTCACAAACCACAGCTTGGGTAAATGCATGTCTATTCTTTCCACAAACCACATATGGATCCACTAGTGTCACTGGATGTGTGTTCTTTTCACAAACCACATATGGATCCACCAGTGTCACTGGATGTGTGTTCTTTTCACAAGCCACAACTAGAGTCATTAGATGTCTGTTCTTTTCACAAACCACAGCTAGAGTCATTGCATGTCTGTTCTTTCCACAAACCACATATGGATCCACAAGTGTCATTGGATGAGTGTTCTTTTCATGAACCACACCCAGTGTCATTGCATTTGTGTTCTTCTCACAAACCACACATGGATCCACCAGTGTCATTGCATGTTTGCTCTTTTCATTAACCACACCCAGTGTCATTGGATGCCTGTTCTTCTCACAAACCACACATGGATCCACCAGTGTCATTGCATGTCTGTTCTTCTCACAAACCACATAAGGATACACCAGTGTCATTGGATGTGTGTTCTTTTCATGAAACACACCCAGTGTCATTGCATGTGTCTTATTCTCACAAACCACACATGGATCCACCAGTGTCATTGCATGTCTTTTCTTTTCACAAACCACATATAGAGTCATTGCATGTTTGTTCTTTCCACAAACCACATATGGATCCACCAGTGTCACTGGATGTGTGTTATTTTCACAAACCACAACTAGAGTCATTGGATGTGTGTTCTTTTCACAAACCACAACAAGAGTCATTGCATGTCTGTTCTTTCCACAAACCACATATGGATCCACCAGTGTCATTGGATGAGTGTTCTTTTCATGAACCACACCCAGTGTCATTGCATGTGTGTTCTTCTCACAAACCAGACATGGATCCACCAGTGTCATTGCATGTCTGTTCTTTTCATGAACCACAGCTAGAGTCAGTGCATGTCTGTTCTTCTCAAAAACCACATAAGGATACACCAGTGTCATTGGATGTGTGTTCTTTTCATGAACCACACCAACTGTCATTGCATGTTTGTTCTGCTCACAAACCACACATGGATCCACTAGTGTCATTACATGTCTGCTCTTTTCATTAACCACACCCAGTATCATTACATGTGTGTTCTTCTCACAAACCACACATGGATCCACCAGTGTCATTGCATGTGTGCTCTTTTCACAAACCACATAAGGATACACCAGTGTCATTGGATGAGTGTTCTTTTCATGAACCACAGCCGGAGTCATTGCATGTGTGTTCTTCTCACAAACCACACATGGATCCACCGGTTTCATTGCATGTCTATTCTTTTCATGAACCACAGCCAGAGTCAGTGCATGTCTGTTTTATCACAAACCACATAAGGATACACCAGTGTCATTGGATGTGTGTTCTTTTCATGAACCACGCCCAGTATCATTGCATGTGTGTTCTTCTCACAAACCCAAAATGGATCCACCAGTGTCATTGCATGTCTGTTCATTTCACAAACCACAGCTAGAGTCATTGCATGTCTATTCTTTCCACAAACCACATATGGATCAGCCAGTGTCACTGGATGTGTGTTATTTTCACAAACCACAACTACATTCATTGCATGTCTATTCTTTTCACAAACCACCGCTAGAGTCATTGCATGCCTGTTCTTTCCACATACCGCATATGGATCCACCCGTGTCATTGGATGTTCTTTTCATGAACCACACCCAGTGTCATTGCATGTGTGTTCTTCTCACAAACCACACATGGATCCACCAGTGTCATTGCATGTCTGCTCTTTTCATTAACCACACCCAGTGTCATTAGATGTCTATTCTTCTCACAAACCACACATGGATCCACCAGTGTCATTGCATGTATGTTCTTCTCATAAACCACATAAGGATACACCAGTGTCATTGGATGTGTGTTCTTTTCATAAACCACACCCAGTGTCATTGCATGTGTGTTGTTCTCACAAAGCACACATGGATCCACCAGTGTCATTGCATATCTGTTCTTTTCACAAACCACAACTAGAGTCATTGCATGTCTGTTCTTTCCACAAACCACATATGGATCCACCAGTGTGATTGGATGAGTTTTCTTTTCATGAACCACACCCAGTGTCATTGCATGTCTGTTATTCTCACAAACCACGCATGGATCCACCAGTGTCATTGCATGTGTGCTCTTTTCATTAACCACACCCAGTGCTATTGGATGTCTGCTCTTCTCACAAACCACATAAGGATACACCAGAGTTAATGCATGTGTGTTATTTTCACAAACCACATAAGGATACACCAGTGTCATTGGATGTGTGTTCTTTTCATGAACCACACCCAGTGTCATTGCATGTGTGTTCTTCTCACAAACCACACATGGATCCACCAGTGTCATTGCATGTCTGTTCTTTTCACAAACCACAGCTAGGGTAAATGCATGTCTATTCTTTCCACAAACCACATATGGATCCACTAGTGTCACTGGATGTGTGTTCTTTTCACAAACCACAAATGGATCCACCAGTGTCATTGCATGTCTGTTCTTTTCACAAACCACAGCTAGGGTAAATGCATGTCTATTCTTTCCACAAACCACATATGGATCCACTAGTGTCACTGGATGTGTGTTCTTCTCACAAACCACACATGGATCCACCAGTGTCATTGCATGTCTGTTCTTTTCACAAACCACAGCTAGGGTAAATGCATGTCTATTCTTTCCACAAACCACATATGGATCCACTAGTGTCACTGGATGTGTGTTCTTTTCACAAACCACATATGGATCCACCAGTGTCACTGGATGTGTGTTCTTTTCACAAACCAAAACTAGAGTCATTAGATGTCTGTTCTTTTCACAAACCACAGCTAGAGTCATTGCATGTCTGTTCTTTCCACAAACCACATATGGATCCACAAGTGTCATTGGATGAGTGTTATTTTCATGAACCACACCCAGTGCCATTGCATTTGTGTTCTTCTCACAAACCACACATGGATCCACCAGTGTCATTGCATGTTTGCTCTTATCATTAACCACACCCAGTGTCATTGGATGTCTGTTCTTCTCACAAACCACACATGGATCCACCAGTGTCAGTGCATGTCTGTTCTTCTCACAAACCACATAAGGATACACCAGTGTCATTGGATGTGTATTCTTTTCATGAAACACACCCAGTGTCATTGCATGTGTCTTATTCTCACAAACCACACATGGATCCACCAGTGTCATTGCATGTCTTTTCTTTTCACAAACCACATCTAGAGTCATTGCATGTTTGCTCTTTCCACAAACCACATATGGATCCACCAGTGTCACTGGATGTGTGTTCTTTTCACAAACCACAACGAGAGTCATTGGATGTGTGTTCTTTTCACAAACCACAACAAGAGTCATTGCATGTCTGTTCTTTCCACAAACCACATATGGATCCACCAGTGTCATTGGATGAGTGTTCTTTTCATGAACCACACCCAGTGTCATTGCATGTGTGTTCTTCTCACAAACCACACATGGATACACCAGTGTCATTGCATGTCTGTTCTTTTCATGAACCACGCCGAGTCGATTGCATGTCTGTTCTTCTCAAAAACCACATAAGGATACACCAGTGTCATTGGATGTGTGTTCTTTTCATGAACCACACCAACTGTCATTGCATGTTTGTTCTGCTCACAAACCACACATGGATCCACTAGTGTCATTACATGTCTGCTCTTTTCATTAACCACACCCAGTGTCATTGCATGTGTGTTCTTCTCACAAACCACACATGGATCCACCAGTGTCATTGCATGTGTTCTCTTTTCACAAACCACATAGGGATACACCAGTGTCATTGGAAGTGTGTTCTTTTCATGAACCACATCCAGAGTCATTGCATGTGTGTTCTTCTCACAGACCACACATGGATCCACCAGTGTCATTGCATGTTTGTTCTTTTCATGAACCACAGCTAGAGTCATTGTATGTCTATTCTTCTCACAAACCACATAAGGATACACCAGTGTCATTGGATGTGTGCTCTTTTCATGAACCACACCCAGTGTCATTGCATGTGTGTTCTTCTCACATACCTCACATGGATCCACCAGTGTCATTGCATGTCTGTTCTTTTCACAAACCACAGCTAGGGTCATTGCATGTCTATTCTTTCCACAAACCACATATGGATCCACCAGTGTCATTGGATGAGTTTTCTTTCCATGAACCACACCTAGAGTCATTGCATGCATGCTCTTTCCACAAACCACATATGGATCCACTAGTGTCATTGGATGTTCTTTGCATGAACCACACCCAGTGTCATTGCATGTCTGTTCTCCCTACAAACCACACATGGATCCACCAGTGTCATTGCATGTCTGCTCTTTTCATTAACCACACCCAGTGTCATTGGATGTCTGTTCTTCTCACAAACCACACATGGATCCACCAGTGTCATTGCATGTCTGTTCTTCTCACAAACCACATAAGGATACACGAGTGTCATTGGATGTGTGTTCTTTTCATGAACCACACCTAGTGTCATTGCATTTGTGTTCTTATCACAAACCACACATGGATCCACCAGTTTCATTGCATGTCTGTTCTTTTCACAAACCACAGCTAGAGTCATTGCATGTCTGTTCTTTCCACAAACCACATATGGATCCACTAGTGTCACTGGATGTGTGTTCTTTTCACAAACCACAACTAGAGTCATTGCATGTCCGTTCTTTTCACAAACCACAGCTAGATTCATTGCATGTCTGTTCTTTCCAGAAACCACATATGGATCCACCAGTGTCATTAGATGAGTGTTCTTTTCATGAACCACACCAGTGTGATTCCATGTGTGTTCTTCTCACAAACCACACATGGATCCACCAGTGTCATTGCATGTGTGCTCTTTTCATTAACCACCCCCAGTGTCATTGCATGTGTGTTCTTCTCACAAACCACACATGGATCCACCAGTGTCATTGCATGTCTATTCTTTTCATGAACCACAGCCAGTGTCATTGGATGTCTGTTCTTCTCACAAACCACAAATGGATCCACCAGTGTCATTGCATATCTGTTCTTCTCACAAACCACATAAGGATTACACCAGTGTCATTGGATTTGTGTTCTTTTCATGAACCACACCCAGTGTCATTACATGTGTGTTCTTATCACAAACCACACTTGGATCCACTAGTGTCATTGCATGTGTGCTCTTTTCACAAACCACATAAGGATACACCAGTGTCATTGGATGTGTGTTCTTTTCATGAACCACCGCCAGAGTCATTGCATGTGTGTTCTTCTCACAAACCACACATGGATCCACCAGTGTCATTGCATGTCTGTTCTTTTCATGAACCACAGCTAGAGTCATTGTATGTCTGTTCTTCTCACAAACCACATAAGGATACACCAGTGTCATTGGATGTGTGCTCTTTTCATGAAACACACCCAGTGTCATTGCATGTGTGTTCTTCTCACATAGCTCACATGGATCCACCAGTGTCATTGCATGTCTGTTCTTTTCACAAACCACAGCTAGGGTCATTGCATGTCTATTCTTTCCACAAACCACATATGGATCCACCAGTGTCATTGGATGAGTGTTATTTTCAAGAACCACACCTAGAGTCATTGCATGCCTGTTCTTTCCACAAACCACATATGGATCCACTAGTGTCATTGGATGTTCTTTTCATGAACCACACCCAGTGTCATTGCATGTGTGTTCTTCTTACAAACCACACATGGATCCACTAGTGTCATTGCATGTCTGCTCTTTTCATTAACCACACCTAGTGTCATTGGATGTCTGTTCTTCTCACAAACCACACATGGATCCACCAGTGTCATTGCATGTCTGTTCTTCTCACAAACCACATAAGGATACACGAGTGTCATTGGATATGTGTTCTTTTCATGAACCACACCTAGTGTCATTGCATTTGTGTTCTTCTCACAAACCACACATGGATCCACCAGTCTCATTGCATGTCTGTTCTTTTCACAAACCACAGCTAGAGTCATTGCATGTCTGTTCTTTCCATAAACCACATATGGATCCACTACTGTCATTGGATGTGTGTTCTTTTCACAAACCATAACTAGAGTCATTGCATGTCCGTTGTTTTCACAAACCACAGCTAGATTCATTGCATGTCTGTTCTTTCCAGAAACCACATATGGATCCACCAGTGTCATTAGATGAGTGTTCTTTTCATGAACCACACCAGTGTCATTGCATGTGTGTTCTTCTCACAAACCACACATGGATCCACCAGTGTCATTGCATGTGTGCTCTTTTCATTAACCACACCCAGTGTCATTGGATGTCTGCTCTTCTCACAAACCACATAAGGATACACCAGAGTCATTGCATGTGTGTTCTTTTCACAAACGACAAAAGGATACACAAGTGTCATTGGATGTGTGTTCTTTTCATGAACCACACCCAGTGTCATTGCATGTGTGTTCTTCTCACAAGCCACAGATGGATCCACGAGTGTCATTGCATGTGAGTTCTTTTCATGAACCACAACCAGAGTCATTGCATGTGTGTTCTTCTCACAAACAACACATGGATCCACCAGTGTCATTGCATGTCTATTCTTTTCATGAACCACAGCTAGAGTCATTGCATGTCTGTTCTTCTCATAAACCACATATGGATCCACCAGTGTTATTAGATGAGTGTCCTTTTCATGAACCACACCCAGTGTCATTGCATGTGTGTTCTTCTCACAAACCACACATGGATCCACCAGTGTCATTCCATGTCTATTCTTTTCATGAACCACAGCCAGAGTCAGTGCATGTCTGTTCTTCTCACAAACCACATAAGGATACACCAGTGTCATTGGATGTGTGTTCTTTTCATGAACCACACCCAGTGTCATTGCATGTGTGTTCTTCTCACAAACCACACATGGATCCACCAGTGTCATTGCATGTCTATTCTTTTCATGAACCACAGCCAATGTCATTAGATGTCTGTTCTTCTCACAAACCACACATGGATCCACCAGTGTCATTGCATGTCTGTTCTTCTCACAAACCACATAAGGATTACACCAGTGTCATTGGATTTGTGTTCTTTTCATGAACCAGACCCATTGTCATTACATGTGTGTTTTTATCACAAACCACACATGGATCCACTAGTGTCATTGCATGTGTGCTCTTTTCACAAACCACATAAGGATACACGAGTGTCATTGGATGTGTGTTCTTTTCATGAACCACAGCCAGAGTCATTGCATGAGTGTTCTTCTCACAAACCACACATGGATCCACCAGTGTCATTGCATGTCTGTTATTTTCATGAACCACAACTAGAGTCATTGCATGTTTGTTTTTCTCACAAACCACATAAGGATACACCAGTGTCATTGGATGTGTGTTCTTTTCATAAACCACACCCAGTGTCATTGCATGTGTGTTCTTCTCACAAACCACACATGGATCCACAAGTGTCATTACATGTCTGTTCGTTTCACAAACCACAACTAGAGTCATTGCATGTCTGTTCTTTCTACAAACCACATATGGATCCACTAGAGTCACTAGATGTGTGTTCTTTTCACAAACCACAACTAGAGTTATTGCATGTCTGTTATTTTCAGAAACCACAGCTAGAGTCATTGCATGTCTATTCTTTCCACAAACCACATATCGATCCACCGGTGTCATTGGATGAGTGTTGTTTTCATGAACCACAGCCAGTGTCATTACATGTGTGTTCTTCTCACAAACCACACATGGATCCACTAGTGTCACTGCATGTCTTCTCTTTTTGTTAACCACACCCAGTGTCATTGCATGTGTGTTCTTCTCACGAACCACACATGGATCCACCAGTGTCATTGCATGTGTGCTCTTTTCACAAACCACATAAGGATACTCCGGTGTCATTGGATGTGTGTTCTTTTCATGAACCACAGCCAGAATCATTGCAGTGTTCTTCTCACAAACCACACATGAATCCACCAGTGTCATTGCATGTCTGTTCTTTTCATGAAGCACATCTAGACTCATTGTATGTCTCTTCTTCTCACAAACCACATAAGGATACACCAGTGTCATTGGATGTGTGTTCTTTTCATGAACCACACTCAGTGTCATTACATGTGTGTTCTTCTCACAAACCACACATGGATCCACCAGTGTCATTGCATGTCTGTTGTTTTCACAAACCATAGCTAGGGTCATTGCATGTATATTCTTTCCACAAACCACATATGGATCCACCAATGTCACTGGATGTGTGTTTTTTCACAAACCACAACTAGAGTCATTAGATGTCTGTTCTTTTCACAAACCACAGCTAGAGTCATTGCATGTCTATTCTTTCCATAAACCACATATGGATCCACAAGTGTCATTGGATGAGTGTTCTTTTCAAGAACCATACCCAGTGTCATTGCATGTGTGTTCTTCTCACAAACCACACATGGATCCACCAGTGTCATTGCATGTCTGCTCTTTTCATTAACCACACCCAGTGTCATTGGATGTCTGTTCTTCTCACAAACCACACATGGATCCACCAGTGTCATTGCATGTCTGTTCATCTCACAAACCACATAAGGATACACTAGTGTCATTGGATGTGTGTTCTTTTCATGAACCACACCCAGTGTCATTGCCTGTGTGTTCTTCTCACAAACCACACATGGATCCACCAGTGTCATTGCATGTCTATTCTTTTCACAAACCACAGCTAGAGTCATTGCATGTCTGTTCTTTCCACAAACCACATATGGATCCACTACTGTCACTGGATGTGTGTTCTTTTCACAAACCACAACTAGAGTCATTGCATGTCTTTTCTTTTCATAAACCACAGCTAGATTCATTGCATGTCTGTTCTTTCCACAAACCACATATGGATCCACCAGTGTCATTGGATGAGTGTTCTTTTCATGAACCACACCCAGTGTCATTGCATGTGTGTTCTTCTCACAAACCACACATGGATCCGCCAGTGTCATTGCATGTGTGCTCATTTCATTAACAACAGCCAGTGTTATTGGATGTCTGCTCTTCTTACAAACCACATAAGGATACACTAGAGTCATTGCATGTGTGTTCTTTTCACAAACCACATCAGGATACACCAGTGTCATTGGATGTGTGTTCTTTTCATGAACCACACCCAGTGTCATTGTATGTGTGTTCTTCTCACAAACCACACATGGATCCACCAGTGGCATTGCATGTGTGTTCTTTTCATGAACCAAAACCAAAGTCATTGCATGTGTGTTCTTCTCACAGACCACAGATGGATCCACCAGTGTCATTGCATGTCTATTCTTTTCATGAACCACAGCTAGAGTCATTGCATGTCTGTTCTTCTCACAAACCACATATGGATCCACCAGTGTTATTGGATGAGTGTTCTTTTCATTAACCACACCCAGTGTCATTGCATGTGTGTTCTTCTCACAAACCACACATGGATCCACCAGTGTCATTGCATGTCTGTTCTTTTCAGAACCACAGCCAGAGTCAGTGCATGTTTGTTCTTCTCACAAACCACATAAGGATACACTAGTGTCATTGGATGTGTGTTCTTTTCATGAACTACACCCAGTGTCATTGCATGTGTGTTCTTCTCACAAACCACACATAGATCCACCAGTGTCATTGCATGTCTGCTCTTTTCATTAACCACACCCAGTGTCATTGCATGTGTGTTCTTCGCACGAACCACACATGGATCCACCAATGTCATTGCATGTGTGCTCTTTTCACAAACCACATAAGGATACACCAGTGTCATTGGATGTGTGTTCTTTTCATGAACCACATCCAGAGTCATTGCATGTGTGTTCTTCTCACAAACCACACATGGATCCACCAGTGTCATTGCATGTGTGTTCTTTTCATGAACCACATCTAGAGTCATTGTATGTCTCTTCTTATCACAAACCACATAAGGATACACCAGTGACTGGATGTGTGTTCTTTTCATGAACCACACCCAGTGTCATTACATGTGTGTTCTTCTCACAAACCACACATGGATCTACCAGTGTCATTGCATTACTGTTCTTTTCACAAACCACAACTAGGGTCATTGCATGTATATTCTTTCCACAAACCACATATGGATCCACCAGTGTCACTAGATGTGTGTTCTTTGCACAAACCACAACTAGAGTCATTAGATGTCTGTTCTTTTCACAAACCACAGCTAGAGTCATTGCATGTATGTTCTTTCCACAAACCACATATGGATCCACAACTATCATTGGATGAGTGTTCTTTTCATGAACCACACCTAGTGTCATTGCATGTGTGTTTTTCACACAAACCACACATGGATCCACCAGTGTCATTGCATGTCTGCTCTTTTCATTTAGCCACACCTAGTGTCATTGGATGTCTGTTCTTCTCACAAACCACACATGGATAAACAAGTGTCATTGCATGTCTGTTCTTCTCACAAACCACATAAGGATACACCAGTGTCATTGGATGTGTGTTCTTTTCATGAACCACACCTAGTGTCATTGCATCTATGTTCTTCTCATAAACCACACATGGATCCACCAGTGTCATTGCATGTCCGTTCTTTTCACAGATCATAGCTAGATTCATTGCATGTCTATTCTTTCCACAAACCACATATGGATCCACCAGTGTCACTAGATGTGCGTTCTTTTCACAAACCACAACTAGAGTCATTGGATGTGTGTTCTTTTCACAAACCATAGCTAGAGTCATTACATGTTTGTTCTTTCCAAAATCCAAATATGGATGCGCCAGTGTCATTGGATGAGTGTTCTTTTCATGAACCACACCCAGTGTCATTGCATGTTTGTTCTTCTCACAAACCACACATGGATCCACCAGTGTCATTGCATGTCTGTTCTTTTCATGAACCATAGCCAGAGTCAGTGCATTGTTGTTCTTCTCACAAACCACATAAGGATACACCAGTGTCATTGGATGTGTGTTCTTTTCATGAACCACACCAAGTGTCATTGCATGTGTGTTCTTCTCACAAACCACACATGGATCCACTAGTGTCATTGCATGTCTGCTCTTTTCATTAACCACACCCAGTGTCATTGCATGTGTGTTCTTCTCACAAACCACACATGGATCCACCAGTGTCATTGCATGTGTGCTCTTTTCACAAACCACATAAGGATACACCAGTGTCATTGGATGAGTGTTCTTTTCATGAACCACAGCCGGAGTCATTGCATGTGTGTTCTTCTCACAAACCACACATGGATCCACCGGTTTCATTGCATGTCTATTCTTTTCATGAACCACAGCCAGAGTCAGTGCATGCCTGTTCTTATCACAAACCACATAAGGATACACCAGTGTCATTGGATGTGTGTTCTTTTCATGAACCACGCCCAGTATCATTGCATGTGTGTTCTTCTCACAAACCCAAAATGGATCCACCGGTGTCATTGCATGTCTGTTCATTTCACAAACCACAGCTAGAGTCATTGCATGTCTATTCTTTCCACAAACCACATATGGATCCGCCAGTGTCACTGGATGTGTGTTCTTTTCAAAAACCACAACTACATTCATTGCATGTCTATTCTTTTCACAAACCACAGCTAGAGTCATTGCATGCATGTTCTTTCCACATACCACATATGGATCCACCCGTGTCATTGGATGTTCTTTTCATGAACCACACCCAGTGTCATTGCATGTGTGTTCTTCTCACAAACCACACATGGATCCACCAGTGTCATTGCATGTCTGCTCTTTTCATTAACCACACCCAGTGTCATTAGATGTCTATTCTTCTCACAAACCACACATGGATCCACTAGTGTCATTGCATGTCTGTTCTTCTCATAAACCACATAAGGATACACCCGTGTCATTGGATGTGTGTTCTTTTCATAAACCACACCCAGTGCCATTGCATGTGTGTTGTTCTCACAAAGCACACATGGATCCACCAGTGTCATTGCATATCTGTTCTTTTCACAAACCACAACTAGAGTCATTGCATGTCTGTTCTTTCCACAAACCACATATGGATCCACCAGTGTGATTGGATGAGTGTTCTTTTCATGAACCACACCCAGTGTCATTGCATGTGTGTTATTCTCACAAACCACGCATGGATCCACCAGTGTCATTGCATGTGTGCTCTTTTCATTAACCACACCCACTGTTATTGGATATCTGCTCTTCTCACAAACCACATAAGGATACACCAGAGTTAATGCATGTGTGTTATTTTCACAAACCACATAAGGATACACCAGTGTCATTGGATGTGTGTTCTTTTCATGAACCACACCCAGTGTCATTGCATGTGTGTTCTTCTCACAAACCACACATGGATCCCCCAGTGTCATTGCATGTCTGTTCTTTTCACAAACCACAGCTAGGGTAAATGCATGTGTATTCTTTCCACAAACCACATATGGATCCACTAGTGTCACTGGATGTGTGTTCTTTTCACAAACCACATATGGATCCACTAGTGTCACTGGATGTGTGTTCTTTTAACAAACCACAACTAGAGTCATTAGATGTCTGTTCTTTTCACAAACCACAGCTAGAGTCATTGCATGTCTGTTCTTTCCACAAACACATATGGATCCACAAGTGTCATTGGATGAGTGTTCTTTTCATGAACCACACCCAGTGTCATTGCATTTGTGTTCTTCTCACAAACCACACATGGATCCACCAGTGTCATTGCATGTTTGCTCTTTTCATTAACCACACCCACTGTCATTGGATGTCTGTTCTTCTCACAAACCACACATGGATCCACCAGTGTCATTGCATGTTTGTTCTTCTCACAAACCACATAAGGATACACCAGTGTCATTGGATGTGTGTTCTTTTCATGAAACACACCCAGTGTCATTGCATGTGTCTTATTCTCACAAACCACACATGGATCCACCAGTGTCATTGCATGTCTTTTCTTTTCACAAACCACATCTAGAGTCATTGCATGTTTGTTTTTCCACAAACCACATATGGATCCACCAGTGTCATTGGATGTGTGTTCTTTTCACAAACCACAACTAGAGTCATTGGATGTGTGTTCTTTTCACAAACCACAACAAGAGACATTGCATGTCTGTTCTTTCCACAAACCTCATATGGATCCACCAGTGTCATTGGATGAGTGTTCTTTTCATGAACCACACCCAGTGTCATTGCATGTGTGTTCTTCTCACAAACCACACATGGATCCACCAGTGTCATTGCATGTCTGTTCTTTTCATGAACCACAGCCAGAGTCAGTGCATGTCTGTTCTTCTCAAAAACCACATAAGGATACACCAGTGTCATTGGATGTGTGTTCTTTTCATGAACCACACCAACTGTCATTGCATGTTTGTTCTGCTCACAAACCACACATGGATCCACTAGTGTCATTGCATGTCTGCTCTTTTCATTAACCACACCCAGTGTCATTGCATGTGTGTTCTTCTCACAAACCACACATGGATCCACCAGTGTCATTGCATGTGTTCTCTTTTCACAAACCACATAAGGATACACCAGTGTCATTGGAAGTGTGTTCTTTTCATGAACCACAGCCAGAGTCATTGCATGTGTGTTCTTCTCACAGACCACACATGGATCCACCAGTGTCATTGCATGTCTGTTCTTTTCATGAACCACAGCTAGAGTCATTGTATGTCTGTTCTTCTCACAAACCACATAAGGATACACCAGTGTCATTGGATGTGTGCTCTTTTCATGAACCACACCCAGTGTCATTGCATGTGTGTTCTTCTCATATACCTCACATGGATCCACCACTATCATTGCATGTCTGTTCTTTTCACAAACCACAGCTAGGGTCATTGCATGTCTATTCTTTCCACAAACCACATATGGATCCACCAGTGTCATTGGATGAGTGTTCTTTCCATGAACCACACCTAGAGTCATTGCATGCATGTTCTTTCCACAAACCACATATGGATCCACTAGTGTCATTGGATGTTCTTTTCATGAACCACACCCAGTGTCATTGCATGTGTGTTCTCCCTACAAACCACACATGGATCCACCAGTGTCATTGCATGTCTGCTCTTTTCATTAACCACACTCAGTGTCATTGGATGTATGTTCTTCTCACAAACCACACATGGATCCACCAGTGTCATTGCATGTCTGTTCTTCTCACAAACCACATAAGGATACACGAGTGTCATTGGATGTGCGTTCTTTTCATGAACCACACCTAGTGTCATTGCATTTGTGTTCTTCTCACAAACCACACATGGATCCACCAGTCTCATTGCATGTCTGTTCTTTTCACAAACCACAGCTAGAGTCATTGCATGTCTGTTCTTTCCACAAACCACATATGGATCCACTAGTGTCACTGGATGTGTGTTCTTTTCACAAACCACATCTAGAGTCATTGCATGTCCGTTCTTTTCACAAACCACAGCTAGATTCATTGCATGTCTGTTCTTTCCAGAAACCACATATGGATCCACCAGTGTCATTAGATGAGTGTTCTTTTCATGAACCACAACAGTGTCATTGCATGTGTGTTCTTCTCACAAACCACACATGGATCCACCAGTGTCATTGCATGTGTGCTCTTTTCATTAACCACCCCCAGTGTCATTGCATGTGTGTTCTTCTCAGAAACCACACATGGATCCACCAGTGTCATTGCATGTCTATTCTTTTCATGAACCACAGCCAGTGTCATTGGATGTCTGTTCTTCTCACAAACCACAAATGGATCCACCAGTGTCATTGCATATCTGTTCTTCTCACAAACCACATAAGGATTAAACCAGTGTCATTGGATTTGTGTTCTTTTCATGAACCACACCCAGTGTCATTACATGTGTGTTCTTATCACAAACCACACATGGATCCACTAGTGTCATTGCATGTGTGCTCTTTTCACAAACCACATAAGGATACACCAGTGTCATTGGATGTGTGTTCTTTTCATGAACCACAGCCACAGTCATTGCATGTGTTTTCTTCTCACAAACCACACATGGATCCACCAGTGTCATTGCATGTCTGTTCTTTTCATGAACCACAGCTAGAGTCATTGTATGTCTGTTCTTCTCACAAACCACATAAGGATACACCAGTGTCATTGGATGTGTGCTCTTTTCATGAACCACACCCAGTGTCATTGCATGTGTGTTCTTCTCACATACCTCACATGGATCCACCAGTGTCATTGCATGTCTGTTCTTTTCACAAACCACAGCTAGGGTCATTGTATGTCTATTCTTTCCACAAACCACATATGGATCCACCAGTGTCATTGGATGAGTGTTCTTTTCAAGAACCACACCTAGAGTCATTGCATGCCTGTTCTTTCCACAAACCACATATGGATCCACTAGTGTCATTGGATGTTCTTTTCATGAACCACACCCAGTGTCATTGCATGTGTGTTCTTCTTACAAACCACACATGGATCCACCAGTGTCATTGCATGTCTGCTCTTTTCATTAACCACACCCAGTGTCATTAGATGTCTGTTCTTCTCACAAACCACACATGGATCCACCAGTGTCATTGCATGTCTATTCTTCTCACAAACCACATAAGGATACACGAGTGTCATTGGATGTGTGTTCTTTTCATGAACCACACCTAGTGTCATTGCATTTGTGTTCTTCTCACAAACCACACATGGATCCACCAGTCTCATTGCATGTCTGTTCTTTTCACAAACCACAGCTAGAGTCATTGCATGTCTGTTCTTTCCACAAACCACATATGGATCCACTACTGTCATTGGATGTGTGTTCTTTTCACAAACCACAACTAGAGTCATTGCATGTCCGTTGTTTTCACAAACCACAGCTAGATTCATTGCATGTTTGTTCTTTCCAGAAACCACATATGGATCCACCAGTGTCATTAGATGAGTGTTCTTTTCATGAACCACACCAGTGTCATTGCATGTGTGTTCTTCTCACAAACCACACATGGATCCACCAGTGTCATTGCATGTGTGCTTTTTTCATTAACCACACCCAGTGTCATTGGATGTCTGCTCTTCTCACAAACCACATAAGGATACACCAGAGTCATTGCATGTGTGTTCTTTTCACAAACGACATAAGGATACACAAGTGTCATTGGATGTGTGTTCTTTTCATGAACCACACCCAGTGTCATTGCATGTGTGTTCTTCTCACAAGCCATAGATGGATCCACGAGTGTCATTGCATGTGTGTTCTTTTCATGAACCACAACCAGAGTCATTGCATGTGTGTTCTTCTCACAAACAACACATGGATCCACCAGTGTCATTGCATGTCTATTCTTTTCATGAACCACAGCTAGAGTCATTGCATGTCTGTTCTTCTCATAAACAACATATGGATCCACCAGTGTTATTAGATGAGTGTCCTTTTCATGAACCACACCCAGTGTCATTGCATGTGTGTTCTTCTCACAAACCACACATGGATCCACCAGTGTCATTGCATGTCTATTCTTTTCATGAACCACAGCCAGAGTCAGTGCATGTCTGTTCTTCTCACAAACCACATAAGGATACACCAGTGTCATTGGATGTGTGTTCTTTTCATTAACCACACCCAGTGTCATTGCATGTGTGTTCTTCTCACAAACCACACATGGATCCACCAGTGTCATTGCATGTCTATTCTTTTCATGAACCACAACCAGTGTCATTAGATGTATGTTCTTCTCACAAACCACACATGGATCCACCAGTGTCATTGCATGTCTGTTCTTCTCACAAACCACATAAGGATTACACCAGTGTCATTGGATTTGTGTTCTTTTCATGAACCAGACCCATTGTCATTACATGTGTGTTCTTATCACAAACCACACATGGATCCACTAGTGTCATTGCATGTGTGCTCTTTTCACAAACCACATAAGGATACACGAGTGTCATTGGATGTGTGTTCTTTTCATGAACCACAGCCAGAGTCATTGCATGTGTGTTCTTCTCACAAACCACACATGGATCCACCAGTGTCATTGCATGTCTGTTATTTTCATGAACCACAGCTAGAGCCATTGCATGTTTGTTTTTCTCACAAACCACATAAGGATACACCAGTGTCATTGGATGTGTGTTCTTTTCATAAACCACACCCAGTGTCATTGCATGTGTGTTCTTCTCACAAACCACACATGGATCCACCAGTGTCATTACATGTCTGTTCGTTTCACAAACCACAACTAGAGTCATTGCATGTCTGTTCTTTCTACAAACCACATATGGATCCACTAGAGTCACTAGATGTGTGTTCTTTTCACAAACCACAACTAGAGTTATTGCATGTCTGTTATTTTCAGAAACCACAGCTAGCGTCATTGCATGTATGTTCTTTCCACAAACAACATATCGATCCACCAGTGTCATTGGATGAGTGTTGTTTTCATGAACCACACCCAGTGTCATTACATGTGTGTTCTTCTCACAAACCACACATGGATCCACTAGTGTCACTGCATGTCTTCTCTTTTTGTTAACCACACCCAGTGTCATTGCATGTGTGTTCTTCTCACGAACCACACATGGATCCACCAGTGTCATTGCATGTGTGCTCTTTTCACAAACCACATAAGGATACTCCGGTGTCATTGGATGTGTGTTCTTTTCATGAACCACAGCCAGAGTCATTGCAGTGTTCTTCTCACAAACCACACATGGATCCACCAGTGTCATTGCATGTCTGTTCTTTTCATGAAGCACATCTAGAGTCATTGTATGTCTCTTCTTCTCACAAACAACATAAGGATACACTAGTGTCATTGGATGTGTGTTCTTTTCATGAACCACACCCAGTGTCATTACATGTGTGTTCTTCTCACAAACCACACATGGATCCACCAGTGTCATTGCATGTCTGTTGTTTTCACAAACCACAGCTAGGGTCATTGCATGTATATTCTTTCCACAAACCACATATGGATCCACCAATGTCACTGGATGTGTGTTCTTTTCACAAACCACAACTAGAGTCATTAGATGTCTGTTCTTTTCACAAACCACAGCTAGAGTCATTGCATGTCTATTCTTTCCACAAACCACATATGGATCCACAAGTGTCATTGGATGAGTGTTCTTTTCAAAAACCATACCCAGTGTCATTGCATGTGTGTTCTTCTCACAAACCACACATGGATCCACCAGTGTCATTGCATGTCTGCTCTTTTCATTAACCACACCCAGTGTCATTGGATGTCTGTTCTTCTCACAAACCACACATGGATCCACCAGTGTCATTGCATGTCTGTTCATCTCACAAACCACATAAGGATACACTAGTGTCATTGGATGTGTGTTCTTTTCATGAACCACACCCAGTGTCATTGCCTGTGTGTTCTTCTCACAAACCACACATGGATCCACCAGTGTCATTGCATGTCTATTCTTTTCACAAACCACAGCTAGAGTCATTGCATGTCTGTTCTTTCCACAAAACACAAATGGATCCACTACTGTCACTAGATGTGTGTTCTTTTCACAAACCACAACTAGAGTCATTGCATGTCTTTTCTTTTCATAAACCACAGCTAGATTCATTGCATGTCTGTTCTTTCCACAAACCACATATGGATCCACCAGTGTCATTGGATGAGTGTTCTTTTCATGAACCACACCCAGTGTCATTGCATGTGTGTTCTTCTCACAAACCACACATGGATCCGCCAGTGTCATTGCATGTGTGCTCATTTCATTAACAACATCCAGTGTTATTGGATGCCTGCTCTTCTCACAAACCACATAAGGATACACTAGAGTCATTGCATGTGTGTTCTTTTCACAAACCACATCAGGATACACCAGTGTCATTGGATGTGTGTTCTTTTCATGAACCACACACAGTGTCATTGTATGTGTGTTCTTCTCACAAACCACACATGGATCCACCAGTGTCATTGCATGTGTGTTCTTTTCATGAACCAAAACCAAAGTCATTGCATGTGTGTTCTTCTCACAGACCACAGATGGATCCACCAGTGTCATTGCATGTCTATTCTTTTCATGAACCACAGCTAGAGTCATTGCATGTCTGTTCTTCTCACAAACCACACATGGATCCACCAGTGTTATTGGATGAGTGTTCTTTTCATTAACCACACCCAGTGTCATTGCATGTGTGTTCTTCTCACAAACCACACATGGATCCACCAGTGTCATTGCATGTGTGCTCTTTTCACAAACCACATAAGGATACACCAGTGTCATTGGATGTGTGTTCTTTTCATGAACCACAGCCACAGTCATTGCATGTGTTTTCTTCTCACAAACCACACATGGATCCACCAGTGTCATTGCATGTCTGTTCTTTTCATGAACCACAGCTAGAGTCATTGTATGTCTGTTCTTCTCACAAACCACATAAGGATACACCAGTGTCATTGGATGTGTGTTCTTTTCATGAACCACAGCCACAGTCATTGCATGTGTTTTCTTCTCACAAACCACACATGGATCCACCAGTGTCATTGCATGTCTGTTCTTTTCAGAACCACAGCCAGAGTCAGTGCATGTTTGTTCTTCTCACAAACCACATAAGGATACACTAGTGTCATTGGATGTGTGTTCTTTTCATGAACTACACCCAGTGTCATTGCATGTGTGTTCTTCTCACAAACCACACATGGATCCACCAGTGTCATTGCATGTCTGCTCTTTTCATTAACCACACCCAGTGTCATTGCATGTGTGTTCTTCGCACGAACCACACATGGATCCACCAATGTCATTGCATGTGTGCTCTTTTCACAAACCACATAAGGATACACCAGTGTCATTGGATGTGTGTTCTTTTCATGAACCACATCCAGAATCATTGCATGTGTGTTCTTCTCACAAACCACACATGGATCCACCAGTGTCATTGTATGTCTGTTGTTTTCATGAACCACAGCTAGAGTCATTGTATGTCTCTTCTTCTCACAAACCACATAAGGATACACAAGTGTCATTGGATGTGTTTTTTTTCATGAACCACACCCAGTGTCATTGCATGTGTGTTCTTCTCACAAACCACACATGGATCCACTAGTGTCATTGCATGTCTGTTCTTTTCGCAAACCACATCTAGGGTCATTGCATGTCTATTCTTTCAACAAATCACATATGGATCCACCAGTGTCACTGGATGTGTGTTCTTTTCACAAACCACAACTAGAGTCATTAGATGTCTGTTCTTTTCACAAACCACACCTAGAGTCATTGCATGTCTGTTCTTTCCACAAACCACATATGGATCCACAACTATCATTGGATGAGTGTTCTTTTCATGAACCACACCTAGTGTCATTGCATGTTTGTTTTTGACACAAACCACACATGGATCCACCAGTGTCATTGCATGTCTGCTCTTTTCATTTAGCCACACATAGTGTCATTGGATGTCTGTTCTTCTCACAAACCACACATGGATCCACCAGTGTCATTGCATGTCTGTTCTTCTCACAAACCACATAAGGATACACCAGTGTCATTGGACGTGTGTTCTTTTCATGAAACACACCCAGTGTCATTGCATGTGTCTTATTCTCACAAACCACACATGGATCCACCAGTGTCATTGCATGTCTGTTCTTTTCACAAACCACATCTAGAGTCATTGCATGTTAGTTCTTTCCACAAACCACATATGGATCCACCAGTGTCACTGGATGTGTGTTCTTTTCACAAACCACAACTACAGTCATTGGATGTGTGTTCTTTTCACAAACCACAACTAGAGTCATTGCATGTCTGTTCTTTCCACTAACCACATATGGATCCACCAGTGTCATTGGATGAGTGTTTTTTTCATGAACCACACCCAGTGTCATTGCTTGTGTGTTCTTCTCACAAACCACACATGGATCCACCAGTGTCATTGCATGTCTGTTCTTTTCATGAACCACAACCAGAGTCAGTGCATGTTTGTTCTTGTCATAAACCAAATAAGGATACACCAGTGTCATTGGATGTGTGTTCTTTTCATGAACCACACCAAGTGTCATTGCATGTTTGTTCTGCTCACAAACCACACATGGATCCACCAGTGTCATTGCATGTCTGCTCTTTTCATTAACCACACCCAGTGTCATTGCATGTGTGTTCTTCTCACAAACCACACATGGATCCACCAATGTCATTGCATGTGTTATCTTTTCACAAACCACATAAGGATACACCAGTGTCATTGGATGTGTGTTCTTTTCATGAACCATAGCCAGAGTCATTGCATGTGTGTTCTTCTCACAAACCACACATGGATCCACCAGTGTCATTGCATGTCTATTCTTTTCATGAACCACAACTAGAGTCATTGTATGTCTGTTCTGCTCACAAACCACATAAGGATACACCAGTGTCATTGGATGTGTGCTCTTTTCATGAACCACTTCTAGTGTCATTGCATGTGTGTTCTTCTCACATACCTCACATGGATCCACCAGTGTCATTGCATGTCTGTTCTTTTCACAAACCACAGCTAGGGTCATTGCATGTCTATTCTTTCCACAAACCACATGTGGATCCACCAGTGTCATTGGATGAGTGTTCTTTTCATGAACCACACCCAGTGTCATTGCATGTCTGTTCTTTCCACAAACCACATATGGATCCACCAGAGTCACTAGTTGTGTGTTCTTTTCACAAACCACAACTAGAGTCATTGCATGTCTGTTCTTTTCACAAACCACAGCTAGAGTCATTGGATGTCTGTTCTTTCCACAAACCACATACGGATCCACCAGTGTCATTGGATGAGTGTTCTTTTCATGAACCAAACCCAGTGCCATTGCATGTGTGTTCTTCTCACAAACCACACATGGATCCACCGGTGTCATTGCATGTTTGCTCTTTTCATTAACCGCACACAGTGTCATTGCATGTGTGTTCTTCTCACGAACCACACATGGATCCACCAGTGTCATTGCATGTGTGCTCTTTTCACAAACCACATAAGGATACAATGTCATTGGATGTGTGTTCTTTTCATGAACCACACCTAGTGTCATGCATGTGTGTTCTTCTCACAAACCACACATGGATCCACCAGTGTCATTGCATGTGTGTTCTTTTCATTAACCACAACCAGAGTCATTACATGTGTGTTCTTTTCACAAACCACACATGGATCCACCAGTGTCATTGCATGTCTATTCTTTTCATGAACCACAACTAGAGTCATTGCAAGTCTGTTCTTCTCACAAACTACATAAGGATACACTAGTGTCATTGGATGTGTGTTGTTTTCATGAACCACACCCAGTGTGATTGCATGTGTGTTCTTTTCACAAACCATAGCTAGAGTCATTGCATGTGTGTTCTTTCCACAAACCACATATGGACCCACTAGTGTCACTGGATGTTTGTTATTTTCACAAACCACAACTAGAGTCATTGCATGTATGTTCTTTTCACAAACCACAGCTAGAGTCATTGCATGTCTGTTCTTTCCACAAACCACATATGGACCCCCAGTGTAATTGGATGAGTGTTCTTTTCATGAACCACACCCAGTTTCATTGCATGTGTGTTCTTATGACAAACCACACATGGATCCACTAGTGTCATTGCATGTCTGCTCTTTTCATTAACCACACCAAGTGCCATTGCATGTGTGTTCTTCTCACAAACCACACATGGATCCACCAGTGTCATTGCATGTGTGCTCTTTTCATTAACCACAGTTAGAGTCATTGCATGTGTGTTCTTTTCACAAAGCACATATCACTAGTGTCATTGCATGTGTGTTCTTCTCATAAACCACATATGGATCCTAACCTTAGGAGAGCCCTAACCTTAGCGCCCCAATGGTGGCCGTTAGTTCGAGTCTTCTAGAAGGCACGCCCTAACACAAATGTTCCGCGTGACAATTGTTACATACCGTTCGATCGGGGAGCTTGGATGATTGGGATGGTCTTCGTGAGAGCGATCCGCGAGTAGGATGTTCTGCGGTATGATTGGCCACGCTTGCTGCCCACTTGCACTGGACAAACTGGCAACACCGGGCGCTCCCTTGTTGCAAGTGTCACGACTCACGAGTTCAGTGGGCCATATTCCAGTGTCGCGTCCCCATTACTTCTCTTCCTCCCCGTACTTCTCTTCCTTCCCCTCAAAGCCACTTTCCCCACTTCACTCCCATCCTGCCGTAGCCGCAAGCCGATGGCGCTTCCATCCCAATCCCCTCTCCGGCAGCCAACCCCTCCCCTCTCGCCATGGGTTCAAGGGGAGACGGTGAGGAAACGCATCGTGACGACAGGGACACTGATTTTGATGTGAGTCGTCTCATCTCTATCTCTATCATCTGTGTCCAGTTATCTATTTTGAGCTAGATCTACTCTGTTTACTCATGCGCGTATGATGTGTTAGGCCAACCAGACGTTGTATGACTCCGACTATCATGGTATAGCGGATGAAGATAGTCCTCTGCTATGTAAACATGGATATGTGCCCGCTAAATTTGTAGCGTTCAAAGGACGAAACGCAGGCAGGAGGTTTTTACGGTGTCAAGGACATCGTGCAATGATGCAAGGCGGAAGTTGTGTTGTTGTCAAATGGGTAGATCCAGAGTGGCCCAAATCGATGCACAAAACGCTGGACATATGGGAAATGACTGTTGAGTTGAAAGAATCTGTATTCAGCTCACTTCTTGACAGTGTTGAGATGAAGCTATGGGAACCAGATGACACGACCAAGCTTAACCGAGATCTCAGGAGGGTGCAAGACGAGGTTAGCAAAGTCGAGAAGGAGAGGGATGTGGCGTTGGCCATGAAGGCTAAAGCAGAGCAAGAACTGACTCAAGCAAGGAATGATCTTCACCAGGCCAAAGTCCTGCAGTTCACAACTACGAGTATTGACAAGTGCATGAGGAAAAATGTAGAGAAACAATTGAAGCTGTGTAAGGAAGATGCTAAAAGGAAGGAGCAGGCGATTCGATCCTTGCTCTCGCAGGAAGATGCACAACGGGCTAAGATTAGGAAGATCAAGGAGATGTGTGATAACTAGTTCTATTTAGCTTGAGCTCCGTGCCTTTTTAAGTTGTAATAGTTGTACTTGTTGACCTAGCGGTCTGAACTAGTGGTCCCAGAGTCCTGGGAGGAAAAAAATTGGTCGCCTGTTAATCTGTCTTAACCCTGCATTACTTCGTTTTGTCTAATCATGGTGGTATTCTGACATTGGTGGTTTGTTTAAACGTAATCTACGTGGAATGTGCCGCATGCAAATAGGACAACCACAATTTATAAAGTGGAAGCACGTACACCCGGTTACTGGAGATCCGAGAACTTCGCCAGATGTAGGGGATGCAGGAGTAGGGAGGCGATGAGATAGATGGGCTCAAGATTAGGCCAAAAAGTGGTACCAATTTCCTCCTCATCTGGGCATTATCGGTTGCCATTGCTGTTTATGTTTCCACGTCGTTGTGCAGCATCTGAAATAAGTTGCTGCTTCGTGGAGTGTAGCAGCTTAAATAATTTATTTCTGTGCCACTTACATTCCATCGAATTTGGAGACCTCCTGCCCATCAGCAATCGTGAAACCGGTGCTGCGTGTTTTCAGATAGTAGTGGCACAATCATAATTTCGGATTCAACTACTGACTCGGGCGTTTCCAAACCGTAAGTCATGGTACATTTTACTCGGAAGGCGTTGGGTAGATTGTTTACGACAAAGTGCCACATGAGCTCTAGAATTTAATCGAATTACATATATAGGTTCAAGTTCAACACACTACTATGCATCTTCATTGCCATGACCTTCTTCTGACACAGGTGCCAAGCCTTCACGTCCACTGGCTTCTTCATTTCCTGCCTTCTTCCTCTTCCTCGGTACCAATTTTCTTAGCTTCACCTACTCTGCATTGCCGAGACATTGAGCACCAGAATTGTGTCCAACATCATCTTTCCACTCGTTTTTACCTTCTCCGGGAAGCAAAATGACTGACCCGGTAGTCATGTTTCTAACCTTGCGGCGCTTCCTGTCAAAGAAACATAACTGTTGCATAATTGCCAAATATCTATAGAGTAAATAAAACAAAAATTACAATTCAGCACAAACATGCGAACCCCAAGAGACTTTTGCTTACTAGGAGATAATTGGGTTCGAGCGACCACCCTGTCCAAGAATAGAAGGGCGACTCCCAGTTGCAGCAGCTTCCACATCCAGTACACCACAATTCAGCTCTAACATGCAATCCGAAGCATACCTTTTCATCAACCCAATTAGCTGACTGTCACACGTTAAAGGAACCATGATGCCATGTTCATCCATAAAGCTAAACTTTGCAGTCTGCTTTGGCCATAATTCATCATGATTACACAGAGCAGCAACCATACCAGATATAGTGCAGATCTGCGCAGGCGCTTCTTCCATCATGATACAATGGTGTCCATACCACTTGCCCTTCACCCTTGCTGATTTAGAGTCGTACCTGAAGAGGACTATCATAACCAGGTAAGAGTGGTCTGCGGAGATCCCACTTGACAGAAAACTGTGGACAAAATATGTTTGTCAGTGTTGGGCTAACAAACAATGGTAGGTTCAGTAGCTAGCTAGCAGTTATAATTAGTGTGAATAGCAAAGAGAAGGGTAGCTCACCCGCATGTAGCCAGAACTTCTTATTCCTTGGTAGTAGGATCTGCCATCCCCCGAGCTTCTCGGCTCGTTGGAGGCGGAGGCGGGCTAGATCCTCGCAACGGAGGCTACGACATGTGCCATTGGAGCTCGGGATCAGCGACTGGGCGCAACAACTTGGTGCCGGAAGTCAAATGTCCGAAGGGATCGTCTTGCTTGGAGGGTGGATTTCGACGCCGCCGATGCTAGGGGAAAGGAGGGAATGGTTTTGTGAAATTGGTCAACGCATCCAATCCACTTAGTTCCTCGATTTTCCTAAGAGGTTGCCCGGCTGGCGCTCACATCACAGATAGATGACCGACATGTGGGTCCTGACCGTCTACTTCATGGGGTAGTTTAACAGAATGTTTGTATTTGGCAGGGGTGAGATGAGTTTGCCTTGAAATGGCCCTTCTGAGTAGTTGGCAGCCCAAATTTACGAAACGCGGCAATTACAGGCAACTTGGGTACCGCCATGCACTCGCCCATGAACTTTCGGGCCGCAAACAAACAATCCCCTATCACAGGGTCAAGTTGGAAACAATTTGAGTTCTTGTGCCAAAATCTAAAATGTTTCTTAAATTGCCCTTATAGTTCTTGGAGTCTTAAAGACCTGAGCGGTTAAATCAACTGTCTCCTCGAGTAAGGTCCAACATGATATGCTTCCGCGGGTATCCAAAATAAATCATGTCTTATGTGTTGCACTGAACTCTAATAATTTGACATCCATTAATAAATAATAGAGAGCTGTTAAATAAGTCGTATTTTATTCTCCACATGGCTAGCCGACCGTCTGCGGTGAGAATCAGGAAGAGATTGAGAAGGCCCAACTGCTAAAGACAAGATTGAGTGTCTCCATGGACAATGACACTACAAACATATACGTGCTAAGCGATGTCACAATTAAAGCATCGGTTAGTGTGACGCAACGGTCACACTGTGTGACAATACCATAAAGATAGCATGGTGAAGCGTGCGTGTCCGTCTAGTATACATGATACTGCCTAACATGTATGTACCTAGCTGAATACTATCAAGAGATGGGCTGCACAGAAGTATATTTTACTTACAAGAAAAGAGAACATCAAGTATCTCTAGACTTCATGAAGAACATAAATAAGACAGGTCCCTTCCTCACCATAAGACTAGTCATAGAGGAGAGTAACTTTTTTTTGACATGAAACACTCGTATTTCATTAAAACACGACATAATTGCTGGTCACCAAACATGTTACATCATTAGGGAAGTTCGTAGTTCATATAGCATGGTCTCCGGGACCTCCGCCTGCACCCTTAGCCGCAAGCTCATGAGCCGGCTTGTTACACACTCTAGGCACAAAAACTACTCTAGCCTCTAGGAAGTTCATCTGAATTTTAAATTTCATGTCACTGATTAAAATACCGAGGGAGGAGAAGGAGTAGTCTGACGACGTCATTGCTTGCTTCAGGTTGAGGCAGTCTGTCTCAAAAATAACCTTGCCCATACCCAACTGATCAACAATATGAATGGCATTGGAGAGGGCCATAGCTTATGCATGCATGGTGTCCTTGATCATATGAAGCGGACCAGCTGCAGCGACACAAATATCCCGTGTGCAGTCATGACCAATGATACCCCATCCACCGTTGTTTGTCTTCTCCTTGAAGGATGCATCTAGGTTGATCTTGATAACATCAACTGGAAGTGCTTCCCATCTATTGTCTTCACTAACAGCCACCGTCATATGTTTTTTAGGTAGATTTTCCATTCTTCAACATGTCTTTGCACATTAAACTGAAAGCTATCCACACTCTGATGGTTTCCGCCATGATTCCCCTTATTTCTCTCATGCCACCAGTTCCACAGAAGTGAGATTGACAATTTGCAATTTAGTGGGGAGTAACTTGGAGTAGTAACATACATACCTAAGTTACTACCTCCATAGTGGAACAAAGTCTCATTTATTACAATATAGACTCATTTTGTTTTAAAATGTGCGATGTTATGGTAACGTAGCTACTCCCTCCATCCCGGTTTAAAGGACACATATAGGAAATCTGTTGGCCCTAGGCTTCCGCTAATTGGGGCTAATTTAGCCTTACTAATCCTCTGATTGGATCTTCTCCTGATATTAAATGTGATATGGGGTGGCCCAATCTTCTCAGCAAGCTCTTGTCGATGGTAATGGTCGATAATCTATAACTAGTGCGTATCTATGATCTCTCCCGCTCGATCCCTGATTCCAGTGCAATAGCTCCCGAACCTTGTAGGATATTCACAACACCACACTCTTGTGCATGCATCCGTCGACCACGAACGGTAGTATGCAATCTACTAATTCCCAATGGAACAATAGATCACACTCAAAGATGATATGGGGTGGCCCGATGGTGCAGGATAGCTAGCAGCCGCTGCAGGTGGTGCCAAGATGATATGGGGTGGCCCGATCTGCTCAACAAGCTCTTGTCGATGGTAATGGTGGATGATTGATAACTAGTGCATAGCTATGATCTCTCCCGCTCGATCACTGATACCAGTGCAACAGCTCCCGAACCTTGTAGGATATTCACAACACCATACTTTTGCGCACGCAGCTGTCAACCATGAACGGTAATAAGCAATCTACTAATTCCGAATGGAACAACAGATCACACTCAATTGCAATTGTAGAATTCGATCATAGGGTAATTCCAGAGGTTCTATAAAGAAACAACTCCAAAATAATTTTAACATGGTCTAACCCTAAAAACCATGATTTACAGGCCTATATAAAGGCTGCTGGACGTCCAACATATAGTTGGGGTCAAAACCAAACATATCTCTAACTTTCCTAACTTAAAGGACTCTATTTGTAAACTGAAGAAAATGTCTGTCCGCTTGTTTTGGTTGCCATGCACAGCTTGTAACGAACCAGGAGACATGCAAGTACCCGTTGGAAAGATCTCGGAATTATCTTTCCAACAAGTACTTATTTGCTTAATTTAGAGTTGGTATGTGGAAACCACATCAGTTTCAATTTCAGAACTTCTGTTTGTCCGAATTGAACCTTCCTTCTTGGTCGCCTTCTAACTCTCGGTCGCCTTTGTTTTGATGATCTTCTCTTGCGCCTTCCTCCCGCTCCTCCCTCGCGTATCCTTAGGCGGTCATCATGTTGGGCTCCTCTTGTAGCCCTTCTCCTCCTCGCGCCATGCTTGTTTCTCCAACGAACCCGATCATACATAAATGCATAGACTTAGGTAGTATAAAGTTCTTATAAATGAAAGCATCATGGTCAACTAGGAATGAATTCACCTGATAGTCATTATTGATTTGACTCAATATTTCCTTCCAGTTCAGGCAGTCAGAATCATCATAATCCCTGTATATATCATCATCAAAATGCTTATGTTCCTAGGAGTAGGGGTATTTTGGGATTGCATGATTTTTAATATGTGTCCTTTAAACCGAGATAGAGAGAGTAGTTACCACAAGCCCCTTTCTCATCATTTAATGGCATGTCATGTCATCTAAATGCTTAGTTGGCAATGCATATATGTATCTCAATGTTACTACCTAGTTACTCCCACTATGACTAGCCTAATTAGTGTAATTAATAAAATAAGTATGCATCATGTGAGTTATTTGTCGGACAAAGTGTCCCATGAAGGAACAAGGGTCCAATAAGCCCTGAGTTCGAGAGGAGGCTGAACACGCGTTCCGAGCTTCTCAACGGAGGCGGATATGGCGGCACACGAGCACGATAGAGAGGTTGACACAAGGGATTTTTACCCAGGTTCGGGGCCCTCATGAGGAGGTAAAGCCCCTACTCCTGCTTGGTTGTATTGCTCGTGGTGTCTCGCAAGGATACAATGGTGTATCAATGTCTAGGGTTGCAAAACGTTGGGATCGACTTTGTTCTAAGGTAGGAGAAGGTCTCCCTATATAGGGGAGTCGGGCCTATCCCCCCCCCCCCCCAAATGTTGGGCGGGAAGGGTCACCACATTCCCGCCATCGGGGAGTATCCAGCTCATTTCTTTGCCTTCTAGCCGTGAGCTGGATCCGACTGGAGGTAGTGTCCGGCATGCTGCTGAGGTAGCCGATGACGCCCTCGCGTCACCTTGGGTATCCTTGCACCAAAGTGGTAATGTCGGGTCCCCACGGAGTTCCGACGTCGTCTTTCCACCTTTAACACCAAGGCGGGCAAGCAGTGTCTCACTTTCCCGAGGGGGACCAATCACAGCTTGGACCGGCCGTTGTGTTGTCGTGTTGAGAGACACGATGGTGTCACCGCAGTACTTCGGCCAGTTCCTCACCAGGGAGCTATGGGCTCTGGAGAGAGCCGGTCTTGGCTCGCCTGCCCTCGCTGCCTCCATCCTAGCTTCTAGAGGGTAGCAGTTCTCACACTCCTCGTGAGAGCACCATGCGCATGTCCGGCAACCTGACGGGACGGGGTACCCCTAGTATCAGTAGTCCAATAGTAGCCCCCGGTCGCTTGCCTTGCACGCTACTAGCGGAAGGGGCGTGAAAGTCAAGAGACCATATAGTGCCAGGCCCGCACCTGACCATGTCAGCGCATATCCTCCTGTGCACTCGCCCACATCTCCCACGCGTCCTTGAACTGATACGGTGTCTGTTTGATGCACTACCCGTCGCCTCCGCTAGGCCTCGGGGACCGGTTCCCCTAGAAAACCTAAGCCCAAGAGGGGTTTGGTCACTTCGCCTTCTTCCTGTCTGTCACCACCCGAAGCTTGCCCCGTCACCATGTTCCTGGCCTCCGAAGCTCTCGGGATGGCACCTAAGAGGGCGCGTGATACCCTGGGCGCGACGAACTTCTCCACGGCAAGCATCTGATTCTTGCCGGCGTTGTTGATCTCCAACAAGGAGGGCCTGGAGAAGGTCAGGCGCGTGATGGCCTCCGCCCCAAATGAGTGGGGAGCCTCCTAGGTATGGTGTGCCAGAGTTGGCGGGGACGAGAGGCCCGCTACCGTGTTCCTGGTCTTCATGCACTCCATTGCCATCGATCTTGTTACCTTCGTCTCGCCCTTCCTCATCGCTGTCCTAGAGCACTATTGCATCCAGTTGTTGTACCTTCATCCACAAAGCATGACCCTCCTGGCCGCCTTCGCTTACTGGTGCGAAGCCTTCGTGGGCGTGATGCCCTCGCTGGCACTCTTTTGACACTTCTTTCATCTCCACGTCCTTGCGCCGGAGGACTGCCTCGACGGCATTGGGTTCTTTGCCGACGATGGCGAGGGCTTCCTTCCCCTCTCCATCCTAAGGGTAGCGTCTGAGTTCCACCAGGACTGGGTCCTCGTGGACGCCTCTCGGATTCTCCCGCAGTTCCATGTCCCAGCGGGGGCGGTAGTGGAGACCCTCGGATGGGCTCGGGTGGCCGTGTCCTGCATGAGATCTAGACCCCTCACGAGGCGCGTGGCGGATTGGAAGAGCCAAGGACTGATGGGTGAGATAGAGGTCCAAGAGTTCCTCCGCCAGTAGATCGTGCCCCTCCAGGAGCACCGAAAGGGCGTGTGGGACTTGACCTCTCTTCGAGACGCGATTAAGCTGTTCGCAGGGCTTCACGCTGAAGACACGGTGGTCGCCCTCACGTGGTTGTTGCTCGGCGAGGGAGTCATGCCCGAGATTCCTTTGGGGGCTCGTCCCCTGTACTCGTCGGGTGTCGCCAATACCGTCTGTCCAGGGCTTCCCTCCTTTGACCAGTGGGTGAAGGATGGTCGGGCGCGAGGACCTCCCGAGGGGCCTTCTGCATCGGCCCTAGTGCGGGATCTCGTGCGTGTACCGGACGACGAGGGAGCACCGCAGAGCGGAGGTGGCAAAGCTTCTCGGACCACTCATCCGAGGAGGCTGATCCATAGCATACCTCCCTTAGAGGACGATGCAGGAGACCCTTCTTGCGCCGAGGCTTGCGACACCGCCATCGACGAAGGTTGTGCGGCACCCATCGTGACTCGGGTTGCTAGTGTTGAGGCCACGGGAGGCTCCGCCGCTCCATATTCTGTGTCTGGCGGGGGAGCCACCTTCATTCCTCCTGGCCTGAAGAGCGGAAACTGGTCCTACACCGTTCGTACAAGCGAGAGGTGAGTTACCATTCTGATGACTTTCCTCGATTACTCTCTGCTCCCTCTTTTGTCTAATAGACCAGCTTCTCCTAAACGCAAGTGCGAGAAGAAGAAGATGCAGATGAGTGCGCTGGGGTCGTCTTCTATAGGTGCTAGAGGACCTGTGGAGGCCGCCACCGCTCCTGGCTCCCCTGAGGGGCGTCTTCCACCGAATACCGTCGGGGGAGACCTACCCCCGCCGCTGGACATGGTGGGGGCCTTCAGTGCTTGTGAAGCCCCTGGTCCTGAGCTAGAGGTCGCGCTCTCGCCCATCATGGTGGACGGGGAGCGAGTAGAGAGTCCTATGCCACCCACGCCTACCATAGTCAGAGGAGATACGGGAGTCGCGTCTTCGCCAGAGGTCCCGTTGGCTCCCTCTGCGACCGGTGATAGTGCAAATGCTTCACCACTTCTAGATCCTGTAGGTGCCCAGGAGGCCACCCCATCACCCCTCATTGTGACAGGGAGGACCCTCTCACGAGGAGCCTGGTCGCTCATGAAACTATGGGGCCAAGCACGCTTGCCCTGGGGATGGCTTACCATGCTTAC
This sequence comes from Avena insularis, assembly GCA_023614405.1. NCBI lineage: Eukaryota > Viridiplantae > Streptophyta > Magnoliopsida > Poales > Poaceae > Avena > Avena insularis. The sequence continues at coordinate 41,345,518 of CM042692.1, read as the reverse complement.
CTTGGAAGAGCGGGCCGCCTCCATGCCGTCATGGGAGTCGCGCATGCCGGGCTTGACCGATTCCTCGCCGATGTTTCCACGGAGGAGCATCGACTTGGAGGGGCGTGGGGCCGCCTCCATCAAGAGCGGGCAGACCTTGGTGCGGCTCTGGAGCCATCGGAGTGGCGCCAAGGTGCAAGGAGCCCCCGAGCCATGGGAGTCCCCAAAGAGGCGCGTCGTGGAGCTCCGAGGATTCTGTCCCCGGGCCTAGGACCACACCTACCCTCCGGAGGAGACAGGCCTTCTTCCAAACCACGATAGAGAAAACATGAGTTTATACAATGTCCAACATAAGGAGTCACTTTATGGACTTAAACAGTCGAGTAGGATGTGGTATAATCGTTTAAGCGATTTCCTTCATTAGAAGAGCTACACGAGCAATGAAGATTGTCCATGTTTTTTATACGGAGATTCCAGGATGGTTTCTGTTTTATCTCGGTGTACGTGGACAATTTGAATATAATCGGTACACCTAAGGATATTAAGGAAGCGAGTTCCTACCTAATATCGGAATTTGAGATGAAATACTTAGGCAAAACAAAGTTATGCCTGGGTCTGCAACTTGAACATTCCCCTGCTGGGATTCTAGTGCACGAGTCGGCCTACACCCAGAAGGTGTTGGAACAATTTGGATTTGACAAAGCATATCCTTGTAACACCCCGAAGGTCGAAAAATCTTTGTAGCAAGACAAGGACCCGTTTAGGCCTAAAAAAGAGGGGGGGGATTTTGGAACCAGATTTCCCCTACTTAAGTATAGTTGGCGCGCTTATGTACCTCACAAATTGAACACGGCTGGATATTGCATTCGCTACCAATTTGCTTTCTATGTATAGTTTCGAGCCTACTAAGAGACATTGGAAAGGCATTAAGGACATCTTCCGGTACCTGCAAGGGACCAAAGACCATGGCTTGTTTTACGAAGGAATCAAGACCTATCAGTTGTAGGCTATGCAGATATCAGGTACCTTTCGGACCAACACACGTTCAAGTCACAGACTGGATATGTTTTTCTTTGTGGTGGAACTAAAATTTTCTGGAAATCGTCTAAGCAAACTCTTGTGTCAACTTCGACAAACCACTCGAAAATCATAGCATTATACGAAGCATCACGAGAATGTGTATGGCTTCGATGGGTGGTCGACCACATCCAGATGTCACGTGAATTGCAAAAAATGAATGAAGTAAAAATCTTGCATACTAAGTCTTGTGAAAATCTAACTGATTTATTCACTAACTCATTACCAAGATCTTCTTTTGAGAGATGTGTTTGTGGAATTGGTATGATGAGACTTAGGGAGATGCAAGGTTCAGTGGGAGAATCTTCACAAACGCATCGCTAAAATCTCGATCCCGATGATTGAGTACTTAACTTTATAGTTAGGTGAATTGTACTCTTTTTTTTCTTAAGTGAGTTTTTATGAAATTTCTCACATGAGGTTTTTAATGTGGCAATTCGTGCAACATAGCAAAAGTATACCATATACCTTTTATCCATATTTTTTCTACTGTGTTTTTCAGAGTTTTGAGACATGGATATACGGATGAACACCGAAGGGAGACTGTTGGGAAACTTGGTCGGTAAGGGAGCACACTTCGGTGGCTCCATGTTTAGACTAAGTCAATCCCCACGTTTAACGTTAAGTGGGTGCTTACCCTTCTATCCCTTTAGCATATATACGAGAGCTACACCATTGTACGTATTGTTCCATAGAAAAATTTATAAAGAGCTTATCCCTATTTCTCCTGTGTCAACTTACTTTCTGCAATTGGTACATGTCTTCGGCGTTAGTCGTCTTTCTCTACGCGGTGCACCCTCGGATCCGGCTAGCCGGCAGGGGTTGCACAACACGTTATCAGCCTGTGTCTCTCCATCGAGCCTCCGTCAAGAAGGATTTTGTCGCCCCATCTTCGAAGGTAGAAATTGATCGTAAAAAATTGATTCGTTGTTCGTTTCCTTTCAATTTTTGCAATTTTCATGTAATTTAAATCTCATCTACAGTATGGATCCCCTCTAATAGCCGAGCTGACTCGCTGTCATCGACCAATACAGATGCTCTCGTATCACGAAGTTGTTGACTGCTGTACCGGAGACGATACATACAAGATCCCGCTTATCGCGAATATGTCGCCGCCGCGTCGTTTATGCTCGCTAACCGTACCAAACAGCCGAAGTGTTGTGTTGCCGCGGTGCCACGGCCGACGCCTCACCGATCTTCAACAGCTGGTCGGCACATCGCTTTCAATTGGTTGTCTTCTTGCCCACTCTGCCTCTGCTCATAGGTAATTATTTAGTTTCTAATGCAAAGTATGTATTCTAATCCTCACAAAGAAAAAGTCTAAATTCTAATGAAGGAAACAGTCAATTTCAGACTTTTTAGCTACTAAAAATGTATCCTGGTTATGCGATTATGTCACACATTTTTTTGTGTTTTTTCTTGTTGTCATTTGGTTACACATTGAACTGTTTTCACGTTAAAACAATATTGGTGTATTTTATCGTGTTTTGGCTAATATAACATGTTATTGGGAGGGAATTAGAAGGGTATATCTTTTCTTAGTTTTTGGGCATTAAAAAAATTAGCCCTGTTCTTTTTCAAATCCTAGGTCCGCCACTGGCAATAGATAGTTCTCGGTACATATACTTTCTAATTGATGGCTTTTAAACCTTGTGAAAAAAACATGCACATGAATCTTTAGATGAAACTTAGAAATGCAAAACTTCGTCAAATAATAATCCATTTGCTAAATTTAAAAAACGATAAAAGGAGAAACTAAGCGTTTAGTTTGTAAGTCTTTAGGTAAGTTTTGGATCTTGGCCCGGGTGTGACCTCATTTCATGTTGAAAGTCGTCTGTTCAAATCGTGAAATGATCCATGAGAATTTTACTAATCATGAAATGATCCGTGAGAATTTTACTAATCATGGAGGGGCGAGGACGGCTGCACACATTCAGCTCGTGCTAATTTTTGTAGTCTAGATGGTCCAATAATCTATTTATAATTTTTATTACTTTTATCCTCTCTGTTGTTGTTGATTATTAATAGATCGGTGCAATTTCGTAAAAATAAAACACAGGAAAAAGAAAAGGACACATCGATGACAAAATGCATATTCCAGTGGCATGACACATCGACTCTCGTCGAACGCAGTCTGCAGTGCACTACACCTGCTCCCGGCCTGAACCACGGAGCATTATTATTTCACAACACACATACACACCACGAGCGCACCGACACAGCACAGTACAGCACGCACGCCTAGCGGTGCCAGCAGCGTGGGGGTGGGGCTCTAGAGGTTGAACATAACCTTGATGGCGTCGCGACCGCGAGCGCTGACCTCGAACGCCTCCTCCACCTCCCGCTGCGAGAACCCGAACCTGTGCGTGATGAGCGGCTTGACGTCGATCTTGCCGCTGCGCAGGAAGTCCAGGCAGAGCGGCCAGGTATCCTTGTACCGGAAGATGCCCACCACGTCCACCTCCCGGATCGCCGCCGACGTCAGCGGCACCGTCATCTCGTTGTGGCCCATCCCGACCAGGCACACCCGCCCGCCGGGACGCGTGGCCTCCAGCGCCGTCGACATGGTCTTGCTGAACCCGGCGCAGTCCAGGCTGACGTCGATGTCCCCGCCCATGGCCGCCTGGATGAGCTCGATCTCCCCGGCGAGGTCGTCCGTGCTGGTGGACACCTTCACGGTGGCGTCGGCGCCCAGGGACTTGGCCACGGAGAGGCGGTGCTCGTCCACGTCGGCGATGACGATCCTGGGCGCGCCGAACGCGCGCGCGGACAGCATGGTGACCAGCCCGATCGGCCCGGCGCCCATGATCAGCACGCTCTTCTCCGCGCCGACGTCGGCCCGGCGGCACGCGTGCACGCCCACGCTCAGGGGCTCGCACATGGCGCCCTCCTCCAGGCTCACATTGTCAGGCAGCTTGAAGCACAGGTCGCCTGGATGCACGATCTACACCCCCAAACCCCCAGCACGTCGTCACATCACACGCATGGGTCGAGACCTCAAGAACAGTTACAGAACACAGTCGTGGTGGGTGTGGTGTACCTGATCGGCGAGTGATCCGTGGTACGGTGGCGTGGCGAAGAACTTCATGTCGTCGCAAAGGTTGTAGCGGCCGCCCTTGCAGTGCCTGCAGCGCCAGCAGCTGATTCCGGGCTCCAGCGCCACGCGGTCGCCCACGGCGAGGTGCTTCACGCCGCCGCCCACTTCCTCGATGATGCCGGCACACTCGTGCCCGATCACCATGGGCTCCTTCACCACGAAATGCGCGATGCGCATCTCCTGCGATGCAACAAATGTCACGGTTTTAGCCAGCTGGAAACAAGAACAGAGTGCTATCTGAAAGGTTGAAGTATTTGTCTGACATAAATACGAGTGAAATAACTTCTCCGCGGGATGAACATAAAGAAATGGCACATGGTGGATGAAGGATAAGATCACCTTGAGGTAATGCACATCACTGCCACAGATGCCCACTGCCTTCATCCGGACCCGAACGTCATACGGACCTGAGAAGGTAAATCAACTTAGCATGGTGTAAGAATGAACATCGTTACCCCATCACTGGTCACTGCACATATGAATTAGCAAGGTGTATATGTGTGGTGTCTAGAGTGTCAGGCTTTGGTGCTAACAAAGAAGAAAGTTTATCCTGGAGGTCCGTAACACAAATTGAAGACGCTCGAATTTCCCATGCTATTTCCAACAAGAGTAACATGAAAAGGACAAAGATTTCCACAAACGGTAAAAGTTTGATCCCCTTCTTTTCACAGACCGAAGGAAAGATCCTCTTATTTTCCCGATGTCATTTTTCCTCTTATATATGCCACAATGTCAATTACATTCTGCAAACCGATTTAAACTGGTTCGTCCAAAACAAGCAGAATTAAATTGTTAAATCTAGACTCCGCGACAGGGCTTATTTGCCCACGTCTGAGTCTGACATGTGCAGAGCAGACAAGATAATCTAAAAAAAGTGTGTGACTACCTAGATTTCAGAACTACTCAGATGGTTCGATCGGCGCAGAAACTGACCGGATTTACGAAATATCAACAGATAACGAAGATTCTTCCTATAGCAGAGCCAGTCGATTTACTTATCAGTAACAGAAACGAACGAACCTAGCGGGGGAAGGTTGAAGGGCATGATCTTGAGGGTGTTCTTCGCCACCAGCCAAGCCGCCATGTTCTCCCCCTCGCCACCGGCCACGGCCGCCGCCGCCTCGCCTTTCCCTCCCTTCCCCATCTATTTCTTTCTCTTCCACTTGCAGTCACAGCCTCTCACAGTATGTCGAGAGCAGGTGAGTGATGCGACGACTATTTAGGGAGCAGCGAGTGACGCCGATGCAGCCATCCTGCCGCGCGATGCTTATCACTTTATAATGGTCTGCGACTGCGAACCAGTGGACGCCGGCAGCGGGGATTGTTATTCTTTTCGGATCAGCTCGCCACCGGCCTTGTCGCGACTACGCCCGGTGAGTCGCCCAGACTTTCGACTGGTCCGGTGACCGTGACTGTGCGAGTGAGCCTCGTCACCCTCGTGGTCCTGCCTCCTTCGGCCCGTCGTACTCGCGCAATCAGGCACACAAGAAAAGAAAATGCAGAATTTATTTTATCGGGGACAAAAATTAAAATGCGTGTGATCAGCAGCGATGGCGCGTCACAGTGGATTTTCGACAGCGGCGTGCGGTGCCATGCCAGTCACGAGCTGGATATCAAATCCACGCACGCCTTCCTTCTGTTTTTTTTTTTTTAACTGGGCTTTCCTTCTGTTTGAGCCACCGTTTTCTTTCTTTAGATAGCGCCACGGTTTTTCTGTATTCTCTCGAAAAATCCGTGAAAAGTAAAAGACTGCGAGAAACGGTGAAAGCAGCAGCCTGCTCACGACAAGCATTTCCAGGATTTCCACTCGATACCCTGTCACTTTCTGCTACCTAAAGCACACTTCACTCGGATTTTTTTCTAGGGGAGCACATTTCAAAACCTTTTTTTAGCGGATTATGGGATCGCGTTTTCTTAGGGTCACGAAGAAACAGAAAACTGGACCAAACGAATAACTTGGGCCTCATATGGGTGGAACTAGAACTGCAACACAGGGCTGCATTTGATGGTTGGGCCGTGAGAGGAATGGATTATTATACTCCATCCGTCAAAAAACGTTTTGTGACTTGGATTTATCTAAATTCGTAAGTATCTAGACGCATTTTAGTGTATAAATACAGTAAATCTAAACAGATGCAAGCCATTTATTTCTGGACGGAGGGAGTATAAGAGAAACAAATCTGGTGAATAGAGGGCCTCGCAGTCATCAGCTCGACGTGGGCATTTCACTTTAAGGGGCTTCTGTTTTCGAGTCCGCGCTCTAAAGGGCCGGAGTTGCTTGTAATAAAAGCGGTTCGAACTTGGTAAGTCACTTGTCGGGAGGGACCATTTCTAGCAAAACTCGTCTCACGCTCGCCCGGATTCAAGTTGGCCATGAAGTGCCCCGTTAAGGAGACGGTTCGATCCTGACTGTCATTACTCGCCCGTCACGCGAGCGCCAACTAGACAAAACACGTGGTAAATCGATCAAAAGGATAGGACTTGTGTAGTGTCCAAATTCAAACTCACAAATTCACTCCCTCCCATTTGCACGAACCCTAGCCTGGCGACGGCGAAATCCTCCACCTATCTCACTTCCATGGGTTCCAGGAGGGGGCACATTGCCTTCCACCACTGAGTTGCCGTGCCTGCTCGCGGATCTCGCCCGCTATCCCGATGCTGCATGTTGTGCCTGTCGTCGCGAGGAGCTAGCCCGCCGCTGCCTGACGAGCTGAGCGACACGGAGGATGGAAGGGCCTTCTACTCAGGAATCTGTTGTTACTCAAAGCAGCCATGGGTGAGATTGTCGTCTCTTTCCTATTTTCCTAAACAATAACTCCCAGCCGACAGTAGTGTGACAGATTGAATCAAAGATTATTTGTTGGTCGATCGCTGACACACATCCCCCTCCCAAAAAAAATTATATCTAGTAGGGTTTTTCCAAAGGACCCATTCATCATCCATGTACAAGTCGACATCTAAATTCAGAAAATAAAAGGTGGAGATGTGAAGAGGATCTTGTGTACGACTTGCCATCTGACTCTAGAACTGGCTTAGGTCAGCACTATCTCTAGTCTGGTTGTTGCTCTAGGTAAGCACACTTTGATTGGCTCTGGGAAAATTGTAGTATTCTTCTACCCGAAAAAGAGAGGAGATAAGGATGCAACTGCTTGATATTCTTGATGCGAATAGATTCATTCAGATGATGTTTATGCTAACCAAAATAAAATATGTGTGTCCTGGTGGGGATCTTGCTACTGATTCTAGACGTCCTAGTTCTTTTATGAAGACTGCTGCAACCGGTCGCCGTCCTGATTCTGTTGTGCAAGATGCTCCTACCAGTCACCCTGATGGTGTTGTTGCTGCAGATGTTATAAGTCGGTGCCTCGCTCTTCCAGCTTTTGTTGCTGCTTTTACTAGTAGCCCTGCTGATGTTATTGTCATAGATACTAGGAGCTGCTACTGCTACTAGTCGTCCTACTGATGTTGTAGCCACTAATCCTTGTCGTCCCCTTGCTCTTCTAGCTTCTATGGTAGCTGATGCTATTAGTTGTCCTCGCCCTGCTAGTACAACTAATAATGCTAGAGTTGTTGACTCTCTTCTGTTGCCTCGTCCAACTTCTCATGCTACTAAATTTGTTGGCGCTACTCATCCTCACCATGCTCGTACAACTGATAATCCAAGGGTGGCTGCTAACTCTTTTCTGCCGCCTTGTCCAAATGCTCATGCTACTGAAATTAACCCTAGTGATGGTGTTGATGGAGTTCTTTAACCTTATGATGCTTATGTTGCTGCTGAGTAAACCGATGATGATCTTGTACAAATTGAGGTCGGTATGCATAGGCACACTGCAATTTTTGAAGATGACACTTCACACCTTTTCAATAGTCAAGATATAGTAATCGGCAGGTTCGATCCTAATGCGGTACAACTAGCCAACATATTCATAGAGGTACAAGCGAAGGTAGACAGGGGGCCCTCCCAACATGGACAATTGGTGTGGTATAGCTATAAGGATGCATCGAGTCATCTGTTCAATAAATTGGAAGGCTGGAAGAAATGTGCCTTCAACTAAAGGTTACCAAATATGGAGAAGATATTTGGGCTGGCTCTACCAGTACTAATGACATGCCAAGGATCAGATGAGTTGGTAGGAGGACCACCACCCCGAAGAAACGGGGCACTGAAAGAGATGGCACCCCAAGAAAGCGCAACACCAACAAAAATAGTACTCCAACAAAGAGCACCCCCTCCAAGGAGCTCGATACCACCCCAACTAAGAGAGCACCCAGAAGGTCACCAGCACGAAGGAGACCAAGACCACCCCCAGCAGAACCACACCCAATGATACCACACCCAGGAGGTCAGGAAAAAAGACAGAACCAAGGAGAGTACACCCATGAGGTCAAGCGTAATGAGTTGCAGCACCAAATTAGTAGTGGATATATCATAAACAGAGGGAGAATGCCATGAAGGTGACGATTATTTCCACATGTATATTGCTAACAAAGATAAAAACAATTAGTGGCATGGGAACATGGGATACATGATAATGACACACTCTGCCCTATGGTATAAGCACCAGCAACAGAGCGTCTGGGAGAAAATTTTCCTCCAAGGGAGCTCAACTGGACCAATGTTCCCATCAACGAAGATGGTGGTGATGGTCCAGTCTAACCCATGGCCAAAGACTTGATGTATGCTCTACTATGAGTTGGTGTTGGTCCTAAAGATTCAAGTGATCATTGAGAATGATTTTATAGAGGGTTTCTTTGAACAAAGGAGGGGTCGCAAAGGACCCCGAAGCTGCATCAAATTAAAAGAGCGGTGGGTACATTTTACACGCAAACCCCTAGGGAATTGGAAAATAAAACTACGGCCTGAATTTTGCACGAAGGACCTGGAAAATCCTAGAGAAAAAGCAATCGGCTCTTCGATCCTCTCCACATGCGGTAAGCCTGCACCGTCGACCTCCATAATGTCGTCAGGGACGAAACACTTGACATCAGGAAGGTAGTGACTCCGAAGAGAAGCTTGAAAAGGGCCTCCTCCCTAGAGGTTGAGCAGAAATGTCGGCTTGGTGTCTAACAGGGTCGCCCATGTGGCAAAGGATAATGGTGGTGAAGATGGCCATCTCTTAGGAAGCTCATCGATGCAGACCAACTGATGCTCCACCTTGAAGAAAGTAGGGACAACATGCAGTTTCTTCCCCTCCACTCGCCTACATGACCGGTTGGAGAGAGTTTGACTGCCCCGCATCCACTGACATCAGAGTGGCAGCGACGCTTATTTTGATAGGGGTTCACTAGCATGGGAATCCTCATATTCTTCCACCAGGGATGAAAGAGGAGGAATCTTTCCAGAGACCGCGAGGTGCCACGCCAAAGCACCACCACGAGCGAGCCACCCTAGCTGCCTCTAGATCCTCCTTCAACCGAGCTCCTCTTCCTCTCCCTCTCACCTCCACGGCCGGATAGGAGAAGTAGCAGGAGCTCAGTGACCGCACAGATGCAGAAGCACATGACAACCACCACGCGCTTATTGACAGAGATCTAGCCCAACTTCCACCACTCCTCCACCCGCCATGGATGCAGAAGGAAGAAGCATACGAGTCAACTTCCTCAGTGTGCGAGCACATGGAGGAAGCACTCCAAGCCGATGAAAGTCCAAACCCTACACCTAAACTCGGCCTACACCTATCTACAGGAAAGCCGGTGCCTTCCTCAGCATCTCCCACGGCAATGCCGCCGAGGAGAGCCTCGGCCTGGCCCGGAAACAAGGAGAATACTCTTAATATATTGTAGCAACTCAAGAGCGGTGGTGGGGGTAATTCGACGGAGGTAGTACGACTCTATGCTAGAGAGGAACAAACTAGATCAGAATTGTTACTGATATGTCTGGAGATCAGGGAAATCAAGAGAGCTTTACCTAGTTTAAGCATTGTTTTTGTTGGGTGGGAGACGAATCAAGTATGTCCTCTGTGTGCCAAGGAGCCTATGTTGATAAGAAAAGGTGTTTGTGGATAAACTATGACCCAAACTTCCTTATGGACACTCTTCGAAGTGAATGTAATCCTATTCGTTAATTAATAAAGCTCTATTAAAGGTCACAAATGCTCCCCCACGCCAGAGCCGCCACCCCATATCTAGCCTCTTCGGTCCCCCTCCTCCCTTCTATCTGGCGGCCACGCTGGCGGAGGGAGGAGCGGGGACCCGTCCTCTTCATCGTTTACTTTTGTAGGTCTGTGTTCTCTTACTTTTGTCTCCCTAGCGGCATCGGCGAGGTGGTGGCAATGATGACGTATTGGAATAAAGTCTCTCCGGTCTCTCCCTACCACGTGGGCGCCTGATTTGGAGTCAACAAAGGGCCTGTGAGGTTAGCATCACCAAATCTATTGATTCTCTTTGGATCTTGGCAATTTGTGTGTCTATCAAGGGAACTTCTCCTGGCTACGGGGATCTACAAATCGCTAAGTCACGTGGGCATACCCTATAGGTACTCGTGATCAAGATATACGGTCCAGCCCAGAAGAAGCCCACGATGTTGCTAAGGCCCAATCGAGATTCAGGTGACCTCGGAGACTTCGACTCTCTTGCAGAACACGGCAAAATACAAGTTAGAAGTTTAAAGGGGAAACCCTAATATGTAACCGACTCGGCCTGCTATACCGAGACCTAGCCTATCTATATAAAGGCTAGGAGGGGGCAGGGAGGAGGATAGCTGCAACCCTAGTTTCCACACCATCGCTAGATTGCATCTGCGCACCCCTGTAACTTTCGACTCCTCGATATTTCCAAGAGCAGACAAGCAGGAGTAGGGTCTTCTACGAGGCATGAACCTGGGTAAACCTCGTGTCACCTGTGTGCTTGTTTGCTAGCCGATTGATGCCTCTAGTGCTCCCCACTTCCTCGAACCTAAGTCCATCAATGATGGGCATTGATGAGTTAACCCCTCGTCAATTGCCGTTGTCTGTGGGAAACAGGAGTACTAATGTTGCGGCTTCCTCGGCCCCATCAACTACGATCTACGACTCCGCAATAGCGGAGACTCGCCTCCTCTTCGGTGCCTTCAACTTCCCCATCCACACGCTGGCCACTTGCCCGCATTTCGAGTCCGTGGGCGACGGAATCGACCTGACGATTGGGAGCTTACGCTTCCAAGTTGGTCAGCTGGGCACACTTCGCCTCCCTGATCAGCCGAAGGTTCCTGCGATTGCTCCTGCATCGTGGTTTCCACCGTCGATCGGCACCTTGAGCGAGCTCAATGCCCCGACATCAGTCGGTAATATGGATATAGCGATGGTTGCCGATCCGATTTGGGGATCTCGGCAGCAGAAGGAACCTCTGGCTCGGATCCAGAAGCTGCGGGAGCAACAGGTTCCCCAGCTATTATATGTGCGCCATCATCAACACGGGCGGCAATGGTGGCACTCAGGATAACACTGGTACTAGCGATGGTATCCCAGTCGCGAACGGTGGCCCCTCCAATGGTGCCCCCACCAACAGTGGGCTAGCATGCCGGGCCCCTGGCGACGGACCCACCATAGAAGAATAGTTGCACCTCTCTGTGAATGAACATACCCGAGAGCGCGTACTGATCAAGCTCAATGATGCTGAGTGGGATCGCTGCAGGGAGGCCTACAGGGCAACCCCTACCACCAAACTCATCACAAGATATGTTGATGGGTTATCACTGGTTGCTTAAGGAGGAGTTCAAGCGCCAGCAACAAGTAATCGCCCAGATCGACGAGCGCAGAAGGGCAGCGAACAAGTTGAGCCTCCGACGAGCTCAGCTCTCTTCGATCGGAGGATCCTCCTCCAGAGGCAACGACCAGGCAGCCGCCAGAAGACGCTCTTGACTGGCTCACCTCACTAGAAGGGAGCGAGAAGAGGCCACTCGAGTCCTCGATTTCTCGTCCATGATGGTGGACACACGGGGCAATGTGCTACCAAAAACGCCACAGGCAGCAGTGACGGCATCCACCATGTACCTGCTTAACAACCAGCCGTCGGCTGGGGACCCATGGTCCGCCATGCACCGATCTACGATTGCTGGCCTAGGACTAGTCGAAGCTACGCTCACCAAGGATCCAGCGCTGGAGCCAAGGAAAGGCAAGGCTCTGGCCAAATACTACTCTCCTTCCTCTTCCAGCGACGATGATCATGACTTGTCGCGGTGACGCCGCTCAAAATGACACGACTACAACCACGACGTGCGTGACGACATCACACAGCGCAAGGTCGACAAGATGCACGCAAGGCCCGCCTGCTCGACGGACTTGGAAGATGATGGGACGGAGCTATGCGGAGCCAGCTGCTTCAGCAGAGCCATACGACAAAAGCGAATGCCAAAAGGGTTCAAACTCCCATCACAGAACCTGAAATTCGATGGCCTCGAAGACCCGGAGATCTGGCTGGAGGATCATATTTCCTCCTTCAGGCTGCACGGTGGAATCACGAGCATGGATATGCAATGCCTCCAGCTACAGCTGCAAGGCGTTGCTCGTGCATGGCTTAACAACCTCCCACGCGGGTCAATCCGCAGCTGGGATGAGCTGGTCTACAGCTTCGTGTGGAACTTCAAGGGCACTTACAAAAGGGCCGCATCAATCAAAGAATTAAGAGCCTGCTATCAAAAGACTAGCAAGTCGTTGTGCTCATACATTCAGAGGTGGTCCATCATCAAAAACTCTATAGAGGACATCCCCGAGTATCACGCAATCGACACATACAACGGCAGCGTACGCCGCAGAGAGCTCAGCAAGGAGCTAGGCCATTCAAAGCCCAAAACAATCAACCACCTGATGGAGATCACTAACAAGTGGGCTGATGGAGAGGACTCGGTGAAAAACAACCGTGCCTACTCAAACGATGATGATGACCTCGGTCGCAGACACGATCACCAAGGAAAACGCCAGATGCGTGGTTACGAAGACCATGAGGAAATTGACATGGTCGCGGCTGGCTACACCGATAAGCGCAATGATAGCAACCGCAAAACTGGATACCACAATGGTGGATACCGCAATAGCGGCAAAACCACACAAGTATGGCAACGCCGTACCTGCGATGAGGCACCTGGAACATCTATCCAGGACAAACTGTCCGAACCTTGCAACGTACATTTCTACATTGACAAGCACGACGGCAAAAATAAATCCAGTCACTTCCTGAAGGACTGCCATGAGTTTCTCAGGCTCCACGAAGGCCTGGCCCAGATGAATCGTGACGCGATAAACCAAGACTACGGAGCTGCCCTGGGTGCCGTGGACCACGGAGTGCCACCACCACCACTCGGGCCACCCCCACCCGCGGCTGCGCTAGTTCAGAACAATGGAGGCGAGTAGTACCCACGACCGCTAGGTAATATGGGCATGATCCAAAAAGGACGCCCTTCCAATAGAGTGCAAAAGTCAACCACTCGCCAAATAAATTTGGCGGCCATTTCTCCACCCCTAGCAACTGAGTACCTTAGTGGGTGCGAGTCATGTATCACCTTCGATAAGCACAATCACCCGTGCCAGGTGCCTCGCCCGGGCCACTCGCCTTTGGTGCTCGAGGCGCAAATTGGCGGCTTCGAGATGAGTCGCATCTTCATGGACGGTGGCAGCGGCATCAACCTCATGTTCACAAGCACCTTGCGCGCCATGTGAATCCCCCTATCATGCCTAGAAACATGAGATACAACATTCCACGGCATCGTCCCAGGGAAGGGCGTATACCCCCTAGGAAAAATCAACTTGGACGTCATCTTCGGTGCACCAGCAAACTTCTGGTGAGAATGCATCGAATTCGAAGTGGTGGACTAGCCCTCACAGTACCATTGCATCCTCGGACATGTCATGTTCGCGAGGTTCATGGCGGTGCCACACTACACCTACCTGTAGATGAAGATGTCGGGCCTAACAACATTATCACCATCAATGGAAGCTTAGAGAGGTCAGACAGACAACAATCTACTTCCTCCCAGTCTTTTGGCATGCAGGAGGAGTTGGCGGGGCTGAAGGAGTCGACAGACAACAGTCTACTTCCTCCGAGTAAGCCAAACTCACTTTATCAGTATTTCGACTCCTCGGTCCACACCAAAGCAGTCTAGGTCCATCCAATGGACCCGACCAAGATGGCCCTCATCGCCAACAACCTGAGTCCCGCATAGGAACTCGCGCTCGTCGAATTCCTCCGTGAGCACTAGGAAATCTTCGCTTGGTGTCCAGTGGACATGCCAGGGGTTCCCAGGGAATTCGCCGAGCACTCACTCAACGTAAATCCTGAAGCAAGACCAGTGAAGCAGACGATACGTCGACTGTCGGAGCCAAGGGCAAAAGTGGTCGGTATGGAATTCAACAAACTCCTCGATGCTAACTTCATACGAGAGATCAAGGAAAGCACCTGGGTGGCAAACCCCGCACTCGTTCCTAAAAAGGACACGGATATCATGTGGATGTGCGTGGACTTCACTTCCTTGAACAAACATTGCCCAAAGGACCACTTCCCATTGCCACGGATCGACCAGATAATCGACTCCACCGCGGGATGCGAGCATCTCTGCTTCCTCGACGCCTACTCAGGATACCACTAGATTCGAATGAAGTCGGAAGATTAGGAGAAAACGGCCTTCATCACGCCCTTCAGCGTCTTCTGCTACACAACGATGCCCTTCGGGCTGAAAAATGCAGGGGCCACCTACCAGCGGTGTATGCAGGTCTGCCTCAAGAGCCATCTTGGCCGCAACATTCAAGTCTACGTCGACGACATCATCGTCAAAACTAAGGAGGAAGCCTCGTTACTTGATGATCTCCACGAGACCTTCGATAACCTCGACCACTACCGGATCAAGCTAAACCCGGACAAATGTGCCTTTGGCGTACCATCTGGGCAACTGCTCGGGTACCTCATCTCCACGAGAGGGATGGAGGCTAACCCGAAGAAAATAAAGGCCATACTAGCCATGGAGAAGCTAAAGAATGTCAAAGGCGTCCAACAGCTAGCTGGGCGAATCGCGGCACTTAGCCGATTCATCAGTCGAATGGGCAAGAAGGCACTGCCTTTCTACCAACTCCTTCGCAAAGCTAAAAAGTTCAAGTGGACGGAAGAAGCGCAAGAAGCATTCGAAGATCTCAAGCGTCTACTATCCACTTCGCCGGTGTTGGTAACACCTCGAGAAAAGGAGCCCATTTTGCTATACATCTCTGTCACCAACCAGGTCGTTAGTATTGTGCTCGTAGTAGAACGAGCCGAAGAAAATAAAGTCCACAGAGTACAATGCCCAGTCTACTACCTCAACGAGATTCTCACACCGACAAAACAGCGGTACCCGCACTATTAGAAGTTGGCATACGGTGTCTTCATGACAGCCCGGCGACTACGCCACTACTTCCAGGAGCACCCCATCATTGTGGTGAATGACGCTCCACTAGGGCACATCCTCAACAACCCCGACGCCACCGGGCGAGTCGCGCTTTGGGGGATAGAACTGTCTCCATGAGACATCACATACGAGAAGCAAGACGCGATCAAGTCGCAAGTACTCCCGGACTTCCTCACTGGATGGAGCACCAGCTCCCCGACACGCCAAACATGTCATGTCTATGGACAATGCACTTCGACAGATCAAAACATCGAGAAGGAGCTGGCGCCAGCGTCATCCTGACATCGCCACAAGGTGACAAGATGAGGTACGTTATGCTATTGCAGTTCCACGCCTTCAACAACGAAGCTGAATACGAGGCCTTACTCCATGGGATGCGGATGGCCAAAGCTTGCGGCGCAACACGACTCATCATCTACGGCGACTCTAAGCTGGTAGTGGATCAAACCATGAACCAGTGTGATGCCCTGAGTGACAACATGATCGCCTACCGCAACCTCTATGACGCACTCGAAGGAGACTTCGATGGCTACGAACTGCGGCACGTCGGCCGCGAGAGCAATGAAGAGGCGGATACACTCGCCAACATTGGCTCCACCCGTGCCCCGGTGCCACTTGGAGTATTCCTAGAGCAAATATGTGAACGCTCCATCAAACCAAAGGCTCCAGAGCAGCAAACCAGCACGTCAAAGGACTCGGGAGCTACGCCACCCGATGAACTCAAAGAACTTGAGGATATGGAGCAAGAGACAGGACTCGAAGGCCCCATGGAGGTCATGATGATCGAGTTATCCTGGACGCAACCATACATCATGTACCTGCTCGATAAAAGGTTGCCAGATGAGCCGACATATGTGCGGCATATAGCGCGACGATCCAAGGCTTTCGCCATTATCAACAGCGAACTGTATAATCACAGCATCACATGAGTCCTTCAACGATGCGTCTCCAATAGAGACGGAAGAGCCATCCTCCTCGAGATACACGAAGGCACTTGCGGCCATCACGTCAGAAGTCACGCCCTCGTCGCCAAAGCTCTACGAGCTGGATTCTACTGGCCAACAGCAATGCGCAACGCTAAGGACATCATCCAGAGATGCAATGCTTGCCAAAGATTTGCGGACAAACTGCACGCACCTAGCGCAGAGCTCAGGCCAATACCCGTGGCCTGGCCCTTCACACAATGGGGACTCGATATGGTCGGCAAGCTGCAAAAATCTTCACCCGGAGGGTATGTCTACCTCCTCGTCATAGTCGACAAATTCACCAAGTGGATTGAGGCCATGCCGGTGACAAACCAATCAGGGGCCACCACCATCAAATTCTTCGAGTCCATCGTCTTCCGGTTCGGGGTGCCGCACAACATCATCACGGACAATGGAGCGAACTTCATCTCAAACGAATTCCAGGATTTCTGCGAAAACCTGGGAATCAACATCAGCTACGTTTCTGTGGTGCACTCTCGGACCAACGGTCAAGTCGAAAAGGCTAACGGCCTCGTCTACAATGGCATCAAGAAAAGGTTCCTCAGACCACTCGAAAGAGCTGCTGGGTGCTGGCCGAGGAGCTACCGTCGGTACTATGGAGCCTGCACACAACTCCAAACAGCGCCACAGGCTATACTTCATTCTTCATGGTACACGGTGTTGAGGCGGTACTACCTGCAGAAGTACGCTACAAGGCCCCAAGGGTCATTGCATATAGTGAGACGAAATCAATTGCCGCACTCGAAGACTCTGTCGACCTCCTCGACAAAGCACGTGAGATAGCAGCGGAACGATCCACGATCTACCAGCAAAACCTTTGCAACTACCACAGCCGAAGGCTACGCCCAAAGTCCTTCGTCGAAGGAGACCTCGTCCTATGACTAAAGCAGCAAGGACACCTCAAGCTCGAGTCCCCTTGGGAGGGGCCTTATGTGATTACTGAAGTAATCCTAGGTGGCGCCTATCGCCTTAAAGACGTAGAAAGTGGAGTTGCATACTACAACCCCTGAAACGTCGTGCATCTGTGTCGTTTCTACCTTTAGATGTTTTTACTTTATAAATAAGGCTACTCAGCCAGGCTACTTAGCTATAAATTGTATCTCCTAATATTCTACGAATAAATAAAGTTAAGTGACTCCAAACCTTGTGTTTCTGTTTTTAATTGCAATTACATCACTTGGGGGTTGCGCCACCCTTTCTACCTTGTTACACGAATAACGCAGTAACCTGAGTAGTTGATGATACGTACAAAACGTATCTACTTTGCCGAATACTTTTGCTATTGTTTCTTTTCTAATTTGTGTGATTTAGATATAACTAATATGTACTAACGTTGTTTTCAGCATAATTGCTTTGGTGTTTCGTTTTTGTGCAGGAAATCAACTTTCAGGAAAAATCCCGGAAAATATCACAAAACTCCTATTTTACCAGAAGACTCATGGAGTCAGAAGACGAGACGAAGAGGGGCCACGAGGGGCCCACACCACCTGGCCGCGCGGGCTAGGCCAGGCCGCGCCAGGGGGTGGTGTGGCTGCCTCGGATTCCGCCTCGACCTCTCTTTTCGCCTATATAAGCCCTCTGACCTAAAAACAGAGGGGGGGTTCGACGTTTTTCCAGATAGAGTTCCGCTGCACCGCCACCACCAGAGACCGCGATTCGGAACTAGAAACTCCGTTTTGGCACCCTGCCGGGACGGGAAATTGGAGGAGATCATCGCCATCAGCATCACCATCGCTTCTCCATCAACCATCCATGATTTCCCCATCCATGAGTGAGTAATTCCCCGTAGTAGGCTATGGGGATGGTAGAGATTGGATGAGATCGTTCATGTAATGGCATCAGATTGTTAGGGCATGGTGCCTAGTATCTATTGTTAGTGCCTTTTGACATTGCTGCAACTTGTTATGCTTAATGCTTGTCACTAGGGCCCGAGTGCCATGATTTCAGATATGAGCATGTTATTGATTCATGATGATAGTATTGTTTATGATCTTACCTGCAAGTTGTATACACATATTGTTGTCCGGAACCTGAGGCCCTGAAGTGACAAGAATCGGGATAACCAGAGGGGATGGCTATGATATGAGGATCACGTGTGTTCACAGAGTGTTAATGCTTTGCTCCGGTGCTCTATTAAAAGGAGCACCTTAATTGCCAGTAGATTCCCTTGAGGCCCATTGCAGCAATTTGGCGGGACAAAAGATGTTGTGCAAGTTCTCATTACGAGCACGTATGACTATATATGGAATACATGCCTATGATTATTTAGTACTTGGATACTTTATCTTATTTATCTGCAAATGCCATATATCTTGATTGTTGCATGAATTGTCTTGTCCATACAACACCCGTCCATCCATCCCTATGCCTACCGCACTTTAATCCTACTATTTACTGCAATTGTTGCTACTGCCTTTACTTTTACTACTACTATTACTTTGCTATTGCTATTATAAAACGGTTACTACTTATAAACTACTGTGAGCAAGATTGTTTCTAGGTGCAGCTGAATTGGTAACTCAGTTGTTAAGCTTATAAATATTCTTTGGCTCTCCTTGTGTCGAATCAATAAATTAGGTTTTACTTCCCTCGAAGACTGTTGCGATCCCCTATACTTGTGGGTCATTAGTTGATGTACTATTAATCGAACCCTTGGTAAACCCAACCCAGCTGCAACGCACCTGATAGGTTGGCAAGGTGCTAAGATAAGTATATGTCAGGCTAATGAAAAGGCACTGCAGAGTACAAGCTACTCGAAAAATATACAAGCTAGCAAGCTTTACATAAAAACGGGTAACAAAAGCACCCAACACATTTATACGAACTTTACAACACCTATACATCTCTGTGCAGGTCCAAAACTATTCTACTGGCGTAAAAGGAGAACATTGGTATGCTCCTCGAACAACTCGACGATGTCTTCGGCTGGCTGATCAACCGCCTGATAATGGGGCACCATGTTCCACGCCATCCCCTCTAGCAGGGGTGGTGGCCCTGCAGCAACAGCTACTAAATCCAGATCGGGTCGATGTAGGCCGCACAAGTGCTAGTGCAGCCTTGGCATCCGCGACTAGTTGCTGATGCACTCACTCGCGAACTACGCTAGCATCCTAGAACTTCTTAAATAAAGCTAACAAGCTTGAAGGAACCATGTCCAAGGGGAACATTGCCCAAAAGATGTGCTTCAAGCATGATTGCGCCTTCTTCAAATAAAGCAGCACCTGCGACACACGATCATGCAACGTTGCCAACGCGACTGCCTGATCCCGGTCAACCCAAAAGTACCCGCTAGCTTACAGCTGCTCCTGGGTCAAGCTGTTTGGCTGAATGGCGACTTGGTCCCTCTCTTCCTGCGGAAGGCGAGTACTAACAACTACAAAGAGTAGAAAAAATCATAAGGGCAAATCGCCACCACAAGTGGCTAGAAAAGGAGAAGAAGCTAAGGAAACTAACACTCCAATTGCTCATTTAGTTGAGCCACCTCGCCTAGAAGAAATTTCTCCCGTTCACTGGCTTTTTCGGCTTTCGACTTCCACACGTCAGCGCTACCATTGATCATGGGCATCTCTCGTTCCAAGTGTTTTATGCGATCACGTAATCGAGATAGCAGCGACAATTCCTCCACCTTTGAACGTGGTTGCGCCATAGGTTCATCGGTGGGAGGTATATCAGACGGATCACTCGAACGACCCTATCCAAGCAGAGGAACATACGGATAAGACCAACCATTTCAAAATGACACCAAAAGTAAAAGCATCGAAGTTCAGCAAATCTTAAAAGGGGAACTCCCCACAAGCACAACGCAAGTCAAAATAAGTCTGGAGAAGCTAGAATATTACAAAAGGATGACAAAGGGATAGCCTACAGTACGCATTGGCACTCTGGGGCTTCCTCGAGTCAGTGGCAGCCTCCGACGTCGTGGACTTTTCGGTTACAACCTCTGATGCTGTGGCTTTTGCCGTCTTTGATCGCCTCAGCTCCGTCGAGTACTTTGCGAGCCGAGGCCCATATTTATGACAACGAGTGGAAAAGGGAGCAAACACTACCTGCTGGCCATCTGCAGTAACCGGCATCGCCATGGAGACCGTACTGGGGTTCAAATCAACACCATGGGCTTGCGCCATCGCAAGTCCCATGGTAGCTCTGACCCTCCTTTGCGCATTCTTGAAATCCATAGGCACGCCTCCAACGAAGGACTTCACCAAGCAATCAAGATCTTCTATAAGTTTAGCCTTGGCGACCATCTCCTCTCGAAGACGCCAAAGCACACCCTTAGCCTTCTCGAGGGAATCCTTGACAAAGACGCTGTGGTCTTCGACTGCATCTACAACGCTGGCCAAAGCTTGAGAGTCGAAGTCCATACCAGCAACATCTGTAGAAGACACAGATGAGCACAACCAAACACAGGCAAATGTAGGAAAAAAATGGCGCAACACCATACCTGAGAGTGCCTTAGCAACAGAGAGAAGTTGTTCCACGAACCCATTCTCCCTGTCAGCTACAGTGGCAAGCAGGTCCTCCTCCCTCTTCTTCGACTCCTGGACAGAGCGTTCAAGAGCTTCGAGTGCCTCGTCATGTTTCTTCTCCGCTGCGGCAATACCCTTCTCGAGGGAACTAACGCGACGGAGGAGCTCGTTGTTCTCACCTACGAAGAATGATAGCAAAAACTTAAGTTCGGTGATTTTCTGTACCAGCAGCACAGAGATAAAGAGTGCAAGCTCACCCTCGAATGCACGATGCTGGGTCTCCAACAAGGCATGCTGACAGCCCAACGATGTAATCTGTTTGGAAAGGCGAATAGATTCCTTCAAGACAGGCTGCAAGAAGAGAATCATTAGCACCAACCTAATTCTGACTGACATAGTCAAGAAAACTTACATGCTCCTCCAGGGACTCCGAAGTTTGTTTCTGCGTAGACGTCCGGGCAACCATCTGGTGCCCCTAGTGTAGGGGGAACTTGAAGAATTAGCACCGGAGGTGGACACCACCTAGGGAGAATGCGACTGCTCTGCTACATCCTTTTCTTTGGAGTTTGCAACTCCAATCTCCTTCACGAAGCGGCAATCATCGGATGACGACGATGCAGTTTTTCTGTAACAAAACATACAAAACAACTTCAGAGGAAAAAGATTTTGAGACATAAGGTCAAATTAGCAGAAGTACAAACTTACCAGTCGAAGTCATCAAGGTCGAAAGAATCCTCAGACACCTCCTTCGGTGTCCTCAGCTTCTTCCATTGAGGACGAGCCACGACGCGTACAGGCACCACGGGGATTGGCTCATCTACCTCAGTCGAAGGACCATCCAACGTCACCGGCGAAGAAGCATCCGAGTCCTTGCTTCGGGATTGCTTGCGAGTTCCGTTCTCGCTGGACTCGAGTGCTTCCTCCTCTTCATCGATGGGGACGGTGGAGTCCGACTCGTCCTCCTCCTCCGCTTCGCGAGGGATTACTCCCTTAGGTTGAGGAGGCAGAACAGTAGCCACTTTCTAGTCCTGGCAGGAAGTTGTTCAGTAGCACATCGAAAACCTAGCAGGCAATCGAAAAACAAGAAAGCTACCTCAGGTGGAGGGTGACTCGCACAAAACGAAGGCACGACTGAGTCACCAGGGAGTTTCTCCTTGGCTATGAACTTGGTCAGCATCTGAAACCTCCTATCTACTTCACCCAAAGAAATATTTTCTCGGGAGATGCGGGTGACGTCTTCAACACCGGTCTAGCAGCACATCAGATGCACCCTAGCCTGCAGCGGCTGCACTCGATGACGCATCGAGGTGCGAATGAGGTCTGCGCCGCCCACTTCCTTCCCTCGGATGAGTTGGAGGTCGCAAACACGCTTATACAAAACCTCAGTTTCTTCAGCTTTGCTAGGCATCACCGTGTTCTTCCACGACCTCCTCTTTTTGCACTCCGCCTTTGAATCAAATGGTGCGAGTCCGAAGTGTTCATCATCGGCCTTCTGGTCACGGATGTAGAACCATTTCTCCCTCCATCCTTGGAAGGATGCATTAAACTTGATGGAGAAATATTCGACATTGGGGTCTACGTGGATCCCGCAGCTCCTATATCATAGACTACTGACCTAGAGCCCGACTGTTGCTTCAATTTGAAGATCTTTTTGAAAAGACCAAAGTATGGCTCGATTTCAAGCCAGCACTCGCAAAATGTGATGTAGCAAGCAATATGGAGAATGGAATTGGGGGTCAGGTGATGGAGCTGGAGCCCGTAGAAGCAAAGTAACCCTCGCACAAACTTGTGGAGGGGGAGAGAGAGGCCACGAATGACAAATGCGACAAACATCACCCAAAATCCGGTAGGGTATTGGGGATTACCTCATCGCCGGGCATCTGGCAATCAGTTTCGATAGCTGGGAGACTGCCATCCTGGTGCCAGTTGAAGAGCTCCGTCTCCTTTATGGCGGACTGCTGCCACGATCCATTAGTGACGCGCATGCCCGCACCCTTCTTCTTGGCAGCTGCAGAAGCAGTACCAGAGCCCGTAGTGGCGGTGACCTTCTTCTTGGCCGCAACGGTGGCGGCCGCAGATCCAACGGCAGAGGTGCCCTTCTTCTTCCCCATATTTCACTTGCGGTGGGAGTGCAGAAAGTAGCTCGGGAAGGTTTTGAGGCTATCCGGTGCAGCAATGGAGGCGCGAGCAATGGAACAGCAGTGAGCAGCAATGGAGGCAGAGCGTGAGGGAGAAGATGAATTGTGGGGAAATTACTGCATGGAGATCCCTACTTAACCTCAGCACAGATGCAATCCAACGGCCAGAAGCGCAGCAACCAGACGTGTGGTGCAAATTAGGGTGGACTCATGGCGATGCAAATGGTGAACCGTCACCCCACTTTTTCCATTACGCGCGAGAATCGAGGAGATGTAGTTAACACCGAAGATTACGCACGCCTGGTCAAATCCAAGTCAGAAATGGGGCCCCACCTTCGTCACGTCCCGTCAAAACCGCTCACGCGGGCAAATGAGGTCATCTCATCGTCAGCACTGACGTCATCCACTTCAGCAGGAGAACCTTTCGACTAATCTAGTCCTCACTCGACTCTTCGACTTGACCAAGCACTCGGGGGCTACT
The DNA here is from genome assembly GCA_023614405.1 of Avena insularis. Taxonomy (NCBI): domain Eukaryota; kingdom Viridiplantae; phylum Streptophyta; class Magnoliopsida; order Poales; family Poaceae; genus Avena; species Avena insularis. The sequence goes on along the minus strand of CM042692.1, from coordinate 41,321,947 downwards.
CTTAACTAGAGCGCTGGCCGCGCACCCGAAAACTACATGGACATAGAAACATTTTGACAAGGTAATTGCACTTAAACCCCCTCACTCGAATCAACGATTTGATTGTGGACTCGGGGTTATTCCCATAGGGAGCGCTGGAAGCATATTCGGCTGAAACAAGCAAAATACGATAGTAGTCGAAAACATTCATAATCCCCACTCGAGTCTATGACTCAAATAGGCACTCGGGGGCTACTCACATAGGGAGCGCTGGCCGCACACCCTATGATTTTTTTACTAAATGTGTGTTGACTACGTCCGCACTCGAAAGCATTGGCGACTCCGCCTCATATTTTCCCTGCAAGGAGACTGCATCTCCTACCCCACCTGAATTATCTCCGCGATGACAAAATTTGGATGCCACGCTCACAGCGTGAAGATAAGACCTAAAAAAGGCCTAGCAACGCACCTGCTGCGCTCTACCAGAAATAATACGTGCCTGCAGGTATGATGAAATAAGCCTTGATGGATGCGTCGAGTGCTCACACTTATATACTGAAATTCGATTCTATAAGACCTCCGTGGCATGAGTCGAATTACGCCAGCACTTTTTCAAATTCGAGTCCGGGGACTCGAGTTTGAGTAGATTGCGTTGTTTTGCCCTAAGGCAGTTAACTGATCCATATACATCGAATGAATCAGGCACGAATATCGACAATCCCTATGATATAAACTAAAGCACCCGAAAACATATTTGGCTATGCACTCGAAGGCTTCATAGTCTCCACTCGAATCTGTGATTCAACCGGACACTCGGGGGATACTAACGTGGGCATACTCTACAGGTACTCGTGATCAGCATATACGGTCCAGCCCAAAAGAAGCTCACGACGTTGCTAAGGCCCAGTCGAGATTCAGGTGAACTGGGAGACTTCGACTCTCTTCCAGAACACAACAAAATACAAGATAGAAGTTTAAAGGGGAAACCCTAATATGTAACCGACTCGGCCTGCTATCCCGAGACCTAGCCTATCTATCTATCTACTAATTTTCGTTGCCGTACGTTCATCGACACAAAAAATATCCGTCTGCCTTTTCTTAGACGGTTGTGCCCCTAATAGTTTGAAGATATTACACAGCTTGCCACTACTAAGTTAAAATGGTTCGTTCGTCCGTAGATCCCGAGTGAACCCTGGGCCCCTCCCTGTGTCGCCCCTAGCCTAGCGTGCTCCCTGCTCACCCCAGACTACCACCTGCCAGTGTCGCCTCTACCGCACTTCCCCACATCCCCATATTCCCCGTGGATGGCGAGCGCGGCCTAAGAGCATCTCCACTCGCAACCCGCAATTTAACCCCGGCATAAGACCATATAGGGGGCGTCGGCGCAAGAACCGGCTATGGGGGGGTCTCCAGCCGTAACCCCCAAATCGCACCCCAAATTAGAAAATCGAACAAGAAACAAAATATGGCGGGTAGAACGGCAGATCACCAATCGTCGATCGCATAGCCGAACATAAATAGTCTGGGCGTTTAATGGTTACAAAACAAAGTCGCAAATCGCTGCAAATCATCATAATCAAGCGATCAAAAGAAGCCGTGCCGGCATCACGAAGCATAGCAGCGCATCAGATGATGGTGTCGACATCGACGACCGGCGGGGTAGTGCATGTCGCCAGTGCGCTCGCAGGTGCTGGGGTAGTGGATGCCGCGGGTGCTAGGGTGGTGGATGCCACAGGTGCTGGGGTAGTGGATGCCGGTGGACCTCGGACCTCATACAAGATCGTGGTGCGCTGGGCCTCCCACCATGCCTGCACATTGGCGTCCATGTCCCTGGTGTCGACCATGAGGATCGATAGGTCCTTCCTCCTCTTCTTTGCGGCCACATTGGCCCTGATCAGCTCGAGCTTGGTGTACGGCCTCTCGATGACCGACGCCCACCTGACCGCGGCAACCTGCTCCATCTTGGCGGCCTGCTCCGCCCTCTCGGCAGTGTGCGAGGCGGCATCCGCCATGCAGGCCATGATCGAGCTGTGCAGTTTCTCGATGGCCGACGCGGCATCCCTCATCGCCTTGGCCTTCTTCTGCTCGATCGGACGGCCTCCCGAGGAGAGAGCTGGCGGCACATCAGGGTCGTACTTGCCCTTGGTGAGCTCCGTGCGCGTCTCGGTCCACTTGTCGCACATCTCGATCCTGGCGAACACATGGATGAACTTGAACTCGACGTCGTCGTTGTCCTCGTGGTAGGCGGTGATCATGGCGCGCATCTACAAAAGCAATGCAATGCAGCGAACAAATGGCCGTGATCAATGACCGGCGACCCAACACTAGGCTACGATGGACAGTGGACATGGTGAGTTCACTTACTTGGTCCTCGAAGTTGGTGCCGCTGACATGGACACGGCGCACCTCCTTCATGACGCCATGCCACTTGTTGCAAGCATGCTGGATCATGTGCCAGCGGTGCGACATGCTGGAGTCGTTGCGGTCGTGGTACAAGTCCTTGAAGTAGGGGTCCAAGAACCGTCGCTCGTTGTACGCCACCTTGACGCGCAGCTAGTAGGCCTCGGAGCTCTGGTTCGTGCCGGTGAAGGGGTCGATGCTGACCGACTTCCAAGCCTCGGCAAGGCACTCGTCCTCCCGTGAGCTCCACTTCGGGCCACGACCGCCGTTCTTCTTATTCTTGACCACGGGCACCTCCTCGGGAACTGGCGCGAGCGCTTGTACCTCCTCCTCGTCGTCCTCGGCGAACGCGTAGGCCTCATTCTCCCAAGGTTCTTGGCTGTCGTCGCAGCCGTCGTAGGCCTCCATGTCCTCCTGCGTGTAGAACGGTGGCAGCCCCCACCGTTGATCATGTCGGTCATGATGGCGTCGGTGCCCATCGTCGTTCGCCGAGCACCATGGTCGCCGCTCTACTAACGGTGGTGGGCATACCGCCGTGGAAGAGGGGAAGCGGAGAAGCGAGAGGTGGCGAGTTGAAGCCGGCGTTGAGGTCGGCTACCGAAGGCAGTTGAAGCCGCCACGCGTCCGAGTGGCCGCAACAGAAGAGATAGCTTGGGCATACCTTGGCTGTCCTAGGACATCGGCCCAGCCTGGGTTGTTGCCGAAGACGGCAACGGTGACGAGACACTCCCTTGGCTCCCCCACGTGTGCGGGGGGAAGCTCGGCATGCCCGCCATGTGGGCGGTTCTCTGCGCCATGAGTGCCTCTGTGGCCAGAGCCTCCGAGGCCCGCTTCTTCCTCGCCCTGAGATCTCTCTGCCGGCGGCTGGCGTTCTTGATCTGCCAAGATCAGGGTCAAACGCCCACTCTGTTCGTCATCCCTTCGGCCGCCTCCTTCCGGCTTGCCTCTTCTTCGCCGATGGCATCGCTACTGTCATGGGAGGCGTACTTCTTCGGTAGCATGGTGGCGTGATCTGGTCTTTGCTGGGAAATGGCGGGAGCGGGAGGCGAGGCGGGAGGGGAGGGAAGGAGATAGGGGCTAATTTTGGAGGGGACCGACGCTAATCTTGGTGGGAAAAGGAAATAATTTCGACTAGGTAGCCGACAAGGCTGGCCCGCCAAACTTTTCCCCACCCTCCGGCGCCCCCGCTAGCCTCCCTTGGTATTGGGTTTCGACCGGGCGCACCGGGTAAATTAAGCGCGCGCGTCGGCGCCAAAACCAAATTGGGGGATGTGGCTGGAACCGAAAATTGACACCGGTGGCCCTCAAAGGCGCGGCCACGAGTGGAGATGCTCTAACCCGTGCAACCCTTCCTCCATCCGCACTCCTCTGCCCAGCGGGATAAGGCGCACCCTCGCCACGGATTTTGTTGGATCCGGCCAAGAACAGGCGGCATGGGGGCGTGGGCGTTGCCAAGTAGGAGCTCGTCAAACTAGAGGAGGGGGACAAGCGAGGCTGCAGCGAGAATGCGGGGCCTACAGTGGCGAGGGATTGGAGGTGGAGGAGATGTTTGTCCATCTAGGTACTAGCCCTTTCCGGTGGCAGCGAGCACAACATGGAAGAGGAGGAGGGGATGACGGGACTGCCGTGCCTAGGGGAGATTGGAGGGGCGGCGGGCTGTGGCTGCACACAGGCGGCGCGTCGATCTAAGGGAGGGGGTCAGCGGCAGGTGATGGTTGCATCCGTGCGTCGTGTTCATGGCTGGGTGCAGCCAGCTATGCCTCCCTCACAGTCGCCTCTGTTGACTATAAGATCTGGTACAAAGTTAGAGAGTAGGATTTTACAAAGTTCTACTTCCACCGACTGATGCCACGGTACTCCACTTTACTCACTTTTTCAACTTTTCTTCAGCAGGCAGCTCGAATTCAAGGCAAAGACCGATTTAGTGCCAACAACCAGGGTAAAAATGCTTGTTACTTTGTGTGATAAGAATTTGTCCATGCAAATTGAAGTTGTTAGAGACATTGTGGAGAAACGTTTTGATGAGATATTTGATTTCTTTAAAGTTGAGCATATTGGATCTTCTTAATCACACAGGTCCATGTTTGGGTACTTCTTTTGACCGTAAGATCTAGCGAATTTTAACAATGGTGCTTTTTATGATTCCTTTAGTCTTAGGCATATGCATACACCATTTGCTTGTTTGTGCCAGTATATGTTGTCGGGAAACTATTGGGACAACCTCTAATTTATTAACATTAGCTTATATTGCTACAGAGATAAAACTTAGTATTACAATAGTGATTTCTGCAATAATGTTCCATAAACAGCCGTCTTGTATGCAAGTATCAGACATTCAGACATTAGTATTGTTGTGTGCAGCTTGAACTTTTATTCTAGGTGTTACCGTCTATCATGTGCTCGGTTGATTTATATTTTTGATGGCCAGAATTAGCTAGATGATGGAGTCCCAGTTGCATTAGCTATGAAGCTGGCCGTTGTATAGGAACTCGCAAGTGTAGAGATTCTGTGGTGGTATAGCCTGACCGACACATGAGGACGGGGATCCCTCTGTCCCCCATTTTTCTGCTCATCTGGCAGATTTATGTGGTGTATGTGACTCTGTCGATGTGGTGTTAATGCCAACACCTAGGTGATAGAAGCCATTAAAAGTTGTCTTTCTTGATTGCTTCAATATATTCAAGATATATTTAAATTAACTTTATGGTGAGTTTCATTGAAATTTTTTGACTGAAGGCAAACTTTATCAAACTGATTAGAAGTTTAGCAAGGACTTCACTAAAAATGGGGCACATGGATTTAGCATGCAAAAAAATTATCGTTATTTCGATCTACTTCTTTTGACCGTAAGATCTGGTGAATTTTAACAATGGTGCTTTTCATGATTCCTTCAGTCCACCATTTGCTTGTTTGTGCCAGTATATGTTGTCGGGAAACTATTGGGACAACCTCTAGTTTATTAACATTAGCTTATATTGCTACAGAGATAAAACTTAGTATTACAATAGTGATTTCCGCAATAGTGTTCCATAAACAGCCGTCTTGTATGCAAGTATCAGACATTCAGACATTGGTACTGTTGTGTGCAGCTTGAACTTTTATTCTGGGTGTTACCGTCTGTCATGTGCTCGGTTGATTTATATTTTTGATGGCCAGAATTAGCTAGACGATGGAGTCCCAGTTGCATTAGCTGTGAAGCTGGCCGTTGTATCGGAACTCACAAGTGTAGAGATTCTATGGTGGTATAGCCTGACCGACACATGAGGACGGGGATCCCTCTGTCCCCCATTTTTCTGCTCATCTAGCAGATTTATGTGGTGTATGTGACTCTGTCGATGTGGTGTTGATGTCAACACCTAGGTAATAGAAGCCATTAAAAGTTGTCTTTCTTGATTGCTTCAATATATCCAAGATATATTTAAATTAACTTTATGGTGAGTTTCATTGAATTTTTTTGACTGAAGGCAAACTTTATCAAACTGATTAGAAATTTAGCAAGGACTTCACTAAAAATGGGGCACATGGATTTAGCATGCAAAAAATTTATCGTTATTTCTATCTGGAGTATTTGTGTTCGCGGGAAGTAATGTTTACATGATCCATGTCATCCATCTCTTATAGAAAGATCACAAGTATAAATTTTTTGCACCAGATGGAGGAGGCTGCATATAAACCTCCTCACTCAACTCATCATTGAGAAAGGCATTCTGAACATCAAGCTGGGACACAAACCAATGACGAGCAATGTATAACAAAGAAGAAGAGTGCATACGGTGGTCATATGAGCGGGGAGCAAAGGTCTCATCATAGTCACGACCATGCTCTGCTGAAAACCACGAGCCACAAGACGCGCTTTATAGCGCTCAAGAGATCCATCGAGCGAGTCTTAATCTTATAGACCCACTTACACGTGATAGGACAAACAGGGAGGAGAAACAAGATCCCAGTGCGGTCGCTCAAGCGCGAAGCAATCTCCTCGGCCATGGCGGTGCCATTCAGGATGATGCTCGGCATCCCGATAAGAGGTCGGCTCGGCAACAGAGAGACCATCTTGACTAGGAGAGTAACGGTTGGGGGCACGCCATTGACGAGCAGGGGCAGTAGAGGAAGATCATCGAGAGGAAGACGCGAGGAGATGAAGGAGAGGAATAGTAGAGGAAGACTCAGGAGAGCGAGGAGAACTAGGAGAACTAGGCGGAGGCGAAGAGGATGGTGTCAAGAAGAGACATCGAGGGTGGAGATTCAAGAAGACGCAATAGGGGTAGAAGGAGGTGTGTCGAAAGAGAAGAAAGAGATATCTTCCACCGGTAAGTACCGTGGGACGAGGATAGAAAGGGCGTGTCTCATCAAAAGTAACATCACGAGAGATACGCATCCGACGACCAGCGTGGTCCTAACAATGATAGCCCTTATGCTCATCATCAGATCAGGAAGACACACTCAACAGAGCGGTCGCTTTAGTGCGTTCGCGAGGAGCAAGGAGAACATAACAAACACAACCAAACAAGCGAAGCATAGAGTAACTGGAGACTGTCTAGAGGCGCCAAGAGGATACTACCTCGCAAGGCGTGAAGGCTGAATATTGATGAGGTAAGCGTGGCGTAAGCCTCGGCCAATCAAAATGCGGCGGAGAGAAGAAGCAATCATCATAGCGAGTGGTCTCAAGAAGATGGCGATGCTTACGCCAACGCCATATATTGGGCATGTCGCCAGACAGAGAATCGAGCAAGAGTGCCACCTTTCGAAGAACACCTCGCAACATCCGAGATATACTACCAACAGAATCGACGAAACACGGATGGGGTAGAATATTGAGTCTGAACCATGGCCGCAAAAGCCGATATATGGAGAGCACCTCGCTACGAGAGCGCATAAAATACAACCAAGTGTACCGAGAAAATCATCGATGAATAAAATATAGAAGCGATGGCCCCTTTCGGCGAAAGGAGCGGACTAAACATCGGAATGATCTAAATCAAAAGGTCATTTGAGATACGAGACGCTAGTAGGATAGGGAAGCTGAACTGTTTACCCAACCTACAACCTCGACAATGCAAAGACCCATCTCTGAGATGGACCCGAAGACCACGATGAACTAATGACGACAAAGTGAGAGTCACAGAGGTGACCAAGACGATGATGCCCTTTGAAAGGAGGGGTTAGTAGAAGCGACAACCGGCGAGATGAAGTGGCGGCGGAAGGAGCGAAGCCGCCTAACTCCCAAAGTCTGAAGAGTCACGGCTGCGAGGCTACCCAACCAGGGCACAGGTGCGACGGTCTGGACAACACAAGAATCAACATCAAGAATAGCGACAACCAGAGAGTCGATGGTAGCAGAGAAATGATTCATCTTAAGAAAAGGGACATGAGAAATATCAGAACAAAAAAGAAGAAGTAGAAAGGGTGCCCCACTAGAAACAGGAAGAGAGGTACCATCAGTAAGAACACGAGCAGGGAGAAGGGAGAGAACGAAGAGCGGACGAAAAGAAGACTCAGAGGTCATATGAAAAGAAGCTCGAATCCAGATACCACGGAGACGACTGACCGTAGAAGGTGGTGGTCGCCTGATTACTCAAGAGTCGATCCATGAACCAATGATGCCGTCGAAGAAGAGCTTAGAAAGAAAGCGCATCGCGAATACTCGATAATGTCTTGATCGGAGAGAGCAAGCTGCTGAAGATCCGGAAGGAGAGCCGCCGCCCACGAGCTGGTGTGCCGGCGAAAGCGGGGTCCGTGTATATGGTGGCCCAAGTGTGACCATCCTCGCGATGAAGAAGCGTGTGAAGAGAACTACGGCGACCACCACGAGCTTCTTTGGTCTGGCCGAGGTGACCACGACCACGACACGGAGGAGTGGGTAGTATCGTGGCGACAGAGGACAGCGGTGAGTCGAGGAGCGACGGCAAAGGAGCACCACGAGTAACAAGCGCAGATGGAACCGCAAGACCAACACCACGAGACGGGTGCCTCGGCCAAGCTCGACAACACCTCGTAGGCGGAACACGACCACGAGCATTCATTTGAGCCTGGGGCTCAAACTCTGGCGGCCGAGACAGAAACTCATAGATGCGGTGAAACTCCAAGTCCGGCGACAATCTGGCAAGACGAGCATGTGCCACAAACAACAAGTCTGAAGAGAATCAAGGCGACGCCAGATAGCGGCACTACGAGTATAAAACTCATCAATAGTGGAATCACCGTCAAGAGCATGCTCCTAGCGAACCAGACAGTAAAGAGCATCCCAGACGGTGATAAGCGGCGAATATGGACCCAGCGAGCAAAGATGAGGGAGACTCATGAACTCAGCTGACATCTTTGAAGCGTAACACTGGAGGTGAGAACAAAGAAGAAGACGAGCATCCTCATCAACCCAGCTGAGTGTAGCGATCGGGCGTGTCGATAGGCCTCAAGATCAAGAGTAAAATCTTGACTTGGTCATAAGCGGTAACAACACTATCATCAAGACTACGGCGGCATCTTTGGCCTCTGAGAAACATCGACCGAACAATCGGTGTCGGCGGAAGAGGAGCCACAGGAGCGAGCACGGCGGACAGGAGACCTCGCCAGAAAGCACACCCCAAAGACGGAGACCGCGCATGTGAACGTGCATAAAGGCAGCGAAATCAGGATAATTCACGCCATCGAAGATCACCGGGCAGCGAGGAATCGCAACATAACCCGAGGAAGAAGCCATCTCTCTCTCTTTTTTTTAGACATAGATCAGATCGGATCTAGATCGAACCGGTCCGGATCGGCGTGAGGCAAAATCGGCGAGATCGGCTAGAAGACGGCAGAGGCGGCATCGGGTGCAGCGTCGGGGCGTGGCGAATGCGTGGCGATGCGTGCGAGGAGGCGGCTGAGCAACAATGCGTGCCAAATGCGTGCGGGGCGAAATGTGCGTGGAGTCAACAAGGCACGGAAGACCGTGGAGCTTGGCGGGACACGAGACACATGAGGCGGTGCGGGCTCCTGTGAACGACGGAAAATGACGATCGGCGGCAATGGCCGGAGGCCTTGGCAGCGGAGAGGAAGCGAAACCTAGCGCTCTGATACCATGTTAGGAATAGATGAGTTATATTCCTGAGGAGGCCAAAGGCCACAATATATAAATCTGGTCTGAGGCAAATATGGGAAGCCCCCAACATATGGAAATACAATATCTGAGATATATACATCTAACGATTCATTGCTCTGTTTCTTGATGGCGTCGTGCAGTGCGGGAGGAGCTTGGCGGGCTGGTGCGCAGCCGGCTACATCGACAGTCCTCACGGAGACCACGCCTCCATCGCTCATCAGCCAACTCGATAACCTCCGTAGCTCATCCATCCCTTCGCTCACGATGCATGCACCTGCTTTTGCACCTCCGCCTCCGTGTGCTCGTGATCCTTTTCCCACGCCAGCCACGAGATGATCTCCCACGGACGAGGGACTGCCCCGCGCGCCGCCCCAGAATCATTGCTACCCCATTGTCCCCCTTCTTTCCCTGTCGAGGCCGGTTTGCCCTGTCCCTAGGTGCCCTGACTTCGCTCCGTGACCTCACCCCGTCTCTGATTTCTAGGCGGCGCACGATGAGTCGAACCCGGCTTGCCCTGTCCCTGAGCTTTCAGCCGGTCGCGATGAGTCGAGGTCGACGTCCAAGCCCCAACTCCGCTCTATCGTATCCGGCCCCAAGGTGCCTCTCCGCCAAATTGACGGCCAACCCAGCGGTGCAGTTTCTTAGAGAGAATTTAAGAATTAAGGCCATACACTATTGTGTTCGGTTCAAATGGAAACATGTTAGATTCTCTACTATGTGTGAATCGCTTTACTCTGACTACATGCATGCCAATTTGCTGACACTCTCTCTTCTCTCTACACTATGCCATGTGGGCTAAACCTCCCTATCCTATGCATGCCTGCATACTTTACAACGAAAGAAGCGAACCAACAATACGATTCGCTTTTTCTGTCAGATCCCATCAGTCGGTTCACTGCTATGTATGGAATCGATTCACTGGGAGGAGAAAGGAGTTAGGAACCGCTTTTCTCATACATAGTGCATGGTCTAAGGGTGTGTTCGGTTTGGAAACGAAGTGGAATGGAATGTAATGGTTTCGTTTCACTAGAATGGGTTGGTTCCTTTCTCATGTTTAGTTGAGTCAAAAAAGTGGAATGGCCGGTGTTCAGTTAAGACAAATATGTAGAATAGAATGGCTAGATTTCACGGTTCAGACAGTCTAATCACTTTCATATATACAAAACAATATATTGCCAAAATTTACCGTTTATATAGCTATATTAAAAAAAGAATATTTTCAGTCTAAGATTATATTTTCCCTATTTTTTCTCTCACTACCGATGTTCTTCCCTCCTCGCCCTTTTGCTAGTTGTCGCCTGCCTGCTGCTGTCAGCCTTGCCAACCACGTGCTTGTCACTTGCCGCTTGCTTTACGCCCTTTTACTTTCTGGTTGCCACTTCCGCCGCTTGCTCGCGTCGGACACTGATTTCGAGCCACCATCGCTCGATTTACCGTCATACTGTTCCTCCATGTGCCCGAGGAGCAAGGGATGGGATTAGGGCCGGGAGAGAATTGATTCTTTTTTTCCCTCGTGACACAGAGCGATTAGCGGGAGGGAACGCGCACGTTCCACCGATTTGGTGGAACGGGTGGGTTTCCAATCTGAAGGAAATATTCCTACTCGTGGAATCACTAGATTCCGTTCCTCTCACCTAACCGAACACAGGAACGGGCTCTGGATGCGGAACGGTTCTATTCCGTTCCACTTGTTCCACCAACTGAACACACCTAAGGAAAGCAAATGGAGGCACCGCTGTGTGAGGGCGACGGAGATGGTTGAATTGAGAGGATAAGATTTGTCTGACACGAGCGATTGAGACCGGGATGGAAAAATGCTACGGTGTGGGCTATAGCTTGAAGCCCATAAAAAATTCTTAATATTAATGGCTATATGGTAAACAAAATGTGGTCTGGTTTATGACCTCTTCAATTAAGAAGTAAACATTGCAGACGCTCTAATGGAGAGAATAAAGACAAGAATACAAAAGACTACTATTATAGACGCACCAAACAACTGCAATATATTTCCAATTATTAAATATTTATTATATTTTGTCTCACGCCAAAGAAGCTAATAGAAATTTTTATTTTCTATCTTCCGTTAGCCATAGCTGCGACTGCAACATATTTTCTATTATTAAATATTTATATTTGTGTCACGAGAATGAAGACCGGAGAAATTTCTTTTCTATTTTCGTTAGCTGCACTTGCCTTGGAGATATCTCCGGTAACCTTATAGTAAAAAAATGTGCTATCATAGCAAAACCGATTTTGCCGGAGACTATCGTCGAATATCTCGTAACAAAAACTTTACGCTATGGTAGCAAAACCGCAAAGCAATTATAGTAGAAAAATGTGATATTGTAACATTGTCACAGCCTTTTTATAGGTACAAAAAAGTCTTAGTACCATTTCAAATATGTGCGTATGTAGCATAAACAATGTAAGTACATAGAAAATGGGAGAGATTCCATAGTGGGGCGATTGTCATCGGAGTTGGAATCTGGTGTGGTCTGCTCTGGTGAGCGGATCATGCTGTGGCCGAAGTCGGTCGAAGGAGAGGCGAGACGACAACACTGGCAGGCGGCCCCTAAAGCACCTAGGATGGCTCCCTACGGCGCGCCCCTAATGGCCGGAGCTCGCAAACCCCGTTGCAGACAACCATTCTGTCGAAGCCGCGTCATGCTCGATTGCGTGAGCGTGGTTCGTCCGAGGCGCACATGGCAATGGCGGGCAGGGCGGAGGCACATGGTGCGAGGTCTAGCGACAGGAACCTAATGACACGGGGCGGGGGTGGGGCGTGACAGGGCAGATGAGAGCACGTCGGCGTCAAGCGAGGCGGCGTGGGACAAACGGATGAGGGCACAATGGCGTCAGGCAAGGCAGCGCTGGACATGAGATAAGGAGCGGCGTCTAAATGGTAGATATAAACGAGGATTGGGAAGAGATAAGGAAGAAGCGATAAAGATGGAGCCCACGCATGTCTCCACGTGGGTGCGGGAGGTTGTGCGTGTGCGTGGGACAGCGACATGACCCATATTATACGATTATCCAGGTGATTCCTATCATTTTGTTAAAAGTAATCTACCAAAACAACCCGTAGCAACGCACGGGTATTATGCTAGTCTATATAAAGGGTAGGAGAGGGCAGCGAGGAGGATATCCGCAACCCTAGTTTCCGCAGCATCGCAGATTGTATCTGCGCACCCCTGTAACTTTCGACTTCTCGATATTTTCAAGAGCAGACAAGCAGGAGTAGGATCTTCTACGAGGCCTGAACCTGCGTAAACCGCGTGTCACCTGTGTGCTTGTTTGCTAGCCGATTGATGCCTCCAGTGCTCCCCACTTTCTCGAACCTAAGTCCATCAACGATGGGCATTGATGAGTTAACCCCTCGTCACTAACCTTCATCGACGGTTACTTCTTCCTGTTTGTCTCATGGACGGATGTGATCTTCTAGACCGTTCGACGACTTCCCGTCTGCAATCAACAACGTTAGGCCGGCTCAGGGAGGAGCGGCAGCGCCGCTGCGCGCCGTCGACATGGTCTGGAGGTTGAAGGCGAAGGGCATCTCGAGAATTTTGTTGTAATTTTCGTTTTTCTTGTGATGCTATCGTACGCTTCCTTTAAAGGCAGGGTCATTTTTGCAAAAAAAAAATAAAAATAGAAAAAGTAAAGCTCTACTAAGTCGGAAAAAAAATGCCATCGTACTTTGGTGGCCCCTGGTTTCGCTCGACACGATCACTCAGTGATAGATGGACGCGCCCTGCCGCCCACAGCAGCACGGCCAAGTGCGCCACACGCCCCACACCACACGGTTGATATGATGATGCATTGATTGATTGATTGATGTCCCACCTGTTACTCCACCATGCGTTGACGCGGTCGATGCGAACCAAAACCAATCAGTACATCGCAAGTCCCGAAGAAATGTGAAAAGAAAAGAAGAACCGCACCGTAATACGAGGTCAAAAAACGGAGGCACGTCGTGGCCGGACTTCGCCTCCAGGCACGGCGGAGCCGCAAATTTTACCGGTCACGTTTTCACATTTTTCACACACACGCGCGATACCGGTCGCCAGTCGCTGCGGTCCGATATTTTTTCCTTTGACGAGCCTCTCCCCATCTGTACCTTATGTAGCCGGCTCACGTCGAGATCGTTGAACCGGCCGTGGCGTGGTGGGGGCCTCCTTTTCCCCGCGGTGGCGCGCTGTCCACTTCGCAGACTGGCCTTTTCTACCTGGAGCGGCCTGCAGCGCGCCGACGACCCGCGCGCGCAAACTCAGCCGGTGCAGTGCGACGGCGCCAGCAGCTCGTGTGTGCGGGCAGCCGGTGGTTGACGACGCGGCACTTGATTATATCTGCTGGTGTGTGTGCATGAGAACGGCAGGGGCTCCAGTCAACGTCAATGATCGACCTCCTGAGCCGGAGCAGCCTGGTCAAAACCGCTCTCTCTACCCCCGGCCGGCGGCACACGGCGCTCTCACCTCAACTGATTCCGTTGAGCCCTAGCCGCCCCTTGCCAGTCGCCACTGTTCGCCACAAGCAACCACTAAACATGCGCACCACTCGATGTCGATGGGCGCGTGATTTGACTAGCGCAAGACTCCCGTGCCTGGCATCTTGCGATAGGTTGGTACTAAGTTGATCCGTCAAACATAAAAAGAAAAGTTTTCTCGCTGCCTCCAATTTTAAATTTGTTTAAATTTGAACGTATCTGGTCAATATTTTCGTGATAGATACATCTGATTTTAGATAAATCTGAGAACATTAATTTAGATATGAGGCAGTAATAGAATTATGCTAGACCTCAGTCATTTCTTAATTTATTGAATCTGCATCCGATTTGTGCGTACTATGGGTTGCAAGCCCAATGTAGGTTCCCGATGTTGGAGATTCATGCAGCACTTTATAGACTTTATCACACATATTTTATTCGTGCAACACTTGTTTTATCCGAGGAAGCTGGGTTTCGCCGATGAATGGATCAATGGAGTTATGTGTTGTGTTGAGATGGTATCTTTCTCGATTAGGATCAATGGGAATTTTTACGAGATTTTCAAACCATCAAGGGGAATTAGACAAGGTGATCCGATATCACCGTACATATTCCTAAGACGTGTTGGGTCTGGTCAGATGGTGAACAAGAAAACAACAGCTGTTTTTTCAATGCTAATGTGGAGGATGGTTTGAAGAATGTTATTCACCAAAGTGCAGAAATTTCAATGGAGGCATACGTTGAAAATACTTAGGGCTCCCTATATCCCTATGAAGTGTGAGCCATAGATTGCTAGATCCTCTAAGCTGTAGAAAAAGAAAGTAAGACGAGATAGATAGGACGAACGAATGGCTTAATAAGCTGCCCCATGGATTCGATAATAAGGAAATGAAGAACGGGAACGAAACGAAATAAAGCATTTCTAGCGGATGAGCTTCTCCCAAGTCTATGGATGATCAATTTTAACACATCGTTGCCACCATCAAGAAGTTCGTGGCGGGTTGATCTCCAAGGTTACTAAATAGTGTCGGTAGATAAGTCTTGATTAAATCTATTTGTCAGTCAATACCAACCTATTCTATGAGTTGTTTTAAGTTATCCTAGAATTTATGTAACAAGATCACATCAGTTGTGGCTCGATTTTGTTGGGGTGGTGATGAAAAGAATAGGAAAATGCATTGGGTAAAGTGGGTTAATCTTGCTAAGCCCAAAGCTTGTGGTGGGATGGGGTTTAAGGTTTTAGTGCTCTTCAATAAAGCTATGTTAGAGAAACAAGGATGGTGGTTGATCTCTAATCCCGAATCGCTATGTGCAAGCGTTTTGAATGGGAAGTATTATCATGAAGCTAATTTCTTGATAGCTACAAACAAGAAGAAGAATTCTCATATGTGGAGGGAAAATCTGTATGGACGGGAGGCCTTGAACTTGGCACTGATTAGAAGAATAGGTGATGTGGGAAGTACAAAGGTTTCGGAGGATCCGTGGATTCCTTCTGACCCGGGTAGGAAACTAATTGTGTTGAGGCCAGATTCGGATGTGACAATGGTACAACAGTTAATGAACCCTATAACAAGAGAATTGAAGGAAGGTGCATTTACTAGCAAATTTGAACTTGTCGACAAAGAAGCTATTCTCATAATTCCAATTGGGAGGTTAGATGAAGATACTTAGGCATGGCATCTAGAAAGGCATGGCAACTTCACGGTTAGATCGCCCTATAGAGCACTGCTGCAAGCACAATCCACTATCAACCCGATCATGGGTTCTAATGGATTAGAACACCCTTATTAGAGGAAGCTATGGAAGATGAATGTTGCACCGTAAGTTGGGAAATATTGGTGGTGAGTGATTAAGGGGTTTATTCCATGCCGATCAGTACTGGAAGAGAGACGCATTGAGAATATTGCAAATTGTCACTCATGTGGCATAAAAGAGATTATTCAGCATGCCTTATTTGATTGTACTTGGGATAGGCTCTTTTGGGAAAGAGGTTAAGGAAGTAACGGCTATTAAAATTCCTGAACTACACACTGGAACATAAGCTATAAACTTGATTGATGGTGGCAAGGTTGATCTGAAAAAGGTAGTTGTCATTTTATGTGGGGGATGGGCAGTATGGATTGAACAGAATGCTAGGAAGCATGGAGAGTGCTCACATACAATATGTGAATCGGTAAAATGGGAAGTAGACATTGCTATGGACTTGAATATTTCAGGTCATGCAAGTGCTAGCAGAGTGGCTAAACCTCGACCTAGATGACATCTATCGGTGGAAGGTGTAATGAAAACCAATGTTGATGCAAGCTTCTCTAGTTCATCAGGAGAAGGTGCATCGGGCTTGCTGATTCCTAACCATGAGGGTGCATTGGTGAGGGGACAAGCCATTTGGTACAACCGTGTTTCTAGGGTGCTAATCATGGAAGCAATAGTTGTGCGTGATGGTTGGGAAATGGCTTGTGATCTTGGTCTCAAGCGAGTTGAAGTGGAGACAGATGCAAACAGAGTAGTCAAGCTTTGGTTAAAGCGGGCTCAAGTGAAAGTTCATGTGTGCCCCATGCGTGGTTTTGGTAATTCACGACAAACTCTATGGACTAATATTTGCATTGAGTTACACTTGTAAGAATTATCCATTGTCATATCTTGGACCATGTGTTGGCTTCGGATTGTAGAAATGAAGAACAATAAGCAATTTCCAAGGGCTTTGGACCTATTGGAATCATGTTGAAGAAATAAGATGATTCAAGGTTGATCAAGAGTTGACTCAAGATGGATCAACACTCAAGAAGAAATGAAGAAGTGCAAGTTCAAGATGCGCCATCTCTAGAAGATCACATGCTTGAAGCTTGCCATCCTCGGTGATCATGGATTGATAAAGACAATTTCCAAGAAGAGGTTTCCTCATGGTGTATGAGGATCAATTCGCAAGTCTTTATCAAGCGAGCGTGAGCAATCAAGAAAGATGTTCCATATTGAGGAGGATAAGATCGTCTACATCAAACTCAAGTGGAATTCTCAAGGCAAATGTATGATCTTGATAAGTTTTCTCTTTTGCCGATCTCATGTTGTTAGTTGCAAGACCGGGTTTAGGATAGATAGTCGTACTATTAAGAGGGGCTCTCGAGTGAGCAACTCAACCGTATCTTTCAGAGAGAGATCAAACCTTTTTATACTTAGCCTCATCTTTCTTGGTTGTTATTTGGTTCTTATCCATGTGAGGATCTAGATCTTGTGCTTATCTTCATGACAAGTTCTAGTTCATCAAAAACGGATTTAGTATAAAATCCTTGTTGCGTTTTTTATGTTGTGGTCTTTATCAGTTCTTCTATGATGGATGTTCCTCACAACTAGATACTTGGTATTTTTTATTCTACTTTCTTTTATATTTCTAAAAAAATGGTTTCATCCCAACTGGAGTTTCCAAACTCAATTTCTTGTGTTTTGGGTTTTGGAGGTCTTACTGGTTCGTCGCTTCTAGAGAGGTCATACCTTTCTCAATTTTGTTTTATCCTCCCATGTTGGACTATGTTGTTTCTACATGAAGTTGTAGATCGTTGTTGTGATTCTAGCGAGTCCAAGATCATTAAAATCGGAGTCCGGGTGCAAAAGTTATTGAAGTTTATGTACCATGTTGTCCACTATTTTTCCCATGGGTGGTAGTACCGACCAACTTCTGCCCTACTTCTGCTGAAGGCTGGTTTCCTTGCATTAATTCGCGTTCCCGCTTCACTGGAAGTTCCGGTGGTTCACTGGAAGTTCCGGTGGTTCACCGGAAGTTCTGGTAAAGCGTGAATCTGACCCAAACAGGCGATTTTTCTTGCCCTGTTTAAGGGGACCTTCTTTCCCAATGTTTTCCCAACTTTTGAGACTCTTTAGGCTTGCTCTTCTACTCTCTCTTCTTCATTATTGACCTTCAAGAGCTTGTCCTCTCCCCTTCCCCTCCTATGATTGTTGTATATTTTTGAGGGATTTTAGAGAGTAGATCTAGATCTATAACCCTACCTAACCAAATCCATTATCTGTGAAGGAATAGTTGGGATCTAGATCTTGGAAAATTTAGTGTTCTCTTCTTGTGTTCTTTCTTTCTTATCCTCCCAATAGATTTTGTAGCTTTGATGTAATTTGAGAGTGAGGAACTCACCGTTGCATTAGGTGCATCGCTTTGAGTTCTCTACGGAGAATCAGTGAGTAAAAGCTTATGGGTTGTTTACTCTTGGGTTTTTGGAACTCTAGACGGTTGTGTGTTAGTGGTGGTGATTCTCTTAGGGACACCAATTGAGTTGTAGAGATTCCTCAAGCTAGAGCCCTTTGTGGTGATTTTTGGGAGCCTCCAATTGAGTTGTGAAGATTGCCTCAAACTTGTACGTGTTCGGTGACCGCTCTCAAGTGTTCCATAGTGGACCGGGTGCCTGCCTTTTGTGGCGCCGGTAAGCAGTGTGCCTCCACATCTTGGGGTAAGGCCTTGTGTGGTGTTGGGTGAGTATCAAACCACCACACCTCAAGGCGAGTCATTTGTGTTCAGGGAGCATTATACCGTCGCACCTCTTCAATGGAGACATAGATTTTTTAGAAGTAAACCTCGGGATAAAATCATCGTCTTCGCGTCCATCGATTATCTCTATATCTGATTCCTATACATATGCACTTTACATTGTGATAGTTATCGTGCTCACGTCCGGTCCTGAGATTTCGAGGGCCCAGGGCGAAACTAAAATTATAGGCCCCTTGCTAAATTTTTAATCAAACAATATATGAATCAATGAAAAATAAATTATTTCAAGTATACCTAATTACAATATTTATATAAAAATAACAGTGTTTACATATTACCTTAAAACTTTATCCGTGTAGTCCTAGAAGCAAAGTAGGTGACAATAACTTCTTCGCGATGCATAGAGTTGTCAAACTATTTAACTTCACTTGAGACATTTTAGATCTCAAATAGTTCGTCAATAGTTTCACTTTAAAAAGCTTCTTGATTGGGGAAAGATGTTTCGGTACCTTCCGAGTTCCGACTTCTGTGTAGACAGCATACTAGTATCAGATCCGCAATGCCTGAACAACCTATCCTTGCAAGCTAGACGAGAGGCAGGTAGAGGCGACATGCGACGGGCCGACGGCGTGTGTACAGAGGGACGAGATGAAAACGATTGGGTGAAGAGTTCAGGAACGGGCGAGACAACGGCCAAACCGGACTCACTGTTGGGTCCGTAGCATAGAAAACAAAAAATTTCCTACGATGAGAACTATACGCCAAGATCTATCTACTGGATACAGAGCAACGGGTGGACATACATCCATGGAGAACTTACCCTCGAAGACAACGAGCTTTGTTAACGAGTAGGAACTCGTGGTTGATATAGTCGTACACTTGCCGATCTCAAGATCGTAATGAAGTCTAGCAGGTCCGGCTCCAACACGTCCATCAGATCCAGATCCAGCTCCAGCACCACCAAGTCCAGCACCGCAAAGCAGCAGTGCATCCGTGATCGCACATACGTCCGGTACCCCGACAACCTCCATCCCTCGCTCTAGCAAAGCAGCGGAAGCAGTAACTCCTTTCCAGATAAAGCCACCGGGAACATGTATCTCGCTAATCCGAGACCATGGGGGAATAATACTAGAGGGGGAGAGAGATCCTTCACAAGGAGGTGTGTTTTAGAAGTGAGGAGAGGGTGGCCTTTTATAGGAGGAGGGGGGTGCCCCTCCTTCATAGCAGGCGCATGGAGGAGGTGTCTCTTCACCTCCTCCATTCATGTGGTGGTAACCCCTCCACATTAAAATGCCTCTTCACATTCTCTTTTAAAGTCTCCACTTTAAATGCATTAAATTTCTCCAAATTTAATGCTCTCTCATTTAATAAAACTCTTTTATTATTTTTATTCAGAATTTTGTTAATTACTTTAATTAACAAACATTCACATAAAACCCCCTGCAACATTTCAATATTACATGCAGAACCAATTTCAGCAATTTCACCTGAAACAGTTTCGGTGTCTATTGAAATAATTCCAGCGCTTTCTTAAATCTTTATCTGAAACATATTTGCTCCAAATGGTATCGGTATCCCTTAAGTGTGTCACCCTACGGTTCGCGAATAATGCAGACATGATCGAGACCCCTCTCAGATCAATAATCAGAAGCGGGACCTGGAGATCCATACTGACTCCTACACATTTAACGATGACTTCTGTGATCGTGAGAACCTTTAACGCTAGTAACTAAATCCTTTTGTCTCGCGATATATTACATGTCCGAGATTCGATCATCGGTATCTCCATACCTAGTTTGATCTCGTTACCGACATGCACTCTTTTCTCGTTCCCGTGATATAACATTCTAGTGATCACATCACTTGCTTGCAAGCTATTTCAATGTGATATCACCGAGAGGGCCCAGAGTATATCTATCCGTCATCGGGATGGACAAATCCCACTCTTGATCCATGAGCATCAACATAACACCTTCGTAGCACTAAACCCCCCTTTATAGTCATCCTTTTACGGTGTGACGTTTGATGTTATCAAGATACTCTTCCGGTGTTAGCAATTAACATGATCTCATGGTCTAAAGACTAAGATTACTTCGTATGATGTTATAGCAATATAAACATAATGACTTGATCGTAATGCTATACTTCGGATGAATGTTCATCACATCATTCCACCAATGGTGTGACCTTGTTATTAACAACATCCAATGTCTATGATCAGGAAACCTTGATCATCTTGTTAATCAACAAGCTAGTCTATAAGAGAGGCATAACTAGGAACCCTTTTTGTTTATTAAACACACATGTATTGATGTTTCCGATCAATACAATTATAGCATGCAAAATAAACATTTATCATAAACATGGAATAAGATAATAACCACTTTATTATTGCCTCTCGGGCATATTCCCTTCACTCACGTAGTCGCGTCATCGATGCAATCAACAATGACGCAATGACCGATCTGATCTAATCGCTCTACCTCGACTCCTGCCTTCTGGTACATATGTTTTGTTGAGACTAGAAAACTAGAAAGCCTAATCTAGCCCGGAAACTCCGAACTACTACTATTTTTGGGGATATATACTAGGCCATGTATGAAGAACATATCTGGCAAGGGCCCCCCAAAATTTTGGGCCCGGGGCGGCCGCCCTTCCAGACCCTCCCAGGGCCGGCCCTGATCGTGCTTGAAGTAATCTATCTTGCTATTACCTTTTGCTTGTCTTACTTAGTATAGGTTCTTGGTGCACTTTGTTAAACCTAGTGAATTTAAGTTTTGTGTCTGATAAATTAAACTCTAATTTTATTCCGTATTTATTAGAGTCTAAACCACAATTATTTTAAACACATATTCACCCCCCACTAGACGACATCCGTGTTCTTTCATCAAGGGAGATCCGAGATTTCTACAATCTTGTTTGAGGTTGGAGATCTTGCTACCAATATGGAGTCCTTCCATATCAAGTTCATCCGGTGAGAGGCTAATGAATGTGCACATCTATGAAGCAAGCGTCAGCAGCTTGTAGGCGTAGATGTCTTTGGATGAATTATACCCCTAGCTTTCTAGCGGCGTGTCTTAAAAACGGTTGTAAACGAAAGTTGTTGAATCGCAAAAAAGACAAGTTTCATACATAATTAAAATCAAAATTCCAGAATAAATGTCTAAAGAAAAACTTGAAGAAGTTTCTTAAAGAAAAGACAGCGCCACAATATTAATTGAGTAATAAGCACAAATTCATGTTTTATTTTTCTTTGTACAAACATTTTTTTTAACCAGCTTCGGTCTCAAATTCAGATACTTACAAGTTTTATACTCCCTCCGAATTAACTTGGATTTGTCTTGATTCACGTGTATCTAGACGTGTTTTAGGGTGTAGATACATTCGAATCTAGACAAAACCAAATCACTTATTTCTATACGGAGGGAGTACATAATTAAAATGAAAATTCTAGAATGAACACCTAAAGAAAACTTAGAAGAAATTTCTTTAAAGAAAACACAGTGCCACAATATTGTATTTGTTATGTTTTGTATCAAATATTGTGTACGAGTTGGGTTGTTACAGCTGGACTTGGGTTGTAACATGGATAGGATACGGTAGTATTAGAGTCGGACTCTCGTAGCTTATTCCTCTTATATAATTACAAGTAGGGTTGCAACTAAGATTTTTTAGTTACAAACAGGGTTACAACTGTGATTTTTCTGTTTGCAAGTGAGTTTGCAGCTAAGATTATATGACATCGGCTGGCCGAGAATTAAACTAATTTTCAATCGTCTGAGAATTAAATACACCGAAAGAAAAAGCATTGTTGGAGTTGCCATCGACCATCGAGAGAGGTCCCTGCCTCTCTCAATAGGTAGTTGCTGTCGCGAATTAATCGAGAGAATCATGTCTCCCTCTCCGGTGTCTTGTGGAATGATTTGGAGTTAACAAAAGTGGTCGGTCACCGTCGTCAGCGTAAAAACGGGAAGATCGGAACAGTAAAATCCATGAAACCTGGGGGAAGCAAAGCAACTCCGTTCCGTTTAGGGCCCATGATCATACATGTACAAGAGAATATATATTGTTCAGGTTGACCAGATAAAGAAAATGCGAAGCTTTTTCCAGAAAATAAAACCATCTACATCCTATATAACCATTCATCTTGCGAGTCAGCTGATTCTCATTGACTGGAACTGCATACCAGCTGAACCAGATGGATGCTCCTTCACGCTTGCTTGCTACGTCGCCGTCTCTGTGAGCACGTGGAATTGGCTTTGCCCTGCAGCACGAGAGCCACTGGCGCGCACATCGTCGATGATCACCAGCTAGCGAAAGCAAACAAGGAGGAGAAGGAGCCGAGAAAGAGGAGGGGGCGCAAGCAGTCGGCCGGCCATCGGGTCGCTGTCCGACAGCCCCGGGACAGCAGCGTCAACCGCGTCTGGCCGGCGCGGGGCGAGCCCAAGGACGACTTGCTCATGAGGCAACCATGCTCTTCATCATCAGCAAGTACTTATCCAGGGGGAGCAAGAACACGGCAGCCGGCGACGACAGGAAGAGGCGCAAGCAGCAGCAGCGGGAGCGGGAGCGCGAGATGCCGCCGGCGTCCAACGGTACCGCGGAGGGTGGGCACGGGTGCATGGCCGGCTGCGTGCCGGTGCGCGCCAAGCGGGCGGCGACGGTCACTACTACTACTGTCACCACGACGTCGGCGAGGACGTCGCGGCACAACTTTGTCAGGTCCGCGGCGTCGGGGCTGTTCCCCGCGGCGCGGGAGTTCACCAACCACGAGTCCCTCCCCGCGCTGCCGGACGCCTACTCCGAGTTCGCCGCCGCGTTCCCGCAGCACGGCGGGCTCGCCGGCCAGGCGGACACGATCAGGGACGGGGAGTACGGGCACCTCGACCGCCACGTCTGCCTGGACTACACCGGGATGAACCTCTTCTCCCACGCGCAGATGAACTCGTCCGTGCCGTCGACGTCGGCCCCCGCGGCGGCGCCGGCGTGGCAGCCGCCGTTCTTCGATATCGCGTACAGGTCGGCGAGCTTGCGGTCGCAGGTGCAGCAATGCGGGGACGGACCCGCGGCGGCGGCGACGGCGGCGGGGGGCGTCGGCGCCGCCGTGAAGAGGCGCATCATGGCGTCGCTCAAGATCCCCGAGGACGAGTACACCATGGTGTGCACGGCGAACCGGACCAGCGCCTTCCGGCTCCTGGCGGAGTCCTACTCCTTCACGCCCGGCGGCAGCAGGAAGAAGCTGCTCGCCGTGTACGACTACGAGAGCGAGGCGGTAGGGGCCATGGCCGAGAGCGCGCGCCGCCGCGGCGCGGAGGTGATGCACGCGAGCTTCGCGTGGCCGAGCATGCGCGTCCACGCCGCTGACCTACGCAAGAAGCTGCTCCGTGGGCGGCGACGGCAGAGCGGGCGTGGCCTCTTCGTGTTCCCGCTGGTGTCCCGGATGACGGGCGCGAGGTACCCGTACCTGTGGATGAGCGCGGCGGCGGAGCAGGGGTGGCACGTTGTGCTGGACGCCTGCGCGCTCGGCGCCAAGGACCTCGACACACTCGGCCTCTCCCTCCTCCGCCCGGACTTCATCGTCTGCAATTTCTTCAAGGTGTTCGGCGAGAATCCCTCGGGCTTCGCGGGCCTCTTCGTCAAGAAGGCCAGCCTCGGCGCGCTCGAGCGCTCCGCCGTCGCGCGCAGCATCGGCATCGTGGACATCGTCCCTGCGCGGCGGTGGTCGCTCCGCGACGACTACTCCACCGACCTCGACAACTCGCTCACCTTCCCCAAGCTCGCCGAGCTGCCGCCGCAAACGGCGGACGACCTCGACACCAGCTGCTCCTTCTCCGGCCCGCTCAGCGCGTCCGCCACAGCCCGCAGGACCGTCGACGCGGCGGAGAACGGCGACACGCCGGAGATCTGCGAAGTGGATAGCAACCCATCCGCAACCGAAGAGGACACTCCGCTGCCGCCGGCAGCAGCAGTGGAAGCAGAGGACGTGTTGGAGGTGGAGTGCAGGGGGCTGGACCACGCGGACGCGCTGGGCCTGATCGCCATCGGCAACCGGCTGCGGTGCATCAGCAACTGGCTGGTGGTGGCGATGCAGAGGCTGCGGCACCCGCACCCGGAGCAGGGCGGCGGGCAGCAGCTGGTGCGGCTGTACGGGCCGCGCGTCAAGTTCGAGCGGGGGGCCTCGCTGGCGTTCAACGTGTACGACTGGAAGGGGGAGAAGGTGGCGCCGGCGCTGGTGCAGAAGCTCGCCGACCGGCACTGCATCTCCCTCACCTGCGGGTTCCTGCACAACATCTGGTTCGCCGACAAGTACGAGGCCGACAGGAGCGCCGTCCTGGAGCAGAGAAGCGACGGCGCCGGCGCAGGCGAGGTGGGGATCCACGTGGTGAGCGCGTCGCTTGGGTTCTTGAGCAACTTCGAGGACGCCTACAGGCTGTGGGCGTTCGTGGCCAGGTTCTTGGACGCCGACTTCGTGGAGAAGGAGAGGTGGAGGTACACGGCGCTCAACCAGAAAACCGTCGAGGTGTAGGTCGCCGGCCCGTTTCAGCTTTCCCCACATTTGGTACTAGTTCAGTTTACCATGCCATTACTGAATTCAGCTCGGCCGGATTCTTTGTGAGAGTAGCTAGATGCTTCTGTGTAGTAAACTGTAAATGTAGACTCTGCTTCCTTGAAAAAGAATCAGCAGATGTTGTGATTCTCTACTGTCTGGTAATACAAAATTGGCAAGAATTGGTCAAGGGAAAGGAGAGCTGAGAGGCTCAGACACTTAAAACAAATGCTCAGTACCAAACACAAGTGCCCAGTGCCTCCTGCAACAATTCATGGATAATACCACAGAACAATACTCAGTTACTAGCAAGCTAGAGGAGAAAGGTTGTGCTTGTACTACACAAAGGTATCATTCAACTCAAAACAAAAACTAAGCTGATTGTGCGGGGAAAAACTTCATAGAATAATGACTTATTCAAAACTTAAACTAGATTGGAGTTCTAGAGATAAATACAACAAATTGCACGGATCACAGCTAATAAATGAAAGGGTAAACTAACAGTATCTGCGGAACGCCACTAGTGACCATTTGCAATGCCGTTGATGCACTTGCTACCGTCAACAGTGCCATCGGCTATTTTCTTTTCATAGAACCTCCTGTACATTGAATCGACTTTTGTAAGGTAGAATGTTCCTGGTGGCAGCAAGCTTGTCTCTTTGCTTGTTTCGAAATCTTTTGCTCCGTATCGGTGCTCCATCAGCTTCAGTGTCTCGATGAATTTCTGAGGTGAGGTCTGATAACATGTAAAAGAACACATCAGCCTTCTCTAGAGAAATTAAAGTGGAAAAGGCATTCGTAGAAAAATGGATGTTGCCATTCAGATCCTAGATCGAGCTCTTCACGGTAGCAAGCACCAAGCAATGCCTAATGTCATGCCAATTGCAGTTGAATAACTATGTAAAGCAACTGGTTAATTAAAGGTATGTAACATCCTCAAGAAACGCTATTTTCAATATAAAAATCCTACAATGTTTAATCTCCAAAATACCTTGATATTTAAGCGGTTCATGGAAGCAATAAGCTGGAAAATTAGTTATATATGCCATTGGGAAACTTTCTGATATGACTCTCTTAACACATTGACATGATAACTTTGTGATTCTAATCTAGTTTGATGCATGGTTGCACGACATATGCAAATTTTCATTAATCGTTATGCCTACAGCAACAGACTGGCTGAGGGGTTTGTCGGAATGAAAGACTATACCTCATGTCTTGACTCGAGCTTTGCCGTCACATCAAGCACTGAAGCAATTTCTGATAAGCTAAAGGGATGCTGACCCTCATTTAGTTTAAACGAAAACATAGTGGATGTCAAGCCACTGCCATAAGAGAACATGAGAATTCGTTGACCGCTCTGCAAAACAGATGAAAGTTAGCTACAAGGAACAAGATACAAAGGCATAGGATGGAGACATAAAACCAAAACCTCACCAGACTAGCGTGTTTGTTGTAGATTACAGATGCCAATGCAGCATAAAGAGAGGCGGTATACATGTTACCGATTTGTTTTGGAAGCAAAGTTGATGGTTGAACTTTGATGTCATACAAATTCTTGGCAAGTTGTTGAGAGCCCTGAAATTTTAGTAGAGTTGACTTAATGCTTACATTAGTTAGGAACTGTAAGAACTACTAGTGTCCATCTAATGAGAAAGAACCTTTTCCAAGTCACGACTTTGGTAGCTTTCTTCACTTGTCAAGTTTACAAAAGGCTGAAGCTTCTCTTTAGCATCATTATCAACCGAACTGTTGTAATAGAAAAGAACAAAATGAGCATGATATAACATGAGAAAGAGGGGAATCTCTCAACTTCGTAACAATTTTTGGTTGACAGGTTATAAGGTTAACTTTTATAAGCAAAATGAGTAGAACAAGAAAGAGAAAAATCACATACCTGCAATTGCGCATGAAATCATTGAAGTAAAGTCGAGCAAAACTCTTCTGTACAAGCTGCAAAAATAATAAAAAAGGCAAGTGTTTATATTCTCCAGAAGTTAACAGAACGGAATGACATCAAAATCTTATTCATATCCACGGAGACGTGCAAACGTCATACCTTATTATATGGAGAATGAAACACACAATAATCTGCATCAGAAATTGAGAACTGTTCTCCCACAAGCTTTTCATACCTGATTATATGGTCATGGTGCATGATGTTATTGCTTGAGAAGAACAAGATACCAGTGCTACAGTTCAGCAGATAAATATGGAAGTGAGCTTACTTGGCACAATACTGTTTATAGCATGAATCTAGAGCCATCAGATAGCATGTTTGCGACAGTTTTCCATCGACAACCTACAATTATCAAGGAACAAAAGTATACAGAGGATATGATACTCTGGCAAAAAAACTTGGTATTTAATTGAGAAGTGTTATAATTGACATGCCTAACAGAAGCAATAAGCATAATAATGCAAGTTATAAAATGCTAACCGGGTATTCACTTGCAAGATCAGGTTTGTAGAAATCGTAAACATGAGCCATGTGAGAAGCTCTATATTTACTTTCAAAGGAAATAGGTGCATTTGGACCAACAAGCATTGCAATAGCAGCAGCTCCCCCAGTAGGCCGAGCTGGTCCATCTGCATAAACCTGAACATAATATTTGCATAAGTTGGGCCGGTAAATGAGTTTGGCACAGGGACAAAAGAGAGAAAACTGAATTAACTAAGTGTGAAAACTAGAAGGTGGTGCTAGGAAACAAACCGCGCTATCTGTGCAGACTACAAGGCCATAACGTCCATCCCAGCATTTACTTTCCACCCAATTCACACAATTCAACAGGGCAGCTGTTCCACCATAGCAAGCGTTACTCGAGTCAACTCCTTCAATGTCAGTATTACCACTTTCCTGCGTTTGTGACAAATTTGACAATAACGAGTCATTGGGTGAGTCTGAAACAGAGCTACCAAAACAACTAAAAGTTGATTCAGATATAAGGTAAAACATAGTGATTTCGTTTTATAAATATTAAACATATGGGTTAGGTGGGATGCTCTTTTTGCGCTTCACCAAGTCAGTTGAACAAACCTCAAAAATTTGCATCAGCCACGTTTTGATGGATTTGCTTTTGTCTATCACTGTCTCGCTACCAACCTCCAGGCGGCCAATTAGCTTCGGATCAATATTGTACTTTTCCAGCAGGGATTTGACAACTGTCAAGCTGAAACAACATTTGTTCTTGAGCATATACACATACCAATAAAGCATTGCATGAAAAATATGTGCATCGAAGATAATTGCTTGGTAAATTCTAACTCAACATGAAGTTCAATCCCAATAAAAGAAGGTAAGTGGTAAGTCAGTAATTATTCCAGTGGTGGCAATAATTATACCTCATGGAGATGACATCTTCCACCTCGCTGCAAAAGGCCATGCAATCTTGCCCAAGACCAATTGTGTACTTCCCCTTGCTAACTCCGTCATGAGCCTCCAGCGCTTCCTGCAGCCATTAGTACTTTGAGTCCAGCAGCATTCAGCCAATACAGCAAATTATTCATGTATTCATGACGCATAACCCCTCCAATGCCACATCAAATTACCCTTACCCACTCTGTAAGAGACGAAGTAAAAATACCAGGCATATGCAACATCTGACAGCAGGTACATGAGAGTGAGACTAATTCGACTATTCCTCCAGGAAAACATGCTTGACCGCCCGTGATCCACAAATTCGCACAGAGAGAGCACCTCCGAATCGAGGTTTCAGTTTCCGGCAACAATCCCATGATGGCGATCTCAACTACTCCGTAAACCCGAAACCCCACCCGTCTGGCTAAAACCCCCGCGGCGATTCCCCGGAAACTAACCCAAACTACCAAATCGTCCGTGATCTGTACGCGGAGATGCTCGGAGCCTCAGATCAGCCTCGTTCGCAACACGCAGCGTCAAACGACGGCGATAAATCGAGCCGGGGGCGGCGACAGGAACAACAGCTCACCTGCTGAACGCAGGTGGGAGGGAAGTACATGTCCATGGCGAGGATCCCAACATCCTTGCACTCCATCTCGAGATCCCTCCTCCTGCTCCGAGAGCTCGATTCGCTTCCGCGGCTATGGAAGTGGCTGGCTCGCAGGGGGGAGGAGGCGTGCGTAACGTGAGAGAGTCCGGGTGACTTTGGCAGCGCCGTGGACGCGGAGCACGTCGGGACTCGGGGATAATGTACGAGCTCTGCTGTCTTCGCCCCCTCCCTCGTGGAGGTGGAACCGGTCCTTGAGATTTGTGGTCTCAGGGTTGCGGATGCCTCCCTGCCACGCTGTTCAGCCGGCCTGGGCCCACATGGAAGGAAACTTTTGACAACTACACCTTCAAGATTCAAGTCAAAAGCAAATTATGCCTTTTTTTTTACAGAAGAGAAGCTTATTGGCAAGCCTACCGCATTAGATCATTGGATTGAGTGTGGGTTTGTTGCACCTCTACACACGTGTAATTTCAATGATAAATAATATATTGAGTGGTTCATGGGGTATAAGATAAATGGTAGATCTATCTAAGTCATTTCTCCTCTACATTTAGCATATATTTAGTTGGGATGCACACGTGTATGTGTGGTGTTTGTAAATGTGTATCCTTGCAATTAAGAAAGAACTACAGGTGTCCTTGACCGAAATAACACTTTTAAAGAATAAGATCAGAGATGCAGGCACTTGTGGAAGTGAGTAGCTTCATTTTATCTTTAATTTAAGTTTACGAGAACCCTCACCACCATACGACTAAGCAAATATGGAGTCATATTGCATGATCTATGATATCCTATCATTAGTTATTGCCTAGTAATTTTAACATTGTCATCTTTCTCTATGAGAGAGAAAAATGCTCATGTAATACCAACCATTATCGTATGCAAAATTCCATGTATCTTGTTAACCAGTGTGATTTAGTAGATACTGGTTAGAATGGTCATGTCAACTCATGGTGCAACAATCGGTTTACATTTATTTGTCCATACTTATGAACATCTCGATCCGTGTCAGTGTGTTGGTTATAAATTGCCAAACATTTTGAGTGGTCATGTCCACCATTACTCAATCTTTGGTTATTGAATGGAAATTAAATTTAAGTTTCAAAACCTATGGTTATCTGAAAAAGGTCTTCCGAGGTATAGATTACCAGATTAGGTTGATTCGACTAATAAGCCTTTCCAAGATAGACCTCTTAAACTTTGCATCTTATTTTAAAATATGGTGTGAGAAGAAGAAGAAGAAGAAGAAGATGGTGATGATGATGATAATGATGATCATGATGAAACATTTACAACACCATGGTATCCATGTCGAGATTGAGCCCATCTAAATGCAACTACTTCACGCGTAGGATCATATCAAAGTGGCAAACCTAGATGATCATATGAGCAAACCATGAACAATCTTATGAAGTTTTATAAATAAAGCACAAAGAAGGGTTCAACATTTTGACCACGGTTCTACCTATTTCCATAATTTTGTCACTAAAAGAAGAAGAATCATGTCTATGCGATTAAAATTTGTGGTATCAACTTGGTTCATAATCCTAATGATATAGCTAGTTGTTTCATTGAATATTTTCCCAAATATCTTTACTTTAGTTGATCCTAATTTGGTTAATGAACCTATGTGATGATATGTATCAGCAAATTGATCACTTTTCTTAATCATTACAAAGTAAGGATGAGGCTTTGCGGTCCTAAAAGTAATGAAAACAAGTGCTTCCCTAAATCTGGTGGATTATACATGTCCTTCAATTTGGTGGTCCGGAAATAATGTTACAAGTATTTTGCAAAATAACTATAGTGAGGATTTCGTGCAAGACCGTAGGATTACCAATAATATTGCTATAGCACATAAATACTAGATTATTCTATATTATACTCTTGGAAACATGAAACCTTCTTAGAAAATTATATATTGCAAAATCTTTTGATGGAACTGAATGTACGGTTTGAAGTGCTATTGCATGCAAAGGGTTGCATGGTCATTTTACTTAACTAGTCTAGAAATGTATACCTACTCCTAGTTTTTTCGGTTACGATTAATGGAAAACCACTTGGCCATTGTCATGGCAGTCGAGATACCCACCATGGTTGAACTTTCTTTTTGTGATCGTGATGGTTGAAGTACTTGTTTTTCATTATAGTTAATGTATTCGCCTTACATGCATTGTGATTTGGTATCAAGTAATATACGAGTCATTTCACTAGACTCGGGTTGTCCATTGGTCCACTCTATTTTGCATGCAGGCGTTCTCAATGTGTGTAGTTAGGCTTCTAATGATTTTTGCACATAACATATCTTGGGTAATTAATCATTTCTACACTCTACGTGGAAAAACTCTAGAATGGTCGAAATACATGTCATTTTTAGAAAACACATTGATCATACCTCTAATATGATCATAAAGAAATGTTTTCATCCGAGACATGAATTCTTGCACTACTCACGTGGATCACCCTCTTATTCTTCGGTGGAAAAGTGTGTTTCTTATTATGCTTAATTTGACATATTTAAGGCCACACTTACTGTCCAAAGCTAATATGTTATCCCATGATGGAGGTCTCACCCTAAAATTTAGGTTTTCGTGCATTCTTGTTTGTTACATGTCCATCATTTTTCCAAGGAAAATATTTCTATGGTTATTTTGGTTGTTTATATATTTGGTGTCTTGGATCTTGGCATGACATCTCCAAACCTATTCGTGAGGATAGTTTGAAAATTAAATACCTTCATGACATGAACAAATTCTTGTAGCTGTGTCTATTTGGGGGTTACTAAAAGAGAACAATTCTCTCATGGTTAAAGTGTTGAAGGCTAAATATTTTCTTGATACCCCTATTTGGCATGTTAATCATTCTTTCTTGATATTATATTTGTCTTTTGGTCTTTGGTGCTAAATATTTTTCCTGTTATAGAGAGATTGTGCCATCTTCAGATTGTTCTAGGAAACTTCAGTATTTGTTCGTCACCATGGTGTGAAGGCTATATGATTATTACGGTCATACCTAGCCAGATCACCTTGTCGCGTTTTCCATTAATGGTCCTTTTCAACGAACTTCCAAGTGTTGGTATGAAACAAAAACATCTAAACATTTTCATAGTTCTATGAAAAATGAAATCACGAGTCAGATTGCTTATGCATATTCTTCTCACCAATGCGAGAAAAAATGCATGCAAAGTTTTTATGTTGAATCGGTGAAAACTTTCACTTGGAGGCTCATTAGAAGTACATTAGCAACTAGTCTGAGAGCTTCACGCTCTTCCAAGAACCTCAAAATGGGATGTGCAAGGCTTGGTCCTCCTGAACTCGATTATCACTTTTTCTCACTGTTCAAAAAATCGTCTGAATCAGCGATTAATAGGCCGATTAATCGCTACTAGGGACCTAACCGTGTCGATTACCACTAATCCATTATGTTAAACCTTTATCTCGACTAATAGCTCTGATAGACCGATTACTAGGTATATTTCCGATTAACTACTACACTTGGTCAAAAAAGTTGCAAAAGTTTCAACACATATCGCCCGTCCAACCGCTAGCCCGCCCTAATGAAGTAGGTTTTGCAAAGATCCCGCTCGATTCCTGCCTCCAAGAGCTCGATTTCCATCGCCATCAACCAGTACCCTGGGTAGGTGGAGGGAGAAGAGCAACTTCAGAGGCCAGAGGAGAAGTGTATGTGTTTT
The DNA here is from genome assembly GCA_023614405.1 of Avena insularis. Taxonomy (NCBI): domain Eukaryota; kingdom Viridiplantae; phylum Streptophyta; class Magnoliopsida; order Poales; family Poaceae; genus Avena; species Avena insularis. The sequence goes on along the minus strand of CM042692.1, from coordinate 41,289,318 downwards.
AGTGGCATTTTAGGCTCTAGATAAATAGGGTTGGGCACATAAAGGACCATATACTATTTATTTATTATATACACATGTTTTAGGTGCTAATTTATGTAGGTTGCACCGATTAATAGCCGACCGATTGAATCAATTAATCATTTGAATTCCAATTAGTTGCTACTCCTAAGCCAGTCGAGCAGTTAACGTTTACCGATTTCCTCGCCATTGCTTTTTCTTTCACCGGTCATTTGTGTGTTATGTGTGGTTTGCTTCTTCACTAGGGTTTAGATCTGACTTTTTCTTATCAAAATTAATTCCATTCTACTATAAACAAACATGTTTTATCTCCTCCAAACCTTAAAGAACCGGTGCATAAAATCATAAAAAACCTCCGGATATGTTCGAAAGGTCGTCATGCATATCTGTGTGATAAAAAATCATGGTGAGATAGGAAATTTGTGTTTGATGCTTCTACTCCATTGACTGAAGACAATTCTCATGTTAAGATAAACTTGTTGTATGAGAATTGTCTAGACTGGCGAGATAAAGGTACATTTCAAAGGAATTTAAAAAAGATCAACATGTGCGATGGATTTTGCAAAATTTATCTGAACGAACTTCAAACAAACACTCGAAAATTGAAAGATGCGGTTAAAGGAACTTGGAATCGTTCAAGGGAATGGAATCACCTCGTCAATGCAACCCTTTTTTGTGTAGACTATCTTGAGTAAAAGTGTACATGCAAAGATAAGATGATCAAGATCGAATATTTTGAGAGAGATCCTTAAAAACATATTTATAAGTTTGCTCGAATATCTCATAACCACTTCAATTATTTCAACTATGATCCTCCAAACAGAAAATATGGAAGTTGTATCGAAGGTGAGAAGAAGCTCCTCAGAGAAATTTAGAAAATATCGACCATGTATGATGAATTTCACAAAATCAACCTTGACAAACCTAAAACCAAAGCATGAAATTCGAGAGCTATGATTGATGGAAGTTGGAATCATTAGCGAAATAAAAGCACGTCGCCAGAATAGATTTTTTTTTGTATAGACCATACGAGTAGAAGGGTAAATCTAGATAACTAAGATTACCCAAAATAATCTTGTGCGAGACCATGTATTCTTGTGTCGCTTCAGCACTTTCTACTCTTACATCCTTTGAGGAAGGACGCACCACTCTAAGAACGCACCGCTCTTTCTTCACGAAAGGTCTGGAAGTAAAACTCGAAACTTACATCCTCTCAGCAAGGACGCTCATATATTTCTACACGAAATGTCTAGAACTAAAACTCAAAACTTGCGAGCTAAACGAGTAGCTCACAACTTGACTCAAACTCAGTGTAAAACGATCCTAGCAGAGTTTCGGTTTTAGTTGTTAAACGAGCTGAGTTTACTGAGTACTCATTTAGCTCGTTAGCTTGATGAAGGTAGAGGTAGCGGTAAGTATTTCGTCTATGTGAACAATTGTTCCTGCTTATTGTAGTTTATCGACTACATATTACTTGATGGTGTCATAAATTCATTTATGTGGTGATGATTGCATCACACATGTGATACATACCTACAAATGTAGGGGATCTATTATACTATCTTTCAATAAGTAATGAGTGTTAAACCCGAGGAGCTCAAGAAAATGGTCAGATGATTTAACAAAGTATTCAAGGATTCGTATTTTTTGGTTTAAAGTGTGCGGGAAATTAAATGATAGGTAAAGTAAATTTAGCAAAGTAAATGTTCTTTTTCAAAAAAAAAATCCAATCTCCTGTGCAGCAAAAGGACAATCTTGAGATGTGTACTTATATGTAACACCCTGGACCGGTGGTTGTCACCCCTAGTAGCTCTCTAGGATCTCTAGACCAAACCAACAATAGTTTGTTGTGCGCATTTTTGTCTCACTCATGCGCACCCGAGAACAACTTCTCGGTCGATCATCCATCCTTAGATTGCTTCAGGCTAAGCAACGCTTAACCTCAGAGTTCTTTCAGATGAGCTTTTGGAAAAGAAGTTGCAACTTTTTTGTATGGGTAGCATATCAATCCTGTTAAGCCCCACGCCAGGATCTCACATTATATGAGGCAAACTCTCCCGAAGATGATATGGATTTCCTTCCCACATAGATTTCTAAAACAACATAGTAAATATATTGTTAGGTTTTAATTTTACTAGATCCCTCTTTGCGCCCCGTGGGCATGGTAGTCAGGAAGAACATCGATGATAAGGGTTAGGAAAATCGTTAGACAGCATAGCGAAAGAGGAAGTAGACAAAGATGAAGAAAATCGCAGACAAAACGTTTGAACGATGCATGCATTGTTAAGATTGTTGATTGGTGCGACATGTTTGGTTAGGAATGAGCACGTCATCACGTTGATCAAGCGCATGTCCGCAAAAGGGAGACGTTCATCCCCTAGAGCTAGCGTGGATGTTAGGAAGTAGTACGTTTGATGAGACAAATCGGTATAGGGATCTAAAAAATGAAAGCGCGAGCGGTGACTGCATGATGCACACTTGCCTAGTCAGGAGACGACTGAATCACACGATCGGTAGATGAGAGCTATCGATCGGAACACTGATAATAAATAATGACACGGATGGTGATGGTGTGTACATGCACGCGACAATCGGTTACCATGCTTTGTATCGTGTCTAGACGCTACATTCAACGTGTTTAATGTACATGTCGATAAGAGAAGTTTTCACTCGCACGTTGGTCAATGCGTGTTGAGCAATAGTAGAACACGCTAGTGTTCAATTAGAAGAAAATGATACATAATTGTTCGTTGATAACATGTGTAGGTCCAAAAGAGTCGACACTGCAGGTCCACTGTTGTAGGGGAAGCGATCGCATGCGTGGAGGGCCTGAAACTAGCGCCGACAAACTCCACTTCAAATTTGATTATTGAAACAGACTGCGCGTCAGTCTTGGAGGCGTTTAAAGATGATAGCATTGATAGATCTGAAATCAATGTAATTGCAAAGGAGTTCAAGTTGAAGAAACCCCAGGATCGACAAATTGTTTTAGCTAAAATTATCAGGGATTGTAATGTTGTTGTCCATGAACTATGTCGATTTGGTCGTAGAAAGTTGAGTGATGGTGTGTTACAAAGTTCTGTTCCGACCTGCGTGTCGAGAGCGGCTTTGGATGATTGTAACCAAAACAATATTATTTGATTAATGCATTACCATAAAAAATGTTTTTTAAAGTGCTGGGATATAACATGGTACAGAGCGGAACCGGAAAAAAGCGGAAAATACTCATAAATCTTGGCTTGCAAAAAGAAATGTGCATAGAAGGTTAATTCTTCTCTTAAAATGAGAAAACTACAACACAGTGTCTTAGCCGATCCTAATTCTGACTTTTAACAAAGCGGAATGTAAGAGTGTCCTTTTAATGCTGCAGATGTCGTTCATAAGGCCGATAAGCATCTTCTAGTTCTTCATCACATATGCGTAGATAGCAAAAATGTTGCGTTCAAACTTGTCGTCTGTGAGCACTCGCTGGCGAGGCTGGTCGGACCCTTCCTTGACTTCTTCCGTACGGAGATCATGAAGCAACATGACAAGGAGAAGTTGGATGCTCTACTTCGTCATCTCCTGGAGGTGGCTCGCCGGTTTTCCTCCTCCACCAGCCACCAATATTTATAAAGTGGGGTGAAAGGCTATTTCGAGGAGGAAGCAGCGGTTGAGCCGACAACACCATTGGCCAAGGCACGAACTTGTGGAGCATATGACTCTAAATAGTACAGAAAATAAGTTATGAAGTGAACATAAAAAAGGATTGTGAAAGAAAATATGGTAAGACGATTGGAGACGCCATGGTCTCTCACGGCATGAGACTTGTCGTTCTTCATTGGTAGTTTTGAGAAGGAGATCAGTATGTTGGTCCAGGCACGAACCTATCCGTCGCGTGTAGATATGTGGACACTGTAGATACTGGGCACCCCCTTTTCGCGATTGGCAATGGGCATGAGATCGTACCAAACCACCTTCGATGCAATCATAACTCAAGCACACCAAGCAAACCACTTTTACCTAGGTTCAGGCTACCGAGAGACGTATCACCCTACGTTCTGCTTGTTTGTCTATAGTAGGAGAGAAGCTTGATTCAAAAATCAGGCGCATGTGTTGTCGGGGTCCGACCTGGGCTAAGTAGAGGCAAAACGACTATTGATATTTCTCTCTCTCTGATATGGTATCACTATAAGAAAAGTTGGATTTTACAAGAGACGATTTTCGTGGTTGAAGGTCTATTTTTTTGTGGTTAAAAAATCTTCTATGACGGATGGGTACCCGTGGTAAGAGCCCCATCACCAAAGATTCTACCATAGATTTTTCGTGACTATGGCGGATTGCGCCTTTCAACCACCGAATTTTGTGTCGTGACAGACGTTTTTCGCCACCCTTGTTGACTGCTGACGTCATGCAAACTGCCACCTGACAACACCGTTAATGGTCAGTTACCGTTGTTAACTCTCATAAAAACCGTGGTAGAAGCCAGACCTAGCCAAGACCTGCTAATTATTATGTGCACTGGCCCATAAAAGAATCTCAATAAGAAGTTGTCTGGTTACTGTTTTGGCCTGCTATAGGCGTGCGCTGTTTGAAGGGGGCTCATCACTTTGCAGCCAACCGTGGCCTGTTTAATTCCCGGTCCATTACTATTTTGTCCTACATAAGGCCCAGCTTGGTTCAACACTATACGGTCCATTAGCAGCCTTCCGTCACGTTGGTCCTGTACTATTAAGGCATGTGATAGGTCCGTCACTATTTTTTAATCCCGTTGTGGACCCCCTCCCCCCATTAACGGTCCTTTTGTGAGAATGTACGTTACTATTCTAGCATTTTTACTATTCGGGTCTGGCCGTCACGGAGATGCCGTCTCCTTTCCTTTGAAATATGGCCTTGTATCGGTACTTGTTTAGATCAAGTGCAAGAGATGGTTTATCTTATTAAAACGGTTAGTTCGGTTACTTGTATTTACTTGATCATATTTTCTCATGGACGAAGAGCAGCGCGTGCCGGGCGTCGTGCATGATTAGAGAGATGGACTTCTGTCTTTATATCGGAAAATTTTGGTCGCTGCTCATCGTTGGAATCGACGGTCGGAGTTCCCATGGAATGCAAGCTTCGCATCCAGAGGATTAACTAGAGAATAACACAACTTAATCTTCTTGTTATGATCTTAACGTGAATACATGTACTCCTCGACTGGTTTGTTCTTACCATTTTGGGACATGTGGTTCCTAATTTAACGTAGTTCTGGAGTATTTTGAATGGAATTCTGCTACTGCTAATATATTTTGTAGTAATACCTATGTACTACTTGTTCAGATGGACCGATCGAGTGCAGAATATGGTCTATATTTCCTTTTGAATTATGTCCTTGCTAAATCTATTGAATTTCAATGTCTGCATTGCTGAATCTTTCATTTATTTTGGTCATTATTTATACTAATAAATCAGTCTCATTGAAATGCTACTGAATCTATCAAGTGCCGTTGATTATGAACTGTGAATCTGTCGACATTTTTATATCTTATTATGTATTGATGAATCTTTCAATTGCTATTGAATATATCAAATATTCTTTCGTTGATGTATTGGTACTTATTTAGACCAAAGACAGTAGATGGTCTTACTCTTCTTTTGAAACATGGCATTGTCACAATATAGATGGGGCTTGGGAATTTTGGGTTGCATATGTGGGTCACACATGCATTGATGTGAGTAGGAGGTATGTACATAAAAACAAACTTGATTGTCAGTTTTGCTTGGTCCAGTGATTGAGTGTGTTCGGAGAAAAGGGACTAGTCCCGCGCCAAGATTTTTACAGATGAAACAAGAATTGATTCTTTTGTACAGCTATTGAATTTCAGTGTCTGTATTAATAAATCGGTCATTTTGAAATGCTGTTGAATATGAACTAGGAAGTTATCGATATTTCACCAAGCGTGATGCAATTTAGTTTGCGGGTTCTAGCCTTTCTAGAAATTTCAGCAAATTGAGCAGGCTTCTGAAACTTTGCAAGGGGGTATCTTAAGTTCATATGAGGTTTGGCATCTTGGTATTTTGGTATGAAGTACGGAAAACATAAGTGGCTCAACTTACAACTACTTCATCTGATATAATACATACAAATCTAGACAAAGTTCGGGCCATTAATATGGACCGGGGGGAGTAGTATAAAAATGAAAGCAGTAAATAAATCATCTCACGGTTCTAACTGATGTGATGAGTGAACATTCATGGAAGTGTGCCAGTCTAGATTAGCTATAGTGAGAGCATGCGCAATGTTCACGAAATGGGATGTCTAAGAGCAACTTTTTCCCTCCAAGTTGAGTCTAACACGGTGGAGAGGGTGGTGCTAGCTAAGAAGTTCTTAGTCCTATGTCGTACAATACAAAAGTGTGTAAGGAAAAAGCAACTAATGGGCCCACTTGGTAGTGTATAACCAAAGCTACAAAAGTAATATATAAAAGTTAGCATCTTCTGTTTAGTAGGCCCCACGAGTCTTCTTAGACACCGTCTAAATGATGGAGCTCGTTTCCTTGTTTAGACTCTAGTCAGTGTCCTCGATAGCCAAAGGAGCATAGTGTAAAAAACTCGTTCAAATAGCTATCCCCAACTCCGCCATGCCACATTTGGATCTTCTCGAGCACGCATTTCACACAATTTTCTCGCCATCTCACCCGCAGCATCGCTTCTTCCAGACTGCCACCCCTCTCCTCCAAAAACGCCCAACAGTCATACATAGATCCACCCTTGCCCCCAATCCATCCGGACGTGATGAGATTCAAGGCACAACCGGCTAAAGGACATCTAGAGAAAGGTCGACGATGATGTCTTCAACGAAATAGCTATGTGTATGGACACTACCAGCATCGTTCGGCTAGCCGCATGCTCCAAGAAGATGTACCACTAAGTCACTAGTGGAAAAGGTAGTAGATGCATACTAACCCCTAAGAGTAGGGGATCATTGTAGTACCTCTAAATGTGGAATTAGGATATTCATCCATGGGAGCAAGAAGGAAAAGCTATCTATTCCTGATGAGGGTTTAACTCGTCAATGCCCATTGTTATGGACTTGGGTTTTGGAGAAGGAGGGAGCGCTAGAGACATCTATCGGCTAGCAAACAAGCACATAGGGGACAAAGGATTTACCCAGATTCAGGCCTCGTAGAGGTCCCTACTCCTGCTTGTCTGCTCGTGGAATTATTGAAGGAGTCGAAAGTTACAATGGTGCGCAGATGCAATCTGGCGAGGGTTATGGAAACTAGGGTTGCGTGTGTCCTCCTCGCCGCCCCCTCCTAGTCTTTATATAGGCTAGGTCTCGGGTAGCAGGTCGAGTCGGTTACAAGTTAGGGTTTTCCCCTTTAAACTTTCTATCTTTAGCTTCTTCTTATCCTTCAAGCAATCGAGAGTCCGTAGGTTACTCGAGTCCCTCCATCCGGGCCTTGGCGACACCGTGGGCCTGTATGTATTTGGACCGTATATACCAAGCTCGAGTACCTGTAGGGTATACCCATGTCAGTAGCCCCAGTGTCGGTGGAATCACAGATTCATGGGGACTTTTGAAGCCTTCGAGTGCCTAAATGAGTATATTTCGATTGCTTTTATTTGTGTCATAGGGATTGTTGATATACGTGCCTGATATAACCGAAGTATCGGTATCAGTTAACCACCTTAGGGTGAAACAACGCAATCTACTCAAATTCGAGTCTCCGGACTCGAATCCGGAGAAGTGCTGGTGTAATTCGACTCATGCCGCGGAGGTCTTACAAGAGTCGAATTCCAGTTATATGGGTGTGAGCACTTGACGCGTCCGTCAAGGCATGTTCATCGTGCCTGTAGGTACGGATATGTTTCTGGTAGTGCGTAGTTAAATGCGTTGCCAGGCCTTATTCAGGTCTTACCTTCACGCCATAGGCGCGGCATCCGAATTTTATCATCGCGGAGACGATTCGGGTAACCCAGGAGATGCAGTCTCTTTGTAGGGGAAGAATTATGAGGCGGTGTCGCCATGAATTTCGAGTGTGGATGTTATCAACACACAGTTTTTTGTACAAATAATCATAGGGTGCACGACCAGCGCTCCCTATGGGAGTAGCCCCCGAGTGCCTGGTTGAGTCGAAGACTCAGGCAGGGACTAAAGAACTTTTTGCGACTGCTGTCGACTTTCGCTTGCTTGTTTCAGTCGATGACTCGGGCAGGTACTAAAACACTTTTGCGACTGCTGTCGTCTTTTGCACCTTGTTTTGGTCGATGACTCGGAGTGCTAAAATACTTTACAGCTATCGCTGTCGTCTTTTTGCCTTGTTTCCGGCGCTCCCTATGGGAGTAACCCATGTCCATAATCGAACTGTGTTTCGAGTGGTTGGGTTTGCTTTTGTGATTGCTTATGTTTCTGCAACAAGAAAAAGAAAAGTCGTAGGGTGCGAGGCTAGCGCTCCCTATGGGAGTAGCCCCCGAGTGCTTGGTGGAGTCGAAGACTCCAGTAAGGACTAAAATAGTCGAAGTTTTCCACTGCATAGCATTGGTGACGTCAGTGCTGACGCTTGTATGACCTTAGTTGCCCGCGTGAGCGGTTTTGATGGGACGTGACGAGCGGTGGATCCCACTTTCTGACTTTGATTTGACTAGGCGTGCGTAATCTTATTTTTAACTGTGCCTCCTCGATTTCCACGCGTAATGGTAGAAGTGGGGGACGGTTCGCGCTTCCTCTTCTCCACGTGTCCTACGCGATGCGTGCCACGCGTCCAATAGGGTTTTTGTCAGCCGTTGGATTGCATCTCCCAGGGGTTAAGTAGCGATGCTGCGGCGGTAATTTCCCATCTGTGCTCTTTCTTCCTTGCTGCCATCGCCATTGCCGTTTGCTTTTCTGCTTTCCTCTGTGCCCATCTTCCCCACGACGCTGGACCAGCTCCGTTCGTTCCCAAGCTATTTCCTTTGCTCTCATCGCCGCCGCGCAATGGGGAAGAAGAAGGGAGGCACTGCCGCTGATTCATGCCACCCTACTGCAGAAGAAGAAGAGTGGCTCATTCTGCTGCGGTCACCAGTGCCGCCGCCGTCGGGAAGAAGAAGGTCGCAGGCACCCGCGTGACCAATGACGCATGGCGCCCCTCTATTATCAAGGCGTCGGATCTCCGTCTTCTTCGTTGTAGCATCCCATCTGTCTAACATATGTAATGCTACATGGTCTAGTAATATAATGCTACTTCCCACATATAATTGTTACATCATAAGGATGTCATGCTCATGTCATCATGCCACCTTGCATTTGAGCATCATATAAAACTCTTTTTCTTTAGTTCTTCTCTCATACGCATTATTAATTGCATTTGCCTCTTGATATTGTATTTGGTTATTGATATATTGTTTAATGCCCAAGTTGAGTTGGGGGCATATCTTTTATTCAACGCCACCACCTTTCTTTGTCACCACCTTATTATTCCACCATCCTAATTACCATGGGCTTTTATTTTATTTTGGCATTTACTCTAGCTCATGTGGGGTGGGATGGATCTAATTCCAATTCCTTTTGCTTGGACTTTATTCCACATTTTGGGAATGCATAATAATAATGCCATGTTATTATTATTGTTTTCACAAGCATAAACATGGCCATTAATTATTGTGCATGGGCCATGCAACCATCACCACCATGTGTTTCTCTTTTGGTTATTATTTGTTTTTTTTAAAGTGGACCATCTTCTTGAGCTCTCTTTTTCTCTAAACCCCTTTCCACCTTGATCTTGTATCTTTGCCATGTGCATCAATCCTTCTTCCTCTTTTTCTCTCACATGTGCATGCATCCATGTATGGACATGTGGGACCTTTCCCTCACCTCCCTTCTCTCACCATGTCGAGGCTGGCCTTCTCCCTCTCCCTGCCAGCAGGTCCCACCAGCCCCTCTCCCTCCAACCATGCCGAAGCTAGCCCCAACCCTAGCCATCTACCCTCCTAACCGAGCTCCACCCGACCCTCTTCTTCTCTTTCTCTACCTCTCTCTCTCTATCAGAGGCCCCCACCAGCCGAGCCTGTCCCTCCCTCTCTGCTAGCCCACCTGCCATGCCCCTGCCTGGCCAAGCCGAGCCCCAGCTCGTGCACGCGAGGAGGAGGAAAAGGTGTCCGGGGACACCTTTATCTCTACCCCACTCCCGCACATCACCCCCATCCCTATTCCCTATCTACTCCCTCGCCTCACGTGCCCTGGCATCGCCAGATCCACCCCAGGTCCCTGCCTCTCCCCTCCTTCCTCTCCACCGACGCATCTTCCCTCTCACCGTCCTTTGCCCGATCGCTCCCTCGTTCCAGCGGTCGTGGTTGACGTGGAGGTGGTCGAGGAGTCCAAGGAGGTTCCCCTGCTTCACCCGTGCAGCGCTTGAAGGAGGAGAAGGCCACCATTGCCCTTGATGCGTCGGCCTGACGAAACCCTAGGTCGCCGGCCGCCAGCCTCGTCGTCGCCCTGCTGCGCCCCAAGCCGATCCGCCGCTGCCAACCTCTCCGCGGTGAGTCCCTCTACCGCCCAGACAACCTCCGCCCCGCCGTAAAACCCTAGCCGTGGTAGACGTTTCGCCGAGCACTCCCAGTACGCCATGGTCGCGTCACTGCGTCGCGCCGCATCAGCAACGACATATCTAGCGCGCCGCTTCTACATCACCATCCTCGCTCAGCCTCTGTTACGCCGCCGTAGCGAGCCCCAAGTCCCTAGATCGAATCCCCACCGCGCCAGCGCCCATTGCCGCTGCGTGCGTCTTCGTCGAAACGCGTAGAAGAAAGAATAGTAGCAGTAGCGGTGCAATTTCCCTCCCAGCCTTTTGGTTTCCTAAACCCGCGGTCCAACCGAGCCCCACCAGCCAGCCTCTGTGAGCTTTTTGCAAAAAGCACCCCGGCTTTCGCAGTCTCAACCCGCGCTCCAGCTCACCCTCCCACCTGTCAGTCTCTGCGAGTTCCGCCACTGGCACATGGGCCATAGCCCGCTGGCCCACCTGTCAGTCTCTGCGAGTTCCGCCACTGACACATGGGCCATAGCCCGCTGGCCCACCTGTCATTCGCGATGGCTATCTAGACCCAGAGTGAGAAAAGCCGCGGCTGTGCAACGTTGACCACTGGGCCCAGTTTGCGCCGGCCCCATCCGTCAGTGGCTTGGGCTGGAATATTCCGGGTGTAAAAAGTCCTGGCGTTTACTGTTAAAATAAAAATGATTTCAGTAAATGTTCAAATTCAAATTCAAATCTGTTTTTAAATAACTTTAATATTATAAATCCAGATAATACAAATGATATATGTTTTGGAATCAGAAAAATGTGAGGAATTCAAATATGCTATTCAAAATAATGTTTGAGCACTTTTATTTTTCGAGCTAATTAAAATTACAATAAAATGCCCTTTTCTTAATTATTTAATAACTTTAGTTTTATAACTCCAAATTTAACAAATAATATGTCTAAATCGATCAGCGCGACGAGCCCGTTCTATCTATGCATTCCATGTTCTGAATTGCAGCATGCATCATATAAATATAAAGTATACAGCAACTTATATGAGAGAAAACCCGGCTAAAAACTTAATAAAATGCTTTAATCTTGTACCCCACACCTCACCCATGCCATGCTACTTTATTGCCATGCAATTGTGCATCAATTATCATGGCATGCTTGTTTGCTTGTCGCATTTCAATACATATGCTTGTGCACTTTATTTATGTTGGCCCTTGTTTGTTTGGTTCTTCTTCGAATAGACGCTGAGCAGGGGATATATCAGGAATCCCAGGAGCACTACCTAGATCCGACTCTCGCTTCAACTGAGCTACCAGGCAAGCACTACCACATGCTTGCATACATATAGTACCTATTGCCTCTATCTTATTCTTGCATCATTGAGTCGCGATTGCATTAAATTGAATCCCAAGTACTGCATAGCCTTTACTTTAAACCCCACTGAAGCTTGTTCCTCCATCCCATGAGCCATTACTACAAGAGTTGTTTGAGCCATGCGGGTCGTAGAACAACATGTGTAGGGTATGTGAGTGTCTGATGGATAACGAGGTACCTAAACAACTTAACCTGAGTAGTAATGGGATAACTAATGAAAGTGGCACCGGTGAGCAATATCTGCTATTTGGTTCTTCATGCTCACTTGTGTCCCGTAGGACCCCGAGTACTTGATTCCTATTCCTTGACTATTCGCACTATCCACATCGGGAGGCCTTATGGACCCCCCTGAGCTAGAGCTTGATTCAATCTTATTTCTTGGGGCCACAAAGTAGTTTGGGGCTTTATTACTATCCTGTACTTATGCCATGCTTTACTGCTTTATTTAAGATTGTGCGAGGAGCACCTGTACTGTTTAGGATTGCGGAGTGTTTTCGCGGTATCGACAAGCCCAGTCACACTTTCGGGTTCCCAGTCATTTACAACCATTGACGCAAACCTTGGGTCCGTCTCGAAGCCGGCCAACTTCGTTGCGGGTAGCTTAATGGGGTGGCCCCCTGAAACATTTCTGAATCCTGTGATCGCTTTGTCATGAATGCCTCGTTGGGTTTTGATTTGGTTTTTCCGAGGTTGATCGAGTGTGTGTTGCTATTTGTGCACCCCTGCAGGGTAAAACTTTCTGAAAGCCGTGTCCGCGGTTATGGACGACTTGGAGCACAGTTTCTCGATCATAGGCAAGTATAACTAAAGTACCGTTTTTAAATTTACTAAGTACCTGACTAGTAAATAGTGCCACACTCATGGAATGGTCAATAAAACTACCAACGGATGGGGGTTGTTCGTCCGCTTTCTCGTTGGTAAGCGAGAAGGAGGATGGATCTGTTAATTATACTGTTATAACTGTTGTTCTTAATTAACGGACATCCGTCTATCTTTGGTTAGGCGGATGGTTAGCGAGTATCTATAGACTTGTTAGTTATTATCTTTTGCTGCAATTGCGTCACCCCAGGTTATGTCCCCTTTAGAGGCATAAAGACTTGCTGAGTACCCCTAGGGTCTCACACGATAAATTGTTTGATTCAGATGAACAGGTATATTCGCAAGATGGATACTAGGTGGAGGAGACGGACGATGTTGGCAACGATCACTCAGTGTAGAGATTCCGGGAACGGGGATCCATGAGATCTATGGGCGGGATGTGTTTATTTATGTGGCATCTTATGCCGATTTGCTTCTTATCCGTACTCGGATCTTGTTTTCCGCTTCCGCCTGATACTCTGATGTTTGATGTATGAGGAACTATCCTAAATTATTATCTCTATCTAGGATATTTGGATCTTGCCGTATAGCGTTGCAATATTTCTATTTCTTTTAGATGGAATGGCTCTAAGGACTGTTGTATGTGGCTTGCATACATACTCATTTGTGTATGTAGTTGATCCCTTCGCCTGCCGATTACGCCGCTCGTTCTTGTCTCGATGTTCTGAAAATGGTTAGGACGACCGAAAGGTCTACCTGTGAGTGGCCCTTGGCCCCACCGTACTATTTTAACCATTTTCGCTCATCCAGGCATGTGACTAAGAGCGTAATTCACCGAGGTAGTTACAATTGGTATCAGAGCCATCCCGCCCTTCAGGGTCTCAGCCAAATGGTTGTTGTCAGTCTAGCAAATATTTTTGGTAGCTATGTATACTAGGGAAAAACAAAACGTGAGAGTAGGAATGCTTCCACTTTTCTTCTTACCCACCCACCCACCCTTTTTCTGGTAAGGAAGTGTAACATTTTCAATCCTCTTCTAAAATTCAAACTAGGATTCACGTGTTCTGGGTTCCGTAGTACCATAGGTTGTGTGTGTGTGTGTGTGTGTGTGAATTCCTTGTCTATCTGTTGCATCCAAATGTTATCACTATCTGCCTTTTGGTTATCAACTGTTGGTACATTCCATACCGACAGGCTTTTGCAAACCGACGCGATCTATCTGATTCGTTGTATACCGACGCGATCTGTCTTACTCTTTGTTATCCGACGTTATCTTATTTGGGGTGTTCGTTTCCGTAGTTACTAATCTTTAGGTTCATCTTAAAAAGAAGGTGTTGGGATATGTGTTTTACTTATTCATGTGCGAAGTAATGATTTGAGTGCGGGATGGAGTCGCGACCATACCACTACTTTTATCATTCGCTCTTGTATATTGAATTGGTAGAGTTACTAATATTGATTCGTTAAGTAGTTTTGCGCATATAGTGGTATTTTAATGCCGAAATTTGCGGATTTTTTTTCTTTGTTAGCTTGTGTACCACACTCCTTGTTCAGTCGTGTGCGATATACTTAATATCTTCTAGGTGCTTTGAACTTTGTTGATATTTTAATATCACCTTAGTAATTTGTATCCTTTAATCTTGGTTAATTCCATCTTGGTACTATTTTGTATTATTATTCTTCTCCATTATGGTACTAACTTGTGTTTTATATCAATCACAGGATGGCACCACCACGCCGTTATGAGGAGGACATACCACCTGAAATGGGGGCTGTGTTGACAAGTATTGCTAATGCCTTGGGTACAATACAGCAGAACCAACATCGTTTTGAAGAAAGTGTCAGGAGGAATGAGTTTGTTCCGCTACCTCCACCTCCCAAGCGAGAAGACATCAAAAGCTTCCTGAAGTTCAACCCGCGCCACTTTGAGGTGTCTGATCAGCCACTTGATGCGGATGATTGGTTGCGTGAGATGTCAAGGTTACTGGTGACTGCTGATGTTCCTGAGCAAGAATGGGTAAAATGTGCCACTCACCTTCTGAAGGGAGATGCAACTCTATGGTGGGAGAATTACCTCAAGGCAAACTACACTGGTTTTCAGCCTACTTGGGAACAGTTCACTGGAGCTTTCAAAGAGCAATATCTATCAGAAATTGTCATGGAGAGGATGAAGGAAGTGTTTCTCAACCTCAAGCAGGGCAATGACAATGTCAACATCAGAAACTTCATGAACCTTTCTCGGTATGGTGGCAATGAGATCTCTGATGACAAGAAGAAGCAAAAGAGGTTCAGACAAAGGCTCAATGCATCGATTGAATATGCAATCACACATGCAAGGCAAGGCGTCTTTCTGAACTCCAACATACAGCTCTGCGGGAAGAAGCAAGTAGGCAAGTGTTTGAGGAGTCAAAGAAACACGCAATGCAGCAAGCTCTTGATTATGTCAACTCCTTCTAAGCGCCGTGTCAGGTTCCTAACACCCCACCGTCGCTCCGGATCCACCAAGACCTTCAAGCTACAGGCCAAGGCCAAACTCCTCCTTTGTTGCTCCCGGGGCTACAACCACAACTACTACAGGCGCTGGCGGAGTCCCTGGCTATGTTGCTCCACGTCCACCTGGTGCCTGTTACACTTGTGGAAACACTGGGCATCAACACTGGAACTGTCCAATGAACAACAAAGCTCTTCCTCCACCACCTCCAAGACCTGCGGCAAGCTCTCCTATGGTTCGTGCACCACCACCTCGGGCTCTCAACATCAACACCAAGCCCGGGTCTACTGTTGCTCGTGCCAACACCGCTCAGTGAGCATGCACTGGAGTTGTGATGGGTATGCTTTCTGTTAACTCAGTCCCTGCACGAGTTTTGTTTGATTCTGGTGCATCGCATTCTTTTGTTTCTCACAAATTTGCAAATGAGAATGAGTTAGCTATGGATCCTCTCCCTAAGCGGTTAATGGTCCTTTCTCTTGGAGCAACAATGGCAGCTTCAAAAATCATCCATGGCAATCAAATTGAGATTGGTGGTTCTTCGTTCCCGGCTTCCTTGATTATTCTGGGCAACTCTGACATTGATGTTATCTTGGGCATGGATTGGTTAACAACAAATGCAGCTGTGATTGATTGTGCTGAACGCTCGGTTTCTCTGAAAATTCCTGAAGGCCATATAGTCTATTCTCCAAGTCTGACTCCTGCTATTCAGCTTTTCTCTTTGGCGGCTCTGAATGATGATGCTATGGAAGCTATTCAGAGTGTTCCGGTGGTCTGTGAGTTCCCAGATGTTTTTCCTGAAGATTTGCCAGGTATGCCTCCGGATCGAGAGGTTGAGTTTGTGATTGAGCTTGAACCTGGTACCGCTCCTATCTCCAAGCGGCCTTATAAAATGGGTCCTGCTGAGTTGGCTGAACTGAAACATCATCTTGAT
This sequence comes from Avena insularis, assembly GCA_023614405.1. Lineage (NCBI taxonomy): Eukaryota > Viridiplantae > Streptophyta > Magnoliopsida > Poales > Poaceae > Avena > Avena insularis. Next base: position 41,273,216 of record CM042692.1, on the reverse strand, counting down.
GAACAAGAGGAGTTGGGTTTCATTCAGCACAGTACTTCTTCTTGGGGTAGCCCAACCATCTTTGTGAAGAAGCGAGACAAAACTAATAGACTTTGTGTTGACTATCGGGCTCTCAATGCTAAAACCATCAAGAATAAATATCCCCTTTCGCGGATTAATGATCTCTTCGACCAGCTAGCTGGAGCTGTGGTTTTCTCTAAGCTTGACTTGAGAAGTGGATATTATCAAATCAAGATTCACAAGGAAGATGTTCCTAAAACAGCTTTCACCACCCGCTATGGCCTGTATGAGTACACGGTCATGTCTTTCGGTCTCACCTGCCTTTTGCCACCTTCTCGAGGCTTATGAACTCAGTTTTCATGGAGTATCTTGATAAGTTCGTTGTGGTCTATCTGGATGACATCCTAGTCTATTCTAAGTCAAAGGAAGAACATGAAGAACACCTTCGGTGTGTCCTAAACAAGCTTCGTGAGAACCGCCTGTATGCAAAGTTCTCCAAATGTGAGTTCTGGCTGCCTCAAGTCACCTATATTGGTCACGTCATCTCTGCCAAGGGCATTGCCATCAACCCAGAAACTATAAAGACAATTGTTGACCGGCTTCCTCCTGTAAATGTCAAAGAAGTCCGGAGTTTCCTTGGTTTGGCTAGTTATTGTCGTCGCTTCGTTCAAAACTTCTCGAAGATTGCGAAGCCTCTTACCGATCTCCTCAAGAAAGGCAAGAAATACCTTTGGACTCCTGCATGTCAAGCAAGCTTTCAAACACTCAAAGAAACGCTCACTTCCACACCAGTCTTGATTCCTCCAGATACATCAAAGCCTTTCCAGATATTTTGTGACGCCTCATTGCAAGGATTGGGTGCGGTACTTATGCAAGAAAAACAAGTTGTTGCTTATGCCTCTCGACAGTTGAAGACGCATGAGATCAACTATCCTACACATGACCTCGAACTCGCAGTAGTTGTCTTTGCTTTGAAAGTATGGAGGCATTACTTGCTTGGCAACCGTTGTGAAATCTTTTCTGATCACAAGAGTCTGAAGTATATCTTCACACAGCCTGATCTCAACCTTCGTCAGAGGAGGTGGATTGAAGCAATCAATGATTTCGATTTGACCATCAACTACACTCCGAGCAAAGCTAATGTCATGGCCGATGCTCTCAGCCGCAAAGCTTATGTCAGCAACCTCATGGTGGAAGAACAACAACCTCTCTTGTGCGAGGAATTCCGTCAGCTCAACCTTGAAATTATGGAACAAGGGTATCTTCTGAACCTTCTAGCAACCCCTCTCTTGGAAGAAAAGGTTCGCTCCATTCAACTTGGGGATCCTTACACTAAAAAGATCATCTGCAACATTCAGCTTCCGAAGTATGAGTCCTTCCACGTCGATGACCAAGGCACTCTTTTCTTTGAACACCGGATGTTTGTTCCGAACTACCCGGGTTTAAGAGAGCAAGTTCTCAAGGAGGCGCATGATTACATTCTTTCTATCCACCACAGCAGCACTAAGATGTACATGGACTTGAAAACACAGTATTGGTGGCCTGGGTTGAAACGATATTGTGCCAAGTATGTCTCGGAGTGTGATGTCTGCCGTAGAGTTAAAGCTGTCCATCAGAAACCTTCCAGTCTTCTACGGCCATTGAAACCTCCGGAATGGAAATGGGAGAAAGTAGAGATGGACTTCATCACTGGTTTTCCTAGGTCGCAGAAGGGCAACAATGCAATCTTTGTTGTCATTGACAGGCTTTCTAAAGTGGCTCACTTCTTTCCCGTCAAGGAAACAATTTCTGCAATTCAGTTGGCTGAGCTCTATATCAGTAATTGTCTCTGTATGGAGTTCCTCTTGAGATCAGTTCAGACCGTGGAAGCATCTTCACTTCCAAGTTCTGGGGAAGTTTCCAAAATGCTTTGGAAACAAAATTGAACTTCAACACAGCTTACCACCCTCAGTCGCAAGGACAAGTTGAAAGGATCAATCAGATTCTGGAAGATATGCTCCGTGCTTGCGTCATCTCTTTCGGCATGAAGTGGGAAGAATGTCTTCCTTATGCTGAATTCTCTTACAACAACAGCTTCCAGAAAAGTCTAAAGATGGCACCATTTGAGGCTCGCTATGGTTGCAAATGCAGAACTCCGATTGGTTGGTCGGGCGCAGGTGAAAGAACATTGTTTGGCCCCGACATTGTAACTCAAGCGGAGGAGAAGGTTCACATCATTCTTGAAAACCTGAAGATTGCTCAAAGTCGCCAGAAGAGCAATTATGACAGAAAGCACACGGACATGGAGTATGTCCCTGGTGATCTCGTTTACCTTCGTGTCACTCCCATGAGAGGCACGCACCGCTTTGGTATCAAAGGAAAGCTGGCTCCTAGATACATTGGTCCTTTCAAAATTCGTGGAAGAAGAGGAGAAGTTGCTTATGCTCTTGAGCTCCCTGAAAAACTCAAGGTCCATGATGTTTTCCACATCTCTCAACTCAAGAAGTGCTTCAAGGACCCCGACAGGACCATGGACCATGAGCTTATCAATCTCCAAGAAGACCTGTCTTATCAAGAACACCCCATAAAAATTCTAGAAGTCACAGAAAGAAGGACTCGCAACAAGTCCATCAAGTTCTGAAAGGTGCAGTGGTCGCACCATTCCGTTGATGAAGCCACTTGGGAACGCGAGGATGAGCTCCGTGCCAAGTATCCTACCCTCTTTGAGTCTTCTTCTTCTTCCTAGAATCTCGGGGCGAGATTCCTGTTTAGTGGGGGAGAGTTGTAGCATCCCATCTGTCTAACATATGTAATGCTACATGGTCTAGTAATATAATGCTACTTCCCACATATAATTGTTGCATCATAAGGATATCATGCTCATGTCGATATAATGCCCCAAGCCGATCCGCCGCCGCCAACCTCTCCACGGTGAGTCCTCCCACGCCTGCACAACCTCCGTAAAACCCTCAGAAACCCTAGCATGATGAGCTTTCGCCGAGCACTCCCGATGACGCCGTGGTCGATACACACGTCGCCGCGTCACGCGGCCCGACCTATCTAGCGCCCGCCGCTTCCTGTCACCATCCTCGCTCGGCCGACTGTTATTGCCGGCCGAGCGACCCAGTGTCCCAGATCGAATCCCCATCACGGCGCCATTGCCGCGTGGCGTGCTGTCAGTTTCATCGAAACGCAGAGAAGAAGAACGATGGCAGACGGTTTGCAATTTCTGACCTTTTAGTTTCCTAAACCCACGGTCCAACCGAGCCCCACCAGCCAGCCTCTGTGAGCTTTTTGCAAAAAGCACCCTGTCTTTCGTAGTCTCAACCCGCGCTCCAGCTCACCCCCCCACATGTCAGTCTCTGCGAGTTCCGCCACTGGCACATGGGCCATAGCCCGCTGGCCCACCTGTCATTCGCGATGGCTATCTAGACCTAGAGTGAGAAAAGCCGCGGCTATGCAATGTTGACCACTGGGCCCAGTTTGCGCTGGCCCCATCCGTCAGTGGCTTGGGCTGGAATATTCCGGGTGTAAAAAGTCCTGGCGTTTACTGTTAAAATAAAAATGATTTCAGTAAATGTTCAAATTCAAATTCAAATCTGTTTTTAAATAACTTTAATATTATAAATCCAGATAATACAAATGATATATGTTTTGGAATCAGAAAAATGTGAGGAATTCAAATATGCTATTCAAAGTAATGTTTGAGCACTTTAATTTTCGAGCTAATTAAAATTACAATAAAATGCCCTTTTCTTAATTATTTAATAACTTTAGTTTTATAACTCCAAATTTAACAAATAATATGTCTAAATCGATCAGCGCGACGAGCCCGTTCTATCTATGCATTCCATGTTCTGAATTGCAGCATGCATCATATAAATATAAAGTATACAGCAACTTATATGAGAGCAAACCGGGCTAAAAACTTAATAAAATGCTTTAATCTTGTACCCCACACCTCACCCATGCCATGCTACTTTATTGCCATGCAATTGTGCATCAATCATCATGGCATGCTTGTTTGCTCGTCGCATTTCAATACATATGCTTGTGCACTTTATTTATGTTGGCCCTTGTTTGTTTGGTTCTTCTTCGAATAGACGCTGAGCATGGGATATATCAGGAATCCCAGGAGCACTATCCAGATCCGACTCTCGCTTCAACTGAGCTGCCAGGCAAACACTACCACATTCTTGCATACATATAGTACCTATTGCCTCTATCTTATTCTTGCATCATTGAGTCGCGATTGCATTAAATTGAATCCCAAGTACTGCATAGCCTTTACTTTAAACCCCACTGAAGCTTGTTCCTCCATCCCATGAGCCATTACTACAAGAGTTGTTTGAGCCATGCGGGTCGTAGAACAGCATGTGTAGGGTATGTGAGTGTCTGATGGATAACGAGGTACCTAAACAACTTAACCTGAGTAGTAATGGGATAACTAATGAAAGTGGCACCGGTGAGAAATATCTGCTATTTGGTTCTTCATGCTCACTTGTGTCCCGTAGGACCCCGAGTACTTGATTCCTGTTCCTTGACTATTCGCACTATCCACATCCGGGAGGCCTTATGGACCCCCTGAGCCAGAGCTTGATTCAATCTTATTTCTTGGGGCCACAAAGTAGTTTGGGGCTTTATTACTATCATGTACTTATGCCATGCTTTACTGCTTTATTTAAGATTGTGCGAGGAGCACCTGTACTGTTTAGGATTGCGGAGTGTTTTCGCGGTATCGACAAGCCCAGTCACACTTTCGGGTTCCCAGTCGTTTACAACCATTGATGCAAACCTTGGGTCCGTCTCGGAGCCGGCCAACTTCGTTGCGGGTAGCTTAATGGGGTGGCCCCCTGAAACATTTCTGAATCCTGTGATCGCTTTGTTGTGAATTCCTCGTTGGGTTTTGATTTGGTTTTTCCGAGGTTGATCGAGTGTGTGTTGCTATTTGTGCACCCCTGCAGGGTAAAACTTTCTGAAAGCCGTGTCCACGGCTATGGACGACTTGGAGCACAGTTTCTCGATCATAGACAAGTATAACTAAAGTACCATTTTTAAATTGACTAAGTACCTGACTAGTAAATAGTGCCACACTCATGGAATGGTCAATAAAACTACCAACGGATGGGGGTTGTTCGTCCGCTTTCTCGTTGGTGTTTAGAAGGAGGATGGATACGCTAATTATACTGTTATAACTGTTGTTCTTAATTAACGGACATCCGTCTATCTTTGGTTAGGCGGATGGTTAGCGAGTATCTATAGACTTGTTAGTTATTATCTTTTGCTGCAATTGCGTCACCCCAGGTTATGTCCCCTTTAGAGGCATAAAGACTTGCTGAGTACCCCTAGGGTCTCACACGATAAATTGTTTGATTCAGATGAATAGGTGTATTCTCAAGATGGATACTGGGTGGAGGAGACGGACGATGTTGGCAACGATCACTCGGTGTAGAGATTCCGGGAACGGGGATCCGTGAGATCTGTGGGCGGGATGTGTTTATTTATGTGGCATCTTATGCCGATTTGCTTCTTATCCGTACTCGGATCTTGTTTTCCGCTTCCGCCTGATACTCTGATGTTTGATGTATGAGGAACTATCCTAAATTATTATCTCTATCTAGGATATTTGGATCTTGCCGTATGGCATTGCAATATTACTATTTCTTTTAGATGGAATGGCTCTGAGGACTGTTGTATGTGGCTTGCATACATACTCATTTGTGTATGTAGTTAATCCCTTCGCCTGCCGATTACGCCGCTCGTTCTTGTCCCGATGTTCTGAAAATGGTTAGGGCGGCCGAAAGGTCTACCTGTGAGTGGCCCTTGGCCCCACCGTACTATTTCAACCATTTTCGCTCATCCAGGCATGTGACTAAGAGCGTAATTCACCGAGGTAGTTACATTCGCCAAGACGGAGTAATTTCTGCAGCAGTCGCCGATTCGCGCGTCCCCAGCAGTGAGACCATTCCTGTGCCTCCCGCTGGTTATCGAGTGATGTTTCTTGCATTCATCATTCGTGGTCTTTCCTTGCCTCTTCACCCCTTTCTTCGGGGTCTTCTGTGTTTCTATGGGCTCCAGCTCCATCAGCTGTCCCCAAATTCTCTCCTCCATATTACTTGTTTCATCACTCTCTGCGAGTGCTGGCTCGGAATCGAGCCGCACTTTGGTCTTTTCAAACGCATCTTTAAATTGAAGCGTCAGTCCGCATCTGGCTCTTTAGTTTATGACGTAGGTGGTTGCGGAATCCACATTGACCCATCCACCACCTACTTCGATATCAAGCTCACCAAGTCCGTCCAGGGATGGAGGGACAAATGGTTCTATGTGCGCGACCAGAAGGCCAAGGACGAGCACTTTGGACTCGCGCCCTTCGATCCCGCGACTCCCTGCAAGAAGATGCGTTCTTGGAAGAACGTGATCATGCCTTCCGAACTCGCGGAAACAGACGTGTTATATCAGCGCGTCTGCGACCTCGAGAGTCGCATAGGCGCAGAAGAGGGAGGCTGCACCCTTGTCAGGACTTGGCTGCATCGTCGCGTCCAGCCTCTCCAGGCCCGGGTCCATCCCATGTTCCAATGGGGTGGCATCGATGATCCCACTCGCGTGTCTGGCTGATGGCATGTCCGCGAGTGAGGTAGATAAGAGGGTGCGATCGGTCATGAAGTACACCCTCAAAGATGTGCTCAACGAGCCAGTCGTTCCTCCCTTCGATGCTCAATCCTCCTCCCGAGAATGCTTGCGCTACGTAGTAGCTTATTTTCTCGATTGCGTTTCCTATTGTGTTTGCTGATCTTTACTTTTGGTATGCAGGAGTGGGCGGTGTTGCCTTGCATGCCTCCCCTCCCTGAGGGGATTATTCCTCGTGAAGCGTTGGAAGAGGACGAGTCTGAGTCGACTGTCCCTTCTGATGTGGAAGAGGAAGCCCCCGAGTCCGAATACTGCATGGCGTGATAGCATGGGATTACGACGTGTCGACTCCTTCCACTCTTGGAGGCGCGGCTGTTGACACGGAGTCGCCAATTCCCGCCGTTCCTGTGAGGACTGTGGCACCGTCTTCTCGCAAGAAGATGCAATTGCCCAAGGAGTCTTCGTCGGAGTCGACGGAGGCCACATTTGATCTTGACAGATTTGACTGGTAAGTTTGCTAGTGCATTCATTCTTTTCTTGTTTTCTTCTTGTTGGCTTTGCCCTGGAGTTTGCCCTTTCTGAGTGCGGATTTTGCCTTGCAGTCAAGAGGCATCGTCATCGTCTGGCGACGTCGAATTTTTGAAGGAATCAGGAGTCGCGACCTCTAAGGCCAAGATAGAGATCGAGCGCGCTCCTTCTCCTCCGGCGGCGGCCCACTCCGGGCACAATTCTTCGAGCTCTCCTCACGTAGGGGAGCATCGAGTAGTTGCTCGGATGACGGTTCAGCAATCTTCTTCGGAGTCGCTGGGGACCATGTAAGTATATCTTTCTTTCTTATATAATTTGGCAGTCAACGCCCTTTGTTGCCCTCTGCTGACTCCTTGTTTTGTGCGACAGCTCCTTGTAAAGGAAGCCGCGCAGGTGGCGGAGCAAGTGATGGCGATGGGTCGCCAGCATGCGATGCTGGAGACGCGCCACCGCGTGGTTGAGAGTGAGTGTTCTATACTTATTCTTTTCGTCTTCTTTGTATTTTGGTATAATCGACTGACAGCCAAATTTTTGACTGCCATGTAGCTGAGCATAATGCTTTATTGCGTGATGTCGGCATGTTGGAGAAGACGCTGGCCGTAGCTGTGAAGGGGCGCGACGAGGCAATCGCGGCTCGTGATGAAGCCCAGAAGCGCGAAGAGGATCTGCGTGCCTCCTTTGCAGCCAGGGAGAAGTTGTTCGAAGAGCAGCTGTTCTCAGTTGCCAAGGCCCTCTCAGGTACTTTTACGGGTAGATATTTTATTGATGTTCTTCTCTTCCTCTGTAGTGCCGGTGGCATTAGAAGTTTGATCCATGTGTGTATTTTGGTGTAGATGCTGGCGGCTTGAGTTTTGATCCACAAGCCCTTGGTCGTGATGACACTCTGGCGGGCGCGGTATCTGCGGTCGAAGATCGCAACGCCGCTGTCCAAAATACGTTGTCCAAAGCCAAGGCCACCCTGAGTCGCCTCCGGGAGGAGCTGATGCCGAAGGCGGAGCTGGTCGACAATGTGGAAGAGCTGGTGGAGTCGCTTGCTGGGGGTGTGCCTGCCACGTACAAGAACTCCCTCCGCGCAGCTGGCGCGACCATGTCGCTTGCCATGGTGCAAGCCCACGGAGTCGAAGTGGATCCCTCGACGGTGTCGAAGACGATGCCTGTTGGCGCGGATGGTCAGCAGGTAGTATTCGCTCCCTTTGCGACTGCCTGTGCCAAATATGGCCATTCCTTGATAAACACTGTTGCCAAGTATTCGGAGGAGCTCCATCGCGCAAAGAAAGCGGCGAAAACTTCAGCCTCAGGGGCCGGCGGAAAGTCAGTGGCATCTGATACTGCCACGGACTTGATGAAGCCCCCGAGGTCATCGAAGTCGAAGAAGCCAGCTGCTCCGTAGTTAGTTTCTTTGTAATAGCTGATGAACTTGCTTTTTGATTAGAGAACATGCCTGTTGGCGAATGTGTTTGTAGATACTTTTATTGATCCTGAATGCCTCTGTTACTTTTGACTTTTGAGTTGGTCGCCTTATTTTGCCTCTGGCTTGATTTTTGGTAGGGTACATCAAGTGGTCCTGTGGGGGAACCCCGTACTCGTCATCTCTTGAGGATGCAATGGCACCACCATGCTCCAGGGTAGAGGAGCTATCCTTGCTTTCACGACTTCGTGATCGCGTGAAGCAACTGGAGCGTGAATTGCCCGTGATCCGCGGTAGCACGGACGTGTGGAAGTCAAAGGCTGAAAAAGCCGCCGCCCGTGAGCAATATCTGCTTGGTGAGGTGACGCAACTGGGCGACCAGTTTAAGTGTTAGTTTGCTCATCCTCGTATTTTCCTTTGTAGTTAATCGCAATGGTACGTTGTACTCATGCTGTTGATGCTGCTTCGTGTAGTTGTTAGCGCACGTCGTCCGCAGGAGGAGAGGGATAGGATTGCCATCCGCCTTCATGATCTCACCCAGGAGCAACTTCAGGAGAGTGGATACTTCTGGGTAGATCATGATCGTGCGACTGCGTTAGCGACCCTGCAGGATTGCGCCTCGCGAGTGCTGCTCTTTCTGAAGAAGTCGCAGTCGTGTTTGAAGAACATCTACCAGGCGATGTTCCCGCTGGATGATACTCCATCGAGCCTGCTGGCCCTTCTGACGAAATTTCAAGATATGTCCGCGGTTCGCGAGTGCGTGAGGCAGCAGCTGGTGGCTGGTGCCAAGGCTGCCCTCTCCGTGGTGCGTTTGCACAGGCCTAACGTGGATGTCTCCGCCATTGCATCTGGGCCGCCGGTGCCACCAGCAGGATCTTCCTGGAACATGGTGCCGCACTATCAGGCGATGGATCGTCCAGCCGAGGAGATCGTCGACTTCTTCGAGGAACAGACTAATGTTCTTCTGTTGCAAGGGTAGCCAAATATGTATCCTGCATATAAGTGTACTGGTGTTGTAAAGCTCATATATATTTGTAGATAATTTATTGTTGAATGTATACAAATAGCTTTATAAGCGTGTGGTGCGTTGCACTTATGCGAGTCCTTTTCGTTAGCCTAGCCATCTTTGTATCGTTCCCTTGTCAACCTGTCAGGTGCATTGCAGCTGGGTTGAGTTTGTGTTAAGGGGTTCGATTGATGTGCCAGCTACTCAGGATTTCGCGTTATTGTTCGAAGAACATATGTGTATAGGATGGCATAGCCCCCGAGTATGAAAAGTTGACAAAAGAAAGGAGAACACGGAGTTTTGGGGCACTTAGCTTTTATTTATTCGGAGATCAGTACGTAGTACAATGTGCGGCTAAGTAGCCTTGGCTGAATAGCCTTATTTGCGATGCAAAAGTAAAGAAGAAACAACTAAGGGTAGAAGCGTCGCAGTTGTGCGACGTTCCAAGGGTTGGAGTATGCGACTCCTGTCTCTAAATCTTGAAGGCGATAGGCGCCACCTGGGATTACTTCTATAATCACGTATGGTCCTTCCCAGGGGGACTCGAGCTTGAGATGCCCCTGCTGCTTCAGTCGCCGGACTAGGTCACCTTCGATGAAGGATCTTGGGCGAAGCCTTCTGCTATGGTAGTTGCGCAGGTTCTGCTGGTAGATCGTAGATCTTTCTGCGGCGATTTCTCTTGCTTCGTCAAGGAGGTCGACGGAGTCTTCGAGTGCGAGGGATGACTCCTTCTCGCTGTAGGCGACTATGCGTGGCGCTTTGTACCATACCTCGGCGGGTAGTACTGCCTCTGCTCCATGTACCATAAAGAATGGTGTGTAGCCGGTGGCGCTGTTTGGAGTTGTACACAGGCTCCAAAGTACGGATTGCAGTTCGTTTGGCCAGCAGCCCGCGGCTTGTTCGAGTGGCCGGAGGAGTCGCTTCTTGATGCCGCTACAGACGGGCCCGTTTGCCTTTTCCACCTGACCGTTGGTCTGCGGGTGTGTGACTGAGGCCTAGCTGATGTTGATCCCCAGGTTCTCGCAGAAATCTTGGAACTCCTTAGATGTAAAGTTCGTTCCGTTGTCGGTGATGATGCTGTGCGGCACGCCGAAGCGGTAGGCGATGGACTCGAAGAACTTGACTACACTGTGCCATGATTGCTTGGTCATTGGCATGGCCTCAATCCACTTGGTGAATTTGTCGACTGCGACCAAGAGGTAGACGTAGCCTCCTTGCGAGGACCATGGAAGTTTGCCAACCATGTCGAGTCCCCACTGGGCGAAGGGCCAGGCCAATGGGATAGGCCGGAGTTCTGCGCCTGGTGCGTGTGGCTTGTCTGCGAATCGCTGGCAAGCATTGCACTTTTGGACTATGTCTTTGGCGTCGCGCATGGCCGTGGGCCAGTAAAATCCAGCTCGTAGAGCTTTGGCAACGAGGGCGCGACTGCCGGCGTGGTGCCCGCAGGTCCCTTCATGGATGTCGAGGAGTACTGCTTTTCCATCGGCTAGGGAGACGCATCGCTGTAACACGCCTGTGATGCTGCGTTTATACAGTTCGCCCTTGATAACGGCGAATGCCTTGGAGCGTCGCGCGATGTGTCGTGCGTCTGTCGGGTCATCCGGTAGGCGCTTACTGAGGAGGTACGTAATGTACGGCTGCGTCCAGGAGTGTTCGATCATCATGACGCTCATTGGTCCCTCGAGTCCTGTGTAGAGCTCCAAGTCATTGATTGTCATTGGCTCATTGGGTGGCGTAGCCCCCGAGTCTGTTGCTGCGCTTGTTTTCTTCTCTGCGGCCTTCGGCTTGATGGAGCGTTCGCATATGCGCTCGAGAAATACCCCAGGTGGTATGGGTGCGCAGGTGGAGCCTATGTTGGCGAAAAGGCCCGCCTCCTCATTGCTTTCGCGACCTATGTGTCGTAACTCGCAACCATCGAAGTCTCCTTCAAGTGTGTCGTAGAGGTTGCGGTATGCGATCATGTTGTCGTTTAGTGCGTCGCACTCGTGCATTGTTTGGTTGACGACCAGCTTGGAGTCGCCATATATGATTAGCCTCTTTGCGCCGTAGGCTTTTGCCATCCTCATCCCGTGTAACAGGGCCTCGTATTCAGCCTCGTTGTTTGAGGCTGTGAACTGCATTCGCAGGTCGTATTTCAGCTTGTCCCCTTGAGGCGATGTCAGTATGACACCTGCTCCTGCTCCATCTTTCCTCTTGGACCCATCGAAGTGCACTGTCCAGAGGTAGGACATGTCTAGCTTGTTCGGGAGTTGGTTTTCCATCCAATGTATGAGGAAGTCAGGGAGAACTTGTGACTTGATTGCGCCGCGCTTTTCGTATGTGATGTCTCGTGGAGACAGTTCGATTCCCCAAAGCGCGACTCGCCCTGTGGCGTCAGGGTTATTGAGGATATGTCCCAATGGGGCGTTGTTGACTACCATGATTGGGTGTTCCTGGAAGTAGTGGTGTAGTCGCCGGGCGGTCATAAAGACGCCGTACGCCAGCTTCTGGTAGTGCGGGTACTGCTGTTTTGTTGGCGTGAGGACCTCGCTGAGGTAGTATACCAGGCGTTGTACGTCATGGACCTTGTTTTCCTCGGCCCGTTCGACGACGAGCACTGTGCTAACCACTTGGTTGGTGGCGGAGATGTATAGCAGCAGTGGTTCCCTTTCTCGTGGAGTTACCAATACTGGCGAGGTGGATATCAGGCGTTTGAGGTCTTCGAATGCTTCTTGCGCTTCATTGGTCCACTCGAATTTGTCAGCTTTGCGGAGGAGCTGATAGAAGGGCAGCGCCTTTTCTCCCATTCGACTGATAAATCGACTGAGGGCTGCGATTCGCCCGGCCAGTTGTTGAACGCCTCTTATGTTTTTTGGCTTCTCCATGGCCAGTATGGCCTTTAGCTTTTTCGGGTTTGCCTCGATCCCTCTCGCGGAGATGAGATACCCGAGCAGCTGCCCAAAGGGTACGCCGAAGGCGCATTTGTCTGGATTGAGATTTATCCGGTAGTGATCGAGATTGGCGAAGGTTTCGCGCAAGTCGTTGATTAGAGAGGCTTCTTCCTTGGTCTTGATTACTATGTCGTCGACATAGACTTGGATGTTGCGACCAAGTTGCTCCTTGAGGCAGGCCTGCATGCACCGCTGGTACGTGGCTCCTGCGTTTTTTAGCCCGAAGGGCATTGTGTTGTAGCAGAACACGCCGAAGGGCGTTGTAAACGCGGTCTTCTCCTGGTCTTCCTTCTTCATTCGAATTTGGTTATAGCCTGAGTAGGCATCGAGGAAGCAGAGGCGCTCGCATCCAGCAGTGGAGTCGATGATTTGATCGATCCGTGGTAGCGGGAAGAGATCTTTTGGGCAGTGCTTGTTTAGAGAGGTGAAGTCCACGCACATCCGCAGGATATCCGTGTCCTTTTTGGCACCAACACCGTATTGGCGAGCCAAGTGCTTTCCTTGATCTCGCGTATGAAATTGGCCTCGAGGAGTATTGATCTCCATTCCGACTGCCTATGCTCGTGGCTCAGACAGTCGCCTAATTGTTTGCTTGACTGGCCTTGCATCGGTGTTGACGTTGAGTGCGTGCTCGGCGAATTCCCTAGGAACTCCTGGCATGTCCGCAGGACACCGGTAAAATTTCCAAAGGCTCACGGAGGAATTCGATGAGCGCGAGTTCCTATGCGGGACTCAAGTTGTTGGCGATGAGGGCCGTTTTAGCGGGATCTGATGGATGGACCTGCACCTTCTTTGTTGCACAGATGAGTCGAAGGAGAGGTCAGGTGAGCTTGGCCTACTCAGGGGGGCAGACTGTTGTCTGTCGTTTCCTTCAATCGCGCAAGCTCCTCCTGCATGCCAAAGGACTGGGAGATTCTGTTGAATTCCCTGTCGCAACTGTCAGATCGCTCGAAACTCCCGTTGATCGTGATGACGCCGTTTGGACCTGGCATTTTCATCTGCAGGTAGGCGTAGTGAGGTACTACCATGAACCTAGCGAACGCGACGCGCCCGAGGATGCAGTGGTATTGTGAGGGCCAGTCGACAACTTCAAAGTCGATGCGCTCGCGCCGGAAGTTCTTCGGCGTGCCGAATATAACGTCGAGGTTGATTTTGCCCAGGGGGTATACGCCTTTTCCTGGGATGATGCCGTGGAACGTCGTGTCCGATGCCTCCAAGCAGGTTAGAGGGATCCTCATTGCTCGCAAGGTACTCGCGAATATGAGGTTGATACCGCTTCCGCCATCCATGAAGACGCGACTCATGTCGAAGCCTCCAATTTGCGCCTCGAGTACGAGGGGGCAATGACCTGGGCGAGGTACTTGAGGCGGGTGGTCGCGTTTGTTGAAGGTAATGCACGACTCACTACCACTGAGGTACTCAGTGGTGGATGGTGGTGAGTGCGTGGCCAAATTGACTTGGCGAGTGATGACCTTCTGCACCCTATTGGAGGGGCATCCCTTTTGGATCATCATGGTACCCATGGCCCGTGGGTATGGTTCGCCTCCGTGATGTTGGTCCGGTGCAGCTCCGTTCGGGGGTGGCCCAGGTGGTGGTGGTGGTTCGGCATGTGCCACTACACCTGGAGCGGTTCTGTAGCCTCTTTCGACTGCATTGCGGTTCATCCGAACCAACCCCTCATGTAGCTTGAGAAACTCGCGGCAGTCTTTGAGGAGGTGACTGGACTTTCTCTTGCCATCATGCTTGTCGATGTAGAAGTGTACCGTGCATGGCCCGGACAGTTTGTCCTCGATGGAGGTCGCGGGTGCTTCATCGCGAGTGCGGCGCTACACTTGGTTTTCCGGAATCGCGGTGTCCGCCGCTGCGGTATCCGCTGTTTCGGTTATCGTCGCGTCTATCAGCGTAGCCGGCTTTGACCATGTTGACGTCATCGTGATCGTCGTAGACGCGCATACGACGTTTACTCCGGCGGTCGCGTCTTTGTTCGAGTTCTGCCTCCTTGTCAGAGTGAACGCGGTTCTTCAACGAATCTTCCCCATCAGCCCACCGATTCGCGATCTCCATCAGGTGGTCGATGGTCTTGGGTTTTGAACGGCCTAGCTCCTCCTTGAGTTCCATGCGGCGGACACCACCATTGAATGCATCAATCGCGCGGTCTTCCGATATGCTCTCCGCGGAGTTCTTGATGATGGACCATCTTTGGATGTAAGAGCGCAGCAATTCGCCAGATTTTTGCTGGCAGCATCTCAGTTCTTCGATTGAAGTGGAGCGTTTGTATGTGCCCTTAAAATTGCGTACGAAGCTGTAGAGCAGCTCATCCCAACTGCAAATGGATCCGCGTGGGAGGTTATTGAGCCATGCCCGGGCGGCGCCCTGCAGCTGTAGCTGCAAGCATTGCATGGCAGTACTTCGACTGCCTCCGTGCAGCCTGACGGAGGAGATGTGATCCTCCAGCTAGATCTTGGGGTCCTGCAGACCGTCAAATTTCGGGTTCTCCGATGGGAGTTTGAACCCTTTAGGCATTCGCTTTTGCCTGATGGATCTGCTGAAGCATCTGGCGCCGCAGAGCTCCCCATCTTCTTCTTCTGAATCAGTCGACCGAGCATGTCGTGCCCTTGACTTGTCGATCTTGCGCTGCGTGAGTTCGTTGCATGCATTGTAGTCGCGATCGTGTTGTCTTGAACGGCGTCACCGAGACAGGTCGTGACTGTCGTCGCTTGACGAGGGTGAAGAGTAGCGTCTTGCTAACACTTTGCCCTTTTTTGGGTCTGGTATTGGTTCTTTGTTGAGGGCAGCCTCGATTAGCCCCAGGCCCGCGATCGTAGATCGGTGCATGGCCGTTCGGGGATCTCCAGCCGGTGGCTGGTTATTGAGAAGGTACATGGTGGCCGCTATCGCGCTCGTGGCCCCGGGAACCACGTTGCCTCTTGTGTCGATCATAGAGCCAAGTCGAGAACTTTCACAAGGCCTATGCGTTTGTTCGGTGAGGTGAGCCATCCGCGATTGCCTCTTCCTGGCGAGATGCTCGTTGCCTCTTGAGGAGGATCCTCCGTAGGAGGAGAGCCCAGCGCGACGAAGGCTTGACTCGTCCGCCGCCTTTTTACGCGCCTCAAGTTGCACGATTGCTTGTTTCTGGCATTTGAATTCCTCCTTTAGGAGCCAGTGGTAACCCATCAGTAGTTCCGGAGGGGACCCGAAGGGTAGAGGTGCACCTCGTAAGGCTTTGCGGCAGCGTTCCCACTCTTGCTCGTTGAGCCTGATCACAACGCGTTCGCTGGTTTGCTCGTTGATTATGCTGGGGGGTTCGATCCTCCATTGCCACTGCCAGCGCTGGCGGCGTTAATGGTCGGTGCCGCTTGCCGGTGTTACCATTGTTTCCGGTTGGCGGAGGTGTCGCCGCGTTGATGACGACGCACATGAAGTGATTTGGGAAGTCGTTGCTTCCACAACTTTCAGATCTGAACCGTAGGTTCCATCTTCGCGGCCGATCGCTTAGATCGGAGTCGCGATCGCCGTCACGACCATGTTCCCAACTACCACGAGCATTGAGCTTGCTGAGGGTGCCGATCGATGGAGGGAACCATGATGCTAGGGCACCGCCGCGTTGCCGGCTGATCGGGCATGCGAAGCGTGCCCATCTCGACCAACTTGGAAGCGAAGCTCCCAATCGCCAGTGCTGATTCGCCCACGGAGTCGAAGGTCGGCGAGTAGCGGCGGTGGATGGTGAAGTCGGCGCCAAAAGTGGCTAATCTCGTTGTTGCAGAGTTGTAGATCGCTTGATGGGGCCAAGAAGCCGCAACATCAGCACTCCCATTTCCACAGACGGGCGCCAATTGACGAGGGTTTAACTCGTCAATGCCCATTGTTATGGACTTGGGTTTTGGAGAAGGAGGGAGCGCTGGAGACATCTATCGGCTAGCAAACAAGCACACAGGGGACAAAGGATTTACCCAGGTTCAGGCCTCGTAGAGGTCCCTACTCCTGCTTGTCTGCTCATGGAATTATCGAAGGAGTCGAAAGTTACAATGGAGCTCAGATGCAATCTGGCGAGGGTTGTGGAAACTAGGTTGCGTGTGTCCTCCTCGCCGCCCTCCTAGCCTTTATATAGGCTAGGTCTCGGGTAGCAGGTCGAGTCGGTTACAAGTTAGGGTTTTCCCCTTCAAACTTTCTATCTTTAGCTTCTTCTTGTCCTTCAAGCAATCGAGAGTCCGTAGGTTACTCGAGTCCCTCCATCCGGGCCTTGGCGACACCGTGGGCCTATATGTATTTGGACCGTATATACCAAGCTCGAGTACCTGTAGGGTATACCCATGTCAATTCCTATTCAATACAAGAGAAAAAGACAATGGTTTTCTCTTATAGGAACAATGGACATGGGTTCATGAGTTCACTCAATCCTCTATCTCCATCTATGATGATGATCATGTTATAGATAAAAGTATACATAATTGTCATGTTTCAATGGTAACTTATGGTGGCCACATGTCCTAAAACACATAGTTGAACGAAATACTCATTTGTGTTGCTAGGTCACCCTTGTAATAAGGCTAGCGTTGGTTGTTGTCACAACACGCATCATACTTCTCCCCTTTTACCCGTAGATAATGGATGTTTGGCTGCATTGTGTCACTCAATACATATGTTGTTGTCACTCGGCCACCCATTACCTACATACATCATACTTCTTAATGGAAAACACTCCAAACACTAATGTAGTGATTTATTCGTTGTGCGTATATTACCACATATCTCTCATCAACCTCCCCTTGGTGGTGTTAAACACCTCATGACATTGGTAAATGAGGCATTTTGCATAGATCAAACCATTACATGCATCATAAAATATCTCTAAAGTATGACAAGCCATAAAATATCCAACACAACGGTAAATTCATAACAAGTATGTCATACCACAATATCCACCGTAGGAATTACATAGATAGATCCATAATCATGCAACACACATCATATGGACTTCAACAATGATCATACATAGAGAGATTACATCAAGTTATCACCACAAACACGTAGTATAGGGGGTGGACTACTCCCCTCTCATCATGGAGAGTGATGGGGAGGTGTTGGTGAAGGAGGAGAGGTGGCCGGAGGCGATTCCGGCAGTGGCTCCCCCTCCAATCTTCTTCCGGTGAAGGATAACAAACTCTCTGTATTGGTGTTTTTATCTCTGCCTTCGTATGTTCTAAGATCGTGTCGGGGGACCTTTATATAGGCATTTTTAGGTCAAGACAAGTCTGTAGGCAAAAGATTAAGGAGAATAAGACAGTCGAGGGCCAAAAGAGGGTAGGTGGCGCATACACCAAGGTGGGCCATGCTACCATACCTCTTTTGGGCTTCATGGCCCTTCTGGTGAGGTTCAAGTGCTCCAGGTCCTTCCTCTTTGTGAAATATTGACTTTCCTAGAATCCTAGCTCCGTTTGACTTCGTTTAGGTCCCTGAAAGATAAAAATACACAAAACAGGGTTTTACTATCTTGGAGAGTTATAACCAAAATAAAGGGGATCATTGGTAAATCCCCAAAAATCAATATATAACATGGATAGAATATTATATATGTTGCAAATATGTGGGAATATTTATCAATAAACTATAAAGTTCATGTATGCATTTTACATGCATCAATATCCCCAAGCTTAACCTATGCTCGTCCTCGAGCATGAAAGTGATAAAACTAAACATGGACTTTGGAGTTTCTTGCTATGTTTCATGTCATACATTATATCATTGTCACACAAAGTTTACAAGGTTCAATCTTTAAAGAATAGCAATAAGCAAATGAGCTATAAAGTGATATCTCTTATACACTACAAACATGCTTAACAATTAGTTTTTTTGTATTGAAACAAATGAAAGTACCATGCAAAATTAAGCATGCTTAGATGAACTTATAGAATTATGGAATACTCTTTTGTTTCTTTTGATCTTTTGACACTTTGGTAGAAGAAAGTAAGCAGGGAACACATGTGCTAGTCCTTCAATAAAATAAAAGATATGTGGGAGCATAAAATAAAGTTTTGAGATATGTAGCTCAAGTCAATGATAATCATAAGAGTGAGGTTCCAGACATATTTTGTTGACAAAATCAAGTATGGTTTACTTGTTTGACCCCTTACAAGTTGAATGTCTCATACCCTTGACCATAAGTACCCACACCTCATGCTACTTAACTTAGGATCACTTAAGCGGTTTTGTCATTGTAAGCATATAGTTTCAAACAAGAGCATCAACTAAGGTACCTCTTGCCCCTTTGTACGAGGAGTCCCTTTGTGAGGATCTATCCATACATAGATGACAAGATAAACAGACAAATGAACTCCTTAACACTTTATTTTATTTACTATTTTTATAGCATTTATTAAAAATGCTTCATAGAATATTCATGTTGTAAACTTCCACCATTATGCATAGCATGGTTTAGGTTGGCAGCCCAGGCGTCCCCCTAACTATATGCAAACTCCAGAAAATCTTTATTGAGTGTTCCAATTTATTTAACATCGATGAGCATCCATAGCCAAAAGAACATGATATCAACAAAAAGTAGTACAATATTGAAAGCTTTCCCCACTATAGCATGGTTTAGCTAACAAACAACTTATAAACTATCAAACACGTAACTTACATAACTCCAATTACCATGGGTCAAATTTTTATTTGACATTATGTTTTATTTTAGACAGTTATACTCTAGTGCTACTTCAAATTTTACTCTTTTTAAATTAGGGTTTGACACAAAAGGTAAATTCTCTAGATTATGCAACTATGGTGAATTTAACTATATGTCAATCTAGCACAAACACTAAACAAGGACAAGATAAGTAAAGTGCAGTAAAGGATAGAAGTAACCAAAGTGGAGCACGCGGATACATAAGGGTTTGTTTCCTGTAGTTCCTTCCTTTTGAGGGGAACTACATCTATGTTTGGAGAGGGGTTGGTTTCAAACCACCAACGCCACGAGAGGTCTCCCTTGTTCTCCGATGAACCTCACCCCAATGGGTTCGATTCACCTCTTCCACTATATTTGCAACCTTCGAGGTGGAAGCCGACACCTTTACAACAAGTTCGAGGCACACACCCACAACTTAATTGGGGGCTCCCGAATCCAAGCAAGCTGT
The DNA here is from genome assembly GCA_023614405.1 of Avena insularis. Classification (NCBI taxonomy): domain Eukaryota; kingdom Viridiplantae; phylum Streptophyta; class Magnoliopsida; order Poales; family Poaceae; genus Avena; species Avena insularis. The sequence continues at coordinate 41,253,608 of CM042692.1, read as the reverse complement.
AACACAATCAAAGACAAGCTTGTAAGAATCAAAACAACCAAAACAAGGCTTAGGGTTTCCAATGAAACCCTAGAGCAAGGGGCCCTCAAGTGAATGGGGGGGGATGAAGATCTCTCTTGGTGAAGTTGTAGATCGATGCATCCTCCTCCTCTAATTCCCCAAAGATCAACGACTTTGGGTGGTTGGATGAAGAGATCTTGGAGTTTTGGTGGCTCTAATGGTGTGGTCTTCTTTTTCTGGAACGAGCAGCTGGAGGAAGGGGATGAGGTCCCCTATTTATAGGCCACACACTTGTGAACCGTTTTCTGACCGTTGGAGGCCATTCACACCGGAGACTCTGGTCTGCCAGACCAGAGACTCTGGCCTGGACCAGGAACTCTGGACCACCTCTAGTCCATCTCCGGACCGAGCATCTGACTAACTTGGGCAGGGGCTTGACATCCACTCTGGAGACTCTGGCCGTAACTCCGGACCAGAGACACTGGAGACTCCGGTGTGACCACACCAGAAACTCTGGTCAGAGAAGTCACACCGGAGATTCCGGCAGATATCCGGTCCGTCACCGGACCACCACACAGAGAGACCCTGGGACAAGTCTAGTCCACACACCAGGAACTCCTGGGGAAACTTCGGACCACACCAGAGACTCTGGTGTTTGCACACCGGAGACTCCGGTCTAGAATCTTCAAGAAAGCATAGATTTGGCCATGTAATTTCCCACAACACTCTGACTTTTTCCCTTTTCAATAGATTGACCTGTAGACATTAACACACAGTAAAACGTATCTTATGTTGTTAATGCACACCAAAACATATTAGAACAATAAATGTCCTTTCAATCTCCCCCTTTTTGGTGTTCGATGACAACACGAGATTTTGCATGGAATTTTTTGATAAGACATAGTTATGCTCCCCCTGATGATGTGCAACAAGATAAACAAGTAATACACATGCATGTCAAGTAATGGATAAATATTACAATAAGGAACGTGCATGGACATGTCCACAATACAGATAGTTCACATAAGCCAAATAAGTCACAAGAACCAAATGAAAGCAAATGTTCGAACATAAAGATATAACCCAACCATGCAAATCCCGATGCTCCTAATGGACAACTTCTCCCCCTTTGGCATCGAAATGCCGAAAAGGGAAAAAGGTCCCAGCTATCGTCCCAAAGAAGATCACTCAGAGTCATCATCGTCATCCTCATCCTCATCCTGATCCTCATCATAGTCATCATCAGCAGCAGAAGTCTATGGCCCTTTGCCGTGAGGGCGAGAAGAGGAGGTGCCTTGAGGGGCAAAACCAGAAGTAACCTTAGAGAAAGTCTGCCAGTCAACCAAGCTTGCATTCATGGCATTTCAAGCCCCAAAGGAAAGTGTGTGATCAGACTCTGCAGACGGTTCAACTCCATGTTCATCATTGTACTCTGACTCTCCTTCCTCTTCTTCCTCACCTTGAGCCTTGATTTCCTTGAGAAGTTTCTCAATCCTTCGGTTGCTCTTGTAGGCATCATGTTATCCCTTACGAATGTCAACATTCATGCAGCAAAGGGTCTTCTCCCAAAAGGATGCCTTCTTGACTTTCTCCTTAACAAGCTCACGTGTGATAGGAGGCATGGGTACATTAGAGGCATTCTTCCTCCTAGATCCCCTAGGAGGGGTGGGAGCACGCTCAGCCTCAGAGATCTCCTCATCCTCACTCTCAAACGGTTGCCTAGTCACCATCTTCCCTTTCTTCTGAAGGGACACCAACGCATGTTCTGTAAGATTGGGAGGTAGGGAAAGTGGTGAACCATGAGTTTGAGTGTTGATAAGCCTCATCACTAGAGGAGCATATGGAGGAGATTTCCTGTAGAGAATAGCATGGTGCATCTCCTAAAAAATGTAATCCATCACATCAATAGCAAATCCTTCAGCATCAGGACCAGAAAGATATATCTTGTGAGCATGGTGAAGTAGGTTGACAAGCCCACATCTAATGGCATCATCATTGCCAGCACTGGGAGAGATATTGTGGCAGAATATCCTTAGCAACAAGTTGTAGAGAGGTTTGAGGCCCTTAGCCTCACCGACGACTTCACCCTTGCCATAGAGAGGAGCCAACTTGGTCTTGCTCTCTCCAAGAGCACCATCATGCATACGGTGCCCAATAGGAACAGCCACACCCTGGAAGGTCTCATTGATGACCCTAGCAAAGTCAAAGAAGGTAGTAGTGTAGTGGACATCGCCAGTCATCTAGGTCATGGTCCTTGCTTGATCAGTCCCAAACACCACAGTGGCATAGAATTGTTGGACAAGGGAAATGTTGTAATCTTCTCGGAGCTCCATGAGCCCATGCAACCCTAGATTTTTAGTGATCTACACGGCATCTGCAAAGTAACTGTTGGCACACATGTACTCAAGCTCCATGTACCTCTAAGGACAAAATGGGGACTTGGTGAGATTGCTATAGACATCAGTCATGAATACTTTCTATTCCCTCCTCCAATAACGAGGATCCTCACAAGTCCTTGGTAGCTCATATAAATTAGTCTTGCGAAGGTCACATAACTCATTCTTGGACATGTGAGCAAGAGATTGCAAATTGTCATACTTGGCCCTCTTGGCACGGTTCTCCTCTTCAATCCGTTCTTGATTCTTTCTCATATAATCAGCATCTTGGAGCTGCTGCCTGTGGTTGGATGGTGGAATCACATACTGCCCAGCCTCTTCATCAAACCGAGGATCCGCCCTTTTAGACTTGGCCTTGGTGCGACCACGACGAGAACCAGTGTAACACCCTCAAATCGGCCTTATGCAAGTTTTAGACCTTTCTGCCAAGCCTGCATAGAAACAATTCAAGGACGCCCACCAAGCACTTTCGTGCGGGTGGAAAACAAAGTAATACCAATACACAACAATCCTCGATGGGACCCACAGAACAGATATATATACAACAACAACTCATCGAGTCAAGAATACAGATATACAATACAAGGATCCAAATCACCTTGAAAACGATAGAGCATCTGACTACGAACAAGATGCAAATGGGGCTAAGAGCCCTGAAGAATAACCAATGGCGTCCATAACCCTGCCCAGGCCAAGCCGGAAGGGTAACCCTGCTAACAACGTCAATCTCAAACCTGCTAAAACAAAAGGGGTGTCGACAAAGGGCAAAGGAAAAAGAGGAGCGTTAGTACTGAGGCCAGTACACGGCGAGGCTAGAATTCGGCGGCTCTCGCCTACATAGGTATGGTGGGCTGAAGCGGCAGCGCAGCGGCACTAACAACCTATAGAGACTCGATACAACTGGCGGTTATCGGAGATGGGATAAGAAAGACCTATTCGGATCCAACCTGAAGCTAACACTAAACAAACCCATCCTGGTATTTCCCCCTCGAGACCAAACGAGGAAGTCGGACCAAGGAACTCACATAGTTGGCAGTTTTACTCATTCTGTTATAGTTGCCGCATTTACTAGTCAGATATATAGCTTGAGTCATCCTGAAGCATAAGTAGTGGGCAGTTTTAATTAACCATTCTGTGGCAGTTGGAACATTTACTAGTCAGATATAATTGTCCCGAGGAATCCCAAAACCCAGCAGTTGTTGGCACTTTTATCACATTCCATTGGAGTTGCAATACTTACTAGGCATATATAACACAACAACCCAGAACCAACAGTTGTTGGCATTTTTAGTATCCATTCCGTTATAGTTGAATCTGATTACTAGCCATATATTAAGTCAAGTTTATAGCACTACTTTAGTTATGCTTGTCTATGATCGAGATAGTGTGCTCCAAGTTGTCCATAACCCTGGACACGGCTTTCAGAAAGTTTTACCCTGCAGGGGTGCACAAATAGCAACACACACTCGATCAACCTCGGAAAAACCAACTCAAAACCCAACGAGGCTTTCATGACAAAGCAATCATAGGATTCATAAAATATTTCAGGGGGCCACCCCACTAAGCTACCCGCAACAAAGTTGGCCGGCTCCGGAACGGACCCAGGGTTTGTGACAATGGCTGTAAACGACTGAGAATCCAAAAGTGTGACTAGGCTTGTCGATGCCACGAAAACATTCCACGTTCCAAAACAGTACAGGTGCTCCACGCACAATCTTAAATAAAGCAGTAAAGCATGGCATAAGTACAGGATAGTAATAAATCCCCAAACTAGTTTGTGGCCCCAAGAAATAGAAATGAATCAAGCTCTGGCTCAGGGGGTCCATAAGGCCTCCCGGATGTGGATAGTGCGAATAGTCAAGGACAGGTATCAAGTACTCGGGGTCCTACAGGACACAAGTGAGCGTAGAAGAACCAAATAACATCTATTGCCCACCGATGCCTCTGCATCAGTTATATCTAGCATTTTAATAGTTGTATTTAAAGTCATGATCATCTCCACCATAAACATCTGCCAGCATTCCAACAACTATGGTACTCGACAACACGAGATCGCACCTGAGCAAGCAACTACGACTCGCAAGGCCAGCTATCTACCAAACACAGGTAATAGGAGGTGTCAAAGGCAATATATCGGCTGCACGGAATATATCGGCTACGGAACTAAAGCACCGCGACACGGATAGCAATAGATCAACAGGAGGAAATAAAGACTATAAATGCAAAATAGGTAGAAGGGGAAGAGATGCTCGCCTGGGAAACACTGCCGAAGAATCATATCCGGAGAACTTATCGATACTCGCATCAACTCATCGGCCTAATCCGCGAAGAAGCAAAGCACTAAAAGAAACACCGGATGCAATATTTAATACTACGGCAGAAGATCCGGCATGCTTATGATATGATGCATGGCATGGCACAGATGCGGTGCAATTAGGCAATATTAAGCGGAACTGGGGTCCCGATAATTAATTAAACGGTTCAAGTTATTTATCTACCCCGCAAATTAAATGTTGTATTAACAGGGCGAAACATGGCATCGGTTCGCTACACAAATTTAAATGGAGTCCGGAATAAAACAAAGATATCCCGCATATGTACTCCATATTTAATTTAGGTGAATTGACTATTTAACCCAACCCACCAGATGACATGTATGCAAGCATGATGATTTAATGATGCGAACATATAAAAATAGGGCTTAGGGTCTCACATCTGGGTTCGGAAGATCTTGGGTTCCGGGGGTTCGGGGTTCGGTCTCAGGGGTTCAGGGTCTTCGGATCTGTGAAGGAGATCATGGCGTTCCAAGGAGAAGATCTTGGCGTGCCGAGTCTTGGTCTTCGGATCCGGGAAGGAGGTCTTGTCGAACCGGCATCATCGCCTCCGGGTCTCATATCGGAGAACTCGATGTCCCGAGCAGGTCTTGGAGTCTGGCGTCGGTCTTGTCGGCGGTCGATCTTGACTTGCCGGTGGAGGTTGTGGCAGCTCTTGGTGTCGGTGGGATCGGTCTTCGGGTCATCGGGTCCATGTGGAAGAACTTGGCGGTCTCTGGAGTCCGAGAACGGGCCTTGGCGTCCGTGTTGGAGATCGTCGTGTCGTTACGTCCATGGAGATCTTGTGTGCCTTCTCGGAATTCTTCGGGTACAAGTTTGTTCAACAGTGGTGGAATACTGGATCGGCCATGATGGTCTTGAACGGAGTGCCAAAAAGATGCAGGCATCAATCGTTACCGAAAACAAGGTACTTGGTTGGCACAGAGGACTGGGAGCAACTCCACAGCACCAGGTAGACATGCAACGAAGAACATGACCAGACTTTGGCGCTACTAGGAGGCGGACGGGAAGGTTGGGGACGTGCTGAAGCCCTCCTGGTCGCGAGGCAGCGAGGTATAGACGCGGACGTGGCATGCTTGTTGCGGTCAGAGGCGCGGGCTCTCGTGGATGCGACGGCAGGCAGGCGAGCAGAGAGACGGCGGACGCAACCTCGAGGCAGCCCACGAGGAGGTCGCGGCGGTGTTGTGCAGGGCCAGGGCGAGAGGAGACCGTCCGCGGCCGCGTGGTCGACGAAAGGCGGAGGTCGAGGCGAGCAGGAGAGTCTCGGGAAGAAGGGGCGCAGGGACGCGCGACCGGACTTGACGCGGACTCGGGGAGAGGGGGCTCGAGGAGGCACCGGGGTGGAGACGACCGGGCCGCGAGGTGGAGCAGCGGCCGGCTCCGGCTGGAGAAAGGCGGCGTCACGGGGGAGCAGAGGCAGCGCCGCGGGGTGGATCTCTCTGGTGGCGGCCTGGCGCCTTGGCGGCGGTGGCCATGGGCACCACGGCGGCGGGTGGCTTGGTTGGCGCGACAAAGTGACAGGGCGCTGGTCTGGCGGGTGGCGGTGGAGGCGGGCGACCTCGAGTCGTGGAGAGGAGGACGAGGTCGGTCGGAGGCGGGAGGCTTGAGGCGGAGGACGATGGGGCGAAGGAGGCGCGATGCTGGTCGCGTGCGGGAATTGGGGAGGAAGGAGGAGAGATGAGGTGGGCGACGAGGAAGGGTGGGCCAGGAGGGCGAACGGGAATCTCGGGGCTGGCTGTCGGTGGGGCAGGTGGGGCAGGCCCGCCCGGCGGTTGGTGGGGAGAGGGGTGGCGATGGGGAGATGTGCAGGTGGAGTGATGCGGCGGCGGGGTGTGTTACGGTGCCCAGGGGTGAGGTGGCCCAGGGAGGTGAGGTGGCCGGCCAGGATTGGGCGGGGTGAGGTGTGGTGTGGCGGGGTGTGGTGGTGAGCGGGTGTGTGTGGAGTGCAGTGGAGGTGGCGGCGTGGAGTGTGGTGTGGTGGTGAGGTTGGGATAGAATAGGGTTGGCTTAGGGTTAGGTCTAGGTAGATTTAGTTTTAGGGTTTGGAGGTGGCCGGGCTGGCCCAAGGGCTGCCTCCTAAAAATAATTAAAATAAATTATTTATTTCAAACAAGGCTTTTAGAAGCCGTTTGTAGACGAAACGAAATAATCCGGACAAGCCCGGGTTTTAATTTGAAATAAAGACGGGGCATTTAGAAAACAAAACCAGGCTTTTCAAAAATAGCTTTTGGCAAACCATGCATGATGATGACGATGCTCAAATGCAATGTGGCATGATGACATGAGCATGCGGTCATGATGATGCAATGCACAAAAACACAGCGATTTTCTAGTAGTGGTTTTAGCGGAATGCCACAATTCGACACCACTAACAATGGATCTCGCCCTCGAGATTCGCCTCATGGTACGGGGAAGAAGATCGACGATCAGATTCTTCATGCTTCGTGTAGATCCTCGCTACACCACTAACAAGAGGTCGTTGTCCGTGATTGTCGATAGAACACTCTGGAAACAAAGGGCAAAGGTAGAGGCATCCACAATTAAAGCCACCTCTAGCTTCCGTGGACGGAGTAAAATTGCTGGATCCACCGATTCGATATACGAAAGCAAATGATAAGAGTAGTCGGATGGTGATCAGTCCATCATGCACCCAAACCATTACTCTGCACACAAATCCAAGAATTATGCAACCAACCCTCGGAATTAGACTAAAGATCTCGACAAACGAGGTTCGGAATCAAAGGAGTGATGCATGCTCTACATCGGATCTGGCGTAGCTGCTAATGATGTCGTCTTGGAAACTCCGGAAGGCACAAATAAGGAACAACGAGAAGGCCAACAAATGAAGGATTCCTTAGATAGCACAAAGACCGAATGTAGAAGCACCGTGACCAAAGAAGGAAGCGGAACCCTGAAGGTACAACGACAACCCAACCACGAGAATTCCTGGACTCGAAGAAAGGGAAGAGAGCAGATTCAAAACACGCAGAGGTAAGAGGAGAACAATAGAGGGGTAAGGAGTAAAGCAGACCTAATCAGATCTATCCAACCGATTTTGCAAAATAGTTTTGACACTCTACTTTGGCCGTTGGCTAGGTTATCCTACAGGCTGGACTTGTGGGGTATCGCAACTGCTGAGCTCTGATACCACTCTATAACACCCTCAAATCGGCCCTATGCAAGTTTTAGCCCTTTCCGCCAAACCCGCATAGAAACGATTCAAGGACGCCCACTAGGCACTTTCGTGTGGGTGAAAAATGAAGTAATACCATTACACAATAGTCCTCGATGGGACCCATAGAATAGATATATATACAACAGCGACTCATCGAGTCAAGAATACAGATATACAATACAAGGATCCAAATCACCTTGAAAACAATAGAGCGTCCGACTACGAACAATATGCAAATGGGGCTAAGAGCCCTGAAGAATAACCAATGGCATCCATAACCCTTCCCAGGCCAAGCCGGAAGGGTAACCCTGCTAACGACGTCGATCTCAAACCTGCTAAAACAAAAGGGGTGTCGACAAAGGGCAAAGGAAAAAGAGGAGCGTCAGTACTGAGGCCAGTACACGGCGAGGCTAGAATTCAGTGGCTCTCGCCTACATAGGTATGGTGGGCTGAAGCGGCAGCGCAGTGGCACTAACAACCTATAGAGACTCGATACAATTGGCGGTTATCAGAGAGGGATAAGAAAGACCTATTTGGATCCAACCTGAAGCTAAGACCAAACAAACCCATCCTGGTATTTCCCTCTCGAGACCAAACGAGGAAGTCGGACCAAGGAACTCACACAGTTGGCAGTTTTACTCATTCTATTATAGTTGCCGCATTTACTAGTCAGATATATAGCTTGAGTCATCCTGAAGCATAAGTAGTGGGCAGTTTTAATTAACCATTCTGTGGCAGTTGGAACATTTACTAGTCAGATATAATTGTCCTGAGGAATCCCAAAACCTAGCAGTTGTTGGCACTTTTATCACATTCCATTGGAGTTGCAATACTTACTAGGCATATATAACAAAACAACCTAGAACCAGGAGTTGTTGGCATTTTTAGTATCCATTCCGTTATAGTTGAATCTGATTACTAGTCATATATTAAGTCAAGTTTATAACACTACTTTAGTTATGCTTGTCTATGATCGAGATACTGTGCTCCAAGTCGTCCATAACCGCGGACATGGCTTTTAGAAAGTTTTACCCTGCAGGGGTGCACAAATAGCAACACACACTCGATCAACCTCGGAAAAACCAACTCAAAACCCAATGAGGCTTTCACGACAAAGCAATCACATGATTCATAAAATATTTCAGGGGGCCACCCCACTAAGCTACCCGCAACGAAGTTGGCCGGCTCCGGAACGGACCCAGGGTTTGTGACAATGGCTGTAAACGACTGGGAACCCGAAAGTGTGACTGGGCTTGTCGATACCGCAAAAACATTCCACGTTCCAAAACAGTACAGGTGCTCCACGCACAATCTTAAATAAAGCAGTAAAGCATGGCATAAGTACAGGATAGTAATAAATCCCCAAACTAGTTTGTGGCCCCAAGAAATAGAAATGAATCAAGCTCTGGCTCAGGAGGGTCCATAAGGCCTCCTGGATGTGGATAGTGCGAATAGTCAAGGAACAGGTATCAAGTACTCGGGGTCCTACGGGACACAAGTGAGCGTGGAAGAACCAAATAACATCTATTGCCCACCGATGTCTCTGCATTAGTTATATCTAGCATTTTAATAGTTGTATTTAAAGTCATGATCATCTCCACCATAAACATCCGCCAAAGATTCCAACAATTGGTACTCGACAACACAAGATCGCACCTGAGCAAGCAACTACGACTCGCAAGGCCATCTATCTACCAAACACAGGTAATAGGAGGTGTCCAAGGCAATATATCGGCTGCACGGAATATATCGGGTATGGAACTAAAGCATCGCGACACGGATAGCAATAGATCAACAGGAGGAAATAAAGACTATGAATGCGAAATAGGTAGAAGGGGAAGAGATGCTCGCCTGGGAAACACTGCCGAAGAATCATAGCCAGAGAACTTGTCGATACTCGCATCAACTCATCAGCCTAATCCGCGAAGAAGCAAAGCACTAAAAGAAACACCGGATGCAATATTTAATACTACGGCAAAAGATTCGGCATGCTTATGATATGATGCATGGCATGGAATAGATGCGGTGCAATTAGGCAATATTAAGTGGAACCGGGGTCCCGATAATTAATTACATGGTTCAAGTTATTTATCTACCCCGCAAATTAAATGTTGTATTAACAGGGTGAAACATGGCATCGGTTCGCTACACAAATTTAAATTGAGTTCGGATTAAAACAAAGATAACCCGCATATGTACTCCATATTTAATTTAGGTGAATCGACTATTTAACCCAACCCACCAGATGACATGTATGCAAGCCTGATGATTTAATGATGCGACAGGTATATGTGATATTATAAAAATAGGGCTTAGGGTCTCACATCTGGGTTCGGAAGATCTTGGGTTCCGGGGGTTCGGGGTTCGGTCTCAGGGGTTCAGGGTCTTCGGATCTATGAAGGAGATCATGGTGTTCCGAGGAGAAGATCTTGGTGTGCCGAGTCTTGGTCTTCGGATCCGGGAAGGATGTCTTGTCGAACCGGCATCATCGCCTCCGGGTCTCATATCGGAGAACTCGATGTCCCGAGCAGGTCTTGGAGTCTAGCGTCGGTCTTGTCGGCGGTCGATCTTGACTTGCCAGTGGAGGTTGTGGCAGCTCTTGGTGTCGGTGGGATCAGTCTTCGGGTCATCGGGTCCATGTGGAAGAACTTGGCGGTCTCTGGAGTCCGAGAACGGGCCTTGGCGTCCGTGTTGGAGATCGTCGTGTCGTTACGTCCATGAAGGAGATCTTGTGTGCCTTCTCGGAATTCTTTGGGTACAAGTTTGTTCAACGGTGGTGGAATACTGGATCGGCCATGATGGTCTTGAACGGAGTGCCAAAAAGACGCAGGCATCAGTCGTTACCGAAAACAAGGTACTTGGTTGGCACAGAGGACTGGGAGCAACTCCACAGCACCAAGTAGACATGCAACAAAGAACACAACCAGAGTTTGGCGCTACTGGGAGGCGGACAGGAAGGTCAGGGACGTGCTGAAGCCCTCTTGGTCGCGAGGCAGTGAGGTACAGACGCGGTTGTGGCGTGCTTGTTGCGGTCGAAGGCGCGGGCTCTCGTGGATGCGACGGCAGGCAGGCGAGCAGAGAGACCGCGGACACAACCTCGAGGCAGCCTGCGAGGAGGTCGCGGCGGTGCTGTGCAGGGCCAGGGCGAGAGGAGACCGTCCGCGGCCGCGTGGTCGACGGAAGGCGGAGGTCGAGGCGAGCAGGAGAGGCTCGGGAAGAAGGGGCGCATGGACGCGTGGTCGGACTTGACGCGGAATCGGGCAGAGGGGGCCCGAGGCGGCACCGAGGTGGAGACGACACTGGGGTGGAGATGACCGGGCCACGAGGCGGAGCGGCGGCCGGCTCCGGCTGGAGAAAGGCGGCGCCGCGGGGGAGCAGAGGCAGCATCGCGGGGCAGATCTCTCTGGTGGCGGCCTAGCGCCTTGGCGGCGATGGCCATGGGCACCATGGCGGCGGGTGGCTCGGTTGGCCGGCGCACAGGCGGACAGGGGCGCTCGGGTCCTGGCTGTTGGCGGTGGAGGCGGGGCGCGGCCTCGAGGTCGGTGGAGAGGAGGACGAGGTCGGCCATAGTGGCGGTTGGAGGAGCCAGGGAGGACGGAGGCGAGGCGACGCGCGATGGGGCGAAGGAGGTGCGGTGCTGGTCGCGTGTGGGAATTGGGGAGGAAGGAGGAGAGATGAGGTGGGCGACGAGGAAGGGTGGGCCAGGAGGGCGGACAGGAATCCCGGGGCTGGCTGTCGGTGGGGCAGGTGGGGCGGGCCCACCTGATGGTTGGTGGGGAGAGGGGTGGCGATGGGGAGATGTGCAGGTGGAGTGATGCGGCGGCGGGGTGTGGTACGGTGCCCAGGGGTGAGGTGGCCCAGGGAGGTGAGGTGGCCGACCAGGATTGGGCGGGGTGAGGTGGCGGCTGGGCCAGGTGGCGGGGTGAGCGGTGGATGCGGCTGTGTGGGTCTGGTGGAGGTGGCGGCGGTGGAGTGTGGCTTTGGTCGGCTGAGGGTTGGGGTAGAATAGGGTTGGCTTAGGGTTAGGTCTAGGTAGATTTAGTTTTAGGGTTTGGAGGTGGCTGGCCGGGCTTTTGGGCCTGGCGAGCTGCCTCCTAAAAATAATTAAAATAAATTATTTATTTCAAACAAGGCTTTTAGAAGCCGTTTGTAGACGAAACGAAATAATCCGGACAAGCCCGGGTTTTAATTTGAAATAAAGACGGGGCATTTAGAAAACAAAACCAGGCTTTTCAAAAATAGCTTTTGGAAAACCATGCATGATGATGACGATGCTCAAATGCAATGTGGCATGATGACATGAGCATGCGGTCATGATGATGCAATGCACAAAAACACAACGATTTTCTAGTAGTGGTTTTAGCGGGATGCCACAACCAGAGCCTCCTGTGAACAGAGAGAGAGGGGGATAGCATGGGGGTAAGCACATATGTCCAAGAGATAGGCACAAGACCCTCATAACTATGCCATATGTGCTGGAGGGGATCTACACCGGAGTCTCCGGAGTGCAACACCGGAATCTTCGGTCTAGACCGGAGTTTCCAGTCAGATAGACCGGAGTCTCCAGACTGACCAACCAGAATCTCCGGTCTGGAGATTTCGATTTGCACATAGAGACTGCAGATGAGATTGATTCCAGCAGATCGGGCAGAGATATGAGACTAAAGTGATGTAGTGCACGTAGGCATGTTGTTCCAAAGGACAAACTAGTACGAAAACTCAAAACAGATGAAGGGGATGAACCCTAGGTTCATGGTGAGAGAAAACGGTACCAGATTTGTCCATTGGGGAGGTTCCACCGGTGGGGAAGGTCCTAGGGGTGGAGAGGGTGGAGTTGGCCGGCCGCATGGCGGATCCTGGCGGCAAAATGGCATCCGGGCAGCAGTTTTGGAGAAGGAGGAGGAGGTGGTTTTGAAGGTGGGAGTCAGGGGTGGAAGATAGAGTCAGTGTGACTCTTTCACCCCGGCCCCTTAAGTCACAGCCTGAAACCTCCCCAGACCGGAGACTCCGGTCTACACCGGAGACTCTGGTCCTCTTCGACCAAAAACAACTAGATTCAAGTTTTGGGACATATATGTTGGAAAGAATGTTTTCAAGGAATGGAGACAGGCTTAGGTTAAGATTTCAAACTGTGAAGAACAAAAATGCAACGAACTTTAATAAAAATGGCAATGTGAAACTTTATTCACTCAAAAACGTGAACGAAGAACCAATCCTTCATTGTGAAGGGGGCGGTAGCCGAGGCCACCATGTAAGAGTGTGAGGCATGAGACCGTGAAGAATTATCCTTGGGTTCATAACCTCTACTCATCAATGAGACTCACATATCACAAATGATATTTTAGATAATTGATTTTCTTGATTTTGGCATTGTGGGGGGAGGGATAGCCCAATGAATTAGGACCGCACTCCCCCTATGTCCATGCCTACACCTAAACCACATAATGATCAAGTAATAGGTGAGTATGCAAGGTGATCAAGTCAAGCTCCTTGAATCTATGATATTTAGTTCATTCCTCAAATAACAAAACCTTGCTTGATCAAGTGGCTTCGTGAAAATGTCGGCAAGTTGGTCTTTGGTTGACACATAATATAGCTCAATATCACCTCGAGCAGCATGGTCTGTAATGAAGTGATGACGAATCTCAATATGCTTTGTCCTTGTATGATCCACTGGGTTGTAGGGAATCTTGATAGCACTTTCATTGTCACATAGAAGAGGCACTTTGTCACAATGGACACCGTATTCCTTTAAAGTTTGCCTAATCCATAGCAATTGAGTACAAGCACTAGCAGCTGCCACATACTCGGCTTCGGCAGTGGAGAGAGATATACAATTTTGCTTCTTAGAATACCAACACACCAAGGACCTTCCAAGGATTTGGCAAGCCCCGGAGGTTGATTTTCTATCATCCTTATCACCAGCCCAAACTGCATCCGTGTATCCACAAAGAGAGAAAGTTGAGCCCCTAGGATACCAAATACCATAGTTTGGGGTATGAACCAAATATCGAAAGATTCTCTTGACCGCCATCAAATGGCTTTCTTTAGGAGCCGCTTGATATCTTGCACACACTCCTACACTCAACACAATATCAGGTCTAGATGCACAAAGTTAAATCAAAGAACCAATCATAGACCAGTATACCTTTTGATCCACATCTTTACCATTTGGGTTTAGTTCAAGATGAGTCTTTGTTGCCATGGGAGTAGGAGCTCCATTTAGATCTTTCATGTTGAATCTCTTGAGCATATCTTGAGTATACTTGGCTTGGTTGAAGAATGTTCCTCCTCTTACTTGCTTGATCTCAAAACCAAGAAATACTCTCAGTTCCCCCATCATAGACATCCAGAACCTATTAGTCATAAGATTTGAGAATTCATCATTAAAAGCTTTGTTAGATGAGCCAAAGATAATATCATCAACATATATTTGGCATACAAAAATCTCCCCATTGACCTTCTTAGTAAAAAGAGTGGGATCGATTTTCCCAACCTCAAACCCACGGTCTAACAACAACTCTCTAAGGTGCTCATACCACGTGCGTGGGGCTTGTTTGAGCCCATAGAGCGCCTTATCAAGTTTGTAGATGTGGTTTGGGAAGTTGGGATCCTCAAACCCCCGGGGGTTGCTTTACATATACCAACTCATGCAATGGACCATTAAGAAATGCACTTTCTACATCCATTTGTTGTAATTTAAAGTTATGATGTGCTGCATAAGCAAGAAGGATAAGGATGGACTCAAGGCGAGCCATGGGTGCATATGTCTCTCCATAATCAATGCCTTCAATCTGAGAGAACCCTTGTGCAACCAATCTTGCCTTGTTCCTCACAACAATTCCATGCTCATCTTGCTTGTTCTTGAATATCCACTTGGTGCCTATAACATTGCGACAATATTTTGGCTTTTCAACTAACTTTCATACTTTGTTTCTCTCAAAGTTTTGAGCTCTTTGTGCATTGCTTCCAACCAATCCGAATCTTCAAGAGCTTCCCATACTTTCTTTGGTTCCACCATGGAAATGTGTGCTTGGTGTTCACTAAAACTCTTCAATTGAGCTCTAGTGGACATCCCTCTTCTTAGATTGCCTACCACATTCTCTAGAGTGTGCTCTCTTAATTCCAACATTCTATCCACTCTAGCTTGGCGATGAGTTTTGATATCCTTGTTGTTTCTTGTGGGGATCTTGATACATTGCAAATGTATCTATAATTTTTGATGCTTGGTTTTATCCACTTTCTTGTGTTTTGTCCACAATTTGGAGTACTTTTCAAATGATTTCTTGGACTAACCTATTAACAAGAGCCACAGTGCCAGCTGCCTGTTTTCTGCTGTTTTTGGTTCCAGGAAAGTCAGAAAATGAATATTCTCGGAATTGGACGGGACAAAAGCCAAAGTGCCTATTTTTCCAAAAGACTCCAGGAGCCAGAATACGAGAAGGAGAAGAGCCAGGGGATGGCCACACCCACCCAGGCGCGGGCTGGGCCTGGCCGCGCTAGGGCATGGTGTGGGCCCCCCAGGCACTCCCTTGGTCTCCCTCTTCGCCTATAAGAAGCCTTCTGACCTAAAAACTCTAGGGGGGTTCGACGTTTTTCCAGAAGGAGTTCCGCTCCGCCGCCACCACCAGATTCCATGAAACACACTGAAACTCTGTTCGGCACCTCACGGAGACGGGAATTGAGGAGAGATCATCGCCATCATCATCACCATTGCTTCTCCATCGACCATCCATGTTTCCTCCATCTATGAGTGAGTAATCCCCCGCTGTAGGCCATGGGGATGGTAGGGATTGGATGAGATTGTTCATGTAATGGCATCAGATTGTTAGGACATGGTGTCTAGTATCTTCTATTAGTTCTTTATGACTTTGTTGCGACTTGTTGTGCTTAATGCTTGTCACTAGGGCCCGAGTGCCATGATTTCAGATCTAAACATGTTATTGATTCATTATGATAGTATTGTTTTTGGTCTTATCTACAAGTTGTATACACACGTTGTTGTCCGGAACCAATGGCCCCGAAGTGACAGAAATCGGGATAACCGAAGGGAATGGCTTTGATGTGAGGATCACATGTGTTCATAGAGTGTTAATGCTTTGCTCCGGTGCTCTATTAAAAGGAGCACCTTAATTGCTAGTAGTTCCCTTGAGGCCCCGCTGCAAACGGGCTGGCAGGACAAAAGATGTTGTGCAAGTTCTCATTGCGAGCACGTATGACTATATATGGAACACATGCCTAGGATTATCTAGTACTTGGATGCTTTATCTTATTTATCTGCAATTGCCCTATGTTCTGATTGCTATGTGAATTGTCTTGTTCATGCAATGCCCATCCATCCATCCCTATGCCTACCGCACTCGAATCCCAATTGTTCGCTTTTGTTACTACTGTCTTTGCTTTACTACTGCTGCTACTTTACTATTCCTACTACAAAACTGTTGCTACTGATAAACTGCTGTGAGCAAGATTGTTTCCAGGTGTAGCTGAATTGACAACTCAGTTGTTAAGGCTTATAAATATTCTTTGGCTCCCCTTGTGTCGAATCAATAAATTGGGTTTCACTTCCCTCGAAAATGCTGCGATACACCCCCTATACTTGTGGGTCATCAGATCTCTTCATCATTTTGTTCCTCGTCTTAACCATTAACTTGACCTTGGTCATTATCGGAATCATTCTCTTCATCAAGAGGCAAAGATTGACCTTGGTCTTGATCAGGCACACTTCTAGACAGGCATTGTGCTGATCTTATGGTAGATTGTACAGATCTTCCTTGTGTAATAGACTTAGCAGCGCTGGACATTCTAGAAAATGGAGACTCAAGCTCCTCCTGGCTAGATGTTTCTCCCTGATCAACTTGTTGAGGGTCCACAGATTGTCTTTGGCTTGGGTCATTGTCCTCCTCGATAAGAGCTTGTTGATGTTGTGAAGATGAGGGCTCCACTTGAGTAGAGCATAGATCTTCTCGATCCTCCATAAAGGGTTCCTCAACAGGGCGGATGAATCCCGCACCCATTCTTCCTATGGCATCCTGAGGCATTTCATCATCCACATCACAGACATCAACAAGCCCCCCTTTGGGACCATCATATTCTTCAAAAACCACACTACTAGATTCTATGACAGTTCCATAGAGCTTGTCATTGATTCTATAAGTGTGGGATTTGAGACCATAACCAACAAAAATACCCTCTAATGCTTTGGAATCAAATTTGGACAAACGAACACCCTTTATGTGATAGAAACACTTACAACCGAACACCCGGAAGTATGAAGCATTGGGCTTGTTACCGGTAAGAATTTCATATGGAGTCTTGATTAATTCTTTGCGGAGGTAGAGCCGGTTTGATGCATGGCATGCGATGGAGATTGCTTTGGCCCAAAAATTGTATGGAGATTTAAACTCCGCCAACATGGTCCTTGCCATATCAATAAGAGTCCGGTTCTTCCTCTCAGCACACCATTTTGTTGAGGGGTATATGCAGCGGAATATTGGTGTTTTATCCGCTCATCACTAAGAAATCCATTCAAGGTGTAGTTCTTGAACTCGGTGCCATTGTCACTCCTTATTATCAACACAGGGACATTGTGTTGACATTGAGCCATGTTGATGAAGTCAATTGAGTTTTCTTGGGTCTCACTTTTTAGCTTGAAGAAATATACCCATGTGTATCTTGAGTAGTCATCAACAATCACCAAACAATATTTCTTTCCACCAAGACTTGCATGAGATGGAGGACCAAAGAGATCAACATGCAGGAGCTCCAAGATCCTCTTGGACTTGATGTAATTCTTCGACTTGTGGGGAGAATCATGCATATTTCCTTCAACACAAGCCCTGCATACATGATCTTTGGCAACACAAACATTTTCTTTTAGTCCAACAATATGGCCATCCTTGTGGAGACTTTGCAAAGTTCTCATCTTGACATGGGCTAGACGGCGATGCCATAACCAACCCACATCGGCCTTTCCGAATAAGCACATCGCACTTGTAGTGGTTTTCCCCGAAAAGTCCACCACATACAAGTCATTTTCGACGTACCCAAGGAAAGCGGCCTTTAGAGACTTGATCCACATGAGACCATAATATCATTATCAATAAAGATGGCAAAGCCCATCTTTCCAAGAGCACGAACTGAAAGTAAATTATAGCCAAGGGTCTCAACAAGCAGGACGTCCACAAGAGTAATATCGTGGGCAACCACAACCTTGCCGAAACCCATAACTTAGACTTTGACTTGTCGGCATATGTCATGGATATTTGATCAACATTTGGTCTCAACTTCTTGACACTAGATGCGCTTCCGGTCATATGACTTGTGCATCCACTATCAAGCACCCATTTTGACCATTCAGAAGCATAGGTCTACAAAAGGTCAAACTAGTTTTTAGGTACCCATTTTTCAATGGGTCCTCTTTTGTTAGCAACAAGGGTCTTGGGAACCCAAATAGACCAAGCAATATAACCATCAAATGGGCCAACATATTGTGCATACACATCACCATAATAATCACGCATTAAAACATAGTGAGGGCTAGAACTTCCCGCAAAGTCATCATGAGACATAGTTTTGCCACTTATGGTATTACTACCCATAATGGCCTTGTCTTTTGCTTGTGCGGGCTTGGCCTTCTTATTGTTGTTGTTCTTCTTGGCTTTGGAGACAAAGCCAATGCCCCCTTTCTCACCATTTGGCCTCTGCTTACTCAAGAGGTCATCATTTGACTTGTTTCCTTTGGGAAAGGTGGCCTTAGCTAGCTCCCCCTTCAACCTAGCATTTTCTTCAAGTATATTTGTACAACTAGAAGGAATGAAAGTACTAGGTGAAGAAATATTGGTCAATTGAGTTTGAAGCTTTTCACGAGACTTTGTGAATAACAAGAGTTCACTATCCAAGGCCTTGTGAGCCTTGTCAAGCATCCTAAAGTCCTCGACAAGTTTTTCATGAAAAACACCAAACTCAATCTTGTCCTTTTTAGCCTTTTTATATTTAGCAATAGCATGGTCATGTTCCTTCACGAGTTTATTAATAATTAGGTCATTTTCTTCATCAAGCCCTTAAAGTTTAGTTTCAAGAAACATCCTAGTCTCTTGTTCTTCTTCTAGAGCATTATTTAGAGCATCTACCTCAATCATGTGCTCTCTTCCTAATTTACATCTCTCATCAATAAGCTCTTATGCGTGAGAAAGTTGATTTAAGAGGTCCACAAAATGTTTCTTGTGCTCCCCTTTCAAGTTAGTCATAAACACATCAAAACCAACTAACTCCTTTTTGACCTCAAGAGATATCTCATCATCAAATTCATCATCAACCAAGGAGGTGGGGTGTGACGATGATAATACCTCTATTCCTCTAGTCATAAGTCAAGTGACGTTCTTGTTGGAGATATTCTCATTTGGAGAGTCGAGGAGGGAGACGGTAGGTGTAGAAGTAGTGGAAAGAGCAGCCACACCACTTGATGTTTCCTCTTCTTCATCTTCATCATCATTGTCGGAGGAGAATTCTTCATGTGTTATCAAGACAATTTCACCCAACTTCTTGTTGGTGGGATTCTTCTTGATGAAGGGTTTCTTGAAAGGAGCTTTGGAGGTTTTCTTCAACACAAGTTTACCCCCATGATCTTCTCTTTTCTCATAGGGACAACCGGCAACAAAGTGATAGCGGTCACCACAATTGAAGCAAGTTTTCAATTTAGACCCATTGCCTCTTCTCCCATTAGGGTTGCTTCTTTGTTGCATCACCATCTTGGCCTTGGCGGGGTCTTTCCAAAAGTTTCTTGCATAGAAGACCATGTATTCACCATGAGCAACCTTGACATCTTCGGGGTGGCTCATTGAAAGTGCATCATCACTCCCTTCTTCTTCATCATACTCCACAACCTTGGCCTTCAAGGCAAGATTGACACGACTACTCATTCCAATAGCATGAGCACGGGCATCTTTGGCATTCTTGGCAGCAACCTTGAAAGTGGCCATCTCTTGCATAACTTCATTGGAGGTCATGAGATGGTAGTTCTGTCTTCCTTGGAGACTCTTCAAGTCAGTGGGCTCAAAGGGCATGAGTGCACTCACATACTTCCTCTTGATCCAAGCATCATCAATGTGAGAGGCACCAACATTCCTGAAGGCAATGGTTGTGGATTTGAGTCTTTGGTACATGTCTTCATGATCCTCACCATCCTTCATAAAGAAATCTTCAGCCTCATTGCTTAAGGCATCATACCTATTTCTTATCACACTCTCATTGCCAACAAACAAGTCAATGAGAGCATCCCAAGCTTCCTTGGTGGTATTGTAGTGCTCAATGTGGGGAAAATCCTTTGGCCCACTCCAAGTTGGATCATATACAAGGTTGTCGCATTGAGTTGGCTATTGACCACTTCTCTTCTAGTCAAGTTGGTTGGATCCTCAATTTTGAGTCCTTATTCACTAATGTTCCACAAGTCAATGCAAGAGCTGCACACATGAGATTTCATTAAAAGTTGCCATTGAGCAAAAGTATGTGCAGCTAACTTAGGTGGGTTACCTCTATTATTTATATGGGGATGAGGGATTGGAGGGTCGTGAGAGTACCATTCGGGAATCGCATGGTGCTCTTCCTTCCAATCATCCTTTTTGGTGGTGGAGTTAGTGGAATTATGTTTATCCCCCACCACTTCACCTATTGGCTTAGTCGGAGCATTTGCCTTAGGGTTAGGTGGTGATTCCTCTTGAGAGGGAGGTGGTGAGGTTGACTTTTCCATAAAAAGTTGCTCAACAAGTTGACGCAACTGTTGTATTTCGTTGCCTAAGGTAGAGCTCAAGCTAGTTTCCAAATTCTTGAGGTCTACCATGGTCACCGAGGTGCTAGCCTAACCCTCTCCCTCATCTCCTGGGTTTCCCATATTCTCTTAGGCGGTTAAGCCCGAATAAAGAGCCAAGGCTTTAATACCAATTGAAAGGATCGTATGGGCACCTAGAGGGGGGGGGTGAATAGGTGCTACTTCAAATTTTACTCTTTTTCAAATTAGGGTTTGACACAAAAGGTAAATTCTCTAGGTTATGCAACGATGGTGAATTTACCTATATGTCAATCTAGCATAAACACTAAGCAAGAACAAGATAAGTAAAGTGCGGTAAAGGATAGAAGTAACCAAAGTGGAGCACGCGGAGACACAAGGGTTTGTTTCCCGTAGTTCCTTCTTTTTGAGGGGAAGTACGTCTATGTTTGGAGAGGGGTGGTTTCAAACCACCAACGCCACGAGAGGCCTCCCTTGTTCTCTGATGAACCTCACCCCAACGGGTTCGATTCACGTCTTCCACTATATCGGAAACCTTTGAGGTGGAAGCCGGCACCTTTACAACAAGTTCGAGGCACACACCCACAACTTAATTGGGGGCTCCCAAATCCAAGCAAGCTGTCACACAATCAAAGACAAGCTTGTAAGAATCAACTAAAACAAGGCTTAGGGTTTCCAATGAAACCCTAGAGCAAGGGGCCCTCAAGTGAATGAGGGGGAAATGAAGATCTCTCTTGGTGAAGTTGTAGATCGATTCCTCCTCCTCTGATTCCCCAAATATCAATGACTTTGGGTGGTTGGATGAAGAGATCTTGGAGTTTTGGTGGCTCTAATGGTGTGGTCTTCTTTTTCTGGAACGAGAAGCTAGAGGAAGGGGATGAGGTCCCCTATTTATAGGCCACACACTTGTGAACCGTTTTCTGATCGTTGGAGGCCATTCACACCGGAGACTCCAATCTACCAGACCAGAGACTTCGGCCTGGACCGGGAACTCCAGCCCACCTCTGGTCCATCTCTGGACCGAGCATCTGACTGACTTGGGCAGGGGCTTGACATTCACTCCAGAGACTCTGGCTATAACTCCGGACCAGAGACACCGGAGACTCTGGTGTGACCACACCGAAAACTTCGGTCATAGAAGTCACACCGGAGATTCTGGCGGATATCCGGTCCGTCTTCGGACCACCACACAAAGAGACCCTAGGCCAAGTCTAGTCCACACACCGAGAACTCCTAGGGAAACTCTGGACCACACTGGAGACTCTAGTGTTTGCACACCGGAGACTCTGGTCTGGAATCTTCAGGAAAGCATAGATTTGGCCATGTAATTTCCCACAACACTCTCACTTTTTCCCTTTTCAATAGATTGACCTGTAGACATTAACACACAGTAAAACGTACCTTATGTTGTTAACAAACACCAAAACAGATTAGAACAATAAATGTCCTTTCAGGTGTCACCCCACATCTTACTTTCTCATGAGCTTTAAACTACACAAAATAGATTATTTTGAAGTACTTGAAGGCATAGCACATATATCATACTTGGAGTAGCAAGTGCCACATAGGTAGGTATGGTGCATGTCGCTGGAGTTTAAGGTATTTGGATATACAAGTCTTAGCTTGTTTGAGAATTTTGGGCTAGCAAAAAGAGATCTACAAGCATGCCAAAGTGTCCATAGTGCTAACCATTTCTTATCAAACAAAGCTTCTTAAAATCAACCATAATGATGTGAGACCCTAGCGCATGGATTAATAAGATTGATAGGATACCCATATCAACAAGTTGCAACTTCTTTTCCAGAATATCATCCAAAAAGAACCACCAGGTTAAGCGTGCTTGCCTTGGAGCAATTTGAGGATGGGTGACCCATCAGGAAGTGGGTCCCGGGTGCGCATGAGTGAGGACAAAGTGTGCAGAAAAGACTAGTGTTGGTATGTGGCGCCAGTCTAGATGAGAATATCATTTTGCGGCCCGAAAGTTGGGGTGTACAAGCAACACGGTACCCAAGTTCCCTGAAATCAGCTGGGATGACTACAGTTGGTGTGCCAAATACTCAGAGGGTCTTTTTCGGCACGAATTCAACTTTACGTTTCAATACAAAAAATCAGGCTAACGGGCATCAAGTTGGGCCCCCCTGTCAGTTCTCGCCGTTATGTCGCTCCCATCGCTTAGGCGGGGTGGCTGTCACGTAGGCTTGCAGCGTTGACACAGTGGATAGGACAACACCCCCTACCCAGTGTATTGACGTGACAAAACAGGGCCCATGTATCGGCGTTATAGTTATTTTTTGTTTACTCAGAAGCTGGAACGGCCACCGCCACGCGTATCTCCTTGGACTTCCGTCCCAATCGTTAACCCCTACCATAAAAGCACATTGACTGTTCCACCATTCCCCTGCCTCGCAGAAACCACTCTTCTTCTTCCTGTCATCTACTATCTTCTTC
Organism: Avena insularis; assembly: GCA_023614405.1. Lineage (NCBI taxonomy): Eukaryota > Viridiplantae > Streptophyta > Magnoliopsida > Poales > Poaceae > Avena > Avena insularis. The sequence continues at coordinate 41,230,472 of CM042692.1, read as the reverse complement.
CCATCTTCTCCTTGCCGCCATGGAAGGTCTACGCACTCTATAAATATGAGGCCATAGCGCTCGCTTTCGCCATCGCCTCGGCCTCTCTGCAGTCCATCTCCACCCCACCCCTTTAGCCATCGCCTCTCCATCGTGCCGTCGTCTCGCCTCCCCTCCCTCTCCAATCTCCACCACGCCGCCATGGAGGTGCCCACGCTCAACCACTACGAGGCGGCGATGTTTGCGTACTACGGCATCCTCGCACCGCCGCGCGTGACCATGCCCGCCGGATTTCACATCAGCGAGGCGGGTGTGCCGGTCGCTCCGCTCCTTAACCCCCGCAGATACGAGATGGAGTGCATCATAGCGGAGCGTCGCAGCCAGCTGCCCGCGTGCATGAGGGTGTTGCCCCGGTACGCGGCGGCCAGCGAGTACTGGCCCTGGCTGTTCAAGAAGGAGCGGAAGGCCAAGCTTGGCAACCGTATCGTGGACGGGCGCCTGGTGCACCTGGATCGCTGCAACCAAGAAGGGCGGGAGATGTTCTGGTCCGTCCCTGGACGGACCATCTACACCACCATCGACGCCGCTAGCCACGCAGAGGAGCTCTGTCTCCCGAACAACGCCAAAATCGTGGAGATTTCGTCCGACGACGACGAGGAAGCCGGCGGCTCGGAGGACAGCGGCAGCAGAAGTGTTGTCGACTAGGAAAATTTGTAAAGTCGCATCTTTGTATGGAAAAATTTGTGGTCGAATAATAAAATGTCTAAATTTAGATCTTTGTCTCGATTAATTTGTGAAAGATTTTTTCAAAAATACTGATCAATTCAATTTCTACCTCGAATTAATTTCTGTCTCGAATTAATTTTGGCCCTGAATTAATTTACATTAATTGTCCTGGACTGCTGACCGTCACGGGGTTTTTGGTCCCGGTTTGTGGCATGGTCCCGATTATGGAAACGAACCGGGACCGATGAAATTTGGGCGCTGGACCAAAGACCCTCTTTCTACCAAGTGCTAGAGACAAGCTTCACTACCCATGACAACAAGAAGATAGACGTTGTCTACACCAACGAGGAGACAGTGGTGCGTGTCCTGAGGATGTACGAGGGTTGGCTTGGGATAGACGAGGACAAGTTTGTGGGATTGGACCTCAAGTATACCCCGGAGCACCCATATGAAGGGAGTGAAGTCGCCGTCGTTCAACTGGCCATGCGGAAACACGTCCTCGTCTACCACCTCTCCCGGTTTGTAGATCTGCTCTCTGTAGCTAACCGCTTTTAGGGTTTTCTCCTCTTGTTCTTTATCCACTTGCTCATCTTGCAACTACTGGATTTTATTTAGGACCAAATAAATTAGGGTTTGCCTATCAATCGACTGAGATTTTCTTTAGTCTCAATCACCTAAGAAAAGTGCAACCGTAGTTAAAAGAAATGTGCAACTTGTTTAGTCGACCGAGAAATAGCAAAACCGAATAAATTATGAAAATACAATGTTGAGAGTCTTGATCTTGCATTTACTAAACTTTTCAAAATTATATTGAGATGATGATCTTGCATTAACAAAATATTTGTAGTTACAAATTTTGGTGATGACAAACTACATACTTTCAGGGTGACGAAATGTTCAATTGCGCTTGATTCCTTGAAAAAGGAATTGTTTTTACGACCGTGACACAACAACTGATTTTTCGAAATTGTATCAAGAGGAAATTATAATTCCTGCACACAACTGGATCGATATTCAACATCTTGTCAAGATCCTAGGGGCGGAAGAAGGATGGAATGACATCACTGCAACTAGAATCCTCGATGAGTAAATGCGTCACAATGAAGGAAGATTTCTCTACGGATAGAACGATTTCTGGAGCAGTGGCGTTATGCGATATAAACCTGAAGTATGCAGCCATAGATGCTTACGTGACCTACCAACTATACAAGAAGATCCATTTTTTCAACGTTACCTCGTGTTTTCCCTATTTGCAAGAGGAAGGCGAGCTTAGGGAGCCCTTTGTAGAAAATGCCGAATAACTAAGTTTGAAGTTGAATATGCAAAGAAATTGGCTGCATCTGAAGCGGTGACGGAGAAGGCTATGAAGCGGTGAAGAGAGCTTGCGGTGAAGAAGCAGCGACAGAGAGGCTACGGTGAGCGGCAAGCAGGCGGCATCTTCTAGCGGCAACAATCAGGCCTGTGATGCACGCTAATTGTTCGCGGGGCGAAGATAGGAAAGCCAAGTCGGATGCCATTTGGGACAAAGCGGTTAAATCGGATGTGGAGTACTGTAATGATGGCGGCGCGTCAAGTGGTGCGATGAGGAGTGAATTAAATTTTACTTGTCGGTGTTATGTTTACATTTTGTGGAACTCGGTTAGCTTGCCAAGATGTCTAGCGCATCAAGTGATACTAGTAAAATAAATTTAACCCTCGTTGTGTTATGTTTATGTATGTGTCTTGTAGCTTGTCAAGATGGTAGCTTCTTAACTGGCAGTTTGAAACAGTGCCCTTTTCCTCTCTCGCTAAACATATATGTTTCATTTTGCCCATATTGGTAGCAAATCTAGAGAAGATTCTCACTTTGATATTTCGTTCCCTTTTGGACCTCTTTTTGCCTCCGAACAGGTAGCAAATCTAGAGCAGCAAATCACACCAGGCAGAATACATTCATTCAGAAAACAAAAAAAATGTAGATATAGTCTTGTGCGACTAAATAGGATATAGCGATAGAAAGTAGGTTGCTTAACGAGGTTCGATGCATTCAGCGAAATAGGATATAGCTAGAAAGGAGCTGCTTGGCGTGAGGGCGCCAGTTGCAGCAGCACATCCTGCAAGCGCCCGCGCCTCCGCCATCTCCCTCTGGTGCTTCCGCCACTTCTTGCTGCCTAGTTTCTTGGACTTGGGGGCCTTGGGCCTGATTGGAGGCATGCGACCCTCTTTGATGGCCACCCGCTGGAGGTTTCAGAGGTGAATGCAGAGAGCACGGTGTTCAGCGATGTAGGCGTTAATGTTCGCGGGCTCGGGCTTGCCGCTTTTGTGGATGCCAGAGCTCGCGGCCTCTGCATGCTTGATAAGTGTTTAAGGCGGTGCTTGGCGACGCGACTCATCAGCGATGAGCGCCCACCTTGCGGAAGGGCAATGAGGTCCACGAGGAAGCCGTCGTGCTTACCCATGACCTCCTCAAAGACTGACGAGCCTTGGTGTGAATGGACTCGTCATCGCTGCAGACGTCGCTGCCAGAAACCTATTGGAAGAAAGGGAAAATGGGGGAGTAGATGGTGTAAGAAGATCGAGCAATCAAAATGCAAACAAGGGAATCCTAATAAACCAAGATCTAGCATCCAACGATGGGAACGGTGTTGGATAATTAGGCACAATTTCCATGATTAATTTCAGAATATTAAACATGACAATACCAGCTAAATTTTAAATAGATTAGCCCATTATTTCTAACAAACGGTAGAAGAACCAGGGGAGGGGAGCAAACCCAAGTTACCTCCGATCATAGGTCGTCGATGCCGGTGTTGTAGGGGTTCAGCGGAGCGATGTACTTATCTGGATCGTAGGTGCCCAAGAAGTGCGTGATCTGCTTGTGACCAGCGGGGGCCTCCTCGCCAGCGGGGGGCTCCTCTTCAGCGTCTCTGTTGGTAGCTAGGACGGGGTCCTGGACGGGAACAGCGACTTCCATCGATGCCTCCACTAGGGCCTGGACAGGGACATCGGCTGCTTTCAACGTGTCGAGGGGGACTGGCGAGGAGACGGGGGCCTCCTCGCCGGCGACCACGAAGGCGATGATGGCCACCTTATCCTCCTCGGCCATCGCCGGCGCGGACGGGGTATTCTCGGGAGTTTGCGGATGCTGGTAGGACAGTGGAGAGGGTTGCGTGGGGACAGTGAGCGAGAGTGGGAGTGGGTGTGCGGAGAGGGCTCTATAGCTAAGGTGGATAGAAGCAAGGCACGTTTCGTTGCACCACCGTGCAACGCGCCACGTAGTCGATTGCACCGTGCACCACGACACGCGCACGGTACGTCACGTTTTTTCCCGGGCCATGCATGGCAGTTCTGTATTGAGCCGCATACAAAGGGCGCACACACAGTTTCTATGTACGAAGTTTGACATGGCCCTAAAATTGGCAATTGAGAGCCGCTGCGTAAAAAATGGGATATGTCTTATTAAAATCAAGTGACAATAAATTGCAGCTATCCATCAACGACCGTGCACTCGATGACGCATGCATTGTGGCGTAGTAGTAGCAGTAGTAGGCTTTTCAGACTTGATTAAACATGACATGACCGCTCGACGACTTTTTCCATGGACGGCATCGTGTTCCTTCTTGTAGAAGTCTCGCTGAGGGAGACGTCTGTGCTGTCTCGCGCTGTACTATGAAGGGCACGATGTGTGCAATGATTATCATTGGATCGCACAGAATCAACGGCTGGTGCGCACGATCCGCGTGACAACTGTGATAACCAATCAGGGAGTAGCAGACAGGGTGACCAGAGATTTGTGCTTCTACGAAAGATAGAGAGGTGGGGGGCAAAACTGAGTAGTACCACATAAAACCAAGGGAGATACTGAGTAGTATAAAAATGGAAAGTGAGTGTCTTGCACAATGAAATACATCGTGGCATACATCAAATTATGCCAAGATAGATCCACAAGAGTTCATTGGATGTGTGTTATTCTCATAAACCGCTCATAAACCACGTAAGGATCCACTAGAGTCATTGGATGTGTGTTCTTCTCACAAACCACATATCACCAGTGTCATTGCATGTGTGTTTTCCCACAGACCACACATGGATCCACCGGTGTCATTGCATGTGTGTTCTTCTCACAAACCACACATGGATCCACCAGTGTCATTGCATGTCTGCTCTTTTCATGAACCACGGCTAGATTCATTGCATGTGTGTTCTTCTCACAAACCACACATGGATCCACCCAGTGTCATCGCATGTGTGTTCTTCCCATGAAACACACATGGATCCACCAGTGTCATTGCATGTCTGTTCTTTTCATGAACCACAGCTAGAGTCATTGGATGTGTGTTCTTCTCACAGACCACACATGGATCCAGTGTCATTGCATGTGTGTTCTTCCCAAAGACAACACATGGATCCACCAGTGTCATTGCATGTGTGTTCTTCTCACAAACCATATCATGAACCACACCCAGTGTCATTGCATGTGTGTTCTTCTCACAGACCACACATGGATCCACCAGTGTCATTGCATGTGTGTTCTTCTCACAAACCATATCATGAACCCAGTGTCATTGCATGTGTGTTCTTCCCATGAACCACACATGGATCCACCAGTGTCATTGCATGTGTGTTTTTCCCACAGACCACACATGGATCCACCAGTGTCATTGCATGTGTGTTCTTCCCATGAACCACACATGGATCCACCAGCGTCATTGCATGTCTGCTCTTTTCATGAACCACAACTAGAGTCATTGGATGTGTGTTCTTCTCACAGACCACATATCACCAGTGTCATTGCATGTGTGTTCTTCCCAAAGACCACACATGGATCCACCAGTGTCATTGCATGTGTGTTCTTCCCGCAGACCACACATGGATCCACCAGTGTCGTTGCATGTGTGTTCTTCCCATGAACCACACATGGATCCACCAGTGTCATTGCATGTCTGCTCTTCCCACAGACCACACATGGATCGACCGGTGTCATTGCATGTCTGCTCTTCTCATTAACCACAGCTAGAGTCATTGCATGTCTGTTCTTTTCACAAACCACATATCACCAGAGTCATTGCATGTGTGTTCTTCCCATGAACCACACATGGATCCACCGGTGTCATTGCATGTGTGTTCTTCTCACAAACCACACATGGATCCACCTAGTGTCATCGCATGTGTGTTCTTCCCATGAACCACACATGGATCCACCAGTGTCATTGCATGTCTGCTCTTTTCATGAACCACAACTAGAGTCATTGGATGTGTGTTCTTCTCACAGACCACATATCACCAGTGTCATTGCATGTGTGTTCTTCCCAAAGACCAGACATGGATCCACCAGTGTCATTGCATATGTGTTCTTCTCACAAACCATATCGTGAACCACACCCAGTGTCATTGCATGTGTGTTCTTCTCACAGACCACACATGGATCCACCAGTGTCATTGCATGCGTGTTCTTCTCACAAACCATATCATGAACCACACCAAGTGTCATTGCATGTGTGTTCTTCCCATGAACCACACATGGATCCGCCAGTGTCATTGCATGTCTGCTCTTCCCATAGACCACACATGGATCCACCAGTGTCATTGTATGTGTGTTCTTCCCATGAACCACACATGGATCCACCAGTGTCTTTGCATGTTTGCTCTTTTCATGAACCACAGCTAGAGTCATTGGATGTGTGTTCTTCTCATAGACCACATATCACCAGTGTCATTGCATGTGTGTTCTTCCCAAAGACCACACATGGATCCACCAGTGTCATTGCATGTGTGTTCTTCTCACAAACCACACATGGATCCACCGGTGTCATTGCATGCCTGCTCTTCTCATTAACCACAACTAGAGTCATTGCATGTCTATTCTTTTCACAAACCACATATCACCAGAGTCATTGCATGTGTGTTCTTTCCATGAACCACACATGGATCCACCGGTGTCATTGCATGTCTGCTCTTCTCATGAACCACACATGGATACACCCAGTGTCATCGCATGTGTGTTCTTCCCATGAACCACACATGGATCCACCAGTGTCATTGCATGTGTGTTCTTCCCATGAACCACACATGGATCCACTAGTGTCATTGCATGTCTTCTATTCCCACAGACCACACATGGATCCACCAGTGTCATTGCATGTGTGTTCTTCCCATGAACCACAAATGGATCCACCAGTGTCATTGCATGTCTGCTCTTTTCATGAACCACCGCTAGAGTCATTGGATGTGTGTTCTTCTCACATACCACATATCACCAGTGTGATTGCATGTGTGTTCTTCCCAAAGACCACACATGGATCCACCAGTGTCATTGCATGTGTGTTCTTCCCGCAGACCACACATGGATCCACCAGTGCCGTTGCATGTGTGTTCTTCCCATGAACCACACATGGATCCACCAGTGTTATTGTATGTCTTCTCTTCCCATGAACCACATCTAGAGTCATCGCATGCGTGATCTTTTCACTCACCACAGCTAGAGTCATTGCATGTGTGTTCTTCTTACAAACCTTATCATGAACCACACCCAGTGTCATTGCATGTGTGTTCTTCTCGCAAACCACACATGGATCCACCGGTGTCATTGCATGTCTGCTCTTCTCATTAACCACAGCTAGAGTTATTGCATGTCTGTTCTTTTCACAAACCACATATCACCACAGTCATTGCATGTGTGTTCTTCGCATGAACCACACATGGATCCACCGGTGTCATTGCATGTATGCTCTTCTCATGAACCACACATGGATCCACCCAGTGTCATCGCATGTGTGTTCTTCCCATGAACCACACATGGATCCACTAGTGTCATTGCATGTCTGCTCTTTTCATGAACCGCAACTTGAGTCATTGGATGTGTGTTCTTCTCACAGACCACATATCACCAGTGTCATTGCATGTGTGTTCTTCCCAAAGACCACACATGGATCCACCAGTGTCATTGCATGTGTGTTCTTCTCACAAACCATATCATGAACCACACCCAGTGTTATTGCATGTGTGTTCTTCTCATAGACCACAGATGGATCCACCAGTTTCATTGCATGTGTGTTCTTCTCACAAACCATATCATGAACGACACCTAGTTTCATTGCATGTGTGTTATTCCATGAACCACATGGATCCACCATGTCATTGCATGTACGCTCTTTTCATTAACCACAGCTAGAGTCATTGCATGTGTGTTCTTCTCACAAACCACGTATCACGGTGTCTATGCATGTGTATTCTTCCCATGAACCACACATGGATCCACAGTGTCATTGCATGTGTTCTTACCATAGACCACACATGGATCCACGGTGTCATTCCATGTCCGCTCTTCTCATTAACCATAGCTAGAGTCATTGCATGTGTTCTTTTCACAAACCACATATCACCGGAGTCCTTTGCATGTGTGTTCTTCCCATGAACCACACCCAGTGTCATTGCATGTGTGTTCTTCTCACAAATCACACATGGATCCACCGGTGTCATTGCATGTCTGCTCTTCTCATTAACCACAGCTAGAGTCATTGCATGTCTGTTCTTTTCACAAACCACATGTCACCAGAGTCATTGCATGTGTGGTCTTTACATGAACCACACATGGATCCACACGTGTCATTGCATGTGTGTTCTTCCCATGAACCACACATGGATCCACCAGTGTCATTGCATGTCTGCTCTTTTCATGAACCACAACTATAGTCATTGGATGTGTGTTCTTCTCACAGACCACATATCACCAGTGTCATTGCATGTGTGTTCTTCCCAAAGACCACACATGGATCCACCAGTGTCATTGCATGTGTGTTCTTCTCACAAACCATATCGTGAACCACACCCAGTGTCATTACATGTGTGTTCTTCTCATATACCACACATGGATCCACCAGTGTCATTGCATGTGTGTTCTTCTCACAAACCATATCATGAACCACACCTAGTGTCATTGCATGTGTGTTCTTCCCATGAACCACACATGGATCCACCAGTGTCATTGCATGTTTGCTCTTCTCATGAACCACACATGGATCCACCCAGTGTCATCGCATGTGTGTTCTTCCCATGAACCACACATGGATCCTCCAGTGTCATTGCATGTCTGCTCTTTTCATGAACCACAGCTAGAGTCATTGGATGTGTGTTCTTCTCATAGACCACATATCACCAGTGTCATTGCATGTGTGTTCTTCCCAAAGACCACACATGGATCCACCAGTGTCATTGCAGGCGTGTTCTTCTCATAAACCATATCATGAACCACACCCAGTGTCATTGCATGTGTGTTCTTCTCACAGACCACACATGGATCCACCAGTGTCATTGCATGTGTGTTGTTCTCACAGACCATATCATGAACCACACCCAGTGTCATTGCATGTGTGTTCTTCCCATGAACCACACATGGATCCACCGGTGTCATTGCATGTCTGCTCTTTTCATTAACCACAGCTAGAGTCATTGCATGTGTGTTCTTCTCACAGACCATATCATGAACCACACCTAGTGTCATTGCATGTGTGTTCTTCTCACTTACCACACATGGATCCACCCAGTGTCATTGCATGTGTGTTCTTCCCAAAGACCACACATGGATCCACCAGTGTCATTGCATGTGTGTTCTTCTCACAAACCATATCATGAACCACACCCAGTGTCATTGCATGTGTGTTCTTCTCATAGACCACACATGGATCCACCAGTATCTATGGATGTGTGTTCTTCCCATGAACCACACATGGATCCACCAGAGTCATTGCATGTGTGTTCTTCCCACAGACCACACATGGATCCATCGGTGTCGTTGCATGTGTGTTCTTCCCACGAACCACACATGGATCCACCAGTGTCATTGTATGTCTGCTCTTCCCATAGACCACACATGGATCGACCGGTGTCATTGCGTGTGTGTTCTTCCCATGAACCACACATGGATCCACCAGTGTCATTGTATGTCTGCTATTCCCATGAACCACAGATAGAATCATCGCATCCGTGCTCTTTTCACAAACCACAGCTAGAGTCATTGCATGCGTGTTCTTCTTACAAACCATATCATGAACCACACCCAGTGTCATTGTATGTGTGTTCTTCTCACAAACCACACATGGATCCACCGGCGTCATTGCATGTCTGCTCTTCTCATTAACCATAGCTAGAGTCATTGCATGTCTGTTCTTTTCACAAACCACATATCACTAGAGTCATTGCATGTGTGTTCTTCCCATGAACCACACATGGATCCACCGGTGTCATTGCATGTGTGTTCTTCTCACAAACCACATGGATCCACCGAGTGTCATCGCATGTGTGTTCTTCCCATGAACCACACATGGATCCACCAGTGTCATTGCATGCGTGCCCTTTTCACAAACCACAGCTAGAGTCATTGGATGTGTGTTCTTCTCACATACCACATATCACCAGTGTCATTGCATGTGTGTTCTTCCCAAAGACCACACATGGATCCACCAGTTTCATTGCATGTGTGTTCTTCTCACAAACCATATCATGAACCACACCCAGTGTCATTGCATGTGTGTTCTTCTCACAAACCATATCATGAACCACACCCAGTGTCATTGCATGTGTGTTATTCCCATGAACCACACATGGATCCACCAGTGTCATTGCATGTGTGTTATTCCCATGAACCACACATGGATCCACCAGTGTCATTGCATGTCTGCTCTTTTCATTAACCACAGCTAGAGTCATTGCATGTGTGTTCTTCTCACAAACCACGTATCACCGGTGTCTATGCATGTGTGTTCTTACCACATACCACACATGGATCCACCGGTGTCATTGCATGTCTGCTCTTCTCATTAACCATAGCTAGAGTTATTGCATGTCTGTTCTTTTCACAAACCACATATCACCAGAGTCACTACATGTGTGTTCTTCCCATGAACCACACCCAGTGTCATTGCATGCGTGTTCTTCTCATTAACCCCGCATTGATCCACCGCTGTCATTGCATGTCTGCTCATTTCATTAACCACAGCTAGAGTCATTGCATGTGTTCTCTTTTCACAAACCACATATAACAAGAGTTATTGCATGTGTGTTCTTCTCACAGACCACATATCACCAGTGTCATTGCATGTGTGTTCTTCCCAAAGACCACACATGGATCCACCAGTGTCATTGCATGTGTGTTCTTCTCACAAACCACACATGGATCCACCGGTGTCATTGCATGCCTGCTCTTCTCATTAACCACAACTAGAGTCATTGCATGTCTATTCTTTTCACAAACCACATATCACCAGAGTCATTGCATGTGTGTTCTTTCCATGAACCACACATGGATCCACCGGTGTCATTGCATGTGTGTTCTTCTCACAAACCACACATGGATCCACCTAGTGTCATCGCATGTGTGTTCTTCCCATGAACCACACATGGATCCACCAGTGTCATTGCATGTCTGCTCTTTTCATGAACCACAACTAGAGTCATTGGATGTGTGTTCTTCTCACAGACCACATATCACCAGTGTCATTGCATGTGTGTTCTTCCCAAAGACCAGACATGGATCCACCAGTGTCATTGCATATGTGTTCTTCTCACAAACCATATCGTGAACCACACCCAGTGTCATTGCATGTGTGTTCTTCTCACAGACCACACATGGATCCACCAGTGTCATTGCATGCGTGTTCTTCTCACAAACCATATCATGAACCACACCAAGTGTCATTGCATGTGTGTTCTTCCCATGAACCACACATGGATCCGATGTCATTGCATGTGCTCTTCCCATAGACCACACATGGATCCACAGTGTCATTGCATGTGTGTTCTTCCCATGAACCACATGGATCCACCAGTGTCTTTGCATGTTTGCTCTTTTCATGAACCACAGCTAGAGTCATTGGATGTGTGTTCTTCTCATAGACCACATATCACGGTGTCATTGCATGTGTTTTCTTCCCAAAGACCACACATGGATCCACCAGTGTCATTGCATGTGTGTTCTTCTCACAAACCACACATGGATCCACCGGTGTCATTGCATGCATGCTCTTCTCATTAACCACAACTAGAGTCATTGCATGTCTATTCTTTTCACAAACCACATATCACCAGAGTCATTGCATGTGTGTTCTTTCCATGAACCACACATGGATCCACCGGTGTCATTGCATGTCTGCTCTTCTCATGAACCACACATGGATACACCCAGTGTCATCGCATGTGTGTTCTTCCCATGAACCACATGGATCCACCAGTGTCATTGCATGTGTGTTCTTCCCAGGAACCACACATGGATCCACTAGTGTCATTGCATGTCTTCTATTCCCACAGACCACACATGGATCCACCAGTGTCATTGCATGTGTGTTCTTCCCATGAACCACAGATGGATCCACCAGTGTCATTGCATGTCTGCTCTTTTCATGAACCACCGCTAGAGTCATTGGATGTGTGTTCTTCTCACATACCACATATCACCAGTGTGATTGCATGTGTGTTCTTCCCAAAGACCACACATGGATCCACCAGTGTCATTGCATGTGTGTTCTTCCATCAAACCACACATGGATCCACTAGTGTTTTGCGTGTGTGTTCTTCCCATGAACCACACATGGATCCACCAGTGTCATTATATGTCTGCTCTTCCCATGAACCAAATCTAGAGTCATCGCGTGCGTGCTCTTTTCACAAACCATAGCTAGAGTCATTGCATGTGTGTTCTTCTTACAAACCTTATCATGAACCACACCCAGTGTCATTGCATGTGTGTTCTTCTCGCAAACCACACATGGATCCACCGGTGTCATTGCATGTCTGCTCTTCTCATTAACCACAGCTAGAGTTATTGCATGTCTGTTCTTTTCACAAACCACATATCACCACAGTCATTGCATGTGTGTTCTTCGCATGAACCACACATGGATCCACCGGTGTCATTGCATGTATGCTCTTCTCATGAACCACACATGGATCCACCCAGTGTCATCGCATGTGTGTTCTTCCCATGAACCACACATGGATCCACTAGTGTCATTGCATGTCTGCTCTTTTCATGAACCGCAACTTGAGTCATTGGATGTGTGTTCTTCTCACAGACCACATATCACCAGTGTCATTGCATGTGTGTTCTTCCCAAAGACCACACATGGATCCACCAGTGTCATTGCATGTGTGTTCTTCTCACAAACCATATCATGAACCACACCCAGTGTGATTGCATGTGTGTTCTTCTCATAGACCACAGATGGATCCACCAGTTTCATTGCATGTGTGTTCTTCTCACAAACCATATCATGAACGACACCTAGTTTCATTGCATGTGTGTTATTCCCATGAACCACACATGGATCCACCAGTGTCATTGCATGTCTGCTCTTTTCATTAACCACAGCTAGAGTCATTGCATGTGTGTTCTTCTCACAAACCACGTATCACCGGTGTCTATGCATGTGTATTCTTCCCATGAACCACACATGGATCCACCAGTGTCATTGCATCCGTGTTCTTACCATAGACCACACATGGATCCACCGGTGTCATTCCATGTCTGCTCTTCTCATTAACCATAGCTAGAGTCATTGCATGTCTGTTCTTTTCACAAACCACATATCACCAGAGTCACTGCATGTGTGTTCTTCCCATGAACCACACCCAGTGTCATTGCATGTGTGTTCTTCTCACAAATCACACATGGATCCACCGGTGTCATTGCATGTCTGCTCTTCTCATTAACCACAGCTAGAGTCATTGCATGTCTGTTCTTTTCACAAACCACATGTCACCAGAGTCATTGCATGTGTGTTCTTAACATGAACCACACATGGATCCACCAGTGTCATTGCATGTGTGTTCTTCCCATGAACCACACATGGATCCACCAGTGTCATTGCATGTCTGCTCTTTTCATGAACCACAACTATAGTCATTGGATGTGTGTTCTTCTCACAGACCACATATCACCAGTGTCATTGCATGTGTGTTCTTCCCAAAGACCACACATGGATCCACCAGTGTCATTGCATGTGTGTTCTTCTCACAAACCATATCGTGAACCACACCCAGTGTCATTACATGTGTGTTCTTCTCATATACCACACATGGATCCACCAGTGTCATTGCATGTGTGTTCTTCTCACAAACCATATCATGAACCACACCTAGTGTCATTGCATGTGTGTTCTTCCCATGAACCACACATGGATCCACCAGTGTCATTGCATGTCTGCTCTTCTCATGAACCACACATGGATCCACCCAGTGTCATCGCATGTGTGTTCTTCCCATGAACCACACATGGATCCACCAGTGTCATTGCATGTATGCTCTTTTCATGAACCACAACTAGAGTCATTGGATGTGTGTTCTTCTCATAGACCACATATCACCAGTGTCATTGCATGTGTGTTCTTCCCAAAGACCACACATGGATCCACCAGTGTCATTGCAGGCGTGTTCTTCTCATAAACCATATCATGAACCACACCCAGTGTCATTGCATGTGTGTTCTTCTCACAGACCACACATGGATCCACCAGTGTCATTGCATGTGTGTTGTTCTCACAGACCATATCATGAACCACACCCAGTGTCATTGCATGTGTGTTCTTCCCATGAACCACACATGGATCCACCGGTGTCATTGCATGTCTGCTCTTTTCATTAACCACAGCTAGAGTCATTGCATGTGTGTTCTTCTCACAGACCATATCATGAACCACACCTAGTGTCATTGCATGTGTGTTCTTCTCACTTACCACACATGGATCCACCCAGTGTCATTGCATGTGTGTTCTTCCCAAAGACCACACATGGATCCACCAGTGTCATTGCATGTGTGTTCTTCTCACAAACCATATCATGAACCACACCCAGTGTCATTGCATGTGTGTTCTTCTCATAGACCACACATGGATCCACCAGTGTCTATGGATGTGTGTTCTTCCCATGAACCACACATGGATCCACCAGAGTCATTGCATGTGTGTTCTTCCCACAGACCACACATGGATCCATCGGTGTCGTTGCATGTGTGTTCTTCCCACGAACCACACATGGATCCACCAGTGTCATTGTATGTCTGCTCTTCCCATAGACCACACATGGATCGACCGGTGTCATTGCGTGTGTGTTCTTCCCATGAACCACACATGGATCCACCAGTGTCATTGTATGTCTGCTATTCCCATGAACCACAGATAGAATCATCGCATCCGTGCTCTTTTCACAAACCACAGCTAGAGTCATTGCATGCGTGTTCTTCTTACAAACCATATCATGAACCACACCCAGTGTCATTGTATGTGTGTTCTTCTCACAAACCACACATGGATCCACCGGCGTCATTGCATGTCTGCTCTTCTCATTAACCATAGCTAGAGTCATTGCATGTCTGTTCTTTTCACAAACCACATATCACTAGAGTCATTGCATGTGTGTTCTTCCCATGAACCACACATGGATCCACCGGTGTCATTGCATGTGTGTTCTTCTCACAAACCACACATGGATCCACCGAGTGTCATCGCATGTGTGTTCTTCCCATGAACCACACATGGATCCACCAGTGTCATTGCATGCGTGCCCTTTTCACAAACCACAGCTAGAGTCATTGGATATGTGTTCTTCTCACATACCACATATCACCAGTGTCATTGCATGTGTGTTCTTCCCAAATACCACACATGGATCCACCAGTTTCATTGCATGTGTGTTCTTCTCACAAACCATATCATGAACCACACCCAGTGTCATTGCATGTGTGTTCTTCTCACAAACCATATCATGAACCACACCCAGTGTCATTGCATGTGTGTTATTCCCATGAACCACACATGGATCCACCAGTGTCATTGCATGTGTGTTATTCCCATGAACCACACATGGATCCACCAGTGTCATTGCATGTCTGCTCTTTTCATTAACCACAGCTAGAGTCATTGCATGTGTGTTCTTCTCACAAACCACGTATCACCGGTGTCTATGCATGTGTGTTCTTACCACATACCACACATGGATCCACCGGTGTCATTGCATGTCTGCTCTTCTCATTAACCATAGCTAGAGTTATTGCATGTCTGTTCTTTTCACAAACCACATATCACCAGAGTCACTACATGTGTGTTCTTCCCATGAACCACACCCAGTGTCATTGCATGCGTGTTCTTCTCATTAACCCCGCATTGATCCACCGCTGTCATTGCATGTCTGCTCATTTCATTAACCACAGCTAGAGTCATTGCATGTGTTCTCTTTTCACAAACCACATATAACAAGAGTTATTGCATGTGTGTTCTTCTCACAGACCACATAACACCCGTGTCATTGCATGTGTGTTCTTCCCAAAGACCACACATGGATCCACCAGTGTCATTGCATGTGTGTTCTTCCCACAGACCACACATGGATCCATCGGTGTCATTGCATGTGTGTTCTTCCCATGAACCACACATGGATCCACCAGTGTCATTGCATGTGTGTTCTTCCCACAGAGCACACATGGATCCACTGGTGTCGTTGCATGTGTGTTCGTCCCATGAACCACACATGGATCCACCAATGTCATTGTATGTCTGCTCTTCCCATGAACCACAGCTAGAGTCATCGCATGCATGCTCTTTTCACAAACCACAGCTAGAGTCATTGGATATGTGTTCTTCTTACAAACCATATCATGAACCACACCCAGTGTCATTGCATGTGTGTTCTTCTCACAGACCACACATGGATCCACCGGTGTCATGCATGTCTGCTCTTCTCATTAACCACAGCTAGACTCATTGCATGTCTGTTCTTTTCACAAATCACATATCATAAGAGTCATTGCATGTGTGTTCTTCCCATGAACCACACATGGATCCACCGGTGTCATTGCATGTCTGCTCTTCTCATGAACCACACATGGATCCACCCAGTGTCATCACATGTGTGTTCTTCCCATGAACCACACATGGATCCACCAGTGTCATTGCATGTCTGCTCTTTTCATGAACCACAGCTAGAGTCATTGGATGTGTGTTCTTCTCACATACCACAGATCACGGTGTCATTGCATGTGTGTTCTTCCCAAAGACCACACATGGATCCACCAGTGTCATTGCATGTGTGTTCTTCTCACAAACCATATCATGAACCACACCCAGTGTCATTGCATGTGTGTTCTTCCCATGAACCACACATGGATCCACGAGTGTCATTGCATGTTTGCTCTTCTCACAGACCACACATGGATCCACCAGTGTCATTGCATGTGTGTTCTTCCCATGAACCACACATGGATCCACCAGTGTCATTCCATGTCTGCTCTTTTCATGAACCACACATGGATCCACCCAGTGTCATCGCATGTGTGTTCTTCCCATGAACCACACATGGATCCTCCAGTGTCATTGCATGTCTGCTCTTTTCATGAACCACAGCTAGAGTCATTGGATGTGTGTTCTTCTCTTAGACCACATATCACCAGTGTCATTGCATGTGTGTTCTGCCCAAAGACCACACATTGATCCACCAGTGTCATTGCATGCTTGTTCTTCTCACAAACCATATCATGAACCACACCTAGTGTCACTGCATGTGTGTTCTTCTCACATACCACACATGGATCCACCAGTGTCATTGCATGTGTGTTCTTCTCACAGACCATATCATGAACCACACCCAGTGTCATTGCATGTGTGTTCTTCCCATGAACCACACATGGATCCACCGGTGTCATTGCATGTCTGCTCTTTTCATTAACCACAGCTAGAGTCATTGCATGTGTATTCTTCTCACAGACCATATCATGAACCACACCCAGTGTCATTGCATGTGTGTTCTTCTCACTTACCACACATGGATCCACCCAGTGTCATTGCATGTGTGTTCTTCCCAAAGACCACACATGGATCCACTAGTGTCATTGCATGTGTGTTCTTCTCACAAACCATATCATGAACCACACCTAGTGTCATTGCATGTGTGTTCTTCTCACATACCACACATGGATCCACCAGTGTCATTGCATGTGTGTTCTTCCCAAAGACCACACATAGATCGACCAGTGTCATTGCATGTGTGTTCTTCTCACAAACCATATCATGGACCACACCCAGTGTCATTGCATGTGGGTTCTTCTCACAGAACACACATGGATCCACCAGTGTCATTGCATATGTGTTTTTCTCACAAACCATATCATGAACCACACCCAGTGTCATTGCATGTGTGTTCTTCCCATGAACCACACATGGATCCACCAGTGTCATTGCATGTCTGCTCTTCCCACAGACCACACATGGATCCACCAGTGTCATTGCATGTGTGTTCTTCCCATGAACCACACATGGATCCACCAGTGTCATTGCATGTCTGCTCTTTTCATGAACCATAACTAGAGTCATTGGATGTGTGTTCTTCTCACAGACCACATATCACCAGTGTCATTGCATGTGTGTTCTTCCGAAAGACCACACATGGATCCACCAGTGTCATTGCATGTGTGTTCTTCTCACAAACCATATCATGAACCACACCCAGTGTCATTGCATGTGTGTTCTTTCCATGAACCACACATGGATCCACCGGTGTCATTGCATGTCTGCTCTTCTCATGAACCACACTTGGATCCACCCAGTGTCATCGCATGATTGTTCTTCCCATGAACCACACATGGATTCACCAGTGTCATTGCACGTCTGCTCTTTTCATGAACCACAGCTAGAGTCACTAGATGTGTGTTCTTCTCACAGACCACATATCACCAGTGTCATTGCATGTGTGTTCTTCCCAAAGACCACAAATGGATCCACCAGTGTCATTGCATGTGTGTTCTTCTCAGAAACCACACATGGATCCACCAGTGTCTATGCATGTGTGGTCTTCCCATGAACCACACATGGATCCACCAGTGTCATTGCATGTGTGTTCTTCCCACAGACCACACATGGATCCACCGGTGTCGTTGCATGGGTGTTCTTCCCACGAACCACACATGGATCCACCAGTGTCATTGTATGTCTGCTCTTCCCACAGAACACACATGGATCCACCGGTGTCATTGCATGTGTGTTCTTCCCATGAACCACACATGGATCCACCAGTGTCATTGTATGTCTGCTCTTCCCATGAACCACAGATAGAGTCATCGCATCCGTGCTCTTTTCACAAACCATAGCTAGAGTCATTGCATGTGTGTTCTTCTTACAAACCATATCATGAACAAACCCTAGTGTCATTGTATGTGTGTTCTTCTCACAAACCACACATAGATCCACCGGCGTCATTGCATGTCTGCTCTTCTCATTAACCATAGCTAGAGTCATTGCATGTCTGTTCTTTTCACAAACCACATATCACTAGAGTCATTGCATGTGTGTTCTTCCCATGAACCACACATGGATCCACCGGTGTCATTGCATGTGTGTTCTTCTCACAAACCACACATGGATCCACCCAGTGTCATCGCATGTGTGTTCTTCCCATGAACCACACATGGATCCACCAGTGTCATTGCATGCGTGCTCTTTTCACAAACCACAGCTAGAGTCATTGGATGTGTGTTCTTCTCACATACCACATATCACCAGTGTCATTGCATGTGTGTTCTTCCCAAAGACCACACATGGATCCACCAGTGTCATTGCATGTGTGTTCTTCTCACAAACCATATCATGAACCACACCCAGTGTCATTGCATGTGTGTTCTTCTCATAGACCGCACATGGATCCACCAGTGTCATTGCATGTGTGTTCTTCTCACAAACCATATCATGAACCACACCTAGTGTCATTGCATGTGTGTTCTTCTCACAAACCATATCATGAACCACACCCAGTGTCATTGCATGTGTGTTATTCCCATGAACCACACATGGATCCACCAGTGTCATTGCATGCGTGCTCTTTTCACAAACCACAGCTAGAGTCATTGCATGTGTATTCCTCACAAACCACGTATCACCGGTGTCTATGCATGTGTGTTCTTCCCATGAACCACACATGGATCCACCCGTGTCATTGCATGTGTGTTCTTACCCCAGACCACACATGGATCCACCGGTGTCATTGCATGTCTGCTCTTCTCATTAACCATAGCTAGAGTCATTGCATGTCTGTTCTTTTCACAAACCACATATCACCAGAGTCACTACATGTGTGTTCTTCCCATGAACCACACCCAGTGTCATTGCATGCATGTTCTTCTCATTAACCCCGCATGGATCCACCGCTGTCATTGCATGTCTTCTCTTTTCATTAACCACAGCTAGAGTCATTGCATGTGTGCTATTTTCACAAACCACATATAACCAGAGTCATTGCATGTGTTTTCTTCTCACAGACCACATAACACCTGTGTCATTGCATGTGTGTTCTTCCCAAAGACCACACATGGATCCACCAGTGTCATTGCATGTGTGTTCTTCCCACAGACCACACATGGATCCACCGGTGTCATTGCATGTGTGTTCTTCCCATGAACCACACATGGATCCACCAGTGTCATTGCATGTGTGTTCTTCCCACAGACCACACATGGATCCACCGGTGTCATTGCATGTGTGTTCGTCCCATGAACCACACATGGATCCACCAATGTCATTGTATGTTTGCTCTTCCCATGAACCACAGCTAGAGTCATCGCATGCATGCCCTTTTCACAAACCACAGCTAGAGTCATTGGATATGTGTTCTTCTTACAAACCATATCATGAACCACACCCAGTGTCATTGCATGTGTGTTCTTATCACAAACCACACATGGATCCACCGGTGTCATTGCATGTCTGCTCTTCTCATGAACCACACATGGATCCACCCAATGTCATCGCATGTGTGTTCTTCCCATGAACCACACATGGATCCACTAGTGTCATTGCATGTCTGCTCTTTTCATGAACCACAACTAGAGTCATTGGATGTGTGTTCTTCTCACAGACCACATATCACGGTGTCATTGCATGTGTTCTCCCAAAGACCACACATGGATCCACCAGTCATTGCATGTGTGTTTTCTCACAAACCATATCATGAACCACACCGGTGTCATTGCATGTGTGTTCTTCCCATGACCACACATGGATCCACCGTGTCATTGCATGTGTGTTCTTCACAAAGACCACACATGGATCCACCAGGTGTCATTGCATGTGTGTTCTTCCCATGAACCACACATGGATCCACCCGTGTCATTGCATGTACGCTCTTTGAACCTGCGGCAGAGTCATTGATGTGTGTTCTTCCCAAAGACCACACATGGATCCACCAGTGTCATTGCATGTGTGTCCTTCCCAAAGACCACACATGGATCCACCAGTGTCATTGCATGTGTGTTCTTCTCATGGATCCACCGTGTCATTGCATGTTTGCTCTTTTCATGAACCACAGCTAGAGTCATTGCATGTGTGTTCTTCTCACAAACCACATATCACCAGTGTCATTGCATGTGTGTTCTTCCCAAAGACCACACATGGATCCACCGTGTCATTGCATGTGTTCTTCTCACAAACCATATCATGGATCCACCGTGTCATTGCATGTGTGTTCTTTCCAAACCACATGGATCCACTTGTCATTGCATGTGTGCTTTTCATGAACCACACTAGAGTCATTGCATGTCTGTTCTTTTCACAAACCACGGATCACCAGTGTCATTGCATGTGTGTTCTTCCCATAGACCACACATGGATCCACTAGTGTCATTGCATGTCTGCTCTTCACAAACCATATCATGAACCAGTGTCATTGCATGTGTGTTCTTCCCATGAACCACACATGGATCCACCCAGTGTCATTGCATGTGTGTTCTTCCCATGAACGACACATGGCTCCACCAGTGTCATTGCATGTGTGTTCTTCCCATGAACCACACATGGATCCACTAGTGTCATTGCATGTCCGCTTTTCATGAACCACAACTAGAGTCATTGGATGTGTGTTCTTCTCACGACCACATATCACAGTGTCATTGCATGTGTGTTCTTCTCACAGACCACACATGGATCCACCAGTGTCATTGCATGTGTGTTGTTCTCACAGACCACATATCACCAGTGTCATTGCATGTGTGTTCTTCCCAAAGACCACACATGGATCCACCAGTGTCATTGCATGTGTGTTCTTCCCAAGAACCACATGCATCCACTAGATGTCATTGCATGTGTGTTCTTCTCACAACCATCATGAACCACCAGTGTCATTGCATGTGTGTTCTTCACAGACCACATGGATCCACCACTGTCATTGCATGTGTGTTCTTCCCATCTAGCACACATGGATCCACCAGTGTCATTGCATGTGTGTTCTTCCCATGAACCACATGGATCCACGGTGTCATTGCATGTGCTTCTTTCATGAACCACAGCTAGAGTCATCGGATGTGTGTTCTTCTCACAAACCACATATCACCAGTGTCATTGCATGTGTGTTCTTCCCACAAACCACACATGGATCCACCGGTGTCATTGCATGTCTGCTCTTTTCATTAACCACACATGGATCCACCAGTGTCATTGCATGTGTGTTCTTCCCATGAACCACACATCGATCTACCAGTGTCATTGCATGTCTGCTCTTTTCATGAACCACAACTAGAGTCATTGGATGTGTTCTTCTCACAGACCACATATCACCAGTGTCATTGCATGTGTGTTCTTCCCATAGACCACACATGGATCCATCAGTGTCATTGCATGTGTGTTCTTCTTACAAACCATATCATGAACCACACCTAGTGTGAGTGGATTTGTGTTCTTCCCATGAACCACAAATGGATCCACCAGTGTCATTGCATGTGTGTTCTTCCCACAGACCACACATGGATCCACCAGTGTCATTGCATGTGTGTTCTTCTCACAAACCATATCATGAACCACACCTAGTGTCATTGCATGTGTGTTCTTCCAAGAACCACACATGGATCCACGAGTCATTGCATGTTTGTTCTTCTCAAAGACCAAACATGGATCCAACCAGTGTCATCGCATGTGTCTTCTTCCCATTAAGCACACATGGATCCACTAGTGTCATTGCATGTTTGCTCTTTTCATGAACCACAGCTAGAGTCATTGCATGTGTGTTCTTCTCAACCACACATGGATCCACCAGTGTCATTGCATGTGTGTTCTTCCCATGAACCACACATGGATCCACAGTGTCATTGCATGTGTGTTCTTCTCAAACCATATCATGAACCACAGGTGTCATTGCATGTGTGTTCTTCTCACGACCACACATGGATCCACGAGTGTCATTGCATGTGTGTTCTTCTCACATGAACCACACCGGTGTCATTGCATGTGTGTTCTTCCCATGAACCACATGGATCCACCGTGTCATTGCATGTCTGCTCTTTTCATTAACCACAACTAGAGTCATTGCATGTGTGTTCTTTTCACAAACCACATATCACCAGAGTCATTGCATGTGTGATCTTGTCATGAACCACATGGATCCACCGTGTCATTGCATGTGGGTTCGTCTCACAGACCACACATGGATCCACCAGGGTCGTTGCATGTGTGTTCTTCCCATGAACCACACATGGATCCACCAGTGTCATTGCATGTGTGTTCTTTTCATGAACCACATGGATCTAGAGTTATTGCATGTGTGTTCTTCCCATGAACCACACATGGATCCACCAGTGTCATTGCATGTGCTTCTTCATGAACCACAACCAGAGTCATTGCATGTGTGTTCTTCTCACAAACCACATATCATGAACCAATGTCATTGCATGTGTGTTCTTCGCAAAGACCACACATGCATCCACCAGTGTCACTCCATGTGTGTTCTTCCCAAAGACCACACATGCATCCACCAGTGTCATTGCATGTGTGTTCTTCTCACAAACCATATCATGAACCACGCCCAGTGTCATTGCATGTGTGTTCTTCACATGACCCAAACATGGATCCACCAGTGTCATTGCATGTTTGCTCTTCCCATAGACCACACATGGATCCACCAGTGTCATTGCATGTGTGTTCTTCCCATGAACCACACATGGATTCACCAGTGTCATTGCATGTCTGCTCTTTTCATGAACCCCAGCTAGAGTCATTGGATGTGTGTTCTTCTCACAGACCACATATCACCAGTGTCATTGCATGTGTGTTCTTCCCAAAGACCACACATGGATCCACCAGTTTCATTGCATGTGTGTTCTTCTCACAAACCATATCATGAACCACACCCAGTGTCATTGCATGTGTATTCTTCTCACAGACCACACATGGATCCACCAGTGTCATTGCATGTGTGTTCTTCTCAAAAACCATATCATGAACCACACCTAGTGTCATTGCATGTGTGTTCTTCCCAAGAACCACACATGGATCCACCAGTGTCATTGCATGTCTGCTCTTCCCACAGACCACACATGGATCCACCAGTGTCATTGCATGTGTGTTCTTCCCAAAGACCACACATGGATCCACCAGTGTCATTGCATGTGTGTTCTTCTCACAAACCATATCATGAACCACACCCAGTGTCATTGCATGTGTGTTCTTCCCAAGAACCACACATGGATCCACTAGTGTCATTGCATGTGTGTTCTTCCCAAAGACCACACATGGATCCACCAGTGTCATTGCATGTGTGTTCTTCTCACAAACCATATCATGAACCACACCCAGTGTCATTGCATGTGTGTTCTTCTCATAGACCACACATGGATCCACTAGTGTCATTGCATGTCTGCTCTTTTCATGAACCACAGCTAGAGTCATTGGATGTGTGTTCTTCTCACAGACCACACATGGATCCACCAGTGTCATTGCATGTGTGTTCTTCCCATGAACCACACATGGATCCACCAGTGTCATTGCATGCGTGTTCTTCTCACAAACCATATCATGAACGACACCCAGTGTCATTGCATGTGTGTTCTTCTCACAGACCACACATGGATCCACCAGTGTTATTGCATGTGTGTTCTTCTCACAGACCATATCATGAACCACACCCAGTGTCGTTGCATGTGTGTTCTTCCCATGAACCACACATGGATCCACCGGTGTCATTGCATGTCTGCTCTTTTCATTAACCACAGCTAGAGTCATTGCATGTGTGTTCTTCTCACAGACCATATCATGAACCACACCTAGTGTCATTGCATGTGTGTTCTTCTCACTTACCACACATGGATCCACCCAGTGTCATTGCATGTGTGTTCTTCCCAAAGACCACACATGGATCCACCAGTGTCATTGCATGTCTGTTCTTGTCACAAACCATATCATGAACCACACCTAGTGTCATTGCATGTGTATTCTTACCATGAACCACACATGGATCCACCAGTGTCATTGCATGTCTGCTCTTCTCATGAACCACACATGGATCCACCCAGTGTCATCGCATGTGTGTTCTTCCCATGAACCACACATGGATCCACCAGTGTCATTGCATGTATGCTCTTTTCATGAACCACAACTAGAGTCATTGGATGTGTGTTCTTCTCATAGACCACATATCACCAGTGTCATTGCATGTGTGTTCTTCCCAAAGACCACACATGGATCCACCAGTGTCATTGCATGCGTGTTCTTCTCACAAACCATATCATGAACCACACCCAGTGTCATTGCATGTGTGTTCTTCTCACAGACCACACATGGATCCACCGGTGTCATTGCATGTGTGTTCTTCTCACAGACCATATCATGAACCACACCTAGTGTCGTTGCATGTGTGTTCTTCCCATGAACCGCACATGGATCCACCGGTGTCATTGCATGTCTGCTCTTTTCATTAACCATAGCTAGAGTCATTGCATGTGTGTTCTTCTCACAGACCATATCATGAACCACACCTAGTGTCATTGCATGTGTGTTCTTCTCACTTACCACACATGGATCCACCTAGTGTCATTGCATGTGTGTTCTTCCCAAAGACCACACATGGATCCACCAGTGTCATTGCATGTGTTTTCTTCTCACAAACCATATCATGAACCACACCCAGTGTCATTGCATGTGTGTTCTTCTCACAGACTACACATGGATCCACTAGTGTCATTGCATGTGTGTTCTTCTCACAAACCACATATCACCGGAGTCATTGCATGTGTGTTCTTCCCACAAACCACATATCACCGGTGTTATTGCATGTCTACTCTTCTCATTAACCACAGCTAGATCCACCCGTGTCATTGGATGCATGTTCTTTTCATAAACCGCATATGGATACTAATTAACCTTAGGAGAGCCCTAACCTTAGCGTTAGACCGAGTCTTCTAGAAGGCACACTCTAACACAGTTGTTCTGCTTGTCGATTGTTACATACCATCCGATCGGGGCACTTGGACGATTGGGATGGTTTTCGTGAGATCGATCCGCGAGTAGTATGTTCTGCGGCATGATTAGCCACGCTTGCTCTGGACAAACTGGCAACACTGGGGGCTCCCCTGTTGCGAGTGTCACGACTCACGAGTTGAGCGGGCCATATCCCAGTGTCACGTCCCCATTACTTCTCTTCCTCCCCGTACTTCTCTTCCTTCCCCTCGAAGCCACATTCCCTACTTCACTCCCATCCTGCCGTAGCCACAAGCCGACGGCGCCGCCATCCCAATCCCCTCTCCAGCAGCCACCCCCTCCCCTCCCCTCTCGCCATGGGTTCAAGGGGAGACGACGAGGAAACGCGTCATGACGACAGGGACGGTGATTTCGATGTGAGTCGTCTCATCTCTATCTCTATCATCTGTGGCCAGTTATCTATTTTTTGAGCCAGATCTACTCCGTGTACTCATGCGCGTATGATGTGTTAGGCCAACCAGACGATGTATGACGCCGACTATCACGGTTTAGCGGATGAAGACAGTCCTCTGCTATGTAAACATGGATATGTGCCCGCTAAATTTGTAGCGTTCGAAGGACAAAACACAGGCAGGAGGTTTCTACGGTGTCAAGGACATCGTGCAATGATGTGAGGCGGAAGTTGCGGTGTTGTCAAATGGGTAGATCCAGAGTGGCCCAAATCGATGCAGAAAACGCTGGACAAACTATGGGAAATGACTATTGAGTTGAAAGAATCTGCATTCAGCTCACTTCTTGATAGTGTTGAGATGAAGCTATGGGAACCAGTTAACACGACCAAGCATAAGCAAGATCTCATGGGGGTGGAAGACAAGGTTAGCAAAGTCGAGAAGGAGAGGGACGCGGCGTTGGCCCTGAAGGCTAAAGCAGAGCAAGAACTGATTCAAGCAAGGAAGGATCTTCACCAGGCCAAAGTCCTGCAGTTCACAACTACGAGTATTGACAAGTGCATGAGGAAAGATGCAGAGAAAAAATTGAAGTTGTGCAAGGAAGATGCTAAAAGGAAGGAGCAGACGATTCGATCCTTGCTCTCGTAGGAAGATGCGCATAAGGCTAAGATTAGGAAGATCAAGGAGATGTGTGTTAACTAGTTCTATTTAGCTTAAGCCCCGTGCCTTTTTTAAGTTGTAATAGTTGTACTTGTTGACCTAGCGGTCTGAACTATTGGCCCCGGAGTCCTGGGAGTAAAAAAATTGGCCGCCCGTTAATCTGTCTTAACGCTGCATTACTTCCTTTTGTCTGACCAATGCCCCTTGGATATTCCGCCCGTCGCTTCGTCGTTCTCGTGTACAAATAGGAGGCGCCACAACTCATTGCTTCGTCGCCCATCCCCTCGCCCTCTCCAATCTCCACCGCGCCGTCCACCCCCTCGCTCCCTCTCCAATCTCCACCACGCCGCCATGGAGATGCCCTCACTAAACTTCTACGAGGCGGTGATATTCTCGCACTTTGACATCCTCGCGCCACCGGCCACGACGGTGCCCCACGGATGGCACATCAGCTATGCGGGGGTGCCGGTGGCTCCGCTCCTCTTCCCCGGCGGAGCCGTGATGGAGAGAGAAATCGCGGCGCGCCGCCTCCAGATGCCCGCATGGAAGAGGGCGCTGCCCTGGTACGCGGTGGCCAGCCCGTACTGGCCGACGCTGTTCAAGATGGAGCGGAAGGCCAAGATTGGCAACCGCATCGTTTACGGGCGCGTGGTGCACCGGGATCTCCGCAACCGAGAAGGGCGGGAGAGGTTCTGGTCCACAGACGGACCAAGTTCACGTCATCGCCGCCGCTCACCACGAAGAGGTGCTCCGTCTCGCGTACAATGTGGAAATCGTGGAGGTTCCGTCCGACGAAGACGAGGAAGCCGGCGGCTCGGAGGACAGCGGCAGCGGAAGTGAAATTGTTGACTAGTTGGTTGAATTAATGTAGGATGTGAAATCGCACCTTTGTTTAGAAGAATTTGTGGTTGAATTAATGAAATGCCTCGATTTAGATCTCTGTCTCGATTAATTTGTGGAAGAATTTGTGATTTAGATCAATTTATGCCTCGATTTAGATCTCTGTCCCGGATTGGGAACGTAACCGTGGACCAAAGACACCTTTTCTACTAGTGTATTATGACACTGGTGGTTTTTTTAAACGTAATCTACGTGGATTGTGCCGCATGCATATGGCACAACCACAATTTATAAAGTGGAAGCACGTACACCCGGTTACTGGAGATCCAGGAGCTTCGCCAGATGCAGGGGATGCAGGAGCAGAGAGGCGGTGAGATAGATGGGCTCAAGATTAGGCCAGAAAGTGGTACCCATTTCCTCCTCATCTGGGCATTATCAGTGAGAACATTGCTGTTTATGTTGCCACGTCGTTGTGCAGCATCTGAAATAAGTTGTTGCTTCGTGGAGTGTGGCAGCTTAAATAATTTATTTATGTGCCACTTACATTCCGTCGTATTTGGAGACCTCCTGCCCCTCAGCAATCGTGGAACCGGTGGATCATTGTTTTTAGATAGTAGTGGCACAATCACAATTTCGGATTCAACTAATGACTCAGGCGTTTCCAAACCCTAAGTCGCGGTACATTTTACTCAGAGAACGTGGGTAGATTGTTTCGCCCAGCAACATGCCACACACAGAGCGATCAGAATTTAACAGAATTACATATATAGGTTCAAGTTCAACACATTACTATGCATCTTCATTACCAGCAGCCTTCTTCCGCAGCCTGGGTGCCAAGCCTTCACGTCCACTGGCTTCTTCATTTCCTACCTTCTTCCTATTCCGTGGTGCCAATTTTCTTAGCTTCACGTACTCTGCATCGCCGGGACAATGGGCACCAGAATCGTGTCCAGCATCATCTTTCCACTCGTTTTTTATTTCTTCGGGCAGCAAAATCACTGACTCGGCAGTCATGTTTCTAACCTTGCGGCGCTTCCTGTCAAAGAAACAAGACTATTGCATAACTGCCTAATATCTATAGAGTAAATAAAACAAAAATTACAATTCAGCACAAACATGCGAACCCCAAGCGACCTTTGCTTACCAGGAGCTAATTGGGTTCGAGCAACCACCCTGTCCAAGAATAGAAGGGCGACTCCTAGTTGCAGCAGCTTCCACATCCAGTACATGACATTTCAGGTCAAACATGGTAGCCGAAGCATACCTTTTCATCAACCCAATTAGTGTTGTCACCGTTATAGGAACCATGATGCCACGTTCATCCATGAAGCTGAACTTTGTTATGCCTTCGCCATAATTCAACATGATTACGCAGAGCAGAAACCATACTAGATATAGTGCAGATCTGTGCAGGCGCTTCTTCCATCGTGAAACAATGGCTTCCATACCACTTGCCATTAGAGTCGTACCTGTAGAGGACTACCGTAACCAGGTAAGGAGGGTCCGTGTAGATCCCACTTGACAGAAAACTGTGGACAAAATATGTTTGTCAGCGTTGGGCTAACAAACAATTTGAGGTTCAGTAGCCAGCTAGCAGTTGTAATTAGTGCGAATAGCAAAGAGAAGGGTAGCTCACCCGCTTGTAGACAGAACTTCTTCTTTCTTGATAGTAGGATCTGCCATCCTCCGAGCTGCTCGGCTCGTCGGCGGCGGAGGCGGGCTAGAGCCTCGCAACGGTGGCTATGGCATGCGCCATTGGAGCTCGGGATCAGCGACTAGGCGCAGCAACTGGCCGCAGCAACTTGGCGCCGGAAGTCAAATGTCTGAAGGGATCGTCCTGCCTGGAGGGTGGATTCTGACACCACCGGTGCTAGGGGAAAGATGAGAATGGATTTATGAAATTGGTCAACGCATCCGATCCACTTAGCTGCTCGATTTTCCTAAGAGGTTGCCGCGTTGGCGCCCGCGTCACGGACAAATGACCGACATGTGGGTCCGGACCGTCTACTTCACGGGGCGGTTTAACAGAATGTTTGAATTTGGCAGGGGTGAGATGAGTTTGCCTCGAAATGGCCCCTCTCAGTAGTTGGCGACCCAACTTTTCAAAACGCGGTAATTTCAGGCAACTTAGGTACCGCCATGCGCTGGCCTGCGAACTTTGGTACCGCAGACGAACAAGCCTAGTCTAGATATCCTATTAAGCTGCCAGGAGTGACAACCCAGGAACGAACAGTGGACGGGGTGTTACAAAGTGGTATCAGAGCCGATCCTTGTGGTTACATGGGTGTATGCGGGTCAGTGGCAGGACATGTGGAGCATGGCGTGTGTGGCCTAGAGTGGACATGCCATGGCACATGTGCTAGCACTGGACACACAAATGTGTGCCAAGAGGGGACGCTCATGGCTTGTGGTTGATCGATAATGGCGTCGATCTTCTAAGGGTGGGTGTATGTGAGACCCTAGCACATGGCTTAATAAGATTGATAGGATACCCATATCAACAAGTTACAACTTATTTTCCAGAAGCTCATCCAGAAAGAACCTCCAGGTTAAGCATGCTTGCCCTAGAGAAATTTGTGGATTGGTGACCGACCGGAAAATGGGTACCGGGTGCACACGAGTGAGGACAAAGTGCGTAGAAAAGACTAGTGTTGGTTTGTGGGGCCAATCTAGAGATCCTAGTAAGCTACCAGGAGTAACACCCCAGTACCTAGTGGATGGGGTGTTACATATGCATGTGAACAAAATGTAGCACTAAATAAGGCACTTGCAAATTATCATTCATTAAAGTATTTAAAACAAGTAACACTTAGCATAACTTGCATTTCAAACTTTTGTTTTCATTCCCTTTTTTCTTTTGGTAGAATATAACTCAATTTATTTTTAATTTCAGTAGCTCTTTCTTAGGAATGCAAAACATCTATAATGGTGAGCTCATTTATTTCAAAGGTAACATGCAAAACTAAATATAAAACTAGATTCTATGATCATCTTATGTTGCTCAAAAAACAAAGTTTAGAGGTTTGCAAACAGAGAGTTTAATAGGTCCAGTGGGGTGCCTTGGGAATCGCCAAGCTTATGGTTTTCACAATTTTTGGATAGCTCTTAGTGTGGTGTTCCTCCATTCCTTGTCAAAAACTTCAACACAAAACTTTCTTCCATTTCTTTTTTATGGGGTGACATTAGTGGTACAAAGATATGTTGCTAGATGCCATATAATCCTTAAACAAAATTTATTTTTAGGTGTCCAACAAGTATATCATGCTATATACATTCTTATCATATCAAAAGACTCATGCCAAATCATGTTGAGACTCAAAAGAATGTCTTAAACAATACAAGGCAGACTATGTCCAGATTTTCAGCAGCGGCAAAATACGTATTTAATTCTACCCCTTAAACATGTCATGGATTTTAGCCATTTTTGTGCATATATAGTATGAAAAGTTTTATTTTCAGTTTAAATATGATCCCAATCGGAGTTACAAAAAAATCATAGATTTTTTCTACTAAATAGTCTTGGTGTAGGAATTTGCTACTCCATATATTTTATCAACTTCATATCATCCAAATGGGTCCAACTTACTTTATTAAAATCTATAGAGAATAAACTTAAAATATACTAATTTTACTATATCAAGGGTGCACAAAAATAAATAACCAGGTTGCCTCCCAAAAAACGCTTTCTTTATAGCCATATAGCTAGGCTTTACTTACTTGTTTGAGATAGGTGGAGATCATGTGGTAGCTTGTAGCTTGGTGCTATCTCCTTCTTCATTGGAATTTTTTTCATACATTATACCTGGATACCATGGTGTTCTCATACCAATCATAGTAATAGTCAAGTTGAAACATGGTAGAGAGAAACACAGGGTATAAACCCAATAACAACAAAGTCTAACTTTTTTCCTATGCATTAGCATTTTATATATGGCTAAATTGCAGTAAATAGAGACATTCAATTGCATATTATCATTAGGTGGATGAAACATATAATTATTAATGATACAAAGAGGGAACCTATCACCTCCTCTTTCATAGTACTTGCAAGCACTAGAAGGAACTTTAACATTGTGTGCA
The DNA here is from genome assembly GCA_023614405.1 of Avena insularis. Taxonomy (NCBI): domain Eukaryota; kingdom Viridiplantae; phylum Streptophyta; class Magnoliopsida; order Poales; family Poaceae; genus Avena; species Avena insularis. The sequence goes on along the minus strand of CM042692.1, from coordinate 41,198,551 downwards.
CTAGAAGTTTGTAAAGTTTGTTTATAAATAGGATCATTATGATTATCATGGTATTCATTGGCATGCTTTCCTCTTTCAAAATAGTTTCTAGTACAATTTTCAATCTTAATGTCATGGTTGCAATGAGGATTTTATACAAAAGGTATATGCAAACCACATATATATTTCCTAGCAAGTTCATATCTATCCTCTATGGTGAAACTAGGAGAACTCAAGAATAAAGTTGTACTCTTAATAATAAGAGCATCATCATAGATAACAAGTATATCATTTATATTCTTATGTATTATTCATAGAGGGTTATCAATAAGCATAGGACCATCATATAAAGCATTACCATATAGCATATCTAAGAAACACTCCTCATTATCAATAATTTTACTAGCAGCTTTACTAGCAAGCAAAGGAGCATTATTAGTTTCATCATAATAGCATGAGTTTTCATAAATGACCACATATTTTTTAGTTGGACAACTATCCTAGCATGGGTTCTCATAAATGACAAATGAGTTTTGAGTTTGAGTGTTACTATCATCTTTGAGAGGTTCCCATACATCCCCAAGCTTAGGTTGGACCATATCTTCTTCTTCGTTCTTCTCCTCTTCTTTGGGGTGCATGGGCATCCCCAAGATTGAGATTTTGTCATCTTCTTCCTGCAAAACATGAGTGCTTTCTATGTCACTTCTTTTACAAGCATTAGTACAAGGGGGAAGATTCAAGCTTTTAACATATCTAAATAATAATTCTCTCATATAGTTATTACTAGGAGACTCTGTTGTCTAGTGCACACAATAATAAAAACTTAAGCGCTATGCTCCCTAGAAACGGCACTAGAAAAGTACTTGATAACCCCAAGAGCAGGGGATCACTATAGTACATCGCAATGTGGAAGTAGGGTATCTATCCACGAGAGCAAGAAGGAAAAGCTATCTATTGTCTACAACTAAAGTGTCACAAGATTTAGTTATTTACGCACTAAACAAGTTATTGTGATAAGGAGGTTGATTTAATTCTTAGGAGTGGAATGCAACAAAACAATAATGTGAAAGTGTCTCATCCTCTTCAATACAAGAGGAAAAGACAATGGTTTTATCTTATAGGAACAATGGACATGGGTTCATGGGTTCACTCAATCCTCTATCTCCATCTATGGTGATGATCATGTTATAGATAAAGGTACACACAATTGTCATGTTTCAATGGTAACTTTATGGCAGCTACATGTCCTAAGAACACATAGTTGAAAGAAATACTCATTTGTGCTGCTTGGTCACCCTTGTAATAAGGCTAGCATTGGTTGCTATCACACCACACATCATACTTCTCCCTTTTGCCCCCAGCTAATGGATGTTTGGCTGCATTGTGTCACTCAATACATATGTCGCTGTCACTCAGCCACCCATTACCTACATACATCATACTTCTTAATGGAAAACACTCCAAACACTAACGCAATGATTTATTCGTTGTGCATATTACCACATATCTTTCATCTACCTCCACTTGGTGGTGTCAAACACCTCATGACATGGGTAAATAAGGCATTTTGCATTGATCAAACAATTACATGCATCCTAGAATATTTCCAAAGTATGAAAATCCATAAAATATCCAACACAACGATAAATGCATAACAAGTATTATCTCATACCACAATATCCACCATAGAAATTACATAGATAGATCCATAATCATGCAAGGCACATCATATGGGCTTCAACAATGATCATACATAGAGAGATTACATCAAGTTACCACCACAAAAACATAGTATAGGGGGTGGACTACTCCCCTCTCATCATGGAGAGTGAGGAGGAGGTGTTGGTGAACACTACAAGAAAAGTTTCCTTCCACAACGAATTGGCCCGACAGTCGTTGTAGAAGGCGCGTCTTCTGCGATGAAATTCTCGGCTCGGCCATGGCCGATGGAAAACTTTTTTTCCAGTTTCGCGGCCCTCTACTATGACAGATCTGCTAAAAACATGGAGGAAGCTCGTGAAGAGAATATGCCCGAGAGGCAATAATAAAGTGGTTATTATGTTATTCCTTGTTTATGATAAATGTTTATTTTGCATGCTATAATTGTATTAATTGGAAACATTAATACATGTGTGTTTAATAAACAAAATACAAAGTTCCTTGTAATGCCTCTCATATAAACTAGCTCGTTGATTAACAAGATGATCAAGGTTTCCTAATCATGGACATTGCATGTTGTTAATAACGAGGTCACAACATTTATGAAATGATGTGATGAACATTCATCCGAATTATACCATTACGATCAAAGTCATTGTGTTTATATTTCTATAACATCATGTGAAGTAATCTTAGTCCTTAGACCATGAGATCATGTGAATTGATAACATCGGAAGAGTGTCTTGATAACACCAAACGTCACACCGTAAAAGGGTGACTATAAAGGTGGGTCTAGATACTCCGAAGGTGTTATGTTGAGGCTCATGGATCAAGAGTGGTATTTGTCCATCCCGATGACGGATATATATACTTTGGGCCCTCTCGGTGATATCACATTGAGAATAGCTTGCAAGCAAGTGATGTGATCACTAGAATGTTATATGACGGGAACAAGAAAAGAGTACATGTTAGTAACGAGATCAAACTAGGTATGGAGATACCGATGATCAAATCTCGGACATCTAATATATCGCGAGACAAAGGGATTTAGTTACTAGCGATAAAGGTTCTCATGATCACAGAAGTCATCGTTGAATGTGTAGGAGTCAGTACGGATCTCCAGGTCCCGCTTCTGATTATTGATCTGAGATGGGTCTCGATCATGTCTGCATTATTCGCGAACCGTAGGGTGACACACTTAAGGGATACCAACACCGTTTGGAGCAAATATGTTTCAAATAAAGATTTAAGAAAGCGCTGGAATTATTTCGATGGAAACCAGAATTGTTTCTTGTGAAATTGCAGAAACTAGTTCCGCATGTGATATTGAAATATTGCAGGGGGTTTTATATGAATGTTTTTTAATTAAAGTAATTAACAAAATTCTGAATAAAATTAATAAAAGAGTTTTATTAAATGAGAGAGCATTAAATTTGGAGAAATTTAATGCATTTAAAGTGGAGACTTTAAAAGAGAATGTGAAGGGGCATTTTAATGTGGAGGGGGTTACCACCACATGAATGAGGGAGGTGAGGAGTCACCCCCCATGGGGAGCCGTCCATGGGGAGGGGTACCCCCCTCCTCCTATAAAAGGCCACCCCTCTCACCCTTCTTCCACACACCTCCTCGTGAAGGATCTCTCTCCCCCTCTAGTTATTCCCCATGGTCTCGGATTAGCGAGATACATGTTCCCGGTGGCTTTATCTGGAAAGGAGTTGCTGCTTCCGCTGCTTTGCTAGAGCGAGGGATGGAGGTTGTCGGGGTACCCGATGTGTGTGCAATCACGGATGCACCGCTGCTTTGCGGTGCTGGACTTGGTGGTGCTGGACTTGCTGGAGCTGGATCTTATGGACGTGCTGGACCCGGACCTGCTAGACTTCATCACGATCTTAAGATCGGCAAATGTACGACTACATCATCCACGAGTTCCATCGCGTTAACAAAGCTTTGTTGTCTTCGAGGGTATGTTCTCTATGGATGTATATCCACCCGTTGCTTGTATCTAGTAGATAGATCCTGGCTTATAGTAGTTCACATCGTAGGAAATTTTTTGTTTTCTATGCTGCAAACCCAACAGCTGAGCTGGCGCGTGGTAGAAGCAAGATTTTCGTTTCCTCGCGCGATGTTGACTCGCTGAAGTCTTTTGAGGCGTGTGGTTCCTGAACGTCAGTGTCTCTAGCGGACCTTACTTTTCGGTCGTGCCTCCCTGATTTGAACTCGATAACGTTGCTCAAGGCGCCTGCCATTTAGTCAGGCTGCTAGGTCCCACATGTCAGCCTCTCATTAGAAGGATCATGTGTACGATGGAATGTTTTCCTTCGCTCGTGTTACCCTGTTCCAAAGTTGATAGCGCTGCTCGATGCATCTACCATCTAATCAACCTCGTGGGACCCACATGTCATCCTCTCATTAGAAGAAACATGTGTATGATGGGATTTTTTCCTTTGCTGGTGCTACCCCGTTTCGAGTTGATAGCGCTGCTCGACGCATCTACCATTTAACCAACCTCCTGAGCCCCACATGTCATCCTCTCATTAGAAGAAACGTGTGTATGATGGATTTTTTCCTTCGCTCGCACTACCCTGTTCCGAACTTGAGAGTGTTGTTCGATGCATCTACCATTTAATCATGATGTTGGGCCCCACATGTCATCCTCTTATTAGAAGAAACGTGTGTATGATGAATTTTTTTCCTTCGTTGGTGCTACCCCATTTCGAGTTGATTTTCTAGCGCTTGATTGCTATCTCGGCATCTACTGATGTGTCTAACGTGGTCCCAGCTGATAGCCTCTATTTGAAAGAAACATGTGTATGTTGGACTATTTTTTCGGGTCCCAGATGTCATCCTCAGAGTACAAAAAATGCTCAGAAAGGCCGAATTAAAAAGATTCTGGGCTAACTCGGGGCGGATGTCCTATTTGTCACGGCTTATATTCCATGGGCTCACTCCTAAATTGAATGGGCTACGGTCGGTGGCCACAATACCACGAAAAGGCCGAATTAAAAGGTATTGGGATATGCTTGGGGCTGATAGGCTAATTTCATGGGCTATGCTTGGGCCCTTTGGGTCAAACATGTCGCCTCTGTAAGTGCAACGTGTGTGTGATGGACTTTTTTTTGGCCGCGTCTGCTGTTTTCACCGTGGCAGTCGTGTATGGTCTTACTGCTGGGGCCCTTATGTCAGCCTCTCTGACATGTTCTGGCTTAAGGGTCCCCGATGCAGCCTTGTATGTTCTATCTGGTGGGTCCCTGATGCGAGCCTCTCTGTACAAGTATTTAAACTTTTGTTTCGAACCCACCCTCAAAACAAACTCTAGGGACGTTGCATGCTGGTGGGTCCGTGATGTCAGCCTCCCCGTAATGTAAACCCAAGATAAACACACACACACAAAGGCGATTCGAACAAAAGACCTTCAAATCAAATAAACGTAAACTAAGTGCCAAATACAATAAAGATATTTATAGAAAAAATATCATTAAACTTTTATTAGTACTACAACTTCTGTATTAGTCTTCTTAAAATATTTTGTGTGTCTATATTTATCTCTTTTAAAATATAATAGGGCAGCGCTCCTGGCATCTCAATTTATAAAATGCCACATAATGGGGTATTTTCTTAAAAACATGGATAGGTAGAGTTTTTTTATTATGAGAGGTGGGGGGCAATGCCCAGAAGGCCGAATTAAAAAGAGTTTGACTATTGCTCTACGTGAGTTATATTCCATAGGCTATGCTCCATGGGCTTCATTCTCAAATTTCACTGGCATGTGCTCAGCAGTCCGCTGACCCGTAAAAGGCCGAACTAATATTTTCTCGGTTATGCTCCATGGGCTCCTTTCTAAAATTTTCGTTGGCCTATGGTCAGCAGTACCTGACCCCGAAAAGACTAAATTAAAATGTTCTGGGCTAAAGAGGGGCCGAATGAGCTACTCCACTCCCTCCGATCCAAATTAATGTTCTTGGATTTGGCTAGATTTGGACGTGTCTAGCACTAAAACATGACTAGATATGTCAAAATCTAGACAAATGTGAGAACATTAATTTGGATCGGAGGGAGTACTAGATTTCTTCTCCTGGTTAATAAAATTGCATTGTGATGTGCTCTATCGAATTCGAAACAAAGACCTTAGCGAGGGCAGGGGAAAATCGATAATTCTTTTTGGCAGATATTCATGTCAAAATTCAGCAGTACAGAATAAGGTAGAAAAATTATCAACAGATTGGAAGTTAATATTCGGGAGCACTTGAACAATTCAGCAGCATTTCAAAAGTCACCAATGCAGCAATACAGACAATGAAATACAATAACAGTACATCAGTATTAGTTGCATAAATGCTTTAGTAATATCAACGACAGAACATTTGAGAGATTCAGTAGCTTTCCTGCTTGAAATTCAATAGCAGTACAGAGAGAATCAGTTCTTGTTCCAGCTAAAAAAAATTTGGCCGACGATCAGTTTGGCCTGTTCTCCGAATAGACTCAATCATTGGAGCAAGCAAAACTAACGATCAAGTGTTCTTCTGTGTGAGTACCTCCTCCTTACGTCAATGCCTCTGTGACCGCCTATAGCAACCCAAAATTCCCAAGACTCATCCAGATAATTGTAATGATGCTAAGTTTCAAAAGAAAAGCAAGACAATCTAATGCACTTCATCTAACCAAGTACCAGTACATCACAATTCGTTCTACAAAATATTGTACTAATAGTAACGACAAAACATTTGACATATTCAGTAGCATTTGGAAGATTCAGCAGTACAGAATAGACCATAAAAATATCAGATAGATTCCTGGTTCATATTCAGCAGCACTTGACAGATTGTGGCAGTACACAGACAGTGACCAAAAGAATTGACAGATTCAGCAATGCGGATATTTAAATTCAATAGATGTAGCAAGGACTGATTCAAAAGGAAAGAGAGACCATATTCTGCACTCGACCGGTCGATCTGAACAAGTACCGAACAAAACTTTTGATAGGTTCAGTAGCATTTTAAAGATGCAGCAGTACATAATAAGAAAGAAAAATATTGACAGATTCACAATTCACATTCAGCAACATTTCAAAGTGACAGATTCAGTTTGCCCTTTTCTCCAAACACTCGTCATTGGAAGAAACAAAACTGACGATCAAGTCTGCTTTTGTGTGCATGCCTCCTTCTCGCATTAATGCCTGTGTGTGACTTCCATAGGCAACTCAAAATGCCCAAAGCTTTGTCTAGATTATGAGTTTATGACAAGGCCAAGTTACAAAAGAAAAGCAAGACCATCTACTGCACTTGATCTAAACTAAGCTATCCTATTACATAGTATTACGATTACTTACAATAGTTTGGTTCCAATCGTGGGCATTGGCGATGCTCGAGATGAACCATAATGGAGTCTCCGGAGATTTCCATGCAACGTTGGTTGAGAAACCAATAGCCGCTTCTTAGGTATTTAGACTGAAGCAGCATATTTCAGGAAATAGCATATATCCAAGTCCTATTGCATGGTGGGAGGTGTAGACACAGTTGCTTCTCGTCAGATATCCTGGGGCAACATCTGTGCCGCCTACCGCAATATTAATCGGATAGTTCAATCCAAGGAAAAGGGAATATGCTCCCAGGTTAGCAATCTCTATCCATGGCTTAGGTGGATACAAGTAAGCAGTGTCCTTTGAGTACACCTTGCAGCCAAACCCAGTAGCATAGGTGCCACAAGTGCGACCACAGCGATCAACACTATGATTAGCAACAGGATTGCCATTACCGTAATAAGTACCGCCATAAAACTCCTCATCAGTAATGCCCACGGTATGGATAGGAAGAAGGCGAGATTCGTCTGCAGATATTGCTAAGAACCATAAACCAGGTTCATGCTCGTCATCGTCTATGGCATCAAGGTTTCCCTCCTCGAGATGCGCGATAGGTGGTGACGGGAGCAGAATAGGACCTACAAAAAGAAATGACGGCCAAATCAGCCAACGCTAGTTTACATCCATTAAAACTGAAGCTAGTGTTAGAACAGGAATGGATCAAACTTACCAAAATACAGATGATCCCAAACATAAACACTGCCACTCTCAGTGGCTACAAACACCAGACCCTTGTGGATAAGTGCATCGATGTATCTGAAATAGCACTGGAATTGGTTCTCAAGAACTGTCCATGCATACTTATCGCCATCAAGGGTAGCAATTGAGTAGTTGAAGATAGCGACAAGAGAGAAATCTAAATAATCAGCCGCAGGAACTGGTTCTCAAGAATTGTCCATGCATACTCATCACCATCAAGGGTAGCAATTGAGTAGTCGAAGATAGCGACAAGAGAGAAATCTAAATAATCAGCCGCAGCTATGGGAGCTCGGCAAATAGCAATCTTCCGGAGGAGAATAGGGCGATCATTATGCATGAATGTAAACGGATCGTTGGTGGGTACAAACTCATTGACTTGTGGGAGAGGAACACGTTGATGAGTGTACACATTGACAAGATCCTACTTGCACTCGGACCCAACAGTGGCGATCCAATATCCATTGGCACCTACCCACTGCTTACCCATACAATTCGGGAACACAACGTTGGCGGAGAACCTGTCCAGCGACGTCAGCTTGCATGTCGTGCCCTTGCCCTCGAAGTACTCGTTGCGTTCCCATGGTTTCTTAGTCGGGTGAGAATGAAGAACATAGGGGAGGCCAAACAGCTGAGAAGCATGTAAAGTTGCACTAAATTTTGCCGAGTGATACGTCCATTTTGCATCACTATTCTATGTCTTAATTCACCATTCATCATTGATATATTTCGTATTGAGAGATGATACTTATGTTATTTCATTTGTTTTTGCATGGTTGATGAGTTTTGGAGCATGGACCGCTGCAGTCAGGATTCTGATGGAAAAGGTGCTGTTTGGAGGCAAAATTCACGAAGATCAGAAAATCCGGAAAAATATACAGAAAATGTTATTTTTCCAGAAGACTAAGGATGCCAGAAGACGGAGTGGAGATGGGCCACAGGGGGCCCACACCACCCCCTGGCGCGGGCAGCCCTAGGCCGCCGCAGCAGGTGGTGTGGCCACCCTGGCCCACTCCAGCCTCTCCCCTCCGGCGTATATCATCCTCCCGAAACCCTAAGACTCGGAGAGCGACCATAGAAATATTCTGCCTCCTCTGCGGGGCGGAAAACACCGAGAGAGAAAGATCTCTCCGGCAAACAGATTTCTGCTAGGGGAATTCCTTCACAGAGAGGGGAGATCGTTGCCATCAACACCACCATCAAGCTGGACTTCATTGGGATCATCATCATCATCACCATCATCATCACCATCAGCACCCTCATCACCATCTCCATATTGCTGTAACAATTGAGTTGAATCTTGCATTAGTTCATAGGGGAAACTTTCCCGGTGTTGATTACTCTTCGTAGTTGATGCTATTGAGTGAACCATGGAATTATTGTTTATGTTCAGATTGTTATACATCATTATTCCATCTCTGATCATGATCCATATGATGTCTTGTGAGTAGTTCGTTTTGTTCTTGAGGACATGGGAGAAGTCTTGTTGTTAGTAGTGGAGTTGTGTTGAGAAAGATTCAATAGTTTGTTATTTAAGTTGTGGTGTACTTCTTCTAGTGTTGTCATGTGAACGTCGACTACATGACACTTCACCTATATGGGCCTAGGGGAATGCATTGTGTATTTGGCTACTAATCGTAGCGGTTGCCGGAGTGACAGAAACCTGAACCCCCGTTAGGAAACCATTGCACAAGGGACGTAAGGGTCTTAGAGTTTAAAGCTATGGTTAGGTTTCTCCCTTAATTACTTTCTTGTACTTACGGATGTTTGCAAGGGGTATAATCACAAGTATGTATTAGTCCTAGGAAGGTTGGTACATTAGCACAGGTTCACCCACACAACACTTAGCAAGCTAAAGAAGATTAATCAACTATATGAAGCGAAAGCACTTGACAGTGTTCCCATGTGTCCTTGAGAACGTTTGGTCATCTTAAGTAATACAACCGGCTTGTCCTTTACTGCATAAAGGATTGGGCCACTTGCTGCATTTATTCCTACTGTCTTTTATTTACTCGTACTTTGTTTACTTGCTATATCAAAAAACCCTAAAAATCTGTTTGCTAAGTATTTGTAGAGAATTCCTGATCCATACCACTAGCCAAAGACCTATACGCTCCTCGTTGGGTTCGACACTCTTACTTATCGAAAATAATGCGATACACCCCCTATACTTGTGGGTCATCAAGACTATTTTCTGGCGCCGTTGCCGGGGAGTGAAGCGCTATTGGAGAGTGGAACTGGTAAAGGAAACTTCTGCTGTGAGTATTGTTTACTTCTGTTAGTTGCTTTATTTTTGTTATGGATAATTCGCTGAGTTCCTTATTTGGTAATGCTACTACCACTGCTAAGGTAGTAGATAAGCCACCACCTCCTTAGAATGATGTTTTTAAAATACCTACAAGAATTATTGATCGTGTTATGGATAACTACTATGTTGGGGATGGAACTGTCCATCCCGGTGATCATTTACTCTTTATACACGAATTATGCGGGTTGTTCAAGTGTGCAGGTATTACTACAGATCAAGTTAAGAAGAAGTTATTCTCATTATCGCTGAAAGGAAGAGCTGAGGACTGGTATAAGCTGCTAAAGAATGGTCAAGCTCTGGAATGGGAGGAAATAGTACCTCTCTTTTATTCAAAGTATTATCCTCCTAGTGAGATTCATAAAGATCGGAATCAAATATACAACTTTTGGCCTCTTGATGGAGAGAGTACAGCTCAAGCTTGGGGGAGATTGAAGTTACTAATGCTAAAATGTCCCATTCATGAGCTCCCCATCAATATTATTATCAATAACTTTTATGCAAGGCTCCCTCTACATGACAAGGATTTATTGGATGCTTCTTGTGCTGGATCATTCACTCGTATGGAAGAAGAAGTTAAATGGGATCTTTTGGACCGTATTCAAGACAATGCTAAAGCTTGGGAGAATGACAAAGGTAGAAAGTCAGGTATAAATTATGATTATGAATGCATTGAATCTTTTATGGGAACTTATGACTTTCAAAATATTAAAAATGTTTATGGTCTTGATTTGCAAGTTATTACGAATTGCTTTAGAGCTTTTGCTTCCTATATCAAAATTCCAAAAAGGGGATGGAATAAATACCATGCACCTTACAAAGATATTGTTGACTATGTTCCTATTGGGAGTGCTGAGTATTGCATTATTGATCCCATCTTACCCGAACCTTATATCGAGAAGATTCCCTTCCCCGAAAAGGTAAAGGACCATCCTATGATAACTAATGTAATCACCAAAAGTGAAAAGAGAACTGTAAAACCTGATGAACAAATAAACGTTGAACCTGTGGTAACAATTGTGAAAGACCTTGTCACTAAAAGCATAGAAGATGGACACATAGTCTTTTGTGAGGATGCTTCTAATATTGTTTCACATCCTAATAGAACTAAAAAAGCTAGTGTTCATATGCTTTCTGTTAGAATTGGTGATCATTGCTATTATGGTTTATGTGATATTGGTGCAAGTTCAGTGCTATTCCTTATGAGCTTTACAGAGAAATTATGCATGAAATCAGTCCCTGCGAATTCGAAGAGATTGATGTGGTTATTCACCTTGCTAATAGAGAGACCATCTCTCCAATTGGTATTGTACGAGACGTGGAAGTTCTTTGTGGTAAGATTAAGTACCCTGCTGATTTTCTAGTACTTGGTTCAGCTGCTAGTAAAACTTATCCTATCATTTTTGGTAGACCTTTCTTGAGTACTTGTGGAGCTATTATTGATTGCAAAAGGGAGAAAATCTTGACTAAGTTTGATGGGGAATCTTATGAGTTTAATTTTTCAAAATTTGCTAAAGAACCTTGCGAAGAGCAAACCCATAATGAGGATTTTAGAGTTGAACAACTTGCTTCTATTTCTCTTGCTCCTAACAATGCTTTGCAGCAATTTATGGAAGATCATGAAAGTGAAATCTTCATGGAAGAAAGGAATGAGATGGACAGGATTCTCCGTGATCAACCTAAGATGCTTAAGCATAACTTGCCTGTAGAAGACTTGGGTACCACGTTGCCACCTAAAAAGGATCCGGTTTTCGATCTAAAACCTCTCCCTAATGATCTTAAATATGCTTATATTGATGATAAAAAGATATATCCTATTATTATTAGCACTAAACTTTCAGGGAAGGAAGAAGAAATGTTATTGGAGGTTTTGAGGAAACACCGAGGAGCTATGGGCTATACTCTGGATGATTTAAAAGGGATTTCACCTACTATATGTTAGCATTCTATCAACATAGAACCAGATGCGAAGCCAGTAGTGGAGCACCAACGACATTTAAATCCTAGGATGAAGGAAGTGGTAAGGAATGAGGTATTAAAACTCCTTGATGCTAGTATTATTTACCCTATTGCTGATAGTGAATGGGTTAGTCCTGTTCATTGTGTTCCTAAAAAGGGAGGTATTACCGTTGTCCCTAATGATAATGATGAGCTTATTCCTCAAAGAATAGTGGTAGGCTATAGGATGTGCATCGATTTTAGGAAAGTTAATAAAGTTACTAAGAAAGATCACTACCCGCTTCCTTTTATTGATCAAATGTTGGAAAGGTTATCTAAAAAGACCCATTTTTTTCTTGATGGTTACTCTGGTTTCTCTCAAATTGCTGTTAAACAACAAGATCAAGAAAAAACTACTTTTACTTGCCCTTACAGAACCTATGCTTATAGATGTATGCCTTTTGGTTTATGTAATGCTCCTACTACTTTTCAGAGGTGCATGTCTGCTATCTTTCATGGTTTTTGTGAGGAAATTGTAGAAGTGCTCATGGATGACTTTTCTGTCTATGGAACTTCTTTTGATAATTGTCTGCACAACCTTGATAAAGTTTTGCAGAGATGTGAAGAAACTAATCTTGTTCTTAATTGGGAGAAATGCCACTTCATGGTTAATGAAGGGATTGTTCTTGGGCATAAAGTTTCTGAAAGAGGCATAGAAGTTTATAGAGCTAAAGTTGAGGCAATTGAGAAGATGCCATGTCCAAGAGACATCAAAGGTATTCGTAGTATCCTTGGTCATGCTGGTTTATATAGGAGGTTTATTAAAGACTTTTCTAGGATATCAAAACCCCTCACTAATCTTCTTCAAAAAGATGTACCCTTCGTTTTTGATGATGATTGTAAGGAGGCTTTTGAAACTCTTAAGAAGGCTTTAACTATAGCCCCTATTGTTCAACCACCTGATTGGAGTTTACCCTTTGAAATAATGTGTGATGCTAGTGATTTTGCTGTAGGTGCTATCCTTGGGCAACGTATTGATAAAAAGTTAAACGTTATCCATTATGCTAGTAAGACTCTAGACGCTGCTTGATGTCTACGCACTTCTATTCTTGTAGACAGTTGTTGGGCCTCCAAGTGTAGAGGTTTGTAGAACAGCAGCAAGTTTTCCCTTAAGTGGATCACCCAAGGTTTATCAAACTCAGGGAGGAAGTGGTCAAAGGTATTCCCTCTCAAGCAACCCTGCAATCAATATACAAGAAGTCTCTTGTGTCCCCAACACACCCAATACACTTGTCAGGTGTATAGGTGCACTAGTTTGGTGAAGAGATAGTGAAATACAAGTGGTATAGATAATTATAAGTGGTAACGGTGATAGAAGATAACTTGATGGCGTGGAAGAGACTAAAAGCAAAACTGAAATAAAGAAGGAAGCAATGAAACATGTAATAGATCTAATAGCAAACGGTGTTTCAGTGCTAAGAAACAAGGCCTAGGGATCATACTTTCACTAGTGAACACTCTCTCATATAAATAGATCATCTTTATGATACTACTCTTAACTACTCTCTGGTTGAACACTCTAATCGATGGTAGGGCTATAACAGCACACCTCAAAGTTCATCTTTCCCATCTAGAAAACCCCACACTATCACCTTGAGTACTAGATGAGTCAAACAAACACCACAATTTTATAAAGACATCCAACTCCAAATATAACTCATAACAAGTATTTGCAATCTCGAGCCTAGGTGCCACCATGGTGTGCATGCTGTCACTTTCACACACATGGGGAGAGAAGAGATCTATTAAAGCACTTGAGTAGCAAGGTAGATCTATAGATTACAAGCTCATGATCTCAATAAGATCATGCATAGAGAGAGATGAACACATAGCTACCGGCAGAACCCTTAGCCTCGAGAGAGAACTACTCCCTCATCATGGGAATCGGCAATGGTGATGGAGATGGTGGTGGAGATCGATGGAGATGGCTCCGGGGGCACTTCCCTGTCCCGGCAGGGTGCCGGAACAGAGACTTTCTGTCCCCCGAATCTCCCCTTCGGTGGCGGCGGTGCTGCGGAACTTTTCGTGGATTTCTGGTTGACTATTTAGGGTTTCTGCCTCGGGAGGAATATATAGGCAAAAGAGGCAAGGTCGGTGGCCAGCCAGGGGGCCCACACCATGCCCTGGCGTGGCCTGGGGGACCCACGCCTAGGGGTGCTTTGGCCACCCTGTGGCCCCTCTCCAGCTCTCCTTCTAGCTCCGTGAATCTTCCGGGAAAATATCAACTTTGGCTTTTATCCGGTCCAATTCCGAGAATATTGATTTTTTGACTTTCCTGGAACCAAAAACAGCAGAAAATAGGCAACTGGCACTGTGGCATCTTATTAATAGGTTAGTCCAAGAAATCATATGAAAAGTACTCCAAAGTTGGAACAAAACATAAGAAAGTAGATAAAACCAAGCATGGAACATCAAAAATTATAGATACATTTGCAATGTATCACCGCTCAAAGGAATTATGCTACTACTAAAAAGGAATTTCTAGCTGTTGTTTTTGCTTGTGATAAGTTTAGGCCCTATATTGTAGACTCAAAAGTCACCATTCATACTGATCATGCTGCTATTAAGTACCTTATGACGAAGAAGGACGCTAAGCCTAGGCTTATTAGATGGGTGCTGCTTTTACAAGAGTTTGATCTACATATAGAAGATAGGAAGGGTGCTGAAAACCCTGTAGCTGATAATTTATCTCATTTGGAAAACATCTCTTTTGACCCTATGCCTGTTAATGATAGTTTCCCAAATGAACAGTTAGCTGCAGTAGGGGTGAGCTCGCGAGGGAGCCCTTGGTACGCTGATTATGCTAACTTTATTGTCTCCAAGTATTTGCCTCCAACTTTTACAGCTCAGCAAAGAAGGAAGTTCTTCTATGATTTGAGGCATTATTTTTGGGATGACCCACACTTATACAAAGAAGGAGTGGATGTTATTATGTGAAGATGTGTTCCATAATATGAACAAAAGGAGATATTGCGTAAATGTCATGGTAGTGCTTATGGAGGACATCATGCAGGAGATAGAACTGCACAAAAGGTCCTACAATCAGGTTTCTACTGGCCTACCCTTTTTAAAGATGCAAGAAAATTTGTTTTATCTTGTGATGAATGTCAGCGTGTTGGTAATATTTCTAGACACAATGAAATGCCTATGAACTACTCTCTAGTTATTGAACCTTTTGATTGCTGGGGATTCGACTTTATGGGTCCTTTCCCTCCTTCGAAAGGTTACACTCATATTCTTGTTGCCGTTGATTATGTTACTAAGTGGGTAGAAGCCATTCCTACAAAGAGTGCTGACGGGGAGACTTCTCTAAAAATGCTTAAGGATTTGGGGTGCCTAGGTATCTCATGACTGATGGGGGTTCTCATTTCATTCATGGTGGTTTTAGGAAGACCCTTGCTAAATATGATGTTAATCATAGAATTGCTTCAGCTTATCACCCCCAAACTAGCGGGCAAGTAGAGTTATCAAATAGAGAAATTAAATCCATCTTGCAAAAGACTGTTAATAGGTCTAGAAAAAACTGGGCTAAGAAGTTGAATGATGCTTTATGGACTTATAGAACTTCTTACAAAAATCCTATGGGGATGTCTCCTTATAAAATGGTTTATGGGAAAGCTTGTCACCTACCCTTAGAATTAGAACACAAAGCTTACTAGGAAGTTAAAGAACTAAATATAGATTGTAAGCTCGCTGGTGAGAAAAGATTATTTGACTTAAGTTCTTTAGATGAATGGAGGAGTGAAGCCTATGAAAATGCTAGGCTCTTTAAGGAAAAAGTTAAAAGATGGCATGACAAGCGAATACTTAAGAGAGAATTTCATGTTGGTGAGAAAGTTCTATTGTATAGGTCTCGTCTCAGATTTTTTGCAAGAAAGCTACTGTCAAAATGGGAAGGACCTTTCATTATAGAAGAAGTATACTGTTCAGGAGCAATAAAAATTTCTTCTTTAAAAGATAATACTACACAAGTAGTGAATGGACAACGACTCAAACACTATATTGCTGGAGATTCTTACAATGAAGATGTTGATGCCTTTCAAGTTATAACTCCGGAGAAATTCATCGAGGACCAAATTCAGAGACCTGCAGAGTCTGTTTTCAAATAGGTAACAGTTCTGGTAAGAAAATACAATCCAACTATGTTTTTGCAGTTTTCAGTCAATAAGGAAAGCTACGAAGCGAAAGAGGGACGTAAATGGAGCCAGGGTGGCTCACACCACCCTGTGGCACGGGCCCACCCCTGGCCCCGCCACCAGGTGGTGAGTCCACCCCGGACTCTACCTCCGACACGTTTTCACCCAGTACCTTCCTCTTGTTATGAAACTTCGTAATATATAACCCCCCGGATCTTCCGAGGTTCATATATCGTGTTTTCATCGTGTTTTTGTTTCGATCTATTTCTGCCAGGTAGAATCCCAGATTTGTAGCCACAATGTCTTCCACTAGATCAGCCGAGGGAGATTCCTTAGAAGACATCATCAACCCATACATGAGAGAGTTGAAGATTCATCCCAAGGAGTTGTTGCTCGAAGGAGGGGAGGTCCAGATTAAAGAGGTTCAAGGCCCTAAAGGTAAAGGAAGTCTGGAGGACAGGATGGAAGCACTGGAGCAAGAAGTCTTTAGGTACAAGAAGATGGTGGAGCACGAAGTGGATATCATCCATGATTTGTTCCGAACTCATCACCGAGCACCAAAAGGAGACTGCTGAACTCAAAGACGAAGTTCTCTCACTCCGCCAAACAACCAATGAACTACAAGCACAGTTCTATGACGTTCAAAATCAAAACTGTGAGTATGAGGCTAGGTTTAAACACATACGTGCTGCTGCAGGTTTCAGGATGTTGGAAACCACGATGTCCTTTGTTGATGGGAAGCCCTTACCCTAGAAGACAGACGAAGATGAGAGGATACCACCACCACCAAAGGAGTAATTCGTCATCAGGTTTGGCATCCCCTTGGTTTGTTCCAAGCTTGGGGGAGTGTCGCGGTATCATATCACTATCTTATATCTTTTTACCTTATTAGTAGAGTCATATCATGAATAGAGGAGTTATTATGTAGTATGGTTTGCATTATGGAAGTTTCCCCTCTCTCTTTAGATATGTATCCCTTGGTGTGAGTTGCTGTTATGGAATATTGATGAGATGTTCTATCATTTACTCTTTTGCATAGCTTATATTAGTTTTCAATTCATGGTTATATGATTGATCTTGTTATTAGTATCGATATCACTTTGGGATCATTGAGTTAATTTAGTTGGTTTGGGCAAACCTGGCTCGGTCGGTAGCAACACTATTTTTGAGAGTTGAATGAAAAAGATAAAAGTAGCTTTAAAGAAAAATAATTTCATCATCTTTTTTTCTTGATTTGCTCATAAGTTTAGTATTCTCTAGTTAAGATCTTTTGCGCTTCTAAGGAAGATTGCATGTTTGTCTTTATCACTTGTATGTTTTTTTGTTTCCTTCAACTCTTGTACTTGCTACCCAGCCTTGCTAGCCAAAAACCTGTACTGAGAGGGAATTCTTCTCGTGCATCCACCTCCTTTAAACCAAAACCTTTGCCATTTGTGTCCACCATACCTACCTAGTAGCATTATTGCTATTCCAAGTAAATTCTTGTTTTATCTATCTCCCAAATTAAACTTGTTATGTGAAAATTAGTGATTAAAGCTCTCACGAACTTGATGGCACACTTTACTTTTCTTGCATTTAATAACCTGAACCATTGGGTCCTTCTTTGTTGCGTATATGCTTGCGCTTTATGAGTTGAAGTTAGCAGAACCATGCATCATGGGGACCGCTTTCAACACTTCATTGGTACTTGTACCTAGTTGATATCATGTTCTTTTGCTTATGGATCCCGTGATTGTGAAATAAAAGTGGAACTTGTAAGATCATGGAGTTTATATGTGTGTTAGAGAAACGCCTGGGCCGCTAGCCTAAGCCATGCCTAATCATGGTGGAAACTTGCAGCATAACTATAGTGAGCATTCTATGAAGCATCCACAATAAAAACCTATGCAAATAGCAAATAAAAAGATCGCTAAGATGCTCACTGTCTGCTTGCCTTGTCCTTTTGATTATGGGATAGCTCCTGTGTCATGTGCAAGGGGTACCCCGTTGGCGGTTAATAACCATACACATGTATTTACAATGACAAGAGCTTGCTCGTGACTGAAGTTGAGTAGCACGAGGTTCAGTACTCATAAGTAAGGGGCATGAGATTTCAATTTATAACTTGTCAAGCATATCCTCTTAGTTGTGTCACTTTAACCTTAACCACCAAAAGATTCCTACGATAGGGGCAATGAGAGCTGAAAGCTAGTAAGTATCATAATTTTTGGGAGCTCTTTATGAGACTTGCAATCCCTGCTTCCCTCTGCAAAGGGCCTTTCTTTTACTTTTTAGTTGAGTCAGTAAACCTACTCCCTTCTACCTCAGAAAGTATTTTGAGTTGTTTTGTTTCATCCATTCATATGATGATTTATTCAATCATGTTTCTTATGTTCCTTGCTTTGCACATTGCTCTTATCTTGATGTTTACTACTTTGAAAGCTATCGTTGAAAACCAGCTATTTGTGAACTCCAGCAAATTATCAACTATTCTTCGACCAAGAGCTAAGTTTGCCATTACCAATTATGATTCACTTTATGTATCTTTATTGTGTTTCCTTTAGTCATTACAAGTTGATTTAACTAATAGTGAGTTATCTTCTATTATGATCTATGTATTTGATGAATGTGATGCTTCTTGTCCATATTATTTTATCAACTTTTCACTCCATAAACCTGAGGTCATGTTTATTGAGCTCAGTTCGCTTGAGGACAAGCGAAGTCTAAGCTTGGGGGAGTTGATACATCCATTTTGCATCACTATTCTATGTCTTAATTCACCATTATTCATTGATATATTTCGTATTGAGAGGTGATACTTATGTTATTTCATCTGTTTTTGCATGGTGGATGACTTTTGGAGCATGGACATTGCGGTCGAGGATTACGATGGAAAAGGTCTTTGTTTAGAGGCAAAATTGCGAAGATCAAAAATCCGGAAAATATACGGAAAATCTTATTTTCTAGAAGACTAAGGATGCTGAAGGCGGTGGAGATGGGCCACAGGGGCCCACACCACCTGGCGCTGGCGACCTAAGTCAAGGCGCCAGTGGTGTGGCCACCCTGGCCCACTCCAGCCTCTCCCCTCCGGCGTATATCATCCTCATGAAACCCTAAGAATCAGAGAGCGACCACAGAAAGATTCCGCCGCCTCTGCGGGGCGGAAAACACCAAGAGAGAAAGATCTCTCCGGCAGACAGATTTCTGCCGGGGGAATTCCTTCCCAGGGAGGGAAGATCGTCGCCATCAACACCACCATCAAGCTGGACTTCATCGGGATCATCATCATCACCACCACCATCATCACCATCAGCACCATCATCACCATCTCCATATTGCTGTAACAATTGAGTTGAATCTTGCATTAGTTCATAGGGGAAACTTTCCCGGTGTTGATTACTCTTCGTAGTTGATGCTATTGAGTGAACCATTGAATTATTGTTTATGTTCAGATTGTTATACATCATTATTCCATCTCTGATCATGATCCATATGATGTCTTGTGAGTAGTTCATTTTGTTCTTGAGGACATGGGAGAAGTCTTGTTGTTAGTAGTGGAGTTGTGTTGAGAAAGATTCAATAGTTTGTTATTTAAGTTGTGGTGTACTTCTTCTAGTGGTGTCATGTGAATGTCGACTACATGACACTTCACCTATATGGGCCTAGGGGAATGCATTGTGTATTTGGCTACTAATCGTAGGGGTTGCCGGAGTGACAGAAACCTGAACCCCCGTTAGGAAACCATTGCACAAGGGATGTAAGGGTCTTAGAGTTTAAAGGTGTGGTTAGGTTTCTACCTTAATTACTTTCTTGTACTTACGGATGTTTGCAAGGGGTATAATCACAAGTATGTATTAGTCCTAGGAAGGTTGGTACATTAGCACAGGTTCACCCACACAACACTTAGCAAGCTAAAGAAGATTAATCAACTATATGAAGCGAAAGCACTTGACAGTTTTCCCATGTGTCCTCGAGAAAGTTTGGTCATCTTAAGTAATACAACCGGCTTGTCCTTTGCTGCATAAAGGATTGGGCCAGTTGCTGCATTTATTCCTACTGTCTTTTATTTACTCGTACTTTGTTTACTTGCTATATCAAAAACCCCTATAAATCCGTTTGCTAAGTATTTGCAGAGAATTCCTGATCCATACCACTAGCCAGCACCTTCTGCTCCTCGTTGGGTTCGACACTCTTACTTATCGAAAATACTACGATACACCCCCTATACTTGTGGATCATCACCGAGTCAAGAAGATGTTTGGACAAACCGGTGAGGCTCGCGGCGATGATGACGTCGCATATGGTTATGAGTTCTTCAAGTGGGCCTTCGGTAAAAACATGCTTGAATAGCTCAGAATCATCATTGTCCTTGCTCGGTCCTACCATCGCAGGGGGGCTGATGGAAGTTGGGACAGTGGCTTGATGTGGTTTTCTGGAAAAGAGGGAAGATTGATGGCGGCAGGCGGGATAGGGAGAAGAACAAACACTCTCATGATGTGCGGTGAACAGGATCGGAAAGCGGCATTGTGGAGGAGAAGAACAACGGTGCTTGGCATAGAAGTAGGGATAGAGCGTATAGGCGAGGTTGAATAAAATGAAAATGGACGCATGTTCATCTGCTCCAGTTCCCTTTAGAATAGTACTACTCTTCTCCCAGTTCCCTCCACAATAAATCTTTCTTGTAAATCAAAGAGGAAGTAGCATGAAGAGTAGGGCCCGATCATCTACTCTCTCGAGGAGCCAAACCCGGCTGTTTTCTTTGCTAAATTTTATGGTCCTTTATGCTAAATGTATGGACCTCAGTGTAATTTTACCTTTTTTAGGTCCTTGGTGTAAATGTACCCCCACCATCTGTGTAAAATTCTAACCAAAAAGTGTAAGTTGTGAAATTTGAACAAATTTAAGCTTAGTTGTCAACGAGTATCAAAATTCTTGGATTTCAAGACGAACGACCAAGGTCAAGGCCATATCAACATCATACTTTATGGTGATGATGCCATGTCCAAGAATTAGCATGCTGATAGATTTGGACATATTTTAAAAACAATCGAAGATGAAGTAGTACGAAGAGTATGGCTCGATCAGCTGCTCTCTAGAGAAGGAGCCATACACGAGTGTTTTCCTTGCTTATTTTTAGGGGGGTGCTAAATGTATGGACATCGATGTAATTTTCCCTTTTTTGGGTACTTGATGTAAAATGTACTTCTACACACCATGTAAAATTCTAACCTAAAAGTGTAAGTGGTGAAATTTAGACAATTTTAAGCTTACTTGTCAATGAGTATGAACATTCTTGGATTTCAGTCGAACGACCAAAGTCAAGGCCATATAAACATCATACTTTATGCTGATGATCCCATATCAGAGAATCTGCATGGCAACAGATTTGGCCATATTTTCAAAATAATCAAAGAGGAAGTAGTACGAAGAGTTTGGCTCAGATCAACTGGTCTCTCGATAAGGAGACGAAACAAAAAGTTTTCCTTTGTAGGGTCCTTTGTGCTAAATGTATGGACCTCCATGTAATTTTCCCATTTTAGGTCCTTCATGTAAAATGTACTCCCACCGACCGTGTAAAATTCTAAACTAAAAGTAAGTGGTGAAATTTAAACGAATTTAAGCTTAGTTGTCAACGAGTATGAACCATATTCTTGGATTTTCAAGACAAACGGCCAAGGTCAAGCCATATCTACACCATACTTTATGCATATGATCCCATATCCAAGAATTTGCATGCCGACAAATTTGGCCATATTTTGAAAACAATAGAAGATGAAGTAGTGTGAAGAGTGTGGCTCGATCAGCTGCTCTCTAGAGAAGGAGTCAAACTCGACTGTTTTCCTTGCTTAATATAAGGGTCCTTTGTGCTAAATGTATGGACCTCGATGTAATTTTCACTTTTTTTAGGTCCTTGATGTCAAATGTACTTCCACACACGTGTAAACTTCTAACCTAAAAGTGTAAGTGGTGAAATTTTGATGATTTTAAGCTTACTTGTCAACGAGTATGACCATTATTGGATTTCAAGCCGAACGACCAAGGTCAAAGCCATATCAACATCATACTTTATGTTGATGATCCCATATGAGAAAATTTGCATGGTGACAAATTACCCTATTTTGAAAACAATCGAAGAGGAAGTAGTGTGTAGAGTTGGCTCAGATCAGCTGATCTCTCGAGAAGGAGCTGAACCGGATTTTTTTTCCTTTTAGGGAGCTTTATGATAAATGTATGGACCTTAATGTAATTATTGCTTTTTTCACGTCCCTTGTGTAAAATGTACTCTGACCAACCGTGTAAAAATCTAACCTAAAAGTAAGTGGTGAAATTTAAACGAATTTAAGCTTAGTTGTCAACGAGTATGAACCATTCTGGGATTTCAAGATGAACGACCAAGGTAATGATCCCATATTCAAAAATTTGCACCCTGACAAATTGTGCCATATTTTAAAAACAATCAAAGATGAAGTAGTATGAAGAGTATGGCTCGATCCGCTACTCTCTCGAGAAGGAGCCTAACCCGACTGTTTTCCTTGCTTAATTTTAGGGTCCTTTGTGCTAAATGTATGGACCTTGATGTCATTTTCCCTTTTTACGTCCTTGATGTAAAATGTACTTCCATGCCCATGTAAAATTCTAACCTAAAAGTGTAAGTGATGAAATTTCGATGATTTTTTAGCTTACTAGTCAATGAGTATGACCATTATTGGATTTCAAGCCAAACGACCAAGGTCAAGGCAATATATATCAACCATCATACATTATGTTGATGATCCCATATGAGAGAATTTGCATGGCAACAAATTTGGCCATATTTTGAAAACTATCGAAGAGGAAGTAGTATCAAGAGTTTGGCTCAGATCAACTGATCTCTCGAGAAGGAGCCGAACCATAAATTTTTCCTTTTAGGGTCCTTTATGCTAAATGTATGGACCTCGACGTAATTTTTGCTTTTTTGAGGTCCCTGATGTAAAATTTACTCCGATTGAAGGTGTAAAGTTCTAACCAAAAAGTAGGTGGTGAAATTTAAACGAATTTAAGCTTAGTTGTCAACGGGTACGAACCATTCTTGTATTTCAAGACGAACGACCAAGGTCAAGGCCATATCTACATCATACTTTATGTTGATGATCCCATATTCAAGAATTTGCATATCGACAAATTTTGCCATATTTTGAAAACAATCGAAGATGAAGTAGTATGAAGAGTGTGGCTCGATTAGCTACTCTCTCGAGAAGGAACCTAACCCTATTGTTTTGCTTGCTTAATATTAGGGTCCTTTGTGCTACATGTATGGACCTCGATGTAATTTCCCCCTTTTTAGGTCCTTGTTGTAAAATGTACTCCCATCGACCGTGTAAAATTCTAACCTAAAATTAAGTGGTGAAATTTAAACGAATTTCAGCTTATAGTTGTCAATGAGTATGAACATTCTTTGATTTCAAGACAAACGACCACAAGGTCGAGGCTATATCTCTACATCATACTTTATTCTGATGATCGAGTATCCAAGAAATTGCATGGCGATAGATTTGGCCATATTGTGAAAACAATCGAAGAGAAAATAGTATGACTGGTATGGTCGATCAACTGCTCTCTTGAGAAGGAGCTGAACCCGGTTGCTTTCTTTGCTCAATCTTAGGGTCCTTTGTGCTAAATGTATGGACCTCGATGTAATTTCCCCCTTTTTAGGTCTTCGATGTAGAATGTACTCCCACCGACCGTGTAAAATGCTAACCTAAAAGTAAGTGATGAAATTTCAACGAATTTAAGCATAGTTGTCAACAAGTATGAAAAAATCTTGGATTTTCAAGCCGAATGACCACGAGGTCAAGGCCATATCTATACATCATACTTGATGTTGATGATCCCATATTCAAGAATTTGCATGGCAACATATTTGGCTATATTTTGAAAATAATCAAAGAGCAAGTAGTATGAAGAGTATGGCTCGACCAGCTGCTCTCTCGAGAAGGATCCGAACCCGACTGTTTTCTTTGCTCAATTTTAGGGTCCTTTGTGCTAAATGTATGGACCTCGATGTAATTTTCCCTTTTTTAGGTCCTTTATGTAGAATGTACTTTATGCTTATGATCTCGTATCCAAGAATTTGCATGCCGACAAATTTGGCCATCTTTTGAAAACAATCAAAGATATTAAAAACAAAAAATAATCAATTTCATTTTTCCAAGTGATAGGAATTTATTTTCTGAAAAGCAAGTAAGAAGAATTTATTTCCTTTTTTTGTTAAAAAATAAAGAGCGAGAAGAGACTATATGAGCACAGAGGAGGCAGCGAGAGAGCTGCAGAGAGGAGGATTTGAAGACGGTGCGATGTCAGAGCAAAGCTGGGATGGGTTCCTGACACGAGGTACATGGTACAGTGAGTAGAGTAAATTTCAGGACCACAATATATATGCACGCAAAACAAAATGTGTTTTCTCTCTCCTTCACTCCCCCATCACCACCCCCACACCCCGGCCGGCTGATCTCTCCCTCACCCACAAAGTGGCGATGCGCACGCGTGTCGACCGACAACCTGCCTTGTGTCAGCGGCTCCATGTCTGTGTCTGGCGTGTTTGTCAGCTGCATAGGTGGGAACCATTTTGGTCCATGAAGAGTATGGCTCGATCAGCTGCTCTCTCAAGGAGTCATACCCGACTGTTTTCAATTCCTTGTTTGGTTTTAGGGTCCTTTGGGCTAAATGTATGGACCTCGATGTAGTTTTCCCTTTTTTTAGGTCCTTGATCTAAAATGTAGTCCCACCATCCGTGTAAAATTCTAACCAATAAGTGTAAGTGGTGAAATTTAAACAAATTTAAGGTTACTTCTCAACGGGTATGAACATTCTTGGATTTCAAGCCAAATGACCAAGGTCAAGGCCATATCAACATCATACTTTATGTTGATGGCCCCATACGAGAGAATTTGCATGCCAACAGATTGGGCCATATATTTTGAAAACAATCGAAGAGGAAGTAGTATGAAAAGTTTGGCTCAGATCAGCTGATGTCTCTAGAAGGAGCTGAACCAGAAAGTTTTCCTTTTACGGTCCTTTGGGCTAAATGTATGGACCCCAATGTAAATTTCCATTTTTAGGTCTTTGATGTAAAATATGCTCCCACCGCGATCGTGTAAAATGCTAACCTAAAAGTAAGTAGTGAAATTTAAACAAATTTAAGCTTAGCTATCAACGAGTAGGAACTTTCTTGGATTTCAAGCCGAGCGATCACATGGTCAAGGCCATATCTCTACATCATACTTTATGCTGATGATCCCATATCCAAGAATTTGCATGGCGGCAAATTTGGCCATATTTGTAAAACAGTCGAAGAGGAGGTAGTATGAAATGTATAGCTCGATGAGCTGCTCTCTCGTGAAGGAGCCGAACCCGACTATTTTCTTTGCTCAATTTTAGTGTCATTTGTGCTAAATATATGGACCTCAATGTAATTTTTTCCTTTTTAGGTACTTGATGTAAAATGTACTCCCACCGCCTGTGTAAAATTCTAACCTAAAAGTAAGTGGTGAAATTGAAACGAATTTAAGCATAGTTGTCGACGAGTATGAAAAATTCTTAGATTTCAAGACGAACGACCAAGGTCAATGCCGTATCAACATCATACTTTATGCTAATAACCCCATATCAGAGAATTTGCATGGCAACAGATTTGTCCATATTATTTTGAAAACAATCAAAGAGGAAGTAGTATGAAGAGTTTGGCTCAGATCAGCTAATAATCTCTCAAGAAGGAGCCAAACCAATGCAACAAAAGGTTTTCCTTTTAGGGTCCTTTGTGCTAAATGTATGGACATCGATGTAATTTTCCCCTTTTTAGGTCCTTGATGTAAAATATGCTCCCACCGGCCGTGTAAAATGCTAACCTAAAAGTAAGTGGTGAAATTTTAATGAATTTAAGCTTAGTTGTTAACAAGAATGAACTTTCTTAGATTTCAAGCCGAATGACCACAAGGTCAAGGCCATATCTCTACATCATACTTTATGCTGATGATCCCATATCAAAGAATTTGCATGGCGACAGATTTGGCCATATTTTGAAAAAATCGAAGAGGAAGTAGTATGAAGAGTTTGGCTCGATCAGCTACTCTCGTGAGAAGGAGCCGGACCCGACTATTTCCTTGCTTGATTTTAGGGTCCTTTGTGCTAAATGTATGGACCTCGATGTAATTTACCCCTTTTTAGGTCTAAAAGTGTAAGTGGTGAAATTTATAGGATTATTTTAAGCTTACGTGTCAACGAGTATGAACATTCTTGGATTTCAAGCCGAACGACCATGGTCGTCAAGGCCATATCAACATCATACTTTATGCTCATGATCCCATGTTAGAGAATGTGCATGGCAGCAGATTTGGCCATGTTTTGGAAACAATCGAAGAGCAAGTAGTATTAAGTGTTTGACTCAGATCAGATGATCTCTCGAGAAGGAGTCGAACCAGAATTTTTTCCTTTTAGGGTCCTTTATGCTAAATGTATGGACCTCGATGTATTTTTTTCTTTTTTGAGGTTCCTGATGTAAAATGTACTCCGATAGACCGTATAAAGTTCTAACCTGAAAGTAAGTGGTGAAATTTAAACGAATTTAAGCTTAGTTGTCAACGAGTATGAACCATTCTTCAATTTCAAGACGAACCACCAAGGTCAAGACCATATCTACATCATACTTTATGCTCATGATTCCATATCCAAGAATTTGCATGCCGATAAATTTGGCCATATTTTGAAAACAATCGAAGATGAAGTAGTCTGAAGAGTACGGCTCGATCATCTATTCTCGTGAGAAGGAGCCGGACCTGACTATTTTCCTTGCTTAATTTTAGGGTCCTTTGTGCTAAATGTGTGGACCTCGATGTAATTTCCCCCCTTTTTTAGGTCCTTGATGTAGAATGTACTCCCACCAACCGTGTAAAATGCTAAACTATAAGTAAGTGATGAAATTTCAACAAATTTAAGCATAGTTGTCAACGGGTATGAAAAAATCTTGGATTTCAAGCCGAACGACCATGAGTTCAAGGCCATATCTCTACATCATACTTTATGTTGATGATCCCATATTTAAGAATTTGCATGGCGACAGATTTGGCCATATTTTGAAAACAATCGAAGAGGAAGTAGTATGAAGAGTATGGCTCGACCAGCTGCTCTCTCGAGAATGAGCCGAACCCGATTGTTTTATTTGCTCAATTTTAGGGTCCTTTGTGCTAAATGTATGGACCTCGATGTAATTTCCCCCTTTTTAGGTCCTTTATGTAGAATGTACTTTATGCTTATGATTCCATATCCAAGAATTTGCATGCCGACAAATTTGGTCATCTTTTGAAAATAATCGAAGATATTAAAAACAAAAAATAATCAATTTCATTTTTCCAAGTGACATGAATTTATTTTCTGAAAAGCAGGTAAGAAGATTTTTTCGATTAGCTGCTCTCTCGAGGAGTCGTACCTGGCTGTTTTCAATTCCTTGTTTGGTTTTAGGGTCCTTTGTGCTAAATGTATGGACCTCGATGCGATTTTCCCCTTTTTAGGTCCTTGATGTAAAATGTAGTCGCACCATCCATGTAAAATTCTAACCAAACAGTATAAGTGGTGAAATTTAAACGAATTTAAGCTTACTTGTCAACGAGTATGAACATTCTTAGATTTCAAGCCGAACGACCAAGGTCAACGCTATATCAACATCATACTTTATGCTGACGGCCCCATATGATAGAATTTGCATGGCAACAGATTTGGCCAAATTATGAAAACAATCGAAGAGGAAGTAGTATGAAGAGTTTGGCTCAGATCAGCTAATCTCTCGAGAAGGAGTCGAACCAAAAAGTTTTCCTTTTACGGTCCTTTGGGCTAAATGTATGGACCTCCATGTAAATTTCCCTTTTTTGGTCTTTGATGTAAAATATGCTCCCACCGATCGTGTAAAATGCTAACCTAAAAGTAAGTGGTGAAATTTAAACAAATTTAAGCTTAGCTGTCAACGAGTATGAACTTTCTTGGATTTTAAGCCGAACGACCACAAGGTCAAGGCCATATGTGTACATCAAACTTTATGATCCCATATCCAAGAATATGAATGGCGACAGATTTGGTCATATTTGTAAAACAAGCAAAGAGGAAGTAGTATGAAACGTATGGCTCGATCATCTGCTCTCTCGAGAAGGAGCCGAACCTGACTACTACTCCCTCCGGCCCAAATTAATTGACTTGCATTTATGAGATCGAATGCATCTAGCACTAGAACATGTTTATATACATCAGAAAATCTAGACAAATTCGAGTCAAGTAATTTGAGGGAGTACAATAGAGGATCAATTCAAACTTTTCGAGTTTCGAAATTTTCACTTCCTTCACAAACATCGGGGGAAGGATATTTAATAGATCGTCATTCGCAGTACTACTAGTACTACATTACAGTGAGTAGTAACAAAAGAAACTTTTTTTGACGATAGGGAAGTGCTGAGGCGCTGCTAGGGAAGTGCTGAGGCGGATGAAGAAGACAAGGTGAAAGAGGAAAATGAAAAAAACAGTTTGGCCAATAGATTTTGACTAGCTATCTGATACGTTGCTAACGTATCCATAATTTTTGATGTTCCATGCTTGGTTTTATCTACTTTCTTATGTTTTGTTCCAACTTTGGAGTACTTCCTTTACACTTTCTTGGAATAACCTATTAACAAGAGCCACAGTGCCAGCTGCCTGTTTACTACTGTTTTTGGTTCCA
Source organism: Avena insularis (assembly GCA_023614405.1). NCBI lineage: Eukaryota > Viridiplantae > Streptophyta > Magnoliopsida > Poales > Poaceae > Avena > Avena insularis. The sequence goes on along the minus strand of CM042692.1, from coordinate 41,169,707 downwards.
GGAAAGTCAGAAAATGAATATTCTTGGAATTGGACGGGACAAAAGCCAAAGTCAGTTTTTCACCGAGGGACACCCGGAGCCATAATACAAGACGGAGAGGGGCCAGACGGTGGGCACACCACCTGGCCGCGCGGCCAGGCCTGGCCCGCGCCAGGGGGTGGTGTGGCCATCCCAGGCACCCCCTCAGCCTCTCCTTCCGCCTATAAGATGCCTCTAATACAGAAACCCTAAGTACCCGATCAACCTTCCACGAAAGAGTCTGTAACCTTCCACGAAAGAGGGATCTGAAGCTCTTCCTGGCACCCTGCCGGAGAGGGGAATTCACCCTGGAGGCCTTCTTCATCATCATGCAAGCCTCCGGTGTGTTGTGTGAGTAATTCATCTCTGGACTACGGGTCCATGTAGTAGCTAGATGGCTGTTTCTCCTCCTTTGTGCTATCATGTTTAGATCTTGTGAGCTCCGTTCATGATCAAGATCATCTATTTGTAATTCCTACATGTTGTGTTTACGGGGATCCGATGGATATTGAGATGCTATTTCAGATTGATTATTGATTCTATCATGTCTTTGTTATTTGTGATCTTGCATGCTTTCTGTTGTTAGTAGCTATCTTGGCCAAGTAGATGCTAGCAACTCCAAGAGTTAGTATTTATACTCGATAGTGGGTTCATGCCTCTAGTAATCTGGGGAAGTGACATAAATCTCTAAGGTACTAGATGTGTTGTTGCTACTAGGGATAAAACAACAATACTTTGTTCATAGAACAATCGTATTGTTTACTTTACATGCAATGCATAATGCAATTATCTGTTGCTTGCATCTTAACACTGGAGGGGGTTCGGATGATAACCTAAAGGTGGATTATTAGTCATAGATGTAGTTGGATGGTGGTCTATGTATAATGTTGTAATGCACAATCGAATCTCAAAGGAGTCAAGATGAGTAGTATATGCATATTGCTTTCTCGATGTTTGTCAATTTCCCCGCTGTAATTTGTTCACCCAACATGTCATCTATCTTAAGGAGAGACACCACTAGTGAACTATGGACCCCGGTCCTTTCTTTTACCATCAATCTACAATCAACTGTTTACTGCTTTGTGTTTACTTTTTGCAAACTATTACTTTCTTCCACTCGATATGTTTAATCCCTTGTTTTCAGCAAAACCGGTGAGATTGACAACCTCATCGCAAGTTGGGGGCAAAGTTCTATGGTGGTGTTGTGCAGGTCTCCACGTTGTTGTTGGCACCAGTAGTGCGCCCTGCCAAAGTTCAGCTAGCAACACCTTTGGGGTGTTTCCTTGCTCCTAATGGATTGATAACCTTGGTTTCATAACTGAGGGAAAACTTGCTGCTGTGCTCATCATACCTTCCTCTTGGGGTTCCCCAACGAGCTCGATATATTTTTAGCCATCAAGCTCTTTTTTTGGCGTCGTTGCCGGGGAGTCAAGGACATCTTCACAAGGGGAGTCCCTCATAACCAATCCCTTTACTTTGTTGTTTTTGTTTTGCTTAGTTTATTTCTCCTTTGTTTGCTTGTTTCTTTATCAAAAATACAAAAAAAATAGTTCCTTTTATAGTTATTATTTTCATTGGTCTGTTATTGTCTTGCTTTATCATGCTTTCTATCAATGGTTGGTTTCTTTGAAACTGAATCTTATTGGCAAGGTGGGTTCACAGAAGAACAAAAATATTATTATAAGGAACACCGCTTGTCACAAAAAGGGAAACACTTATGGGAACAAATTGATAAATTGTATACCATTGCTATAAACGTGTGCTCTACTTATAATGTTACTTATTGCTTTGATAAATCTTGTTGCTATAGGAGGTATAAACACCTCCCTTTTCAATGTGAGTATAATGATAATGTTACCATATCTTCTTATGTTAAAGGGAATTATGACTTTTATGATGTGGAACAAATTGAAGAATTTATTGCTTGGAAGGGTGCATTTGAACTTGCTAGTTTGCTTGAAAATACTGATGATTCACCTTATAAATATGAGGTTTATGATATACTTATTTTGCTTTGATAATTACAAGGTAGAAAATGGCTATATTCTTGAATATCTTAATAGATGCTCTCCACCAATGGAAGAGACTAATGCCTTGCAGGAGCCTATGGAAGAAGAAATTGCTGAAACTAGAAGCTCATTGGATGAAAAAAAGGAGGAGAGTGATTATCAAGAGGAGGAAGAATGGATTTACCCATCCCTACATTCTAATGAGAGTAATTCTTTACCCCTTACATTATTTGATTGTCCCCATGCTTACCAAAGGAGGACGAATGTCATGTTCTTGAGGATTCTTTTGAAAATGTTTACAATAAAGCTATAGTGTTTGTAGATCATGAAAATCATGCTTTATGTGATAGTTATATTTTTGAGTTTATTCATGAGGCTACTGAAAATTATTATGAGAGAGGAAAATATGGTTGTAGAAGTTTTCATGGTACTGAAACACCTCTCTATATGCTGAAAGTTTTGAAGTTACTCTTGTTTTATCTTCCTATGCCTGTCGCTTTGTTCTTGGTGAATTTATTTGCATACAATATTCCTATGCATAGGAAGTGGGTTAGACTTAAATGTGTTTTGAATTTGCTTCTTGATGCTCTCTTTTACATCAATTCATATTTCTTATGTCAGCATCTTCTCAAACTATCATGCCTAACTTAAAGGCGTTAAAGAAAAGTACTTATTGGGAGATAACCCAAATTTTTTAGATGAGTCTTGGAAGTTATTACTTAAGTAATAACCGGTCTTTATCCTTTTTATTTTTGCTTTTTGTGCCAACAGTAACCTCTAATGAGAGAGAAGTAATGATTGGGAAAGTTGCTGTCCCGAAACAGATTTCTGTGCTTCACCGTAAAAATTCGTGTATAATATCTGTACGTCCTTTTGAGGCATGAATTTTTGTGCTTCTTCCCCAGGTTGTTATCTAACTTTCGTTAGTTTAACACTTTTAGATTTGAGCAACAGAAGCCCTTCGAAAAAATTCGTCTCTACCTGCTGGTCTGTTTTGACAGATTTCTGCCATTATTTGCATTTGCTTCTTGTTGGTTCCTTTTTGAGTTCTTTTGGTGAATTGAGCTTTTTAAGGGAAGTGCTACAGTATCTTGTGTTTTAATGGAAGTTTTATTGGTGTTGGAACTGAACCTAAAGACCTATTATCTTGAGTGCACTAATGTTGCTAATAAAGATTGTGTGAAGTTTTGTATGAAGGAAAAATTTCAGGTGTATGGAAGGAATGAGTAATGAGATGAATGATGGACTAAAGCTCAAGCTTGGGGATGCCACGCGTGTCACCCCAAGAAATATCCAAGAAGTACAAGCGTCAAAGCTTGGTGATGCCCAAGGCATCCCCTTCTTCATCAATAAAAATCCCAGGTTTGTTCCAAACGCTTCATTTTTATTGTTTCACGCACAGTTGTGTTGTTCTTGGAGCGTCTTCTTTTTCGTTTTCATTTTGGTTTTTCTTTTGCTTTGTTTTCTTAGTTTGCTAAATAAATTTGTTGGACCCCCTCTTTCATACATTGGTTTTCAAATAGTTTGGTTTGGATTGGAAAAGAGTAGGAAAGTTAATGCTTAAGTGGTAAAGAGAGTTTGTTTTTGACTGTGGCCTATGATTTGTCATGCCATGCTTGATATTGTTTTGGCTTTAGGCTTAGTATTCTTTGTTGTAGAATTACATGTTATAAAAAATTGAGATTGCTTAATGTGCCTTTGAAGAATCATGTGTTGTTTTAGCATATTAAAGCATAGTATTGTGGTATTCTCCTTTGATGCTTTATTTGGGTTGACTTGCACATGCTCACACCATGTTATGACTATCCCAAGTCACCATAGCCTTGATGATCCTTTAGTTTTCAACTTGTAGTATCACTTTATGCTTTGATTAATGATGTTTTGTCGCTCTGCATGATTATGGCCATTATTGCTCTCTTAGTTGGTCGCTCCAAGTCTTTTGCTAGCCTCCGTAACCAAGTATGAGTTCCACTCATGCATCCAACTCCTGAAACCAAGTTATTCCAAAGAGTCCACCATACCTACCTATTAGCTTATGCTATTCCAAGTATATTCATGTTTTTATCTACCTTCCGAATTAAACTAGTTATGAGAAAACTAGTGATTAAATCTCTCACGAACTTGATGGCACACTTTACTTTTCTTGCCCTTAATAGACTTGAACCATTGTGTCGTCTATGTTGTATATGCTAGCACTTATTTGTTGGGGATTAGCAGAACCATGCTATCATGGGGAACGCTTTCAACATTGCACTTGTACTTTGTACCTAGTTGATATCATGCTCTTTTGTCTATGGATGTCGTCGGTGTGAAATGAAAGGGGAGCTTGTAAGTCCATGGAGTTATGTATGTGTGTTAGAGAAATGCCTGGGCCGCTGGTCTAATCCATGCTGTCATGGTGGAAACCTACAGCGTAACCATAATGAGCTATCTATGAAGCATTCTTCTTATAAAAAAAGAGTCAGATATTGAGAAAAAATATAAAAAATAAAAAAATATGAGAAAAGAGGAAAGAGAGAAAAAAGCACCATATTCCCATGGTAAATAAGAAGATTGCTGAGATGCTCGTTGTCTGCTTGCCTTTTCATTTTGATATGGGGATTCTTCCGTATCATCGGGCAAGGGGTACCCCGTTGGCGGTTCTCTATGATACACATGTACTTACTATGACAAGAACTTACCGGTAACTAAACTTGAGTAGCATGAGGAGCAGCCCTCGTATTCAAGGGACATGAGATTTCCAACTTATACTTCGTCAAGCATATACACCATAGTTTGTTCACTTTAACCTTAATCATTTCAAGATGCTTATGATAGGGGCAATGAGAGCAGAATGCTAATAAGTACCATAATTTTGGGAAGCACTTTATGAAACTTGAATCCCTATTTCCTTCTATGAAGGCCTTTCTTTTACTTTTATGTTGAGTATCCACCTTCTATCTTTATGCACCTACTTTGAGAGCATAGTGGCCATTCTTAGTTCTATGTGCATTGTCCCAAGACTTGTTGATTGATGCATAGCTTTGATATTGCTTGTTTTAAACTATTTGTATCTAGTCACTCTTATGAACTTTGAAGGTGTCATATGCATTTATGTTTGGTACTCTATGAGGGACAAGCTGAATACCACTATGTTATGTTTTCTTTATGTGAAACAAACAAACGTCTTGCAAAGCATTTTTATTCATGAATCTTTTGTTTATGACTTTTCATGTTGCAACTTAGTTGCTTTGTCTTATTGCTAGAACTTTGTCTTTCATGTTTTGATTGAAGTGCTATGATCCCAGCTATCAATGTTTTACAAATACTTTGATCAAGTTTATGATGGTGCATGTCACCTCAAAAATTATTCTTTATTTTTATCACATACCTACTCGAGGACGAGCAGGAGTTAAGATTGGGGATGTTGATACGTTGCTAACGTATCCATAATTTTTGATGTTCCATGCTTGGTTTTATCTACTTTCTTATGTTTTGTTCCAACTTTGGAGTACTTTCTATACACTTTATTGGACTAACCTATTAACAAGAGCCATAGTGCCAGCTGCCTATTTTCTGCTGTTTTTGGTTCCAGAAAAGTCAGAAAATGAATATTCTCAGAATTGGACGGGACAAAAGCCAAAGTCAGTTTTTCACTGAGGCACACCCAGGCAGTACGAGGCGGAGAGGGGCGGAGGCGGCCACACCACCTGGCCGCGCGGCCAGGCCTGGCCCGCGCCAGGGGGTGATGTGGCCAGCCCAGGCACCCCCTCGGCCTCTCCTTCCGCCTATAAGATGCCTCCGATACAGAAACCCTAAGTACCCGATCAAACTTCCACGAAAGAGTCTGTAGCCGCTGTCATCTCCATCCCTAGATCGGGAGGGATCTAAAGCTCTTCTCGGCACCTTGCCGGAGAGGGGAATTCACCCTGGAGGCCTTCTTCATCATCATGCAAGCCTCCGGTGTGATGCTTGAGTAGTTCATCTCTGGACTACGGGTCCATGTAGTAGCTAGATGGCTGGTTCTCCTCCTTTGTGTTATCATGTTTAGATCTTGTGAGCTCCGCTCATGATCAAGATCATCTATTTGTAATTCCTACATGTTGTGTTTGTGGGGATCCGATGGATATTGAGATGCTATTTCAGATTGATTATTGATTCTATCATGTCTTTGTTATTTGTGATCTTGCATGATTTTCGTTGTTAGTAGCTATCTTGGCCAAGTAGATGCTAGCAACTCCAAGAGTTAGTATTTATGCTCGATAGTGGGTTCATGCCTCTAGTAATCAGGGAAGTAGCGAAATATCTAAGGTACTAGATGTGCTGTTGCTACTAGGGAGAAAACAACAATCCTTTGTTCATAGAACAATCGTATTGTTTACTTTACACACAATGCATAATGCAATTATCTGTTGCTTGCAACTTAATACTGGAGGGGGTTCGGATGATAACCTGAAGGTGGATTATTAGTCATAGATGCAGTTGGATGGTGGTCTATGTATAATGTTGTAATGCCCAATCGAATCTCAAAGGAGTCAAGATGAGTAGTATATGCATATTGCTTTCTCGATGTTTGTCAATTGCCCCGCTGTAATTTGTTCACCCAACATGTCATCTATCTTAAGGAGAGGCACCACTACTGAACTATGGACCCCGATCCTTTCTTTTACCATCAATCTATAATCAACTGTTTAATGCTTTGTGTTTACTTTCTGCAAACTATTACTTTCTTCTACTCGATACGTTTAATCCTTTGTTTTTAACAAATACAAAGAGGCCGCTAATCTTGTCCAACTAAACCAGGAATTTGTAAATAATAAGGCCTGAAAATATAAAAAAGGACCCTAGTATAGAAAGGAAAGGCGTAATCAGGTAGAGCTTCATTAATTATCAGCTGTGGTATATAAAAGAAGGGCATGACTCGAGGCCGGATAAGAGAGTCCTCATTTTCCCCCATCCAAATCGCAATGCTTGGGGCGGTCACTCTGAAGATGTAAGCTACCATTCTCAACTGTTCTTCCTGCTCCCAGCCCCTCAAGCCCCGACGGGTCTACAAGGTCTCTCCATTTCTCCCTCACAATCCATTGATTTTTCTTTTGTCGGTTTGTCCGTGCAACTATTTTATTTTTCAAACTTCCGTTTCTATAATGCGTGGATATTCATCTAGTCTGCCACTGCTGCGTCTGCAAGATCACCTCCTACCAGAAGTGCGAGCACCCTAGCGGCGGATTCACCCACGAGCCCGCCATGGACGCCGTCCTATCAGCGGCTAGGGTCGAGTGCGCCCACAAAGGCTGCAGTAGTTTGCTGCCCTACTACGAACTCCACGAGCACGAAATCATGTGCCGGTATGCTCCATGTACTTGCACGGAGACTGGCTACGACTGCGCCGCCCCGCCGCTAGTGCTCGTCGCCCATCTTGAAGCGGTCCACTCGATCCAAGTGCACAAGATCCAGTATGCCACCACCAAAGCTTTCCAGGAGCTGGTGCCGCTGCCGGGCGAGCCTTCCCGCCAGCTCATCGTTGTTGGGGAGCAGGACGGCGCCGTGTTCGTTCTGACGATTGGCTCGATGGCGTGGCCCCTCGTGTTTTGATGCGTGTTAGGGCGCGATGGGCGACTTTCGGTGTCTGAGGTAAGGATGTGGGCGGAATGCCCGTCGCTGCTCTCCTAGACGGACGGTAGGAGGAGGACCAGCAGCGTGATGGTGGAGCTCGACGCGCCGAGCTCCGCTAAGCTGGGCGAGGTCACATTTGAGGACCTTACGTCTTACTTGGCGGCTCCGCCTCATTACCTGGTCGGTCCTGCTGCCCCGAAGGAGCTGTGTTTCTTCTTTCGCGTCGAGTTTTAGTGGTGATGTAAGCTGCTGTTAATTGGTTTCATTGCAGAATGATTGTTTGCATACCAGGAATGGTAGATTTTGTAGTACTAGTACTCTATCTCCATCCCAAGAAATAAGGCTCCCTTATTTTTGTTTTTTGTTTGACCAAGATTTACTCTAAATATATATAAATAATGTTGATACTGTTCAAATTTAGCATCATTGTAAAGTTGTTTCAATATGAATTCAACGAAATAAATTTTACACATATAAGTAAATTTTAGTTGCTCCATTTATACGGTCAAACTTTACTTTGGAACGCGCGTGCACCTTATTCCTTGAAACGGAGGTACTAGATGAGTTCGTGGATGTACTCTCCTGAGTATTTTTCATGAAGCCTTAACTTCTGATGGATTGGGTGGATCAGTGGATGTACTCTGCTGAGTAGTAAGCTAAATAGGATTAAGGCTCTCTGTTTAGGAAGGCGAGAGGGCTAATTCGCAATACTACCAAGTAGATGAACTCTAATTAATTTATCCATGCACGACTAGTTTTCATGCATGAGACGCTAGATAAAAAAAGGGGAACATGATGAGAGATGAATCAACATGCATTGGGAGATTGAGATAAAATAGAGACATCTAAATTAATGAGTCACGGGAATTAAGACAATAAAGTGGATAGGTCTTAATATAATTTCTAACAATTTTAAAAAGCTCTCTGGCCTAATAATCCCAAACAGAGGTAGGAGTACTGGTCAACATACATTCGGGAGTACAATAGTGGAGTACGGTAGTAGTAGTACTCCCCTCCGATTCATATTAATTGTCACTGGATTGGATGTACTCGTATCTAGTACTAAAATATGTCTAGATACATCCATTTTTGCGACAAGTAAATATAGCCATTTTTGGAATAGTACTAGTTTGGTTGGAGGAAATCATATTTTTTCCGCAGTAGGGACAGTGGTTTTTTGCTAGTAGTAGTACTAGTAGATAGCAGGTAGTAGTAATATATATGTTTATACTATACTAACTCAACATACATTTGGGCAATCGACAAATGTTCATCTTGCGGTTCTGCTGCTACAGTGCTACTAGCAGTTTTTTAGGTGCCCATTCACCCTCTATCTTTCAACAGTACTCCGTCTAAGTAGTATACATGGAATTACTCAAAGAAAGTCTCTACCACTATAAAATTATAATCTGCCATGGTTGTTGATTGATAAGACAATTCATTGAGGTGGGGTGGGCTATTGGCGTGTGCTACGATGCCTACTCCTACTATCACTATGCAGTCAAAATAAAAGAAACAGTTGTGATTCCTTGCATTAATTCTTGCCTCTACCCCTTGCATGCCTGTAGTATATACATGCATTAACTTCTGCGAGTAGTATAGTACAAGTAGGAGTAGTACCAAGCAAGGATATACCGACACGCAAAGATATACTCGTAGGTCACATGGTGTACCATTCTGAGTCTTTGTCTTCTTCTTTGGTCTGCTTGTCCTTGCCCTTCTTCCTTAGTTCTTTTTTTTGGTTGAACATTTCGAGAGTTTGTTTACCCCTCTCGAAGTTCACTATCCGTCTGTATACCTCATAGGTCGCGTAGGCATCGAGGCTTGCATACTTGATTTGATCTTTGGTCAGGGGCATGTTTCTCCACTGCTTGTGGTCCACATCCTCCTTCTTCTTCTTCATGACTTTGTAACGGATGTCTATGAGGGACAACGCATAGTCAGCCAAAGAATACTTCTCATTCATAGAGCCAGTAGGCTTCCACCTCTTCTGGATGTACATGGAGTTCTTCACTGGTACTAGAGAATGCCTAAGCCTGATACGGTCGTTGCTGATGTCGACGCCTGCAAAGGAAATGTTAGGGTTGGCGAGGAACTCTGATAGCTTGGAGCATGGCTGGTTGGCCTGGCAGATCTAGTAGACCAGGCAATCCATGCGCACACATAGCTGGATGATAGCAGCCTTCTACGTTGATGATTGCTTGTTGGTGTATTCGACGTCGAGGCCAACAATCTTGTCGTCTTTTTCCTCCAGGAGCTTTTGGATTTTCTCAATGTAATCATTCACCACCGATGCTCTGTTGGTATACGCAACCTGTAGTGTGGTGTTGCCAGGGTCCACGGAGTAGTACATCTTGTACAACGGCGCTGCCATGGACTGTGATTGGCGCCTTCTTTTGTTTTGTAGAGGTTTGGCCGGGTGACAGAAAAGAAATGGGATAGAGAAGAAAGGAACCGCTAGGAAGATCGGGAGATGCATGCATGAGCGCTTCTGGAGATGAAAGGGCATGCAGTTTCCCCTGGCCCCGCCCACGTACTCCTATAGAATATAATTTATTTATGGATCAGTTTTACGAACGCGGATTATTTACGGCTATAGGTTGATTTCTAGATTATACAAAAAGTAGAAGAACCAAACACACGGGATACTTTATGAACGAAGCTCGAAAGTATAAGTATTTTTTGAGTTTCACCTACTACTATAATTTTATATAAAAATGATATGTCATACTTATATTATCTGATTCTCACGTGCAAGGCACTTGCAACTCACTAGTTATTTCTTATCTTATCTTACCACTATATCTCTACCATTATAATGGAGCATTTTTGAATTGGATCCTTAGCACCAATCCTTACCGTTGGACTGTTAGATCCAATGGTTCATAGCACAAGGATTCGTGTTGAATAGTACCTAGAGTAAACTACACCATTTTCAAGAACCATCATGTCACCACCCCCAAAATTTCATAGCATAGTAGGTTGTATTCTCTCTACTACTACAATGGAGCAGTTTTGAATTGGATCCATAGCACCAATCCTGACCGTTGGGCTGTTAGATCCAATGGTTCAGAGGAGTTGGATTCGTGTTGAATAGTACCTAGACGTCCGGCATATCACCACTATATAAAATTTTAATAGGTCAAGCATAAAAAATATAAATTTGATCAACATCTATAAAGTATGGTTGTATATTTGGTTCTTGTACTTTTATATCATTTAGAAGTCAACGATTATTAGCTATCTAAAACTTGAAAATTATGGTAACATGGTCTAGAGAAACGAGGGAGAATATTCTAGAATGATGGAGAAGTTTGTTTTGAGTTTTGTGCATAGCATTCATTGTGATGAAGACTATCAATAAAATCTTCTAGATGCTAGAATGGAAAAGAAGATCCAACGACTGGAAATGTTAGGATTCGCGAGTCTTGATCCAACAGTCAATATTAAAAGTTATTCGTACACATTTCCAGCGTTGGATCGAGACTCTCGAATCCCAACATTGCCAGCAGTTGGATCTTCTTTTCCATTTTAGTATCTAAAAAATACTACTCCCTCCGTTCATAAATAACCTACTTGGGTTTGTCTAGATTCGAATGTATCTATACACTAAAATGCGTCTAAATATATTCGAATCTAGATAAAACCAACTCAGTTATTTATGGACTAAGGGAGTACTTTTGATAGTCTTTAGCATAATGTATGCATATTACTACTCCAAGTTACTTACCACTCAGACCAGTCTTAGAGCATCTCTAGCATGGAAAAAAATAGTGCGCTATTTCACGCTATGTAGCGTGATATAGCATATTTGGAGAGTGCAGGATATTTTTTTTAAGATTTTGCTTGGTATGGTGCTATTTTTTAAATAGCATGCTATATCACGCTAAAACATCATAGCGTTAGCGCTATTTCAAGTATAGGGTGTTATTTTTTGTTGGCGGGTGTGGAGTAAGATAACATATGATGAATGTGTCGAGTAAGCAAACATACAATGCAAATTTGATTGTTAAACTTAAGTGATCATGTCAAGCCGCTGCCTCCTCCTGCAGCACCTGGCGCTGTACCTAGATTCAGCCCTGCCGGTTATCCTCCAACTTGGATAGTGCCGGAATCGATTATGCATGTGGAAGTATTACTCTAGGCAATTCATTACATGCTGAAATCGTTTATATTCATGATATACCTATTATATTTTTAAATTTTTACAAAAAGATGTTCTGTAAAATAGCGCGTTATTAGCACGCTATAACTTTCATATCGTCTGGAGAAAAGCCACGCTAAATTAAATAGCACGCTAGTATTTTTTGCCTTGATCTCTTGTTGCTTGTCTAAATTTGGTAGTCTCTTAGGCCTTCCGCGGCATGTGAAAAAATTGGTGCCCAAATCGCTTTACAAGAATCAGGCACCGGTGCCCTCCATTGCCCGATCGATGCCACCAAATTTTTTCAGGAAACCAGAGCAAGTTGGTGCTCTGATGCCCCACACTCTTCACCCAATAGAATAGCAATATATGTGTACTATGCATGTTGTTGAGAGTGTTGGAGATATGCCCAAGAGGCAATAATAAAGTGGTTATTATCATATCTTCACACTTATGATAAATGTTTACATACCATGCTATAATTGTATTAACCGGAAACATTAATACTTGTGTGATTTGTAAACTTAATTTGAAGTCCCTAGTATAGCCTCTATACTTCACTAGCTTGTTGGTTAATAGATGATTGTGGTTTCCCTATCATGAACATTGAGATGTTATTAACAACAAGATCATATCGTTAGGAGAATGATATGGTGGACATACTCCTATAGATAAGCGTAGCATAAAGATCAAGTCATTTCAATAGTTCAATTGCTATATGCTTTCTGATACATAGTAACCTAATTCCTTCGACCATGAGATCATGCATATCACCTTTACCGGATGGATGCTTTGATGTCATCAAACACCACACCGTAACAGGGTGGTTATAAAGGTGGCATTGAGTGTTCGGAAAGTATTGGTTGAAACACATGGATCAAGAGTGGGATTTGTCCATCCATATGACGGATAGATATACTCTGGGCCCTCTCGGTGAAATGTCATCCAATTAGCTTGCAAGCATGTGACTGGGTCACAAGGGATCACATATCACGGGAACGAGAAAAGAGTACTTATCAGTAACAAGGTTGAACTAGGTATGCAGAGATAAAGCGATCATAACCTCGGATAAGTAACATATCATGAGACAAAGGGAAATTGGTATCGTATGTAAGTGGTTCATTCGATCGCAAAGTAATCGTAGAAATATGTGGAGCCATATGAATTTCCAGATTCCTCTATTGGTTATTGTTAGGAGAAGTGTCTCGATCATGTCGCATAATTCACGAACCGTAGGGAGACACATAAGGATTGACGTTGTTTGAGTAGTTATGGTATTATGAGAAAGAGACCGAATGTTGTTGAGTCTCGGATGGGATCCGGGATATCACGAGGTGATCCGGAATGGTCGGAGAATAAGATTCATATAAGGAAAGTCCGTTTGGAGTTGGGGAATGGTTAGGTGTTTTCATCAGGAATGTTCTAGAATGTTCCGGAATGTCCGGCACTCCGGAGGGGAAGGGGTACATGAATGTGTCATTGCATGTTGGAATGATTGCATCATGTACTAAGTGTATTCGATGTCCGAAATAAAGGGTTTATTCAAATCCTAGTTTGAAAAGTCAAGCGGCTAGTTTGAAAGTCAAACGGCAATTTTGGGAAGTGGGAAGAGAGGAGGATTGGTGGAGGCCGGTGGAGGAGGGTTCCTCCCTTGGCGGCGCCCACCAAGCCGACTTGGGGAGGACTCTCCTCCCTTGGCCGCCAGCCCTCCCACCTATATAAGGAGGCAGGGCTCCCTCCTAACACACACAAGTTCCTATCCTCTAAACTAAACCCTAGACCTAAACCCCGGTTTAGAGCTATTTGGTTTAGAGCCTTCTAATTGGTTTAGAGCCTTCTAATTGGTGTGTCTAATTACTAGACCACTAATAGCCTCTCTCATAAGCTCCACCATACTCGCACCGGCTTAAGGCGAAGCCTGGGATCTCCCTCTACTTAGGTACCACGGTTGTCTTTACGGAATCGCGAGGAGAGTGCTACAACCTCCATTTTCTTTGGAACAAGGAGAGGAAGGTCTTCGTCGTCAGTACGAGCGATGTGACCCAGGGAGCGCTGGAGTGGCGTGCTGGAAGGATCGTCTCGCGATCTTGAGATCGGAAAAATGCGACTACATCATCCACGAGAATCTGCTCTCGTTAACGCTTTGGAATCTTGAGGTGAGTTCCTCTATCGACTCGTTGCTACAATCTAGTAGATAGATCTTGGCTTGTTTGTATCACGATAGAAATTTTTGTTTTCCATGCTACGAACCCCTACGGTGGTATCGAGCCGTGTCTATATGTAGATCTGTTGCCTGAGTAGAACACAATGATCATTGTGGGCATTGATGCTTTATTGTAGATTGCTTTTGTGTACTTTGCATCTTGCGGTATGTTGGGATGAAGCGGCCGGGCTAACCTTACATGACATCGTTCATGAGACTTGCTCCACGCTTGACATGCAACTTGTATTGCATAAGTGGCTCTGGGTGCTGTTTCTCCTAGCATAGTTAAGATCCAATTTACAACGGGTAATCAACAATGCTAGTATCAATGTTGTGGTTCTTGTTAAGTTAGAACGACACTTATTGAAAGCCCCAAACCACGTAAAATATGCAAAAGAAAGTAGAGGCGTCTAACTTTGTTTTGCAGGGTGTCAGATGATGTGATATGGCCATGATTGTGATTATATTTGATGTATGCAATGTTCCTTATTGTAAGTTGGCAACGGCGAGAGCCATATGGTTGTCTTTAATTTCTGTTAAGACCTGCGTGTCTATTCAAAATAGTTGTAATAGTTGAAGCTGGTGGGCGACAACCATGAAGAAGCGTCATTGACCTTGATGCTATGCGGTGATGATGGAGATCATGTTCGTGCTTGAAGATGGAGATCGGAAGCACAAAGAAGAAAGGCCATATCATATCACATATTATGAATTGCATGTGATGTTAATCCTTTATGCATCTTGTATTGCTTAGTAGGCGGTAGCATTATAAGATGATCCCTCATGCACATAAATTTCAAGTTCTAAAGTGTTCACCCTTAGTATGCACCGTTGCCAAAGCTTTGCTTGAAGCACCACGTGATGATCGGGTGTCTTTGATTCATGGTGAATACAACGTAAGCAAGCCAGATTTGCTTATCACGGTAGCTAAGGTTTGATCTTGACGAGCCTAGCATGTATGGACATGGCCTCGGGAACACGGATCGTAGAAAGGTAAAGCATGAATCATATAGTAGATATGATGAACATGTTGATTGTTAGCCATTGAAGCTACATCAACTCGTGATGATCGGTTTTGATGTGGTGGATTTGGTTCGTGTGATCACTAAAACAATGTGAGGGATGTTGTTTTGGTGGGAGTTCACCTAGATTAATTTAATTATTAATTAGAACTCAATTTATCATAAACTAAATCAAAGTGAATTTGCATAGTTGTTGTAGTCATTGGCATCCGTTTACCACCTTGCGCTTAGTTATAATTGAGATGATAGAACTATAGAATTCTGGTTAGTTACTTTACGAACTGGTATCGTATTGTTTTGAAGTGTTAATCTAAAGTTTAAAGTCCTATTGCAAACTTTCAGTAAGTTCCGGTTACTCCATGAAGTTTAATAACTGGTATTAAAACAAGAGTGACAATTCCAAAGTGTTAGTATATGAGTATCATGTTTGTCTCCATGATTCTTGATATTCAAAAGATTATCTTAATATCAAGGTTATCTAGGATCTGAAAGAGTTGTTTCAGAAACCATGATGTGTGGAAGATATTGTGATATCTGAAACGAAGTTTTGGTTACAACATGATAGAGTATAATATGGCAAAGTTCATGTTCTCATATTTTGATGAGAATTTGCAAAAGGTTGGAGACACTAGTTGTCCTAATCTTCCAAAAGGTTTTGGAGAGCAACATTATACTCGCGATTCACTGTTACAAGCTAAAAGTAGCTAGATCATGGATAAGTCCATGATGGACGTGAATATTTGATGTAGGTAAAATGTTTACTACACCAAGAGATTACTAAAGAAAGGAATTTGGAAGAACACCAAACATTTGATGATGGTGATCTACTTCAAAGTGCAAGTCCAAAGACATTTTGTATTTAATTATACACGCTTTGGATTATGTGTCATATGTATGACTCCACTATTGATGTTGATAGATTCTTTCAAGCGAAAGGAAATCTTGAAGAGAGAATCTCATAAATATATGGCAGAAAAGAAAAGACTAGAATTGTTCGGTTTAAGTATATAGATGATATATGTGTTATGGCTATATTCTTTGCTTATTAAACAATGTGGTTCTTAAGTATTTGATACTGAATTTGTTGGTATGAATCGTCATACGAAACAACACAATTCATGAACTACAATGGCCTAAGTAACTAGCAAAAGAATATATGTGATGATGTTCATCGAGAACAAAATAAAGGGTTATTGTGTTGCTCGTTAAACATCAAAGCTTGCCTTCAAGATTTGTTTTATCGGTATTATGAGAACAAAGGGTTGTTCAAATAATTGCCGTAATACATAAAATATGGATGATTCACAAATCTATTTGGAGAAAACACATCAATAAAACTAGTGATAAAATAGTCGAAATACAAATTGATAGAAAGAACACTTAGGAAGTGACATCGTTTAAATTATATTGGAAAGAAAACATGAAGAAACTCCATGTGGATAGAATTTTGGAGTCTTTTGATTTTGATCAAATGACGTTTGTGAAACTTTCCTAGAGATAATTAAAACTTAGTTCATAGGCCAAAAGGAGCGAAGACTAGCTTATTGGAACTTGTGCATATTGTTGTACGAACTCCATTATGTGTAGTCAAGCGATGTATTTCAACTTCATATGCTTTCTCCGAAAATTTGAGTGAATATGTGAATATTTACTTAATAAGGATGAAGTGTGAAATATTTGAAAAGTTCGAAAGATTTTCAAGATGAAGTGCAAAATCATTGTAACAAGAATATAAATAGTTTATGATAAAATCATAAAGGAAGATATTTAAGTTACAAGTTTAGCATAATACCTAAAGATTTAAGGAATCGGTCGTGGATTTGCATTTCGAAACACCATAAGAGTATGGGCGTTCGAGATATGTAATTGAACCTTGTTTGACATGGTAAGATCGAGGTATAATTCATAAAACTGCTATTATATTTTAAAGATTAAAAGCTTTAGAGACTACCGTTTTCCACTAAAAGAGCTCCATCATAATCCGCTGAAATGACACCATATAAGGTTATGGTTTGGGATAAAACCCAAGTAGTCCTTTCTTAAACATTGGTATGCTATGCATAAGAAAGATGCTTGCAACCAAAGTCGGATAAACCTGTCTTTGTATTACTGTTAAGTATTCCTCCATAAACAGGAGACAAAAGTGTTTGTCGCTTAGAGCGTCAAGTTTCTTTGAGAAGGAATTTTTCGTGAAAAGTTAAGTGGGAGGACAATAGAACTTTGATAAGGTTAAAAGAACCTTAGCTATATGTGCAAAGTTGCGCACCGAAAAGTGTTCCGGAGGCAGCAACAATGCTCATGGCTCACGTGCCTCAAAGGTTGTGGTCACGGAGGTCTAAATTTCTATTGAAACAAGTAGGTCGGATGAACAATCAAATACCAAGATTTGAGGGTTGAATCATTATTTGAGAATAATGAACCTACTACATGCAAAGAAGCGATGATGGGCCACGACTCCGTCAAATGGCTTGAAGCCATATAATCCGTGATAGTTCCATACCGAGAAATCAAGTTTTGAACTTGAAGGACCCTCGAAAAAGGTGTAAGACCTTGCAGTTGTGTTTGGATCTATAAAGAAGTAGACATGGATGTTTCACATCTATAAAATAGTCGACATGTTGGGAAAGAGTTCACAACAATGTTCAAAGGTTGTATATGACAAGATTTGATCTTTCATAGCGATTTTTAGTCTAGACGGATTAATGTAGCAACCACTACATATAATTTGTTATGTGGTAGTAGAATAAACAAAACAAGTTCTTCTAATAGAATGGTTACCTAGGACGTGTGCATGACACGGTCCAAAGGGTTTTGTTAATTCAAAGGATGCTAAATGCATATGCAAACTTCAATGGTTGAAGTAAGCATAGCGGAGTTGGAATCTTCACTATGATGAAACTGTTAAAGAGTTTAATTTCATCGGAGACAATGAAGATGCTTGCATTTGCAAGAAATTAAGTGGGCGCTAAGACATGTTTCTAATACATTATGTGGAAGACATATTGTTGATTGGAAATAATGTATCTTTTATTAACACATATTAAGAATTTCATCCCGATGAAAGACTTAGGCAAAACCCAAATATTTGGCATCAATAGACGCTAATATGGTTGTGCCAAAAGTACATAGACGAGATATTGAATGAATTCAATATAGAAACTACAAGAAAGGTTCTTGTTGCACAGAAAGATTGAAAGAGTTCAATGTTGATGATATATTCAAGTGTATTGGCACTTGGTAAGTGAAACAAAGATTCAAGTATAGATTGATACTTGATGTATGAAATCACAAAGAGTATTTATATCAATCATACTGTGATATGTACAAATCCAGATATGTCCTATGCTATAAATATTATGAGCATATACCAGAATGATTCATAAGATGATCATTGGACGATAGTAAGGATATTCTTATGATCTTTTGGAAGAACTAAGAGTATATTATTTGTAGAAGTGACAAATAGATGATTAGTTCATTGTAAAAATACTACATTGATACTAGTTTTGTCACAGATTACAAATTAAGTTTATCTCAATCTAAACTAAGGGTGGCACAATATAATGGAAAGTGAGTTCCATAATGGATTTGGATGAGTTCCAAAGTTAAGACATTGTGAGATACTTCAACAAAAGGCTAAGTATATGACTGCTATTATAGCAGCAAAGAGGGCATTTGTGTCAAGTAGTTTGTTATCAAACTAGGTGTAGTTCACAGCGGGATAATACTATGAAGATATATTGTGCGACAATATTATCAACATGTTTTAACCCCAAAGAACTAAAGGTCACACCAAAAGACCAAATCATACAAAGCCATCTCATTAGAGAATGAGTGATGCGTGAGGCAAAGACATGCAATTACACACGGACTGGAAGTGTCGGATCCGGAGATCGATTGACCACTAGCAATCGTGTACATACAACACGGAAAGCCATAGGTGTTGAATACACAAAGGTTTGAAACTAGATTATTGACTCTAGTGCAAGTGGGAGCTGTTGGAGATATGCCCAAGAGGCAATAATAAAGTGGTTATGATCATATCTTCACACTTATGATAAATGTTTACATACCATGCTATAATTGTATTAACAGGAAACATTAATACTTGTGTGATTTGTAAACTTAATTTGAAGTCCCTAGTATAGCCTCTATACTTCACTAGCTTGTTGGTTAATAGATGATTGTGGTTTCCCTATCATGAACATTGAGATGTTATTAACAACAAGATCATATCGTTAGGAGAATGATATGGTGGACATACTCCTATAGATAAGCGTAGCATAAAGATCAAGTCATTTCAATAGTTCAATTGCTATATGCTTTCTGATACATAGTAACCTAATTCCTTCGACCATGAGATCATGCATATCACCTTTACCGGATGGATGCTTTGATGTCATCAAACACCACACCGTAACAGGGTGGTTATAAAGGTGGCATTGAGTGTTCGGAAAGTATTGGTTGAAACACATGGATCAAGAGTGGGATTTGTCCATCCATATGACGGATAGATATACTCTGGGCCCTCTCGGTGAAATGTCATCCAATTAGCTTGCAAGCATGTGACTGGGTCACAAGGGATCACATATCACGGGACCGAGAAAAGAGTACTTATCAGTAACAAGGTTGAACTAGGTATGCAGATCTGGCGATCATAACCTCGGATAAGTAACATATCATGAGACAAAGGGAAATTGGTATCGTATGTAAGTGGTTCATTCGATCGCAAAGTAATCGTAGAAATATGTGGGAGCCATATGAATTTCCAGATTCCTCTATTGGTTATTGTTCGGAGAAGTGTCTCGATCATGTCTGCATAATTCACGAACCGTAGGGAGACACATAAGGATTGACGTTGTTTGAGTAGTTATGGTATTATGAGAAAGAGACCGAATGTTGTTCGGAGTCTCGGATGGGATCCGGGATATCACGAGGTGATCCGGAATGGTCCGGAGAATAAGATTCATATAAGGAAAGTCCCGTTTCGGAGTTGGGGAATGGTTCCGGTGTTTTCATCGGGAATGTTCTAGAATGTTCCGGAATGTCCGGCACTCCGGAGGGGAAGGGGGTACATGAATGTGTCATTGCATGTTGGAATGATTGCATCATGTACTAAGTGTATTCGCTGTCCGAAATAAAGGGTTTATTCAAATCCTAGTTTGAAAAGTCAAACGGCTAGTTTGAAAGTCAAACGGCAATTTTGGGAAGTGGGAAGAGAGGAGGATTGGTGGAGGCCGAATTGGAGGAGGGTTCCTCCCTTGGCCGGCGCCCCACCAAGCCGACTTGGGGAGGGACTCTCCTCCCCTTGGCCGGCCAGCCCCTCCCACCTATATAAGGAGGGGCAGGGCTCCCTCCTAGCACACACAAGTTCCTATCCTCTAAACTAAACCCTAGACCTAAACCCCGGTTTAGAGCTATTTCGGTTTAGAGCCTTCTAATTGGTTTAGAGCCTTCTAATTGGTGTGTCTAATTACTAGACCACTAATAGCCTCTCTCATAAGCTCCACCATACTACTTTTGGCTTAAGGCGAAGCCTCGGGATCTCCCTCTACTTCCTGCATACGCCAGTCAGGAATCGCGAGGAGAGTGCTACAACCTCCGCTGCTTTGGAACAAGGGAGAGGAAGGTCTTCGTCAGTACCGAACGTGTGACCGATCAGGGAGCTGCTTTGGAACGTGGCGCTGGAAGGATCGTCTACGCGATCTTGAGATCGGAAAGAGTACGACTACATCATCCACGAGAATCTGCTCTCGTTAACCGCTTTGGAATCTTCGAGGGTGAGTTCCTCTATCGACTCGTTGCTACAATCTAGTAGATAGATCTTGGCTTGTTTGTTTGTATGCGATAGAAATTTTTTGTTTTCCATGCTACGAACCCCTACAGAGAGGACATTCACCAAAGATAAGCCATGGAGATTGGTCTAGTTAATTTGTGGGCCAGCTATTTATTTTTGGCCAAAGTGATCACATTGTGAGCTCGGTGCCTCAAAAGAATTTCTAGGCATCGCTTATGAGGTGGCAACTTTTCTATCTATTGGGCATCGACCACGCTGTGGAAGGCCTTAGAGCATCTCTAGTGGCTTGTCTAAATTTGGTAGTCTACATCTTCACTTTATAGATAATGGTGTAATAAGATACCTTTTTACACGACTTTAGTTTTCTAGTGGATAGTCTAAATTTGATAGTTCTATATGTCCATCTGCATACAAATAGTCAATATACATAGCAAATCAGTACACCAAATGCTCTGATTTGGCGTGGGAGCGAGCTCGCGAGCAACCAACTTTGCTTTAGACATGGTGGCTCGGTTGTCCATATATGGACAACGAGTAGCCTATTTGGAGGATGTCTAAATTTTAGACCACGGGATACACAAGCCACCAGATGCATTTTTTGGTCCATGGTGGTCTATATTTGGCTTAGACTACCGGATACACTAGTCACTAGAGATCCTCTTAGGCTGGTCATCGTGGGAAACATACTACTCTAGTTTATCTTACTACGTACCTTCATGTGTGTACATAATTGAGCCAAAGGTAGAGACCTTATTTTTGCAGAAATGGCTCCGGAAATATTCCGTACCTAGAAAGGCTAGGACATTACAATAAACTATTTTTTCTAGTCATTGGACTATAGATACTCCTAGGATAGGATGGGATATTATTATTCTATATCTTTTGAACTGTATAGCAAAATTCAAAATCATAGAGCGGCAAATTCTCCCGCCTCACCTCCACCAAAATATTTCGAGTGATCACACGCCCCAAGTTATAGCCGTACGAAATTCCTTTTCTACCCCTGACAATGGCCTATCTACTAATGTCCGGGCGTGGGTATGGTTCGTAATCCCCCTCCCCCTGGGGGGCGGGGGTCCCCACTGCTCTGAAGCCAGGTAGTCCACCTTCCACCGACGCCATTTCCCCAAAAGCACTCTGAAAAACCCTAACCCCTTCCTCACCTCCGGCTCCTGCACCACCGCATCGGCCCATCCCCGCAGTGCTTCGTCGTCTTACACGCCACCCAACCCCCTCTCACCTCCAGCACCTGCACCACCACACCGTTATCATCTCCACCGCACTTCGCCCGCCTACACACCACCCAACCCCTATCTCACCTCTAGCTCCTGCACCACCGCACCGGAACATCACCGTCGCACTTCTCTAGCCCACATGCCACCCCAAAACCTCTATCCCACCTTCGGCTCCTACACCACCGCACTTCGTCGGCCTACACGCCATACCTCTATACCATATACTCCTGACCAGTCTATGGGATCAGTCGACGTCCACCTTACCGAACCCTAGTTCGCCTGACACCCTCTTCCATACAACCATGTTAGTTTTGACAACTCCCTAGTCCATAGCACCTGAGCAGCTTCACCTACGCTAGTGTGTGCTGCATTAGATCTGCTTCACGGACTCAACAGTCCACTACACCGGATCTGCTTCACCGATGCTCTTATGCAGCGCCTCGAATCCATAATCGGTCGTAATAGACCTGCTTCACCAATGACGTCGTGCACTACACCGGATCTCCTTCACCGGCCATCTTGTCAAGCAAGCTAGACCCATCAACAACCTCCACAAATCTTCTTCACAGACGCTGCCGAGATCTATCTGCTTCAGCCCGACTCACCACTACCGGGCACTCTCGACGTCCTTGACATCACCCACAAAGATGTCGTGTATGCGTAAACGACGTCGTGGCCTAGGTAAACCAGATCTACTTGTTTGTTCGTTTCAATATAGTAGGTATGAGCCTGCGACGGTGAACTGCATTTCTGTATTGGTGGTAAATTCCTACCTCAATATTAGCTTAATTGATATCCCGCTCTCCCTTGATAAATTCGGTGTAGTCTATGTTAAATCCAAGCGTTAAACTACTCCTTCTATTTCGAGCTATAAGGTGTCCTTGTTATGTGTGCTTTTCTTTGGCCAACAATTACTCTTAATATACATAAACAATTTTGGTAGTACAAAACAGACATCATTAGAGTTCATTGGTATTATGCAGTTCATGGCAAATGTTAATTCACTAAACATCTGAGGCTTCCTACCTGTTCAACAAGTTCACAAGTTATGTCATCATAATGTGCACTTGCTTTGTCTGTTGCTACAATACTGACTACATGTAATTTTGGAGTTCATTGGTAGTTTTAAGCCATTGAACATGTAGGTTAACATTCCCTGCTCTACAAGTTCAGAATTTATGCTATTTTAATTTCAATCTGGTTGTTCTAAGCAAACACAGTAACTGCCTTCTCTTATGTAATTCATCGCAAATTTTATGTCATTGAACTTGTTGGTTTTGCATTCCCTCTGTAAGTTATGCCATTATTGTTTGTTTCAATTAAGCTCTGATAGTAGTTTCCGCCTACTATGTACTACTCCCTCCGTTTCAAAATATAAGATGTTTTAGCTTTGTGATAGGAGTGTATCTAGACACCATTTAGTGAGTAGGTTTACTCCAAACGTGCATGAACCTACACACTAAAAGTGGTCTAGAAGATGACTTATACTTTTTGAAATGGAGGGAGTACATCCATTTCGTAAAAGAAGGCCTATAAAACTTTAAATTCAAACAATGATGACTTTTACCAAGATCATAGAAAAATATATTAAGGGTTAATTTGTGGCATTTGCGTCTATGAAAATATATGCCCCGATGTATCGAATGGCATTGGTTTGGTATGGTAGATGTTCCTGGTATGTTCTACAAACTTGGTCCAATTTCCCGTCGATTGACTTGTGAAAAATTTATACCCCTTATTTACTTTGGATTGGATGTAGTACTACATGGCATGTTTTAAGGAACTTAACATGGTTATCTGTATGCCCTGCTCTATAAATTCAAGTTTCTCAATTATAATTTCTGTAGCAGCAATATCTACCTTCTATTATGTAGTTCATGGCATTTTAAGTCACTTCACAGATGGGTTAGCATTCCCTGCTCTATAAGTTCACGAGATATACCATTGTAATGTCTATCTTGTTCGTCCAAATGTTAGTACAGTAACTGCCTGCTCTGTAGAAGGTGACACTTTTATGGCACTTCTCATATTTGTTTGCAATCCTATTTCACAAGTTAAATTAGTGTAATTTTGTCTCTTGTCCATGCTAAGGAGTGACTGTAACTGCATTCTATTTTGTCGCCATGGCAATCTTTATGTCATTTAAATGTGTGTTTATATTCCACCATTCCCTGCTCTACGTGTTCACAAGTGATTATACTATAATGTCTATCTAGTTCTTTGTAAACAGCAATAGCCACTATCTGATATTATTTCCTCTCACAGGGAACACGGAGAATCGTAGAGTGAATTGCCCCTACAATCTTGTAAGTACCTGTTGCTTTGTATTGCTGAAAGCAAACCTGTTTTATATGAATGAGTGGCCTGAACCTATATACAAAGGAGCAACAATAAAGTAGATGGATCGTCTATCCAAGTACTCGATGCGGTGGATGTCTTCAAAGAACGAACTGACAACAGGATGTCCTCCAACGGGACTGCACAAAAAGAAATAGTAAGTCTCTTGTTTTTACTGAGATGTGCACAGTGTCGGATGCTTGTTTGTACGAGGTACCACATGATTCGGCTAATGATTAGAACAAGGTTAACCTTAACCAAGACTGGACAAAAACCAGACATAAATCCCTCGATTTATAATTCAATGTGCTCACTTGATTTTGGTGATGATCTATTCTTTCTATATTTAACTTGTGTTCATCTATCTATCTATCTATTATGTGGTGGTGATTTAAGTATATCCACTTTTATGCTAATTTATAGTCTATTATTATATTTTTCTACTATAATTAAGAGTTTGAATGCACTCTGGAGGTAGTCACATTGTCTAGTGTCGGCACCACATGAGTTGGCCAATGATTAGAACAAGATGACCTTTAACGGTACTGCACAAAGACCGAACGTAAATCCCTTGATTTGTAATTCAATTTGCTCACTCGATCATGGTGGAGATCTCTTTTTGCTATATTTGACTGATGATCTTCTATCTATATATATATATATACATTAACTAGACCATGATTAGGTGGTGGTGATTGAAGTATATCCACTTTTATGCTAATCTATATTCTATTATAATATTAGAGATCGCCACCATGATTGAGCTTATATGCACTCTGGAGGTAGTAACATAGTCTAGTGTTATATGTATGAGACTAGTAAATATTACATGGTTTTGGTGGGGAGTAACTTGGACTAGTAAAAATGCATACAATACTAGTCCAAGTTACTCTACCAACACTAAAGGGTGTCTAGATACATTCGTTTCCCAAAACCCATGACATCTTATATTTTGAAACGGAGGGAGTTCTATCTAGACTACTCATAGTGAGATTGTCATAGCTATTATCATCTAATATGATCCCCAGTTACTATATATATGTACTATGATCATGTTAATATGATCTGGAAGTCTATCGTGCACCTGTTGTTTGATTGCTTAATTCATTACCTCAATAGCTACTCTACATGATGCACATATAGAGTCTATTGCCAATTTGATTCTTTAGTTTGCTCATCATTAAAGCAATGTAATGATTTTCTTAACTTAAACAGTCACAGCACCGCCCTGTCAAGGCGAAGCTACGGGTTTGAGCCCTATCAATCCCAAACTAGGGATGGCAATTTCTGTGAGAAATACAATGTTTGATTAATAATAAACAAGGGATTTTCATCTATACATCATCAGATGATCTTGCGAGTTTAATATTAGCCACCATATGGTTCAATTGGTTATGGTTCCTGTGAATTTTTAGTTGACTTGTGATTGCATCAACACTATATTCTGACGTGGTTCCTAGACATACAATGTTTAAATACTTCATTGACCTTGCAAGGTGCATAATGTATCATTTGCTTGTTTGTCTACTGGATTTTCTTGCCTGGTTATATGTACAATGATACTGTCAGTAGTTAGAAATACAATAGCTGTAGGCATTACAAAGAAGGTTTGTGCTACTTTTTGGATGCATCCAACTATTGTTTTGGCAGCAAATGACCTTTTCTTTTTTTATTTACTGGCCCGACGATCAAAATAGTTGAATGATCTGGCTACTGAAAAGGAATGATTGCTATCTTGTTTGTCTAAAATGATTCTGGTAGTCTATTTAAGACGCTTGGTCTACTGCTTGCTTTTCCAAGGTACTATCGTAGTTGCTTGATGATAAAAGCAATGCCACCTGCGGTTGGAGGTCACTTTTTTGGCTAGTTCATACTATAGACCATTTTTAAACGCTATTCTTATATTTTAGGTTAATGCTTTGTTGTCCCGACCAGTTCTAAGCAGCTGAAGGAATCTCATGCACCTCTTTTTCTTATATTTCTATATTTCCGTTATGCAGTGATATGATTAGTTTATGAGGGAAAGAGTCGAGTTGCTTGATTCCCTACATTCATTACCACACTAGTTCAGTTAGTCTGCATGAGAAACATGTTGATGGCTTGATTTGTTATATTAGGACAATGCAAATTTTGAAATTCTTTGACAACAAACATGGTGTTTTTTGCCCTGCTTTGCTGCTCTAACTTAATATGTCTTAGTTTCAACATGCAAATAACCTGTAGTGTTTCTTCTAGAGTGGCTATGATACTGGCACATGTACGCATCGGTCCAGGACATCGCAGTTCCTGTTATTCCGGAAAGAGATGTACGAGGCACATCATTAATTGTTCCTGGCCAATGATGAATTTGAATTATTTTACATATAAGATGGCCGCCAGTTAGCTGGTACGCTGTGCTAACTTGTTTTCTTTGTTTCAGGCTGCACATGAAGCTATGAGGGCAGAAGGGAGGAATCATACGTTAAGTATTGAGGTAATTTCACAAAGCAGCAGTGATAGTGATTATTGCTTGCATCAGCCCACGATTTTAGTTTTTCCAGCAGAAAGAGATGTTAAAGCGGCACTCCAAACAATTGATTTAATTGAACAAGAAACAAAGCAAATAGATGGAATAATCACGATTTCACGTGAACAGATACAAGAACTGAAAGATCGACAAGATTTGACGGACCGTCTACTTGATAATCTCTTCTATAGCTGTCATGGTATGCCAGTTGTTACTTCTATGGGGATGTAAGCTCCGTAGTAGAAACCCTGTTTCAACACATGTCTCGTGATGTCTCTGTAATGATTCATCTTGTTTTTGTTGAAAGTCTGGTCTGTAATAAATTTCAAAAAATATCTGTTGATGTAATAGGGTGATCCTAGCACGGCCATCATCGGGCTGAAATATTAACGGACTGTTTAAAACCAGAATTTCTCCATAGTTATAGAATACGCAATTATGTTGGCCAGCAAATGGGCCAAATAAACACTAAAAGGTCGTAAGTGGCAGGTCAGAATATTGGTGGGCCTCATAAGTGGCCAAGGCCCTACAAATGTACTGGGCTGAATAGCAACATGCGAGAACAGTAATGTCAACAGCCGGATTTTTAATCCCAGATGCCCGTTATACCATACCTCGCAATCCCAGGATTACCATTTTTGCGAGACATAACGGATTGGATATCACAGTACATCATCCATTACAAACCATACATAAGGTCTTTACACAAATAAGGATCTCATGATCCAGTCTTTAATACGACAAGCAGCGGAAATAAAAGATAAGCGTAGCAGTGGGGTCCGTCTTCAAGGGCACAGGTAATGCTGACGAAGGTAGATAGTCCTAGTTATCATAGCCGTCCTGATGACCGTCCTCCTGATAGTCTCCTTCATAGTCTGGCCATGAGAATAGCCAGGGACAAAAGCCATGAGTACTCTTTAAGTACTCGCAACCTACTATTAACAGGTACTATAGTTCTAAGTTAAAGTGCTAAATCTAAGTTTAACTATAAAGTTAAGTTTGAAACCTAAGCTGAGTTCTAAAGCAAAGAAAGATAAAATAAAGTTCTAGAATCACTTAAGTTGGGAAGCTAGTATCATAAACACAACCCTGTTGTGGTCAAGTCAAGATTCATCATTCATTTCAAGTTATTTAGAAAACATCTGACAACGAAACAGTATGGCCGTTCCAACTGTCCATAACCACGGACGGGGCTATTTGAATAGTTTGACACTCTGCAGAGGTGGTACACTTTCACCACAAGATTCGATACATCTGTCAGGGATAACCCTGAATCATCATACTTAGTATGCAGATAATCAAACATAACCTTCCCTTTACACACCCTAGTATAAGCACCTCTCATATGAGCATGGCCTCCCAACCATGACCATCAGTCATCTTGGGCACTGCATAGGTGGACATCATGAGAGGTAGCCTTAGCTCAAACCTCTCCCGTGAGGGAACTAATACTAATGCATATACAATTCAGGTAATGTGGTTGTACGGTAAATTTGGAATGGTATCGCATCCGAATCCAACCATTAGTTTTATAAAAGGGTTAAGGCTCATGCCTCATCATTTTCATCATCATAAACTAGTTGTGTTTATCAACACATGCCAAAAATCTCAATAGAATGACTCATCATTCCAAGGTTTTCACAATTCATTTTTTCACCAATTGTTCCCATCTAAAGTGACTCAAGTTTTTGAGCTACTCTAAAATACTAAGTTAAGAGTGTTCACTAAGATGGAAGTGATGGGTTCAATCTCATGCCATAGAATGACATCTAAAGGTTTCTAAGTAGGTCAAGTTTTATACTTTTTATGCTACCTTCAAAACAAGTAAAGAACTTTGTGTAAACTAAGGGAGGTAAAACTTGTCAATAAGACTTGAAGTACTAATAGTTAAAGGGGGTGTGATCAAAGCATGCTTAAGGCATCCTTGCTAAACCATCTAGTTTGTTTCTAGTTCGCTAAGCACTAAACCTGCAAGGGTTAATCTTGGGTATTGCTAGCTTGATAAGGGTAGCTTGCACTGTTAATGGTGGCTTGCCTTGGTTGGTGCAGTGGTTGAAGTTTTCTTCATCTTCGTCTTGATAGCACTCCTCCTCCTCGTAAGCTTGGTCGGTACTATCTTCTATAACAATACATACGGAGTAGACAATCACCAAACAATACTTAACTAGGCTAGATAGCAAACAAACTGGAAGACGACGGCGAGGCGGGCAAACAAACTAGAAGACGATGGTGAGGCAAGGCGCGGTTGCGGTGGATCTTGGGGTGGTCGCAATCAGCGGCGCCCTTCTCTTCCAGAGGCGGCGGCTCCGGATCCAATTCCGGCGAGCTGCTGCTTCCTTTGCTCCGGCGAGAGGTGGGTGAGGTTCAGAGAGGTGAGGGGAGTGGAATGGTGTGGAAAGAAGAGGCTGGGGAGGGCTCCTTTTATAGGCCTGACGGTGAGACCGAGCAGGATGGGCAGGCGACGGTGGCGACAAGGCTACGACGGGGTAGAGGCATGGCTGGGGGTGGCGATCGATGGGCGGTTCCCTGGCGGTGCTCTAGGAATTGAATGCGGCCGTAGGGGCAGTGGCACGCGGTCTGGGCGAGGTGGCGCTCTGAGAGGTAGAGGTGGCGGTGTCCATGGCGAGCGGTGGCTGTGAGGCGTTGGGCGGCCAGCGGGGGTGTCTGGGGGGTTCTCCAGGTCGTGGCAGAGCGGCGGGCGCGGGCTGAGGCCAAGGGGTGGTCTGTGCGAGCGGGGACAGAGCGCGCTCTAGGGGCGGCGATGGCATGCTCGACCAGCTCCGGGCGCGGCGGTTCCTGGCCGCTCTGCCCTCTGTCTCTGGCCTGGGGCTTATTGGGCGGTGGAGGTGGACCACTGGCGGTGTGCTAGACATGGCGAGAGAGGTTGGCCGCTGCTGTGGCACGCTGTCGCCGGTGGGGGTGCTCAAGGTGCTCGACCTTAATGGCCATGACCATTTGGTCGTGTGCACAAGGTGTGGCCGGGCTAGCAAAGGGTAGGGCTGGTACTGAGGGAACAAGGGGACAAGGTTAGGCACAAATGGTGACCAAGATCACTGCTCAAAACAGTGTTTTAAATTTGGCCAGATTTGTGCACACAAGCTGTTTGATGAAATGGCCGAAAGAGAAAAAGTTTTGAATTTTGGTTTCAAATTTTTTGAGTGATCTCCACTAGTGCTAGGTAGTCTCTGGTTGCAAGGGTTTTGAAAGTGGAGCTCAAATAGATGGGTTTTGAAATAGGGGTGATCTATGCATATGCATTAGATTCAATTTTTAATTGTCATTTAAAATAAGTAAAAGAATGTTTTTAGCAGATCAAAAGGTGGGCCTTGGTACCTCATTATGTGTACTAGCAAGGGGTACAAAGATCAAGAATTGTTTCTGTTAAGAATTGAGTACTAGGAATAGCCAAAGTAGTGTAGTGGATTAAAATGGCCAAAATGACCATTCCTCCTTTTTAATTCTTTTTGATTTGATTTTCTTTAGGAAAAGTTTGGGAATGATGTAGATGATGTTTAAATCACCTAAGAAACATTTTACAAGCATTGGATCACACAATCATGGCAATTCAAAACAACTCCTATTTTAAATGCACACACATATGAATGCTTTCATTTTAAATTTGGGAAAGTTTTTGTTAACCCTATTTTTGGATGATTTGATCTTGATAAGCTTGGATTAAAGTTTTGGGATGTTACAAACCTTCCCCCCTTAAACAAAATCTCGTCCCGAGATTTACAAAGAAAACTAGGAACTAAAGAGATCTGGGAACTCTGTCCTAATGTAATCTTCTCGCTCCCAAGTAGCTTCCTCCTTGGTATGGTTGCTCCACTGAATCTTGAGAAACTTGATGCTTCTGGTCCTGGTGGTTCTGTAGGCTTCTTCTAAGATATGGATGGGTACTTCCCGATAGGTCAGGTCATTGTTGATTTCTACAGCTCTGTGGTCGATATTCTTGAAAACTTCAGTCTTCTCAGGCACTTCCAAGCATTTGCGAAGTAACGAGATATGGAACACATTGTGGATGGCTGACATCTCTTCGGACAGTTCCATTTGATACGATACTTCTCCTCGGCGGTTCAGAATCTTGAAAGGTCCGATATATCTGGGGGCTAACTTTCCCTTCAGACTAAAGCGTTGAGTTCCCTTCAATGGTGAAACCTTGAGATATACGAAATCTCGGACATTGAAAGTCAGGTCTCTCCTTCTCTTGTCAGCATAGCTCTTCTGTCTGGATTGGGCGGTCTTGATGTGCTCACAGACTTTGTGAACTTTCTCTTCTGCTTCTCGGAGAATGTCGGGTCCAAAGATCTGACTCTCTCCTACTTGCGACCAATTCAAAGGGGTACGACACTTTCTTCCGTATAGGAATTCAAATGGTGCCATCTGCAAACTAGCTTGATAACTATTGTTATATGAGAATTTCATGAAAGGCGGCAGTCTTCCCATTTTGATCTGTATTCCAACACACAAGCTCTAAGCATATCCTCCAAGATCTGGTTGACTCTCTCAGTTTGTCCATCTGTTTGCGGGTGATAAGCGGTACTGAAGTTCAACTTGGTTCCTAAACCTTCCTGAACTTTGTGCCAAAATCTTGAAATAAACTGGGTTCCTCGATCTGAGACGATGGTCTTGGGGGTTCCATGCAGACTAACAATCCTAGCAATATACAGCTCTGCTAGCTTTGCACTCTGGTAGGTTGTCTTGACAGGTATGAAGTGGGATACTTTGGACAGTCTATCAACGATGACCCAGATTGAGTCATTTCCCCTACTAGAAGTAGGCAAACCGGTGATAAAGTCCATTCTGACGGAATCCCATTTCCATTCCGGAATCTGCAATGGTTGCAATAGTCCTGCAGGTCTCTGATGCTCTGCTTTGACTCTTTGACAGATGTCATATTTGGCGATGTAGCTTCCGATTTCTCTCTTCATCTTGTGCCACCAAAATTGCTCTTTCAAATCCTGATACATCTTTGTTCCTCCGGGGTGGATAGAATAAAGAGTATCATGAGCTTCCTTCATGATAATTTCCTTCAGCTCATAATCTGCTGGCACACAGATACGTCCTTTGTACCACAGTACTCCTTCTTATTCTTCTTCGGTGAATCCAGGTACCTTGCCTGTACCAATACGACGTTTGATTCCGTTGATACTTTCATTCGCCTTCTGGGCTTCCTTGATTTGGCTAATCAACGTGGGTTGAAGTTCAATGCTAGCTAGGAATCCTTTGCTAACTAACTCAGTCCTGAACTGCTCCAACTCCTCATACAAACTTGGTTGTTTCTCCTTGATCATGGTGTTAAGCCTACACGGAAATCTGCTAAGGGCATCCGCTACCACATTGGCTTTGCCGGGGTGATAGTGAATGTCAAGGTCATAATCCTTGATTAACTCTATCCATCTTCTTTGTCTCATATTCATCTCCTTCTGAGTGAAGATATAC
Source organism: Avena insularis (assembly GCA_023614405.1). NCBI lineage: Eukaryota > Viridiplantae > Streptophyta > Magnoliopsida > Poales > Poaceae > Avena > Avena insularis. Next base: position 41,137,399 of record CM042692.1, on the reverse strand, counting down.
TTCAGGCTCTTATGATCTGAGTAAATCTCACAGCGATTACCCATCAAATAATGATGACATGTCTTCAATGCTAGAACCACAGCTGCTAGCTCAAGATCATGGGTCGAATAGTTCTGCTCATCTTTGCTTAAATTGACAGACACGCTCGCTATGACTTTGCCTTCTTGCATCAATACACATCCTAGGCCAATCTTGGATGCATCACAATACACATCAAACGGCTTCTTGATGTCTGGCATGATCAAAATTGGGGCGGATATCAATCTCTTCTTCAGCTCCTGGAAACTGGCTTCACACTTGTCTGTCCATTCAAACTTCTTGTCCTTCTTCAACAATTGGGTCATTGGTCGGTCTATGCTCGAGAATCCTTCTACGAACTTGCGGTAATATCCCGCTAATCCGAGAAATGAACGAACTTGAGTTTGATTGGTTGGGGCTTGCCATTCTTCGACATCTTTGATCTTGGTGGGATCAACAGAGACTCCTCCGGCAGACACAATATGTCCTAGGAATCCTACTTCTTTCAGCCAAAACTCACACTTGCTGAACTTGGCATATAACTGATGCTCTCTCAGGGTTTCTAGGATGATTCTCAGATGTTGCTCATGCTCTTCTTCTGACTTGGAGTAGATAAGGATGTCGTCGATAAACACAACTACAAACTTATCTAAGAAATTCATAAAGATCTTATTCATGAGATTCATGAAATAAGCAGGGGCATTGGTTAATCCAAAAGACATAACCGTATACTCGTATAAACCATAGCGAGTAGTAAAGGCGGTCTTCGGAATATCTGTTGCACGAATCTTAAGTTGGTGATAACCAGTCCTAAGATCAATCTTTGAGAATACCTGGGCTCTAGTCAACTGATCAAATATATCCTCTATCTTTGGCAAAGGGTACTTGTTCTTGATGGTGACGTCATTCAACTTTCTGTAATCTGTACACAGACGGTTGCCTCCATCTTTCTTGTCGACGAATAACACTGGTGATCTCCATGGCGACGCGCTTGGCTGAATCAAGCCTGTTGCTAACATGGCATCCAACTGCTTCTTCAGTTCCACTAACTCTGAGGGGTTCATGGTATAGGGTCTCTGGGCTATAGGTCCGGTTCTGGGGATTAGTTCGATAATGAACTCAATATCCCTATCTAGGGGCATACCTGGCAATTCATCCGGAATACGCCGAGGTATTCACGGACTACTCGACTTGGTCAATGGTGGGCTACACTCTTGTTGCACTTGAATTGACGGGTAAGGTTTCGAGATATGCTCTCATTACTCGAACTACTGGTCATGGTGATGGCTTTCTTAGCACAGTTTATCAATCCTTTATGCCTTGAAATCCAGTCCATACCTAGTACTACTTCCAATCCTTTGGTTCCAAGTACAATTAGGTTGGCATAAAAATCTATCCCATGTATTCTGATAGGTACAGCTTTGCAAATTTTTCTAGCTTTTGTAGTTGACCTGGGGATTTGAACTATCATGACATGCTTCAGGTTGGTTGGGTGAATCTTACTAGTGCATACAAATTCTTCGGTGACAAATGAATGCGATGCTCCAGAATCAAACAATACTCTTGCTAAAAGCGAGTTGACAGAAAACATACCCAAAGACTACATCTGGCGCTTCACGGGCTTCTTGCGTTCATGTGGAAGAGACGACCTATGATTGTGAAGGTTCCACAGGGCAAATCTCCTTCCTGGTTGAACACGGCCTTCTTCTGAGCTGGGGCATTCACAGGGCACTGGCGGCGATCTTCTTGGGACACTCATTGAGTAGTGACCCTTCACTCCACACTCGAAACAAGTGATCTGGGACTTGTCCTTCGATGTGACATTCGCCGATTCTGGGTGCGATGTTGTTGTTGTTGTTGCTCTTGGGAGGCACGGTTGAAATTGTTGGCATTGCGGAGTTGTGATTGTTTCCTCCGGACTTCACATTGCCTCCGCTTCTGGTTGGGGTAGCTTGGCGAGGATTTGGGGTCGGTTGTTCCTTGGTGCATATCTGGTGAGGGTTGGGCCGGTACTTACGGTGACTCTCGGATCCATCGCTGCATCATCTGACGCTTGTCGTTTACTGGTTAATCTTCCCTTCCATCTGAATGGCAGAGTCGACTAGCTCTTCGAGATCCTGGAAACGGATGTTGACGAGGACAGTCTGCATCTCATCATGCAGTCCGTTCAAGAATCTCTCCTTCTTCTTGGCCTCCGTGTTGATCTCATCCGGTGCATATCTGGCAAGTGACAAGAATCTATCATGGTACTCCACCACAGTCATTCTTCCTTGCTTCAATTCGTGGAATTCATCTCTCATCCTGTTGACGAGACCTTGTGGCACGTGGGTGCGGCTGAACTTGACTTTGAATGCTTCCCAGGTCATCACCTGGCCATGGTTCATATTGCGGATGCTATTCCACCAAGCTCTTGCATCTCCCGCCAGATAGTGGGTGTCGAAGAGAACTTTCTCATTTTCATCAACTCCTGCAACTTCAAGGTTGTTTTCCATGGTCTATAACCAGTCATCAACATCTAATGGGTTCTTGGATTGGTTGAAGATTGGGGGATTGGTGTTCTGAATTTTTTTGAGTTTGGAGCCATGGTGATCCTGATTTCCATGTCCTTGGTTGTTGAGAGACATTTGGGCGATCTGCTGCAATGTTGCTAAGTTGGCTTGATGCTCGGCCCTGCTTGCTTCACGGTCCGTGATGATATTCTGCAAGATCTGCAGCATTGGATCCTGCGATGAGCTGCTCCCTCCTTGGTTTCCACGAGTCATCTAAAGATTGAGATAGATATAGGGGTAAGAGGGAAATTCTAAGGTTCATGGTTTTGGGTTTTCAAAGCTAAAACATTGAGTTAGACTCAGTTTTTTCAACTAACTTCATTTTCATTCATGCAAGCAAGCACCCGATACAACACACACCACAACAATCAAAGGGGAAAACAGATGGTTTGAAGAACCATTCTGCAAGCTATGATACAATGAGATGATACATCTCATGCTACGACAGTGCTCTAGTGCATCTACTCATCGTCGATGAAGTCGGAGTCTTCATCATCAGTGTAGAAGTCCATAGCATCTTCTTCCTGGATGTCTTCACCCTCATCTTCTTCTTCCTTGGTGGCAAGCTGAGCTTCTTGCTCCTTGACGGTCTTCTCGAGGTCGGCCACCTTCTTGCGAAGACGGGCGATGGTGTGATCCTTCCTTGCACGCTGGCGGCGAAGAGACTGGCAATCTTGGACGAGCAGTGCGAAAGTCTGGGCCTTCTGGTCGGCGATGGCACGGTTCTGGTTGGCTAACTCCCTGGCATTGTCCAGTTCCTACTGTTTGTCATGAAGCAAGAAGTCAAGGTTCTCCACTTGACGCCTCAACTCTGGGTGACTTGGCATCTCCATCGGCATTCCCATGAAGTCACGTCTTGCATAGTGGGCAAAACGGGTTCCTTGGATCTTGTTGACGCTGAGGGCACATAGACGTGCGAGAGCTTCATGCATTGCCCTGGCTAATCCATCTAGCCAGTTGTTCTCTCTCACAGAGAACTGAATTCTCCCGGAAGTTGGTGCTTCGATGCTTCCTCGAAGATCTGCGGTGACTAGCCACTGTAGGTCTCCTCCTGGGGGTCCTGGAAGTTGAGCTCCAAGAAACTCCGGATGTGGGCGTCCCAGTAACTCTGACAATGAATCCAGATCCCTCTCGAAGATCAGCTGACCTCCGTTTCCCAACTAGTAAAACTTGCTGAACTGAGTCTCCATCTACAAGAATTAAGGATGAGGAAGTTAGTGAAGTGATCAAGTGTGTCAAATTTTAAGTAGTAATGTAAGAATTTTGAGGAACATGAATTTTTGAGAAAGAATGAGTTCACAAGGGTAAGAGGGGAAATAGTTTTTTAGAAATACTCACTTTGGTTTTGAAACTAAGTTTTTGTTTGACGTCCATTCTAACTAGGATCTCCTATGGTCAGGATGGCTCTGATACCAACTTGTCAACACCCGGATTTTTAATCCCAGATGCCCGTTATGCCATACCTCGCAATCCCAGGATTACCATTTTTGCGAGACATAACGGATTGGATATCACAGTACATCATCCATTACAAACCATACATAAGGTCTTTACACAAATAAGGATCTCATGATCCAGTCTTTAAAACAAGCAGCGGAAATAAAAGATAAGCGTAGCAGTGGGGTCTGTCTTCAAGGGCACAGGCAATGCTGACGAAGGCAGATAGTCCTAGTTATCATAGCCGTCCTGATGACCGTCCTCCTGATAGTCTCCTTCATAGTCTGGCCATGAGAATAGCCAGGGACAAAAGCCATGAGTACTCTTTAAGTACTCGCAACCTACTATTAACAGGTACTATAGTTCTAAGTTAAAGTGCTAAATCAAAGTTTAACTATAAAGTTAAGTTTGAAACCTAAGCTGAGTTCTGAAGCAAAGAAAGATAAAATAAAGTTCTAGAATCACTTAAGTTGGGAAGCTAGTATCATAAACACAACCCTGTTGTGGTCAAGTCAAGATTCATCATTCATTTCAAGTTATTTATAAAACATCTGACAATGAAACAGTATGGCCATTCCAACTGTCCATAACCGCGGACGCGGCTATTCGAATAGTTTGACACTCTGTAGAGGTGGTACACTTTCACCACAAGATTCGATACATCTGTCAAGGATAACCCTGAATCATCATACTTAGTATGCAGATAATCCAACATAACCTTCCCTTTACACACCCTAGTATAAGCACCTCTCCTATGAGCATGGCCTCCCAACCATGACCATCACCATCTTGGGCCTTTGATAGGTGGACATCATGAGAGGTAGCCTCAGCTTAAACCTCTCCCGTGAGGGAACTAATACTAATGCATATAAATTTCCAGCTAAGCCTTACCCAATTCAGGTAATGTGGTTGTACGGTAAATTTGGAATGGTATCGCATCCGAATCCAACCATCAGTTTTATAAAAGGGTTAAGGCTCATGCCTCATCATTTTCATCATCATAAACCAATTGTGTTTCTCAACACATGTCAAAACATCTCAATAGAATGACTCATCATTCCAAGGTTTTCACAATTCATTTTTTCACCAGTTGTTCCCATCTAAAGTGACTCAAGTTTTTGATCTACTCTAAAATACTAAGTTAAGAGTGTTCACTAAGATGGAAGTGATGGGTTCAATCTCATGCCATAGAATGACATCTAAAGGTTTCTAAGTAGGTCAAGTTTTATACTTTTTATGCTACCTTCAAAACAAGTAAAGAACTTTGTGTAAACTAAGGGAGGTAAAACTTGTCAACAAGACTTGAAGTACTAATAGTTAAAGGGGGTGTGATCAAAGCATGCTTAAGGCATCCTTGCTAAACCATCTAGTTTGTTTCTAGTTTGCTAAGCACTAAACCTGCAAGGGTTAATCTTGGGTATTGCTAGCTTGCTAAGGGTAGCTTGCACTGTTAATGGTGGCTTGCCTTGGTTGGTGCAATGGTTGAAGTTTTCTTCGTCTTCGCCTTGATAGCACTCCTCCTCCTCGTAAGCTTGGTCGGTACTATCTTCTATAACAATACATACGGAGTAGACAATCACCAAACAATACTTAACTAGTCTAGATAGCATTCTAAGACACACAATTGATGATCTATTATCATCACAAGCATCACAAGTTTAATTCAATAGTTTCTTTCTTTTTATTTTAGAAAAGTAATTTCTACTCATTGAAAATTTAGCTAAGATTTAATATTCACCACTTAAAATATGGGATCATGTTGACACATGTCATCACCACATATTCTAACATGTGGGAATGAGATTTAAGGGTTGGATCAATATTACTTTGGTTTAAGTTCATTATTTAATGATTTAAAGTGACTAGAAATGCCTATATAGCATTATTTTGATACTAGTCCAAAGTCACTGCATGTAAACCTTAATATTATTACATATTTGTATAGATATGATTAAATTTGATTTTTGAGAGTTGGAATCAACTCAAAAGCTAACTTGGTTGATTTTATAAAAATATTGCAAGTTGCAAATGCTTCTGTTTTGTTATTTTTATTAGGAGAGATCTCTAACTCTAATTGAATTAAATCCAACGGGCTTGGATAGATTATTTCAATACCCTTCAGACAAAATTGGTTTCATGCAATTTGGATTTCTAAAACTCTCTAAATTGATTTTCAAACTAGGGGACAGAAACTAGATTCAAACTAAGAAGAAAAATGCAGATTTGAACGGGTGGGCTAGCGCGGGAAAAGACTTGGGCCGGCCCAGTGGCACTCCGCGGCACGGGGCTTAGCTGACAGGGGGGTCCCACTTGTCAGCGGCACTTAAAGCAACGCAAGCAGCTACTGTGTGGGTGAGGATTAGAATAGGAATCTACGGCTGAGGGTCGTCGTCGACGACGAACAGGTCGCCGGCGAGATCGAACCCTAGCGGCTCGGTTGGGGTCTGCTAGGGACATACGAGGGCTCCAGCAGGGTCGGCGAGGCGGGCAAACAAACTGGAAGACGACGGCAAGGCGAGGCGCGGTTGCGGTGGAGCTTGGGTGGTCGCAATCAGCGGCGCCCTTCTCCTCCAGAGGCGACGGCTCCGGCTCCAATTTCGGCGAACTACTGCTTCCTTTGCTCCGGCGAGAGGTGGGTGAGGTTCAGAGAGGTGAGGAGAGTGGAATGGTGTGGAGAGAAGAGGCTGGGGAGGGCTCCTTTTATAGGCCCGACGGTGGGACCGAGCGGGATGGGCAGGCGACGGTGGCGACAAGGCTACGGCGGGGTAGAGGCATGGCTGGGGGTGGCGATCGATGGGCGGTTCCCTGGCGGTGCTCTAGGAATTGAATGCGGCCGTAGGGGCGGTGGCACGCGGTCTGGGCGAGGTGGCGCTCTGAGCGGCATAGGCGGCGGTGCCCACGGCAAGCGGTGGTTATGAGGCGTTGGGCGGCCAGCGGGGGTGTCTGGGGTGTTCTCCAGGTCGTGGCGGAGCGGCGGCGGGCCTGAGGCCATGGGGTGGTCTGCGGCGAAGGGGGCAGCGGCTGTGGGGCGGCGATGGCATGCTCGACCAGCTCCGGGCGCGGCGGTTCCTGGCCGCTCTGCCCTCTGTCTCTGGCCTGGGGCTGATTGGGCGGTGGAGGTGGACCACTGGCGGTGTGCTAGACATGGCGAGAGAGGTTGGCCGCTACTGTGGCACGTTGTCGCCGATGGGGGTGCTCAAGGTGCTTGGCCTTAATGGCCATGACCATTTGGTCGTGTGCACAGGGTGTGGCCGGGCTAGCAAAGGGTAGGGCTGGTACTGAGGGAACAAGGGGACAAGGTTAGGCACAAATGGTGACCAAGATCACTGCTTAAAACAGTGTTTTAAATTTGGCCAGATTTGTGCACACAATATGTTTGATGAAATGGCCGAAAGAGAAAAAGTTTTGAATTTTGGTTTCAAAATTTTTGAGTGATCTCCACTAGTGCTAGGTAGTCTCTGGTTGCAAGGGTTTTGAAAGTGGAGCTCAAATAGATGGGTTTTGAAATAGGGGTGATCTATGCATATGCATTAGATTCAATTTTTAATTGTCATTTAAAATAAGTAAAAGAATGTTTTTAGCAGATCAAAAGGTGGGCCTTGGTACCTCATTATGTGTACTAGCAAGGGGTACAAAGATCAAGAATTGTTTCTGTTAAGAATTGAGTACTAGGAATAACCAAAGTAGTGTAGTGGATTAAAATGGCCAAAATGACCATTCCTCCTTTTTAATTCTTTTTTATTTGATTTTCTTTAGGAAAAGTTTGGGAATGATGTAGATGATGTTTAAATCACCTAAGAAACATTTTACAAGCATTGGATCACACAATCATGGCAATTCAAAACAACTCATATTTTAAATGCACACACATATGAATGCTTTCATTTTAAATTTGAGAAAGTTTTTGTTAACCCTATTTTTGGATGATTTGATCTTGATAAGCTTGGATTAGAGTTTTGGGATGTTACAAGTAAAAGGCCCGAACTGTAATGGGCCCGAATATTGATATCATACAATGCTAGCATCATTAGCCACATGGTGATACACCCTTGTGCCAAATTTGAGTCTATTTTAAGAAAGGTAGATGAAAACATGGTACACAGGTGGCTCTTTCGAGTAGTCAGACATGATCATTGACCTAACTATCCCACATTTGAGAGTGGACTGCTAGGAGGACATTGTTTTTCAAATTTTCTCATTTTTCATGCAAAATATTTGCCTCACATTGAACAAATTTGAAGGTTTCAAAAGATTTTGAGAATTTCTCTTTTTTTATGAAATTTACAAGGTGTGGTCAAACTAGGGTTGACCGGAGACTTTCGAGAGATTGTGAAAGCATCTGAAAAGTACAACTACTATTATGTGGTCCCAATGTTATGTAAAACCACTCAAGCATGCAAATTGTAGTTTTGGTACTTGCTTCACAAATGGTTCCATGTTTTTGAGTTTGAGGGTGAAATATTTGAAATTTTCAAACCAAAATGGCTAGATACAATGCTAGCATAATTAGCCACATGGTGATACACCCTTGTGCAAACTTTGAGTACATTTGAAGAAAGGTAGATGAAAACATGGTACACAACTGACTCTTTCAAGTAGTCAGACATGATCATTGACCTAACTATCCTACATTTGAGAGTGGACTACTAGGGGGACTTTTTTCAAATTTTCTCATTTTTCATGCAAAGTATTTGCCTCACAGTGAACAAATTTGAAGGTTTCAAAAGATTTTGAGAATTTCTCATTTTTAATGAAATTTACAAGGTGTGGTCAAACCGGGGTTGACCAGAGACTTTCAAGAGATTGCGAAAGCATCTGAAAAGTACAACTACTGTTATATGGTCCCAATGTGATGTACAACCACTCAAGCATGCAACTTAAAGATCGCAAATTGTAGTTTTGGTACTTGCTTCACAAATGGTTCCATGTTTGTGAGTTTGAGGGTGAAAATTTTGATTTTTACAAACCAATATTGCTAGATACAATCACTGTTCAAAAAATTGTTCGAATCAGTGATTAATAGACCGATTAACTGCTACTAGGGACCTAACCGTGTCGATTACCACTAATCCATTATGTTAAACCTTTATCTCGACTAATAGCTCTAACATACCGATTATTAGGTATATTCCTGATTAACTACTACACTTGGTCAAAAAAGTTGCAAAAGTTTCAACACATATCGCCCGTCCAACCGCTAGCCCGCCCTAATGAAGTAGGTTTTGCGAAGATCCCACTTGATTCCCGCCTCCAAGAGCTCGATTCCCATCGCCATCAACCAGTACCCTGGGTAGGTGGAGGGAGAAGAAAAACTTCAGAGGTCAGAGGAGAAGTGTATGTGTTTTAATGGGATTTTAGGCTCTAGATAAGTATGGTTCGGCATATAAAGACCCATATACTATTTCTTTATTATATACACGTGTTTTAGGTGTTAATTTGTATAGGTTGCACCGATTAATAGCCAACCGATTAAATCAGTTAATCATCTAAATTCCAATTAGTTGCTACTCCCAAGTCGGCCGAGCAGTTAATGATTACCGATTTCCTCACCATTGTTCAAATAATCTCCGCAAAGTGGAATTTTATTCCACTAACAACCATGACAAAGAACGGTTTGCATCCTCCCCAAAGGAATGTTGAGAATACATAGAGCCAAAATCGCCCGTGGGATCAGCCCACTTTTCCCCCAACCACCCCGTTCCTCTCCTCTCCCTCCCTACTTGAGAGCCCCCGTGAGAGACTGGCCCGCCCCCCAGCCTCCTCTAGTGGCATTGCCGTTGGGAGATGGCGAAGTGGTGGTGCCGAAGTAGTATTTAGTTGTAGATCTAGTGTTTCCGGCGGTCTGCCTGCGTGTTGGAGTAGAGCGCTGGTCTTTCTCGGCTAGATCTGGCGTGGTCTCCTGTTGTTCTTCTTCTCTGTGGAGATTCGATGGGAGGAGCTCTTAGAGAGGGGCATGGCGGCAGGGATCTCCACAATAAGGCTCGAGTTCGGCCCTAGAAGCTGGTTGTTGGTGGCGTGGTTCTTCTTCCTGCTGACCTGCCGTGGTGGCGAGGAGGAGGGGAAGAGCTTCGTCAGTGCGACCTATTTCTCTGGGTGGCAGGGATTTTCCGTGGTGGCACTCCGACACGGTGCAGCCCGAACGGTTTCGAGAAGTACATGTACGCTCCCATGGTGGGAGATGTTGTTGCCTTCTCTGGAACTGAATCCCTTCAATACAAGCGTTTTGGCTTTCGCTTCTTCGACGGCGAAGACTTCTTCTCCTCTCCCTTGGACGGCCGTGGTGGCGAGGAACGAAGGGGGGATTTGGTTGCTGCCGCTGACGAAGAGAGAGCCAGCCGAAGCTGTGCCCACTAGTTCTTCTCCACAGTGGCCCTTTGGCAGTGATGTCGCTGCTGGGCCTCTGCCTGTTTTGGCCGAAGGGCGGACGAGGGTCAAAACCTCCATCGGAGGCCCCTTGTTGAAGCTCGGCTCCAGGGCTCGACAGCTTGGTATTGGCAAGTGGTTTGTCCCCGCCGATGCCAAGATGGCCGGCTGCTGCGCTTCTTCTCCGGATAGCAAGGCGTCACGAGCAAGAGACCTTGATGATCTCGCCGATTTACTCGGATGGAGGTCACCGGAGTTTGGTGGTGGAGGCGCCCAGGGACTTGATTGCATTCTGTCCTTTAGTTCCGAGGTGACTTGATTGCATTATGTCCTTTAGTTCCGAGGTGCTATGTGTAACTTGGAGGCCCCTTTTTATTTTATCTATCTTTGTTAGGGTGTTTTATGTGAGGGGCTCTTCAAAATTTGTAAATCTATCATTGCAGCTTCCAGGGTCTTCTAGGCCGTTTTATCGGTCAAAAAAAAGAATACATAGAGCCATTTTGCATCTAGAGGTAGATAAAGGAACATAGGGTGTATTTACACTAACGCGGACTTTTGGCTCTCGGTGCCCCACACACCCATAACTGGAAAAATTTAAAAAGGTTAGAAAAATTCTAACTTTTTTTGAAATCAAAGATGATCAGGTATTGTACTCGTAAAAAAATATTTGGAAAGGAAATGATTCGCTTGGTCTTCAGGGCAAAAAAAAAACAAAAATATGACGTATCACAGGTTAATAGTACGTGTTCATGGGGTGTTTCGAGTTTTTTTACCCAGATCACAATAAAAGTAATTCTCTAGAAAAATATTTTTATACAAATACGATACTTGGTCATCTTTGATTTTAAAAAAGTTAGATATTTTTAAACTTTTTTTATATTTTTTAATTTTTCTAGTTATGGGGGTGTATGGCACCCAGAGTCATACTGTAATTACTTCCTATAAACCTTGCTGCTCTACCCACCCTCTCAGAGCTCCCTCGCGCGCACACACGATGCTCCGTTCAATTCAGCCACTGTAGCACGCTTCTGTCCCGTGCGTGACTCTCAGACGTTGGATGAGGGCCATTTTCATTTTCACTTCTTGATTGACTGAAAACGTCTCTGACGAGTGGGATTGGATAAGTCGGGTACGTGCGGTTTCGGGTAACCCGCATGAGTGATACGTGAGGCCGAAAACCCAGATCGGCCCATCCGGGTAAAAAATATCCGGTCGCCTCATTCTTCCCACCCCCGCCCATCTCATCCTCGCAGCAGCTCCGCCCGCCGCCGTCCCCCAACTCTCCTTTCCTCTCCTCTGTCCTCTCCCGCAAGCCGCCACTCTCCTTGGTCCCTCCTCTCTTCACGAGCAACTCGTCTCCCCCGCTCCAGCGGCCTTGACTGCAGAGGAGGCAAGGAGGACGCAGCATGGCGCCAGGGCTCGAAGCCGTGCAGAGGAGGCAGGGGGCGAGGCGGCTGGAGGCTATGAGGCTGAGGGGCAAGTCGCCCGGTGCCGGCCGTGCTCCATCAGCCATGGCCTCCCGCGTCGTCGTCCTGGTCACGGTGGCGTTGGGCGTCCGTCCCAAACTGATGGCGCCTCCGACCAACAACGGTGCATCCCTTCCTCTCACCCTACCAAATCTCCGGTAAGCCCCTGCCTCTCTCTGCGCCCCATCCCGACCAGCTCTCTCGCTGCTGAACAAACGCCAGAGACCAACACCCCAGGCCAGGTACGACTCCTCAGTGTGGCTCCTCCCTGTCGGCGCTACGTTCCTGCCAGTGCTAATGTATCTCTGCGCTGCAACCAAGCACGGCAAGCTGGTACAGCACGTGCCAGTCTTAATCAATCTCAATTAGATGCTTCTCTTTGTGCTTGTGCTGCAGCTCAATCTCGTAGAGTTCCTGTTCCTCAACATGTTTGGATTTGTGAGTGAACAACGCCTGTTCAATAAAAGTCTAGTGAGAGAGCGGCGGCGATGGCTCGAACGAAAGCGATCATGTCGGTGATGGCTTGAGCAAAATTGAGCGTGCCGACTGCGGATCGAGCGACGACGAGCGCCGGTGAGCACAACAAGTGAGCTCCGCACGTGTCGAGCGACTACGAGTGCGGCCGAAACGCCATGGTGAGCTGCTCCCAGTCCTCTCTCAGCTTATGCAATGTGCTCGACTTCCTTGCCTTTATTTTGCATTTCACATGTGTGCACGGTTTTAATAGTTACAAGTTTGGTGTTTGGCTATTTCTCTGAGCAACCAAGGTTTATCTTTAACTTCTTAGATTGAATTGCCTGCACGAAGTATGGTGTAGATTTATTTAGGTTGAAATTCTGTTGTAGGTAGCAACAGAAAAAATAAGTTGGGTTTTATTTCTTGTTAAGCTCTATGATGTGGATGTAAAACTTTTGCTGTTTGGCTATTCTCTGGTGGCGACGACGACAATAGTTTGTATGATTAGACGTTTGGAGTTTGGCTATTTCTTTGGAGTGACTGATGCTGCTGAGACAAAAAATTGTGGGTGGACTGCTGGCGTGGCTTTTTACCTTCTCGACCTTGATCGAATTTGTCGTCGGTTACAGCTGCATCCACTCAGCAGGCAAGTAACTCATTATCTTTACTCTCATGTTGTAGATATGTTTCACTCCAGTTTACCTCTCATACCCTGTCCAAAAATTCGATGTCTTGCATGTGTAAACAATTTGGGCTGGATTAGGCTCCGCAATTTGGTAACCCGGATTTGTGGCGGGTTCACTGCATGTGCAACACAAACAGTGTAAGCATTGGTATGGAATGAACCTGTGTTCTTCCATCAATTTTTATTACCTCAATTAAAAAATTGTTCTGGTGCACGTCCTGGGCAATCGCGGTCAGCGGATGTTGTACTGTTATCTCGGTGCATCTTTCCTTATTGCCATATTTTACATAACCATCAAATATGAGATCTGAGCCAGTAGAGAAATAGACCAAAATATTCTGCTTTTGCCCATAGATGATTAGTTATTTGAGGGCCAAGAATTAACGTGGTTCAGTTTTCAGTCAGTGTAGATTAGTCATTTGATTAGCTACAAAAAGTATTAGGTGTACATGACAGTTATGCACTCATGGGCTGTGCACACGCACTGAGTATTATTTCTATGTGCTTGAAGCATCTAAATATCATTCATCAACTAGCTGAATCGACAAACCTTGTACGGACTATTGCAATCAAACAAGCTCAGTCAAGCATACAGATCATAGTAATTGCAATGGTCTCACTATCGGCGTATGGTTTTGGTCATGGAGTACATGGTAAATCTACCAGTTGTGGATATATATCATTGTTTTATGCAAATTAGTGGAGTTGATTTTTCATGTGGTGCCATCAAGTTCTCTATGGATAGAGGTTCTTGCATATGTCCTAATCATGCTGCTGACCTCTTCCAGCGCTATAGGGAGCTACTTCTGAAAATAGAGTCCAAATAATTTATGTGGATACAGATTGGTAACAAAAGGTTTTTCAGAAACTGCAAGAAATTCTTAGAGCATGTGCACGCCTTTCTTAAATCAACTGAAATTCTTAGAGCCTGCACAGATTAGTTTGTGCAGAATCACATTCATAACATCACTCAATGAAATGCTCGATTATGGTTAGGTTTACAATTTACCTGTGTCTGAAGGAAAATTATGGCGGAATCATGTACGTTGCGGCATCTAGCTCGGGTTACCCCCTAAAGAACCTAATTAGTTTGGCACATGCCCGGTACTAGAGTGTTGACTTCCCATTTGCCTAAGATAGGATGCATCAGTAGGCCAATGTAATATGTGTGCATAGCTTATTGACCATCTGCATGAAAATGTATTAGCTTTGTCTTAGATTAGATGAGATGCCAGAGCAGCGGTATCTTTCGGTTAGTCACGCAAACCATCAAATCACGGGTACAACCTGACTCGCAGAGAACTTGAGAGTTAAGACTAGGCATCTTTTCTATCCTCTTTTGCTCTTTGTGAATGTGCATCAAGGTCTTATTGTGCTAATTTTTATCAGGACTGTATTTTCTAAATGTGCATCAAGATTTTAACGTGGAGCATTGGTGTTCATATTATCCATGTCTGGTACAAAGTAAGCACATATTCCACGCCTCTGTTAACTCGTCTCTTATAGTCTGTTGTCTTCGCGGAATAGTTTTTCTCAGATTCTATATCTCCTCTCTCTAGGCTGCATGCAGGGAAGCATAGTGGAGGGTGGCTATCAGAGCTTGGATTGAGTTCTTGTGATAACATGGTGAGGTGAGAAAGTTTTGTTCCTTTTTGTTTCTATACTTGTTCAGGTTTCATTTTTCCTATTTGATCGTGACAATCCATGGTATCTTCTTTTCCCTACATGGTCAAAATTTTGGTTCAACTGCTTTTTATAGAATAACGTGAAATTGCATTTTTGCATGATGGATCGTGCAAAAATCCTAATAGGATGTCCACACCAGGGACATGTGTGATAGGCTACTAGAATGGGTTTGTGGGTTCTCAAAAATAAAAGGAGCAGAAGCAGTGGAAAGTAGCTGAGCTTGTAGGAGTAATAATCAGCCGTGTGTTTTGTACTCCTTGTTGCATTCTTGTGTGTATAAAGAGATAATGTAGTACATAGAGTAGATGGCTGCACTTCTGAACATGGAATGAAACTGTACTTTCAGAAAAAACAAAAAAATAACAACACTGAATTTTGTCTCATGTTATAACAACACGGAATTTTCTCTGTGTTTCAGTTACCCGGGGTACGTATGTAATGCAGTGTGTTTGATGGAATTGATTAGATACCTGGAGCGTCTCTCTTACCGGCAGTACATCGCCTAACACCATGGGGTGTGTCTGTATGTCTTTCTGGTCTATCTCATGAGGTACCAGATACCAGATGTGAGTACACAATTACATTGATAAGTTTCCTGTGTTGATGAATGAACCAAAAAGCTCTCTTCGCCCGAGCTAGCCTATTTTAAGATAAATAACATAATTTTGCTGAGTTAAGGTATGAAGATCATCAATATATGTTAATCTACATAGTTCCTTTGGCCACTTTGACTTTTTTATAATGTGTCATCAGATTTCTTTTATTGCAGCTTCCGTTTATATTTGTTAAAAATCAGAGAACTTGGAGTTGAGACTAAGAATCTCTTTTTATCCTCTTTTGTCATGTGTATCTTGGAGAATGTTCAACAGCTGATGTGCTATTTTTTCCTTTACTAAATAGAATTTTCTCTATGTAGGAAGTATATAATGAGTTTGATTGTGTGTTCAGGATATTGAGTGTCCGCAAGAAACTGAAACATGCTACAGATCAGTTTACTTTGGTAGGCTACGCTCAGTTGCATTTTCAAATAAATGTTTCAGCTATCCCGCAAAAAAACTCTATAGTTCAGTTGCATGACTTAAAAAAATCCAGTTATAGGACTGAATAGTTAGGGATTTGTACATACATATTTTGTTGTGATTTGTGTCATAACAAGAATTCATATATGTTACTAGCTGTAGAATGGCGTTTATCGTTGGTATTGGTTCTAGGATACAACTTATTGTGCGTACTTCAGCATAGTTGTCAACAGATTTATACTAAACTGTTGAGCTAGCTCCTAGATATTTTACTATTCCATTTATTTAGAGTACACTAGCGCAATATTATACATGGTTTCTTTTGGAGCAGAGTGTTCACTGGGAATTGGCAATGGCAAGTCTGCAACTCTGCCTATGACAAGTTGGTTGTTGAAGAGTTTCTTGGGACGGTGTCTCCAATTCTTCCAACCTTCGAATGTCTCCAATTATTTCCTAATTAGACAAATGGGATTTGGGCACTGTCAGTGCATTCTTTTTCTGGCACCACAACTAAAATCATGCAGATACCTCTCTGTCAGACTGACTAATGATTTTACTAAATGGTAGGTGGCGTTTATTCAGTCAAGTCATCCTAGAACCTAACACGAGTCTGCTCTTTCTTGATGTTCAGAAGTACTTCAGGTTCAGGTACTCTGTCAAACTTTATGTGCGAGGAGAAACACTGGCGGATGCTATGGGCTGTCAAAATCCCCAAGTGAGATGGAAACTATCCTTTGGCATTTGGCACATGATTGCCTTGCTATTGGGCACATTCCAGCTAGCCACCCATGTTGCTTCTGTAGTCGCGAGGAAAGAGCTGATCACTGCTTTCTTATGTGTCCATATACCTGGCTGTATTTTTTTCAGCACATGTTCCTTGGCTGTATAGAATGTGATTAAGTATCAAATGGTTTCTATTTACACAAGAGCTCCAGTATGATAAACAATGGTTGTTTGATTTAATGATTATATGTAATGAGCTTCAGAATGCTGTTGTGGTTATGACTTGTTGGTATATTTGGGAAGCTTGCAATGATATTAGGAAGTCTCATGCTTGTGTTTACGGTTTTTCTACATTGCACAACCAGGTTTCCAGTCTTCAAGAAGTGAATCCAGCCTCACTTGCGCTGAGTACACCAGTGGAACGAAGTAGCGAACATTTGATTTTGCTATATTTATTTTCTTTGTAGAGAGTGACGAAGTGCACATCCGATGGAGTGATCATTTGACATGACTAAAACTTACCTTTTGATGGAAATCATTCTTACTGTCTTGCTTTTAGTACACCTTCTCACCTTTCTAAGGTAACTGAATGTAAATCAAGGATAATATGGATGAAACTTAATTCCTCACCTTCCAAAGGTAATTGAATGTCAATAAAGATATTATTGATAAAACTTAGAGATACAATATTGTCTTGCTTCTGGACTCTGCGCAAGTGGTGCAACGGGTCACAAAACAATGGAATTCCAATCAATAATCCACAAAAAAGATGACAAAACAATGGGCCACAAAACAATGGAATTCCAATCAATAATCAAAAAAAAAGATGACAAAACAATGGGCCACAAAATAATAGCACCCGCACAATGATTCCCAGCACAAGGAATTTCGCTCAAAATCAGTTAAACAGTGGATGACTCAAAGATGATTAAATCTATGGCTAAAATACAGTCTCGCTTTCGGCCTCAGCGCCAGTGGTGCACCGGGTCATCTAGTTCTTGTATTTACACATGGTAATATAGTGAGGGTGTGACCATCCCGCGAGGCTCTTTATTCTAAAGCATGAGGAATCTTATTCTCCAATAGCACTTAGAAATGTTGCCCGGCCATTGCCTCCCGCTCCTAAAAGATCAAGCAATAATTGCTCTTGCCAGGCATGGAAATCAGATCATTTGGCGCGACAACATCAACCAAAACCTAGTAATGGGAGAGAAAATACATTATTCTACCGAGAGATCAAATTGTCTGCGCCACAAGAACTAATGCATGTGTTTCAACCTACAACACATAATTTACATGAACATAAGTTGTCTAGATATACACAATGTCATTCAGAGCTGAATTTCACAGATAGACTCCTAGGTACTTCAGGGCCACTTCGTTAGGATAAAGGCTTCAAAATTGCATCACAAGGAGATAATGCCTTACAGGAAAAACAATAAATAATTTGTTGGAATCTATTAGGATGATCATTGGATGAAATAATGGGACCTAAAATTTCTTAAACCTGAGCATGCTCCTTGTCACCAGTCAATGGAGCAGGAGCATCAAATAGAAATTTCCTATCTCACCATGTTTTTTTATCATAGAGATATGCATGGCGACCTTTCCAACATATCTATAGATTTTTATGATTTTCTACACCGGTTCTTTAGGATTTGGAGCAGATAGAGCATGTTTGTTTATAGTAGAATGGAATTAACTTTGATCGGAAAAAAATCAGATCTAAACCCCAGTGAAGAAGCAAACCATACATAACACACAAATGATCGGTGAAAGAAAAGTGATAATCAAGTTTAGGAGCACCGAGCCTTCCATGTCCCCTTGTGAGGTGTCCTCTTCACTAGCTCCCTAACCCAATAAAAGGGAGGTTGAGGCTAGCAAAGAGAGGGTTGGTACCTCGTTCATCACACATACACTATAAGAAATGTCTCCATATACAACGGTTTTGGTCCATCGAGCGTTGTAGAAGGTGCCTCTTCTACGACGATTTCGTCCGCTTGACCATGGCCGATGGAAAACTTTTTCCGTTTTCACGGCCCTCTGCTACGATGAAATTGCTAAAAAAACATGGACGAAACTTGACCGGCGCGTGGCAGAAGTAAGATTTTCGGTTCCTCGAGCGATGTTGACTCACCGAAATCTTTTGAGGCATGTGGGTCTCGGATGTCAGTGTCGCTAGCGTCCATAATTTTCGGTAGCGTCTTCCTGATTTGAACTCGATAACGGTATTTGATGCATATTCCATTTAGTCAGCTGCTAGGTCCTCTATATTAGCATCTCATTAGAAGAAATGTGTGTATAAATGGATTTTTTTCTTTACTTGTGCTTCCCTATTTCATGATAATGATGCTCAGTGCATCTACCGGTTAGTTAGGCTGCTGGGTCCCATATGTCAGCCTCTCATTAGAAGAAACGTGTGCATGATAGAATTTTTTCTTTGGCTCGTGTCTCCCTGATTTAAACTCGATAACGTTGACCGATGCATTAGCCGTTTATTCAGACTGTTGGGTCCCTCATGCCAGCCTCTTATTAGAATAATTGTGTGAATAATTGTGTGTGTGATAGAATTTTTTCTTGGCTCGTGCTTCCCTGTTCCGAACTTGATAGTGTTGCTCGACGTATATTCCGTTTGGTCACGCTTCTAGGTCCCACATATCAGAATCTCATTAGAAGAATCATGTGTACGATGGAATTTTTTCTTTGCTCGCGCCTTCATGTTTTGACCTTCGCAACATTGCTCAATGCACCAACCATTTGGTCTGGCAACTCTGTCCCCATGTCAGCCTCCTCTATAAAAGAAATGTGTTTCTGTTGGATATTTTTTGGCCGCGTCCGTCCTTTTGACCTTGGAAACGTTGCTCGATCTTCTGGCTAATAGGTCCTCGATGTCAGCCTCTTTGTACAAGAAACGTGTCTATGTTGGATTTTCTTTCAATCGCATCCATTACTTTGACCTTCTAAACATATCTCGATGTAGTCGTGTATGGTCTTGCAGGCGGCGGATCCCCAATGTCAGCCTCTTTGTATAAGTACATTAACTGTTATTTTTTTCAAACCCACATGTTAAACTCGAGGGACGCTACAGGCTGGTGGGTCCGTGATGTCAGCCTTCCTGTAAAGCAATATATTGCTACAATAAAAAATAAAAACCTAAAATTACTAAATATATGTATGCACATATGATTTGAACTCGAGACTTCAATACATGTAAATTGAGTGTGTTGCCACTATGCCAAGGAGAATTTATGAAAATATACATTAATGTTTTTTATAGTAATTATAATTTATGTACTAGCCTTCTTAAAAAGATTTTGTGTGTCCATGTTTATCTCTCTTAAAATAAAAGGTCAACGCCCCTAGCATCTATTTTTTAATGCTAGTTCTTCAAAACATGTGTAGATGGAGATTTTTTTGTTTTGAGGTGGGAGGAATGCACAAGAATGCCGAATTAAAAATATTTTGGGCTATCCTATATGGGCTATACTCCATAGACTATTCTCCACATGTTATACTCTATGAGCTATACTCCATGGGCTATTTTCCATGGGCTCCTTTCTCAAATTTCACTGAGTTATGGCCAGCAGTCCCCTAACCCCAGGCAGAATTAAATTTTTTGGGCTAAAGAGGGGCTAAATGGGCTAGCTTTCATATCCTCATTAGTAAAATTTGCATTGTAGTAGCCCGCAAAAAACAATTGCATTATACTGTGCTTGGACGGATTCGCAACAAAGACCTCAAGAAGAGAAGGGGAAAAATCGATAATTCTATTGACAGATATTCATGCAAAAAACCAGAAGAACCATGTACACACACTCCGCCCGTGCTAAATTGGACTGATACCCAATGACTTCGCTTGTTGAAATCACGATGTATCTTTACCCAGACACTAACGATAGAACTTTTGGAAGATTTAGTATATTAACATTTGAAAGATTCAGCAATACAGAATAAGACAGAAAAATATCGACATATTCCCAGTTCATAATCAGCTGCACTTGATAGATTCAACAACATTTCAAAGTGGCCGATTCAGCAATACAGACACTAAAATTCAATAGCAGTACAAACATAATCAATTCTTATTTCATCTCTGAAAACCTTAGCGCACAATGAGTTTTCTCTTTTCGCTGAACGCACTCCATCATTGGAGCATGCAAAACTGACGATCAAGTCTACTTTTGTGTGCATATCTTGTTCTTACATCAATGCATGTGTAACCTCTAGGGGTTCGCTCATGAAAACAATAATTTTTTCTTGCGCCAAGAACCCTAATGGCAGGACCTAACTATTAGTAATGCAGTAACAGGAGGGGCTTTTCGTGAACTTATCCCTGAACACCGAAAAATGTTGTCAATGCCCAGGAGAGCGTGGCTGATGTAGTCATTCCGACGCCGACCTTGGGGTCGTGTTGAAGTCTGACGTCCCCTACGGCTCCGACGACTCGTAGTGCCCCAAGTGTTGCACCTCCGAGGGAGTTACACATGTCCGGTGCCTGACGATGACTCCCGCTCCTTCGATCAAGCAGCAGTTGTGGAAGTAGACCTTCTGGATCTGAATCCCGCAGTGCGAGGGCGCTCCGCGGTGAATAAGTCTCCTACTCACGCGATCCATACTTCGGACCATGGTCACATGAGTGAGAGAGAATATCAACTAGAGGTCTCCCCAAAATAGAGGGAACCTTTATTTATTATTGGTGTATTTATTTTGTCAAAATACCTCTCAATATATAGGGGAACCCCCTCCCCCCCTAGCTAATTGGCTTAGCCATGTGGGACTAAACAAAGGAGAGGGAGGAGGGGGATGGCCTCCACCGGACAGGGCCCAAGTGGGCCCCACACGGGGTCCCTTGGCCTAGCTGGTTACCCCCTCTCTCTCTTCCCCTTTGGTCTTTCCCTCATGGGCCCTTTTCCCTAGGGATTTTGGCCTAATTAGGTATTTGACCTTTTAATTCATTTTTCTTTTATTAAATAATTATAAATAAATGATTAAATCAATATTTAACATTTACTTACATATTATTCAATCCCCGTGGCTATGGAACTCCTTCCACCTCCACTCTGACATCCTCCAGACTTACCGAAACTCTTCTAGTTCTCTCTCTCTCTTTCTTTCCTTCGATAATTCTGCCAATACCAAAACAATCTTTGAGCATCATCGAGCCCTTAAGCGTGATACCCCACAGTTCGGGAACACTCCAGACATGATCGAGACCTTCCCGTACCAATGATCATCAGCAGGACCTGGATGCCCATGATGACCCCTGTGCATTCCACGAATCTTTTGTCGCTGAATCATGAACGTCATGTCATATTCCTTTTGTCTCTCGATACTTGCACTATCTGAGATCTAATCATTGACATCACCATGTTATGTTTAATCTCGTTACCAACAAATTCTATTTAACTTGTTCCAACAAGTGATATCCTTATGATCAAATCATATGATGTGCAGCTATTGGATATAACTTCTCCGAGTGATCCATGTAGTATCTTTCCATCACGCGGATGGACAAATCCTACTCTTGACGCATAATGCCTCTACATGTTCCTCTGAATACCTGAACACACATTTATGATCATCGCTCCCACAAATGACGTTTAATGCTATCTAAGTATTATCGGATGAAAGTGATTGATATGGCCTCACGGTCTAAGAAATAGGACACTAGGTCTTTTCTAATCATCATAACTAGAACTTCATGACATGATCGGGTCACGATGTTTAGATTGGGTATAGCTCATCGTCTCATTCTCGTAATGAGGTGACTCCATTGTCAACTGGCATAAATGACATATGATCAGGAAACCTTGATCATCTGTTGACCAATGAACTAGTGACTAGAGATTCACCGAGAACTCCTGGTTGTTTTATATCACATGTGTATTGACGTTTTCTTTGAATACAGTTATAGCATGATATAAAACTTAATCATAAACTTTATTAAATATTATAATAATACATATTATTATTTGTCTCTAGGGCATATTTCCAATAGTCTCCCACTTGCACTAGAGTACAAATAAACCAGCTGCATTTGTTACTAATCATTGACACCATATAACCTGGCACCTCTAATCATGCTTGCTCATGGAAGAGCTTGAGTCTTGGGTCTGGACTTTACAGCCATGTATCCTTTGCAACTTACTAATGTCACCTTAATTAACATTAATACTTTATCATCTCATGATAACATGTTGCATATGTATCATAGTTATGGCAATAGAGTGAGGTCGGATTCCAGGAGCCAGTAGTGACGTTAGATTAGCCAAAACGAGTTTTCTCATGGGCACTGTGCCCTAGGACACACCCTCTGCATAAAGACGAACTAATCCTGCCAAAACAATATACATCACGTTAGGTGGTACCCTCATATTTTATTATAAATGTAGTTATCGAAACACTAGTGCACTATGTGCATTTTTCGATGTTTGTCACCTCGCTTCCTACTTGACTTCAGTCGGTATTATCGATGCAAAGATTTCTAATCTTTAAGGTTAACATATGCCTTTATAACATAACCCTTCATGTTTTAATGTATGTCATACTTCATAGACCTAGAAAACATGTCTACGGTTTTCATTTAGACACTGTGGACAAACTTAGCTCAATGTTGAGTGATTCATACTTAATCACTTCCAAACTTTTCTTCTTGGATCATATATTATGTTGAGTTCTCATCATGGTTTCCAAGACAGAACCTATTTCTCAACATAGTGGATGACGATCATCCTTTTCTTTCTTTCAACCATTAATGTTGAACTTAGTGTCATTCCTAATTTGAATGACCAAGGACCATTCCTTAATCAATTCCTATTCCGAAACTATTTCAGAATCTCTTTTAGGAATACATTACAACATAATATTGTAATATACTTTCTTTCAACTTTTAACCCTTATAAATCATTATTTATTAGTACTTGTGCTTTTATTATTAATGTGTCGAATACAAACAAGAATTGAGCTATGTTCCCAACATATTCAAGTCCGAGACTTATATTGCCCCCACTCAAAAATATGTCATTCACATATTAATTTAGGAAGACTTCATAACTCTCACAAAATTTCATGCAAATTGCATATCATCTCAATATTTTGAATAACTTCAAAATCTCTTGATCAATCGTCAAACTGAGAGTTTCTTTCATGATACACTAGTACTTTACTAGTATCAAAATCCACTAGACTTCAGCACTTATGAATCAAAATCTTTTGAATTTTTCCAATACATTATTCATGACAAATCGTGCTTCTGTCTTTCACCTTTTCCATCATGAACTTGTGGTCCTTTGGAAAAATCAAGTACCCCTTTACTTGACAAGATTTAGTAACATTTTACTTTCTAATCTTAAGTGAAATCTACTTCCAGGATCCCTTGTAACTTTAGTTTACCATTATTTTCTTCGTAGTTCATAGGTATGTCATATTCTGGTAACATGACAAGTGATTCATAAATGTATCCATAGAATATGTGGGGTACATTTTCGAATCCTACTTCATGTAGTAAAAACACTTGTGGGGAAAACACAATGATCATTATCATTGACCCTTTCCTTTATGAAGAGACGCATTCAGGAACACGTTCCGTTGCGCTTTGCAACACTCTAATGCAGGGTCATAAACCTTTATCACATTTTTACTTTCATTCAAACAATATTCTTTAGAACAAAATTTCTTGAGAACACACCAAAATTTCAGCAATACTAGTTTTTTCTATCTTTTGGTTCTAGTCATGGACTTCGTATTCAAAGATTTCAATTAATACTCTACAAGGATTTGTTCGTTGTTGTTTTGGTGATATCGAATAACTCCAAAACTCCCACGACAATCCATACAAAATATGGTGCCAATCTCACGAATTTTTAGATGGTTCACTTCATAATCTAAATGAGTGTTTGCTATTTTCTACTAATGGTCTTTACATATACACTTCCACAATTTATTCGGTGCTACCTATTCACCCACTTGATATCAAATATCACATTGTGATGCTTTGCACTTCGACGCGTCAATAATGCATTGCATTTCACAATTCCTTATGCCAATCTTATAACATTGAATTTCATTACTATTGATCAAACCATAGTAATTAGATTCTCTTTTATTTTATACCCCTTGATGCTAAAATTCTTTGATCAAATCAAATAGTTTCACGCTCATGTTTCCTTTGGTAAACTCCTTTACAAAATTCAACAATTACAAATGATAATCACCACTTTGTTGAAATATGATACATCGAATATGTATTTTCCTTCAACAATTCATCAAACACTTTGTATTCATGCAATACGTGGTGTTTTAGTTATTCTACTGAACCTGGGCATGATTCATATGTGACAACAAATCAAATTACTTTCACATATTATCAACATAACTTTGAATTTCAAACAATGGTTTCATTCAAAATGAATATATCATTAAGTTGGGTATTTTCAAGGCATTTCAATATTTTACAAATGTTTATGCATTATCAATTAGTTTCACAACGCGAATAATTCACACATAATCGAACAAAATATGAACACAAATAGAAATTATTCATAAAAGCAGAACAACTATTTGTTATAAACTCATATAAATAACCGTCTCACAAAGTGTGAAACACACTAAAGAAGTTCATAATCCATCGATTACAATAATCATCCAAAATGATAAACTAAATGATAAACAGTGAGGGAGAGTGTCGTCGGATATCATTATCATGCTCGCCATCAACACGCAACGTCACCTCCTCTCCAGCAAGCAGCTCTCGTGTAGAAGGACCCATTTTCACAAAATAAAACAAGTATCAAATACTTCAATACTGCAACAAGTGTTTGCGAGATTATAACATTTATAAAACTATATATCAGATATACCTTTGTCATCGATGACTTCTCCGGCAATGGGTTCAACCTTCACATTCCTGAAATGTGATATGAACTCATGGAAATCATGTGTTTCCCCATCGCCTCTCATGATGCAAGTCCTGGCATGTTCTTGGTAGCTCGGGGCAGTGATCACATCAACACGCTTATTGCAAAAGAGTCAGTCATCCTATAGTCGGTCGTCCTATAGTCCATGGAGTAAAGCAGTCTCATGTGCGCATCATGTATACGCTCAAAGTGTCTCTTCAGACAAGTGTGTTCCTCCAGTTGTATGGAAAGGAACTCTCCAAGCAGCTCGTGCTTCCACATGCGTACATGGCTTATGAACTTCGCTCTCAGCTGATGCACCATCAAGAATGGATCAAGATCACCCATGAGTCAATGTAGTTTGTTCCCATCACGTAGCGCATTATCACTTGAATAAAAGTGGACATCTCTTGATAAAAATGGCGATATGCCCACTCTCGTGGGGTCTCATAGTCATCTGGCTTGTCCAAATCCATCATGAGGCATATGTAAACTACCACATTATTCTTAATAAGGATATTATTCAGACGCACTAGCCACTCAGGGAAGTTTGATCCATCAAGTCTAAGCTTTTTAGCAACTACCCACTCAGCAATGTCAAAATAAGCTTCACGATGAGCCATATCTACATTTAGAATTGCAAAAGGAATTTATACTAAGTTTAAAATTATGTGAGTTAAAACAAGAACTCCACCAAAAACTCCTATCCCAAAATGGTTTTAGCAATTAGAAGATCCCCATTCACTACACCACCCTCGATCGTCATGGTCAACGGTATAGTTGCAAAGGTGGACGCTGAAACGTTGATCACATAGTTCACATAATTCATGCGACTCGTGCTCAATATTTTGACCATTCATGTTCCAAGGTCATGTATGTACATGCTAGGCTCACCAACTTAACCTTACGTGGTTTTCGCTATGCAACATGGCTTACACCCATTGTATGTGAATACAGTTATGTGTGACACCTGATCATCATGGTGTGCCTCATAACGGAGAACTTTATTGGTGGTGCATGATGACCTACAAGTATAGGGGGTGTATCGCAGTATTTTCGATAAGTAAGAGTGTCGAACCCAACGAGGAGCAGAAGGTGCTGGCTAGTGGCTTGGAGCAGGAATTCTCTGTAAATACTTAGCAAACGGATATTTAGGGGTTTTTGATAATGCAAGTAAATAAAGTATGAGTAAATAAAACACAATAAGAATAAATGCAGCAAGTGGCCCAATCCTTTATTCAGCAAAGGACAATCCGGTTGTATTACTTAAGGTGACCAAACGTTCTCGAGGACACATGGGAATATTGTCAAGTGCTTTCGCTTCATATAGTTGATTAATCTTCTTTAGTTTGCTAAGTGTTGTGTGGGTGAACCTGTGCTAATGTACTGACCTTCCTAGGACTAATACATACTTGTGATTATATCCCTTGCAAGCATCCGTAAGTACAAGAAGGTAATTAAGGTAGAAACCTAACCACAACTTTAAACTCTAAGACCCTGACGTCCCTTATGCAAAGGTTTCCTAATGGGTGTTCAGGTTTCATCCTCAACCCCCGATTAGTAGCCAAATACACAATGCATTCCCCTAGGCCCATATAGGTGAAGTGTCATGTAGTTGACGTTCACATGACACCACCAGAAGAAGTACACCACAACTTAAATATCAAACTATTGAATCTTTCTCAACACAATTCCACTACTAACAACATGACTTCTCCCATGTCCTCAAGAACAAAACGAACTACTCACAAGACATCATATGGATCATGATCAAAGATGAAATAATGATGTGTAACAATCTGAACATAAACGATAATTCAATGGTTCACTCAATAGCATCAACTACAAGGAGTAATCAACACCGGGAAAGTTTCCCCTAAGAACTATGCAAGATTCAACCCAATTGTTACAGCAATATGAAGTAGTGATGATGGTGCTGGTGGAGATGATGATGATGATCCCGATGAAGTCCAGCTTGATGGTGGTGTTGATGGCGACGATCTCCCCTCTCCCGGAAGGAATTCCCCTAGAAGAATTCTGACTGTCAGAGAGATCTTTCTCTCTTGGTGTTTTCCACCCCGTAGAGGCGGCGAAATCTTTCTATGGTCGCTCCCCAGGTATTAGGGTTCCATGGAGATAATATACGCCAGAGGGGAGAGCCAGGGGTGGACTAGGGCGGCCACACCACCTGGTGGCGCGGCCTAGGGTGGCCCGCGCCAGGAGTGGTGTGGGCCCCCTGTGGCCCATCTCCGCTTCCCCTTCTGGCTTCCTTCGTCTTCTAGAAAAATAGGATTTTCCATGTATTTTCCCGGATTTTCTGATCTTCGCGAATTTTGCCTCCAAACAACACCTTTTCCATCAGAATCCTGACTACAGCGGTCCATGCTCCAAAAGTCATCAACCATGCAAAAACAGGTGGAATAACATGAGTATCATCTCTTAATATGAAATATATCAATGAATAACAGTAAATTATGATATAGAATAGTGATGCAAAATGGACGTATCAACTCCCCCCAAGCTTGGACTTCGCTTGTCCCCAAGCGAAACTGAACTCAATAAACATGACCTCGGGTTTATGGAGTGAAGAGTCGATAAAATAATACAGACAAAAAGCATCACAATCATCAATACATAAATCATAACAGAAGACAACTCACTATTATATAACTTACTTGCAATAAGTAAAGGAAACACAATAAAGATGCATAAAGTAAATCATAATTGGTAATGGCAAACTTAGCTCTTGGTCGAAGAATAGTTGACAATTTGCTGGAGTTCACAGATAACTGGTTTTCAATGATAGCTCTCAAAGTAGTAAACACCAGGATAAGAGCAAAGTGCAAAACAAGGAACATAAGAAACATGATTGAATAGATCATCATATGAATGAATGAAACACAACAACTCAAAATGCTTGCTGAGGTAGAAGGGAATAGGTTTACTGACTCAACTAAAAATTAAAAGATAGGCCCTTCGTAGAGGGAAGCAGGGATTTCAAGTTTCATAAAGAGCTTCCAAAAACTATGGTACTTACTAGCTTTCAGCTCTCATTGACCCTATCATAGACATCTTTAGGTGCTTAAGGTTAAAGTGACAAAACTAAGAGGATATGCTTGACAAGTTATAAGTTGAAATCTCATGCCCCTTACTTACGAGTACCGAACCTCATGCTACTCAACTTCAGTCACAAGTAAGCTCTTGTCATTCTAAATATATATGTATCATAGAGAACCGCCAACGGGGTACCCCTTGCACATGATACATGAGCTATCCCATAATCACAATGACAAGGCAAGCAGACAATGAGCATCTCAGTGATCCTTTTATTTGCTATTTGCATAGGTTTTTATTGAGGATGCTTCATAGAGTGCCCATTATGGTTATGATGCAAGTTTCCACCATGATTAGGCATGGCTTAGGCTAGCGGCCCAGGCGTTTCTCTAACACACATATAAACTCCATGATCTTACAAGTTCTCCTTTTATTTAACACCGTCGGGATCCATAAGCAAAAGAATCATGATATCAATGGAATATAAGTGCAATGTTGAAAGCGTTCCCCATGATACATGGTTCTTCTAACTTCAACTTATAAAGCGCAAACATATTCACAAAAAAGATGGACATAATGGTTCAAGGTTATTAAGTGCAAGAAAGTAAAGTGTGCCATCAAGTTCGTGAGAGATTTAATCACTAATTTTCTCATAACAAGTTTAATTTGGAAGGTAGATAAAAACAAGAATTTACTTGGAATAGCAATAATGCTAATAGGTAGGTATGGTGGACACAAATGGCATAGGTTTTGGTTTAAGGATTGGATGCACGAGAAGCATTCCCTCTCAGTACAGGTTTTTGGCTAGCAAGGCTGGGTAGCAAGCATAAGAGTTGAAGGAAATAGACAAACATACAAGTGAATAAAACAAACATGCAGTCTTCCTCGGAAGCATAAAAGATCTTAACTAGAGAATACTAAACTTATGAGCAAATCAAGAAAGAAAGATGATGGAATTATATTTCTTTAGAGTACTTTTTATCTTTTTCATTCAATTCTCAAAATAGTGTTGCTACTGACCGAGCCAGGTTTGCCAAAACCAACTAGATTAACTCAATGATCCCAAAGTGATACCAATACTAATGACAAGATCACTCATATAACCATGAATTGAAAACTAATATAAGATATGCAAACGAGTAAATGATAGAACTTCTCATTAATATTCCATAACAAAGAACTCGCACCAAGGGATACATATCTAACGAGAGAGGGGACACTTCCATAATGCAACATCCTACATGATAACTTCTCTATTCATGATATGACTCTAATAAAAAGGTAAAAAGATAGAAGATAGTGATATGATACGCGTCACTCCCCAAGCTGGAACAAACCAAGGGATGCCAAAACCTGATGACGAATTACTCCTTCGTGGTGGTGGTATTCTCTCGATGAGCTTTGATTAGATTCCCTGTCCTCAATCTTGAAGTTGAGAGTACGAATCAACTCTGAGTTTTTCTCAATACGGCTCATGATCATGTCGGGTTGCGAATTCCGCTCTTGCGATTCTTTCCCACTCTTCCTCCTTGAAGTCTTCTTTTCTGCATGGCTAGAACGAGGCAAATCCCAATTGGAGGGTAGTTTCCCCTTGGGCATATTCTGGTATTAATGCTCATGGATAAGGGTATGGAAAGGATTCTTGGTGCGTGGAGGAAGTGATCGTGGAGCCAAACAGTGACACGGAGGTTTTTCTCCAGTTGACACCCGTGCAGTCCTTCTGACCCTGGCAGATCTTGCCAACACTCCAATGCTTGCAATGGTAGTGCTGATGTGCTGATGTTGGCCTTGCTTTGCCTCCTCTTCATCTTCACTCTTCACCTCCTCCTCCTGTCCGGAGTCTTGGGGATCTTCCTCTATAGGCACCTTTCCTTTATCCTTGGCAGACACCATCGTGCTTCTAACTTTCAAGAATAGTTCCTGGCAGAAACAGGTCGAAACGAAAACACAACAAGAACACGATATACGAACCTCGGGGGATCCGGGGGATTATATATTATGAAGTTTTACCACAAAAGGAAGATACTGGGAGAAAATGGGTCGGAGACGGAGGCCGAGGTGGCCACACCACCTAGTGGCACGTCCAGGGGGGCCCGCGCCAGGGGGTGGTGTGAGCCACCCTGGCTCCATTTCCGTCCCTCTTTCGCTTCGTAGCTTTCCTTGTTGGATAAAAATTGCAAAAATATAATTGGATCGTATTTTATGGAACTTTTCTTACGGATCTTACCTATTGACGGACTCTGCAGGTCTCTGAATTTGGTCTTTGATAAATTTTTCCGGAGTTACCACTTGAATAACTTCAATATCTTCATCTTCATATTCATATTGCTCGAGTCATGAAACCTTTCACTACCTTATTACACCATTTTCTCCACTAACCTGAAAATTTCTTTCACACAATTCTCATTAGCAACATTAGTGTAAGCAAGGTAATAAACCTTTTTAAGTCCAAATTCAACTGAAATCCATCAAAACATAAGCTACTGTAGCAACTCCTTCCGAAAACCCAAAAATAATTCAAAAAGAAAATTGACTTAAGAAGCAAATGCAAGAGTGGCAAAATCTGTCAAAACAGACCAGCAGGTAAAGATCAATATTTTCGAAAATCTTCTGTTGCTCAAATCAAAAAGTGCAGAACTAACGAAAGTTAAATAACAACCTGGGGCAGAAGCAAAAACAATTACATCTCAATCCTACGTGAGAGATCTCTCACGAATTTTTACGGTGAAGCACAAAAATCTGTTTGGACAGCAACTTCCCCAAATCTTACTTCTCTCTCAATAGAGGTTGATCTTGACACAAAAACCAAACAAAAGGATAAGGAGAGGTTATTACATGGTAATAACTTCCAATACTCAAAGAAACAAAAACAAACTAAAAGCAAGAATATATTGGTTGTCTCCCAAAAAATTCTTTCTTTATAGCCATTAAGATGGGCATGATAATTTCAATGGTGCTCACATAAGATATAAATTGAAGTGAAAGAGAGCATTAAGAAGCAAAAATACACATGTTTATGTCTACCCCACTTCCTATGCAAGGGAATTTTGTAAACAAACAAGTTGTTGAAACCAGAGGCTACTAGCATAGGAGGGCAAGAGAGGTGCAACATAAAAACTTTCAGCATAAAACAGGGAAACTTGATATTATTGAGATGCATAAGAACAGTCTTCCCTCTCTCATAATAACTTTTAGTATCATGTGTAAACTTAATAATGTAACTATCACAAGAATCGTTGTAGCAATGATCACTTATCCTAATAGAAAACACAGGGACAATAGCTCTCATAACACTACTTTATGAAACAATATTAGGGATAGTGTGTCCATCTTCTACATATTTAGTGACAAAATCTTTCACATTTGCTATTACAGGTTCATCATTCATTTTTTATCAGGTTCAACAGCTTCATTTGTACTTTCATTAACCATACTAGTTATCATAGAATGTTCCTTTATCTTAACTAGGAAAGGCATTTTCTCAATGTAAGGTTCAGGTAAAACAAGATTAGCAGTATAAACTTCAGTATTTCTTGTAGGAACACACTTAGCAACATCTCTATATGGTTCATGATACTTATTCCACTTCTTTTTAGGCACTTCAATGTAGGAAGCAAAAGCCTTAAAATAAGTTGCAATAGCTTGAGAGTCTAAACCATAAGCATTTTTAATATTTTGAAAGTCACCAGTTCCCATAAAAGATTCAATGCATTCATAATCATAATTTATACCTGACTTTCTTCCTTTGTCATTTTCCCATTCTTCAACATTGTCTTGAATATGGTCCAGAAGATCCCATTTAGCTTCTTCTCCCATGCGTGTGAATGATCCAACACAAGAGGCATCCAATAAATCCTTATCATGAAGAGAAAGCCTTGCATAAAAGTTATTGATAATAATATTGTTAGGGAGCTCATGAATGGGACATTTGAGCATTAGTAACCTCAATCTCCCCCAAGCTTGAGCTATACTCTCTCCATCAATAGGCCAAAAGTTGTATATTTGATTCCGATCTTTATGAAACTCACTAGGAGGATAAAACTTTGAATAAAAGAGAGGTACTATTTCCTCCCATTCAAGAGCTTGACCATTCTTTAGCAGCTTATACGTCATCAGCTCTTCCTTTCAGATAATGAGAATAACTTCTTCTTAACTTGATCTGTAGTAATACGCACACTTGAACAACGCATAATTCGTGTATAAAGAGCTAATGATCACCGGGATGGACAGTTCCATCTCCAACATAATAGTTATCCATAACACGATCAATAATTCTTGTAGGTATTTTAAAAGTATCATTCTCAGCAGGTGGTGGTTCAACTACCTTAGAAGTGGTAGTAGCATTACGAAATAAGAAACTCAGCGAATTATCCATATTGAAAATAAAGCAACTAATAGAAGTAAACAATACTCACAGTAGAAGTTTCCTTTACCAGTTCCACTCTCCAATAGCGCTTCAATCCCCGGCAACGGTGCTAGAAAATAGTCTTGATGACCCACAAGTATAGGGGGTGTATCGCAGTATTTTCGATAAGTAAGAGTGTCGAACCCAACGAGGAGCAGAAGGTGCTGGCTAGTGGCTTGGAGCAGGAATTCTCTGTAAATACTTAGCAAACGGATTTTTAGGTTTTTTTGATAATGCAAGTAAATAAAGTACGAGTAAATAAAAGACAATAAGAATAAATCGATAAGTGGCCCAATCCTTTATTCAGCGAAGGACAAGCCGGTTGTATTACTTAAGATGACCAAACATTCTCGAGGACACATGGGAATATCGTCAAGTGCTTTCGCTTCATATAGTTGATTAATCTTCTTTAGTTTGCTAAGTGTTGTGTGGGTGAACCTGTGCTAATGTACCGACCTTTCTAGGACTAATACATACGTGTGATTATACCCCTTGCAAGCATCTGCAAGTACAAGAAGGTAATTAAGGTAGAAACCTAACCACAACTTTAAACTCTAAGACCTTGACATCCCTTGTGCAAAGGTTTCCTAACGGGGGTTCAAGTTTCTGTCACTCCGGCAACCCCTACGATTAGTAGCCAAATACACAATGCATTCCCCTAGGACCATATAGGTGAAGTGTCATGTAGTCGACGTTCACATGACACCACTAGAAGAAGTACACCACAACTTAAATATCAAACTATTGAATCTTTCTCAACACAATTCCACTACTAACAACATGACTTCTCCCATGTCCTCAAGAACAAAACGAACTACTCACAAGACATCATATGGATCATGATCAGAGATGAAATAATGATGTGTAACAATCTGAACATAAACGATAATTCAATGGTTCACTCAATAGCATCAACTACAAGGAGTAATCAACACCGGGAAAGTTTCCCCTAAGAACTATGCAAGATTCAACCCAATTGTTACAGCAATATGAAGTAGTGATGATGGTGCTGGTGGAGATGATGATGATGATCCCGATGAAGTCCAGCTTGATGGTGGTGTTGATGGCGACGATCTCCCCTCTCCCGGAAGGAATTCCCCTAGAAGAATTCTGACTGTCAGAGAGATCTTTCTCTCTTGGTGTTTTCCACCCCGTAGAGGCGGCGAAATCTTTCTATGGTCGCTCCCCAGGTATTAGGGTTCCATGGAGATAATATCGCTGAGGCCGAGGGTGGACTAGGCGGCCACACACCACAGTGGCGCGGCCTAGGGTGGCCCGAGGAGTGGTGTGGGCCCCTGTGGCCCATCTCCGCTTCCCTTAAAGCTTCGTCTTCTAGAAAAATAGGATTTTCCATGTATTTTCCGGATTTTCTGATCTTCAATTTTGCCTCCAAACAACACCTTTTCCATCGAATCCGACTACAATGGTCCATGCTCCAACAGTCATCAACCATGCAAAAACAGGTGGAATAACATGAGTATCATCTCTTAATATGAAATATATCAATGAATAACAGTAAATTATGATATAGAATAGTGATGCAAAATGGACGTATCAACTCCCCCCAAGCTTGGACTTCTTGTCCCCCGAAACTGAACTCAATAAACATGACCTCGGGTTTATGGGTGAAGAGTCGATAAAATAATACAGACAAAAAGCATCACAATCATCAATACATAAATCATAACAGAAGACAACTCACTATTATATAACTTACTTGCAATAAGTAAAGGAAACACAATAAAGATGCATAAAGTAAATCATAATTGGTAATGGCAAACTTAGCTCTTGGTCGAAGAATAGTTGACAATTTGCTGGAGTTCACAGATAACTGGTTTTCAATGATAGCTCTCAAAGTAGTAAACACCAGGATAAGAGCAAAGTGCAAAACAAGGAACATAAGAAACATGATTGAATAGATCATCATATGAATGAATGAAACACAACAACTCAAAATGCTTGCTGAGGTAGAAGGGAATAGGTTTACTGACTCAACTAAAAATTAAAAGATAGGCCCTTCGTAGAGGGAAGCAGGGATTTCAAGTTTCATAAAGAGCTTCCAAAAACTATGGTACTTACTAGCTTTCAGCTCTCATTGACCCTATCATAGACATCTTTAGGTGCTTAAGGTTAAAGTGACAAAACTAAGAGGATATGCTTGACAAGTTATAAGTTGAAATCTCATGCCCCTTACTTACGAGTACCGAACCTCATGCTACTCAACTTCAGTCACAAGTAAGCTCTTGTCATTCTAAATATATATGTATCATAGAGAACCGCCAACGGGGTACCCCTTGCACATGATACATGAGCTATCCCATAATCACAATGACAAGGCAAGCAGACAATGAGCATCTCAGTGATCCTTTTATTTGCTATTTGCATAGGTTTTTATTGAGGATGCTTCATAGAGTGCCCATTATGGTTATGATGCAAGTTTCCACCATGATTAGGCATGGCTTAGGCTAGCGGCCCAGGCGTTTCTCTAACACACATATAAACTCCATGATCTTACAAGTTCTCCTTTTATTTAACAATCCGGGATCCATAAGCAAAAGAATCATGATATCAATGGAATATAAGTGCAATGTTGAAAGCGTTCCCCATGATACATGGTTCTTCTAACTTCAACTTATAAAGCGCAAACATATTCACAAAAAAGATGGACATAATGGTTCAAGGTTATTAAGTGCAAGAAAGTAAAGTGTGCCATCAAGTTCGTGAGAGATTTAATCACTAATTTTCTCATAACAAGTTTAATTTGGAAGGTAGATAAAAACAAGAATTTACTTGGAATAGCAATAATGCTAATAGGTAGGTATGGTGGACACAAATGGCATAGGTTTTGGTTTAAGGATTGGATGCACGAGAAGCATTCCCTCTCAGTACAGGTTTTTGGCTAGCAAGGCTGGGTAGCAAGCATAAGAGTTGAAGGAAATAGACAAACATACAAGTGAATAAAACAAACATGCAGTCTTCCTCGGAAGCATAAAAGATCTTAACTAGAGAATACTAAACTTATGAGCAAATCAAGAAAGAAAGATGATGGAATTATATTTCTTTAGAGTACTTTTTATCTTTTTCATTCAATTCTCAAAATAGTGTTGCTACTGACCGAGCCAGGTTTGCCAAAACCAACTAGATTAACTCAATGAT
This sequence comes from Avena insularis, assembly GCA_023614405.1. Taxonomy (NCBI): domain Eukaryota; kingdom Viridiplantae; phylum Streptophyta; class Magnoliopsida; order Poales; family Poaceae; genus Avena; species Avena insularis. Next base: position 41,101,488 of record CM042692.1, on the reverse strand, counting down.
CCCAAAGTGATACCAATACTAATGACAAGATCACTCATATAACCATGAATTGAAAACTAATATAAGATATGCAAACGAGTAAATGATAGAACTTCTCATTAATATTCCATAACAGCAACTCGCACCAAGGGATACATATCTAACGAGAGAGGGGACACTTCCATAATGCAACATCCTACATGATAACTTCTCTATTCATGATATGACTCTAATAAAAAGGTAAAAAGATAGAAGATAGTGATATGATACCGCGTCACTCCCCCAAGCTCGGAACAAACCAAGGGGATGCCAAAACCTGATGACGAATTACTCCTTCGGTGGTGGTGGTATTCTCTCGATGAGCTTTTTGATTAGATTCCCCAGGTCCTCAATCTTGAAGTTGAGAGTACGAATCAACTCTGAGTTTTTCTCAATACGGCTCATGATCATGTCGGGTTGCGAATTCCCGCTCTTGCGATTCTTTCCCCACTCTTCCTCCTTGAAGTCTTCTTTTCCTGCATGGCTAGAACGAGGCAAATCCCAATTGGAGGGTAGTTTCCCCTTGGGCATATTCTGGTATTAATGCTCATGGATAAGGGTATGGAAAGGATTCTTGGTGCGTGGAGGAAGTGATCGTGGAGCCAAACAGTGACACGGAGGTTTTTCTCCAGTTGACACCCGTGCAGTCCTTCTGACCCTGGCAGATCTTGCCAACACTCCAATGCTTGCAATGGTAGTGCTGATGTGCTGATGTTGGCCTTGCTTTGCCTCCTCTTCATCTTCACTCTTCACCTCCTCCTCCTGTCCGGAGTCTTGGGGATCTTCCTCTATAGGCACCTTTCCTTTATCCTTGGCAGACACCATCGTGCTTCTAACTTTCAAGAATAGTTCCTGGCAGAAACAGGTCGAAACGAAAACACAACAAGAACACGATATACGAACCTCGGGGGATCCGGGGGATTATATATTATGAAGTTTTACCACAAAAGGAAGATACTGGGAGAAAATGGGTCGGAGACGGAGGCCGAGGTGGCCACACCACCTAGTGGCACGTCCAGGGGGGCCCGCGCCAGGGGGTGGTGTGAGCCACCCTGGCTCCATTTCCGTCCCTCTTTCGCTTCGTAGCTTTCCTTGTTGGATAAAAATTGCAAAAATATAATTGGATCGTATTTTCGCGGAACTTTTCTTACCAGATCTGTTACCTATTCGAAAGCAGACTCTGCAGGTCTCTGAATTTGGTCTTTGATAAATTTTTCCGGAGTTACCACTTGAATAACTTCAATATCTTCATCTTCATATTCATATTGCTCGAGTCATGAAACCTTTCACTACCTTATTACACCATTTTCTCCACTAACCTGAAAATTTCTTTCACACAATTCTCATTAGCAACATTAGTGTAAGCAAGGTAATAAACCTTTTTAAGTCCAAATTCAACTGAAATCCATCAAAACATAAGCTACTGTAGCAACTCCTTCCGAAAACCCAAAAATAATTCAAAAAGAAAATTGACTTAAGAAGCAAATGCAAGAGTGGCAAAATCTGTCAAAACAGACCAGCAGGTAAAGATCAATATTTTCGAAAATCTTCTGTTGCTCAAATCAAAAAGTGCAGAACTAACGAAAGTTAAATAACAACCTGGGGCAGAAGCAAAAACAATTACATCTCAATCCTACGTACAGAGATCTCTCACGAATTTTTACGGTGAAGCACAAAAATCTGTTTCGGGACAGCAACTTCCCCAAATCTTACTTCTCTCTCAATAGAGGTTGATCTTGACACAAAAACCAAACAAAAGGATAAGGAGAGGTTATTACCGCAGTAATAACTTCCAATACTCAAAGAAACAAAAACAAACTAAAAGCAAGAATATATTTGTTGTCTCCCAAAAAATTCTTTCTTTATAGCCATTAAGATGGGCATGATAATTTCAATGGTGCTCACATAAGATATAAATTGAAGTGAAAGAGAGCATTAAGAAGCAAAAATACACATGTTTATGTCTACCCCACTTCCTATGCAAGGGAATTTTGTAAACAAACAAGTTGTTGAAACCAGAGGCTACTAGCATAGGAGGGCAAGAGAGGTGCAACATAAAAACTTTCAGCATAAAACAGGGAAACTTGATATTATTGAGATGCATAAGAACAGTCTTCCCTCTCTCATAATAACTTTTAGTATCATGTGTAAACTTAATAATGTAACTATCACAAGAATCGTTGTAGCAATGATCACTTATCCTAATAGAAAACACAGGGACAATAGCTCTCATAACACTACTTTATGAAACAATATTAGGGATAGTGTGTCCATCTTCTACATATTTAGTGACAAAATCTTTCACATTTGCTATTACAGGTTCATCATTCATTTTTTATCAGGTTCAACAGCTTCATTTGTACTTTCATTAACCATACTAGTTATCATAGAATGTTCCTTTATCTTAACTAGGAAAGGCATTTTCTCAATGTAAGGTTCAGGTAAAACAAGATTAGCAGTATAAACTTCAGTATTTCTTGTAGGAACACACTTAGCAACATCTCTATATGGTTCATGATACTTATTCCACTTCTTTTTAGGCACTTCAATGTAGGAAGCAAAAGCCTTAAAATAAGTTGCAATAGCTTGAGAGTCTAAACCATAAGCATTTTTAATATTTTGAAAGTCACCAGTTCCCATAAAAGATTCAATGCATTCATAATCATAATTTATACCTGACTTTCTTCCTTTGTCATTTTCCCATTCTTCAACATTGTCTTGAATATGGTCCAGAAGATCCCATTTAGCTTCTTCTCCCATGCGTGTGAATGATCCAACACAAGAGGCATCCAATAAATCCTTATCATGAAGAGAAAGCCTTGCATAAAAGTTATTGATAATAATATTGTTAGGGAGCTCATGAATGGGACATTTGAGCATTAGTAACCTCAATCTCCCCCAAGCTTGAGCTATACTCTCTCCATCAATAGGCCAAAAGTTGTATATTTGATTCCGATCTTTATGAAACTCACTAGGAGGATAAAACTTTGAATAAAAGAGAGGTACTATTTCCTCCCATTCAAGAGCTTGACCATTCTTTAGCAGCTTATACCAGTCATCAGCTCTTCCTTTCAGTGATAATGAGAATAACTTCTTCTTAACTTGATCTGTAGTAATACCTGCACACTTGAACAACGCGCATAATTCGTGTATAAAGAGCTAATGATCACCGGGATGGACAGTTCCATCTCCAACATAATAGTTATCCATAACACGATCAATAATTCTTGTAGGTATTTTAAAAGTATCATTCTCAGCAGGTGGTGGTTCAACTACCTTAGAAGTGGTAGTAGCATTACGAAATAAGAAACTCAGCGAATTATCCATATTGAAAATAAAGCAACTAATAGAAGTAAACAATACTCACAGTAGAAGTTTCCTTTACCAGTTCCACTCTCCAATAGCGCTTCAATCCCCGGCAACGGTGCTAGAAAATAGTCTTGATGACCCACAAGTATAGGGGGTGTATCGCAGTATTTTCGATAAGTAAGAGTGTCGAACCCAACGAGGAGCAGAAGGTGCTGGCTAGTGGCTTGGAGCAGGAATTCTCTGTAAATACTTAGCAAACGGATTTTTAGGTTTTTTTGATAATGCAAGTAAATAAAGTACGAGTAAATAAAAGACAATAAGAATAAATGCAGTAAGTGGCCCAATCCTTTATTCAGCGAAGGACAAGCCGGTTGTATTACTTAAGATGACCAAACATTCTCGAGGACACATGGGAATATCGTCAAGTGCTTTCGCTTCATATAGTTGATTAATCTTCTTTAGTTTGCTAAGTGTTGTGTGGGTGAACCTGTGCTAATGTACCGACCTTTCTAGGACTAATACATACGTGTGATTATACCCCTTGCAAGCATCTGCAAGTACAAGAAGGTAATTAAGGTAGAAACCTAACCACAACTTTAAACTCTAAGACCTTGACATCCCTTGTGCAAAGGTTTCCTAACGGGGGTTCAAGTTTCTGTCACTCCGGCAACCCCTACGATTAGTAGCCAAATACACAATGCATTCCCCTAGGACCATATAGGTGAAGTGTCATGTAGTCGACGTTCACATGACACCACTAGAAGAAGTACACCACAACTTAAATATCAAACTATTGAATCTTTCTCAACACAATTCCACTACTAACAACATGACTTCTCCCATGTCCTCAAGAACAAAACGAACTACTCACAAGACATCATATGGATCATGATCAGAGATGAAATAATGATGTGTAACAATCTGAACATAAACGATAATTCAATGGTTCACTCAATAGCATCAACTACAAGGAGTAATCAACACTAGGAAAGTTTCCCCTAAGAACTATGCAAGATTCAACCCAATTGTTACAGCGGTATGAAGTGGTGATGATGGTGCTGGTGGAGATGATGGTGGTGATGATGATGATGATCCCGATGAAGTCCAGCTTGATGGTGGTGTTGATGGCGACGATCTCCCCTCCCCGAGAAGGAATTCCCTCGGCAGAATTCTGTCTACCGGAGAGATCTTTCTCTCTTGGTGTTTTCCACCCCGCAGAGGCGGCGAAATCTTTCTATGGTTGCTCCCCAGGTATTAGGGTTCCGTGGAGATAATATACGCCAGAGGGGAGAGCCAGGGGTGGACCAGGGTGGCCACACCACCTGGTGGTGCGGCCTATGGTGGCCCGCGCCAGGGGGTGGTGTGGGCCCCCTGTGGCCCATCTCCGCTTCCCCTTCTGGCTTCCTTCGTCTTCTGGAAAAATAGGATTTTCCATGTATTTTCCCGGATTTTCTGATCTTCGTGAATTTTGCCTCCAAACAACACCTTTTCCATCAGAATCCTGACTACAGCGGTCCATGCTCCAAAAGTCATCAACCATGCAAAAACAGGTGGAATAACATGAGTATCATCTCTTAATATGAAATATATCAATGAATAACAGTAAATTATGATATAGAATAGTGATGCAAAATGGACGTATCAGTGCACACTAAGGAAGAACACTTTCATTGGTATTTTGTTTAGGGATCATCTTATTAGGCTACCATCGAGTATCTAATACTAGCACACAACAATATGCACAAATAATAAACATTGAATGTAAATGCGATGTGATATGGTGCTTGTGTTGTAATCTCCATCCCGCGTCTCCGGATCCGGTGCCAGGGTTCTGGCGTCGTAAGCACCAGGGTACCGATGCCGCCGGCATGGTAGTCCATCATCACCATGACCATTACTACTACTTAGATACATAAAGCGAACTACTTTACCTTGACTACTACCATATCACATCACAACGTCCCTGCAAAACAAATTTAGATGCCTCTACTTTATGTTTGCATGTTTTACGTGGTTGTTAGGGCTTTCTCCCAAGAACCATTCTTACCTATGAACTTCCACCACAATGCTGATCAAATAGTTGTCTATACTACACCCTTTTCGGGGCCCTCCTTTGAAAATGGCATACCAACTAATGCGAGAGAGACTGACACCCCTCAAAGAAACTTTATACGGTACAAGATGTATGTCAAGCATGGACCAGTCTCGTGAATGAACGCGGAAAGTTGGTCAGGGGCCACTTCATCAAGCATTACTGCAGTATACTGATACGCCGTAAATGTATCTATAATTTTTGATGTTACATGCTTGTTAGTATCTACTTTCTTATGTTTTGTTCACACTTTGAGGTATTTTTATACGTTTTCTAGAACTAACCTATTAACAAGATGCCACAGTGCCAGATGCCTATGTTCTGCTGTTTTTGGTTTCAGAAAAGCTCGTAAAGAAATATTCTCGAAATTGGACAGGACAAAATCCAAAGTTCCTATTTTACCAGAAGACTCACGGAGCCAGAAGACGAGACAGAGAGGGGCCACGAGGGGCCCACACCACCTAGTGGCGCGGGCCAGGCCAGGCCACACCAGGGGTGTTTTGGCCGCCTCGGGCGCCCACCGACCTTACCTCTTTGCCTATAAAAGCCTCCCGGGACAAAAACCCTAAGGACCAGATCAGAATTCCATGAAAAGTTCCGCAGCGCCGTCACCACCGAAGAGGAGATTTGGGGGACAGAAGTCTCTGTTCTGGCACCCTGCCGGGACGGGGAAGTGCCCCCGGAGCCATCTCCATTGACTCCACCACCATCTCCATCACCGTTGCTGACTCCCATGATGAGGAGGGAGTAGTTGTCTCTCGAGGCTAAGGGCTCTACCGGTAGCTATGTGTTCATCTCTCTCTCTATGCATGATCTTATTGAAATCATGAGCTTTGTAATCTATAGATCTATTCTGCTACTCAAGTGCTTTAATGAATCTTTGCTTATCCCCATGTGTGTGAAGTTGACAGTGTGCACATCGTGTGGCACTTTGGCTAAGGTTACATAAATACTTATCATGAGTATAATTTGAGTTGGATGTCTCTATGAGATTGTGGTGTTTGTTGGAACCATCTAGCGCTCAAGGTGATAGTGAGGGGTTATCTAGATGGGGAATGCAAACTTTAAGGTGTGTTGTTATAGCCCTACATCGTCCAACCAGAGAGTAGTTTAGGGTAGCATTATGAAGAGAAGATATTTATATGAGAGTGTCCACTGGTGAAACTATGATCCCTAGGCCTTGTTTCTAAGCATTGAAACACCGTTTACAGCTAGTCATGTTACATGTTTGCTTGTTGCCAGTCTTATTTCAGATTGCAATTACCACTTATAATCATCCATATTACCTGTATTTCACTATCTCTTCGCCGAACTAGTGCACCTATACACCTGACAAGTGTATTGGGTGTGTTGGGGACACAAGAGACTTCTTGTATCTTGATTGCAGGGTTGCTTGAGAGGGATACCTTTGACCACTTGCTCCCTGAGTTCGATAAACCTTGGGTGATCCACTTAAGGGAAACTTACTGCTGTTCTACAAACCTCTGCACTTGGAGGCTCAACACTGTCTACAACAATAGAAGCGTGCGTAGACATCAAGCTATTTTCTGGCACCGTTGCCGGGGAGGTAAGGTAAAAGGTACTCACATCCTCTGGCTACTAAGCTATCTTCTAGCACTATTGCTAGTGTGTGAGTGCTCAAAGTTATTCCCTTTAGATTCTGCAATTATATCTTTTTGTTTCTTGTTTTTATTTTCACTAGTTAGGCTTAATGGAAAACAACAACAAAATTAGAGATCTTTATAGTATTTATCTTGAGTTAGGACATGAAGTGTTTGAAGAGAAAATTAAAAAAACTATGGAACTTTATTTGCGTGCTAATAGCAATGTTATTAGTATGAATTCTTTGAATTCCATTATTGCTAATGCTATGGAAAAGTCTAAGATTGGGGAAGCTAGTTTTTATGAAAAATGATCTTTTTAGTCCCCCAAGCACGCAGGAGAAAATTTACTTTGATGATACTATGCTTCCAAAACATGATGATTACAATGATGAATATGATATTTTCAGTCCACCTACTATTGAGGAGAAAATTAATTATCATTATAATATGCCTCCTATATTTGATGATTATGCTGATGAGAATAATAATGATAGCTATTTTGTTGAATTTGCTCCCACTACAATTAATAAGAATGACTATGTTTATGTGGGGAGTATTAATTCTTTTATGCATGTCGCTCCGACTCTCAGTGACGATCTGTTTCTCGCCAAGAGACGGATCGAATATCTGATGAAGCATAAGGGCCTGAAGGGGTCCGACTTGGTTCAATGCTGGGTGTCACGCCGGATTCAACCCCTACAACATCATGGAGATCGACTAATGCATTCCATCATGTCGTTGAAGAATGATTCCCTCTGCATCAGCTCCAAGACCTTAAAGCCAAAAGATTATGTATGCCAAATCAAATGGTTGATAAGGGAGCGGATCGAGAGGAAGATTCCAGAGCTGTCCCTGGACATGCATATAGCGGAAGATCCCATTGTGCCGGTAAACTTCAGCAGTAACTCTTTTTATGTGCTCATCTATATGTTATCTTTGCAATACTGAGATGCCTTTTCCTTTTCAGCTTGTTGACCTCCCCGAGTCGGAGTTCGCTCCTATCGAGGGATACCCTCCTGAGTTTTCTCAGGATGAGGGTGAATTGGTCCCAATGCCGGATGTCGTTCCTCGGAAATGCAAAGCTCTAACATTGGCCATCGGCACCAAAGAAGTGCCCGTTGTGAAGAGGTAATCATTCCTCACAAGGTCATTGTATTTTTCCTGTAATTCCTTCTGAGATGTAATGTTCTTTGTTATTATCTTCTCAGAGCTAAACAGCTCATCAAGGGCAAGGGGAAGGAAGCTACCGTGAAGCCTCTGCACCAGTCGAATCTCAAACTGGCTTCTCCTGCCGTGGCTCCTCCGACTCCCGCTCCTTAGCCTTCTGCAACACCGAAGATTACTCCATCTCTGACTGTTGTAGAAGATCCGGCTCAAACAGCAGAGCCAACGATCCTTGAGTCGCAAACTGACGTCACCATGAGTGACTCAGGTGTTGATAAGGGTGAACCCTCTTTGGGTAATGATCCCTCGGCAGAGACCTTTGCCGAGAATCTCCTGGACAATCCGGGACTTGCCAAGCTTGGCCTATTTCGAAAGTCTATGGAGGAGATCCAGCGGCTGGCCCGGGAATGCTTGGAAAGCCAAAATCTTTCTGCCGAAGAAGAAGCACAAGAAGCAGAGGACGTCAAGTACTCCGAACTTCTTGAACAAGTCCGCCTTCACGACGAGGGACTGAGAGCTGGCGTGTTACCACCTCCACCAGTGATCCCGCTCACCCTTATCGAGAAGGTTACAACTGAAGTGAACATGTGCTTGAGCAAGCTCACACATGAACAACATGTAAGTTGGAATTCCAACTCACTTTTTCCTTTATGTTACTTTATATCCTATCCTCTAGCCCCCAATAATGAAGTTGGATAGTCAAATTTGGGTTTATGCTTACTTAGGATGCCAAAGAATGAACTAGTGTAGCCCCTAAGGCTCGTGCTGATATTAGTTACAATATTAACCCGAGTCTTTAGTAGACTTCTGACTCTGGGTATTCTGACTTACAGAAAGTTAATTCGTATAACCAAGAATTATTAAAAAATATCTACAACAAGCGGAAAGAGATCAGAGCTCTCCAACTTGAAAATGCATAGCTGAAGGTTTCCAAGGATGAGGCCGAAGGTAAACATTTCGAAACTCAAACCTTGTCTTTTTGTTTCATAGTCGAAATTTTGTTGAACTATCTGTTCTTTTGACTTACAGCACTAGTAAAACAGTCCTACGCTATGATCAAAGAGGCCGAGAATCTTAAGACCTTGGTGGTGGAGAACAAAGAACTTCGCCAAGAGCTGGATAAGCTCAAGGCAGATCATGAGAAGAGCATTGCTCAGATTCTCGAATCCACCTCCATGGCCACCGATGAGCGTGATCGCAATACTACGCTTCAAGATAAGAAAATCTCGGATCTCAGCAATGAGCTATTGAGAGAAAAGGACATTTCCGAGGCACTCTGGGCTGAACTCTAGAGTCTTCGTGAAGAGAAGGCCAAAGTCGATGATGTCATCTTTGGTATGTTTCCCTTTTCTGACTTATCTGCATCTTCAGACTCTTTGGAGTCTGGGTTTTCTTGACTTACCCTTTGCACTATATGCGCAGGTCCTCTGAACTTGACAGACTCAACATCTACCGAGTCTCGCACCAGCCGGCTTACTCAAGTCGGTGATTTGTTGCATGACTTCCGCCAATCCCTCGAAGATATTGGCGAAGTTCTCAAGGTTCTGGATATGCATAGCTTGTCCGGTTTTGAGGTGCGGGACAAGGTCAAAGATATGCCACAGCTTGTTCAGGACTGGAACATGTCCTACGCGCGAACTGCAGTGCAAAATGCTCTCACCATGGTTATGAGCCACCATTGAAACATGGAGATCTGGCAAGTAACCAGAGGGTACTGCAAAGTGGATGAAGACGGATAGGAGCAAGACATCAAGGCCATCATGGACTCCTGCGCCGGATATGGGTGCCACGTAGCTGATTTGACCAGCTACAACACTCCCTTCTTCACTCGCGTGGACACGCCGCCTCCGCCTTCCGAAGAAACAGCTGAAGTTTCCGATGATGATCAAACCATATCGGATTTGAACATCTCGGAACATTATCAAGCCGAGGCTGATGTATCCAGCAAGCCGGCAGCTCCTACCTCTCCCCTGCATCATAGAGTATCAGAAGAACAATATGTTATTCTGAAAAACAATTTGGGTGTGTATAAGTAGTACAATACTTTTTGCTAGTGCTAAGTTTTAATCTATCTATTCAGCACTTTTGGCTTTGATATTATGTGCCTGAAATGTTTACATAAGCACTTGTATTTTTTGTCTGCACTTATCGTTTATCTGGCTTTCCGCCTCGTCCCTTTCGTGAGCCAGCTAACTTTCAGCACGGAAACTTTGCCGAGCAACGAAGCTCAATTGCTAAACCAGTTTAAACTCGGAAACAAAGCCGGCTTCCAGTTGTTGGGTTCGTAGCATAGAAAACAAAAAAAGTCTACGATGAGAACTATACACCAAGATCTATCTACTAGATACAGAGCAATGGGTGGATATACATCCATAGAGAACTTACCCTCAAAGACAACAGAGTTTTGTTAACGAGTTGGAACTCATGGATGATGTAGTCGTACGCTTGCCGATCTCAAGATCGTGTGGAAGTCCTAGCGCTGCAAATCAGCAGCGCATCCATCCTCGCACACACATTCAAGCCACCGGACAACCTCCACCTCCTCGCTCCAGCGAATCAGCGGAAGCAGCAGCTCCTTCCAGATGCAAGGCCACCGGGAACATGTATCTCGCTAATCCGAGACCATGGGGGAATATCTAGAGGGGGAGAGAGACCCTTCACGAGGAGGTGTGCTTTGTGAGGGAGGAGAGGGGGGCTTTTTATAGGAGAGGGGGGGCTCCTCCCCTCCCATGGCCGGTGGCCAAGGGGGGTGCCCCCACCTCTTCCTCATTCATGTCGTGGAAGCTCCACTCACATCAATTCAAGCTCCACCCAAAATTCCACTCACATGCAAGACAAGGATTCGTGGGGGAGTAGGACTCTCCCCCCACCTCCTTGATCCGCCAGCCAAGGGAGAGGGGAGTCCTACAAGGACTCGACCTCCCCATGGCGCCTCCCTCCTTTAAATAGAAGGGAGGGGGCGCCACCCCTTAGCCCCCTCACAATCCGCAAACCCTAGCCGCCTCTCTCCTCCTCCTTCTCTCTGCTCAGGCTTAGGCGAAGCCCTGCAGAATTCTCTACTCCACCACCACCACCACCACACCGTCGTGCTGCTGGGATTCCGTGGAGAAGATCTACTACCTCATTGCTCATGGAACAGGGAGAGGAAGGTCTGCTTCGACTCCGCACATGTGACCGACTGCGGAAGCGCTGCCGGAACACGGCGTCGGAAGGATCGTCCACATGATCTTGAGATCGGCAAGTGATCGACTACATCAACCCCGAGATCTAATCTCGTAACGCTTTCGGATCTACGATGGTTAGTACAGATCTATATCGTTGCACATGTCTAATAGATTAGATCTTGCCTTTTATCTAGATTAGATCTGGGTTTTGTTCGTTCTTGCGGTAGAAATTTTTTGTTTTCCTTGCTACGAACCCATCAGTGGTATCAAAGCCGTGTCTATGCGTAGATCTGTTGCACGAGTAGAACACAATGGTTTTGTGGGCGTTGGTGCTCGTGTCGTCTTTTGCTTTGTGTACTTTGCATCTTGCGGTATGGTGGGATGAAGCGGCCCGGGCTAACCTTACATGTCATCACACATGAGACTTGCTCCACGCTTGACATGTAACTTGCTTTGCACAAGTGGCTTTGCAGGTGCCTGTCTCTCCCATCATAGTATAGATCCAATCTACACTTTGCACTTGATAGCACTTGTATCAACGTTGTGGTTCAGTTTCGTAGGTAAGATCCGTTCTTATTCGAAAGCCCCAAACCACGTAAAACATGCAAAGAAAATTAGAGGCGTCTAACTTGTTTTTGCAGGGTTTTTGTGATGTGATATGGCCATCATGTGATTGTGATTATATTTGATGTATGCAATGATCCTTGTTGTAATATGGCAACCGGCAGGAGCCTAATGGTTGTCTTTAATTCTGTTAAGACCTGCGTGTCTATTCATCTTGTAATAGCTTTATGCCAAGTAGTTGTATTAGTTGCTAGTGATGATGGACAACCATGAAGCGCCAATCGACCTTGACGCAATGCTGGTGATGATGGAGATCATGTCCGTGCTTTGGAGATGGAGATCAAAGGCATAAGAAGAAAGGGCCATATCATATCACACTAATTATGAATTTCCCGTGATGTTAATCCTTTATGCATCTTGTATTGCTTAGATCGCGACGGTAGCATTATAAGATGATCCCTCTCACTAAATATCAAGTAATAAAGTGTTCGTCCTTAGTAGGCACCGTTGCTAAGACTCGTCGTTACGAAGCATCTCATGAAGATAGGGTGTGATAGATTATGCATGTGCAAACTACGGGTGCAAGCCAGATTTGCACATGCGATACTAAGGTTAACCTTGACGAGCCTAGCATGTACAGACATGGTCTCGGAACACGGAAAACCGAAAAGTAAAGCATGAGTCATATGGATGATATGATGAACATGTTGATTGTTCGCCTTTAAAGCTACATCATCTCACGTGATGATCGGACTTGGTGTAGTGGATTTGGTTCGTGTAATCACTAAAACAACTCGAGGGATGTTGTTTTGAGTGGGAGTTCATTTGTAATTTGGATTAGTCAAACTCAATTTATCATAAACACAATCAAAGTGAATTTGCATAGTTTATTGTATTCATTGGCATCCGTTCACCACCTTACGCTTAGTTATAGTTGAGATAGTGGAACTATAGAAATTCTGGATATTTTCTTTACGAACTGGTATCGTATTGTTTTGAGTGTCAATCTAAAGTTTAAAAGTCCTATTGCAAACTTTCAGCAAACTCCGTTTACTCTATGAAGTTTAATAAACAGTATTAAATCAAGAGTAACAATTCCAGTGTTAGTATCTAATGTATCATGTTTGCCTCCATGATTCTTGATACTCAAAAGATTGTTTTTAATATCAAGTTTATCTAAGAGCTGAAAGCAATGTTTCAGAAACCATCATATGTGAAAGGTATTGTGATATCTAAAACAATATGTTGGTTACAACATGATAGAGTATATTTCCTCATATTTGATGAGAATTTGTGAAGGTTGGAGACGCTAGTCGTCCTAATCCTCCAAAAGGTTTTGGAAAAGAAACATTATACTCGCAATTCACCTTTATAAGCTATAGCAGCTTGATCATGAAAGTTGTCATGATAAGGATGAATAGAAGATGTAAGTAAAATGTTTACTACACTAAAACATTACTAAAGAATGGATTTTTGAAAGAATGCCAAACATTTGATGAAGGTGATCCACTTCAAAGTACAAGTCCAAAGGTATTAGTATTTGACTATACACACTTTGTACTATGTGTCATGTGAATGACACCACTATTGATGTTGATAGATTCTTTTAAAAGAAAAGGAATTGTTGAAAGAGAATCTATAAAATATTTGGCAGAAAAGAAAAGATTGGAGATGTCCAACTTAGGTATATAGAAGATACATGTTATGGCTGTATTCCTTGGTTGTTAAACAATGTGGTTCTGCGGTATTGGATACCGAATTGGTTGGTATGAAGTGTCATACAGGACAACACAATTCATGAACTGCAATGGCCTAAGTAACTATCAAGAGAATATGTGATGATGTTCATCGAAAACAAACAAAGGGTTGTTGTGTTGCTCGTTAATATCAAAGCTTGCCTTCAAGATTTGTTTCAATAATTGTTATTTTGATCAGGTATTATGACGACAAAAGGTTGTTCAAATAATTACCGTATTCCCTAATAGATGGATGATATACAAGTCTGGTTGGAGAAATAACGACCATAAAACTAATGCTAAAATGTCGCAAGACAAATAATTGAAAGATCACTTGCATGTGACATCACCGTTTAAATTATATTAGGGATACATGAAGAAACTCCATGTTGATGGATTTTTGGAGTCTTTGATTTTGATCAAATGACGCTTGTGATACTTTCCTAGAGATAATTAAAACTCCGTTCGTAGGCCAAAGAGGAGCGGACGACTAACTGATTGGAATTTGTACATATTGATGTATATAGTCCATTATGTGTAGTCGTGGGCGATGGATTTCAACTTCATATGCTTTCTCCGAATATTTGAGTGAGTATATGTATATACCTACTCAATAAGGAAGAAGTATGAAACATTTGAAAATGTTCAAAGACTTTCAAGATGAAGTGGAAAATCATTGTAACAAGAAAATAAAAGTTTATGATTGGATCATAAAGAAAGATGTTTGAGTTACAAGTTTAGCAAAACACCTAAGATTTGAGGAATCGTTCCATGGATTTGCACTTCCCAAAACACCATAGGAGTATGGAGTGTTCAAGATATGTAATGAAACCTTGTTTGACATGGTAAGATCAAAGGTGTCATTTATAAAACTGCCGTTATATTTTAAAGATTAAAGCTTTAGTGACTACCGCTTTTACACTGAAAAGAGCTCCATCGTGATCCGTCGAAATGACACCATATAAGTCATGGTTTGGGATAAAACCCAGGTTGTCCTTTCTTAAATTTTTGGTATGCTAGGCATAAGTAAAATGTTTACAACCAAAGTCGGATGAGCATGTCTTTGTAGGTTATTTCGAATAACCATTGGGTATTCCTCCATAACAATCAAGACAAAAGTGTTTGTCATTTAGAATGTCGAGTTTCTTGAGAAGGAATTTTGGTGAAAAGTTAAGTGGGAGGACAATAGAACTTTGACAAGGTTGTTGAACCTTGGCTAATATGTGCTGAGTTGCTTGGCGTCGGTAAGTGTCCCGGAGGCAGCAACAATGCTCATGGCTCACGTGCCTCAAAGGTTGTGGTCATGGAGATCTAAGTTACTATTGAACCAAGTAGGTCGGGTAAGTAATCAAATGCCAAGATTTGAGAGTTAAATCATTGTTGTTTGACAATGATGAACCGACTACATGCAAATAATCAATGATGGGCCCTGACTTCGTTAAGTGGCTTGAAGCCATAAAATCCGTGATAATTCCATACACGAGAAATCAAGCTTTGAATTTTAAAGACCCTCTAGAAAGGTGCAAGACCTTACAGTCGTATATGGATCTATAAAGAAATAGACATGGATGTTTCACATCTATGAAATAGTCGACATGTCGGAAAGAGTTTACGACAATGTTCAAGGAATTGACTATGATAAGATTTGATCTTTCAGAGAGATATTTAGTGCAGACGGATTAATGTAGCAACCACTACATATATTTTGGTATATGGTAGTTGAACAAACAAAACAAGTTCTTCTAATAGAATGGTTACCTAGGACGTGTACATGACACGATCCAAAGGGTTTTTTGTTAATTCAAAGGATGCTAAAAGAGTATGCAAAAACTTCAATGGTTGAAGTGAGCATCACGGAGTTGGAATCTTCACCGTGATGAAACCGTTAAAAGGTTTAATTTCATCAGAGACGATGAAGATGTTTGCATTTTGCAAGAAATTAAGTGGGAGCGCTAAGACATATTTCTAATACATTATGTGAAAGACATATTGTTGATTATAAATGATGTATCTTTTATTGACACAGGTTAAGAATTTCATTTCGATGAAAGACTTAGGCATAACCCAAGAATTAGGCATCAATGTCTATATGGATAGATTGAGGCGCTAATATGGTTTTGCCAAATGTACATAGATAAGATGTTGAATGAGTTCAATATGGAAACAACAAGAAAGGTTCTTGACGCACGGAAAGGACTGAATCAAGATTCAAGTGTGTTGACACGAGATTCAAGTGTTTTGACACTTGGTGAAATCACAAGAATATTTTGATCAATCATTCTTTGAGATGTACACATCCAGATATGTCCTATGCTCTAAATGTTATGAGCATATACCAGAATAACTCATAAGATGATCATTGGACAATAGTAGGGATATTCCTATGATCTTTGGAAGAACTAAGAATATATTATTTATATAGTGGTGACAAATAGTTCATTGTAAATTGTTGCATTGATACTAGTTTTGTCACAAATTAAGTTTATCTCAATTTAAACTATGGGTGGCACAATGTAATGGAAAGGAAGTTCCATAACGGATTTGGTTGAGTACCAAAGTTAAAACATTGTGACAGATACTACAACAAAAGGCTAAGTATATGCTGCTATTGTAGCGACAAATGAGGGCATTTGCGTCAAGTAGTTTGTTATCAAACTAGGTATGGTTCATAGCGGGATAATACTATGAAGATACATTGTACGACAATTGTATCAACATGATTTAATCTCAAGGAACTAAAGGTCTCACCAAAGGACCAAATTTATACAATGCCATCTCATTGGAGAATGAGTAATGCGTAGAGACGCAAGGACATGCAAATACACACGGACCTGGAAGTGTCAGATCCAAAGATTATGTTTACCACTAGCAATAGTGTCTATACAACACCAGAAAGCCATAGGTGTTGAATGCACAAGTTTTTAACTAGATTATTGACTCTAGTGTAAGTGGGAGACTGTTGGATATATGCCCAAGAGGCAATAATAAAGTGGTTATTATTATATCTTTATGTTTATGATAAATGTTTACATCCCATGCTATAATTGTATTAACCGGAAACATTAATACTTGTGTGTTTTGTAAACATAAAAGAGTCCCTAGTAAGCCTCTTGTTAAACTAGCTTGTTGATTAATGGATGATCATGGTTTCCTGATCATGGACATTGGATGTCGTTAATAACAAGATCATATCATTAGGAGAATGATGTGATGGACACACACCCATAGTAAGCGTAGCATAAGATCAAGTCATTAAGTTCGTATTGCTATAAGCTTTCAAATACATAGTAACCTAATCCTTCGACCATGAGGTTATGTTAATCACCATCACCGGATGGATACTTTGATGACATCAAACACCGCTTCGTAACTGGGTGGTTATAAAGGTGTCATTGGGTATTCTGAAAGTATGTGTTGAAGCGCATGGACCAAGATTGGGATTTGTCCATCCATATGACGGATAGATATGCTCTGGGCCCTCTCGGTGGAATGTCATCTAGTTAGCTTGCAAGCATGTGACTAGGTCACAAGGGATGACATAACATGGAACGAGTAAAGAGTACTTATCAGTATCGAGGTAGAACTAGGTATGGAGATACCGACGATCAAACCTCGGATAAGTAGAATATCGCGTGACAAAGGGAATTGGTTTCGTATGTTAATGGTTCTATCGATCACGAAGTCATCGTTGAGTATGTGGGAGCCGTTATGGATCTCCAGATCCTGCTGATGGTTATTGATTGGAGAGGTGTCTCCATCATGTCTGCATATTCACGAACCGTAGAGTGACACACTTAAGGTTCGAAGTTGTTTCAAGTAGATAATGTGCGTTGGAGACCGAATGTTGTTCGGAGTCTCGGATTGGATCCGGGACATCACGAGGAGATCCGGAATTGTCCGGAGAATGAGATTCATATATTGGGGATCATTTTCTAAGTTAGGAAATGTTCCGGAGTGTTTATATGGGGATTCTAGAAGGTTTCGGAATGTTCCGGAAGGTTCTAGAAGATTTCTTGGAGTTTGCTTGAAAACCAAGAAAGGGTCAAGGAATCCTTGTGGGGCAAGACAAGGATTCATGGGGGAGTAGGACTCTCCCCCCACCTCCTTGATCCGCCGCCAAGGGAGAGGGGAGTCCTTCAAGGACTCGACCTCCCCATGGCGCCTCCCTCCTTTAAATAGAAGGGAGGGGGCGCCACCCCGTAGCCCCTCACAATCATGAAACCCTAGCCGCCTCTCTCCTCCTTCCCTCTGCTCTGGCTTAGGCGAGGCCCAGCAGAATTCTCTACTCCACCACCACCACCGCACCGTCGTGCTGCTGGGATTTCGTGGAGAAGAACTACTACCTCCGCTTTCACCGAACGAGGAGAGGAAGGTTCGCCGACCAAGACGTGTGACCGATCATGGAAGCGCTGCCGGAACACGGCGTCGGAAGGATCGTTCACATGATCTTGAGATCGGCAAGTGATCGACTACATCAACCCCGAGATCTAATCTCATAACGCTTTCGGATCTACGATGGTTAGTACAGATCTATATCGTTGCACATGTCTAATAGATTAGATCTTGCCTTTTATCTAGATTAGATCTGGGTTTTGTTCGTTCTTGCGGTAGAATTTTTTTGTTTTCCTTGCTACGAACCCATCAGTGGTATCAAAGCCGTGTCTATGCGTAGATCTGTTGCACGAGTAGAACACAATGGTTTTGTGGGCGTTGGTGCTCGTGCCGTCTTTTGCTTTGTGTACTTTGCATCTTGCGGTATGGTGGGATGAAGCGGCCCGGGCTAACCTTACATGTCATCACACATGAGACTTGCTCCACGCTTGACATGTAACTTGCTTTGCACAAGTGGCTTTGCAGGTGCCTGTCTCCCCCATCATAGTATAGATCCAATCTACACTTTGCACTTGATAGCACTTGTATCAACGTTGTGGTTCGGGCAGAGGTAAGATCCGTTCTTATTCGAAAGCCCCAAACCACGTAAAACATGCAAAGAAAATTAGAGGCGTCTAACTTGTTTTTGCAGGGTTTTTGTGATGTGATATGGCCATCATGTGATTGTGATTATATTTGATGTATGCAATGATCCTTGTTGTAATATGGCAACCGGCAGGAGCCTAATGGTTGTCTTTAATTCTGTTAAGACCTGCGTGTCTATTCATCTTGTAATAGCTTTATGCCAAGTAGTTGTATTAGTTGCTAGTGATGATGGACAACCATGAAGCGGCGCCACTGACCTTGACGCAATGCTGGTGATGATGGAGATCATGTCCGTGCTTTGGAGATGGAGATCAAAGGCATAAGAAGAAAGGGCCATATCATATCACACTAATTATGAATTTCCCGTGATGTTAATCCTTTATGCATCTTGTATTGCTTAGATCGCGATGGTAGCATTATAAGATGATCCCTCTCACTAAATATCAAGTAATAAAGTGTTCGTCCTTAGTAGGCACCGTTGCTAAGACTCGTCGTTTCGAAGCATCTCGTGATGATCGGGTGTGATAGATTCTACGTGTGCATACGACGGGTGCAAGCCAGATTTGCACATGCGGATACTAAGGTTAACCTTGACGAGCCTAGCATGTACAGACATGGTCTCGGAACACGGAAAACCGAAAAGTAAAGCATGAGTCATATGGATGATATGATGAACATGTTGATTGTTCGCCTTTAAAGCTACATCATCTCACGTGATGATCGGACTTGGTGTAGTGGATTTGGTTCGTGTAATCACTAAAACAACTCGAGGGATGTTGTTTTGAGTGGGAGTTCATTTGTAATTTGGATTAGTCAAACTCAATTTATCATAAACACAATCAAAGTGAATTTGCATAGTTTATTGTATTCATTGGCATCCGTTCACCACCTTACGCTTAGTTATAGTTGAGATAGTGGAACTATAGAAATTCTGGATATTTTCTTTACGAACTGGTATCGTATTGTTTTGAGTGTCAATCTAAAGTTTAAAAGTCCTATTGCAAACTTTCAGCAAACTCCGTTTACTCTATGAAGTTTAATAAACAGTATTAAATCAAGAGTAACAATTCCAGTGTTAGTATCTAATGTATCATGTTTGCCTCCATGATTCTTGATACTCAAAAGATTGTTTTTAATATCAAGTTTATCTAAGAGCTGAAAGCAATGTTTCAGAAACCATCATATGTGAAAGGTATTGTGATATCTAAAACAATATGTTGGTTACAACATGATAGAGTATATTTCCTCATATTTGATGAGAATTTGTGAAGGTTGGAGACGCTAGTCGTCCTAATCCTCCAAAAGGTTTTGGAAAAGAAACATTATACTCGCAATTCACCTTTATAAGCTATAGCAGCTTGATCATGAAAGTTGTCATGATAAGGATGAATAGAAGATGTAAGTAAAATGTTTACTACACTAAAACATTACTAAAGAATGGATTTTGAAAGAATGCCAAACATTTGATGAAGGTGATCCACTTCAAAGTACAAGTCCAAAGGTATTAGTATTTGACTATACACACTTTGTACTATGTGTCATGTGAATGACACCACTATTGATGTTGATAGATTCTTTTAAAAGAAAAGGAATTGTTGAAAGAGAATCTATAAAATATTTGTTAGAAAAGAAAAGATTGGAGATGTCCAACTTAGGTATATAGAAGATACATGTTATGGCTGTATTCCTTGGTTGTTAAACAATGTGGTTCTGCGGTATTGGATACCGAATTGGTTGGTATGAAGTGTCATACAGGACAATACAATTCATGAACTGCAATGGCCTAAGTAACTATCAAGAGAATATGTGATGATGTTCATCGAAAACAAACAAAGGGTTGTTGTGTTGCTCGTTAATATCAAAGCTTGCCTTCAAGATTTGTTTCAATAATTGTTATTTTGATCAGGTATTATGACGACAAAAGGTTGTTCAAATAATTACCGTATTCCATAATAGATGGATGATATACAAGTCTGGTTGGAGAAATAACGACCATAAAACTAATGCTAAAATGTCGCAAGACAAATAATTGAAAGATCACTTGCGAAGTGACATCACCGTTTAAATTATATTAGGGATACATGAAGAAACTCCATGTTGATGGATTTTTGGAGTCTTTGATTTTGATCAAATGACGCTTGTGATACTTTCCTAGAGATAATTAAAACTCCGTTAAATGAGCCAAAGAGGAGCGACGACTAACTGATTGGAATTTGTACATATTGATGTATATAGTCCATTATGTGTAGTCGTAGCGATGGATTTCAACTTCATATGCTTTCTCCGAATATTTGAGTGAGTATATGTATATACCTACTCAATAAGGAAGAAGTATGAAACATTTGAAAATGTTCAAAGACTTTCAAGATGAAGTGGAAAATCATTGTAACAAGAAAATAAAAGTTTATGATTGGATCATAAAGAAAGATGTTTGAGTTACAAGTTTAGCAAAACACCTAAGATTTGAGGAATCGTTCCATGGATTTGCACTTCCCAAAACACCATAGGAGTATGGAGTGTTCAAGATATGTAATGAAACCTTGTTTGACATGGTAAGATCAAAGGTGTCATTTATAAAACTGCCATTATATTTTAAAGATTAAAGCTTTAGTGACTACCGCTTTTACACTGAAAAGAGCTCCATCGTGATCCGTCGAAATGACACCATATAAGTCATGGTTTGGGATAAAACCCAGGTTGTCCTTTCTTAAATTTTTGGTATGCTAGGCATAAGTAAAATGTTTACAACCAAAGTCGGATGAGCATGTCTTTGTAGGTTATTTCGAATAACCATTGGGTATTCCTCCATAACACCGAAGACAAAAGTGTTTGTCATTTAGAATGTCGAGTTTCTTGAGAAGGAATTTTTGGTGAAAAGTTAAGTGGGAGGACAATAGAACTTTGACAAGGTTGTTGAACCTTGGCTAATATGTGCTGAGTTGCGCAGCGTCGGTAAGTGTCCCGGAGGCAGCAACAATGCTCATGGCTCACGTGCCTCAAAGGTTGTGGTCACGGAGATCTAAGTTACTATTGAACCAAGTAGGTCGGGTAAGTAATCAAATGCCAAGATTTGAGAGTTAAATCATTGTTGTTTGACAATGATGAACCGACTACATGCAAATAATCAATGATGGGCCCTGACTTCGTTAAGTGGCTTGAAGCCATAAAATCCGTGATAATTCCATACACGAGAAATCAAGCTTTGAATTTTAAAGACCCTCTAGAAAGGTGCAAGACCTTACAGTCGTATATGGATCTATAAAGAAATAGACATGGATGTTTCACATCTATGAAATAGTCGACATGTCGGAAAGAGTTTACGACAATGTTCAAGGAATTGACTATGATAAGATTTGATCTTTCGTAGAGATATTTAGTCTGGACGGATTAATGTAGCAACCACTACATATATTTTGGTATATGGTAGTTGAACAAACAAAACAAGTTCTTCTAATAGAATGGTTACCTAGGATGTGTACATGACACGATCCAAAGGGTTTTTTGTTAATTCAAAGGATGCTAAAAGAGTATGCAAAAACTTCAATGGTTGAAGTGAGCATCGCGGAGTTGGAATCTTCACCGTGATGAAACCGTTAAAAGGTTTAATTTCATCAGAGATGAAGATGTTTGCATTTTGCAAGAAATTAAGTGGGAGCGCTAAGACATATTTCTAATACATTATGTGAAAGACATATTGTTGATTATAAATGATGTATCTTTTATTGACACAGGTTAAGAATTTCATTTCGATGAAAGACTTAGGCATAACCCAAGAATTAGGCATCAATGTCTATATGGATAGATTGAGGCGCTAATATGGTTTTGCCAAATGTACATAGATAAGATGTTGAATGAGTTCAATATGGAAACAACAAGAAAGGTTCTTGACGCACGGAAAGGACTGAATCAAGATTCAAGTGTGTTGACACGAGATTCAAGTGTTTTGACACTTGGTGAAATCACAAGAATATTTTGATCAATCATTCTTTGAGATGTACACATCCAGATATGTCCTATGCTCTAAATGTTATGAGCATATACCAGAATAACTCATAAGATGATCATTGGACAATAGTAGGGATATTCCTATGATCTTTGGAAGAACTAAGAATATATTATTTATATAGTGGTGACAAATAGTTCATTGTAAATTGTTGCATTGATACTAGTTTTGTCACAAATTAAGTTTATCTCAATTTAAACTATGGGTGGCACAATGTAATGGAAAGGAAGTTCCATAACGGATTTGGTTGAGTACCAAAGTTAAAACATTGTGACAGATACTACAACAAAAGGCTAAGTATATGATGCTATTGTAGCGACAAATGAGGGCATGTGCGTCAAGTAGTTTGTTATCAAACTAGGTATGGTTCATAGCGGGATAATACTATGAAGATACATTGTACGACAATTGTATCAACATGATTTAATCTCAAGGAACTAAAGGTCTCACCAAAGGACCAAATTTATACAATGCCATCTCATTGAGAATGAGTAATGCGAGACGCAAGGACATGCAAATACACACGGACCGGAAGTGTCGGATCCAAAGATTATGTTTACCACTAGCAATAGTGTCTATACAACACCGTAAAGCCATAGGTGTTGAATGCACAAGTTTTTAACTAGATTATTGACTCTAGTGTAAGTGGGAGACTGTTGGATATATGCCCAAGAGGCAATAATAAAGTGGTTATTATTATATCTTTATGTTTATGATAAATGTTTACATCCCATGCTATAATTGTATTAACCGGAAACATTAATACTTGTGTGTTTTGTAAACATAAAAGAGTCCCTAGTAAGCCTCTTGTTAAACTAGCTTGTTGAATAATGGATGATCATGGTTTCCTGATCATGGACATTGGATGTCGTTAATAACAAGATCATATCATTAGGAGAATGATGTGATGGACACACACCCATAGTAAGCGTAGCATAAGATCAAGTCATTAAGTTCGTATTGCTATAAGCTTTCAAATACATAGTAACCTAATCCTTCGACCATGAGGTTATGTTAATCACCATCACCGGATGGATACTTTGATGACATCAAACACCGCTTCATAACTGGGTGGTTATAAAGGTGTCATTGGGTATTCTGAAAGTATGTGTTGAAGCGCATGGACCAAGATTGGGATTTGTCCATCCATATGACGGATAGATATGCTCTGGGCCCTCTCAGTGGAATGTCATCTAGTTAGCTTGCAAGCATGTGACTAGGTCACAAGGGATGACATAACATGGAACGAGTAAAGAGTACTTATCAGTATCGAGGTAGAACTAGGTATGGAGATACCAACGATCAAACCTCGGATAAGTAGAATATCGCGTGACAAAGGGAATTGGTTTCGTATGTTAATGGTTCTATCGATCACGAAGTCATCGTTGAGTATGTGGGAGCCGTTATGGATCTCCAGATCCTGCTGATGGTTATTGATTGGAGAGGTGTCTCCATCATGTCTGCATATTCACGAACCGTAGAGTGACACACTTAAGGTTCGAAGTTGTTTCAAGTAGATAATGTGCATTGGAGACCGAATGTTGTTCGGAGTCTCGGATTGGATCCGGGACATCACGAGGAGATCCGGAATTGTCCGGAGAATGAGATTCATATATTGGGGATCATTTTCTAAGTTAGGAAATGTTCCGGAGTGTTTATATGGGGATTCTAGAAGGTTTCGAATGTTAGGAAGGTTCTAGAAGATTTCTTGGAGTTTGCTTGAAAACCAAGAAAGGGTCAAGGAATCCTTGTGGGGCAAGACAAGGATTCATGGGGGAGTAGGACTCTCCCCCCACCTCCTTGATCCGCCGCCAAGGGAGAGGAGTCCTTCAGGACTCGACCTCCCCATGGCGCCTCCTCCTTTAAATAGAAGGGAGGGCGCCACCCTTAGCCCCTCACAATCCGCAAAACCCTAGCCGCCTCTCCTCCTTCCTCTGCTCAGCTTAGGCGAAGCCTGCAGAATTCTCTACTCCACCACCACCACACCGTCGTGCTGCTGGGATTCCGTGGAGAAGATCTACTACCACCGCTGTCACTGAACGAGGAGAGGAAGGTCTGCCGACTCAAGACGTGTGACCGATCATGGAGCGCCGGAACATCGGGGAAGGATCGTCCACACGATCTTGAGATAGGCAAGTGATCGACTACATCAACCCCGAGATCTAATCTCGTAACGCTTTCGGATCTACGAGGTTTAGTACAGATCTATCTCGTTGCACATGTCTAATAGATTAGATCTTGCCTCTTATCTAGATTAGATCTGGGTTTTGTTCGTTCTTGCGGTAGAATTTTTTTGTTTTCCTTGCTACGAACCCATCAGTGGTATTAGAGCCGTGTTTATGCATAGATCTGTTGCACGAGTAGAACACAATGGTTTTGTGGGCGTTGGTGCTCGTGCCGTCTTTTGCTTTGTGTACTTTGCATCTTGCGGTATGGTGGGATGAAGCGGCCCGGGCTAACCTTACATGTCATCGCACATGAGACTTGCTCCACGCTTGACGTGTAACTTGCTTTGCACAAGTGGCTTTGCGGGTGCCTGTCTCTCCCATCATAGTATAGATCCAATCTACAGTTTGCACTTGATAGCACTTGTATCAACGTTGTGGTTCAGTTTCGTAGGTAAGATCCGTTCTTATTCGAAAGCCCCAAACCATGTAAAACATGCAAAGAAAATTAGAGGCGTCTAACTTGTTTTTGCAGGGTTTTTGTGACGTGATATGGCCATCATGTGATTGTGATTATATTTGATGTATGCAATGATCCTTGTTGTAATATGGCAACCGGCAGGAGCCTAATGGTTGTCTTTAATTCTGTTAAGACCTGTGTGTCTATTCATCTTGTAATAGCTTTATGCCAAGTAGTTGTATTAGTTGCTAGTGATGATGGACAACCATGAAGCGGCGCCACTGACCTTGACGCAATGCTGGTGATGATGGATATCATGTCCGTGCTTTGGAGATGGAGATCAAAGGCATAAGAAGAAAGGGCCATATCATATCACACTAATTATGAATTGCCTGTGATGTTAATCCTTTATGCATCTTGTATTGCTTAGATCGCGACGGTAGCATTATAAGATGATCCCTCTCACTAAATATCAAGTAATAAAGTGTTCATCCTTAGTAGGCACCGTTGCTAAGACTCGTCGTTTTGAAGCATCTCGTGATGATCGGGTGTGATAGATTCTACGTGTGCATACGACGGGTGCAAGCCAAATTTTCACATGCGGATACTAAGGTTAACCTTGACGAGCCTAGCATGTATAGACATGGTCTCGGAACACGGAATACCAAAAGGTAAAGCATGAGTCATATGGATGATATGATGAACATGTTGATTGTTTGCCTTTAAAGCTACATCATCTCACGTGATGATCGGACTTGGTGTAGTGGAGTTGGTTTGTGTAATCACTAAAACAACTCGAGGGATGTTATTTTGAGTGGGAGTTCATTTGTAATTTGGATTAGTCAAACTCAATTTATCATAAACACAATCAAAGTGAATTTGCATAGTTTGTTGTAGTCATTGGCATCCATTCACCACCTTTTTAGTTATAGTTGAGATAGTGGAACTATAGAAATTCTGGATATTTTCTTTACGAACTGGTATCGTATTGTTTTGAGTGTCAATCTAAAGTTTAAAAGTCCTATTGCAAACTTTCAGCAAACTCCGTTTACTCTATGAAGTTTAATAAACAGTATTAAATCAAGAGTAACAATTCCAGTGTTAGTATCTAATGTATCATGTTTGCCTCCATGATTCTTGATACTCAAAAGATTGTTTTTAATATCAAGTTTATCTAAGAGCTGAAAGCAATGTTTCAGAAACCATCATATGTGAAAGGTATTGCGATATCTAAAACAATATGTTGGTTACAACATGATAGAGTATATGTCCTCATATTTGATGAGAATTTGTGAAGGTTGGAGACGCTTAGTCGTCCTAATCCTCCAAAAGGTTTTGGAAAAGAAACATTATACTCGCAATTCACCTTTATAAGCTATAGCAGCTTGATCATGAAAGTTGTCATGATAAGGATGAATAGAAGATGTAAGTAAAATGTTTACTACACTAAAACATTACTAAAGAATGGATTTTTGAAAGAATGCCAAACATTTGATGAAGGTGATCCACTTCAAAGTACAAGTCCAAAGGTATTAGTATTTGACTATACACACTTTGTACTATGTGTCATGTGAATGACACCACTATTGATGTTGATAGATTCTTTTAAAAGAAAAGGAATTGTTGAAAGAGAATCTATAAAATATTTGGCAGAAAAGAAAAGATTGGAGATGTCCAACTTAGGTATATAGAAGATACATGTTATGGTTGTATTCCTTGGTTGTTAAACAATGTGGTTCTGTGGTATTGGATACCGAATTGGTTGGTATGAAGTGTCATACAGGACAACACAATTCATGAACTGCAATGGCCTAAGTAACTATCAAGAGAATATGTGATGATGTTCATCGAAAACAAACAAAGGGTTGTTGTGTTGCTCGTTAATATCAAAGCTTGCCTTCAAGATTTGTTTCAATAATTGTTATTTTGATCAGGTATTATGACGACAAAAGGTTGTTCAAATAATTACCGTATTCCATAATAGATGGATGATATACAAGTCTGGTTGGAGAAATAACGACCATAAAACTAATGCTAAAATGTCGCAAGACAAATAATTGAAAGATCACTTGTAAGTGACATCACCGCTTAAATTATATTAGGGATACATGAAGAAACTCCATGTTGATGGATTTTGGAGTCTTTGATTTTGATCAAATGACGCTTGTGATACTTTCCTAGAGATAATTAAAACTCCGCTCAGAGGCCAAAGAGGAACGGACAACTAACTGATTGGAATTTGTACATATTGATGTATATAGTCCATTATGTGTAGTCGTGGGCGATGGATTTCAACTTCATATGCTTTCTCCGAATATTTGAGTGAGTATATGTATATACCTACTCAATAAGGAAGAAGTATGAAACATTTGAAAATGTTCAAAGACTTTCAAGATGAAGTGGAAAATCATTGTAACAAGAAAATAAAAGTTTATGATTGGATCATAAAGAAAGATGTTTGAGTTACAAGTTTAGCAAAACACCTAAGATTTGAGGAATCGTTCCATGGATTTGCACTTCCCAAAACACCATAGGAGTATGGAGTGTTCAAGATATGTAATGAAACCTTGTTTGACATGGTAAGATCAAAGGTGTCATTTATAAAACTGCCATTATATTTTAAAGATTAAAGCTTTAGTGACTACCGCTTTTACACTGAAAAGAGCTCCATCGTGATCCGTCGAAATGACACCATATAAGTCATGGTTTGGGATAAAACCCAGGTTGTCCTTTCTTAAATTTTTGGTATGCTAGGCATAAGTAAAATGTTTACAACCAAAGTCGGATGAGCATGTCTTTGTAGGTTATTTCGAATAACCATTGGGTATTCCTCCATAACACCGAAGACAAAAGTGTTTGTCATTTAGAATGTCGAGTTTCTTGAGAAGGAATTTTTGGTGAAAAGTTAAGTGGGAGGAAAATAGAACTTTGACAAGGTTGTTGAACCTTGGCTAATATGTGCTGAAAGGTGGCGTCGGTAAGTGTCCCGGAGGCAGCAACAATGCTCATGGCTCACGTGCCTCAAAGGTTGTGGTCACGGAGATCTAAGTTACTATTGAACCAAGTAGGTCGGGTAAGTAATCAAATGCCAAGATTTGAGAGTTAAATCATTGTTGTTTGACAATGATGAACCGACTACATGCAAATAATCAATGATGGGCCCTGACTTCGTTAAGTGGCTTGAAGCCATAAAATCCGTGATAATTCCATACACGAGAAATCAAGCTTTGAATTTTAAAGACCCTCTGGAAAGGTGCAAGACCTTACGATGATATGGATCTATAAAGAAATAGACATGGATGTTTCACATCTATGAAATAGTCGACATGTCGGAAAGAGTTTACGACAATGTTCAAGGAATTGACTATGATAAGATTTGATCTTTCGTAGAGATATTTAGTCTGGACGGATTAATGTAGCAACCACTACATATATTTTGGTATATGGTAGTTGAACAAACAAAACAAGTTCTTCTAATAGAATGGTTACCTAGGACGTGTACATGACACGATCCAAAGGGTTTTTTGTTAATTCAAAGGATGCTAAAAGAGTATGCAAAACTTCAATGGTTGAAGTGAGCATCGCGGAGTTGGAATCTTCACCGTGATGAAACCGTTAAAAGGTTTAATTTCATCAGAGACGATGAAGATGTTTGCATTTTGCAAGAAATTAAGTGGGAGCGGCTAAGACATATTTCTAATACATTATGTGAAAGACATATTGTTGATTATAAATGATGTATCTTTTATTGACACAGGTTAAGAATTTCATTTCGATGAAAGACTTAGGCATAACCCAAGAATTAGGCATCAATGTCTATATGGATAGATTGAGGCGCTAATATGGTTTTGCCAAATGTACATAGATAAGATGTTGAATGAGTTCAATATGGAAACAACAAGAAAGGTTCTTGACGCACGGAAAGGACTGAATCAAGATTCAAGTGTGTTGACACGAGATTCAAGTGTTTTGACACTTGGTGAAATCACAAGAATATTTTGATCAATCATTCTTTGAGATGTACACATCCAGATATGTCCTATGCTCTAAATGTTATGAGCATATACCAGAATAACTCATAAGATGATCATTGGACAATAGTAGGGATATTCCTATGATCTTTGGAAGAACTAAGAATATATTATTTATATAGTGGTGACAAATAGTTCATTGTAAATTGTTGCATTGATACTAGTTTTGTCACAAATTAAGTTTATCTCAATTTAAACTATGGGTGGCACAATGTAATGGAAAGGAAGTTCCATAACGGATTTGGTTGAGTACCAAAGTTAAAACATTGTGACAGATACTACAACAAAAGGCTAAGTATATGACTGCTATTGTAGCAGCAAATGAGGGCATTTGCGTCAAGTAGTTTGTTATCAAACTAGGTATGGTTCATAGCGGGATAATACTATGAAGATACATTGTACGACAATTGTATCAACATGATTTAATCTCAAGGAACTAAAGGTCTCACCAAAGGACCAAATTTATACAATGCCATCTCATTGGAGAATGAGTAATGCGTAGAGACGCAAGGACATGCAAATACACACGGACCTGGAAGTGTCAGATCCAAAGATTATGTTTACCACTAGCAATAGTGTCTATACAACACCAGAAAGCCATAGGTGTTGAATGCACAAGTTTTTAACTAGATTATTGACTCTAGTGTAAGTGGGAGACTGTTGGATATATGCCCAAGAGGCAATAATAAAGTGGTTATTATTATATCTTTATGTTTATGATAAATGTTTACATCCCATGCTATAATTGTATTAACCGGAAACATTAATACTTGTGTGTTTTGTAAACATAAAAGAGTCCCTAGTAAGCCTCTTGTTAAACTAGCTTGTTGAATAATGGATGATCATGGTTTCCTGATCATGGACATTGGATGTTAATAACAAGATCATATCATTAGGAGAATGATGTGATGGACACACACCCATAGTAAGCGTAGCATAAGATCAAGTCATTAAGTTCAGACTATAAGCTTTCAAATACATAGTAACCTAATCCTTGACCATGAGGTTATGTTAATCACCATCACCAGATGGATACTTTGATGACATCAAACACCGCTCAGAATCGGGTGGTTATAAAGGTGTCATTGGGTATTCTGAAAGTATGTGTTGAAGCGCATGGACCAAGATTGGGATTTGTCCATCCATATGACGGATAGATATGCTCTGGGCCCTCTCAGTGGAATGTCATCTAGTTAGCTTGCAAGCATGTGACTAGGTCACAAGGGATGACATAACATGGAACGAGTAAAGAGTACTTATCAGTATCGAGGTAGAACTAGGTATGGAGATACCAACGATCAAACCTCGGATAAGTAGAATATCGCGTGACAAAGGGAATTGGTTTCGTATGTTAATGGTTCTATCGATCACGAAGTCATCGTTGAGTATGTGGGAGCCGTTATGGATCTCCGGATCCTGCGATGGTTATTGATTGGAGAGGTGTCTCCAAAGATGTTGCATATTCACGAACCGTAGAGTGACACACTTAAGGTTCGAAGTTGTTTCAAGTAGATAATGTGCGTTGGAGACCGAATGTTGTTCGGAGTCTCGGATTGGATCCGGGACATCACGAGGAGATCCGGAATTGTCCGGAGAATGAGATTCATATATTGGGGATCATTTTCTAAGTTAGGAAATGTTCCGGAGTGTTTATATGGGGATTCTAGAAGGTTTCGGAATGTTCCGGAAGGTTCTAGAAGATTTCTTGGAGTTTGCTTGAAAACCAAGAAAGGGTCAAGGAATCCTTGTGGGGCAAGACAAGGATTCATGGGGGAGTAGGACTCTCCCCCCACCTCCTTGATCCGCCGCCAAGGGAGAGGGGAGTCCTTCAAGGACTCGACCTCCCCATGGCGCCTCCCTCCTTTAAATAGAAGGGAGGGGGCGCCACCCCTTAGCCCCCTCACAATCCGCAAACCCTAGCCGCCTCTCTCCTCCTCCTTCCCTCTGCTCAGGCTTAGGCGAAGCCCTGCAGAATTCTCTACTCCACCACCACCACCACACCGTCGTGCTGCTGGGATTCCGTGGAGAAGATCTACTACCACCGCTGCTCGCTGGAACGAGGAGAGGAAGGTCTGCTTCGACTCCGCACGTGTGACCGACTGCGGAAGCGCTGCCGGAACACGGCGCCGGAAGGATCGTCCACACGATCTTGAGATAGGCAAGTGATCGACTACATCAACCCCGAGATCTAATCTCGTAACGCTTTCGGATCTACGAGGTTTAGTACAGATCTATCTCGTTGCACATGTCTAATAGATTAGATCTTGCCTCTTATCTAGATTAGATCTGGGATTTGTTCGTTCTTGCGGTAGAATTTTTTTGTTTTCCTTGCTACGAACCCATCAGTGGTATTAGAGCCGTGTTTATGCATAGATCTGTTGCACGAGTAGAACACAATGGTTTTGTGGGCGTTGGTTCTCGTGCCGTCTTTTGCTTTGTGTACTTTGCATCTTGCGGTATGGTGGGATGAAGCGGCCCGGGCTAACCTTACATGTCATCGCACATGAGACTTGCTCCACGCTTGACGTGTAACTTGCTTTGCACAAGTGGCTTTGCGGGTGCCTGTCTCTCCCATCATAGTATAGATCCAATCTACAGTTTGCACTTGATAGCACTTGTATCAACGTTGTGGTTCAGTTTCGTAGGTAAGATCCGTTCTTATTCGAAAGCCCCAAACCATGTAAAACATGCAAAGAAAATTAGAGGCGTCTAACTTGTTTTTGCAGGGTTTTTGTGACGTGATATGGCCATCATGTGATTGTGATTATATTTGATGTATGCAATGATCCTTGTTGTAATATGGCAACCGGCAGGAGCCTAATGGTTGTCTTTAATTCTGTTAAGACCTGTGTGTCTATTCATCTTGTAATAGCTTTATGCCAAGTAGTTGTATTAGTTGCTAGTGATGATGGACAACCATGAAGCGGCGCCACTGACCTTGACGCAATGCTGGTGATGATGGATATCATGTCCGTGCTTTGGAGATGGAGATCAAAGGCATAAGAAGAAAGGGCCATATCATATCACACTAATTATGAATTGCCTGTGATGTTAATCCTTTATGCATCTTGTATTGCTTAGATCGCGACGGTAGCATTATAAGATGATCCCTCTCACTAAATATCAAGTAATAAAGTGTTCATCCTTAGTAGGCACCGTTGCTAAGACTCGTCGTTTTGAAGCATCTCGTGATGATCGGGTGTGATAGATTCTACGTGTGCATACGACGGGTGCAAGCCAAATTTTCACATGCGGATACTAAGGTTAACCTTGACGAGCCTAGCATGTATAGACATGGTCTCGGAACACGGAATACCAAAAGGTAAAGCATGAGTCATATGGATGATATGATGAACATGTTGATTGTTTGCCTTTAAAGCTACATCATCTCACGTGATGATCGGACTTGGTGTAGTGGAGTTGGTTTGTGTAATCACTAAAACAACTCGAGGGATGTTATTTTGAGTGGGAGTTCATTTGTAATTTGGATTAGTCAAACTCAATTTATCATAAACACAATCAAAGTGAATTTGCATAGTTTGTTGTAGTCATTGGCATCCATTCACCACCTTACGCTTAGTTATAGTTGAGATAGTGGAACTATAGAAATTCTGGATATTTTCTTTACGAACTGGTATCGTATTGTTTTGAGTGTCAATCTAAAGTTTAAAAGTCCTATTGCAAACTTTCAGCAAACTCCGTTTACTCTATGAAGTTTAATAAACAGTATTAAATCAAGAGTAACAATTCCAGTGTTAGTATCTAATGTATCATGTTTGCCTCCATGATTCTTGATACTCAAAAGATTGTTTTTAATATCAAGTTTATCTAAGAGCGAAAGCAATGTTTGAAACCATCATATGTGAAAGGTATTGCGATATCTAAAACAATATGTTGGTTACAACATGATAGAGTATATGTCCTCATATTTGATGAGAATTTGTGAAGGTTGGAGACGCTAGTCGTCCTAATCCTCCAAAAGGTTTTGGAAAAGAAACATTATACTCGCAATTCACCTTTATAAGCTATAGCAGCTTGATCATGAAAGTTGTCATGATAAGGATGAATAGAAGATGTAAGTAAAATGTTTACTACACTAAAACATTACTAAAGAATGGATTTTTGAAAGAATGCCAAACATTTGATGAAGGTGATCCACTTCAAAGTACAAGTCCAAAGGTATTAGTATTTGACTATACACACTTTGTACTATGTGTCATGTGAATGACACCACTATTGATGTTGATAGATTCTTTTAAAAGAAAAGGAATTGTTGAAAGAGAATCTATAAAATATTTGGCAGAAAAGAAAAGATTGGAGATGTCCAACTTAGGTATATAGAAGATACATGTTATGTATGTATTCCTTGGTTGTTAAACAATGTGGTTCTGTGGTATTGGATACCGAATTGGTTGGTATGAAGTGTCATACAGGACAACACAATTCATGAACTGCAATGGCCTAAGTAACTATCAAGAGAATATGTGATGATGTTCATCGAAAACAAACAAAGGGTTGTTGTGTTGATCGTTAATATCAAAGCTTGCCTTCAAGATTTGTTTCAATAATTGTTATTTTGATCAGGTATTATGACGACAAAAGGTTGTTCAAATAATTACCGTATTCCATAATAGATGGATGATATACAAGTCTGGTTGGAGAAATAACAACCATAAAACTAATGCTAAAATGTCGCAAGACAAATAATTGAAAGATCACTTGCGAAGTGACATCACCGTTTAAATTATATTAGGGATACATGAAGAAACTCCATGTTGATGGATTTTTGGAGTCTTTGATTTTGATCAAATGACGCTTGTGATACTTTCCTAGAGATAATTAAAACTCCGTCAGAGGCCAAAGAGGAACAGACGACTAACTGATTGGAATTTGTACATATTGATGTATATAGTCCATTATGTGTAGTCGTATATGGATTTCAACTTCATATGCTTTCTCCGAATATTTGAGTGAGTATATGTATATACCTACTCAATAAGGAAGAAGTATGAAACATTTGAAAATGTTCAAAGACTTTCAAGATGAAGTGGAAAATCATTGTAACAAGAAAATAAAAGTTTATGATTGGATCATAAAGAAAGATGTTTGAGTTACAAGTTTAGCAAAACACCTAAGATTTGAGGAATCGTTTCATGGATTTGCACTTCCCAAAACACCATAGGAGTATGGAGTGTTCAAGATATGTAATGAAACCTTGTTTGACATGGTAAGATCAAAGGTGTCATTTATAAAACTGCCATTATATTTTAAAGATTAAAGCTTTAGTGACTACCGCTTTTACACTGAAAAGAGCTCCATCGTGATCCGTCGAAATGACACCATATAAGTCATGGTTTGGGATAAAACCCAGGTTGTCCTTTCTTAAATTTTTGGTATGCTAGGCATAAGTAAAATGTTTACAACCAAAGTCGGATGAGCATGTCTTTGTAGGTTATTTCGAATAACCATTGGGTATTCCTCCATAATCAAGACAAAAGTGTTTGTCATTTAGAATGTCGAGTTTCTTGAGAAGGAATTTTTGGTGAAAAGTTAAGTGGGAGGAAAATAGAACTTTGACAAGGTTGTTGAACCTTGGCTAATATGTGCTGAGTTGCGCAGCGTCGGTAAGTGTCCCGGAGGCAAAGAACAATGCTCATGGATCACGTGCCTCAAAGGTTGTGGTCACGGAGATCTAAGTTACTATTGAACCAAGTAGGTCGGGTAAGTAATCAAATGCCAAGATTTGAGAGTTAAATCATTGTTGTTTGACAATGATGAACCGACTACATGCAAATAATCAATGATGGGCCCTGACTTCGTTAAGTGGCTTGAAGCCATAAAATCCGTGATAATTCCATACACGAGAAATCAAGCTTTGAATTTTAAAGACCCTCTAGAAAGGTGCAAGACCTTACAGTCGTATATGGATCTATAAAGAAATAGACATGGATGTTTCACATCTATGAAATAGTCGACATGTCGGAAAGAGTTTACGACAATGTTCAAGGAATTGACTATGATAAGATTTGATCTTTCGTAGAGATATTTAGTCTGGACGGATTAATGTAGCAACCACTACATATATTTTGGTATATGGTAGTTGAACAAACAAAACAAGTTCTTCTAATAGAATGGTTACCTAGGACGTGTACATGACACGATCCAAAGGGTTTTGTTAATTCAAAGGATGCTAAAAGAGTATGCAAAACTTCAATGGTTGAAGTGAGCATCACGGAGTTGGAATCTTCACCGTGATGAAACCGTTAAAAGGTTTAATTTCATCAGAGACGATGAAGATGTTTGCATTTTGCAAGAAATTAAGTGGGAGCGCTAAGACATATTTCTAATACATTATGTGAAAGACATATTGTTGATTATAAATGATGTATCTTTTATTGACACAGGTTAAGAATTTCATTTCGATGAAAGACTTAGGCATAACCCAAGAATTAGGCATCAATGTCTATATGGATAGATTGAGGCGCTAATATGGTTTTGCCAAATGTACATAGATAAGATGTTGAATGAGTTCAATATGGAAACAACAAGAAAGGTTCTTGACGACGAAAGGACTGAATCAAGATTCAAGTGTGTTGACCACGAGATTCAAGTGTTTTGACACTTGGTGAAATCACAAGAATATTTTGATCAATCATTCTTTGAGATGTACACATCGGATATGTCCTATGCTCTAAATGTTATGAGCATATACCAGAATAACTCATAAGATGATCATTGGACAATAGTAGGGATATTCCTATGATCTTTGGAAGAACTAAGAATATATTATTTATATAGTGGTGACAAATAGTTCATTGTAAATTGTTGCATTGATACTAGTTTTGTCACAAATTAAGTTTATCTCAATTTAAACTATGGGTGGCACAATGTAATGGAAAGGAAGTTCCATAACGGATTTGGTTGAGTACCAAAGTTAAAACATTGTGACAGATACTACAACAAAAGGCTAAGTATATGACTGCTATTGTAGCAGCAAATGAGGGCATTTGCGTCAAGTAGTTTGTTATCAAACTAGGTATGGTTCATAGCGGGATAATACTATGAAGATACATTGTACGACAATTGTATCAACATGATTTAATCTCAAGGAACTAAAGGTCTCACCAAAGGACCAAATTTATACAATGCCATCTCATTGGAGAATGAGTAATGCGTAGACGCAAGGACATGCAAATACACACGGACCTGGAAGTGTCAGATCCAAAGATTATGTTTACCACTAGCAATAGTGTCTATACAACACCAGAAAGCCATAGGTGTTGAATGCACAAGTTTTTAACTAGATTATTGACTCTAGTGTAAGTGGGAGACTGTTGGATATATGCCCAAGAGGCAATAATAAAGTGGTTATTATTATATCTTTATGTTTATGATAAATGTTTACATCCCATGCTATAATTGTATTAACCGGAAACATTAATACTTGTGTGTTTTGTAAACATAAAAGAGTCCCTAGTAAGCCTCTTGTTAAACTAGCTTGTTGAATAATGGATGATCATGGTTTCCTGATCATGGACATTGGATGTCGTTAATAACAAGATCATATCATTAGGAGAATGATGTGATGGACACACACCCATAGTAAGCGTAGCATAAGATCAAGTCATTAAGTTCGTATTGCTATAAGCTTTCAAATACATAGTAACCTAATCCTTCGACCATGAGGTTATGTTAATCACCATCACCGGATGGATACTTTGATGACATCAAACACCGCTTCAGAATCGGGTGGTTATAAAGGTGTCATTGGGTATTCTGAAAGTATGTGTTGAAGCGCATGGACCAAGATTGGGATTTGTCCATCCATATGACGGATAGATATGCTCGGGCCTTCCTGGAATGTCATCTAGTTAGCTTGCAAGCATGTGACTAGGTCACAAGGATGACATAACATGGAACGAGTAAAGAGTACTTATCGATCGAGGTAGAACTAGGTATGGAGATACCAACGATCAAACCTCGGATAAGTAGAATATCGCGTGACAAAGGGAATTGGTTTCGTATGTTAATGGTTCTATCGATCACGAAGTCATCGTTGAGTATGTGGGAGCCGTTATGGATCTCCAGATCCTGCTGATGGTTATTGATTGGAGAGGTGTCTCCATCATGTCTGCATATTCACGAACCGTAGAGTGACACACTTAAGGTTCGAAGTTGTTTCAAGTAGATAATGTGCGTTGGAGACCGAATGTTGATCGGAGTCTCGGATTGGATCCGGGACATCACGAGGAGATCCGGAATTGTCCGGAGAATGAGATTCATATATTGGGGATCATTTTCTAAGTTAGGAAATGTTCCGGAGTGTTTATATGGGGATTCTAGAAGGTTTCGGAATGTTCCGGAAGGTTCTAGAAGATTTCTTGGAGTTTGCTTGAAAACCAAGAAAGGGTCAAGGAATCCTTGTGGGGCAAGACAAGGATTCATGGGGGAGTAGGACTCTCCCCCCACCTCCTTGATCCGCCGCCAAGGGAGAGGGGAGTCCTTCAAGGACTCGACCTCCCCATGGCGCCTCCCTCCTTTAAATAGAAGGGAGGGGCGCCACCCCTTAGCCCCCTCACAATCCGCAAACCCTAGCCGCCTCTCTCCTCCTCCTTCCCTCTGCTCAGGCTTAGGCGAAGCCCTGCAGAATTCTCTACTCCACCACCACCACCACACCGTCGTGCTGCTGGGATTCCGTGGAGAAGATCTACTACCTCCGCTGCTCGCTGGAACGAGGAGAGGAAGGTCTGCCGACCGCACGCAGTGACCGATCAGGAAGCGCTGCCGGAACACGGCGCCGGAAGGATCGTCCACACGATCTTGAGATAGGCAAGTGATCGACTACATCAACCCCGAGATCTAATCTCGTGACGCTTTCGGATCTACGAGGTTTAGTACAGATCTATCTCGTTGCACATGTCTAATAGATTAGATCTTGCCTTTTATCTAGATTAGATCTGGGTTTTGTTCGTTCTTGCGGTAGAAATTTTTTGTTTTCCTTGCTACGAACCCATCAGTGGTATCAGAGCCGTGTTTATGCATAGATCTGTTGCACGAGTAGAACACAATGGTTTTGTGGGCGTTGGTGCTCGTGCCGTCTTTTGCTTTGTGTACTTTGCATCTTGCGGTATGGTGGGATGAAGCGGCCCGGGCTAACCTTACATGTCATCGCACATGAGACTTGCTCCACGCTTGACGTGTAACTTGCTTTGCACAAGTGGCTTTATGGTGCTGTCTCTCCCATCATAGTATAGATCCAATCTACACTTGCACTTGATAGCACTTGTATCAACGTTGTGGTTCAGTTTCAGAGGTAAGATCCGTTCTTATTCAAAGCCCCAAACCATGTAAAACATGCAAAGAAAATTAGAGGCGTCTAACTTGTTTTTGCAGGGTTTTTGTGACGTGATATGGCCATCATGTGATTGTGATTATATTTGATGTATGCAATGATCCTTGTTGTAATATGGCAACCGGCAGGAGCCTAATGGTTGTCTTTAATTCTGTTAAGACATGTGTGTCTATTCATCTTGTAATAGATTTATGCCAAGTAGTTGTATTAGTTGCTAGTGATGATGGACAACCATGAAGCGGCGCCACTGACCTTGACGCAATGCTGGTGATGATGGATATCATGTCCGTGCTTTGGAGATGGAGATCAAAGGCATAAGAAGAAAGGGCCATATCATATCACACTAATTATGAATTGCCTGTGATGTTAATCCTTTATGCATCTTGTATTGCTTAGATCATGACGGAAGCATTATAAGATGATCCCTCTCACTAAATATCAAGTAATAAAGTGTTCATCCTTAGTAGGCACCGCTAAGACTCCGCTTTGAAGCATCTCGTGATGATCGGGTGTGATAGATTCTACGTGTGCATACGACGGGTGCAAGCCAAATTTTCACATGCGGATACTAAGGTTAACCTTGACGAGCCTAGCATGTATAGACATGGTCTCGGAACACGGAATACCGAAAGGTAAAGCATGAGTCATATGGATGATATGATGAACATGTTGATTGTTCGCCTTTAAAGCTACATCATCTCACGTGATGATCGGACTTGGTGTAGTGGAGTTGGTTTGTGTAATCACTAAAACAACTCGAGGGATGTTATTTTGAGTGGGAGTTCATTTGTAATTTGGATTAGTCAAACTCAATTTATCATAAACACAATCAAAGTGAATTTGCATAGTTTGTTGTAGTCATTGGCATCCATTCACCACCTTACGCTTAGTTATAGTTGAGATAGTGGAACTATAGAAATTCTGGATATTTTCTTTACGAACTGGTATCGTATTGTTTTGAGTGTCAATCTAAAGTTTAAAAGTCCTATTGCAAACTTTCAGCAAACTCCGTTTACTCTATGAAGTTTAATAAACAGTATTAAATCAAGAGTAACAATTCCAGTGTTAGTATCTAATGTATCATGTTTGCCTCCATGATTCTTGATACTCAAAAGATTGTTTTTAATATCAAGTTTATCTAAGAGCTGAAAGCAATGTTTCAGAAACCATCATATGTGAAAGGTATTGCGATATCTAAAACAATATGTTGGTTACAACATGATAGAGTATATGTCCTCATATTTGATGAGAATTTGTGAAGGTTGGAGACGCTAGTCGTCCTAATCCTCCAAAAGGTTTTGGAAAAGAAACATTATACTCGCAATTCACCTTTATAAGCTATAGCAGCTTGATCATGAAAGTTGTCATGATAAGGATGAATAGAAGATGTAAGTAAAATGTTTACTACACTAAAACATTACTAAAGAATGGATTTTTGAAAGAATGCCAAACATTTGATGAAGGTGATCCACTTCAAAGTACAAGTCCAAAGGTATTAGTATTTGACTATACACACTTTGTACTATGTGTCATGTGAATGACACCACTATTGATGTTGATAGATTCTTTTAAAAGAAAAGGAATTGTTGAAAGAGAATCTATAAAATATTTGGCAGAAAAGAAAAGATTGGAGATGTCCAACTTAGGTATATAGAAGATACATGTTATGGTTGTATTCCTTGGTTGTTAAACAATGTGGTTCTGTGGTATTGGATACCGAATTGGTTGGTATGAAGTGTCATACAGGACAACACAATTCATGAACTGCAATGGCCTAAG
Source organism: Avena insularis (assembly GCA_023614405.1). Lineage (NCBI taxonomy): Eukaryota > Viridiplantae > Streptophyta > Magnoliopsida > Poales > Poaceae > Avena > Avena insularis. The sequence goes on along the minus strand of CM042692.1, from coordinate 41,061,070 downwards.
TAACTATCAAGAGAATATGTGATGATGTTCATCGAAAACAAACAAAGGGTTGTTGTGTTGCTCGTTAATATCAAAGCTTGCCTTCAAGATTTGTTTCAATAATTGTTATTTTGATCAGGTATTATGACGACAAAAGGTTGTTCAAATAATTACCGTATTCCATAATAGATGGATGATATACAAGTCTGGTTGGAGAAATAACGACCATAAAACTAATGCTAAAATGTCGCAAGACAAATAATTGAAAGATCACTTGCGAAGTGACATCACCGTTTAAATTATATTAGGGATACATGAAGAAACTCCATGTTGATGGATTTTTGGAGTCTTTGATTTTGATCAAATGACGCTTGTGATACTTTCCTAGAGATAATTAAAACTCCGTCAGAGGCCAAAGAGGAACGATTTACTAACTGATTGGAATTTGTACATATTGATGTATATAGTCCATTATGTGTAGTCGTGGGTGATGGATTTCAACTTCATATGCTTTCTCCGAAGATTTGAGTGAGTATATGTATATACCTACTCAATAAGGAAGAAGTATGAAACATTTGAAAATGTTCAAAGACTTTCAAGATGAAGTGGAAAATCATTGTAACAAGAAAATAAAAGTTTATGATTAGATCATAAAGAAAGATGTTTGAGTTACAAGTTTAGCAAAACACCTAAGATTTGAGGAATCGTTCCATGGATTTGCACTTCCCAAAACACCATAGGAGTATGGAGTGTTCAAGATATGTAATGAAACCTTGTTTGACATGGTAAGATCAAAGGTGTCATTTATAAAACTGCCATTATATTTTAAAGATTAAAGCTTTAGTGACTACCGCTTTTACAATCGAAAAGAGCTCCATCGTGATCCGTCGAAATGACACCATATAAGTCATGGTTTGGGATAAAACCCAGGTTGTCCTTTCTTAAATTTTTGGTATGCTAGGCATAAGTAAAATGTTTACAACCAAAGTCGGATGAGCATGTCTTTGTAGTTTATTTCGAATAACCATTGGGTATTCCTCCATAACACCGAAGACAAAAGTGTTTGTCATTTAGAATGTTGAGTTTCTTGAGAAGGAATTTTTGGTGAAAAGTTAAGTGGGAGGACAATAGAACTTTGACAAGGTTGTTGAACCTTGGCTAATATGTGCTGAGTTGCGCGTAGCCGGTAAGTGTCCCGGAGGCAAAGAATAATGCTCATGGCTCACGTGCCTCAAAGGTTGTGGTCATGGAGATCTAAGTTACTATTGAACCAAGTAGGTCGGGTAAGTAATCAAATGCCAAGATTTGAGAGTTAAATCATTGTTGTTTGACAATGATGAACCGACTACATGCAAATAATCAATGATGGGCCCTGACTTCCTTAAGTGGCTTGAAGCCATAAAATCCGTGATAATTCCATACACGAGAAATCAAGCTTTGAATTTTAAAGACCCTCTGGAAAGGTGCAAGACCTTACAGTCGTATATGGATCTATAAAGAAATAGACATGGATGTTTCACATCTATGAAATAGTCGACATGTCGGAAAGAGTTTACGACAATGTTCAAGGAATTGACTATGATAAGATTTGATCTTTCGTAGCGATATTTAGTCTGGACGGATTAATGTAGCAACCACTACATATATTTTGGTATATGGTAGTTGAACAAACAAAACAAGTTCTTCTAATAGAATGGTTACCTAGGACGTGTACATGACACGATCCAAAGGTTTTTTTGTTAATTCAAAGGATGCTAAAAGAGTATGCAAAAACTTCAATGGTTGAAGTGAGCATCGCGGAGTTGGAATCTTCACCGTGATGAAACCGTTAAAAGGTTTAATTTCATCAGAGACGATGAAGATGTTTGCATTTTGCAAGAAATTAAGTGGGAGCGCTAAGACATATTTCTAATACATTATGTGAAAGACATATTGTTGATTATAAATGATGTATCTTTTATTGACACAGGTTAAGAATTTCATTTCGATGAAAGACTTAGGCATAACCCAAGAATTAGGCATCAATGTCTATATGGATAGATTGAGGCGCTAATATGGTTTTGCCAAATGTACATAGATAAGATGTTGAATGAGTTCAATATGGAAACAACAAGAAAGGTTCTTGACGCACGGAAAGGACTGAATCAAGATTCAAGTGTGTTGACACGAGATTCAAGTGTTTTGACACTTGGTGAAATCACAAGAATATTTTGATCAATCATTCTTTGAGATGTACACATCCAGATATGTCCTATGCTCTAAATGTTATGAGCATATACTAGAATGACTCATAAGATGATCATTGGACAATAGTAGGGATATTCCTATGATCTTTGGAAGAACTAAGAATATATTATTTATATAGTGGTGACAAATAGTTCATTGTAAATTGTTGCAATGATACTAGTTTTGTCACAAATTAAGTTTATCTCAATTTAATCTATGGGTGGCACAATTTAATGGAAAGGAAGTTCCATAACGGATTTGGTTGAGTACCAAAGTTAAAACATTGTGACAGATACTACAACAAAAGGCTAAGTATATGACTGCTATTGTAGCAGCAAATGAGGGCATTTGCGTCAAGTAGTTTGTTATCAAACTAGGTGTGGTTCATAGCGGGATAATACTATGAAGATACATTGTACGACAATTGTATCAACATGATTTAATCCCAAGGAACTAAAGGTCTCACCAAAGGACCAAATTTATACAATGCCATCTCATTAGAGAATGAGTAATGCGTAGAGACGCAAGGACATACAAATACACACAGACCTGGAAGTGTCAGATCCAAAGATTATGTTTACCACTAGAAATAGTGTCTATACAACACCAGAAAGCCATAGGTGTTGAATGCACAAGTTTTTAACTAGATTATTGACTCTAGTGCAAGTGGGAGACTATTGGAGATATGCCCAAGAGGCAATAATAAAGTGGTTATTATTATATATTTATGTTTATGATAAATGTTTACATCCCATGCTATAATTGTATTAACCGGAAACATTAATACTTGTGTGTTTTGTAAACATAAAAGAGTCCCTAGTAAGCCTCTTGTTAAACTAGCTTGTTGATTAATGGATGATCATGGTTACCTGATCATGGACATTGGATGTCGTTAATAACAAGATCATATCATTAGGAGAATGATGTGATGGACACACACCCATAGTAAGCGTAGCATAAGATCAAGTCATTAAGTTCGTATTGCTATAAGCTTTCAAATACATAGTAACCTAATCCTTCGACCATGAGGTTATGTTAATCACCATCACCGGATGGATACTTTGATGACATCAAACACCGCTTCGTAACTGGGTGGTTATAAAGGTGTCATTGGGTATTCTGAAAGTATGTGTTGAAGCGCATGGACCAAGATTGGGATTTGTCCATCCATATGACGGATAGATATGCTCTGGGCCCTCTCGGTGGAATGTCATCTAGTTAGCTTGCAAGCATGTGACTAGGTCACAAGGGATGACATAACATGGAACGAGTAAAGAGTACTTATCAGTAACGAGGTAGAACTAGGTATGGAGATACCGACGATCAAACCTCTGATAAGTAGAATATCGCGTGACAAAGGGAATTGGTTTCGTATGTTAATGGTTCTATCGATCACGAAGTCATCGTTGAGTATGTGGGAGCCGTTATGGATCTCCAGATCCCGCTGATGGTTATTGATCGGAGAGGTGTCTCCATCATGTCTGCATATTCACGAACCGTAGGGTGACACACTTAAGGTTCGAAGTTGTTTCAAGTAGATAATGTGCGTTGGAGACCGAATGTTATTCGGAGTCTCGGATTGGATCTGGGACATCACGAGGAGATCCGGAATTGTCCGGAGAATGAGATTCATATATTGGGGATCATTTTCTAAGTTAGGAAATGTTCCGGAGTGTTTGTATGGGGATTCTAGAAGGTTTCAGAATGTTTCGGAAGGTTCTAGAAGATTTCTTGGAGTTTGCTTGAAAACCAAGAAAGGGTCAAGGAATCCTTGTGGGGCAAGACAAGGATTCGTGGGGGAGTAGGACTCTCCCCCCACCTCCTTGATCCGCCGGCCAAGGGAGAGGGGAGTCCTACAAGGACTCGACCTCCCCATGGCGCCTCCCTCCTTTAAATAGAAGGGAGGGGGCGCCACCCCTTAGCCCCCTCACAATCCGCAAACCCTAGCCACCTCTCTCCTCCTCCTTCCCTCTCTGCCAGCTTAGGCGAAGCCTCAGAATTCTCTACTCCACCACCACCACCACACCATGCTGCTGGGATTCCGTGGAGAAGATCTACTACCTCCGCTGCTTTGGAACGGGAGAGGAAGGTGCCGACTCCAAGACGTGTGACCGATCATGAAGGCTGCTGGAACACGGCGCCGGAAGGATCGTCCACACGATATTGAGATCGGCAAGTGATCGACTACATCAACCCCGAGATCTAATCTCGTAACGCTTTCGGATCTACGAGGGTTAGTACAGATCTATCTCGTTGCACATGTCTAATAGATTAGATCTTGCCTTCTATCTAGATTAGATCTGGGTTTTGTTCGTTCTTGCGGTAGAATTTTTTTGTTTTCCTTGCTACGAACCCATCAGTAGGCCTACTGGAAAGCTGAATTGCGCAACCTTGGAGGAGGTGCATAACTTGGATCAAGCGGTGATAGGTACGCTCAATATTCTCATAAATCCTGGAAAAGTTCTATTTGATACCGGTGCAACTACTTCATTTATATCTGAGCAATTTTGTGATAAGTTTGGGATTAGAAGGGCACCGTTAGAAAAACCTATGACCGTAGTTACCGCCGGAGGGATCGTGGTAGTTAGAAACATTAAATTATACCAAGTTATCTCAATCTATGGTCAAACCTATTATGTCGATCTTTATGTGATTCCATTAAGGGGAATAGCAGTGGTGTTGGGAATGGATTGGATGACGGACTATGGAACTCAGATCAACTGTGAGGAGAAAACCGTTTCAATCAAGTCTCCAAGTGGAGGAAGGATAGTCTATCAGGCGGATAAACATAGCCATATCATGGTGGATCTGCAGTTCAACTCAATGAAGGAGGTCAAATTGGAAGATATTCCTGTAGTGAAGGAATTTCAAGATGTTTTTCCAGCAGAGTTACCAGGAATGCCACTTGATCGTGAAATAGAGTTCACCATTGACCTGATACCTGGTACAGCACCAATAGCCCAAGCACCATATAAGATGGGAGCAAAAGAATTAAAAGAGCTTAAGGAGCAAATTGATGACTTGGCCAAAAAAAGGATTTATTCAGGAAAGTATATCCCCGTGGGGAACTCTGGTAATTTTTGTGGATAAAAGAGATGGAGGACGAAGAATCTGTGGGGATTACAGAAATCTCAATAATGTCACGATCAAGAACAAGTACCCATTACCAAGAATTCAAGATCTATTTGACCAAGTCAAGGGAGCTAGAGTATTTTCCAAGATTGATCTAAGATCAGGATACCATCTGATAAAAATTAAACCTGGAGATGTTCCTAAAACAGCATTTGTGTCAAGGTATGGACATCATGAGTATCTCGTCGTACCTTTTGGTTTGACCAATGCACCAGCAATATTCATGAATTTGATGAACAAAATCTTCATGTCGTACCTAGACAAGTTTTTCATAGTATTCATTAACGATATTTTGATATACTCTAAGGATAAAGAAGAGCATGCAGAGCATTTGAGAATAGCATTGCAAACCCTAAGAGAACATAAGCTTTATGCTAAGTTTAGCAAGTGTGAATTCTGGTTGGACGAAGTAGAGTTTATTGGTCATGTGGTCAGTAAGGATGGAATTGTTGTAAATCCGTCCAAAGTTCAATCAGTGCTGGAATGGAAGGTACCAACCAATGTGAAGCAAATCCGAGGTTTCTTAGGCATGGCCAGTTATTATCGGAGATTCATTGAAGGTTTTTCCAAGATAGCTGGACCAACGACCAAATTGTTAAGAAAGAATACACCATTCATATGGGATGAGAAGTGCGAAGCGAGTTTTCAGGAGTTGAAGACTAGATTAACCACCACAGCAATCCTAGCAGTTCCGGAAACAGGAAAAGTTTACACAGTATATTGTGATGCATCTAAGGAAGGATTAGGTTGTGTGCTTATGCAAGGTCGTAAGGTAATTGCTTATGGATCTAGACAACTGAAACCACATGAAGTGAATTATCCAACTCATGATTTAGAGTTAGCAGTAGTAGTCTTTGCTTTAAAAGGATGGAGGCATTTTCTCTATGGGGCAAGGTGTGAGTTATACACTGACCACAAAAGTCTCAAATATTTCTTCACTCAAAAGGAATTGAATATGAGACAGAAGCGTTGGCTGGAGTTAATTAAAGATTATGATCTAGCAATCAATTATACCCCTGGAAAAGCAAATGTTGTGGTAGATGCTTTAAGTCGGAAAAGCACAGATACGCAACCTATTAATAGAGAACTGCCAAAAGAACTACAGATGGATTTGGAAAGGTTGGAAATACAATTTATAAGTACAATAGTTCTTGGAAAACTAGATACCATGAGAGTAGTTGAAGAGCGGAGTAGTGATCTTCGGAATGAAATTTTTAGACATCAATGTGAAGACCCTTTCATTGCTGAAGAAGTTCGAAGAATCTCTCAAGGTCAAACATCAGCTTTTCACCTAGGAGATTATGGATCTCTATGGTTTCAAAACCGTCTTTGTGTACCAGATGTGCCAGAAATTCGAGGGGTGATACTTCGGGAAGCCCATGAAACACCATATTCTATACATCCTAGAAGTACAAAGATGTACATGGATTTAAAAGAATTATTTTGGTGGAACAATATGAAAAGAGATATTGCAAAGTATGTATCTAAATGCCATACTTGCCAAAGGGTAAAAGCAGAACATCAAAGTCCAGCAGGACCATTACAACCTTTGGAAATTCCAGAATGGAAGTGGGAAGAAATTGGTATGGATTTTATCACAGGGTTACCCATGACTTCGAAGCAGAAGGATATGATATGGGTGATTGTGGAGAGATTCACAAAACGTGCGCATTTTATTCCAGTAAACCAAAAGGATAATGCCGAAAAATTAGTGGAAATCTATATCAAAGAGATTGTGAGTAAGCACGGGGTACCCAAGAAAATTGTATCAGACAGAGGATCTGTATTTACGTCAGCATTTTGGAAACAATTACATGAAGCACTTGGCTCAAAGTTGGATTTCAGCACAGCCTCTCATCCAGAAACTAGAGGCCAGACAGAAAGAACCAATCAAATCTTGGAAGACATGCTTAGAGCTTGTGCACTAGATTTTGGAGGTTCATGGGAAGATCATCTACCATTGGCAGAATTTTCCTACAGCAATAGCTATCAGAGTAGTCTGAAGGCAGCACCATACCAAGTACTATACAGGAGAAAGTGTAGATCACCTATATGTTGGTATGAACCTGGTAATAGAAAGGAATTTGCACTAGACTATATCAAGGAAAAGCAAGATATCATCGATATTATCAGAGCTTGATTGAAGATAGCTCAGAGTCGACAAAAGAGTTATGCTGATCAAAGCTGAAGATCATGGCATCCAGAAGTGGGGGATATGGTATATCTCAAAGTAAGTCTGATGAAGGGAGTGAAGAGATTCGGAGTCAAAAACTAAGCCCAAGATATATTGGACCATTCAAGATACTGAGTCAGAATAGAACAATAGCTTATGCTCTTGAGTTACCAAAAAGGCTAGCCCAGATTCACAATGTTTTCCATGTATCACAACTCCAGAAATGTCTTAAAGTTCCAGATGATGCTATCACACATCGAGAGATCGAGCTACAAGCAGATTTGACTTATGTCGAGAAACCCTGTAAAATTCTAGAGGAGAACTGGAAAAGGTTGAGAAACAAGGCAATCAAGTACTGCAAGGTACAATGAGAACATCACCCAGAGCGAGAAGCAACATGGGAGAAAGAGGATGACTTAAGAGAAGCATATCCAGAACTATTCAGGTACTCATCCATAAACTTCGGGATGGAGTTTAATTTAAGGGGGGAAATCTGTAACACCCCGGCATTAGGATCCAACGAAGGGTAGAAATAGGAATCTAAGTTTGTGCATGCATGCATTTGTAAAAATCAGGGTAAATTTTTCGCCAAACAAAATCCTAAAGAGATCACAGTTCCTTACACTAACTAGAGGTAGGAATAGCTCTTTATAGTGACTGTTATGAATTTTGACATGATCTTTAGGAATTTTTGAGTGTTCGAGGAAGTTATTTTGAATTCAAGTTTGAAATTTAAATCAATTTGAAAATTAGAAGTTAGTAGTATTAAATTGTTTTCAAAAATACTTTATTAACATTGTTTGATTATATTATAGATATATTAAACAATAATAAGGATTTAAGACAAGGAAAATTAAATAAGAAATACATTCTTATTTCTTTATTCCATACTAATATTACAAATGGTGATAAATACACCAAAAATAGAATATTACAAAGAATAGAAGCTAAAGAAATAAAACTTTATAAACTTATAATAATATATTTACAAGATCCTTTACAAAAAGAATAAAAAGAAGGTTACAACTACAATCTATACTACTTATCTATTCCTATACTAAATCTTGAGTATCCAGATCTTGTTCCTGCAAATAAGATAAAACAACTAAAAGGAAAATAAAGGGTTAGTTACTTAGTTTTACTCTCAGTGGTGAACAGTGAAGTGCACTGTTCATATTACATCACAGAGTAATAAAAAGAGGGGCAAGTTTCACGAGGACAGTAACTAGTAAAAGGGTAACAGGTGAAGATTATTTCACTTGATCTGATCCACAGCCAGGCCACACAACCAGACCACACAACTAGACAGCTTAGTTAACAAAATGCATGGAGCGTGCTATCAACAAGCAGCAGCAGTACAAGCACTCAAACAGAGCACCCAGTCGAAGCACAGTTACAGGGAATCACTTTGCCTTCTCAAGCACACACTCAGAGCTCATTGAGCTTGCCCAAACCTTAACAAATCCACTAGCCAGTTTACCAAATCAATCACCAGTTCACCACAAGATGGTAACATAAGGAGGGGATGAAGCAGGTGGATAGCAAGGCCAAGTACAAGATCACAGGAGCAGTACCAGGAGGTGCAGAGCCAGATCAAGCTAGCAAGAAACAAGTTAACAAGATCAAGCCAACAAGCAACACCACAACCTCACCAGCCATCAAGTAGTGTGGTGAGTACACATAAAACCATCACATGATCAAATCATCATAGATTAAATAGAGCATGTGTTGTTTTATATGATCTTCTCAGAAAACACCCAAGTGAGGTGTATATCCATCCTAGAAGAAAGGTAAAAAGCCAATAATAAATCTTTTCAAGATACTACCAAGATCTCAGCCTTTGCATCACTGATCTTGGATAGAAATCTCTAGTTTAATAACTAGATACACAGGCATCCTTGGATGAACATTTCTGGGCACATCCTATGGATGATAGCACCTCAGAAATGATACATCTTAAAACTTCATCTTAAACAGTAAGGATCCACCCTACTATTCTTACAACAGCCTATCAAATCATTTTCCTAAACACTGTAGGAATCATACTTAGGGATTATCCATCATAGGATATGTGAGATAGGAAGCAGCAGGTGAAAACAGCTATTTTTCCATAGCTTTGCCTCAAACCAACATCACAGGCTTTATGAAACTCTAGAGTATCATAGGATAATTTATCCAATAGAATGTTCTGCAACTCTTAGGCACAATAGAACACAAATAGAAAACAGTCCAGTATCTAGATGAAACATGTGTACCATTCAAATGAAGGTGTCACAAGGGCCATCCTAATCAAGTAGTTCTACCAGGGATTCTATAATCCAATGTTTTCAAAAGAACACTTAATCATTTTCCTAACATAACAATTAAGAATCATATTTGACATCTCTAATTTCCATCATCAGCAATTATCAGAGAGTAATTGGATTAGACATCCAACTCCAATTCTTTCATACCAAAGCATATCAACAAGAACCAGAGAATTAATCTCAATCCAGATCATAGCCATGATGTCACCAATCCGAGATAGGACAGTGAGTAAAAGTTTATTTAATAGCTTACTGATAGAAATTACTATCAACACCAAGAACCACAGTATAGCAGTGAACCCTACACAACTAAATTTAGTAGGAAACAACCTCAGATGAACATGGTATCAAGGGATGAACCCTAGTGCCATGGACATACATAATTAGGGTTCATACATTGCAAGCACTCAGAGAGTAGCAAGGTAAGCCAGAAAATAAGAGAGGAAGAGAGAGAGGAACTCACCCGTGGTCCTCGCTGAAGTTAGGAGAGGAAGCAGCATCACCGGCGAGCGCACACGGCGGCACGGGGAGCACCCGAGGGCGCTGCAACCCGCGCCAAGCCATGGCACGGCGGTCATAGCTACACGAGCAGCAGCGGCGGCACCACAAGACCACCATAAGCCCAACACAGCACCACCAGGGCGGCGAAACTCCACATCGCCGGCAACCCCCAAACCCTAGGGTTCGGGATGGAGTCATCCTAGATGGGAGAGATGCTTACAGACGAATTGAACAGGAATAGATGGCAGAGCAGCGTCGGCTACCTCTCCACACACCACGGCGGCGACCTGAGTGGCCTAGGGAGGCCGGAATCGAGCAGCGATAGCGTTGGCATCACGGCAGCTCTACGGGGACGAAACAGTAGGAGAACAAGAGAGCGAAGGGGAGAAACTGAGTGGCACTAGGTCGCTCGTGGTAGAGGGGTTTGACCAACCCAGATGGGCCGATTCAGGGCTGGGCCAGCCCAATGGGCTAGGTCCAGTTTAAAAAAAGGCTAATTAAATTGTCAATTGACCAAAATACCCCTAGGACTTAGATGGTTCTAAGATATAAAATACAAATCCTGAAAATATAAATAAAATATCAATGGACTCATAGAAATGTCCTCTATTCAAGAAAAATAACAGATGGAATTTTAGGTAATTAAATTTAAAATTATTATTACTAAGGTATATATTCCTTCAGAATTTTATAAATATATACTAAACACATAAAAATTGAATAAAATTCATTCTTACAATTCTAAAAGGGAGTGTTATTATAGAAAAATGATAGTTTGTATTTTTGAAAAGTAAATTAAGTGTGATAAAAATAAAGTCTTATTTCCTTAAAGGAATTTTAGTTAAATATTTAAAAGAGTTAAAAACTAAATAAATTCAATTTTAAACTCTTGAAATAATACTAGTCATTATAAAAATACTAAATATAATATTTATGAAGATTTCAAAGACTTTAAATAATACTTTCTTTTAATTAAAGAAAATAGCAAACTTTTACTAAGAGGGTAAAACACCCAAATAAGCAAATAATAAACCGTTGCATGACATTACTATGCATTGCATATTGCTTCTTTAAATATTTTCCTTACCGGGCAATAATGGTTCTCTATAGAAACCGGAGCTCAAGGTCAGGTGGAAGCATCCGACTTCACTACCTTGTAGTCACAAGGCAGGTTCATCACTTGCTCATGTCCTTTGAAGAGTCTTTATGAAAGTATTTGAAAATTGTGTGTTATCACCTATGTTCTAAAGGAGACAGAAAATAAGTATTTTCTCAAACAAATGAAATGCTATTATCATCCTAAGTGATGATAAATACTAAGAATTACAGGGAAATCTAAGATTCCAATTGCAAAACAACTAGGACTTAATAACCCATGACATCAGTGATTCTAGCACCGTATATTATGCGTTAACCATAAGATTTGGAATGGGGCAGAGAAGTCAGCTGTATCTTCTTCCTCTCGCATGCATCCGAATAGCCAGGTCGTGGCTGTTATCCTCATAGCGTGCATTAATTGGTAATTCGTAGAGGATATGCAGCATATCGGTGGGAGCCCTGAACTCCCACGATAGTTCTGGCATTTGACGGTCTATACTAACCATTGCCGTAATTCAAGATGTGGGCATGGCGTACACCAAGGCGACATGCGGGGTCATGAAGGGGCAGTGAATGGCTTGGATCATCTACTAGGCCCCACATCATGGAATTGTGGACGGGAAAGTACACCTAGTTGTGCAAGAAGGAGTTAGTCTATAATACATTGCAAATGTATCTATAATTTTTTATGTTCCATGCTTGGTTTTATTCACTTTCTTGTGTTTTGCCCACACTTTGGAGTACTTTTCATATGATTTCTTGGACTAACCTATTAACAAGAGCCACAAAGGCCAATCGCCTGTTTTCTGTTTTTGGTTCCAGGAAAGTCAAAAAATGAATATTCTCGGAATTGGACGGGACAAAAGCCAAAGTGCCTATTTTTCTGGAAGTCATCAGATGCCAGAATACGAGACGAAGAAGGGCGGGGGGCGGCCACACCACCTGGCCACGCGGCCAGGCCTGACCCACGCCAGGGGGTGGTCTGGCCGACCCCAACACCCCCTCGGCCTCTCCTTCCGCCTATATATTGCCCTCGGGATGAAAACCCTAAGTACCCGATCAAAAATCCACGAAAGGGTCTGTAGCCACCTTCATCTCCATCCCTATATCGGGAGGGATCTGAAGCTCTTCCCGGCACCCTGCCGGAGAGGGGAATTCACCCTGGAGGCCTTCTTCATCATCATGCAAGCCTCCGGTGTGATGCGTGAGTAGTTCATCTTTGGACTACGGATCCATGTAGTAGCTAGATGGCTGGTTCTCCTCCTTTGTGCTTTCATGTCTAGATCTTATGAGCTCCGTTCATGATCAAGATCATCTATTTGTAATTCTGCATGTTGTGTTTTTGGGGATCTGATGGATATTGAGATGCTATTTCAGATTGATTATTGATTCTATCATGTCTTTGTTAGTTGTGATCTTGCATGCTTTCCGTTGTTAGTAGCTATCTTGGTCAAGTAGATGCTAGCAACTCCAAGAGTTAGTATTTATGCTCTATAGTGGGTTCATGCCTCTGGTAATCTGGGGAAGTGACAGAAATCTCTAAGGTACTAGATGTGTTGTTGCTACTAGGGAGAAAACAACAATCCTTTGTTCATAGAACAGTCGTATTATTTACTTTACACGCAATTCGTAAAGCAATAATCTGTTGCTTGCAACTTAATACTAGAGGGGGGTCGGATGATAACCTGGAGGTGGATTATTAGTCATAGATGCAGTTGTATGATGGTCTATGTATAATGTTGTAATGCCCAATCAAGTTCCAAAGGAGTCAAGATGATTAGTATATGCATGTATTGCTTTATCGATGTTTATCAATTGCCCCGCTGTAATTTGTTCACCCAGCATGTTATCTATCTTAAGGAGAGCCACCTCTAATGAACTATGGATCCCGGTCCTTTCTTTTACATACAATCTACAAACTGTTTACTGCTTTGTGTTTACTTTCTGCAAACTTTTACTTCCTTCCATTCGATATGTTTAATCCTTTGTTTTCAGCAAAACCGGTGAGATTGACAACCTCATCGCAAGTTGGGGACAAAGTTCTGTGGTTGTGTTGTGCAGGTCTCCAAGTTGCTACTAGCACCGGTAGTGCGCCCTGCCAAGGCTCAGCTAGCAACACCTTTGGGGTGTTTCCTTGCTCCTATTGGTTCGATTAAACCTTGGTTTCATAACTGAGGGAAACTTGATGTTGTGCTCATCATACCTTCCTCTTGGGGTTCCCCAACGAGCTTGTTAATACACGAGCCATCAAGCACTTTTCTGGCGCCGTTGCCGGGGAGACAAGGACATCTTCACAAGGGGGGTCCCTCATAACCAATCTCTTTACTTTGTTATTTTTGTTTTGCTTAGTTTCTTTTTGCTTTGTTTGCTTGTTTTGTTATCAAAAACACACACAAAAATTAGTTTTACAAGTTTGCTTTCTTATTTAAAAACACACAAAAAATAAGTCTCCTTTAGTTGTTGCCTCTTCCTTAGCTCACCATGTTGATCCCCAAATTCACCCTGAAAGATCTTTCAATTGGTAGTGGTTCTATAATTGGGAAATAAAATATTGAAGAATTCTTTAATCATGTTAGTAAGCATGAAGATACTGAGGATAGATCCCTTGCAGAACTTGCTCCAAATTATGAGATTTTTGCAGCTTCTTTACTTCACATGCTAGAAGCTAGGTTTGTTAACTTCAACCCCTTAATGCAAGTAATGTTTCTTAAGCTTAAAGAAATTGAGGACCCTGAAAAGAGGGATTTTATTCTAGAAACTTTGCTTAAGGAATTCTATGATGTTGCCAAAGAGGCTAGAAAAGTCTTTGAACATTTCAATATGCTAGGCTCATGTGTAAATGTTGTTGGTACACGAGAAAAGATGAGTAAAACTAAACCTAATGGGGAGGAAATTAAGATACCAACACCTTTCAAACTGGTAGCAATACATGAAGCCATAGAAAAGAATCTTGAGTGGATTATTCCTGAAAACCCTTTTGATGAAAATAGTGAACCTAAGAGAATTGAGAGAGGATCCTCTAGAACTTATTTGGATGATATACCTTGCCTTGTTGAAGATATTTTTGGTATTAATCTTAACGCTTCTTCATCTGAGAACACTTGATTCTTTTTCTTGCTTCTTATGCCTAACTTAAAGGCGTTAAAGAAAAGTACTTATTGGGAGATAACCCAAAAGTTTTAGATGAGTCTTGGAAGTTATTACTTCAGTAATAACCGCTCCTTATCCTTTTTATTTGCTTTTTGTGCCAAGAGTAACCTCTAATGAGAGAGAAGTAATGATTAGGAAAGTTGATGTCCCGAAACAGATTTCTGTGCTTCACCGTAAACATTCGTGTAAAATCTCTGTACGTGTTTTTGAGGCGTGAACTTTTGTGCTTCTGCCCCAGGTTGTTATCTAACTTTCGTTAGTTCAATACTTTTTTATTTGAGCAACAGAAGGTCTTTGAAAAAATTCGTCTTTACCTGCTGGTCTGTTTTGACAGATTTCTGCCATTTTCTGCATTTGCTTCTTGTTGGTTCCTTTTTTAGTTCTTTTGGGGAATTGAGCTTTTTGAGGGAACTGCTACAGTAGCTAGTGTTTTAATGGAAGTTTATTGGTGTTAGAACTAAACCTAAGGACTTATTATCTTGAGTGCACTAATGTTGCTAATAAAGATTGTGTGAAGTTTTGTATGAAGGAAAAATTTCAGGTGTATGGAAGGAATGAGTAATGAGATGAAGGATTGACTAAAGCTCAATATTGGGGATGCCACGCGTGTCACCCCAAGAAATATCCAAGAAGTACAAGCGTCAAAGCTTGGGGATGCCCAAGGCATCCCCTTCTTCATCAATAAAAATCCCATGTTTCTTCCAAACGCTTCATTTTTATTGTTTCATGCACAGTTGTGTTGTTCTGGAGCGTATTCTTTTTCGTTTTTGTTTTGGTTTTCGTTTGCTTTTCTTTGATTAGTTTTCTGAATAAATTGGTTGGAACCCCTCTTTCATACATTGGTTTGCAAATAGTTTGGTTTGGTTTGGAAAATAGTAGGAAAGTTCATGCTTATGTGGTAAAAAGAGCTTGTTTTTTACTATGGCCTATGCTCTGTCATGCCATGCTTGATATTGTTTTGGCTTTATGCTTAGTATTCTTTGTTGTAGCATGACTTTTTATAAACAATTGAGATTGCTTAATGTGCCTTGGATGAATCATGCGTTGTTTTAGCATATTAAAGCATAGTATAGTGGCATTCTCCTTTGATGATTTATTTGGGTTGACTTGGCACATGCTCACACCATGTTATGACTATCTCAAGTCACCGTAGCCTTTATGATCCTTTAGTTTTCAACTTGTAGTATCACTTTATACTTTGATCAATGATGTTTTGTCGCTCTGCATGATTATGGCCATTATTGCTCTCTTATTTTGTCGCTCCTAGTCTTTTGCTAGCCTCCACAACCAAGTATGAGTTCCACTCATGCATCCAACTCCTTAAACCAAGTTATTCCAAAGAGTCCACCATACCTACCTACTAGCTGAAGGGAATATGCCCGAGAGGCAATAATAAAGTGGTTATTATCTTATTCCATGTTTATGATAAATGTTTATTTTGCATGCTATAATTGTATTGATCGGAAACATCAATACATGTGTGTTTAATAAACAAAAAGGGTTCCTAGTTATGCCTCTCTTATAGACTTCGTTGATTAACAAGATGATCAAGGTTTCCTGATCATGGACATTGGATGTTGTTAATAATGAGGTCACGACATTGGTGGAATGATGTGATGAACATTCATCCGAAGTATAGCATTACGATCAAGTCATTATCTTTATATTGCTATAACATCATACGAAGTAATCTTTATCCTTATACCATGAGATCATGTTAATTGCTAACACCGGAAGAGTATCTTGATAACATCAAACGTCACATCGTAACAGGGTGACTATAAAGATGGGTTCAGTGCTACGAAGGTCTTATGTTGAGGCTCATGGATCAAGAGTGGAATTTGTCAATCCCGATGAAGGATAGATATACTCTGGGCCCTCTCGGTGATATCACATTAAGATAGCTTGCAAGCAAGTGATGTGATCACTAGAATGTTATATCACGGGAACGAGAAAAGAGTGCATGTCGGCAATAAGATCAAACTAGGTATGGAGATACCGATGATCGAATCTCGGACATGTAATATATCGTGAGACAAAGGGATTTAGTTACAAGCATTAAAGGTTCTCACGATCACAGAAGTCATCATTGAATATGCAGGTCGATATGGATCTCGGGTCCCGCCGATTATTGATCTGAGAGGAGTCTCAATCATGTCTGCATTATTCGCGAACCATCGGGTGACACACTTAAGAGTTACCGGACACCATTTTGGAACACATATGTTTCAGACGAAAGAATTGCAAAGCGCGGGAATTATTTCGATAGAAACCGGAAATTGTTTCGGGTGAAAGTGCAGAAAGTGGTTCTGCATGTGATATTGAAATATTGCAAGGGGTTATATGTGAATGTTTGTTAATTAAAGTAATTAACAAAATTCTGAATAAATTTAATAAAAAGAGTTTTATTAAATGAGAGAGCATTAAACTTGGAGAATTTTAATGCATTTAAAGTAGGGACTTTAAAGGGGAATGTGAAGTGGCATTTTAATATGGAGGGGTTACCACCACATGAATGGGGGAGGTAAGGAGTCACCCCCCATGCGCCGGCCATGAAGGAGGGGCACCCCCTCCTCCTATAAAAGGCCACCCTCTTCCTCCTTCTTCCTCACACCTCCTTGTGAAGGATCTCTCTCCCCCTCTAGAATTATTCCCCCATGGTCTCGGATTAGCGAGATACATGTTCCCGGTGGCATTTCGTCTAGAAGGAGTTGCTGCTTCCGTTGGATCGCTGGAGCAAGGAGGTGGAGGTTGTCCGGTGGCTTGAACGTGTGTGCGAGTACGGATGTGCTGCTGAGTTGCGGCGCTCGGACTTCCTCACGATCCTAAGATCAGCAAGTGTACGACTACATCAACCACGAGTTCCTACTCATTGACAAAACTTGTTGTCTTCGAGGGTAAGTTCTCGTTGGATGTATGTCCACCCGTTGCTTTGTACCTAGTAGATAGATCTTGGTGTGTAGTTCACATCGTAGGAAAATTTTTGTTTTCTATGCTGCGGACCCAACAGTGGTATCAGAGCCTGATCTATGCATAGGTGCTTTGCACGGGTAGTACACATATGTTTATATGTGGGCGATGATGATTATGTTATTGCATCTTCTATGTATTTTGGATATTGGTGGCATAGTGGGATGAAGCGGCCCGGACCAACCTTACATGTCATCGCACATGAGACCGGTTCCACGACTGACATGCAAGTAGTTTTGCATAAGTGGCTGGCGGGTGTCTGTCTCTCCTACTATAGTTAATATCTGATTTACAACGAGTTTCTAATAACTTAGTTATCATCGTTGTAGTTCCATGTTTGTAGGTAAGACCGGTTCTATCTTCGAAAGCCCTAAGCCATGTAAAACTTGCAATGGATAAATTAGAGGTGTCTAGTTTAGATTGTTGCTGGGCTAGTGTCATGATATGGTAATGTTGTAAGTAGATGTATGATAGATACCCTTACAACACACCTAACGTGTAAGTTCCATAGACCTTGGCCTTACACACAAAGGAATGATAGAGATCATACCATGATGCATATGATAGAGATCAAATGCATGGACCATATCATCCCACTTTACACATTAGATGTTTGCATCTTATATTGCTTGTTTGGCGTTTTAGTAGCATTATAAGATGATCCCTCATTTAAATATCAAGATAAAATGTGTTCTTCCTTAAGTATGCACCATTCTATGGATCGTGTTTCGACACATCACGTGATGATCGGGTGTACTCGACTCTAGTTTTCATACAAACGGGTAAGACAGTTTTACACATGCCAGTACTAAGGTTCTTACTTGGCGAGCCTAGCATGTACAGACATGGCCTCGGAACACGGACCGAAAGGTTAAGCATGAGTCATATAGTTGATATGATGCCCATATTGATGCTCGCCATTGAAGCTACACCGACTCACGTGATGATCGGACTTGGTGTAGTGGATTTGGTTCATATAATCACCAAAAAGGCACGAGGGGTGTCGTTTTTGAGTGGGAGTTCATTTCTAATTTGAATTAGTCGAACTCAATTTGTCATAAACTAAATCAAAGTGAATTTGCATAATTTGTTGTAGTCATTGGCATATGTTCACTACCTTATGCTTAGTTTTAATTGAGATAATAGAACTATAGAATTCTGGATATTTACTTTACAAACTGGTATCGTATTGTTTTGAATGTGAATTTAAAGTTTATAAGTCCTATTGCAAACTTTCAGCAAACTCTATTTACTCCATAAAGTTTAATAAGTAGTATTAAATCAAGAGTAAGAATTCCAATGTTAGTATCTAAAGTATCATGTTTGCCTCCATGATTATTGATATTCAAAAGTTGTTTTAATATCAAGATTATATAGGAGCTGGAAATTGTTTCAGAAACCATCATGTGTGAAAGATATTGTGATATCTGAAACAATGTTTTTGGTTGCATTATGATAGAGTATAATTTAGCAAAATACATGTTCTCATATTGTATGAGAATTTGTGAAGGATGGAGATGCTAAGCATCCGGATCTCCCAAAAGGTTTTGGGAACTAAAATTATACTCGTCATTCTTCCTTATAAGCTATAGTAGCTTGATCATGAAAATTTTCATGATAAGGATGAATAGAAGATGTAAGTAAAATGTTTACTACACTAAGAGATTACTAAAGAATGGATTTTTGAAAGAATTCCAAACATTTGATGATGGTGATCCACTTCAAAGTGCAAGTCCAAAGGTATTAGTATTTGACTATATACAAGCTTTGTACTATGTGTCATGTGAATGACACCACTATTGATGTTGATAGATTCTTTTAAAAGAAAAGGAATTGTTGAAAGAGAATCTATAAAAAAATTGGCAGAAAAGAAAAGGTTGGAGATGTCCAACTTAGGTATATAGAAGATATACATGTTATGGCTGTATTCCTTGCTTGTTAAACAATGTGGTTCTGAGGTATTGGATACCGGTATTGGATACCGAATTGGTTGCTATGAAGTGTCATACAGGACAATGCAATTCATGAACTACAATGGCCTAAGTAACTAGCAAGAGAATAAGTGATGATGTTCATCAAAAACAAATAAAGTGTTATTGTGTTTTTGGTTGACGTTAAACCTAGCCTTCAAGATTTGTTTTAATAATTGTTATTTTGTTCCGGTATCACGAGAACAATGGTTATTCAAATAAATTACCGTACTCCATAAAGGATGGATGAACTTTTTACAAGTCTAGTGGGAGAAATCACATCCATAAACACTATTGCTAAAATGTCGCAAGACAAATGATTAAAATATCACTTATGAAGTGAAATCGCTGTTTTAAATTATATTGGAAAGAAAACATGAAGAAACTCCATGTTGATGAATTTTTGGAGTCTTTGATTTTGATCAATTGACACATGTGAGACTTTCCTCGAGATAATTGAAACTTCGTCCATAGGCCAGAGAGGAACAGATGACTAGCTTATTGGAAATTGTGCATGCTGATGTGCATAGTCCATTATGTGTAGCCATATGCGATCGATCTTTTTGCTTCATATGCTTTCTCCGAAAATTTGAGTGAATATATCTGTATATTTACTTAATAAGGAAGAAGTATGAAACATTTGAAAATTGTTCAAAGACTTTCAAGATGAAGTGGAAAATCATTGTAGCAAGAAAATAAAGAGTTTATGATTCGATCATAAAGGAAGATATTTGAGTTACATGTTTAGCAAAACACTTAAGATTTGAGGAATTGTTCCATGATTTGTGTTTCCCGATAAACCATAGGAGTATGGCATATTCGAGAGATGAAATCAAACCATGTTTGACATGGTAAGATCAAAGGTGTCATTTATAAAACTGCCATTATGTTTTAAGGATTGAAGCTTTAGAGACTACCGCTTTTACACTGAAAAGAGCACCATCGTGATCCGTTTGAAATGACACCATATGAGTTATGGTTTGGGATAAAACCCGAATTGTCTTTTCTTAAATTTTGGTATGCTATGCATAAGTAAAATGTTTACAACCAAATTCGGATAAGCACGTCTTTGTAGGTTATCCCAAAGTATTTGTTGGGAATTTCTCCATAACACTGATGACAAAAGAGTTTGTTACTTGGAATGTCAAGTTTCTTGAGAAGGAATTTTTCACAAAAAGTTAAGTGGGAGGACAATAGAACTTTGATAAGGTTGTTGAACCTTAGCTATATGTGCTAAGTAGCGCAGCACCGGAAAGTGTCCCGGTGGCGGCCACAATGCTCATGGCTCCCGTGATTACAAAAGGTGTGAACTCCGAGATTAGAGTTCTTATTGAACCGTGTGAGTCGGTAAGAATCAAATAGTAAGATTTGATAAGCAAGTCGTTATTGTTTTGACAATGATGAACCGACTACATGCAAAGAAGCGATGATGGGCCCTGACTCCATAAAATGGCTAGAAGTCATAGAATCCGTGATAGTATCCATACACGAGAAATCAAGTTTCTGAACTTGAAAGACCCTCCGGAAAGGCATGAAGCCTATCGGTTGTGTTTGGATCTATAAAGAAATAGACATGGATGTTTAACATCTATGAAATAGTCGACATGTCGGAAAGAAGTTTACGACAATGTTCAAGGAGTTGACTATGACAAGATTTGATCTTTCATAGCGATATTTAGTCTTGACGGATTAATGTAGCAACCACTACATATAATTTGATGTATGGTAGTTGAACAAACAAAACAATGTTCTTCTAATAGAATGGTTACCTAGGACGTGTACAAGACACGGTCCGAAGGGTTTTGTTAATTCAAAGGGTGCTAAAAGAGCATGCAAACTTCAATAGTTGAAGTAAGCATAGCGGAGTTGGAATCTTCACCATGATGAAACTGTTAAAAGAGTTTAAATTCATCGGAGATGATGAAGATGCTTGCATTTGCAAGAAATTAAGTGAGAGCGCTGAGACATATTTCTAATACATTATGTAGAGGACATACTATTGATTGGAAATGATGTATCTTGTATTGACACAAGTTAAGAATTTCATTAAAATAAGATTTCGATGAAAGACTTGGGCAAAACCGGAATATTAGGCATCAATATCTATATGGATAGATTGAGGCGCTAATATGCTTGTGCCAGATATACATATATGAGATATTGAAAGGGTTCAATATGGAAACAACAAGAAAGGTTCTTGCTGCATGGAAAGGATTATATCAAGATTCAAGTGTTCCAACACTTGGTGAGTAAAATCACATGAAGATTTTGATCGATTATACCGTGATATGTATATATCCAGAATGTCCTATGCTCTAAATGTTATGAGCACATACCAGAATGATCCATAAGATGATCATTGGACAATAGTAAAGATATTCTTATGAGCTTTGGAAGAACTAAGAATATATCATGTATAAGTGACAAATAGTTAAAGGTAGTTCATTGTAAAGTGTTACATTGATACTAGTTTTGTCACAAGATACAAATTAAATTTATCTCAATTTAGACTATGGGTGGAACAATATAATGGAAAGGATGTTCCATGATGGATTTGGATGAGTTTCAAAGTTGAGACATTGTGACGGATACTACAACAAAAAGGCTAAGTATATGACTGCTATAGTAGCAGCATAGGAGGGCATTTGTGTTAAGTAGTTTGTTATCAAACTAGGTGTGGTTCAAAGTGGGCTAATACTATGAAGATATATTGTGTGACAATAATATCAACATATTTTACCCAGAACGAACTAAAGGTCTCACCAAAGGACCAAATTTATACAATGCCATCTCATTTGAGAATGAGTGATGCGTAGAGACGCAAAGACATGCAAATACACAAGGACCTAAAACTATCAAATCCGGATATTATGTTAACCACTAGCAATCGCGTATATGCAACACCAGAAAGCCATAGGTGTTCAATATGCAAAGTTTTTCAAACTAGATTATTGACTCTAGTGCAAGTGGGAGACTGAAGGGAATATGCCCGAGAGGCAATAATAAAGTGGTTATTATCTTATTCCATGTTTATGATAAATGTTTATTTTGCATGCTATAATTGTATTGATCAGAAACATCAATACATGTGTGTTTAATAAACAAAAAGGGTTCCTAGTTATGCCTCTCTTATAGACTAGCTCGTTGATTAACAAGATGATCAAGGTTTCCTGATCATGGACATTGGATGTTGTTAATAATGAGGTCACAACATTGGTGGACTGATGTGATGAACATTCATCCGAAGTATAGCATTACGATCAAGTCATTATGTTTATATTGCTATAACATCATACGAAGTAATCTTTATCCTTAGACCATGAGATCATGTTAATTGCTAACACCGGAAGAGTATCTTGATAACATCAAACGTCACACCGTAACAGGGTGACTATAAAGATGGGTTCAGTGCTACGAAGGTGTTATGTTGAGGCTCATGGATCAAGAGTGGAATTTGTCAATCCCGATGAAGGATAGATATACTCTGGGCCCTCTCGGTGATATCACATTAAGATAGCTTGCAAGCAAGTGATGTGATCACTAGAATGTTATATCACGGGAACGAGAAAAGAGTGCATGTCGGCAACAAGATCAAACTAGGTATGGAGATACCGATGATCGAATCTCGGACATGTAATATATCGCGAGACAAAGGGATTTAGTTACAAGCGTTAAAGGTTCTCACGATCACAGAAGTCATCGTTGAATATGTAGGAGTCAGTATGGATCTCTAGGCCCCGCTTCTGATTATTGATCTGAGAGGAGTCTCAATCATGTCTACATTATTCGCAAACCGTAGGGTGACACACTTAAGAGTTACCGGACACCATTTTGGAGCACATATGTTTCAGATGAAAGAATTGCAAAGCGCAGGAATTATTTCGATAGAAACCGGAAATTGTTTCGGGTGAAATTGCAGAAAATGGTTCTGCATGTGATATTGAAATATTGCAAGGGGTTATATGTGTTTGTTAATTAAAGTAATTAACAAAATTCTGAATAAATTTAATAAAAGAGTTTTATTAAATGAGAGAGCATTAAACTTGGAGAATTTTAATGCATTTAAAGTAGGGACTTTAAAGGGGAATGTGAAGAGGCATTTTAATGTGGAGGGGTTACCACCACATGAATGGGGGAGGTGAGGAGTCACCCCCCCCCATGCGCCGGCCATGAAGGAGGGGCAACCCCCCACCTCCTATAAAAGGCCACCCTCTTCCTCCTTCCTCACACCTCCTTGTGAAGGATCTCTCTCCCCCTCTAGAATTATTCCCCCATGGTCTCGGATTAGCGAGATACATGTTCCCGGTGGCATTTCATCTGGAAGGAGTTGCTGCTTCCGCTGGATCGCTGGAGCGAGGAGGTGGAGGTTGTCCGGTGGCTTGAACATGTGTGTGAGTACGGATGCGCTGTTGAGTTGTGGCGCTCGGACTTCCTCACGATCTTGAGATCGGTAAGTGTACGACTACATCAACCACGAGTTCCTACTCGTTAACAAAACTCGTTGTCTCCAAGGGTAAGTTCTCGTTGGATGTATGTCCACCTGTTGCTTTGTACCTAGTAGATAGATCTCGGCGTGTAGTTCTCATCGTAGGAAAAATTTTGTTTTCTATGCTGCGGACCCAACACTAGCTTATGATATTCCAAGTATATTCATGCTTTTGTTTACCTTCCAAATTAAACTTGTTATGAGAAAACTAGTGATTAAAGCTCTCACGAACTTGATGGCACACTTTACTTTTCTTGCCCTTAATAAACTTGAACCATTATGTCGTCTATGTTGTATATGCTTGCACTTATTTGTTGGAAATTAGCAGAACCATGATGTCATGGGGAACGCTTTCAACATTGCACTTGGTACTTGTACCTAATTGATATCATGCTCTTTTGTATATGGATGTCGTCAGTGTGAAATAAAAGGGGAGCTTGTAAGTCCATGGAGTTATGTACATGTCTTAGAGAAACGCCTGGGTCGCTGGTCTAATCCATGCTGACATGGTGGAAACCTGCAGCGTAACCATAATTAGCTATCTATGAAGCATTCTTCTTATAAAAAAGAGTCATATGTTGAGAAAAAAAAGAGAAAAGAAAAAAAAAAGATACTATGAAAAGAGGAAAGAGAGAAAAAAAACACCATATTCCCATGGTAAATAGGAAGAATGCTGAGATGCTCGTTGTCTGCTTGCCTTGTCATTTTGATATGGGGATTCTTCCGTATCATCGGGCAAGGGGTACCCCGTTGGCGGTTCTCTATGATACGCATGTACTTACGATGACAAGAACTTACCGGTGACTAAACTTGAGTAACATGAGGAGCGACCCTCGTATTCAAGGGACATGAGATTCCCAACTTATACTTTGTCAAGCATGTACACCATAGTTTGTTCACTTTAACCTTAATCACTTCAAGATGCTTATGATAGGGGCAATGAGAGCTGAAAGCTATAAGTACCATAATTTTTGGAAGCTCTTTATGAGACTTGAATCCCTGCTTCCTTCTATGAAGGCCGTTTTTCAACCATTATATTGAGTCTCCACCTTCTACCTTTATGCACCTACTTTGAGAGCATAGTGGCCATTCTTAGTTCTATGTGCATTGTCCCAAGAGTAGTTGATTGATGCATAACTTGATATTGCTTGTTTTAAACTATTTGTATCTAGTCACTCTTATGAACTTTGAAGGTGTCATATGCATTTATATTTGCTACTCTATGATGGACAAGCTGAATGCTATTATGCTATGTTTTCTTTATGTGAAACAAACAAACGTCTTGCAAAGCATTGTTATTCATGAATCTTTTGTTTGTGCCTTTTCATGTTGCATCATAGTTTCTTTGTCTTATTGCTAGAACTTTGTATTTCATGTTATGATTGAAGTACTATGATCCCAGCTTTGAAAGTTTTACAAATACTTTGATCAAGTCTTTAATGGTGCATGTCACCTCAAAAATTCTTCTTTCTTTTTATCACTTACCTACTCGAGGACGAGCAGGAGTTAAGCTTGGGGATGTTGATACATTGCAAATGTATCTATAATTTTTGATGTTCCATGCTTGGTTTTATTCACTTTCTTGTGTTTTGCCCACACTTTGGAGTACTTTTCATATGATTTCTTGGACTAACCTATTAACAAGAGCCACGGGTCACCACTGCTTTTCTGCTGTTTTTGTTCCAGAAAGTCGGAAAATGAATATTCTCGAATTGGGCGGACAAAAGCCAAAGTGCCTATTTTTCTAAGTCATCGGATGCTCGAATATGAGGCGGAGAAGGGCTGGGGCAGCCACACCACACAGCCCAGCGAGCCTAATACCCGAGAGGTGGTCTAGCAACCCAGACCCCCGGCCTCTCCTTCCGCCTATATATTGCCCTCGGGACAAAAACCCTAAGTACCCGATCAAAATCCACGAAGAGTCTCAGTGCCGTCATCTCCATCCCTAGATCGGGAGGGATATGAAGCTCTTCCCGGCACCCTGCCGGAGAGGGGAATTCACCCTGTAGGCCTTCTTCATCAGCATGCAAGCCTCCGATGTGATGCATGAGTAGTTCATCTTTGGACTACGGATCCATGTAGTAGCTAGATGGCTGGTTCTCCTCCTTTGTGCTTTCATGTCTAGATCTTATGAGCTCCGTTCATGATCAAGATCATCTATTTGTAATTCTGCATGTTGTGTTTGCAGGGATCCGATGGATATTGAGATGCTATTTCAGATTGATTATTGATTCTATCATGTCTTTGTTATTTGTGATCTTGCATGCTTTCCGTTGTTAGTAGCTATCTTGGCCAAGTAGATGCTAGCAAATCCAAGAGTTAGTATTTATGCTCGATAGTGGGTTCATGCCTCCGTGTCTGGGAAGTGACAGAAATATCTAAGGTACTAGATGTGTTGTTGCTACTAGGGAGAAAACAACAATCCTTTGTTCATAGAACAATCGTATTGTTTACTTTACACGCAATTCGTAAAGAAATAATCTGTTGCTTGCAACTTAATACTAGAGGGGGTTCAGATGATAACCTAAAGGTGCATTATTAGTCATAGATGCAGTTGGATGACGGTCTATGTATAATGTTGTAATGCCCAATCAAGTTCCAAAGGAGTCAAGATGATTAGTATATGCATGTATTGCTTTCTCGATGTTTGTCAATTGCCCCGCTGTAATTTGTTCACCCAGCATGGTATCTATCTTAAGGAGAGCCACCTCTAGTGAACTATGGATCCCGGTCCTTTCTTTTACATACAATCTACAAACTGTTTACTGGTTTGTGTTTACTTTCTGCAAACTTTTACTTCCTTCCATTCGATACGTTTAATCCTTTGTTTTCAGCAAAACCGGTGAGATTGACAACCTCATCACAAGTTGGGGACAAAGTTCTGTGGTTGTGTTGTGCAGGTCTCCAAGTTGCTACTAGCACCGGTAGTGCGCCCTGCCAAGGCTCAGCTAGCAACACCTTTGGGGTGTTTCCTTGCTCCTACTGGTTCGATTAAACCTTGGTTTCATAACTGAGGGAAACTTACTGTTGTGCTCATCATACCTTCCTCTTGGGGTTCCCCAACGAGCTTGTTAATACACGAGCCATCAGTCTCTTATGGGTAAAGCAACGCACCTCTACAGAGTGTAAGGATTGTGACATGTTACTCCCTGTTCCAGGAAGGAGCTACGAACGCGGCACGAAAGGAACTCTATGAAGTTCTGGTCAACCTGTGAAGGCTGATGGGCATAGTTTTGATAATTAAAATCAATCTTTGAACAAATGTTTACCAAAACTGCATAGTACCAAGGACGTATCGTCCGAGGTGGTAGATAGAGCATCAAACTCCCCACCTTGCATATAGTGAACTTGTTGGGTAACGCTATTACTCACCCTTTCCTTTGAACCCCTTGCTAGACTTTGAGGGCCAGAAGGATGACCAGGTGTATGCTACGGAGGTCCAGAACGACGTCTACTATGAAGAGCCAGACCTATCCGGTGGAATCGAAGGAGTGGACTACGAGATACAATATGGAGCTGAAGACAACAAGTCAAAGTAGTTGTCAAGCCGTACTCTAGTTACCTAGGTTGAGCCGAGCAACCCGAACTCTATAGATTAAGCTATTGAGCTCACGTCTTTATTATCATTGTGTTTTTCATTCTTCCGTTGAACTTATGAGATAAGTTTTTTGGTTTGTAAGTTTGAACCTTTTGAAGTCTCGAACTTATGGTATTGTAATAATAATGAAGTGTGTATGTTTGTAATTTGGACCCGCAATGTTTCTGTTGTACCACTCTGAGGGATGTGATATTTACGGAACGGTGTTCTGTGGGTGTCATGTCAACGACTATAGTATACTACATATGCAGTGGTATGATGGGTCACCGCAAGCATCCTCAATAAAAAAACTATGCAAATAGCAAATAAAAAGATTGCTGAGATGCTCATTGTCTGCTGCCTTGTCATTTTGATATGGGAAAGCTCCTGTATCATGGGGCAAGGGGTACCTCGTTGGCGGTTCTCTATGATACACATGTACTTACAATGACAAGAACTTACTCGTGACTAAAGTTGAGTAGCATGAGGTTCGGTACTCGTAAGCAAGGGGCATGAGATTTTCAACTTATAACTTGTCAAGCATATCCTCATATTTGTTCACTTTAACCTTACTCACCTAAAGATACTTATGATAGGGGTAATGAGAGCTGAAAGTTAATAAGTACCATAATTTTTGGAAGCTATTTATGAGACTTGAATCCCTGCTTCCTTCTGTGAAGGGCATTTCTTTTACTTTTATGTTGAGTCTCCATCTTATATCTTCATGCACCTATTGAGAGAGCATAGTGGTCATTCTTAGTTTAATGTGCATTGTCCCAAAACTTGTTGATTGATTCATAACTTTGATATTGCTTGTTCTTAAACTATTTGTATCTAGTCACCCTTATGAACTTTCAAGGTGTCCTATGCATTTATGTTTTGCTACACCATGAGGGACAAGCTGAATACCATTCTCATTATGTTTTCTATATGTGAAACAAACAAACGTCTTTCAAAGCATTGTTATTCATGAATATTTTGTTTGTACCTTTTCATGTTACAACATAGTTGCTATGTATTATTGTTAGAACTATATCTTTCATGTCTATGATAGAGTGCTATGATCCCAGCTATCAATGTTTTACAAATACCTTGATCAAGATTGTGATGGTGCATGTCACCTTAAAAATTATTATTTTTATCACTTACCTACTCGAGGATGAGCAGGAGTTAAGCTTGGGGATGTTGATACGTCGTAAACGCATCTATAATTTTTGATGTTCCATGCTTGTTTAGTATCTACTTTCTTATGTTTTGTTCACACTTTGAGGTATTTTTTATACATTTTCTAGAACTAACTATTAACAAGATGCCACAGTGCCAGTTGCATGTTTTATGCTATTTTTGGTTTCAGAAAAGCTCGTAAAGAAATATTCTCGGAATTGGACGGGACAAAATCCAAAGTTCCTATTTTACCAGAAGACTCACGGAGCCAGAAGACGAGATGGAGAGGGGCCACGAGGGTCCCACACCACCTGGTGGCGCGGGTTAGGCCAAGCCGCGCCAGGGGGTGGTTTGGTCGCCTCGGGCACCCATCGACCTTGCCTCTTCGCCTATAAAAGCCTCCTAGGACGAAAACCCTAAGGACTAGATCAGAATTCCATGAAAAGTTTCCCAGCACCGCCGCCACTGAAGAGGAGATTCGGGGGACAGAAGTCTCTGTTCCGGCACCCTGCCAGGACGGGGAAGTGCCCCCGGAGCCATCTCCATCGACTCCACCACCATCTCCATCACCGTTGCTGACTCCCATGATGAGGAGGGAGTAGTTCTCTCTCGAGGCTAAGGGCTCTACCGGTAGCTATGTGTTCATCTCTCTCTATGCATGATCTTATTGAGATCATGAGCTTTGTAATATATAGATCTATTCTGCTACTCAAGTGCTTTAATGAATCTCTTCTTATCCCCATGTGTGTGAAGTTGACAGTGTGCAAACCGTGTGGCACTTTGGCTAAGGTTACATAAATACTTATCATGAGTATAATTTGAGTTGGATGTCTCTATGAGATTGTGGTGTTTGTTGGAACCATCTAGCGCTCAAGGTGATAGTGAGGGGTTATCTAGATGGGGAATGCGAACTTTAAGGTGTGTTGTTATAGCCCTACATCGTCCAACCGGAGAGTAGTTCAGGGTAGCACTATGAAGAGAAGATATTTATATGAGAGTGTCCACTAGTGAAAGTATGATCCCTAGGCCTTGTGTCTAAGCATTGAAACACCGTTTACAATCAGTCCTGTTACATGTTTGCTTGCTTCCACACTTATTTCAGATTGCAATTACCACTTATAATCATCCATATTACTTGTATTTCACTATCTCTTCGCCGAACTAGTGCACCTATACACCTGACAAGTGTATTGAGTGTGTTGGGGACATAAGAGACTTCTTGTATCTTGATTGCAGGGTTGCTTGAGAGGGATACCTTTGACCACTTCCTCCCTGAGTTAGATAAACCTTGGGTGATCCACTTAAGGGAAACTTGCTGCTGTTCTACAAACCTCTGCACTTGGAGGCCCAACACTGTCTACAAGAATAGAAGCGTGCGTAGACATCATATACACAAGTACACGTGTGAGGGTAACAACCAAATGATCAACGCCCACATGCTACAACTCGTGTATTCTACCCATACTAGCAATACTATGCATAGATCTAGCTCTCATACCACTGTAGGGGTTCGCACATGAAAACAATAAGTTTTTCCTACGCCAAGAACCCTAATGCCAGGACCTATCTATTAGAAATGTAGTAACAGGAGGGGCTTTTCATGAACTTACCCTCGAAGACCGAAAAGCGTTGTCAACGCTTAGGAGAGCGTGGCTGATGTAGTCGTCCTGATGGCGACCTCGGGGTCGTGTTGAAGTCTGACGGCTCCTATGGCTCCGACAACTCCTAGTGCCCCAAGTGTTTCTCCTCCGAGGGAGCTACACATGTCTGGTGCCTGGCGATGAATCTCGCTCCTCTGATCCAGTAGTAGTTTCGGAAGTAGACCTTCTGGATCTGAATCCCGTAGCACGACGATGCTCCGTAGTGAAGAAGTCTCTTGCTCGCTGATGCATGTAAAATGCATACATGAACTTTATAGTTTGGTAACATGTTTTCCCACATATTTGCATCATATATAATATTATATCCATGTTTTATTTGATTTTTGGGGATTTACCAATGATCCCCTTTTTTGGCTATAACCCAGCAGGGCAGAAAAACCATGTTTTCAATGTTTTTGATGTTTCAGGACCAATACGAAGTCAAATGGACCTGCACTTTTGGGAATGCCAATATTTATCCATGAGAAGCATCTGGAGCACTAGAATCTCACCAGGAGAGTCAGGAGGGCAAAACGAGCCCAGGTGGCGCGCCGAGGCCTAGTGGGCGTGCCACACATGCTCGTTTGCTCGTCGGCCGTCCGATCGCCTTGATTCTTTCACCCATGGAGTTATCTTGACCTAAAAAACCCTATATAAGGACCCCCGAGGCGTCCTTGGAAAGGTAGGCACCAGAAGCCACCGGAGACGAAAACACCACCAAACAGAGTCAGATCTGACGAAGATTGGTGGGGGAAACTCTACCGGAGCCACCTCCGGGGAGATCTCCACCCTTTCCAACATATCCAGCATCATCACCATGATGAAGATGGAGTAGTCCACCTCCGGGATTTGGGTTTGTGGCAGTAGCTTGATCTATTTCTCTCTTGTTCTTCATAGATCTAGTACCATATGAGCTGCTCTACATGATTATGGTCATATTTGTAATTCCTATGTGGTGGATCTTTGTTCTATGATATTATATTTGAGATTGGAATCTATTTTGTGTAAGATGTTTTAATAGATGCATATCATGCACCCCCGTTCTTCATTGCTTGTTTTGATCCAACTTGTATGCAAGAACTTGTATGGGGAGAAGTGTGTGTTAGATGGGGTAGCATGGGGGTAGAGATTGAATTGTGACACATAATATTCAAGATCTACTTTGGTTTTTACCTTTCTTTTGCTGCCTCACTAGGGATAAAGTGAAATCATGTGCTATAGTTATCACGTGACAGTGTGATGACCTTGTTAGATCAAGGTAGCATATTTGTATTTCAAACATCATATAATATTGCTTAAAGCTATACTCTGATTTGTTCTTAAATCAAGATTTCGTGAAGATTTCCCTTTCTTGAGGATTATAAGAAAGAGATGTATTCCATCTCAATATTAGAATGTGATGCCCATATTAGTTACTTTTATGGAGCACTTATATAATTTCCATGAATCTTTATCATTGATAAATTGTTTTATGATCACTACAACCTAAAAAGAGAGTAGACAAGTGAACCCATGAACCCCGGTCTGATTTTTATCATAAGAAACACCTTTCCTTTGCATCTACTATCATTTATAATTTCTGCAATTTATTATTTTGAAAATACAAAAATACTTTCCCTACTTGCAATCACTCATAAAAACCCAAAAACAACTTTATCTTCACATATCTCATCTAGTTTGCATTACTTTACTTTATTTACTTTAGTTTTTCTATATTTTATTTCATATTACTAATACGAAACCTTGTGCTTGACAACCACTTGGTGGAGTTGGGGACACAAGACAAATTATTTTATTTTACATGTTGCTTGAAGAGGAGAAGACAAATATCCACATAATTCCCCGAGAGTTCGATATAAACCCTCGAGTCACCCTTGTGGGGAAAAGAAGCTTGCTACAACACTCTGCACTTGGAGTCCCAACAAAAAGTGGCTGCATTTGTTGCCATCACTCGTGCAATCTAGACTTAGGACCATGGTCACAGGAGAGAGAATATCAATTGAAGGTCTCCCCAAAAGAGAGAGAACCTTTATTGATTATTGGTGTATTTATTTTGTCAAAATACCTCTCAATGTATAGGGGGAAACCTCCCACGGCTAATTGGCTTAGCCATGTGGGATAAAACAAAGGAGAGGGGAGGGGACTAGTCGCTGCCGACCAGGGCCAAAGTGGGCCCTACATGGGGTCCCTTGGCCCAGCCGGCCACCCTCTGTCTCTTACCCTTTGGTCTTTCCCTCATGGGCCCTTTTCCCTAGGGATTTTGGCCCAATTTGGTATTTGACCTTTTAATTCAATTTAATTTATTAAATAATTATAAATAAATTATTAAATCAATATTTAACATTTAATTACATATTATTCAATCCCTGTGGCTATTGAAATCCTTCCACCTCCACTCCGGGCATCCTCTGGACTTACTAAAACTCTTCTAGTTCTCTCTCTTTCTTTCCTTCGATGATTCTACTGATACCAAAACAATCTTTGAGCATCATCAAGCCCTTAAGCATGATACCCCATGGTTCAGGAATACTCCGGACATGGTCGATACCTTCCCATACCAATGATCATCGGCGGGACCTGGATGCCCATGATGACCCCTGTGCATTCGACAAATCTTTCGTCACTGAACCATGAATGTCGTGTCATATTCTTTTTGTCTCTCGATACTTGCATTGTCCGAGATCTGATCATTGACATCACCATGTCATGTTCAATCTCGTTATCGACGAATGCTATTTAACTCGTTCTGACAAGTGATATCCCTGTGAACAAATGACACGCTACGCAGCTATTGGATATAACTTCTCCGAGTGGGCCCTGTAGTATCTTTCCATCACGCGGATGGACAAATCCCGCTCTTGATTCATAATGCCTCTACATGTTCTTACGAATACCTGAACACACCTTTATGATCATCGCTCCCGCAAATGACGTTTGATGCTATCTAAGTATTCTCGGGTGATACTGATTGATATGGCCTCACGGTCTAAGAAATAGGACACTAGGTCTTTTTAATCATCGTAACTTCAACTTCGTGACATGATCTGGTCATGATGTTTAGATTGGGTATAGCTCATCATCTCATTCTCATAATGAGGTGACTCTATTCACAACTAGCATAAATGCCACATGACCAGGAAACCTTGATCATTTGTTGACCAGTGAACCAGTGACTAGAGATTCGCCGGGAACTCCTGGTTGTTTATATATCACACGTGTATTGATATTTCCTTTCAATACAGTTATAGCATTATATAAAACTTAATCATAAACTTTATGAAATATGATAATAATCCATATTATTATTTGTCTCTAGGGCATATTTCCAACATGACCAACATATGCAACCAAAAATGCGCAAGCCTCATTTAGATTGTGACAAGGCCATATTTCAAAAAAAAAGTAAGACCGGCCATCTACTGCCATTGATTTAAACAAGTACCAGTACATTGGTATTAGTTCTACAAAATATTTTAGTAATAGCAGCGACAAAAAAATTGATAAATTTAGTAGTATTTGAAAGATTTGGCAGTACGTAATAAGACTGGAAAATATCGACAAGTTCCTAGTTCACATTCAACGACACTTGATAGATTCATCATCAATTCCGAGTGACTGATACAATGGTGGTAGACAATGATCATAAGAATTGATAGATTCAGCAATGCAGACATTGAAGTTCAATAGCGGTACAACAATGTGACAAAGCCAAGTTTCAAAAGGAAAGCGAGACTATTTTCTTCACTCGATCTAAACAAGTCCCAATAAATAGGTATTACAACAAAATATATTAGCAGTAGCTGAACTCCATACAAAATACTCAGTAGAAGTGTAGAACTATCTTAAACGAGGAACCACTACATGCCCCATAATACATAGAAGAAACTAGAACGCTTCAGCCTATCCAAGTGCTAGCCAGGTAGCACGCTTGCTTTCCTTCATGGGACGCATCTCTCATTTCATTGTCACATGTGGGCCTCTATGTCAACAGTGTACATGTAAAGTTCATATGCTAAACTAGAAAATTTGGGATGCTTAAGTTCCGCAATTCCGATTACGAAGGGAATCTGCAACAAATATAAACTAACTAATCAGTACAACATTACATACATTCACATTGGTATCATCACAAGAGGATTAAGGTGGTATCTCACTTGTGAATCTTATCCGATGACAGGTTGAGGAGCATGTCAGTAAAGTCGTGGCTCTGACAGAAAATTCATGAGAACTTCTAGTGTGGTGTCGGCCGGCGATGGTCTAATACTTGTCTCAGATGACCTTGTTACTACAACCTAATAGAAACCAACGAACAAGATCAACACCCACAACCTCACCTCATACCGTGAGGATTCACACGCCGACGACCTGACCCACCTGATGGACAAGTGAAGGTATGTGATGTGGCCATCAATTTGGGCGACCAACAACTTTCCCTCCTTCCCAATGCCGTTGACTGAAGGATTTGCAACATAGAAAACAAAAAAATTCCTACAATAAGAACGCCAACTGCACTAAGATATGATCTAGTAGATGCTAGTAACGAGTAAGAGGGTATCCATAATAACTTACCCTCAAAGACTAAAAGCTTTTATGAAAACTGATTTCATTGGTGATATAGTTAATCACTTGCCGATCTCAAGATTGTGTTAAAGAACGCTGCAACCTAGCAGCATATCCATCCCTGGTCACACGTCAGGCTCCCTACAACCTCCACGCTTCCACTCCAGTAGAGCAATGGGAGGAGTGGATAAATCTTACTTCGAGAATTCAATAGAACATGTACCTCGCTAATCCGATGACATGGGGAAATGCTAGTGGGGAAGATAACCTTCACGAGGAGGTGGGGCATATAGAGAGGAGGAGGGCTCCTTTTATAGGGGAGGGGGTAGCCCAAGGGGGCATGGCCACCGGCCATGGAGGTCTCCCCCACCTCGCCCTCATTCATGTGAGTGCACATCCCACTCACATAAACTCCATCTCCACTCACATGCATTTATTACACATTAGCATAAATGCATTCTTCTCTTTAAATAAAACTCTTTTATTTGTTTTATTCAGAATTTTTTAATTACTTTAATTAACAAAAAATCACAAAAAAACCCTTGCATTGTTTCAATATCACACCTGAAACCATTTTCTGTGATTTGACCCAAAACACTTCCGGTGATCATCGAAACAATTTCAGTTGTACCAAAATTATTCTCAAATTTATTTTATCTACCACTTAGTGTAAGAGAACCTTAAGCGTGTCACCATACGGTTTGCGAATAATGCAAACATAATAGAGACACCTCTCTTATCAATAATCAGAAGCTGGACCTGAAGATCCGTACTGACTCCTGCACATTCAACGATAACTCTTGTGATCGTGTGAACCATCAACATCGTATCCAATTCCTTTTGTCTGGTGATACTTTACTTTTCTGAGATCTGATCACGGGTATCAACCATACCCTAGTTTGATCTCATTCCCGACAAGTACTCTTTACTCGTTCTGTGATACAACATCCCTGTGAACTAGTCACGTGCTTGCAAGCGGCGTTGATGTGATATCACCGAGAGGGCCCAAAGTATATCTCTCCATCATTAGGATGTACAAATCTCACTCTTGATCCATGAGCCTCAACATAACACTTTCGGAATACCTGAACCCACCTTTATAGTCACCCTGTTACGGTGTGACGTTTGACGTTATCAAGGCACTCTTCCGGTGTTAGCGATTGACATGATCTCATGGTCTAATGACTAGGAATACTCCGTATGTGTTTTATGAAGCAATGTAAACTTAATGACTAGATCATATTGCTAAATCTACTTTTAGTGTATGTTCATCATATCATTATTCTAATGGTATGATCCCGTTATTAACAACATCCAATGTTCATGGTCAAGAAATCTTGATCATCTGTTAACCAATGAGCTAGTATATATGAGAGGCATTACTAGGAACTTTGGTTTGTTTATTAAACACACATGTATTAACATTTCCCATTAATACAATTCTAGCATGAGAAATAAACATCAATCATAAACTTGGAATAAGATAATAACATTTTATTATTGCCTCTCGGGTATATTCCCTTCAGTCTCCCACTTGCACTAGAGTCACTAATCTAGATTACATTATGATGAATCTAACACCCATTGACCCATTGAGTTCCGGTGCTGATCATGTTTTGCTCTAGGGAAGAGTTTTAGTCAATGGATCTACCACATTTAGATCCATGTGTACTTTTCAAATATTTATATCGCCATACTTGACATGTTCATGGATGGAGTGAAATCGGCACTTGATATGCTTGGAATTCTTGTGAGACCTTGGCTCCTTTGCATTGGCTATGGCTCCATTGTTGTCACAATAGATGACCGTTGGGTCCAACACGCTGGGAACCACACCAAGTTTGGTTATGAACTCCTTCATCCAAACCGTTTCTGATGACTCACAAGTATAGGGGGTGTATCATAGTATTTTCAATAAGTAAGAGTGTCGAACCCAACGATGAGCAGAAGGTGCTGGCGAATGGCTAGGAGCAGGAATTCTCTGTAAATACTTAGCAAACAGATTTTTAGGGTTTTTTGATAATGCAGGAAAATAAAGTACGAGTAAATAAAACAATAAGAATAAATGCAGCAAGTGGCCCAATCCTTTCTTCAGCAAAGGACAAGCCGGTTGTATTACTTAAGATGAACAAACGTTCTCGAGGACACATGGGAATATTGTCAAGTGCTTTCGCTTCATACAGTTGATTAATCTTCTTTAGTTTGCTAAGTGTTGTGTGGCTAAACCTATGCTAATGTACCGACCTTCCTAGGACTAATACATACTTGTGATTATACCCCTTGCTAGCATCCGCAAGTACAAGAAAGTAATTAAGGTAGAAACCTAACCACAGCTTTAAACTCTAAGACCCTGATACATTGCAAATGTATCTATCATTTTTGATGTTCCATGCTTGGTTTTATCCACTTTCTTGTGTTTTGTTCCAACTTTGGAGTACTTTTCATATGATTTCTTGGACTAACCTATTAACAAGAGCCACAGTGCTAGCTGCCTGTTTTCTGCTGTTTTTGGTTTCAGGAAAGTCAGAAAATGAATATTCTCGGAATTGGATGGGACAAAAGCCAAAGTGCCTATTTTTCCGGAAGTCATCATATGCCAGAGTACGAGACGGAGAGGGGCCAGGGGGCCACCACACCACCTTGCCGCGCAGCCCAACCTGGCCCGCGCCAGGGGGTGGTGTGGCCGCCTCCGGCACCCCCTCAGCCTCCCCTTCCGACTATAAGATGCCCTCGGGACGTAACCCTAAGTACCCGATCAAAAATCCATGAAAGAGTCTGTAGCCGCCATCATCTACATCCCTAGATCGGGAGGGATCTAAAGCTCTTCCCGGCACCCTGCCAGAGAGGGGAATTCACCCTGGAGGCCTTCTTCATCACCATGCAAGCCTCCGGTGTGATGCGTGACTAGTACATCCTTGGACTACGGATCCATGTAGTAGCTAGATGGCTTGTTTCTCCTCCTTTGTGCTTTCATGTTTAGATCTTGTGAGCTCCGTTCATGATCAAGATCATCTATTTGTAAATCATACATGTTGTGTTTGCAGGGATCCGATGGATATTGAGATGCTATTTCAGATTGATTATTGATTCTATCATGTCTTTGTTATTTGAGATCTTGCATGCTTTCCGTTGTTAGTAGCTATCTTGGCCAAGTAGATGCTAGCAACTCCAAGAGTTAGTATTTATGCTCGATAGTGGGTTCATGCCTCTAGTAATCTGGGGAAGTGACAGGAATCTCTAAGGTACTAGATGTGTTGTTGCTACTAGGGAGAAAACAACAATCCTTTGTTCATAGAACAATCGTATTGTTTACTTTACACGCAGTTCGTAAAGCAATAATCTATTGCTTGCAACTTAATACTGGAGGGGGTTCGGATGATAACCTGAAGGTGGATTATTAGTCATAGATGCAGTTGGATGGCGGTCTATGTATTATGTTGTAATGCCCAATCAAGTCTCAAAGGAGTCAAGATGATTAGTATATGCATGTATTGCTTTCTCGATGTTTGTCAATTGCCCCGATGTAATTTGTTCACCCAGCATGTTATCTATCTTAAGGAGAGACACCTCTAGTGAACTATGGATCTCGGTCCTTGTCTTTTATATTCAATCTACAATCTTTTACTGCTTTGTGTTTACTTTCTGCAACCTTTTACTTCTTTCCATTCGATACGTTTAATCCTTTGTTTTTCGCAAAACACGGTGAGATTGACAACCTCATCGCAAGTCGGGGACAAAGTTCTGTGGTTGTGTTGTGTAGGTCTCCACGTTGCTACTAGCACTGGTAGTGCGCCCTGCCAAAGCTCAGCTAGTAACACCTTTGGGGTGTTTCCTTGCTCCTACTGGTTCGATTAAACCTTGGTTTCATACTGAGGGAAACTTGCTGTTGTGCTCATCATACCTTCCTCTTGGGGTTCCCAACAAGCTCTACATCAACCATGCACCAGCACTTTTCTGGGCGCCGTGCATTGAGCCATCAGACCCTGACGTCCCTTGTGTAATGGTTTCCTAACGGGGGTTCAGGTTTCTGTCACTCCGGTAACCCCTGCGATTAGTAGCCAAATACACAATGCATTCCCCTAGGCTCATATAGGTGAAGTGTCATGTAGTCGACGTTCACATGACACCACTAGAAGAAGTACACCACAACTTAAATATCAAACTATTGAATCTTTCTCAACACAATTCCACTACTAACAACATGACTTCTCCCATGTTCTCAAGAACTAAACGAACTACTCACAATACATCATATGGATCATGATCAGAGATGAAATAATGATATGTAAAAATCCAAACATAAACGATACTTCAATGGTTCACTCAATAGCATCAACTACAAAGATTAATCAACACCGGGAAAGTTTCCCCTAAGAACTATGCAATATTCAACCCAATTGTTACAGCGGTATGGAGGTGGTGATGATGGTGTTGGTGGAGATGATGGTGGTGATGATGATGATTATCCCGATGAAGTCCAGCTTGATGGTGGTGTTGATGGTGACGATCTCCCCTCTCCGGGAAGGAATTTCCCCAGCAGAATTCTGTCAGCCGGAGAGATCTTTCTCTCTTGGTATTTTCCGCCCTTCAGAGGCGGCGGAATCTTTCTGTGGTCGCTCCCCGAGTCTTAGGGTTTCGGGAGGATAATATACGCCAGAGGGGAGAGGCTGGAGTGGACCAGGGCGGCCACACCACCTGGTGGCGTGGCCTAGGGTGGCCCGTGCCAGGGGTGGTATGGGCCCCCTATGGCCCATCTCCACTTCCCCTTCTGGCATTCTTCGTCTTCTGGAAAAATAGGATTTTCCATGTATTTTCCCGGATTTTCTGATCTTCGCGAATTTTGCCTCCAAACAACACCTTTTCCATCCGAATCCTGACTGCAGCGGTCCATGCTCCAAAAGTCATCACCCATGCAAAAATAGATGAAATAACATAAGTATCATCTCTTAATATGAAATATGTCAATGAATAACAGTAAATTATGATATAGAATAGTGATGCAAAATGGACGTATCAACTCCCCCCAAGCTTAGACTTCGCTTGTCCCCAAGCGAAACTGAACTCAATAAACATGACCTCAGGTTTATGGAGTGAAGAGTCGATAATAGAATACAGACAAGAAGCATCGCATTCATCAATACATAAGTCATAATAGAAGACAACTCACTATTATATAACTTAACTTGCAATAAGTAAAGGAAACACAATAAAGATACATAAAGTAAATCACAGTTGGTAATGGCAAACTTAGCTCTTGGTCGAAGAATAGTTGACAATTTGCTGGAGTTCACAAATAACTGATTTTCAATGATAGCTTTCAAAGTAGTAGACACTAAGATAAGAGCAAAGTGCAAAACAAGGAACATAAGAAACATGATTGGATAAATCATCATATGAATGAATGAAACACAACAACTCAAAATACTTGCTGAGATAGAAGGGAATAGGTTTACTGACTCAACTAAAAAAGTAAAAGATAGGCCCTTCGCAAAGGGAAGCAGGGATTTCAAGTTTTATAAAGAGCTTCCAAAAATTATGGTACTTATTAGCTTTCATCTCTCATTGCCCCTATCATAGGCATCTTTAGGTGATTAAGGTTAAAGTGATCAAATACGAGGATATACTTGACAAGTTTCAAGTTGAAAATCTCATGTCCCTTGAATACGAGGGTCGCTCCTCATGCTACTCAAGTCTAGTCACTAGTAAGTTCTTGTCATAGTAAGTACATGTGTATCATAGAGAA
Source organism: Avena insularis (assembly GCA_023614405.1). Classification (NCBI taxonomy): domain Eukaryota; kingdom Viridiplantae; phylum Streptophyta; class Magnoliopsida; order Poales; family Poaceae; genus Avena; species Avena insularis. The sequence goes on along the minus strand of CM042692.1, from coordinate 41,020,395 downwards.
CCGCCAATAGGGTACCCCTTGCCCGATGATACATAAGAATCCCCATATCAAAATGACAAGGCAAGCAGACAACAAGCATCTCAGCAATCTTCCTATTTACCATGGGAATATGGTGCTTTTTTCTCTATTTCCTCTTTTCTCATCCTTTTTTCTTTTTTCTTAATCTCTATCTCTTTTTTATAACAAGAATGCTTCATAGATGCTCATTATGGTTACACTGCAGGTTTCCACCATGACAGCATGGATTAGACCGGCGGCCCAGACGTTTCTCTAACACGCATACATAACTCCATGGACTTACAAGCTCCCCTTTCATTTCACACCGACGACATCCATAGACAAAAGAACATGATATCAACTAGGTACAAAGTACCGGTGCAATGTTGAAAGCATTCCCCATGACAACATGGTTCTGCTAATTCACAACTTACAAAGCGCAAGCATATACACAACATAGATGGGCACAATGGTTCAAGTTTATTAAATGCAAGAAATAAAGTGTGCCATCAAGTTCGTGAGAGCTTTAATCACCAATCTTCACATAACAAGTTTAATTTGGAAGGTAGATAAAAACATGAATTTACTTGGAATAACAATAGTGTTAATAGGTAGGTATGGTGGACACAAATGGCATAGGTTTTGGTTTAAGGATTGGATGCACGAGAAGCATTCCCTCTCAATACAGGTTTTTGGCTACCAAGGCTGGGTAGCAAGCATAAGAGTTGAAGGGAACAAACAAACATACAAGTGATAAAAACAAACATGCAATCTTCCTTGGAAGCACAAAAGATCTTAACTAGAGAATACTAGACTTATGAGAAAATCAAGAAAGAAAGATGATGAAATTATATTTCTTTAGAGTAATTTTATCTTTTTCATTCAATTCTCAAAATAGTGTTGCTATTGACCGAGCCAGGTTTGCCAAAACTAACTAAGTTAACTCAATGATCCCAAAGTGATACCAATACTAACAACAAGATCAATCATATAACCATGAATTGAAAACTAAAATAAGATATGCAAAAGAGTAAATGATAGAACTTCTCATTAATATTTCATAACGGCAACTCACACCAAGGGATACATAGATATCTAACGAGAGGGGGACACTTCCATAATGCAAACCATCCTACATGATAACTTCTCTATTCATGTTATGACTCTACTAAAAAGGTAAAAAAATAGAAGATAGTGATGTGATACCGCGGCACTCCCCCAAGCTTGGAACAAACCAAGGGGATGCCAAAATCTGATGACGAATTACTCCTTCGGTGGTGGTGGTATTCTCTCGATGAGCTCTTTGATTAGTTTCCCCAAGTCCTCAATCTCGAAGGTGATATTACGAATCAACTGTGAGTTTTGCTCAATGCGGCTCATGATCATGTCGGGTTGTGAATTCCAGCTCTTGCGATTCTTTCCCCACTCTTCCTCCTTGAAGTCTTCTTTTCCTCCATGGCAAGAACGAGGCAAATCCCAATTGGAGGGTAGTTTCTCCTTGGGCATATTCTGGTATTGATGCTCATGGATAAGGGTATGGAAAGGATTCTTGGTGCATGGAGGAAGTGACCGTGGAGCCAAATAGTGACGTGGAGGTTTCCCTCCAGTTGACATCCGTGCAGTCCTTCTGACCCTGGCAGATCTTGCCAACACTCCAATGCTTGCAATGGTAGTGCCGGTGCACGGATGTTGGCTTTGCTTTGCCTCCTGTTCATCTTCACTCTTGATCTCCTTCTCCTGTCCGGGGTCTTGGAGATCTTCCTCCATAGGCTACTTTCCTTTATCCTTGGCGGACACCATTATGCTTCTAACTTTCAAGAATAGTTCCTGGCAGAAACAGATCGAAACGAAAACACGACAAGAACACGATATACGAACCTCGGGGAATCTGGGGGTTTATATATTACGAAGTTTTACAATAAAAGGGAAGGTCTTGAGAAAGTCGAGATTGAGGCCGAGGTGGCCACACCACCTGCTGGCGCAGCCAAGGGGGCCGCGCCAGGGGGTGGTGTGAGCCACCCTGGCTCCGTTTCCGTCCCTCTTTCGCTTTGTTGCTTTCCTTATTGGATAAAAACTCCAAAAATATAACTGGACAGAATTTTTCCGGAACTTTTCTTACCAAAACTATTACCTATTCGAAAACGGACTCTGCAGGTCTCTGAATTTAGAATTTAGTAGATTCTTCCGGAGTCACCACTTGAATAACATCAATATCATCATCTTCATACTCATAACGCTCGAGTCATGAAACCTTTCACTTTCTTATTAAACCATTTTCTCCAATAACCTAGAAATTTCTTTCACACAAAACTTCACACAATTCTCATTAGCAACATTAGTGTAAGCGAGGTAATAAACCTTTTAAGTCCAATTTCAACTTAAATCCATCAAAACATAAGCTACTATAGTAACTCCTTCCGAAAACCCAAAAACAATTCAAAAAGGAAATCGATTTAAGAAGCAAATGCAAGAGTGGCAAAATCTGTCAAAACAGACCAGCAGGTAAATATCAATTTTTTAGAAAATCTTCTGTTGCTCAAATCAAAAAGTGCAAAACTAACAAAAGTTAAATAATAACCTGGGGCAGAAGCAAAAAAATTTACAGCTCCATCCAACATACAGAGATCTCTCATGATTTTTTATGGTGAAGCACAAAAATCTGTTTCGGGACAGCAACTTCCCCAAATCTTACTCCTCTCTCATTAGAGGTTGATCTTGACACAAAACCGAAACAAAAAGGATAAGGAGAGGTTATTACCGAAGTAATAACTTCCAAGACTCAAATAAACAAAAACAACTGAAAACACAAATAAATTGGGTTATCTCCCAAAAAGCTATTTCTTTATAGTCATTAAGATGTGCATGATAATTTCAAAGATGCTCACATAAGATATGAATTGAAGTAAAGGAGATCATCAAGAAGCAAAAATATACATGTTTAAGTCTAACCCTCTTCCTATGCAAGGGAATTTTGTAAACAAACAAGTTGTTGAAACCATAGGCTACAAGCATAGGAAGGCAAAACAAGTGCAACATAAAAACTTTCAGCAAAAAACGAGGAAACTTGATATTATTGAGATGCATAAGAACAGTCTTCCCTCTTTCATAATAACTTTCAGTATCATGCATAAACTAGATAATGTAACTATCACAAGAACCATTGTAGCAATGATCACTTATCCTAACAGAAAACACAGGGACACTAGCTCTCATAACACTACTTTGTGAAGCAATATTAGGGATATCCTTACGGAGGATAGTGTGTCCATCTTCTTCATATTTAGTGACAAAATCTTTCACATTTGCTATTATAGGTTCATCATCAATTTGTTTATCAGGTTCAACAGCTTTACTTGTACTTTCATTAACCATACTAGCTATCATAGAATGTTCCTTTATCTTAACTGGGAAAGGGATTTTCTCAATGTAAGGTTCAGGTAAAACATGATTAGCAGTATAAACTACAATATTTCTTGCAGGAACACACTTAGAAACATATTTATATGGTTCATGATACTTATTCCACTTCTTTTTAGGAACTTCAATATAGGAAGCAAAAGCCTTAAAATAAGTTGCAATAGCTTGAGAGTCTAGACCATAAGCATTTTTAATATTTTGAAAGTCATCAGTTCCCATAAAAGATTCAATGCATTCATAATCATAATTTATACCTGACTTTCTTCCTTTGTCATTTTCCCATGCTTCAGCATTGTCTTGAATACGGTTTAGAAGATCCCATTTAGCTTCTTCTTCCATGCGTGTGAATGATCCAGCACAAGAAGCATCCAATAAATCCTTATCATGAAGAGAAAGCCTTGCATAAAAGTTATTGATAATAATATTGTTGGGGACCTCATGAATGGGACATTTGAGAATTAGTAACTTCAATCTCTCCCAAGCTTGAGTTGCACTCTCTCCATCAAGAGGCCAAAAGTTGTATATTTGATTCTGATCTTTATGAATCTCACTAGGAGGATAAAACTTTGAATAAAAGAGAGGTACTATTTCCTCCCATTCAAGAGCTTGACCATTCTTTAGCAGCTTATACCAGTCCTCGGCTCTTTCTTTCAGTGATAGTGAAAATAACTTCTTCTTGACTTGATCTGTAGTAATACCTACACACTTGAACAACCCGCATAATTCGTGTATAAAGAGCAAATGATCACCGGGATGGACAGTTCCATCCCCAACATAATAGTTATCCATAACACGATCAATAAATCTTGTAGGTATTTTAAAAGCATCATTCTCAGTAGGTGGTGGTTCGTCTACTACCTTAGCAGTGGTAGTAGCATTACCAAATAAGAAACTCAGCGAATTATCCATAACGAAAATAAAGCAACTAATAGAAGTAAACAATACTCACAGTAGAAGTTTCCTTTACTAGTTCCACTCTCCAATAGCGCTTCACTCCCCAGCAACGGCGCCAGAAAATAGTCTTGATGACCCACAAGTATAGGGGGTGTATCGCAGTATTTTCGATAAGTAAGAGTGTCGAACCCAACGAGGAGCAAAAGGTGCTGGCGAATGGCTAGGAGCAGGAATTCTCTGTAAATACTTAGCAAACGGATTTTTAGGGTTTTTTGATAATGCAGGAAAATAAAGTATGAGTAAATAAAAGACAATAAGAATAAATGCAGCAAATGGCCCAATCCTTTCTTTAGCAAAGGACAAGCCGGTGTATTACTTAAGATGACCAAACGTTCTCGAGGACACATGGGAATATAAGTGCTTTCGCTTCATATAGTTGATTAATCTTCTTTAGTTTGCTAAGTGTTGTGTGGGTAAACCTGTGCTAATGTACCGACCTTCCTAGGACTAATACATACTTGTGATTATACCTCTTGCAATCATCCGCAAGTACAAGAAAGTAATTAAGGTAGAAACATAACCATAGCTTTAAACTCTAAGACCCTAACGTCCCTTGTGCAATGGTTTCCTAACGGGGGTTCAGGTTTCTGTCACTCCGGCAACCCCTACGATTAGTATCCAAATACACAATGTATTCCCTAGGCTCATATAGGTGAAGTGTCATGTAGTCGACATTCACATGACACCACTAGAAGAAGTACACCACAACTTAAATATCAAACTATTGAATCTTTCTCAACACAATTCCACTACTAACAACATGACTTCTCCCATGTTCTCATGAACTAAACGAACTACTCACAAGACATCATATGGATCATGATCAGAGATGAAATAATGATATGTAACAATCTGAACATAAACGATAATTCAATGGTTCACTCAATAGCATCAACTACAAAGAGTAATCAACACTGGGAAAGTTTCCCCTAAGAACTATGCAAGATTCAACCCAATTGTTACAGCGGTATGGAGGTGGTGATGATGGTGCTGGTGGAGATGATGGTGGTGATGATGATGATGATGATCCCGATGAAGTCTAGCTTGATGGTGGTGTTGATGGCGACGATCTCCCCTCTCCGGGAAGGCATTTCCCCGGCAGAATTTTGTTTGCCGGAGAGATCTTTCTCTCTCGGTGTTTTCCGCCCCACAGAGGCGGTGAAATCTTTCTATGGTCGCTCCCTGAGTCTTAGGGTTTCTGGAGGATAATATACGCCAGAGGGGAGAGGATGGAGTGGACCAGGGAGGCCACACAACCTGGTGGCGCGGCCTGGGGTGACCCGCGCTAGGGGGTGGTGTGGGCCCCCTGTGGCCCATCTCTACTTCCCCTTCTGGCATTCTTCGTATTCTAGAAAAATAGGATTTTCCATGTATTTTCCCAGATTTTCTAATCTTTGCGAATTTTGCCTCCAAACACCTTCTCCATCAGAATCCTGACTGCAACGGTCCATGCTCCAAAAATCATCAACCATGCAAAAACAAATGAAATAACATAAGTATCATCTCTTAATATGAAATATATCAATGATATAGAATAGTGATGCAAAATGGACGTATCAGTTTCCTAAGCCCCTTCCGAAGCATCAACATATTCCGCCTTTGTCGATGATACCCGCCATCACGGGTTGCTTGGAACTACTCCAACTTATTGTTGCCACATTCATGAGAAATACGTATCTATATTGTGACTTTGAGTCATCTATATCAGTGTCGAAGATAGCATCGACGTAACACTTTGCGACGAGCTCTTCTTCACCTTCATATACGAGAAACATTTCTTTAGTTCTTCTCAAGTACTTAAAGATATTCTTGACTACTATCCAATGTTCTGAACCTAGATCAGTTTGGTACGTGCTAGTAAAACTAATAGCACGTGCCACATCTGGTCTAGTACATAGAATGGCATACATGATAGATCCTATGGATGAGTCATAGGGAATCTTATTCATTATTTTTATCTTCATCCATAGCCAGACTTTGAGTCTTACTCAATGTCTTGCCTTGCAACATAGGTAATAAACCTTTCTTACTTCCATCCATATTGAACTTCTTCAAAATCTTGTCAAGGTATGTACTTTGTCATATCCCAATCAAGCATCTTGATCTATCTCTATAGATTTTGATACTTAGTATATATGGTGCTTCACCGAGATCCTTCATTGAAAAACTACTGTTCAAACAATCCTTTACACTCTTCAAAAGTTCTATATAATTTCCAACCAACAATATGTCATCCACATATAAAATTAGAAATGCTACAGAGATCCCACTCACTTTCTTGTAAATATAAGCTTCTCCATAAGTTTGGACAAATCCAAACCCTTTGATGACTCCATCAAAATGGAGATTCCAACTCTAGGATGCTTGCTTTAGTCCATAAATAGATCCTTGAAGTTTACAAACCTTGTTAGCATCCTTAGGATCAGTAAAACCTTTGGGTTGTACCATGTACAACTCTTCCTCAATGTTTCCATTAAGGAACGCAGTTTTCACATCCATATTCCAAATTTCATAGTCGAACTATGCAACAATTGCTAACATAATCCTAACTGACTTTAGCATCGCTACGGGAGAGAAAGTTTCATCATATTGAACTCCTTGAATTTGTCAAAAACATTTTGTGACAAGTCAAGCTTTACAAATGGTACATTACCGTCAACGTCAGTTTTCTTCTTGAAGATCCATTTATTCTCAATGGCCTTTCAGTCATGAGGTAGGTCCACCAAGGTCCAACCTTGGTTTTCATACATGGATTCTATTTCGAATTGCATGGCTTCTAGACATTTGTTGCAATCCGAACTTTCCATCGCTTCCTCAGATGTCGCAGGGTCATCATTTCCATCTACCATGAAATTCATAACTGGATTACCATAAAGTTCAAGAGTTGCACGTGTCCTAGTTGACCTGCGAGTTTTGGTAGTGTTCTCTTTCGGAATTTCATGATTATTATCATTAGTTCCCTCTTCATTTGGTGAAGTTGACACCAGAACATCTTCTGACGCTGCGCCACTTGCCGTTTCTGACGAAGCACTATTTTCTATTCCATGAAGAGAAGGTTCAATAACCTCGTAGAGTTCTACCTTCCTACTTATCACACCTTTTGAGAGAAACTCCTTCTCCTGGCAACAAATTTTTTGCCTTCGGATCTATACTAAAAGGTATGCCCAATTGTTTCCTTAGGGTATCCTATGAAGACGCTTTTTCGCTTTGGGTTAGAGTTTATCAGGTTGAAGTTTCTTCACATAAACATAACTTCCCCAAATTTTTAGAAATGATAACTTAGGTTTGTTGCCAAACCACAATTCATATGGTGTCGTTTCCATGGATTTAGATGGAGTCCTATTTAAAGTGAATGCGAATGTTTCTGGTGCATATCCCAAAAATGACAATGGTAAGTCTATGAGAGACATCATAGACCGAACTGTATCTAATAATGTACGATTACAACGTTCTGACACACCATTTTGATGTGGTGTTCCAGCAGGTGTGAGTTGTGAAACTATTCCACATTGTTTCATATGTATGCTAAACTCGTAACTTAGATATTCACCTCCATGATCGGGTCGCAGAAATTTAATCTTTCTATTACGACAATTTTCCACTTCATTCTAAAAATTCTTGAACTTTTCAAAGGTTTCAGACTTGTGTTTCACCAAATAGATATACCCATATCTACTCAAATCATCCGTGAAAGTAACGAAATAATGATAACCTCCATGCACTGACACACTCATTAGACCACATACATTTGAATGTATGATTTCCAATAAGTCTGTCGCCCATTCCATAGAACTATTAAATAGGGTTCTAGTCATCTTGCCCATAAGGCATGGTTCACATGTCTCAAATGATTCCAATAATCCATCAAAATGGAGTTGTTTCATGCATTTTACACCAATATGACCAAGGAGGCAGTGCCACATATATACAGCATTATCATCACTCAATTTAATTTGTTTTACATCCACATTATGAATATGCGTATTACTATCAAGATCCAAAACAAATAAACCTTTCTTCACATGTGCATGACCATAATTCATATAAATGGAACAACCATTGTTCTCAGATTTAAATAAATAATCGTCTCGCAACAAACATGATCCAGAAATAATGTTCATGCTTAACACAGGCACAAGATAACAATTATTAAGGTTCAAGACTAATCCCGATGGTAAGTGAAGTGGCAGCATTCTGACGGAGATCACATCAACCTTTGATCCATTACCGACACGCATGGTCACTTCATCCTTGGCTAGTTGATGCTTGTTCTGCAACCCTTATTTCGAGTTACATATATTAGCAACTAAACTAGTATCAATACCCAGGTGCTACTGCGAGTACTAGTAAGGTACACATCAATAACATGTATATTGTATATACCTTTGTTCACCTTTTCGGATTTCTTGTCAGTCAGATACTTGGGGCAGCTGCACTTCAGTGCCCCGTGTTCTTGCGGTAAAAGCACTCAGTCTTAGGCTTCAGGCCATTCTTGGTCTTCTTCTCAGGCGCGGCAACAGTCTTGCCACCGTTCTTGCAGTTACCCTTCTTCTTGCCTTTCTTAAAACTAGTGTTCTTACTAACCATCAACACTGGATGTTCCTTTTTGATCTCTACTTCAGCAGTTTTTAGCATGGAAAGAAGCTCATACAACAACTTATTCATGCCTTGCATATTATAGTTCATCACAAAGTTCTTGTAACCTGGTGGGAGTGATTGGACAACCATATGAATTCCTAGCTCATTTGGAATCATAATTCCCAGAGCTACGAGTTTATTGGCATACCCATACATTTTGAGTACATGCTCGCTAATGGAGTTGTTCTCTTGCATCATGCAACTAAAGAAATTTTCAGGAGCTTCATAACTTTGTATGTCAACATGGTTATCAAAAATCATTCTCAATTCAACCATTGTATCGTAGGCATTGCTGAGCTCGAAATGCTTTTGAAGCTCAGGCGCTAGCCCTTACAGTACACCGCAATAAACTAAATGGTGATCCTCCCGATGAGTGAGAAACACATTTTTCTCATCATTAGTAGCATCTTCAACAGGAGGGGGTCCTATAGGTGCATCTAGCACATAGCTCCTTTGAGCAGCCGAGAGGAGAATCCCCAGATTAAGGGCCCAGTTAGTAAAGTTGCTACCATTGGTGCTAAGTTTCTCCTTCTCCATGAATACATTGAAATTGAAAGAAGGTGATGCCATGATCTACAACATATTTGTAAAGACTATTTAGACTAAGTTTATGAAATATTGAGTTCAAACTAATTCAAAATTACTACTAGAACTCCCACTCAAAACAGCATCCCTCTAGTTGTTTTGGTGATTACACAAACCAAATTCACTACACCACAACTGATCATCACGTGAGATGATGTAGCTTCAAAGGAAAACATTGACATGTTCATTATATCATTCATATGACTCGTGCTTTTCCTTTAGGTTCTTGTTCTGAGGCCATGTATGTACATGCTAGGCTCGCCAAGTAGAACCTTAGTAATCGTGTGTGTAAATCTGTCTTACACCCATTGTATGCAAACGTAGATTCTATTACACTCGATCATCATGTGGTGATTCAAAATGACGAAATTTCTTAACAGTGCTTACTAAAGGAACAACACATGTTTATCTTGATATTTTAGTGAGAGTGATCATCTTATAATGCTACCACCAAGTTCTAAGCTAGACATAAGCATACATAAGATGCATAAAAGGGATAAACATCACATGCATATATAATGTGATATGATATGGTCCTTTCTTGCACTTCGATCTCCATCTTGTGCTCCATGATATGCTCACCATCATTCCACCGGCGTGGCTCCAAGGTCCATGATGCCACCATCTTGGTTGTTCTCCACTAATTCAAATTACATGGAATTTCCATGTCTAGAACACAGACCTTTAAAAGAATAAAACAACCATATGGCTCCAACCGTTGTCATAGCTTGCAAATGATATCATTGCATACATAAAATTTGTAACATATGACCATATCACACCACATGCCCTGCAAAAACAAGTTAGACGCCTCTAATTTATTTTGCATATTTTACATGGCTTTGGGATTAAGAAGAATCGTTCATCCTACAAACTTCAAACCACAACAGTGATAAACAAATTATTAACAACACGTTGTAAACTAGATCATAGCTATAGTAGGAGAGACAGACACTCTCTAGCCACTTATGCAATACGAGTTACGTGTCAAGCGTGGAACAAGTCTCATGTGTGAGGATATGTAAAGTTAGTCCAGGCCGCTTCATCCCACTATGCCACTAAGATCCAATATACACAAAAAGTTGCAATAACTTGATCATCAACACCCACAACTATATGTGTTCTACTCGTATAGAATATATACGCATAGATATGGCTCTGATACCACTAAAGGGTTCGTAGCATAAAAAAAATCCTACGATAAGAATGCTAATTATGCCAAGATCTGATCTAGTAGATGCTTGTAACAACTAACAGGATAACCAGAATAACTTACCCTCGAAGACCGAAAGCTTTGATAAAAACTAATTTCATTGGTAATATAGTCGATCACTTGCTGATCTCAAGATCGGGTTGAAGAACAGCGCAACCCAGCAACGTATCTGCCCTCTTTCACATGTCCGACTCCCGACAACCTCCACGCCCCCACTCCAGCAGATCAACGGAAGGAGTAGATAAATCTTACTCTGAGAAACCAACAAAACATGTACCTCGCTAATCCAAAGCCATGGGGAAATGCTACAGGGAGAAGAGAACCTTCACGAGGGGGTGGTGCATCTAGAGAGGAGGAGGAGGGATCCTTTTATAGGGGAGGGGCAACCCAAGGGGGCATGGCCACCGGCCATGGAGGGTGCCCCCACCTCTCCCTCATTCATGTGAGTGCACATCCCACTCACATAAACTCCATCTCCACTCACATGCATTTATTATCCATTAGCATAAATGAAATTTTCTCTTTAAATAAAACTCTTTTATTTATTTTATTCAGAATTTTGTTAATTACTTTAATTAACAAACATTCATATAAAACCCCTTGCATTGTTTCAATATCACACCTGAAACCATTTTCAGCTATTTGACCCGAAACACTTCCAGGGATCATCAAAACAATTTCAACTCTAACAAAATTATTCTCAAATATATTTTATCTACCACTTAGTGTTGGAGAATATTAAGCGTGTCACCCTACGGTTCGCGAATAATGCAAACAACCATGTAGACACATTGGCGGTAGTTGCACGCGATCTTGTGGTTGTAGATGTCGTTGTAGGAGGCAAAAGTGCAGCAAATGTCGTTAGGGCATTGATGCATGTAAAATACATACATGAACTTTGTAGTTTATTGATACATATATTCCCACATATTTGCAACATATATAATGTTCTATCCATGTTTTATATTGATTTTGGGGGATTTACCAATGACCCCTTTATTTTGGTTATATATCTGTAGGATAGGAAAACCCTATTTTGTGTATTTTTATCTTTCAGGGAGCTAAATAAAGTCAAATGGAGCTAGGATTCTAGGAAAGTCAATATTTCATGAAGAGGAAAGAGCTGGAGCACTTGAACCTCACCAGAAGGGTTGGGAAGCCCAAAAGAGGTATGGTGGCGTGGCCCACCTTGGTGCATGCGCCACCTACCCTATTTTGACTCTCGACCATCCGATTCTCCTCAATATTTTGCCCATGGAGTTGTCTTAACCTAAAAACACCTATATAAAGGTCCCCCGACGTGATTTCAGAACATACGGAGGCAGAGATCGAAAACACCAAAATAGAGAGTCTGTTGGCCGTCGCCGGAGGAAGATTGGAGAGGGAACCGCTGCGAGAATCGCCTCTGGCACCTCTCCTCCTTCCACTACAAGAAAAGTTAGCTTTTACAATGGATGATTTTCGTGGTTGAAAGCCCGTTTTTCGTGGCTAAAAAGTCTTCTACGACGGATTCCCTTCGTGGTAAAAGCCCCGTCACAAAAGAATCTACCATAGTTTTTTTCTAACCGTGGCGGATCGCACCCTTCAGCCACGAAAACTTGTTCCGTTATAGATCTGTTCGCCACCCGCGTTGACTGCTGACGTCATGCAAAAATGCCACGTGGCACCCGCCATTAATGGCTAGTTATCACCGTTAACGGTCACAGAAATCATGGCAGAAGCTTGGCCCAGACAAGGCCTGCTAATTGTTAAGTGGGACGGTCCACGAGGAGTGCCCAATAAGATTACGACCCTTTACTCTCATGACGTATACTATTTGATGTGGCCCATTAATGAATCCATCCAGGGCCCGTACGATTTCAGGCCCACTATAGTCTTGGCCTAAAGAAGGCCCACTTTGGTAGAATAATATGCGGCCCATTAGGGGCCTGCGCTTTAAGGTCGACATCATTAAGGCTCGCATGTAGCCGTTATCGCTTTTACTACCGTGGGTCCTCTCCTGTTCTACCCATTTACTGTTATGGCCTTTTACATTTCTGGGTTGCTAGTGTTAGGATCCTTTACTATTCTGGCCTTTTACTGTTCTAGCCTTCTACTGTTCCGGCCGTTCACTGTTTAGGATTTTTGCTCTTATGGTCTTTTACTGTTCAGGCCATTTACTTTTTAGGCCTTTTACTCTTCTGTTCGTTTTACTGTGCAGGCCCTCTACTGCGCGGGCTTTTTACTGTTTATGCATTTTACTGTTTCAGCTCTTTACTGTTCAGGTATATCAATCAATGGTGAAAAAATCGGTAATCGTTAATTGCTCGGCCGGCTTGGGAGTAGCAACTAATTAGAATTCAGATGATTAACTGATTTAATCGGTCGGCTATTAATCGGTGCAACCTACACAAATTAGTACCTAAAACACATGTATATAATAAATAAATAGTATATGAGCCTTTATATGTCCAACCCTACTTATTTAGAGCCCAAAATCCCATTAAAACACATACACTTCTCCTCTGACCTATGAAGTTGCTCTTCTCCCTCCACCTACCCAGGGTACTGGTTGATGGCGATGGGAATCGAGCTCTTGGAGGCGGGAATCGAGCGGGAGCTTCACAAAACCTACTTCATTAGGGCGGGCTAGCGGTTGGACGAGCGATATGTATTGAAACTTTTGCAACTTTTTTGACCAAGTGTAGTAGTTAATCGGGAATATACCTAGTAATCGGTCTGTCAGAGCTATTAGCCGAGTTAAAGGATTAACATAATGTATTAGTGGTAATTGACATGATTAGGTCCCTAGTAGCGATTAATCGGCCTATTAATCGTTGATTCGGACGATTTTTTGAACAGTGAATTTGAATATACATTTACCATGGTGTAAAAAATACCCCCTCCATTCTATTCTATAGTGCCTATAGTTTTTAAAGAAAAATTCCAAAATATAAGATATATTGCGTTACACAACTCGTTTGGACAACTTTTTAGGAAGTTTATATAAAGTATATAGAGTTTCATGTCTCCCACAAACTCCTCTATTTTATCACATCAAATAGCCACGAGAAATCCCACCCAAAACTATTTCAATTTTTTCTCCACATGCGTTTCTTAATTTTCGTCCCTCCATGCTCACTTCCTCTATTTTGCAGGTGTAATCTTTTCCTACTCTTGTGTTTTCCTTGTTCATGTGTTTTTTCTATCCTGTTTTCAAAATGAGGCATGAAGGGACAATGTCTCGATGTAACAGATTTTGAATGCTACACCAAATATTGCATTTGAATGCAGGTTTTAACATATGTCACATCCTTTATTTTTCATATACTCCCTTCGTTTTAAAATATAAGATGTTTCAGCTTTATGAAAACGGTGTATCTAGACATCTTTTAGTGTGTATGAAACATCTTATACTTTGAAATAAAGAGAGTATATGTTTTGGATTTGGAAAAATAGTTGAAGAAAACCCCGCAAAAGGAAGTAGAAGAACCAACAAAAGGGCCAAAAGCAAAAGGGAAGCGCTAGGCGTCCCTCGGGGGATAATTCCCCCGATCCCCCCGGGACCCTAGGCCACCACGTGTCTCCAAAACAGGGTCTAATCCCGCTTTTGCTACAAACGGTCCAAATTTGCTACAATATATCCTGCTTTTGCTACATGTAGAAAAAATGGTTCGATCCGAAAATACAAAAATAGACTAGATCTCGTCGGAGAATTCGCCGGAGATCTCGCCGTCGACTTTGTAGCAAAAAAAGGTCCTAATATAGCAAAACCGACTTCGTCGGAGACATCGCCGGAGACTCTCGTCGAAAAAAACGTCGCCGAAGGCCTCGTAGCAAAAAATTTACACTATTGTAGCAAAACCACAAAACGGGTGTAGCAAAATATTTTTTCTAATGTACCAGAGGAGACATCGCCGAAGACATCGTCGAAGACCTCGTAGCAAAATCGTAGAGATTGGTTGTAGTGAAAAAATTGTGCGTAAGTAGCAAAAAAATATGAATACATAGCAAAAATAATATTCAAAGGTAGAAAATTTTTGTTCATATTATACAAAATCTAGGAAACATGTGTAGCAAAAAAAATCTTCTATGTCGCAAGTTTATAGAGCCATTGTAGCGAAAAAATCCTCAGTGTGAAAAATGATAAAACACCGGCAGCACCACCACATCTCGTCGGCTCCCTGCCGCGGCTCCAGTCTTGCGCTCCCCCCGCCTCTCCGCACCGTCCGCTTGCCCTCTCGTTAGCATCCTTATACGCCGCTCCGCCGGAAACTCGCCGGACTTCTCCTCCCTTCATGGAGGATCTCTTCCGCCATCGGAACCTCTCGCAACTGACGGCAAGAAGAGGATCGCCTCGCCACCTGCGTCATGAGTTCACCCAAAGACTGTCACATGAGCTCGCCCGCCAAGCTACGCTGGCGTGAGGGAGATGGCGGCGTCGCAAGAGAGAGTAGGGCGACGACGGCAGTGAAGCGGCGCCAAGAACATGGAGGCGAGAGGACGTGCGACGGAGGAGAGACGCCGAACTTGCATCACGTCCAGGAAAAAGAAGCGAAGAAAGAGATAAGTGGGTCCAGGCACGCGTCGCGCGGAAAAAGGAGGCGAGGGATAGATTGGTGCGATCCCCCGGGGGATTGTATCATTTCCCAAAGCAAAAACGAATAACGACCTAAACCAAAGGCAGGCGTTGTGTCCATTTTTGTTTTGTTTTGACAATAGGCTTCGTGTCCAGTTGGTAAGTGGACAGCCCACTATAATCTACCGCCGCAGGCCACAGTTAGCGAAACCGAGCTGTTTCGAGTTGCCGCAAGAGATCCGGGCCTTTGTCCCGCCCACCTAGCGCTCACCAAACGCACTCACTCAGATGCGGGCCCACGGTCCTTCCGAGTCATGCGTAGGAGTAAAGACGAAGCATCGGGGGAAAAAAAGAAGGAAGAAGGGTCAGGTCGCTGTACTGCTCCCCCGCCTCAGGCGAAGCAAGAGCAGACATCCGAGAGCGACGGACGGACGGAGCTGCTTCTTCGCAATGGCGGCGAGATCTCCGCGCCTCTGAGCAAGCCAGCAGCATCCGTAAGGGCGTGCGTCTGCTAGGTGAGCTCGCCCGCTCGCGCTCCTCACAGGTTTGTTGGACCCTGGATCTCTAACGGAAATGCATAATTCTGTGAGAAGGTTTTGGTAATTGGAGCCTGTTCGGCAGAGAGCTCGGCGCCGGCGGGTGCCGCGGAGGGCGAAGGGCTGGTGGCAGGCCGGCAGTTGCTCTCTAGTCAGGAGATGGCCCACGTTTCGTTCAAATCCAACGAAGTGGCCAGCGTGCCCCGGTGGTCGGAGTACTTGACCGCCGAGGAGTCATCTCCCTCGGCATCAGCGAGCTGGAGGACCACAAGCGTCGACGGGCCGCAAGCGTCCGCGAGTGGCCAGAGACATCTTCAGATGGAGCCGGTGGTTCAGCTCTCCAAGGTCGCGGAAGGCTTGCTGGCCAAGATGTACAGGCTCAACAGCATCCTGGACTACCCAGATCCCAACACGCACACATTCTCGGACGCATTTTGGAAAGCTGGTGTTATGCCTAATTTCCCCAAAATTTGCACCACATTGTCGAAGAAATTTCCGGAGCATCCGAACAAGCTGCAGCTTGAAAGGGTCAGAATCTCAACCATGGGGATGTCTTTTTTTTTTCCAACCTGGAATTTGCTTAATCTTACAGGGTTCTGTTTTGCAGGTAGACAAGTTTGCTCTTGATGCTCTGAATGAAAACGCGGAAGGTTACATGCAAAACTTAGAACAATGGATCATGGTATGTGCCAACTAGCAAGTTCACCAATTAGCTGTACATGCATGGTAAAAAAGTTATGCTCTGTTGGCTAATAAACTAAATGCTGCAATCCACTAGTATAAATTTTGCTTATTTATATGACCTAAGTCACTTATATGATATAGTAGTATCCAGCTGCCTCCTTATTCCAAGTAGCGGGTTTTCGTGAACTGTTTTCCAAATATGTAATAGACAGAGATGATATAGACGTTGCCCCTCCGGTGTGTTTTTGGTACCATAGCTATATTGTTTGTACCTAAATATTATCGACCTTCAATCAATTAGCATGCAAAATAGGGAGAAAATTTGAGCTATGTTGACGATTTCCAAAGGCTTGTCAAATACTGGCCAAACTTTTGTTGTTCTATAGCTAGAATGAAGCACTATACTGAACTACAGGCTAGTATCAGCTTGAAATGGTGCTACATTGTTTCAACTATTCTATTTCAGTATAATGCGTCCAAAGGAAGTTGATCTTTAGTACAATAGTGTACTATATTACATTTCATCTTTTACATTGAAGAAAAGGCATGCCCCATGCATTGTACTCCTATTCTTTTTTTTTACATTTGACTAATTTTCTTTTGATTTTCACACTCCTAGTTGCTTCTTGATTTGCTGGAATTTCGTGAACAAGTTCTGCGACTAATTTTGGATCTGAGTAGTACGGTCATAACCTTGCTGGTAAGGAAACAGTCTTGTCTGAAGTAACACCCTATAGTTTCTTCATCTGTAAATAATGGCATTTCCACTATTTTCACAGCCACATCAGAACTCTTTAATTCTTCATGCTTTTATGGATCTAATTTGCTCATTTGTGCGAGTCAACCTTTTCTCAGACAAGGTAATTTTAACCTTCATCCAGTCTTGATTGAAATACCCGGATACTATGTACCCATTTCTTTTGTGCTAACACAATGCTGCCTGGTGTTCCAATTCGCAGATACCAAGAAAGATGATCCTCCAGGTTTACAACATCTTGCACATCATGCTAAAGGGTGGACGTGATTGTGAGTTTTATCATCGGTAAGGTGGTAAGGGTACTAAGTTGTAGTAAATACAAGTGCTCACCACCTTTCAAAACCTTTTTGTATTATGGTGTATTTTTTTCTTCTAATTGGCTTAAAAAACTTGTTTGCTTCAGGTGCTAATATTGTAGTATTGCATACAGAACATATATATTAATTGCTCAAACAATGTGTTCTTATGTACCGAACATATATATTAACTGCTCAAACAATGTATGTGTTCATGATAGTTGATTATTTCTCAAAGTAAAAAAAAGAACATGTTCGCAATGCAATATATGTTTTAAAATTTGAATGCCAGAATGTTCGGCCTTTTCAGTGCCGAGTGGCTGACATGTCAGTAGCTTATCCACAGATATACTCGCATGAATCTGTTTTTACGAAATTTAAATATCATTAGTTGTGCTTGTTTTGAACATATTAGTCTCATGATTGTTAGGAATACAACTTATGCACTTGCTATTGAAGTTGAACTGGATCTCAGAATATCTATTGTTGGGTTTGATAGCTTCACAAATTCTATCAAACTAAACAAACAGATTTCTGTTATTACCTTTTCGAAAAAAAGATTTCTGTTATTTAACTCCCTTTTTAGTCTCTTCTTCATTAATTCTGATTATGTTATTATGTACAGGTTGGTTCAATTTGTAGATTCTTATGATCCACCTGTCAAGGGTTTGCACGAGGATCTCAATTTCGTGAGCCCACGTATTGGCGAGGTGATACCATCTGCTCGTACATTTCAGTAGTAACAATAACTACTAAGTGAAGCATCATGAGTAACCGTGAAGTGCTCGCCCTAAGTTACTAGCCGTGCAAGTCTCCTTTGTCACTCAAGTCCATGATTGTGGGAAGCATTACAGAAACTGTTCTTAGAGTCACATTCAGGATTGTCAGAACATATTTGTAATGCTAATTGTTTTGATATATAATCTGTTCTGTTTGGTTGGGTTCTTCCATGTTCTGTTTATGTTAGCCGTCATTCTTTATGTCACATGTGTTTATTATTTCATTCCATATCTCTTTGCTATGTATTTTTATTACATATGCATTACTCTGTTCACTGTTTTTTTACCCTCAGGTTCTAGAGGCTGTTGGCCCAATTATCTTTCTTTCAACTGATACAAAAAAGTTGAGAAATGAAGGGTTCCTCAGTCCATTTCATCCGCGGTATCCTGACATCCTTACAAACTCTGCTCATCCCATGGTTAGTCTTTCATTGACACTGACTAGATATGAATCATGTATATCCCTTGTTTGGCCGAATACCATGATGTAAGAGTATTTAAATTTGAGTGTTAATGTGATTCTGTTTCTTCCCAGAGGGCCCAAGATCTGGCTAATGTGACATCATATCGTGAATGGGTTCTTCTTGGGTATCTTGTCTGTCCTGATGAACTACTTCGGGTGACGAGTATAGATGTTGCGATGGTACACATTGTGCCTTTTCTTTTCTTATTTGCTGTGCTTGACACATGCAAACTCAATAGTTGATATGTTGTTTCATAGTTTTCTGTCTGTACCACCTTCCACTCACTCACGCTGTGTTCTTCTAGAGAACGTTATCATGATACTAATGTTGTATCCTGCTATCCTGTAATTCATTTTTTTTTGTATTCTCCAGGTTGTTCTTAAAGAGAACTTAGTACTCCCTCTGTTCAGAGATGAGGTGAAATCAAAGTTCATGTGATGACTACTGTTACTTTTTGTTGTTTGCTATACTAATTTGAGCTTTCATTTGTTTATGTAGTACATCTTACTCCATGAAAACTATCAACATTATGTCCTTCCAAAGGTTTTAGAATCGAAGAGAATGGCTAAATCTGGCCGTACTAAACAAAAGGAATCTGATATGGAATACAATATTGCAAAACAGGTTGAGAAGATGTTAATGTATGTCGTTCTTCACAACCTCATCCCCTCTACTTTGACATGTGCTCTGAGATAGCTTGAGACAGAAAGGAAGTTGGCCTTTTCAGTGAATTTGAGCCATATACCTTCAATTATTTGGTGAAAGCTGCCTGCATATTCCTGTCATTCTGTTTGCCACAAATCCAGAGATTCTCTCTGCATAAGACACAAAATATTTCTGGTGGTTATTTTGAGTTCAATCTGCAGGGGATTAGTTACTCAAGTAAAGATTTCCTCCCTTGTGCATAGCATTTCCTTTAACCTCACACCTATCTATGTGTTGTATCAACTTACTGCAGGGAAGTGCATGAGCAAGCATTGGTGGCATGTGATGCTATACATCATGAAAGGAGAATTCTTCTTAAGCAGGAAGTTGGAAGGATGGTATTATTTTTCACAGATCAACCTAGCCTCCTGGCGCCCAATATTCAGGTTTGGTACCAAAATCTCTGTCGTAACATATAAGCTTGCAGAGGAATCTTTTCTGCTATTAATATTTGAATGATGTCTTGACGCTATTTTTTATATTACTCTTAGTGTTAACGCTTATGTATCTTGGTGACCAAGAGCAGCATAAGGTTATCATGGAAGCCATATGATAATTATATGGGCTTATAAGTAATTAGTTTATCAATAAAGGGGCTTTATAAAAACTGAGCTAAATTTGTGTTTCCGGTAATATCTCATGATGCCAAAATTCTTGCAGATGGTATTTTCTGCTCTTGCTTTGGCACAATGTGAGGTGGTTTGGTACTTCCAACATGTAGGAATTGCATCATCAAAATCTACACGAGGGAGAACTGTTGACATTGTTAGTAATTTCATTCATTTTGTCTTGGAGATCTTAATCTTCGTTTCCTTCCTTTCTAATTTTGTCATCAAAACTTTCAGGATGCAACTGACCCAACCATCGGTTTCATATTAGATGGAATGGGAAAACTTTGTTGCCTGGTCCGTAAATACATAGCAGGTTCTTGCCTTCTTCTATGCTATGCGCTGTAGGGAAATTTTGCATAATAATTTATCTTACTAATGTTATATCAGATGAACCCAACAACTTATGAACCTTCTTGTGCTTAATATCTTAAACATATTGATATGGTTCATTGTTGGTTAAATAATTCTTGCTCGGTGTCCTATTGTGAGCTTTGTTTCTTAGAGCCTCCCATGTGTTACATATTTTGCTTGGAGAAAATGTTTTTGTCATAATATGCTTAACTATTTTCCTTTCTATTGCTTTCTCCGAAATCCTAATTTTGATACGATTTTCTATAAGTAGTCTGCAGCAAGATATGTCTAGAGTTCTCTGTCCAATTCATGTGTTTAGGTAGTGTGTCTATTTTGGCTGTTGTTAGGACTCAGGATTCTCTGTTGAGAAAAAACCATGATCTGCTGTTATAGTTGCAAAGCGAATCTTGGATGGATTAGACAATACCATGCTTCTAATATTTCATTCTCTCTCAACTAAAAAAGTAATGAAATTGCTTCTAAATTGTTGGTTAAGCTAAAGAAAATAACCTTGCTACATGCCTTTTAAGAATGTTACATAAAGATATCTGGTAAATTAGTGATAAGACAGTGATCCTTACCATGTTCTTTAATATGTTCTCTTTGCAGCTATAAAAGGTTATGCATTATCATACTTATCATCTTGTGCTGGAAGAATACGGTTCTTACTTGGTACCCCAGGCATGGTTGCTCTTGATCTAGATGCTACACTGAAGGGCCTGTTCCAGCAAGTTCTCCATTGTCTGGAGAACATTCCAAAGCCTCAAGGGGAGAATGTCACTACTATTACTTGTGACTTAACTGTAAGTATCCCCCTGAGATTATTTTGTTAATTATGTAGGTTGGGCACATGAGCTAACTCTACCAAGATTTACTTTGTATAACTAATGGTCACACATACGTGGCATGCAGGTGCACACTTGCACACACACACACAATTTTATGTTAGAGCCAAATTCTTCTTCTGTTTCTAGTTTTTCATACACTTACAGTTGCAGAGCAAATAACAAACTTGCTGCACAGTCAGGAATTTTCAGCATCCTAACAAATTCTCTCCAGTTGTTTGTGTCTCATCTTGTTGCTACAGTTAGGGTTGCGAAGCGGCACCCGATCCGCCCCGCTTCATAGGCAAAATTTATTAGTCTAGTTCAAAAAATTTCATCAAAATTTGTCTAGTTGAACTAAATTTTGCTTTCACGGGCTTTATGCGGGTTGCTGCTTGCAACCCTAGCTACAGTCCTATTTTTATGTTCTACTGCTTATAGTTCAAGGTCTCTCTAGACTCTGTAGTCTGGATCCCAAAACAGTGGACATGAATTTAAGGGAGTTCACTTCAACATACACGCTGTCAGGGATAATTTTCTTATACAGTCCTTTTGCTGGGATCTGCACATAAAGAGCTCGCTTGCTTGTCTTTAAATTCATTTTTCTCATTTGTGGACGAGAAGTTTTTACCCTTTTTATTTGCTAATGAGTTCATCATTTTAATCATGTTATCCTGAGCCATCTGATTACATTCTGATCCTTGTACTGTAAATAAACAGTGAACGTAAACACCATTATCCACTGCTTGTTGTGACTTGTACATGCAAGGATTGAAGTATGCAAGAAAAATCATGGCATTGCCTTAGTCGTGGTTCCTTTGGTGCACGGTTTCATAACCATAACACGGAGCATTGAAGAAAGCAACAAATGGAAATATCAGTACTTGTGATTTTGACAAGGAAACCAATGCACCAACTGTATACGTACACATGCTAAATATTTCATAGAGTTTACATTTAGGATCGTTAAACCTGTTAATCCAACTGTACAGGATTTGCGGAAGCATTGGCTATCCATTTTGATGATTGTCACATCTTCACGATCCTCTATAAATATAAGGCACTTGGAGAAGGCTACTGTGTCTACTGGGAAGGAGGGCCTGGTCTCAGAAGGCAATGCTGCATACAGTTGGTCTAGGTGATCGAAAGTTACTGCTTTGAATTGAATAGTTCAATATCCTGACACAGATGCTGCAGGTTTTTCTTAGCTTGTGAATTTGGAATTAGCAATAGTATTTTCGGGATTGCAATACCATAAATTTCCTGAATTGTCTGAATCTCTTGCACCGTTATACATAATTTAATAATCAGGGCAATCTAATGTTTATCCACATAATATGATAATGGCTAGTTTCTCCTAATATGCATCCTTCTTAATGTTGATCAGGTACTTATCTTCTGGGGGTAAATTGTGTAGTTATTTCCACAAAAAATGTGGATCCTAAGATCTAAAATCTTCTAGAAGTCTGTATCTCACCAGAATTATCTTGTCTTGCAGATGTGTGGATGAACTTGAGAGCCAACTTTCCAAACATGGAAGTCTTAAAAAACTGTACTTTTATCATCAGCATCTTACAACTGTAAGTGTATATTTTGTTTGTATTTGCTACGCTAATTTACATTTTTATTTCTTTTCAAGTAACTAGACTTTTCTTGGTGTTAGCAAGTTGATTTTTTCTGGAATCTTGCAGGTCTTCAGAAATACAATGTTTGGTCCAGAAGGCCGTCCACAACATTGTTGCGCATGGCTCGGAGCAGCTTGCAGTTTTCCAGAATGTGCTTCTGCAATTATTCCTGAAGAGGTTAGTATTTCAACTCACTATGTCACTTTGCTCATCATTATGATGCTTATTGCAACGTGAAGACGTACTCTTGCAAAATGGCCAGCGACGACGACTTGTGAAGGTTAAAGCGATGCATCTTGGTTAATCTTTGCTTCATTATGGACCTTTAATAGTGCCTTTTTAAAACTGAAAACTGTAGGGGAGGCCCCGGCAGTTCAGTTTGCTGATAATAATGCACTAGTTGTTGATACAAAAGTCCCATGTCCTAAAAGATAAAGACTTTAGATTGTCATAGACATCAGTATTTGTATACATGCAAATTGAACTCCTATAAATAAAGTTCAGATATAATAATATATGTTAACATTCCTGCACTATACCAACCACACCTCTGTTCGTTGTTTAGAATATTGACTGCTGAATTAACACAGGTTAACAAGATTGGCAGAGATTCTATCTCATATGTTGAATCCCTTATCGAGTCTATCATGGGTGGACTGGAAGGTTTGATAAATATTCTTGATGCAGAAGGTGGATTTGGCTCATTGGAGATGCAGGTAGAGAATTTCTGAGCTCATATTGATGTTTCAGCTATATGTGGGCTGCGGACTTAACGCTCTCGCTTCCAAACTCTTCAGCTTTCGCCGGAGCAAGCAGCTCTACGATTGAACAATGCAACAAGAGTCAAAGCTGTTCCAGGCTTGTTAGCACCAGGGGATGAGAGTTATCCTGATAATAGTTCTTCAGTTAAGATGTCAGTCAGTTTGCTACTTCCCATCACTATTTAAATATATATTGGGCTTCCATAACTTTTGGGTGTACGAAAATAGGCTGGAAGCTGCTATGCAAAGGCTGACAAGTCTATGTTCTGTGCTGAATGACATGGAGCCTATTTGTGTTCTCAACCATGTTTTTGTTCTCCGGGAGGTTTGTAATTTATGCTCTGCTATTTTTGGATCTCCTTTCGCCATTCCATAGTACATATGTCAATTATCACTTCTGTTTGGAATTGTTTGAGTTATCTCTTTTCATGGTTGAAATAAAGAAGATTTTGATGTGACAGTCTATTTACTTTACCTTAGATTGGAACTGTAGATGTGTTACCGTATGTTGTAATGGTAACATTGATGGTTGTACATGACTGAAGCTAGTAGCCTTTTTGTTCCTGTTGTTGTGAAGATACCTGGGATATTATTATTCTCCTGTAACATAATAATCTTAAGATGAATAAATAACTGCACAATATACAAACATCTTATGCTGGAAGGTCAGTTCAGTTTTCGTCTTAGTGTTTTATCTTTATTTCCAGAAGAAAATGATTACTTATGTTATTTATTTCTGACAGTAAGTATGAGAGTGTCCTTGTTTGACTTACTTTTTATTTCACAGTACATGAGAGACTGCATCATAGGAAATTTTAGGAGAAGGTTCCATAACATCATTCGAACTGATAACTGCCTTCAGCGACCATCAATCATCGAATCTCTTCTAAGAAGACACCTGAGCATCATCCATCTAGCAGAACAGCATATCAGTATGGACCTTACTGAAGGTATACGGGAAGTGCTCCTAGCGGAGAGTTTTACTGGGTTGTTTTCGAACCTGCAAGTATTTGATAGACCAATAGAGACGAATGGAGGAGGATCTGCCATAGAGATAGTATGTAATTGGTACATTGAGAACATAGTACGGGATGCATCACGCACTGGAGTTGTTTTTGATGCAACTCATAATTGCTTCAGGAGCTCACAGCCCATTGGTGGTGGATATTTAGCGGAATCATTTACAGATAAAAGAGAACTGAAAGCACTTGTTCGCCTTTTTGGTGGTTATGGAATAGATAGAATGGATAAGATGCTAAGGGAACATACTTCTGCTCTTTTAAACTGCATTGATTCAGCACTGAGGTCGAATCGTGATGCGTTGGAAGGCCTGGCTGGAAGTGTAAATTCTGGTGATAGGATTGAAAGGGATGCAAATCTAAAGCAGATAATTGATATTGAAAATTTGGCCGACTTCTGTATCCAGGCAGGGCAGGCAATAACTTTTCGTGAGCTGTTGGTAGAAGCTGTCGGAGCGGTTCTCGAAGAGAAAGTACCTCTCATATATTCTCTACTTAAGGGATTGACTATGCAGTTGCCAGACGAGGTACCTGATAAAAATGAGATCATTAGACTGAGAAGGGTTGCAAGCAGTGTTGGTGTTGGGGACAAACATGACGCTGAGTGGGTGCATTCTATTCTGGCAGAACATAGTTCGGCTAATGATAATTCCTGGATCCTGCTTCCATATCTTTGCTCTGCATTTATGGTGTCCAATATGTGGAGCAGTGCTGTTTATGATGTCAATACAGGTGGCTTCAGTAACAATTTGCACTGCCTAGCAAGGTAAGAAGTTGATTCCTAATGGTTAGGTATGACTCCAACATGGCTATTTTGCTGGAAACAATAATAAGGATATATCCCTTCTAACTAACAGTATAATTAACATGTACAGCAATAATTTCCTAAAGATTCTCATAGCGTACCCACAATGTTATGGCATAATAGAAGGCATACATGCTATTTATTGAGAATTCTGAGTTGCATATGACTATCCTCTCGTGTTTGTACAGGTGTATCAGTGCTGTGGTTGGAGGAAGCGAATACACCAGGATAGCAAAGGAGCAGCGGATAAATTCTCTTTCAAATGGTCATACAGATGAGCTGCAAGAGCCTGAATTACTGAGCCGTGCCTCAGCTGAATCAAATATTAAATCTGCTATGCAACTGTATGTGAAATTATCGGCAGGGATAGTCCTGGACTCATGGAATGACACTAGCAGGTAATATACTTGGTCTGTCCTATTTGTTTCAAGTCGTTCCCAGGTAGTAAAATGGATCTACATTATAATACATCCAGTGCTCCTGTGTTCTTGCATCACCTTGAGCAGACAGCATTTTTGTTGGCTAGGAATGAAGTTCTCGACTTCCTCGTATCAATGCTATTTATTGACTGATAAACATGATTTTTTGTGTGCTAATGGTTTGGTAGTTTCTGTTGGTTACAATGTGCTTTCAACTGATCGTTGTCGGTTTTTGATGATTTTTATATGACCTTAATGCAGGCCACATATTGTTCCAAAGCTAATATTCCTTGATCTACTCTGCGAGCTGTCCCCCTACCTCCCAAGGAGCACCTTAGAAGCCCACATCCCTTACACCATTCTGCGTTCGATCTATCACCAGATGTACGGAGCGTCACAGATGGCGTCAGAACAAATGGATCCATCCCCAAGGCTGTCGCCTCTGATTTCTCTGGCACACGCATCCCCATCAATGAGGCCGAACCGACCAGACACAACACCCAGGTCTCATACTTTCGAGTCGGGCTACCACAGCTCATCTGGCTCCCAGCACGACGACGGCTACGAAGTGGACCGAAGGACTGGAGAGAGGCAACTGCGAAGCATGAGGCGTTCCGGGCCACTCGACTATGGCGCAAGCAGGAAAGCAAAGTTCGTGGAGGGTTCAAGCTCTGGGAGCCATGGGGCCGGCTCGCTGCAGAGGTTTGCCGTGTCAAGATCTGGCCCTCTGTCCTACAAATAGCCTTTCTTTTCCACAACAGTACCGTTGTCTGTGCTTGCCTTCGCAGAAATGCAAGCAGTGTATCTAGTACTGAGCCGATGGAATCTTGTTCAGCAGATGCCCATTCTTTGTAGTTTGTTGACTCCTTGAGAACACAGGAAGATGTATTCTACTCCCTCCGTTTCAAAATATAAGATGTTTTAGCTTTGTGAAATGAGTGCATCTAGACCTCTTTTAGTGTGTAGGTTCACTCCATATCTAGATGAACCTACACACTAAAAGAGATCTAGATATATTCCATTCACAAAGCTAAAACATCTTATATTTTGAAACGGAGGGAGTAGTTGTATGTAGTCAGTACCTATAGTGTTCCTGTAACAAATGTAAGCCCTCCTGTAATATTTGCTTGATAATCAGGCTCGACCGTACCGTTGGCAGAACTGATCTGAGCCGGTTTGTTTAGTGTAATTGCATTTTTACATTTTTTTCTGAAGATATTTTTCTATTCCTGTTGCTATATTATCCCTTCCTTCCGCATTGTAGGATATTTGAATCTTTTTTGGCCGAGTTCTGCTTCTAATATCATGTTACATGTGCTGAAATTTGAGCGTTTAGTAGTCCCGCCTGCTTTTTTTTAATAATTAGAAAAGTAGCTCGCGCGATTGCTTGGGCAACCCGCAAATACAATTTTATAGAAATTCATAATTAATTTTTTTTTAATATGTTTACATTCATATTCTGTCTTGTTTAATTTTATCAATATAAAACCTTTGATCCATTGTCTAAATCCACACATAGGTAGACATGAGATGAGAAGAAATTGTGGAGATCGTGTGATGATAAATAGTCTAAATTTCGACTGACACTTGTGTGGTGAAGAATTTATTATTATGAAAATTAATGGAATAATCATCAATGACATCAACAATTTCTCCAAATTCAATATAGTGGTTGTTATAGAGACCTGGGAATAATTAATAATCCATCTATTACATGTAGTTAAATATATCTTGCAGTGTATACCGATTGATGCAAAACATAGAATTTTCAAAGTGAATATAGTGTCAACAAAATTTATTAAATATATTTCCATATTATTTTTAACCTTTGTGACAAGTATCTTCTTATAAATTATAATGGTCAAAGATGTGTTTTGAAGACCATGTTACTATACCTAAGAGGGTATATTTACAAAAGAAAATACTTTCGACCGAACAAAGAAATTAGAAGCAATGAAGCATTTAGTACAACAAAGAGATAGCTTCAATAAAAAATGTAGCAATACATAGCTATTGTTAGACCATTTTCATTGAAAGTAGAAATTATGAGAAGGATTAATTAGGTCGACTTCCTATAGTTTCTTTTTGTAAACTAAGTTTTCTATCAATGTAGGTGTTTTGTGTGATGAATATATATACCCGTAGTGTCTTGAATAAAGCCCGTAGTGTCATGAATAAAACCAACTTTATTGATGTACTGCAACCTCAAAGATACAACATTTGGTATCCTAAATGATATGTGTGTCAATGATATTAATAGTAGTTTGCTATATACTTTTTAATTATCATGTATTCTAAGATAACTAACCTGTGATTAGATAGTTAGGAGGATAGTGATACCCTAGCCCACCAGAGTTCAAACCCTGGGTTTGATGCTTTGGTGTCTTATTAAAGGTGCAATATTCTTCAGTCAGAGACGACGTTCCCGTCGATAGCGAGGCATCTGTGGTGACTTCGTCAAGCTCAAAACTCGTTGGATTAGTTATCAGACTCAGTATTTTGGAGGTGCTCATTGGGGTAGGATATGTGTGCGTGCGTTCATAGAGGTGAGTGTATTTACGCATTTATTGGCGCTTCCGCATCTGTACTGGGTTTCGCAAAAAAATTGTTGTGTGTTCCAAGGAAACACGACCACTATGTGGGTAGAAAAAATCTTGTGAGACTAAAATTCAAAGTGATGGAACTGTTTCTCATACTTCTAAAATACTGGCCTAATATATTACAATCTAAAACTGAACTTATCTGAATTCAAAAATTATGGACCTTCAGTGATCAACCTTGTGGTCAACCTCATCTCGTAACAAACACTATTTTATGAGAAGAATTTCGTTTTCATCATAAGATTGTTTTTATCATATTACCTATAAAAAAGATGGAGGAATAGCTAGGCTAAGATGCATCAATGGAATATTTTTTTAGTGATCAAAGGCTATTTTGGCATTGCTTCAGCAAAACTAAAGATGAGCAATCATGCGTCAAAATACGACACGATCATGGATTGTCATATATAATTATATGTATCCTTTGAGTTAATTTTACATAGTCCATGTGAACTCCACATATCTGTTTGGAAAACCTACGTTCACGAAAGGAATAGGTTTGCACATAGTAATAAGCATATTTATTTACTTAACTATGTCACATGTTTTGTGGAATGCTTAGTGGAACAACTTTTCGTAATCAACAGTAACAACAGCTTTCTAATCCAATATCTATTTGAAAATTTTAAACATGCATTATTTTAAAAATGCATAAGATAAAATATTTATTTGATTAACAATATAATTTATCATGATTTGTGGATTGCTTAATGACATGACTTTCTGTAATGAAGGAAAAAACGTTGCTTCTTTTTTCACGGAATTGCGATATTATTAGAGATCTAAAATAGAAGACGGGATATACCATTTGTAAATAAGAGCAACCAAAATGCCATAATACATTGCCCGTCAAATCATTGAAAGAGTTAACATGGCAAACAACCTAATATTTATCATAGGAAAAATTGCCTATAGTTGATCTATCAACTATTAGCCATACGTATAGAGCTGGCTCTCATTTGTTAACACACGTACTTTGATCTGCAACTATCAATATCTTGTAGGAGTAGCTTGGTTCTTGAAAGTGGTTCCACTATCCCAAAGTAGTTTTCATTGACGTGCTAGCTTCGAATGGTAAATCAACACCATAAATGTCATCTTTGATAACTTCCCGAACATATCAATATTTAACCAAGAATCTAAAATGAGAAAGATAAACGTTTTTAATGAAAATAGATATCATAATACTACTCTTTTAACCAAAAAAAATCGAGAAAATGAAATCAAATTTGATAAAAGGCCCTAATGGGTATATATTTTTTATTTTCCATACATGTATTTTTTTAGGTTTTATTGCCTTCCAAATCTCGCGGTTTGTACATTTATTTATTTTGTGAGAGCTCGTCCGACTTTTGACTTTTTGTATTATTTATTTTTTGGCACCTTTCTAGATTATTAGTGTGCAATAAGCTAATTAATGAAATGTTCAAAAGGATCTTGGTGATGTCATAGACACAAGTTTTATTTAGCATGTCAAACCTGCTTTGGAGGACAAAAAAGTACATCATATATAGTATTCATGGGAAAAAGTATCTGATTTAATAGTTGATAAAGCAATTCTATACTTAGTTAATAATTGTACCTTGTAAATAGAATAAAATTAACCTGAAAAATATAGCTGTAGGCGCACCTGGATGATGGATTTTACACCAAATCCGAGGTGCAGAGATATTCCAACCACACAGATCGCAATTCTTAGATGCTCGCACCACACAGAAGGTTAGCTCATCCTCTTACCATGATTGTAGGGCATACCAATCCAAAAGTCGCCAAACACATTTTTCTCCCGTGCTGCTATAACTCATGCAGCCAGCGGAAAAGCATATACACAAAAGATCGAGCATGTGCGCATGGTAACCTAGGGAGTGATATCACAGTACCTTGCCAATCGCTGTCTGTCACGGGTCTCTACCGGCTGCAAGCATGCTTGCATGTGTTGGTTTCCTCCAACCTTGATAACAGATTTGAAGACCTAATTAGAAATCCCTAGAATGGAACTACATCTTGGTATCGGGAGAATCCAATAGTTCTAATGTTTTCACTTCTCAATCGGCTAGGCAGATTAATTAACTCACTACCTATTAACACCAATATCTAGGAGCCAATGATACCTGATATCGCCGGAGTATTGGACAAGAGTGGAAGGCGCCGGCACCCATGCAGGGACGTTGAGCTAGCTGGTGCAAGGAACGGCCTAATCGATCTGCTCTATATGAATAAAATAGCCCCTGGAAAATCAGAAGTGAAAATTAGCAAACCTTACCCGAGGTTGGCAAATTACTATCTAGAAATTTCTCATAAAGATGATCTAAATATACCTGCAAAGAAAATGATCTAAAATTCTTCTCGCATCGAGCTTCCACTGACAACCATGAAGGGACGTCGACGAGGTGAAACGAAGGGCCTAATTTATCTACTGAATATGATTATATAATACACACTGAAAAATCAGAAGTAAAAGTTAGCAAACATCGACTGAGGTTGACAGACACCATCAGCAGTAATATCAAAAAATATCCCATAAAGATTATCCAGATCTACCCGCAAAATTTTCTTATAAAAAATCTCTCTCAAAAACACCTAGATAATTTAGAGATATGCGCGATGATAGAGGACTAATAGACACACGTACACACATGATGCCTTGATACGAAGTAATTCGTTCCTATTTCGGTGACTCCGCATGCAGTGAAGCTAGCTCAAGTTGAAGCCATAATACCATGTAGATTCGTTTCTATTTCGGCGGCTCCGCATGCAGTGTAGCTAGCTTAAGCTGGCTTCGTCTCCGTCGAGTTCCTTCGGTCCTTCAACCCTAGTCGCATGTGCTGTTAGCCTACTCGCATGCCAGTTGAGGTTGGCATCTATACCTACACGCCACCAGCCTCTAGGATTTGATGAAGGAGTAGGGTGTTGACAGTCGGCCGGCCGGCTATCTGTCGAAGGGAGAAGGACGGGACAATGACATGCCGGCGGAAAGGATAGGGTTTCCTTCATGTGATTTCATTAGATGGGTTTTGTTCTCGTGTCTTATTTTGCGCGTTTCGAGATGGATTTTGTTTACGTGTCCTTTTGTTTTGTGGGATACACATGAAGTTTTTAGGGCTTCTGGTTGAGAGACGTATGTTGGAGTACCTATTTCCATCGACCGTCAGACTTTTTTTTTTGACACATCTGCGTGTACACGTGACGCGTTAAATTATCTGAGGACCACCATGTTACATATGTTACATTAATCGTACGGACACATATTCATAATTTTGAGAGGTCCACCAGATCAAGGGCTGACGTGAGATTTTCTAGCTAATTATCTTGCACCTGGTTAACCCCTATTTTACTTTTAGTATATAATAGATGCTTCATAGAATATTCATGTTGTAAACTTCCACCATTATGCATAGCATGGTTTAGGTTGGCAGCCCAGGCGTCCCTCTAATTATATGCAAACTCTAGAAAATCTTTATTGAGTGTTCCAATTTATTTCACATCGATGAACATCCATAGCCAAAAGAACATAATATCAACAAAAAGTAGTACAATATTAAAAGCTTTCCCCACGATAGCATGGTTTGGCTAACAAACAACTTATAAACTATCAAACACGTAACTTACATAACTCCAATTACCATGGATCAAATTTTTGTTTGACATTTTGTTTTATTTCAGACAGTTATGCTCTAGTGGTTTCACCCCATGTCTCGTATTCTGGCTCCGTGTCCCCCTCGGTGAAATACTGACTTTGGCTTTTGTCCCGTCCAATTCCGAGAATATTCATTTTCTGACTTTCCTGAAACCAAAAACAGCAGAAAAGCAAAATGGGTAATCGTGGCATCTTGTTAATAGGTTAGTCCAAAAAAGTGTATAAAAAGTACTCCAAAGTATGGACAAAACATAAGAAAGTAGATAACAACCAAGCATGGAACATCAAAAATTATAGATACGTTAGCAACGTATCACAACCTATCAAATCATTTTCCTAAACACTATAGGAATCATATCTAGGAATTATCCATCATAGGATATGTGAGGTAGGAAGCAGCAGGTGAAAACAACTATTTTTCCATAACATTGCCTCAGACCAGCATCACAGGCCTGATAACATTGATGAGTACCACATGCTAATTTATCCAATAGAGTTTTTCAACTCTCAGACACTCTAGAATACAAACAGAAAATAGCCCAATATCAGGATACAGCTTGTGTACCGATCAATAGATGGTGTCACAATAACCATGCTTGATAAGCAATTCATATACACATGCTACTTAGTCTAATCCTTTCTATAGACTTAATCACTTTCCTAAAATAACAATTAGGAATCATATTTGACATCTCTACATCCTATCATCAGCAATTATCAGAGAATAATTGGATTAGATATCCAACTCCAATTCTTTCATACCAAAGCATATCAACAAGAACTAGAGAACTAATCTCAATCCAGATCATAGCCATGATGTCACCAATCCGATACATGACGGTAAGTAAAAGTTCAGTTAACAGCTTACTGATAGGAATTACTGTCAACACCAAGAACCACAGTATAACAGTGAACCCTACACAACTAGATTTAGTAGGAAACCACCTCAGATGAACATGGTATCAAGGGATGAACCCTAGCGCAAAGGGATGAACCCTAGTGTTGTGGACAGACATAATTAGGGTTCATACGTTGCAAGCACTCAGAGGGTAGCAAGGTAAGCCAGAGAATAAGAGAGGGAGTGAGAGAGGAACTCACCCGTGGTTCTCGCTGAAGTTAGAAGAGGAAGCAGAATCACTAGCGAGCACACACAGTGGCACGGGGAGCACCCGAGGGCACTGCAACCCACGCCAAGCCATGGCACGACGGCCACAACCACACGGGCAGCAGCAGTGGCACCACAGGACCACCAGAAGCCCAGCACAGCACCACCGGGGCGGTGGAACTCCACATTGTCGACAACCCCCAAATCCTAGGGTTCGGGGTGGAGTCAGCCTGGATGGGAGAGGGGCTTACAGACAAATCGAGCAGGACCAGATGGCGGAGTGGCGTCGGCTACCTCGCCACACACCACGATAGCAACCGAGAAGGCCCAGGGAGGCCGAAATCGAGCGGCGATAGCGTCGGCATCGTGGCGGCTCTGCGGGGATGACACAATAGGGGAACGAGAGAGAGAAGGGGAGAAACTGAGTGGCACTAGGCCGCTCGAGGCAGAGGGGTATGACCAGCCCAGGTGGGCTGAGTCAGGGCTGGAGCAGCCCAATGGGCTAGGTCCAGTTTTAAAAGGAAAAGCCTAATTAAATTGTCAAATGACCAAAATACCCCTAGGACTTAAAAGGTTCTAAGAAATAAAATAAAAATCCTAAAAATATAAATAAAATACCAATGTACTCATAAAGATGTCCTCTATTCAAAAAAAATAACAAATAGAGGTTTAGGTAATCAAATTTAAAATTATTACTATTGAGGTATAAATTCCTTTTGAAATTTTATAAAAATATACCAAACACTTAAAATTAAACAAAATCCATTTTTAATATTTAAAATGGAGAGCTATTATAGAAAAATCCTAGTTTGTATTTTTGAAAAGTAAATCAAGTGTGATTAATATAGAGTCTTATTTTGTTAAAGAAATTTCAGTTAAATATTTAAAAGAGTTAAAAATTAAAGAAATTCATTTTTAAACTCTTAAAATAATACTATTCATTATAAAAAATACTACATATAATGTTTATGAAAATTTCAAAGACTTTAAGTAGTACTTTCCTTTTATTAATTAAAGAAAATGGTGAACTTTTACTAAGAGGGTAAAACACACAAATAAGTGTATATTATTTTCCAAAGGGACTTTATCAAACATAAAATCCCCAATAATAATATTTTGACTTATTAAAACCTTTACTATTATTTCACCACAAGATTATAAACATATTAAAAATCCAAAGGTAATTCATAAGTAGTAAATAATGTTGTTTCCTTGTTTACAAATCATAACCACTCATTTATAAGGAGACAAATGGTTCTATTCAATCATAAAGTTAAGAAACTACTACTCAACTAAAAGTAATACTACTCTTAATTAACTTTAAAGAAACATTATGAGGTGAAAAAATTATAATACCATATAATGACCAAGATAAATAAGTCTCAACAACTAATGTGGTCCTTACTCAAATAAAGTAATTCTCTCTTCTTTACGAATTATAACTAATAAGAAAACATTAAGAGTGTTAACTTTAACTTTAAATACCTTTACTTTGTACAAGTAATCTTTTCCTCAAAAGTTATTCTTTTAAGAAACATTAAAGAAATTCTTAAGCATATCTATAAAAACTTTAATTGTTTAACAATCTTGCTTAAGTAATCTTTTAAATACCATGCTCAATTGAGTGATTTAGTATTGTATGCTACTTGTTATTTTTACATATTGTTTCACACACTCTCACAAGCCTTAATAACAAGCACAAGTGTGAATCTGATATACAAGTGCAACACATTCCTAAGAACTCATCACCAGTTTCCAAACCCTAGATCAGATACGATTGTCCCGGAGATTCGCGTTTCTCAAACTTGCATTACATTACTTATGCATAATTTCATCTTGCTTATTTAAACATTAGTCCTTACCGGACCAATGATGCTATTTCCAGATTTTGGATCTTCTATTGTCTTGAAGACCGTGAGTGCATAATCTTGCAATCATAAAAGGCAAGTTCACAACTTGCTCATGTCCTTTGGTTATTTTCTATCAAATACTTGTAACTCAAATATTGTCAGCACCTGTATTTTAAAAAGGTTAGAAAGCACTATTTTCATAATAATATGATTATGGATTATTTACCAGATGGTAGTAATCTATTGATACAGTTCTAGAGGTAAAGGAACATAATATCTGGGACTTAATCAATCAATGTCGCTAGTGATTCTAGCATCATATATTACGCGTTAACCATGAGATTTGGAATGGGACGGAGAAGTCAGCTGGATCTTCTTCTTTTCGCATGGACGGATGACCTTATCGTGAGGCTGTTGATTTCTCGTGGAAAATCCAGCACATGGGTGGGACCCCTTAGTTACCCGTGATATTGGTGTCTAGATTATCTATGCATAGCTGTCTTGGTGTAAGTTCACCATAGATGATGGTGGCTGCTAGACAGAGCTGCTTACAGAGTCTTCGAGAGGTTACCCAAAGATTAATCGTGGTAGTCCTTCTTGGGGGATCGTGTCTTCATGCGGGGCCGCGGAGAGAAGGGCAGCGATTGGCTTGGATCTTAGACTGGGCCTCATACCAAGAAAGTGTGAACGAGCCTATAACTCGGATGTGAAACAAAGCTAAGGTCTCTCATGGGTAAAACAACGCACCTCTGCAGAGTGTAAGAACTGTGACATGTTACTCCCTGTTCCGGGAAGGAGCTACGAACGCGACAGGAAAGGAACCCCACGAAGGTTCTGGTCAACCTGTGAAGGCTGTCGGACATAGTTTTCAGATTAAAAGAAACCTTTGAAGAAATGTTTACGAAAACCTGCATTGCCTACGACCTTTGGTCGGTGGCTGTAGAGATAGTGCATCATACACTCCTTTTTAGTGAACTTGCTGAGTACGCTCGTACTCAACCGTACCTTCTTAACCCTTGCTAGGTTCTAAGCCATCGAAGATGATGTCAATATTAATTTCTGCTCAAGAAACCATCATCGGTGGCTCAAGTTCTTCAATAAAGTCAACATATACAATAACCGAAGTGAATACAAAGTTCTTAAGTAGATAGGAGTAGATTCTCTAGCCATGAAACCTACTTCTGTAGAGCATTGCAATAGCAGCAATGGCAAGCCAAATAGTTTAGATACTAGTCTTAGTTACTAAATAGTTCTGAGTTATTATTTCTGGTTCTTCTTTGTAAGAAGTTTCTTCCTCTCTCTTTAACCTAGAGTGTTCTCTGGATCTTTTGTAAAGAGTCGAGTTGTAATCCATAGTCATGTCTTGGACCTACTGTATTTCTATTGTACCACTCTGAGGGATGTAATACTAGTGAACAGTGCTTCATTGGTGTTATGTCAACGACTATAGTGTACTACATCATGCAGTGGTATGCTGGGTCACCGCAAAAAGTAAAATCCTAGGCGAATTAAAAGAATCCTTAGATCAAAAGAAAACGCCTAAGAAGGAGGAGGACCAATCATAAGGTCACGCTGTCATCCATGCCGGGAAAAAATATCTCTCAACGCATCCTCTAAATGTACACAGACCTCCGTAAATAGGTCTCTGCACTCCACACGATGTAGAGGTGACCAAACCCCTTTTACCTAAAAAATTAAATGTTACCGAATCTATGACGTAGAGCTCCATCATGAGTAAAGAGAGTATATTCGGTTCTTCCCTTTGCTTATTGCGCTTCCGTGACACCTGTGCACAGTGCAACCAACAAGTTCAACATTTCATGTCCTAGAATTTCATTCCAGAATTTGATTACACAGCTCAAGGACCAAAAAAGACCAAGTCAAATGTACTATTCACATCAGATTATAATTGCGGTACTCCCTCCGGTCCAAATTAATGTTCTCAGATTTGTCTATATTTGGATGTATCGGAGGAGTACTATTCATTGTCGAATTTGTCTTTTTTGTTTTGTTTCTCAAGTCGTGAATCGAATTTGGTCTTAAAAATTTATAGCATAAAGTAGACATATCTTGTATCAAGGTTGTTATTTGTCTTTGTAGTTTGTGCTGAGGAGGTTGGCCCTCCAAGAGCTGGTGACCTCGGTCTCGCTATACACGGATGATATGGTGACGTTCTTGTTGGGGTTCCGCGTATGAAAACAATAAATTTTACTCTACGCCCCTGAACCCCTGAAGCTGCCAGGACCTATCTATTAGTAATACAGTAACGGGAGGGGCTTTTCGCGAAGTTACCCTTGAAGACCGAAAAGCGTTGTCAACGCTCAGGAGAGTGTGGTTGTTGTAGACGAGCCGAAGCCGACCTCAAGGTCGTGATGAAGTCCTTGCGCTCCCTTAGCTCCAACGACTTGAGTGCCTCAAGTGCGACACCTAACGGGGAGTTACACACATCTGGTGCCTGACAATGACTCCCGCTTCCCCGATCCAGCAATAGTTGTGGAAGTAGAGCTCCCGGATCCGAATCCTGCAGCGCGACGGCGCTCCGCGGTGAAGATGTCTCTTGTTCGTGCAGTCCAGACTTGGGACCACGGTCACGAGAGAGAGAGGGGGAGGGAGAAAATATCAATTAGAGGTCCTCCCAAAAGTGAGAAGACCTTTATTGATTATTGGTGTATTTAATTTGGCCAAATACCCCCATTATATATAGGGGGAGGGGAGGTACTACCTCCCTCAAAGTCCCAAGGTGGGACTAAAGGAGAGGAGGGGGGAGGGGAGGCCGCCGGCCACCTAGTGGGCCCCGTGCAGGGGGGGGCTAGGCCCAGCCGGCCACCCCCTTGCCCCTTCTTCCTCTCTCCTTTCCTAATGGGCCCTCTCCCCTCCGGGAATTGGCCCATTAAGCCTTTGACCATTTAAATTAATTTTTCTCTTTATTAAATAATTATGAATAAATTATTAAATCAATATTTAACATTCATTCACATATTATTCAACCTCCGTGGTTATGGAACACTTCCACCTCCACTCCGGACATCCTCCGGACTTACCGAAACCCTTCCGGTTTTCTCTCTACAAATCTTCGGCGATTCTACCAATCCTATAAACACTCTCTAAGCATCATCAAGCCCTTAAGCATGATACCCCATGGTTCGGGAACACTCCAGACATGGTCGGGACACTCCCGCACCAATGATTGATAGAGGGACCTGGATGGCCATGTGACCCCTGTGTGTTCCACGAAGATCTTTCGTCGTTTGAACCGGGACAGTCATGTCTTATTCCCTTTGTCTCTTGATACTTGCATTGCCCGAGATCTGATCAATGACATCACCATGTCGTGTTCAATCTCGTTACTGAACAATGCTACTTGACTCGTTCCGACAAGTGATATCCCTGTGATCAAATCACACGCTGCGCAGCTATTGGATATAACTTCTCCGAGTGGGCCCTTTGAGTATCTTATCATCACATGGACGGACAAATCCCGCTCTTGACATATATTGCCTCTACGGTTTCCTCCGAGTACCTGAACACACCTTTATAACCACTGTATTACCAAGTGGCGCTTGATGCTATCTAAGCACTCTCGGGAGACAGTGATTGATATAGCCTCACGGTCTGAGGAATAGTCTACGAGGATCCATTTCTAATCATCATAACTTGAACTTCATGACATGATCGGGTCATGATGTTTAGGTTGGGTATTGGTTCATCATCTCATTCTCGGAATGAGATGACTCCATTTCCAACTGGCATGAATGCCACATGATTAGGAAACATGATCATCTGTTGACCAATGAACCAGTGACTAGAGTTTCACTAGGAACCTCTGGTTGTTTGTATATCACACGTGTATTGATGTTTCCACTCGATATAGTTATAGCATGATATAAAACTTAATCATAAACTATATGAAATATGATAATAGTCCTTATAAATATTTGTCTCTAGGGCATATTTCCAACGGTCTCCCACTTGCACTAGAGTACAAATACACTAGCTGCATTTGTTCTCAATCATTGGCACCATATATCCGGTACCCTGAACATGCTTGCTCATGGAAGAGGTTGAGTCTTGGGTCTGTACTTTACAGTCCCAAATCCTTTGCAACTTACTAATGTCACCTTGATTAACATTAATACTTTATCATCACATGAAAACATCTGTGTGTATGCATCGTCGCTATGGCAGCAGAACGAGGCATGATTCCAGGAGCCTACAATGACTTTAGATCAACCTCGAGGGCTTTCTCATGGACACTGTGCCCTGGGACACATCATTCTATGTTAAAAGCGAACTAGCCTCGCCATAACATTATACAACACTTTAGATGGTACCCTTATCTATTATTATAAATGTATTCATCGAAACACCAGTGCACTCTGTGCAACTTTCGATGTTTTTGTTCACCTCGCTTCCTACTTGACTTTAATCGGTATTAATAGGAGCTTCCAACATATTCCCTTATAACATAACCCTTTATGTTTTAAGATATGTCATCCTTTATGGATTTGGAAAACATGTCTACAGTTCTCTATTAGACACCGCGGACAATCTTAGCTCAACATTCTGTGATTCGAACTTAATCACTTTCAAACATTCCTTATTGGATCATATATTATGTTAAGTTATCATCATGGTTTTCTAAGATAGAACCTATGTCTCAACATAGTGGATGATGATCATCCTTTTCTTTCTTTCAACCATTGATGTTAAACTTAATATTATTCCTAATTTGAGTTATTAAGGACCAGTTCCTTAATTAACTTCTATTTCGAAACCCTTTTTCAGAATCCCTTAAGGAATACTACATAATATCATAATACACCTATTATCAACTTCTGCACCTCATAAATCATTATTTTTAGGTACTTGCGCTTTTTATTCTTAACACACTTAAGAATCACTCCTATAAGCTCCCACTCAAAAATATGTCAATCACATATTGTTTTAGGAAGACTTTCATAGCCCCCACTCAATTTCATGCAAATTGCATATCTACTCACTATTTTGAACAACTTCAAATCCTTTGATCATATATCAAAGCGAGAGATTTACTATGAGACACTAGTACTTCTACTAGTCTTAAATCCACCAGATATTTAAGCACACTTGAATCAAATTCATCTGAATTCGTCCAATACTTGACAAATTGTGCTTTTGTCATTCACCCCCTTTTTCCACTATGGCTTTGCAGTCATTTGGGAAAATTCAAGTAACCCCTTTTACTTGTGAGATCCAGCAACGAATTGCTTTCTAATCTCATGGGAATTTTTGCTATGGGATTTCTCATAACTTTTAGCTTACCATTATTTCCTTAGTAGTTCGTAGGTATGTCATATTCCAATAATCATGACAAATGATTCACAAATGTCTCCATACTAGATATGGATTACACTTTGAATCCTACTTCATGTAGTGAAAACACCAGTGGGGAGAAGACAATGATCAATATCATTGATTCTTTCCTTTGTGAAGAGAATCATTCAGGAACATTTTTCGTTGCGCTTCTCAACACTCTAATGCAGGGATATGAATCCTCTTCGTGTTTTTCAGTATCTTCCATTTGCTCCATAATCGAGAAATATCACTAAAAGTGAGCTTTCTCAAGAATGCACAAAAATTCAAGCAATACGAGTTTTGCTTCTCTTTTGGTTTTAGCTATGGATTTCGTATTCAAAGTTTCCATGAATACTTTACAAGGACTTATTCGCTATTGTTTTGGTTATATCGAATAACCCCAAAACACTTACAACGATCCATACTAGATATGGAGCCGCTTTCATGAATTCAAATGGTACACTATATATTCTAATTGAGTGCTAACTATTTCTTAACTAATGGTCTCTACATATACACTACAATGATTTATTTGGTGCCATCTATTTACCCACTTTGATATCTAATATCACATTGTGATGCTTTGCATTTTGATATTTCAAAACACTTTGCATTTCACAATTTCTTTTACGTTGTTCCTATAAAGTTGAATTTCATTACTATTGATCAAATCATAGTAATTAGATTCTTATTTATATTTATGTTTGTACCCTTTATTGATGAAACACTTTGATCAAATCAAATAGTTTCATATTCATGTTTCCTTTGGTAAACTTCTTTACACATTTAAACAATCATATAATGATAATTACCATTTTCGTTAAAACACAATACATCGAATATGTATTTACTTTTAACAATTCATCAAACACTTTGTATTCAAGTAATACACGGTGTTCAAGTTAATTTGTCGAACTTAGGCATGATTTATATGTGATAAGAAATCGAATGACTTTCACATATTATCATTATAACTTTGAATTTAAACAATGTTTTTCATTCCGTAATGAAATATCATTTAAGTTGGGTAATTTTTAAGGCATTTTAATGTCTTACAAATGTTCATGCATTATCAATTAGTTTCAAACAACAAGGATAATTCACAAGTAATCAAACAAGATATGAACACAAATAGAAATCATTCATAAAAGTAGAACAACTGTTTGTTACAAACTGATATGAATAACCGTCTCACAAAGTGTGAGACACACTAAAGAAGTTCATAATATATTGATTACAATAACTATCCAAACATAAACTAAGTGATAAATGTTGAGGGAGAGTGTCGTCGGCCATCATCATCATGCTCGCCATCAACATGCAACGTCACCTCCTCTCCAGCAAGCATCTCTCATGCATAAGGACCTGTTTTCAGCAAAACAGAACAAGTATCAAATATACTTAACACTGCAAATGTGTTTGCAAGATTATAACATTTATAAAACTATATATCAAATATATACCTTTGTCATCGATGACCTCTCCGGTGATTGGTTCAACCTTTACGTTTCTGAAACGTAATATGAACTCCTGGAAATCCAATGTTTCCATATCACCACTCATGATGCTACTCCGGACATGTCCTCCGTAGCTGGGAGGCAACGATCGAAGCAGTACGCCTATCGCAAATGGATCATCCATCCAATAATCCATGAAGTAAACCAGTCTCATGTGTCCATCAAGCATGCGCTCCAAGTGACCCATCAGACATGTATGCTCCTCCATCTGTATGGAAAGGAACTCTCCAAGCAGCTCGTCCTTCCACATGCGCACATGGCCTATGAACTCTGCTCTCAGCTGATCCACCATTGAATATGGATCAAGATCACCCATGAGCGGA
The DNA here is from genome assembly GCA_023614405.1 of Avena insularis. Classification (NCBI taxonomy): domain Eukaryota; kingdom Viridiplantae; phylum Streptophyta; class Magnoliopsida; order Poales; family Poaceae; genus Avena; species Avena insularis. The sequence goes on along the minus strand of CM042692.1, from coordinate 40,978,031 downwards.
TGGAGTTCATCCACCATCCCGTAACGCATTATTATCTGAATGTAGGTGGACATCTCTTGACGATAGTAGCGGTCTGCCAGCTCTTGTGGGGTCTCATAGTGGTCAGGTTCAGTCAAATACATCGTGCGGCGTATGTAGTCTATCACATGATTCCTAGTAAGGAGATCATTCAGGCGCACAAGCCAACTAGGTAAGTTGGATCCATCAAGTCTAAGTTTCTCACCCTTTACCCATTCCTCAATGACAAAGTAAGCTTCACGGTGAGCCATCTCTACATTTATAATTCAAAAGGAATTTAGACTAAGTTTATAATTAAATGAGTTAATAATAACTCCACTCAGAAACACCTATCCCCAAAAGGGTTCCTAGTGATAACACGACCCCTATCAGCCACATCTCCCCCGATCATCACGACCATCAATGTGGGTTCAAGGGTGGATGCTAAATGTCTGTCACATCATTCATGCGACTCGTGCTCAATCTTTCGACCATCCGTGTTCCGAGGCCATGTTTGTACATGCTAGGCTCGCCAACTCAACCTTAGTGTATTCGCTGTGCAACATGGCTTACACCCACTGTATGCGAACGTAGATATGTCTGACACCCGATCATCACGGCCTGCCTCATACCGAAGAACTTTCTTGGTGGTGCACACTAAGGGGGAACACAATCGTTGGTAATTTTAATAGGGATCATCTTATTAGGCTACCCTCGAGTATCTAATACTAGCACATAATAAGATATACAAACAATAACATTGAATGTAAATGCGATGTGATATGGTCCTTCATGTCGTGATCTCCATCCGTCGTCACCGGATTCCGGTGCCAGGGTTCCGACACCGTAGACACCAGGGTACCGGTGTCATTCCGGCGTGGTAGTCCGTCACCTCCGTGACTATCCACTACTACGTAACAAAAGGTAACCACTTTACCTTTGCCACAACCATATCACAAAGCAACACCCCCTGCAAAACAAAGTTAGACGCCTCTACTTTATCTTTGCATGTTTTACGTGGCTGAATGGGCTTTCGCACAAGAACCGTTCTTAGCTACGAACTTTCAGCACAATGTCGATCAAGCAGTTGTATCTACTACACCCCTTTCGGGGCCCTCCGTTGCAAATGGTATGCCAACTAATGCGAGAGAGACAGACACCCCCCTAAGACACTTTATACGGTACAAGTCGTATGTCAAGCGTGGACCAGTCTCGCGAATGAACGCGTAAAGTCGGTTGGGGGCCGCTTCATCAAGCATTACTGCGGTATACACAAGTACACGTGGGAGGGTAACAACTAAAAGATCAACGCCCACACGCTACATCTCGTGTGTTCTATCCGTACTAGTATTACTACGCATAGATCTAGCTCTGATACCACTGTTGGGGTTCCACATATGAAAACAATAAATTTTACTCTACGCCCTTGAACCCCTGAAACTGCCAGGACCTATCTATTAGTAATACAGTAACGGGAGGGGCTTTTCGCGAACTTACCCTTGAAGACCGAAAAGCGTTGTCAACGCTCAGGAGAGCGTGGTTGATGTAGACGAGCCGAAGCCGACCTCAAGGTCGTGATGAAGTCCTTGCGCTCTCTTGGCTCCAACGACTTGAGTGCCTCAAGTGCGACACCTGGTGGGGAGTTACACACGTCCGGTGCCTGACGATAACTCCCGCTTCCCCAATCCAGCAGCGATTCGCGAGTAGAGCTCCGGATCTGAATCCAGCGGCAGCAGGCCTCACAGTGAAGATGTCTCTCGTTCGCGCAGTCCAGACTTGGGACCACAATCACGAGAGAGAGAGGGGGAGGGAGAAAATATCAATTAGAGGTCCTCCCAAAAGTAAGAAGACCTTTATTGATTATTGGTGTATTTAATTTGGCCAAACACCCCCACTATATATAGGGGGAGAGGAGGTACTACCTCCCTCAAAGTCCCGGGGTGGGACTAAAGGAGAGGAGGGGGGGAGGGGAGGCCGCCGGCCACCTAGTGGGCCCCGCGCGCGGGAGGGGGGGGCTAGGCCCAGCCGGCCACCTCCTTGCCCCTTCTTCCTCTCTCCTTTCCTAATGGGCCCTCTCCCCTCTGGGAATTGGCCCATTAAGCCTTTGACCGTTTAAATTAATTTTTCTCTTTATTAAATAATTATGAATAAATTATTAAATCAATATTTAACATTCATTCACATATTATTCAACCTCCGTGGTTATGGAACACTTCCACCTCCACTCCGGACATCCTCCGGACTTACCGAAACCCTTCCGTTTTTTTCTCTACAAATCTTCGGCGATTCTACCGATCCTATAAACACTCTCTAAGCATCATCAAGCCCTTAAGTGTGATACCCCATGGTTCGGGAACACTCCAGACATGGTCGGGACACTTCCGCACCAATGATCGACAGAGGGACCTGGATGGCCATGTGGCCCCTGTGCGTTCCATGAAGATCTTTCGTCGTTTGAACTAGGACAGTCGTGTCTTATTCCCTTTGTCTCTCGATACTTGCATTGCCCGAGATCTGATCAATGACATCACCATGTCGTGTTTAATATCGTTACTGGACAATGCTACTTGACTCGTTCTGACAAGTGATATCCCTGTGATCAAATCACACGCTGCGCAGCTATTGGATATAACTTCTCCGAGTGGGCCCTTTGAGTATCTTCCCGTCACATGGACGGAGAAATCCTGCTCTTGACATATATTGCCTCTACGGTTTTCTCTGAGTACCTGAACACACCTTTATAACCACTGTATTACCAAGTGGCGCTTGATGCTATCTAAGCACTCTCGGGAGACAGTGATTGATATAGCCTCATGGTCTAAGGAATAGTCTACGAGGATCCATTTCTAATCATCGTAACTTGAACTTCGTGACATGATCGGGTCATGATGTTTAGGTTGGGTATTGGTTCATCATCTCATTCTCGGAATGAGATGACTCCATTTCCAATTGGTATGAATGCCACATGATCAGGAAACATGATCATCTATTGACCAATGAACCAGTGACTAGAGTTTCACTGGGAACCTCTGGTTGTTTGTATATCACACGTGTATTGATGTTTCCACTCAATATAGTTATAGCATGATATAAAACTTAATCATAAACTATATGAAATATGATAATAGTCCTTATAACTATTTGTCTCTGGTGCATATTTCCAACAGTTCTGTCACTCGGATGAATCGGATTTTGCGTGCCATTCGCGACGTTCTGGAGGTCTTTGGTCACGCGTCTGGACTGCGCACCAACTTTGCTTAATGCTCGGTGTCCCCGATTGCTTGCACAAAGAAGGTGACCAATGGTGCGGCGGCTACGGGTTGCCAACTTGCACCCTATCCCGTTAAGTACCTAGGCATCCCCTTGGCAATTTGACGATGGTTGACTGCATTGGGGACAAGCTGCCAAGCTGGAAGGCATCGATGATGCCAAAGGCACGACGGCTGACCTTGATCCGTTCGGTGCTCGCTGCAATCCCTTTGCACCAGCTGATGGTGCTCTCCCTCAACAAGAGAACCCTCAAACAGGTGATCAAGATATTGCACGGCTTTCTCTAGGTGGGTAGGAAAGACGTCGAGGGTTGGCACTACCATGTCAATTGGACCAGAGTCAGTAGGCCACTGTGCTTCGGAGGGCTGGGTGTATCAGACCTCGCACGCACGACCATCAGCCTCAGGACCCTCTCGATGTGGAGGATGAACACTGATCCTCTGCGACCCTGCTGCGGCCTAAACATGCAATTCTCTAAGAGAGAGCGGTGGATTTTCTTTGCCTCCACCAAGATGGTGCTAGGCGACGGCTCTTCTGCTCTCTTCTGGAAGGCAAGTGGTTGGATGGGAAGTCGGTATGGGTGAAGACGACCTAGGAATCGTCGTACAGTGAGTCAAGCGCTAACGGATTGTAGCTGGATATCTAACATCTCAGAGGCATTGAGCCCCCTAGCACTATGTCAGTATGTCTAGCTATGGATCAGGGTGCAGGGTGTATCCCTGGGAGGGGAGCCAGAGAGCCGGACAAGCTCCTCTGGCGTAAAAAGTCTATCTAGTTACATGAATCTTTTTTTTTCAATCAATGCATCGAAACTCAAGACTTTTATGTTTTCGCGTTTTCGTGAAAAGATTGTAAGAAAATAGTACTCCCTCCGATCCAAATTAATTGACTTCGGTTTGTCTAGATTCGGATGTATCTAGACATGTTTTAGTGTTAGATACATCCGAATCTAGACAAATCCGAGTCAATTAATTTGAATCGGAGGGAGTGTAAGAAAAAGAAGACTCCACAGCAGCTTGATAACATTCACGCCCAGATCATAGACATCCAGGTGCATCCGATTCAGGTACTACAAAACTCTTAAAAGGCTCCTTAATTTCTCTACTCATACTGAATTTTAGATGTTCAGTAGCTCTAACGATGTTCAGTTCTGTCCTATGCGTGAGACTTATGTGTAATCTCAGCATGCACCCTTTCAAAATGCTCCTAATTTATAACATATATCTGAAATTCCAAAAAGAAAAGAAAAAAGAGAGGGGCTTCTCTGGGTGCGTCTTTCTCTCCAGTCTCCACCTCCCCTGCTGCTATTGACTCCCGCCGCCTCCGACTGAAACCCCCGGAACAGTTTCCCCCTCTTCCATCCAAATTCCCAAAGGTAATAATCTGCTACGGATCTCACATTTTATTTTAGTTCAAAAAATAGGATTCAATTCCTCACGTCTTGGATGCTGGGTTCCTCCTCTCCATCGATTTCGAGCAGCGGCGGCAGTCATGTCTGGGCCTCGACGCAACTTCCATGGTACCACCGCAAGGTTTTTCTCGCTCGGGTAGCGCACCGCAGGAGCAGCCTTATCGGCGCGCAGCAAGGGCGGCGGAGCGAAGCGCCACCACAAGGCTCCGTGCGGCGGTCGCTCGATACGTCTCGGAATGGAGATGCTCGCGATCTGGACATTGCATCGGATGGACGAAGCGGCGAGCATTGCCGTTGCCGGCCTACAACGAGGGCTTCGCGTTGGTCGTGAAGTTCCTGGCGAACGTCTCTGGCAACATGCTCGCCTACGGCATCAACCCCCAGGATGCGCTCAGGCGCCATGGCCGCGCGTTCGTCGCTTAATCCCTTGGCCATCTCAAGGGGAACAGAGCAGTAATACTAGTAGGAACATAACGCATTGAAGTGATCTTTCTAGAGCCTATGGGTCAAGTGGGTGGAACATGGAGTTATAGGTAAATCTGTTGTTTATCAACAAAGTGAAGGGGTCTATCAGTGTCCTTGTTCTTGTAAAAAATACACAAACCCCCCAAAAATAAGCCTGTGATTGGAAGTGCTAACTCCCAACCTGGAGCCTGGAGCGGTCACGTGGCAATGATGGAAGCCAAAGATCACAACTCGGTAAGCACTTCAATTTGATATGCTGCATTGCCATTGCAAGATGATATATACATGCCCACCTGAATAAACTTTATATGCTTTACATTTCCTAATCACATGTACACTTTGCAATTTGATTTGTTCATCCACCTTGCTACTATAACAACAATCCTGTAAGGCTGTACTAGTACTACATATACAAATGCTCACACAAATCATGATGTTACTTCTACTTTTTTTTTATCTTGCAGAAGCAAAGTCCTTGTGTTCTTGTGCTTATTTATGACTGGGTGTTTCTCTTCTTTTAGCTTTGTACAGTTAGGTTGATTTGCTGGATTAGTGTATTTGCAGTTCGCAGTTCAATCTGTTTCTGCTACCTCCTCTGGAACTTGAGGTGCTTGATGAAGATGAAGAAGAGGAAGGCGAAAAGGGCGATGATGGCCAGGTGTAGGCAGGTGACAAGGTTGAAGTAGCGGTCCTCGAGGCCAAGGTAGCCCTCGAGAAACTCCCGCACCGTCTGGTCTGGTTGCCCTGGTATACTGATCAGCTCTGTCCGGTCACCCAGCTGTGAGAACATGAGCCCGTACACCGTCCATGCCGCTGGGTTAGCCCAGTACACCCACCTCCACCATATCGGGATCAGCTGCATCCACGTTTTGCCATATAGTTCGTTAGGTTCGGCATTGCCCGTGTTCCCTCTAGCGGGCATTGTAGTTAAAGTGACAAAGATTACGGGATTAATCGACAGAGTGAGACTAGTACCTCTCTTCCAATGATGAAGCCCGAGAAGACGTTCCAAAAGATGAAGATAACGAAGGACAATCCGGCAGCTATCTCAATGTTAGGTGTTAGTGCCACTGTCATCATCCCGTAGAGTGTGTAGTACATGAAGCTTAGCACCATGTAAAGGACAAACCAAAAGAACTTGCTAGCGGTCATCTGGAACCCAATCATTGGGTATACGATTGATGCAAAGATGGCCACTTGGACAAGCATGTAAGGCAATTCAATTGCCACCTGCAAACAGAAATCCAGCATTGAAGGTTAAAGAACATGCCAAAGCATTCTATGGTTAGATTATTTGTTTTACCTTTGAACAGAATGATAAAGTAATATTACCTGAGCTATGGCGTAGGCCAAGGTGGAATACATGCCTGCTGCCTTTTCCCGGTAGAGAACAACTCTCTCCGTCGCCACAACTGGCTGTAAGATGCTGCAGTTCATGAAGCCCAGAAACAGTGCTGATCCATATACGATTCCTAGTACGTTGAATAAATCTTGCTCTCGTTTTCTGTTGCATAGGAATACCATCATCTTATTAGGCATGATAAGTTTTCATGAAAGAAAATCACCAGGCTTGTCGTCATTACTACTTACATGGTTGAGCCAATTTTCCAGAATACTATCCCAAACATAATTGATACAGCAAACGTGTTCATGAACCGGACAACATTGTGTTCTGAATTTTTCCAGTATGCACATCTTTGTTTCCACAGGCAAGCCATACACTGCGCCCTGAAGTTCTGCCAGTATCCAGGTGGAAAATGTAAATCCTCTGTGTTTGACGCTGGCTGCCCCAGCTCATCAATTAGAAGCATGTTCTCCCTGCAGAAACAAGGTACATAGTCGTTGGTGCTTAGCCTTTTCCCTATTGCTGAAACCAGTTAACAGTACAGTTGCTGCAGCTTTATGATCGTATCAGACTTACCTGTACAGGGAGGAGCTCTTATAAATTTCTGCGTAGTCCACTCCAATCTCATATTCTGTTTTGTGTGAACTGATATCCAACACCCATGCTGCTGGGTTTTGTCCCTGTTTTATCCTAGGAACACCAGGTATAGCCTGTGGCAAAGCAATTTAGTGTTTTGATCGCTATCTTGTAAATAGACATTTAATATTAGGCAATCTTACCTCGAAATACTTGATCATGTTGCTGGATAGCGGACCTAATGAACCACTGTATATGATTTGACCGCCTCTTTTCATAAGCAGAAGCTGCAATCCGTCAAGTTGAATTCAAGTTGAGAATTGTAACTTAACTTACTTGTAATCTTATATTCATATAGAAGACCAGTTGACTATCATTATCTATTTCTAAGCTACTATAAAAAAAGAAATCTGAGGGGCGGGGGCTAACTGTATGCTTTATTGTGGCAAATATCATGCTAGTTTAGTTCCGTGTGACAAATAGTTTGATACTCTTTTCAGTCTTTGATCTTGACACCACATGGGAATTTTCTTTTTTTCTTCATTGTTCCGGTAGAATTTATCGATCTATTTAAAATTTAGTCTTTCATACCTCATCAAAGGATTCAAATATCCCAATGCTTGGCTGATGAATTGTGCAGACAACAGTTCGTCCAGTGTCTACTGTCTTTCTTACTGTTCTCATGACAATTGCTGCAGCACGGGCATCCAAGCCAGTGGTTGGCTCATCCATAAAAATAATGGAAGGACTAGCTACCAGCTCCACAGCTATTGTTAGTCTTTTTCGCTGCTCAGCTGACAGGCCAGTTGCTCCTGCCAGACCCACCATGGAATTCTTCAATCCAGTTAATTCTACCAGGTCCATGACTTCGTCTATAAACATCTGAAACATGTTGGACAGAAATCTTGTGAGATGTTTTGGTATATATCTTCAAAGATGATAAAGATAGTGATCAGCTCATACATCTCTTTGGCGAGATTTAACGTTTGAAGGCAGGCGAAGCCATGCAGAAAACTGCAGCGACTCATGCACAGTGAGGTTAGGGGAGTGAATATCACTCTGTTCACAGTAGCCTGAGATCCTTGAGAATGTCTCCTGCTTCTTAGGGTATCCTTCTATTCTAATTGCACCTTCAATATATCCTCCAGTTTTCCTTCCTGCCAAAACATCGAGCAATGTTGTCTTTCCAGCACCTGTGATCCCCATCAGAGCTGTTAGCACCCCTGGCCTGAAAACACCACTGACGTCTTGTAGCAGCTGGAGTTTTTTCTCTGTTACTCCATACTTCACCATCTCCTGGTGGAAGGTACGCATACTTCTGGTCAGCAAGTGACTGTAAACCAAGTAGCAAGGCAGGCACTGCGTGAGAGCTTACCTTTGGCATGTCGACAAAATAGTTGATGTGATCAAATACAAGTGAAAGAGGCCGAAATGGGATGACAACTTGACCACTTGATGCATTGCCAATTCCAACTTTCTGGTTCTTGTACTCTGGTTTTGTCTTCACGACATCAACCTTAACTTGATGCCTGTGTGGAGCTGCAAATGATAAACATGCAGGATGATTTTTTTCTGTTTATGTTTCAACAATTATGATTTTTTGATAGCTCGATATACTTACATTTCATGAACTCTAGTGCAAATATAGTGAGGATGTTGAAGACCAGTGAGAATCCAAATAAAACACCGACACAAATCCAGTACCAGTGCCACTCAGTGAGCATCCCCCTGATTTTGAGGATAGCTTCACCAACTGTATTAGCATTTGCGTAATAAAATTCCTGTCAGCATGAACGATCATCATGATCAGGTGATAACTAATTTATATGGGTTATTATGTACATTTGGTCAAGAATGTTAGTTGAAATAGTTGCTTACAGTAGCCCATCTTTCGTCTAGGAACTCATTTAGGGCCATTGCATTCTGTGCATAGGTGAATGGGGATGTCCAATATCCCCAGCGCAACCATGGTTGGAGACTATCTGTCATTGTACAAAAATGGTGAGCGTCTTGCACACACACAAGTCTTCAGACCTGTCCTGTTTGCTACAGGGCTGGCATACATCTTATGTTATTCTGACCTAAAACATCTAACCTTTTGATATGACGAAACCTCCAAATATGTAGATTGCTATAAGCGCTGCGCAGCTTAGCATGTTGGCCATTACTTGTGTTCTTCCTATTGCTGCTAAGAAACGATAGAGGCCCATTGACATTTGATGCATGGCAAAAAGTACCAAAAATTGATGGAAGAACCTGCAAGAGGGCAAGGTAATTATTTTCTGCTACTCCAGCTTATTCAGGTATTTGTCATTAGATATTGAGTTGACGAAGAGAGTACCTGTGAAAGGAAGGCGCGTAGCCAATCACATAGTAGGTTAAGCTGGTCCAAAGACCTGTCTCTACAAGTGACATTGGGAGGCTTATAATGTAAGCTGAAGAAAGAAGTGCCCATCCTGGCAATGCTAGTAACTCCCTTTGCTTGTAGAAAGTGGGGAGTCGCTTTATTGTCATTGCAATTTCAGTCATGCCATTGAAGTTTACTATCACAACAGCTATAAAGAGTGATCCCATGTACTTGTTGGCATCAAGCACAGATTTCTGGTTCATAGTGGTGTGGAAGTAAACCGTTGAGATAACGAAAGCAAGAACAGTTATCTGTACAATCTTGAATATATGAAGTGGAGAGTTTCTTTTCAGAAGCAGTACTTCCCTTGAAAAGCATGCTTTGAAAGTATTCCATCTGGAGATCCTGTGACTTGCACTTGTTTTAATATCCTTGCCTTTTCCTGTATTTTTTGACCTGCAGAGATCGTCTTCTACAAGTCGAGGGAGATAGGATGAACGGAAGGATTCTGCAAATTTTTCAATTGACCGGTATTGATACTTATTTTCATCACCAATCCAGTATTGCTTTTGATCCATCTTCGAGGTCACCTGGCCAAATGGAGTAAAGTTCTGTTAGTTTGTTAGGTATTACTATGCACCAGTAAGTACATATTACAGAATAATGAATTATGTAGTTGGATTCTGACACATCTAGTGCATGCTATACTTGGTGATATTAATGCACTGGTTGCCCTTAAGTTATTCTGAACTTTAATTTTGGAAAGGATAATCAGTTGCTAGCACTACTGATTTATTTTATAGGTCCTTATGAGAGTTGATAATGTAGTACCTCTTGAAGGAAATCAGCTACATTCTTCCTGCTGGGGCATTTGAATCCCATAATTTCAAAGAAATCGGTAGCTTTTTCTCGTGGACCATGATATATAATTTGTCCCTCACATAAAAGGATTATGTCGTCAAATAATTCCAATGTCTCAGGAGGTGGTTGCAGCAAGGAAATAATCAGTGTGAGATCCATCAGATGGGCCATTTGTTGGAGAAACTTTATGATCTCGTATGTGGTAGCGCTATCTAGGCCTGTTGATATATCATCCATAAAGAAGCATCTTGATAGACCAACTAGCATCTCACCTGCAAGAAGGAATTTATTTTGAGACACAGAAACAATGATAAATCGAAAAAAAGTTGATTATGACATCAATATCTGGATTTGTTAATCTTGGAACTGGCACCATCGAACAGTTTTTTTTCTGTACAACTGGCATACTTGTAAGCAAAATAGTCTAGTCCATGCTATTGATTTGCAGTTCGATGTATAGAGAACATGTATTATAATGCAGCACATTGCAGTGTGGGGACCTTACTGTACTCTACATAATTCCTGATTACATCTTACACGTTCAGGGTTGCTCTGATACAGTAGAATAAATATCAATTGTCAGTCTAATATTGAATTCATTTTTCCTGGAGAACGGTACAGTGTTCTGCATAAAGAGAGCATTCTATAGTATTGTCACTGGCTCACTACAAATATACTATACTAGTATTTTCACAATCCATTTAATGGAACATTACCAAGAAACTAAATGATGGTGTCATTTTGACACTTTGTTACTCTAAAATCTTTACATGTTGTGTTAACTTGATTTTTTACACAATATGGAAGATCTAGAGGTGGTGAGATTGTAGTTGTGCTAAACACAAAGTCAGATTGGAAAATGCACTCTAGAAAGTGGGAATAGAGGGTGATGAGAGGAACAAGATACATAGTAGAAAGAATAGAATTCTCACCAATTGTGGCTCTTTTCTTTTGTCCTCCTGATATGCCTCTCATCAGCTCATCACCCACTATGGTATCGGCGCACTCGGACAAACCAAGTATCTGCATTTACACAAAGTTCTTGATCATGTTATCAAGACAAATGTTAAACTGAAAAGTTACAATTTTTACCTTGATAATATAGTTTGTTGTAAGGTTTCTTCCTTCTCCAAAGGTAGTAGCCTGCAGAAAACAGATGTAAGTAACTAGGGAAATGGGAATCCATTTTTAGCCAAATTGGTAGAAAATAAAGTTAATGACCTTGATAAATGAGTCAAGATCTTGGTCCACTTTGTTGATGACACCCTTTTTCCTTCTTATTGCTTCTCCCAGCATCTCTAAGGTGGCCATTCCAAACAGGAGCTCTGTATTAGTATTTATTTCAGGCAAAAAGACACCTTGAATAATAATATCTTCATGAGAGCTTCTTGAGTTACAGTGTCTTGACTTTGTTATAAATTAGCTCGTTTCTATACACAGAAACTAAAGCTATATCAAGTTCTGTGACAGGAATATCACACCATACGCAAGAGGGTGCCTCACCGAATTCATTATTGGTTCCCAACATCTTGGAAGCGAAATCAATCGTCTCTCTGACCGTCATCTCGGCATGGTGAAGATCGTTCTGGCTAATGTAGGCGCGCAGGTACTGAGGTGTTGAGGAATTCACTTCTTTTCCATTGTACATGACCTTTCCTTTGAGCTATTAAGAGATGTGACATCAATAAAGGTGCAATTTTGGTCAAATCAATGCTTTTCTAGTGAAGGGTTTTTGGTGGTATGTACCTTCAAGGAAGAATCCAACTTTCCAGCCAATGCTTTTAGAAAGGTTGTCTTTCCGGAACCAGGTGGCCCTAGAAGAAGCGTCATCCTGATTATGTGATGGGATCAGAAAGTTTCAGCATGTTAGGTGAGTAAATTAATGAAAGCTAGGTGATGAGCTCTTGTTTATGGGAGCTTTACGAAATCACACATGTTCCAGTGGAACATTCAATTTGAGATAAATAATGTGTAGAAACTGTCGTTCTCAATTTAGTAAAAAGTAGTCAGATACTTTACCTTGATGGACGAATTTTCCCGCTTGCTCCGTTTATAATTTTAACGGGTCTTTTCCTTGTTCTACACATGTGTGAAACTGTTGCCAGTTCCTGCATATAACCCAATAATATGCATATTAAAAGAAGCATCTGGATTTAAACATGCATACTAGTACGTGGTACTTCAGAGATGTTAAACTGCATGATAATATGCATCGTTGTTTTGGTTCTGGATACAGGCTTCCTTTTCCCCTTCAGTTTTAAGTTTTGTAATGCAGAAGCCGTAGGCGTACTTTGATCTCCGCCTGCCGTTAATTTTTTTTGATCAATTTAAACTGGGTCGATGTCCGAACTTGCTTAATATTCTGTAATACCTGTTGCTGTACTTCCACTATTTCTGTTTCTGTCGTCAGGCATACCCGGTCGTTTTCCTTTCTTTGGAGTGCAAGTAAGTACTCCATCTGCTTGTCGTTTTGCACTACAAATTTGCTGCATTTCCGTAACCTTTTATGTGCAGGTAACCGTGGATTGTTGTGGCCGTGTTAGGCGCGTTCTTTGTACAAAATGTTGGCGTGTGCTCCACTTCCTGTTTGTATGAAATGGCTAACTGACTGACCAGCCAGAGGATCATTTCTGAAAAATGAACTACTACTTCGGTCCGATTTAGTTGTCGCGGGTTTAGTCAAATTTAACTGTGACAACTAAATCGGACCGGAGGTTGTACTAGAATGTAAAATAGTCCTGCCGGATCTGCTTAGATTATGGCTGCAGTCAAAGCGTATCCTGGCTAAACTGTTGGAGGCAGTGACGACACACACTTTTCATATCCTCCCCCAATTTTCTTTATTTATTTGGATTTCTCCTACTGGTCTAAACAGATGTGCTATAGCACCAAGAGAATTTAACCTTACTTATGAGTACTCCCTCCGTCCTAAAATAAGTGACTTGAGTTTATCTAGATTTAAATGTATCTATATATTAAAACGTGTCTAGATATATCCGAATCTAGACAAACCCACGTCACTTATTTTGGGACGGAGGGTGTATCTTTTGTACGTCTCTTTATGTGCCAACTACTCTCAGTTACTGCAGCTAGGACGTTCTTATGACCGCGTTAAGGAGGAGGTAGTACTTCAGAGGAGGAGGTCAGTTCTACGTAGCTAAATTTGTCTAGATTAAGAATCTAGACAAATTTATGACATATCCTCCTCCGACCGAGGAAGTATAGACAATTTAGCTTAGCGGCACGACAATTAATTTCTACGTTTTTGGCCTTAATTACAAGTCGTCTTCTCTGTGTGAGATCGGCGATGTGACACTTCATCAGAGAGACGTATGTGACCAGCGTTCTCGATCGCATTAAAGCAGTTGCCGTCACCCTTGTCGCTGCTGTCGTCCATGCCGACCCTACCTCAGCAATAGCCAAATATGTATAGTATGTATGCTACAACATGTTATGTTTTTTTTTTAGAAATGGAGGAATATATAGTATTATATATGGCCACGTATAGTATACACTATTATTTCAACAAACTGATGGTCCATTTTGTGATTGATTAAGTCTTAGCCAAATCACTATCTTTTAATTTAGTCTAACCTAGTAGTATAAACAATGACCTTTATACGAGAACTTGGATACTGTTTTTTTCTCTTTCGGATAGGGCCTTAGAGCATGTACAATGCTAGGAAAGACATGCCTTCTCTTATCTCTTCACATTATTTAGAGAAGACACAAGATATAACTTATACAATGCATTATCTCTTATTGATATCTCTAGCAATTAATGAGAACTAACTATTTTTAGTAAGAAATTGGTTGACTAAGGAAAGACATATGGTACAATGGAGAAAATAGTCTTCTCTTATTTCTAAGATATCATCCCTTAGCTAAGAGAAGACAACCTTCTCTTTCTTATTTCTCTCTCCTCCAACTAGACAAAAATCCAACGTGACAAATATAAGGGAAGGCTGATGTCACGCGCATTGTACATGCCCTTAGCTATCTAGTATCAATTCAGCAGCAGATCTAAGAAGAAATAGATGTTGGACGGCGTCAACGGGATGGGTTACCGTGCTCCGTGCATGTAGCAAGGACGCCAATGTGACTAGTAGCTAGGACACGAATTCCCACATACAGCAACTTTCTTAATAGGTCACATGCTAGGGGTTCGATTTCCACATAGCAACTGACCTACAGATTTGGAGCAAAAAGAGATCCAGTACAGTACCCAGCAGTGGCATCTGCTAAGTACTACTCGTGGTTTTTTCTGAAGAAACAAACCAAACTCCAAAAACGCGCACTGTTAAGTTGGCTCTGGCTGATGGAATCCATTGCCCAAGCAGCACTGTCGTTTGATCTCTGCATCTCAACCCCTTCCACGTGCCCCACCGACCCTCTCTGCTTCGTCGCAATCGCAATGCACACGCCATGCATCCAACGATCCATGACGCATACTAGAACACTTGTTTTGTTTGTTGCTGCAAATAATGAACAGCACCTAGCAGTAGCGGACGTCGTACCTGGGCGGCGTTGACGGCGCAGTTGATCAGCGTCGGCAGCGCCCGGCGGCCCACGCGCACGTCCGCCTCCACGGTGAGCTCCTCGAACCGCACCTCCACCTTGGCCGCGCCGAGCCCCTGCCTGCGAAACCATCGACAGTGTTCATCGTCATCATGCTGCTGAAATCTGTTAGGGGACGTCTCCACTTGCATTTTTTCGTCGTGTTTCTTGAGCGCCTTGGCCCTTTCTCAATAATCTATCTTTCATGCGACTCGCATGCATGAGACAGACACAGTAGAGATCGTGGATGGATCGCATACCTTTCCTTCTTCTCGCGGAGCATCTCGAGGAAGCCGCGGTTGTCCTCGTGGGTGAGCGGCGGCGGCAGCCTCAGCCTCAGCCTCAGCCTCGTCTCCGTCGCCGGCGGCTGCTCGGCCTCCTGGCTCTGCTCCATCGTCGTCGTCGTATCCTCTCCGCGCCGGAGCTAGACGATCGACGTTCGTCGGCGCCTTGCTGGCGAGCAACGGCGGCGCGCCCGCGCGCGGTGGCTGCTTGTCCTACCTAGACGGCGGGTGAGAGAATGGGCGTGCTAGTGCTGCACGTACACGGACATGTAGCTACGCACGTAGTCTCCTTTGTACTACGAGACCGAGAGACGAGATAGACAAGATATATCTTTGTTTGGGTTTAAATTAGGTGTCGAGACTGCATCGTATGTCTCGTATATATAGCGGACTTCTACGGCCCAACGCCACTCATCCGGCCATTACTACTGTAAACCCCATTAAGACACCTTTAATTTTCTGTATATAAGATTTTCTCTCTCTTCTGCCTGGACAGCCTCTAGATTAATTCCGTTATATCATTGTAGCTTGACATGACGGTCGATCGTTTTTAAAATAATCCTGCTTCTCGCAAGAGATAAACATTCTGTGGCCACCAAAATGGAGATATAAAAATGAAAATCATCTAGTAGTCGTCTATATTACCACCGTTTTTTTTGCGGGTTATATTACCACCGTTATGATCACGCATAAATCCATCATGGATTAAGTCTCGGTTGTTCATCTAGAAGTAATAAGTCTCGGTGTTTGTCTGCTCCACGTACGTACTTATATTATACGTCAGCAAAACTAAATCTTATCTTTAATTTTGACAGTGGCAACAAATAAATAATTAATATTGTTGCACCTGGCCATGCCTGCCGGTGCATGAATGCTAGGTTTTGCTGTAGCATGTAGTATCGCAGACATGGCACTCGATCTTTCATCAGTGTAGTCCCCAAAGGCCAATCTCATCCCGTTACAGTTTCCAGTGTCCCCCGACCCCGTTTCTTTGCTAAACTGTAGCGCTGTAGCTTCTACTCTGAAATTACTAATCCATGTGCGTGTACAGCAGGCACACACATGCCATCTCACGATCATGTATACTACAACATGTGTATAGATATGCAGCTCTGCTGCCTCTGCCTATGTCTCTTGTAGTAGCACTAAATGTTCTTGTCTCTTGTAATATCGGAAAGTCTTGCGCTGTGATCTCTCTTCTCCGTGTCGCAGAAATACGCTACGTGGCACGGCGAAATAGATGGCTGATGGCAGTGGCACCTACAAGGCTACAACACAGGGGTGGGATGTCAGTCTTTGTTGATGTGTTGGCGGTGACAAAATCAGGGTATTTGCTCAGTCAGAAAGTGAGAGAATGGGATTGAACCATGCCTTTTCAAGAGATGATGACTAATGGCGCTGGCATCTACAACACAGAGGGTGATGCCGATCTGTCTTGGTTGGCGGTGACAAATAGGGTACGTATTTGATCAGTCGGAAGAGAAAGAATGATCATGCGTAACATTCTCAAGAATAACTTTCTCTACGATTATAATACTAGTAGTAGTATTTTTTTTTTTGGGAAAAATACTAGTAGTAGTATTTAATGCTATCACTTGGTTAAGTAGACAAGTAAAAGAGATGACATATATACAGTACTCCCTCCGTCCCAAAATAAGTGACTTGAGTTTGTCTAGATTCAATTGTACCTATATACTAAAACGTGTCTAAATACATCCGAATCTAGACAAACCCACGTCACTTATTTTGAGACGGAGGGAGTGCATTTCTTCCTCCCATTCTATATTGTTAGGTGTATTCTTTCGGCAGTATATGAGTGGTCAGCCGCTCCAACTGTTGCAGTTCTTCCAATTTTCTCTCTTGCTTTTCTCCCGAATTCTTGCTTCTGAATAAAAGTCTATTGTATATAATATATATGCAGTCGTAGAATACTTGTATACTAGTACCGTCTTTGCTTGCAAAGAGGAAAATGTCAAGTCAGACCAGGTAGTGTGATCACTCTGCAAGCTGCTGCCATGAGAAACGACACACCATCATCGAGCCATGCTCGCCTAACGTGTCTCATTTAATCACCGGCCCGCTGCACCTATAGCTATCTACACACACCAAGAGATACATCACGAATACCAGTGATCAGTAGTACTAGTAGTAGTAGAGGAAATCAATCATGTATCCTTGCATGGGCAACATTTATGGCGTCGACCTGATCTCCAATACGTGCGTACCAGCGATCGCGAATACCAGTGATCTTGCCTACCCTTGCCAATGTCATGTCTACCCTTACCGATGGTCTTGTCCCCTCTCTCCTACTGGCCTCGTTTCGTGGTTCTCGGTGTGACGGCAGTGACGACTTTAAGACCGTGTGAGCGCGTGCACGTGGACGGCGAGCTTAGTGAAGCAGTACAAAGTGTCCGGAAGGTCGTTGGAGGGATCGAGAAAAATCCTTGTCACTTTGACACTGACGCGGTGACGTCTGCGGGCATCGCCGGCCTTTCTGAAAGGCGTCGGGAGCATCTCCTCCCCGTCTCCCGTGGCGTACCGGGGGAAACCCTAGGACTAGTCCGGGCATCAGTGTCGTCATCGTCACTCCCCTTCTTGGAGGTGCTGCTTGGTACGCCGCGCTTTGGATTGCTAGATGTGTGGCGGTACTTCTCCGGAGGGCGCAACGGTTGCGAGTCTTCTCCGTTTTGGTCGCTCCGCTGTTGTCGGCTTCGTTTTCTTTTCTTTCTTTTTTCTTTTCTTTTAGACTTGGATTGTGCTGTTCGGTCCTAGTTTGGTTCGAAACGTTGTATCAGATGGTTACTATATTAATATAGTGAGGCGTAAAGCCTGTTTCGAGAAATACAAGTGATCGACTGAAATAAGATTGCCCCTGATGGTTTTCTTCGCTCATGGTTTTTTGGACGCATGACGATTGAAGGTTACGCGCATCACCACCACACTTTATTTTCTTGGACACATACTCCAACGTTAACAGGGACATGTTGTCACCAACGCTTTTTTTTAGATAAAAGGCATCACTGATCGATATTGAATTAATAGCCCGAGGTTACAAGGTTCCACATACTTAAAGAGCTAGTTAGCTAGAGACTGGCTTTTAACAAGTTTACCGATATTCATGTTGTCGTTTCTAGAAATACCTAAAGGACAAGGAAGTGACTGAATTTTTATAGGTCTCGCTTGTTTTTTGGCAAAGTTGAAAGATCGGTATAAGCGACTAGAGGGGGGAGAGGGGGGGGGAGGGTGAATAGGCGCTACTCAATTTTTAGTGACCGAACTAAGTGACCGAACCTATGTGACAAGCAAGCAAGCAAACAACAACAATAAGGAGTAAAGGATAGAAATCACCGAGAGATGACACGTATGTTTTCCCGAAGTTCCTTCCTTTTGAGGGGAAGTACGTCTCCGTTGGAGGGGTGGGCGGTGCTAAGACCACCAACGCCACAAAGGCCTCACCCTATTCTCCCGAGCACCCGCCTTGTGGCAAGCACACGATCCACTATGCGGTGACCTTGAAGGTGGCAACCAAAACCTTGTACAAAACCTTGGGGCACTTCTCCACAACTGAATTGGAGGCTCCCAAGACGACCTCAAAGTTCTTACACACGAGGATGAGCTATGGAGGACGACTTCTTTAAGTTAAGGTTCCCTCAAACCCTAGAGCAACAACAACTTACACAAATCCCTTTGGTGGAAAGCTAGGTCTAGGTCTCCTCCCTCAGATCACCAAAGGGCAACAAGTTTGAGTGGCTAGAGAGGGAGATCTAGGAGGTTGGAGCTCAGCATTAATGGAGGAGAGAGAGTTGAAGCCGCAACCTTCACTTGGAGAAGAAGGGGGTATATATACCCCCCAAAAAATAGCCGTTGCAGCATCACTAACACCGGAGTCTCCGGTCTGGAGGCCCGGAGTCTCCGGGATGGGCGCAGGACTCCGGGCAGGACTCCGGAGGGGGTTACTGAACACTTCTCGAGCCACCCCGGAGTCAAGGCTGGAGACCTTCGCAGAATCTCCGAGGTCCAGCCCTAGAGTCTCCGGTGGTGCGCACGACTCCGGGCCTAACTCCGGACCTGGACATAGAGAGTTTGCCAGGGGGCCGGAGACACCCCCGGAGACCTGGTCAGAGTCTCCGGTCCTGGACCCCGGAGTCTCCGGACTTAGGGGAGGCAGACCACTGAAGCTCCCAACCAGCACATTTCCTCCATGAAAATTTGAACCCTTCTCCTTAGAATACACGAACACTGTCTTGTGCCTTTATACGGATGAACCTGCAATACTTAGCACACAATAAAAACTATCTTGTGTTGACACCAAACATCAAAACATGATTAGGGCAGGAAATGCCCTTTCAATCTCCCCCCTTTTTGGTGTTTGATGATAACACAAGGATTTGCACAAAAATATACAAGCATAAGGTACAAGAGATAGAGAGGCTCCCCCTCGAAGTGTGCACACACGATATTTTCATATGAATATAAGTGCACAATAGTAATGAAGGACCCCCCTAGAAGTTACAAAATTACCCATCTAGAAAGAGATAAGAATTGTTAAATGATACTCATACCTTTGTACCAATAGATGTGATGAACATATATGAAAAGAGCATCCAAAATGAGGGGTCTTCATAAGACATGATATATAAATCCATAGATTAGATAGATACCACATATTCTTCACACATATCATCACACAACATGGGTCCACACATGATACATGACAAAGGTCCACAAATAAAGTGAGGCAAATAAGAACAAGTCACAAGCGAAAGCATCAAATGAAGAACGAGCTTGTGACTTCCCATCCAAATCCCACACTACCTAATATCAACTTCTCCCCCTTTGGCATCGAGAGACCAAAAGTGGACAAGAGCGGTCCTACACGCCCCAACCGGATCACTCATCATCCTCGTCCTCCTCGTCCTCCTCGTCATCACCGGAGCTCGCCTCGGAATCTTGATCATCATCAGCAGAAGGGCCCTTGCCATGGTGAGAAGAGGATCCATCATCCTCAAACATGCGCCAATCAACCAAGCCTTGAGCCCAAGTACCATAAGAGAGCGTGCTAGAGGGCTAAGCTGCATCAGTATCTTCATCCCATTGGTGAAACTTCTTCAGAATCTGCGTGTCCCTCTTGTATGCTGCATACTGACCCTTGTGAATTTCAATGTTCATGCACATGAGCATCTTTTCCCAAAAAGTGGCCTTCTTCATTCGCCCCTTCACATAGTCACAAGAAAATGAAGCAATAGGGGCATTGCTAGCATTCTTCCTCCTGGCACAAACAGGGTTGGCAAAAGGAGGGTTATCCTCCTCATCCTCTCTAATCTCATCAACATGCACTAGGGAAGAATAGCCACGAGGATCCGTAGTGGTAGTGGGAGCCTTGCGCTGCAACTGAAGAGGGGCATGAGCAACAATAGGCAGGCCCTCAAGCAGAGAAGGAAAATTCATCCTTGCAAAGGTGGAAAGAACAAGCCTCGTGACATAAGGGGAATAAGTAGGAGTCTTCTTCTCAGAGATGTTGATGGCTATTTCCATGAAGATGAAATACATAACATCAAGAGGAGTGGCAGGAGCATCGGGTCCTTTGATGTACACGGAATTAGCAAGAGCCATAAGAGGAACCAAGGCTGACCGAATAGTGTCAAGATTACCCGCTTGAGGGTAAATGTTCTCTCGAACATGCGGATCAATATGTGGAACGGTGGCCTAAGGTTCTTAACTTGTCCAAGGACACCATGCTAGATGTAGATAGGAGCAAGAGGCTTCTTGTTGTACTCAATACCGAAAGTCACATGAATGCGATGACCAACCGGAACATTCCTTCCATCAAAAGGATACTCCAAAACAGCAGCAAAATCATTCATGTTGGACTAACAACGGACCTCACCTGTCATCCAAGTCATAGGAATCTCGTTTCCTTCTCTAAACACGAGAGTAGCAAAGAACTGATGCATAATCTGAACATTGTAGCCCTGCTAAAAACCCATGAGATGATGCCACCCAAGCTTCTCGGTGATCTAGAGAGACTGAGTGAAGTAGGACTTGCTATTCATGAAGCCAAAATCCAGAGGACGCTGCGGGCAAAGGGGCTTCTTCTCAGACAGGTGAGCATAAATCTCGGTCATGATCAAATACTGCTCACGCCTCTAGAAACGAGAGTCCAAGCTGTTGCAAGCCATGTCATAGGACAACTGCCTCCTTATGATCCGGAACTCATCATTGTTCAGCCCTGAGAGAGTGGTAAGATTGTCATACTTTCTTTTCTTAGCAAGTTCCAAACGACAGAGACGCTCTTCCTCTTGCCACTTCAATGACATGACTTTCTTGCCCCTGTCCTTCTCAGCTTGCTCCTCACGGCTGTCAAACAGATGCTGGCTGGACAACTTGCGAGGATTGCCCCCATAGTTTAGTGTCTTGGACTTGGTGCGACGAGGACGAGAGCTACCGGAACCACCTGCACAAACAAGCAAGAAGGCACGAAAAACCAACAAGAAATGAGTTTTGCAAGTCCTAGAGAGTGATGGTGGAAGAGATATGAGAGCAAGATCCAAAACAGAGAAGGACCCCCGAAGTCTCCGGTCGCAAGCCCCAGAGATTCCGGCCAGGGCTAGAGTCTCCGGTCAAAGGGGCCGGAGTCTCCGGGCCACCAGAGTCTCCAGTCATGGGGACTAGAGTCTTCGGCCTGGAAACTTGGCGTGCAACGGGAGTCAGGGGAAAGCTTCACCTAGTCATGGATCGTGGTTGCAAAGCTCCAAGAACACGAAAATGCCACAAGAAGATGCCAACTACCATGGATAACGAGGTCCCAAACCGCAATCTAATCTAGGGGAAACCCTAGGCAGAGAAAGTGAGGAAGGGGGCACCTTGATCCATGGAAGAGGCTCCCAGCCGGCGGTGGGGAGGGCTGGCAGCGGGGAGAGGAGGAGTATACCAGCAGTGGTGGATCCGGGGCGGAGGAGGCCCCGGTGGCGTCGGGCAGAGGAGGGAGCGGGAGTTGGAGGAGAAAAGGGGGTTGGGGGTGGAGGGGAGTAACTGGGAGTTACCCCCACCCCGACTCTCTTTTACACGTGCGCGAGAAACTGCTAGGCCGGAGTCTCTGAGGCCAAAGGGCTGGAGTCTCCGGGGTCAGATCCCGGAGTCTTCGGCCTCCACTGCTAGAAAATTCCAGATACAAGGAGGACATGCAAAAATCATACAAAAAGACACAGGGTAACTGGATGAAAAATCAAGGAAGACATAGATAACCAAAGAAGAGAAAGTAGCCATCAAGTATACAAAAACACCAAACCACACACAAATGTATGGGTTGGTGGCCGAGGCCACCATGTTTGAGTATACTTGGCTTGGCACCGGGAAGATATATCTTGGGTCCATTACCAAAACTCATCATTGAAGCTCACATATCACCAAATGATATAAAGAGGATGAATTTCTTACTTTGGGCATAATGGGGGGAGGGATGGCCCAATCAATTAGGACCACACTCCCCCTATGACCATGCCTACATCTAGATAGGATAACATATGAATGCATGGGTATGGGTGCATGGTCTCAAGCCACATTGCTCGAATCAATAATATTTAGCTCATGCCTTAACTCTCGGAATCTCTTCTCATCAAGGGGCTTGGTGAATAAATCCGCAAGATTCTTCTCGGTTCTAACATAAGAGAGGTCAATGTCTCCATTTTTCACATGCTCCCGGATGAAATGATGATGAATATCAATATACTTGGTTCTTGTGTGTTGCACCGGGTTGTAGGCAATCTTGATTGCACTTTCATTATCACAAAGAAGAGGCACTTTGTCACAAGTGACACTGTAATCCTTTAAAGTTTGCCTCATCCATAACAATTGTGCACAACAACTAGCGGCCGCAATATACTCTGCTTCGGCGGAAGACAAGGAGACACAATTTTGTTTCTTTGATGACCAACACACCAATGAACTATTAAGGAATTGGCAAGCCCTAGAGGTTGATTTCCTTCCAACTTTGTCTCCTGCCCAATCCGAATCCATGAAACCATGAAGAACAAAGCTATACCCCTTGGGATACCATAATCCAAAGTTTGGGGTATCAACTAAATATCAAAAGATTCGCTTGACCGCCACAAGGTGGCTTTCTTTTGGGACGGCTTGAAACCATGCACAAATACCCACACTTAACATGATATGCGGTCTAGATGCACAAAGATAAAGCAAAGAGCCAATCATAGATCGATATACGTTTTCATCCACATATTTACCCTTAATATCGAGAGTGAGATCACACTTGAGGGGCATGGGGGTCTTGGCTCCATTTAAATCCGTCAATTTGAACCTTTTGAGCATATCTTGAATGTACTTGGCTTGATTAATGAAGATACCTCCAATTACTTGCTTCACTTCAAATCCAAGAAAGAATTGCAACTCCCCCATCATAGACATTTCAAACTCATCGGTCATTAGCTTAGCAAATACATCATTGAAAGCTTTGTTAGGAGAGACAAAGATAATATCATCAACATAGATTTGACAAATGAACAAGTTTCCTCCAAATCTCTTAGTAAAAAGAGTGGGGTTGATTAACCCAACCTCGAAACCACGGTCTACCAACAACTTTCTAAGGTGCTCATACCACACACGTGGGGCTTGTTTAAGGCCATAGAGTGCCTTATCAAGTTTGTAGACATGGTTTGGAAACTTGGGATCCTCAAAACCCAGAGGTTGCTTGACATGCACCAACTCATTTAAGGGACCATTAAGAAATGCACTTTTAACATGCATTTGTTGTAGCTTAAAGTTATGATGAGATGCATATGCAAGCAAGATATGAATGGATTCAAGACGGGCAACGGGGGCGAAAGTTTCACCATGGTCGATACCCTCGACTTGGGAGAAGCCTTGAGCCACCAATCTTGCCTTGTTGGGAATAACCATCCCATTTGCATCTTGCTTGTTCTTGAAGATCCACTTGGTTCCGATGACATTGTGTCACTCCTTGGGTCTCTCCATGAATGACCAAACTTTGTTGCGCTCGAAGTTGTGAAGTTCCTCATTCATGGCATCAAGCCAATCCGGGTCTTTAAGTGCTTCATACACCTTTTGGGGCTCTACACAAGAAAGGAAACTAGTGTGGTCAACAAAGTTAGCCACTTGGTTACGAGTATAAATTCCCCTTTCAAGATCACCAACAGCATTTTCAAGAGTAATTCCTTCACGGATGAGCTTGGTGATCCTTCTTGCTTCATGACGAACATGAGCTTCCTCAATGGATTCTTGAGAAGCCACTTGGTCATCACCACTATTTTGATCCTCGTCTTGACCTTGAAATTGAGCTTGCTCCTCTTCTTGAGCTTGATCAATATTTTGACTTTGACCATCCACATGGGCTTGACCTTGGTCATTATGGGGTGAAGAACACCCATCATTTGCTTGAGCTTGACCTTGATCATGAGCTATCTCTTCAACAATGGCATCTTGATGGCTATGGGTTTGATGTAGATCTTGAGTATGTGAGGGCTCCACTTGAGTAGAGGATTGTCCTTCTCCTTCCACCACAAGGGGTTCCTCAACAGGGCAGAAAAATCCCACACCCATTCTTCTTATGGCTTGAGGAGGAATTTCATCACCTACATCACCAAGATCAATTTGCCCTACTTGAGAGCCATCATGCTCATAGAACTTCAGATTAGAGGATACTATAACTTGTCCGGTGGACTTGTTATAGATCCTATAGGCGTGGGAGTCTAATGCATAGACAACAAAGATACCTTCAATAATGCGAGTATCGAACTTAGATAACAGGTTACCTTTCTTGAGAATGTAGCACTTACACCCAAACACCCGAAGGTAGTGAATACTTGGCTTCTTGCCGGTGAGGATATCATAAGGAGTCATATCCAAATACTTGCAAAGATAAACCCGGTTGGCATATGACAAGGGGTAGAGATAGCTTCGACCCAAAAGTTATATGGAGACTTGAACTCCTCAATCATGGTTCTTGCCATATCCATAAGAGTCTGGTTATTCCTTTCCGCCACACCATTTTGTTGAGGGTTATAAGGAGCAAAATAGTGATGCTTGATCCCCTCATCACCAAGAAACTCATCAAGGGTGTAGTTCTTGAACTCGGTCCCATTGTCAGTTCTAATGGCCAAGATCTTCTTATTATGTTGATGTTGCACTTCATTGGCAAAGTTGATGACGGTTTGTTGAGTCTCACTCTTCTTCTTGAAGAAATATATATCTTGAGTAGTCATCAACAATAACCAAACAATACTTCTTCCCCCAAGACTGTCAAAGGATGGTGGACCGAAGAGGTCCATGTGAAGGAGCTCCAAGATCCCATCAGAATAGATGGTTGTAGTTGGGGGTGTTCCGTCTCATGGAGCTTTCCTTCAATGCATGCCCTACACACATGATCTTTGACAAAACACATGTTATCTTTTAAACCAAGGATGTGGCCTCCCGTATGGAGGCTTTGCAAAGATCTCATGTTGACATGGGCGAGACGGCGATGCCAAAGCCATCCCACGTCACCTTTAGCCACTAGGCACGTCGCGGTAGGTGTGGGTTTCTTATCGAAATCTACCACATAAAAATGTTCTCGTCTTACCCAAAAAAGGCTATAGAGGGATTATTGCTCCACATGAGAACCACAACCTTAGGGGTAAAGTAGACATTAAAGCCCATAAGTGTGAGTTGATGAACGAAAAGTAAATTGTATGAAAGGGTTTTGACAAACATAATGTCCACAATGGATATATTCGGTGTGACCACTACCTTACCCAAACCCAATACCTTAGAGGTTGATCCATCTCCACAAGTGACACACATATTGGAAGAATTAGGTCTCGTCTCGTTAAGCATCTCTTTGCTTCCGGTCATATGACTTGTGGCACCACTATCAACCACCCATTTTCTACCACCGGAATCATAGCCCATTGAGGCTTTGTCCATAAGACATGTAGGGTTGGTGACACGCTTGTTCTCATTGGGAGAGTCGAAGAGAGATGTTGGTGAAGAGGTTGTGGTAGTAGTAGCGGAGGTGGTGGAAATTGTGGCAATGGCGGCCACACCCACAATCTCTCCATCTTCTTCATCATCACTATCATCCTCATTGTTCTCTTCATATTATTCACGAGCCACCAACACATATTTTTGTGTCTCCTTCTTGTTGGGGAAGTTCTTGTTTCTGAAGTTCTTGTTTGGGACTTTCTTGATGAAGTTCTTGTTTGGAGTGGGCTTGAACTTGGATTTCAAAATGAGCCTTCCTCCACGATCTTCTCTCTTCTCATAAGGGCATTCGACGATGAAGTGGTTGGATTCTCCACAATTGTAACAAGATCTCAACTTGGGTCTTGCACTAGTTGTGGTAGTCCTTGATGGATTGCCCTTTCCTTGATTCTTCCAAAACCTTTTTGAGACTAATGCCAATTGCTCATGGAGAGCACACTTGATGTCTTCATCATCACCTTCAATCTTCCCCAATGAGTCAACTTCTTTTTCATAGACATGAGCCTTGGCCTTCAAAGCAAGGGTGGGAGAGTCCATTCTCTGATCACGAGCAAGAGCATCATCGGCGGTCTTGTTCATGATTCCAAGAGCCACAAACTCATTCAACACTTCATTTGAGGACAAGGAATATAAGTCCGGTCTTGAGTGAATGTTGTTGGCCAACTCGCAGTGGAAAGGCAAGATGGCTTGCATAAACTTGCGCTTGATCCACTTATAATCCACATCCCTACTACCATGGTCAATCATCCTAATTGAAAGAACCATAACCCTTCTATAGAGATCTTCGGGAGTCTCATCCTCCTTCCCAACAAAGGCATCGACTTCATAGTGCATTTCTTCAAACTTGGAGTTTTGAGTGCTTTCATTGCCAAGATAGACTCGTTGAAGGGCATTCCAAGCTTCCTTTGCAGTGTCATAAGCGCGAATGTGAGTCATTTGCTCATGAGTCAACGCATCTTGGACAATGGCCATTGCGGTGGCATTGAGTTGATTGTTTATTTCCTCAGTGGGTGTCATGTTGTAAGGGTTGCGTGGATAGAAGCCGAACTCCACAACCTTCCAAAGATGAACACTAGAACTTTTGAAGTGAGAGCACATGAGATATTGCCAATTGGCAAAAATTAGATACATCAAGCTTAGGTGGTGGACCACGATGATTTATATGTGGCATTGGAAGAGGAGCATTATTGTAGCTAGATGGTGGTGGCATGGTTCCCATGGGGTTGCTTTTATCCTTATTGCCATCATCACCGATGGGAGATTCCTTGAGGGGATCCCACTGGCTTTGAGCCACTTGATGGATTATCAATGGTGTCGGCAACCACAATTTCCTTTTAACCAAGATATAATTCAAAGATGTCTTTCATTTCTTGTCAAAGTGTATCCGTAGATGCGGATAGCTCACCCTTAGTGATGGAAGTTACTTCGGGAGGGGTTTCATTCCCCCTCGAGTCACTCATACTTCTCTTAGGCGGTTAAGCCAAAGAAGAGCACCTTGCTCTGATACCAATTGAAAGATCGGTATAAGCGACTAGAGGGGGAGGTGAATAGGCGCTACTCAATTTTTAGCTACTATTCAATTTAAGGCTTGACACAAATTAAGTTCTCTAAATGTGCAACTAAGTGATCGAACCTATGTGACAAGCAAGCAAGCAAACAACAACAATAAGGAGTAAAGGATAGAAATCACCAAGAGGGGACATGGAGATGTTTTCCTGAAGTTCCTTCCTTTTGAGGGGAAGTACGTATCCGTTGGAGGGGTGGGCGGTACTAAGACTATCGACGCCACAAAGGCCTAACCGTATTCTCCCGAGCATCCGATTTGCAGCAAGCACACGATCCACTATACGGTGACCTTGAAGGTGGCAATCGAAACCTTGTACACAACCTTGGGGCACTTCTCCACAGCTAAATTGGAGGCTCCCAAGACGACCTCGAAGCTCTTACACACGAGGATGAGCTATGAGGGCGACTTCTTCAAGTTAGGGTTTCCTCAAACCCTATAGCAACAACAACTTACACAAATGGTGGGGAGACACAAATCCCTTTGGTGGAAAGCTAGGTCTAGGTCTCCTCCCTCAAATCCCCAAAGGGAAACAAGTTTGAGTGGCTAGAGAGGGAGATCTAGGAGGTTGGAGCTCAGCATTAATGGAGGAGAGAGAGTTAAAGCCACATATTTCACTTGGAGAAGAAGGGGGTATATATACCCCCCCAGAAAAATAGCCATTGCAGCATCACTAACACCGGAGTCTCCGGGCATGGACAAAGTCTCCGGGTTGGGCACAGGACTTCATGCAGGACTTCAGAGGGGGTTACTGAATGCTTCTCGAGCCACCTTGGATTCAAGGCTGGAGACTTCCCCGGAGTCTCCGGGGTCCAGCCCCGAAGTCTCCGGTGGTGCGCACGACTCTGGGCCCAACTCCAGACCTGGACACAGAGAGTTTGCCTGGGGGTCGGAGACCCCCCTAGAGACCTGGTCGGAGTCTCTGATCTAAGACACCGGAGTCTCTGGTCCAAGACATTGAGTCTCTGGTCCTGGACCCCGGAGTCTCCGAACTCAGGGGAGGCAGACCACCGAAGCTCCCAACCGGCACATTTCCTCCATGAGAATTTTGAACCCTTCTCCTTCGAATACACAAACACTATCTTGTGCCTTTATACGGATGAACCTGCAATACTTAGTACACAGTAAAAGCTATCTTGTGTTGACACCAAACATCAAAACATGATTAGGGCAGGAAATGCCCTTTCAAAAGTGATGAAAATAAAAGAAAGAATAGACTAACGAAGTGGAATATTATATGTCGACCTAAGGACCAAGGGGATCTTGGTATTGAGGTAGTACTTGAGATTAAGAATAAATGTTTACTAAGAAAATGACCTTTTAAAGTTATTAATGAAGAAAGGGTGTGGCAAGAATTGTTATACAACAAGTACCTTAGCAAAAAAAACACTCTCTAAGGTCCAAGCGAAACCGACTGATTCCCCCTTTTGGAAAGGACTTATGTGCGTAAAAAGTGAGATATTTGCTAGATGTCATTTTCAAATCGGCGACGGTTCTAGAACTAGGTTTTGGGAAGATACAAGGCTGGGAGATACACCATTATAGCACATCAATACCCATCTCTTTACAATATTGTGCAACAGGAAAATGTTACCGCTGCATATGTATCGGGGCAAGTACCACTGAACATTGGTTTCAAGAGAATACTTGCTAGTAACAAGTGGACTCCATGGCTACATTTATGCCAGAGACTTACTGAAAGGATCGTATGGGCACCTAGAGGGGGGGGGGGTGAATAGGTTCTACTTCAAAATTTTACTCTTTTTCAAGTTAGGTTTCGACACAAAGGTAAATTCTCTAGATATGCAACTAGGGTGAATTTACCTATATGATACACTAGCACACGAACTAAGCAAGAACAGGATAAAGTAAGGTGCGGTAAAAGATAGAAGTAACCGAAGTGAATCACACGGGGACACAAGGATTATTTCCCGCAGTTCCTTCCTTTTGAGGGGAAGTACGTCTGTGTTTGGAGAGGGGGTGGTATCAAACCACCAACACGATGAGAGGCCTCCCTTGTTCTCCGGTGAACCTCACCCCAAGGGGATCGATTCACGCTTCCAGTATATCGGCAACCTTCAAGGTGGTAGGCCGACACCCTTACAACAAGTTTGAGGCACACACCCACAACTTAATTGGGGGCTCTCGAATCCAAGCAAGATGTCACAAAAATCAAAGACCAGCTTGTAAGAATTAAATCAACCAAAACAAGGCTTAGGGTCTCTAATGAAACCCTAGAGCAAGGGGCCCTCAAGTAAATGAGGGGGAAATGAAGATCTCTCCTAGTGAAGCTATAGATCGAGGCCTCCTCCTCTGAATCCCCAAAGATCAATGACTTTGGACGGTTGGATGAAGAGATCTTTGGAGTTTTGGTGGATCCAATGTAGTGTTCTTCTTTTTCTTGGACGAGCAGCTGGTGGAAGGGGATGAGGTCCCCTATTTATAGGCCTCATCTAGTGAACCATTTTCTGACCATTGGGAACATCCCACAACGGAGACCCTGGTCTGCACCGGAGACTCCGGCCCATCTCTGGTCCATCTCCGGACCACCATACAGAATGTCCTGGGCAAGGTAGCAAAAGCTCACACCAGGGACTCTTGGGGAAACTCCGGAGGAGGGACACCGGAGACTCTAGTGTTCACACACCGGAAACTCCGGTCTGAGACAACGCCCCGGAGATTCCGGTCAATCTCCGGTCTGTCTCCAGACCCCCTCATAGAATGGTTCTGAGCAGATCCTTGAGTCCACCCCAGAAACTCCTAGGGAAACTCCGGGCCACGCCGAAGACTCTGATGTCTGCACACCAGAGACTCCGGTCTGGTTTCTCCAGGAAAAGTCAACTTTGGCCAAAGACTTTGCCACCAAGCTTAGGCCTTTTCACTTTTCATTAGATTGTCCTGTAGACACAAACACACATTAAAATGAACCTAATATTGTTAATGAACACCAAAATAGATTATGACAGTAATTGTCCTTTCAATCTCCCCCCTTTTGGTGTTTGATGACAACAAGAGATTTTGCATGGAATTTTAATAACATAACTATGCTCCCCCTGACGACGTGCAGTAGTATAAACAAGTAATACATGCAAGTCAGGTGGTGTATAACTATTACAATAAGGGAACAGGGGCATAGACATGTCCACACACATAGATAGTTTCACATAACCAACTAAGAGCATCTCCACTCGTGGCCCTCAAAGGCCTTTGGGGGGCCTTTGAGGGCCGCCGGTGCCAATTTTAGGCCCCAGCCATGTTCCCCAATTTCGATTTGGCACCGACGCCCGCGCTCAATTTACTCGGCGCGCCCGGTCGAAACCCAATTCCAAGGGAGGCTAGCGGGGGCGCCGGAGGGCGGGGAAAAGTTCGGCGGGCCAGCCTTGTCGGCGACCTAGCTGAAATTATTCCCTTTCCCACCAAAATTAGCGTCGGTTCCCTCCAAAATTATCCCCTACCTCCCATCTCCCCTCCGCCTCGCCTCCCACTCCTGCCATTTCCCCCAGCACAGACCAGATCGCGCCACCATGCCACCGAAGAAGTACGCCGCTCCCTGCGCGACTACAGCAGCGCCGCCAGCGAAGAAGAGGGGCAAGCCGGAGAAGGAGCGGCCGGAGGGGATGAAGAACACTGAGTGGGCGTTCGACCTGCAGCGCCGACAGGTCGAGAACACCAGCCGCCGGCAGAGAGAGCTCAGAGCGAGGAAGAAGCGGGCCTCAGAGGCTCTGGCCGCGGAGATGCTCATGGCGCAGAGAGCCGCCCACATGGCGGGCATGCCGAGCTTCCCCCCGCATGCGTGGGGGAGCCAAGGGAGCGTCTCGTCACCGTCGCTGTCTTCGGAAACAACCCAGGCTGGCCCGATGTCCTAGGACAGCCAGGGTACACCCAAGCTATCTTGCTTCTCGCCGTGCGGGCCACTCGACGCGGGCGGCAGCTTCAACCCCAATGCCTTCAGCACCGTCGACCTCAATGCCAGCTTCAACCTCAATGCCTTCAGCCAAGGTACACCCAACCTGGCCACCTCTCCTGCTCTCCGCCGCCCCCTCTTCCACAGCGGTATGCCCACCACCGCTGGTAGCAGCAGCGGCAGCCATGGGGTGCTCGACGAAACGACGCTAGGCACCAACGCCATCATGACCGACATGATCAACGGTGGGGGGCTGCCACCGTTCTACACGCAGGGGGAGGCGGAGGCCTACGACGGCTGCGATGACAACCAAGAACCCTGGGAGAACGAGGCCTACGTGTTCACCGAGGACGACGAGGAGGAGGCGCTCGCGCCGGTGCCTGAGGTCAAGAAGAAGAAGAACGGCAGCCGCGGCCCGAAGTGGTGCTCACAGGAGGATGAGTGCCTCGCCGAGGCTTGGAAATCGGTTAGCATCGACCCCTTCACCGGCGCGAACCAGAGCTCCTAGGCCTACTGGCTGCGTGTCAAGGCGGCGTACGACGAGCGACGGCTTTTGGACCCCTACTTCAAGGATTTGTACCACGACCGCAATGACTCCAGCATGTCGCACTGCTGGCACATGATCTAGCATGCTTGCAACAAGTGGCATGGCGTCGTGGAGGAGGTGCGCCGTGTCCATGTCAGTGGCACCAACTTCGAGGACCAAGTAAGTGAACCCACCGTGTCCACTGTCCATCGTAGCCTTTGTGTTGGGTCGCCGGACATTGATCACAGTTGTTTGTTCGCTACATTGCATTGCTTCCGTAGATGCGCGCCATGATTACCGCCTACCGCGAGGACAACAACGACATCAAGTTCAAGTTCATCCATGTGTTCGCTTAGCGGCGAGCGCATGGCTGCGGGAAGCGAGACGCGACGACACGCCAAGGGGGTGCGTACGACTGACGCGCCGCTTCTCTCCTCGGGAGGCCGTCAATCGGCAGAAGAAGGCCAAGCGGTGAGGATGCCGTCGGCCATCGAAACGCATAGCTCGATCATGGCCTGCATGGCGATGCCGCCAGACGCTGCCGGAGAGGCGAGCAGGCCGCCAAGATGGAGCAGGTTGCCGCGGTCAGGTGGGCGTCGGTCATCGAGAGGCAGGACGCCAAGATCGAGCTGATCAGGGCCAATGTGGCCACGAAGAAGAGCAGGGAGGACCTGTCGATCCTCATGGTCGACACCAGGGACATGGACACCGACGTGCAGGTGTGGTGGGAGGCCCAGCGCACCGTGATCCTGTACGAGGTCCGAGGTCCACCGACATCCACTACCCAAGCACCTGCGGCATCCACTTCGCCATCACCTGCGACATCCACTAACCCAGCATCGGCGAGCGCACCAGCGACAGGCACTCCCCCATTGGCCGTCAATGTCGACGCCACCGTCTGATGCGCCGCTATGCTTTGTGATGTTGGTGCGGCTTCTTTTGATCGCTAGACTATGATGATCGTCGAGACTTTGTTTTGTAAGACTATTTATGCTATTTGCGACTATGCGATCGGCGATCGGCCGTTCTACCCGCCATATTTTTGTTGTTGTTTGAATTTCAAATTTCTAATTTGGGGGCCGATATGGGGGTTACGGCTGGAGACCGGCTCCCCCCATAGCCGGTTTTTGCGCCGGCGGCCCCCCATATGGTCTTACGCTGGGGTTAAATTGGGGGTTGCGAGTGGAGATGCTCTAAGTCTCACAAAAGAACCAAATGAAAGCAAATGTTCGATAAAATAAAGAGACGACCATCACCCCAACCCATGCAAATCCCGATGATCCTAATGGACACATTCTCCCTCTTTGGCATCGAAATGCCGAAAAGGGAAAAGTCCAAGCTATCGTCCCAAGAGAGATCAGTTGGAGTCCTTGTCGTCATCCTCCTCCTCCTCCTCCTCCTCATAATCTACATCAGCAGAAGGAGTCTGGGGGCCCTTGCCGTGAGGGCGAGAAGAGGAAGTACCCTGTGGTGCAAAGCCAGAAGTGACCTGTGAGAAAGTCTGCCAATCAACCAAGCTAGCATTCTTTGCATTCCAGGCGCCAAAGGACAGGGTGTTAGCTGATTCAGCTGAGGGATCAGCTCCATGCTCATCATTGTACTCTGACCCTTCTTCCCCTTCTAACTCACCTTGACCCTTGATGTCCTTGAGGAACTTCTCAATCTTGCGGTTGCTCTTGTAGGACTCATGCTATCCCTTGCGGATATCCATGCTCATGCAACACAAGGTCTTCTCCTAGAAAGATGCCTTCTTGACCTTCTCCTGAACCACTGCATGTGCGATAGGAGGCATGGGAGCATTGGAGGCATTCTTCCTCCTAGCGCCCCTAGGAGGGGTGGGAGCACGCTCAACCTCGGATATCTCATCCTCATCACTCTCAAATGGCTACCTAGTAACCATCTTCCCTTTCTTTTGGAGGGACACCAATGCATGCTCCGTAAGATTGGGAGGGAGGGCGAGTGGTGAACCATGGGCTTGAGTGTTGATAAGCCTCATCACAAGGGGAGCATATGGAGGAGACTTCTTGTAGAGAATAGCATGGTGCATCTCCTAAAAAATGAAATCCATAATATCAATGGCATAACCTTCAGCAGCTGGGCCAGCACAATATACCTTGTGAGAATGGTAGAGCAGGTTAACAAGCCCACATCAAATAGCATCATCATTGCCAGCACTGGGAGAAATGTTATGGCGAAAGATCCTCAATAGTAGGTTGTAAAGGGGCTTGAAGCCCTTGGCCTCACCAACAACAACCCCTTTCCATAAAGAGGTGCCAGCTTGTTCTTGTTTTCACCAAGAGAAGCATCATGCGTACGGTGCCCAACATGAGAAAACATACCCTGGAAGGTCTCATCAAGGACTCCAGTAAAGTCAAAGAAGTTGGCGGTGCAGCGAACATGGCCAGTCATCCAAGTCATGGTTCTAGCTTGATCAGTCCCAAACACAACAGTTGCATAGAATTGTTGAACAAGAGTAATGTTGTAATCTTTGTGGAGCTCCATGAGCTTATGCAGTCCAATCTTCTTAGTTATCCACACAACATCTTCAAAGTAGGTGTAGGAACACAAGTATGTGAGATACATATATACCTTTGGGGGCAAACAATAGACTTGGTGAGCGTGCTATAGATGTTAGTCATGAAAACCTTTTGTTCCCTTCTCCAATAGCAGGGGTCCTCACTAGTCCTAGGTAGCTCATAGAAGTTTGTCTTGCGAAGGTCACGGAACTCATTCTTGGTCATGTGAGCCAATGATTGCAAATTGTCGTATTTGGCCCTCTTGGCACGGTTTTCCTCCTCAATGCGTTCAATGTTCTTCCTCATGATTTCAGCATCCCTAAGCTGCTGCCTGCGGTTGGAGGGCGAGATCACATACTGACCGACATCTTCATCAAAACAAGGATCCACCTTCTTTGACTTGGCCTTGGTGCGACCACGATGAGAACCAGAGCCTCATGTGAACAGAAAGTGAGGGGAAAAGCATGGGGGTAAGCACATATGTCCAGGAGGTAGGCACAAGACCCTCATAACTTTGCCCGAACTGGTAGAGTCAATCTACACCGGAGTCTCCGGGGTGTCACACCGGAATCTCCGGCAGAGACCGGAGTCTCTGGCCTGATAGATCGGAATCTCCGGCCAAGGCCGAAGTCTCCGGACTGGTGGCTAACCGGAATCTTCGGTCTGGAAATTTTGAGTTACACATGAAGGCTTCCGTGATATCGAGTCTAGTAGATCGAGTAAGGATATGAGACTCAAGTGAGGTATTGCACGCAGACATGTTATTCCAGTGGCCAGAACCAATACAAAACTCAAAACAAACAAAGGGGATGAACCCTAGGTTCACACAGAGAAGAAACAGTACCAGATCTGTCCATTGGGGAGTTTCCACCAGTGGGGAAGGTCCCAGGGGTGGAGATGATGGAGTTGGCCGACGGCATGGCGGATCCCGGCAGTAAATCAGCCTCCGGGCAGTGATTTTGGAGGAAGAGGAGGCAATTGTGAGAGAGAGGGCCGGGGTGGAAGATAGAGTCGTAGTGACTCTCTCACCCACCCCCTTAAGTCACAGGAAGAAACTTCCCCAGACCGGAAGACTCCGGTCTACACCGGAGACTCCAGTGTTCGTACACCGGAATCTCCGGTCCTCTTCGACCAAAACCAGCCAGGTTCAAGTGTTTGAGACATATGCGATAGATAGAGTGTTTTAAAAGGAGGGAGTGACATGCTTGGGTTTATATTTCAAACTGTGAAGAACCAAATGGGCAAAGACATTCAAATAAATGGTTATGAGAAAATTCAAATCAAATAGAACCAAGAACCAAGAACCAATCCTTCCAAATGAAGGGGCGGTGGCCGAGGCCACCATGTAAGAGTGTGAGGCATGAAACCGCGAAGAAGTATCCTTGGGTTCATAACCTCTACTCATCAATGAAGCTCACATATCACTAAATGATATTAAGAGAATTGTTTTTCTTAATTTTGGCATTATGGGGAGAGGGATGCCCAATGGATTAGGACCGCACTCCCCCTATGTCCATGCCTACACCTAAACCACATAATTGATCAAGTAACAGGTGTGTATGCAAGATAATCAAGTCAAACTTCTTGAATCTACGATATTTAGCTCATTCCTCAAATAACAAAATCTTGCTTCATCAAG
The DNA here is from genome assembly GCA_023614405.1 of Avena insularis. Taxonomy (NCBI): domain Eukaryota; kingdom Viridiplantae; phylum Streptophyta; class Magnoliopsida; order Poales; family Poaceae; genus Avena; species Avena insularis. The sequence goes on along the minus strand of CM042692.1, from coordinate 40,941,774 downwards.
TGGCTTCGTGAAAAAATATGCAAGTTGGTCTTTGGTTGATACATAAGATAACTCAATATCTCCTCGGGCAACATGATCTCTAATGAAATGATGATGGATCTCAATATATTTTGTCCTTGTATGATCTACCGGATTGTAGGCAATCTTGATAGCACTTTAATTGTCACATAAAAGAGGCACTTTGTCACAATGGACACCATATTCCTTTAAAGTTTGCCTCATCCATAACAATTGAGTGCACGCACTAGCAGAAGCCACATAGTCAGCCTCGGCGGTGGAGAGAGATATAAGTTTTGTTTCTTAGAAGACCAACACACCAAGGACCTACCAAGGAATTGGCAAGCTCCGGAGGTTGATTTCCTATCATCCTTATCACCAGCCCAATCCGAATCCGTGTAACCACAAAGAGAGAAGGTTGAGCCTCTAGGATACCACACACCATAGTTTGGGGTATGAACCAAATATCGAAAAATTCTTTTGTCAGCCAGCAAGTGGCTTTCTTTAGGAGCCGCTTGATATCTGATACGTCCATAACGTATCTATAATTTTTGATGGTTTTATGCTAATACTATGCTTTTGACGCTCCATTTTGTATAAAGTTTATGATTTATTTGGACTAACCTACTAATAGTTGCAAAAGTGCACAATGTTCTTGTTTTACACTTTGATGTGTAGGAATTACAAAGAATACAAGTGGAAACTTTGTTGGAGTCAAATTGGGATTTTTCCAGAAATCTGTCTCAGAACTCTTTTTGAAGATGGTCACGTTTCGGGTCGAAGACGACGTCAAACGGAAAACTCTGAAACTACAAAGTTGTTGGAAATTTCGCGACAAACGTTCTGGACATAAAATTTAGCTGATTCCGAGTACGGACGTTCCTGCTAGGGCCGATTTGCTGCAGCCCAAGATGGGGTGACGGGAATCCGAAAAACTATATAAAGGGAAGAAATCTAATTCACCCAAGGCACCTCCACCCACGAATTTGCAGCCGCCAAAGCCACGTTTTTGCCTCCCCATGGATCCCATCTCCATGTGGGAGGGCTCACAAGAATCCATGAAGGAAGGGGGCTAAGGGGCGGTGCTCTCCCATGATACCGCGGCGGGGAAGGAGTCCCCCGCGCCACCGCCGGCGTCGCCGCCGCCCTCTTCACCATCTTTAGCGTCATCTCCATCACCTAATCCTCCTAGTATGCAGTGGTTCATCCTCCTACACACCTCTGTACCGTTCTATGTAAACATGGTGTTTGATGCTATAAGTTATAATCCTATGATCTATGTCATGTTTGTGTAGTTTCTTTGTTCTTAGATTGAATGGTTGAACGCCTTTGATTCATTAGAGTTGTATGTTGATATGGTACAGTCCTTTGGTGTCCATTATATTTGTGCACAATGGATTAAACATCATAGGGTTTGTAGTATGTGTAAAAGGAAGGGGGGAGTTTTGGCGGAGTGACAGAAACCTGAGGACGCGAACCGGAACGTTGCACATATGGGAGTAAGAGGACCATTAAACTTAAGGCTATGGTTGGGGAAACCTTAATGCATTGTTAGTACTTACGGATGTTTGCTAACAATCCAATCATATAGTACATGTAATTCCAAGTAGTGAAGCGTATGTATATTTAGCCTCTCCCACATAGAAAACTGCATCGAAGACAATGAACCCGATCTATTCGCTATTTAAACTTGGACAAAGCTACCAAAATTACCACCACTATTACACACTCATGGTTCAGTTAGTTTAGTGTATTTTATTGCTGCAACAACTAACTTTACTTTCTTGTTAATTATTATCATGCAAAGCTATTTCTAGTACTCGTATTGTTGCTCTAGTTTTATTTCCTAGATAATGCAAACGTTTAGTGTACGTAGAGTTGTATCAGTGGTTGATAGAACTTGAGAGAATATTTATCCTACCTTTATCTCCTCGTTGGGTTCGACACTCTTACTTATCAAAAAGGCTACACACGATCCTCTATACTTGTGGGTTATCAAGACCTTTTCTAGCGCCATTGCCAGGGAGCAATAGTGTGTGGGTGAATATTCTTGTGTGCACTTGTTTGCTTTATCTCTAAGTAGTTTTTACTTTCAGTTTTAAGTTGTTCTCTATCTTAGTATGGATAGGGATTGAGAACTACAAAAAAAAATAGTTATACTTGTTACCTAAAAAAGTTTTCAAAAAGGAAAGTGATTGGAAAGATGAGTAATGGTTAAGTAGGGGTCAACCTTGAACACTTGTGTTCATGCCTATGAAACCAAGACAAATCTTCCCATGCAAGTTTTTCAGTTAAAAAACGCAGAAAAGAATGGGAAAGTTTTTGTGTTGAAGTTTTTTCATAGAGAATAAGAAACACCAAACAGAGAAATTGAAGAATGGCCAAAAGTTTCTTCAACAACCCCTCGGTTTGCAAACCTTTAAACTTTATTTTTTGAGCAGCATAGAAACTTGAATAAATTTGGAGCGTTTGTATCTTTTTATTTATTTCTCTTAGCATCAAACACCAGTTACATTTGTTTTATTTGAGTCTTGGAAGTTGTTACCTCTGTAGAAACCGCTCCTTATCCTTTTATTTTCGTTTTTGTGCCAAGTATAACCTCTAATGAGAGAGAAGTAAGGCATGGGAAAGTTGCTGTCCCGAAACAGATTTTTGTGCTTCGATGTAAAATTTCGTGTAAAATCTCTGTTTGTCTGTTTGAGCTGTAATTATTTGTGCTTCTGCCCCAGGTTATTATCCAACTTTTGTTACTTCAACACTTTTCGATTCGAGCAACAAAAGGTCTTTGAAAAAATTGGTTTCTATCTGCTGGTCTGTTTTGACAGATTTCTGCCATTATTTGCATTTGCTTCTTGTTGATTCCTTTTTTGGTTCTCTTTGGGGAATTGAGCTTTTTAAGGGAAGTGCTAAGTAGCTTGTGTTTTAATTAAAGTTTTATTGGTGTTGAAACTGAACCCAAAGACTTATTATCTTGAGTACACTAATGTTGGTAATGAAGATTATGTGAAGTTTTGTATGAAGGAAAAATTTTAGTTGTTAAGGAAAGAATGATGTAATGAGATGAAGAATGGACTAAATCTCAAGCTTGGGGATGCCACCCCGTGTCACCCCAAGAAATATCCAAGAAGTATAAGCGTTAAAGCTTGGGGATGCCCAAGGCATCCCCTTCTTCATCAATAAAAATCTCAGGTTCTTCCAAACACTTCATTTTTATTGTTTCATGCACAGTTGTGTTGTTCTTGGAGCGTCTTCGTTTTCTTTGGTTTTATTTTGCTTAGTTTGCTTGAATAAATTTGTTGGACCCCCTCATTCATACATTAGCTTTCAAATAAGATTGGTTTGGATTGGAAAAGAGTAGGAAAGTTCATGCTTAAGTGGTAAAAGGAGCTTGTTTTTGACTGTGGCCTATGCTTTGTCATGTCATGCTTGTTATTGTTTTGGCTTTATGCTTAGTGATTTTTTCTGTAGCATGACATGTTATAAACAATTGAGATTGCTTAATGTGCCTTGGAAGAATCACGTGTTGTTTTAGCATATTAAAGCATAATATTGTGGTATTCTCATTTGATGCTTTATTTGGGTTGACTTGGCGTATGCTCACACCATGTTAAGACTATACCAAGTCACCATAGCCTCTATGATCATTTAGTTTTCAACTTGTAATATCACTTTATGATTTAATTAATGATGTTTTGTCGCTTTGCATGATTATGGCCATTATTTCTCCGTTAGTTGGTCGCTCCCAGTCTTTTGCTAGCCTCCATAACCAAGTATGAGTTCCACTCATGCATCCAACTCCAAATAAAACCAAGTTATTCCAAAGAGTCCACCATACCTACCTATTAGCATTTGTTATTCCAAGTATATTCATGTTTTTATCTACCTTCCGAATTAAACTTGTTATATGAAAATTAGTGATTAAGCTCTCACAAACTTGATGGCACACTTCACTTTTCTTGCCCCTAATAAACTTGAATCGTTGTGTCGTCTATGTTGTATATGCTTGCACTTATATGTTGGGGATTAGCAGAACCATCCTGTCATGGGTGCACTTTCAACATTGCACTTGTACATTGTACCTAGTTGATATCATGCTCTTTTGTCTATGGATGTCGTCGGTGTGATATGAAAGGGGAGCTTGTAAGTCCATGGAGTTATGTATGTGTGTTAGAGAAACGCATGGGCCGCTGGTCTAATCCATGCCTAATCATGGTGGAAACCTACAGCGTAACCATAATGAGCAATCTATGAAGCATTCTTCTTATAAAAAAAGAGATAGAGATTGAGAAAAAGAGAAAAAGAAAAAAAAAGATGAGAAAAGAGGAAGGACAGAAAAACACCATTTTCCCATGGTAAATAAGAAGATTGCTGAGATGCTCGTTGTCTGCTTGCCTTGTCATTTTGATATGCGGATTCTTCCGTATCATCGGGCAAGGGGTACCCCATTGGCGGTTCTCTATGATACACATGTACTTACTATGACAAGAACTTACTGGTAAGTAAACTTGAGTAGCATGAGGAGCGGCCCTCATATTCAAGGGACATGAGATTTCCAACTTATACTTTGTCAAGCATATACTCCATAGTTTGTGCACTTTAACCTTAATCACTTCAAGATGCTTATGATAGGGGCAATGAGAGCTGAAAGCTAATAAGTACCATAATTTTTGGAAGCTCTTTATGAGACTTGAATCCTGCTTCCTTCTATGAAGGCCTTTCTTTTACTTTTATATTGAGTCTTCACCTTCTATATTTATGCACCAATTAAGAGAGCATAGTTGTCATTCTTAGTTCTATGTGCATTGTCCCAAAACTTATTGATTGATTCATAATATTGATATTGCTTGTTCTTAAACTATTTGTATCTAGTCACCCTTATGAACTTTGAAGGTGTCCTATGCATTTATTTTGCTACACTATGAGGGACAAGCTGAATACCATTCTCATTATGCTTTCTTTATGTAAAACAAACAAACGTCTTGCAAAGCATTGTTATTCATGAATCTTTTGTTTGTGCCTTTTCATGCTACAACATAGTTGCTATGTCTTATTGTTAGAACTATATCTTTCATGTTCATGTTTAGAGTACCTTGATCCGAACTATCAACGCTTTTACAATAATGATGATCAAGATTGTGTTGTCTGCATGTCACCTCAAAAATTATATTGTTTTTATCGTTTACCTACTCGAGGACGAGCAGGAACTAAGCTTGGGGATGTTGATACGTCCATAACGTATCTATAATTTTTGATGGTTTTATGCTAATAATATGCTTTTGACACTCCTTATTGTATAAAGTTTGTGATTTATTTGTACTAACCTACTAATAGTTGCAAAAATGCACAATGTTCTTGTTTTACACTTTGATGTGTAGGAATTACCAAGAATACAAGTGGAAACCTTGTTGGAGTCAAATTGGGAATTTTCCAGAAATCTGTCTCAGAACTCCTTTTGAAGATTGTCACGTTTCGGGTTAAAGATGGCGTCAAACGGAAAACTCTTAAACTACAAAGTTGTTGGAAATTTCGTGACAAATATTCTGGACATACAATTTAGCTGATTCTGAGTACGGATGTTCCTTCTAGGGCCGATTTGCTGCAGCCTAAGATGGGGTGACGGGAATCCGAGAAACTATATAAAGGGAGAAAACCTAATTCGCCCAAGGTACGTCCACCCACGAATTTGCAGCCGCCAAAGCCATGTTTTTGCCTCCCCATGGATCCCATCTCCATGGGGGAGGGCTCACAAGAATCCATGAAGGAAGGGGGCTAAGGGGCGGTGCTCCCCCATGATACCGGCGGCGGGGAAGGAGTCCCCCGCGCCACCGCTGCCCTCTTCACCATCTTCACCATATTCACCGCCATCTCCATCACCTAATCTTCCTAGTATGCAGTGGTTCATCCTCCCACACACCTCTATACCGTCCTATGTAAACATGGTGTTTGATGCTATAAGTTATAATCCTATGATCTGTGTCATGTTTGTGTAGTTTCTTTGTTCTTAGATTGAATGGTTGAACGTCTTTGATTCATTAGAGTTGTATGTTGATATGGTACAGTACTTTGGTTTCCATTATATTTATGCGTGTATGGATTAAACATCATAGGGTTTGTATATGTGTAAAAGGAAGGGGGAGTTCTGGCGGAGTGACAGAAACCTGAGGACGCGAACCGGAACGTTGCACGTATGGGAGTAAGAGGACCATTAAACTTAAGGCTATGGTTGGGGAAACCTTAATGCATTGTTAGTACTTACGGATGTTTGCTAACAATCCAATCATATAGTACATGTAATTCCAAGTAGTGAAGCATATGTATATTTAGCCTCTCCCACATAGAAAACTGCATCGAAGACAATGAACCTGATCTATTCGCTATTTAATCTTGGACAAAGCCACCATAATTATCACCACTATTCCACACTCATGGTTCAGTTAGTTTAGTGTATTTTATTGCTGCAGCAACTAACTTTACTTTCTTGTTAATTATTATCATGCAAAGATATTTCTAGTATTCATATTGTTGCTCTAGTTTTATTTCCTAGATAATGCAAACGTTTAGTCTGCGTAGAGTTGTATCAGTGGTTGATAGAACTTGAGAGAATATTTATCCTATCTTTAGCTCCTTGTTGGGTTCGACACTCTTACTTATCAAAAAGGCTACACATGATCCCCTATACTTGTGGGTTATCAATATCTTGCACACACTCCTACACTTAACACAATATCAGGTCTAGATGCACATAGGTAAAGAAAATAACCAATCATAGACCGGTATACCTTTTGATCAACATATTTAACATTTGGGTTAAGTTCAAGGTGAGTTTTGGTTACCATGGGAGTGGGGGCTCCATTTAAATCTTTCATTTTGAACCTCTTGATCATGTCTTGAGTATACTTGGCTTGATTAAAGAAGGTTCCTCCTCTTATTTGCTTGATCTCAAAACCAAGAAATACCCTCAACTCTCCCATCATAGACATCCTAGACCTATCAGTCATAAGCTTTGAGAATTCATCATTAAAAGCTTTGTTAGCCGAGCCAAATATAATATCATCAACGTATATTTGGCAAACGAAAAGCTCCCCATTGACCTTCTTAGTAAAAAGAGTGGGATCAATTTTCCCAACCTCAAATCCACTGTCTAACAACAACTCTCTAAGGTGCTCATACCAAGTACGTGGAGCTTGTTTAAGTCCATAGAGCGCCTTATCAAGTTTGTAGACATGGTTTCAGAAGTTGGGATCTTCGAAACCCGGGGGTTTCTTAACATAAACCAATTCATTCAAAGGACCATTTAGAAAAGCACTTTCCACATCCATTGTTGTAATTTAAAATTATGATGTGCAACATATGCAAGAAGGATACAGATGGACTCAAGGCGAGCCACGGGAGCATAAGTCTCTCCATAATCAATTCCTTCAATTTGAGAGAACCCTCGCGCTACCAATCTTGCCTTGTTCCTCACAACAATTCCATGAGAATCTTTCTTGATCTTGAATATCCAATTGGTCCCAATAACATTGCGACAATCTTTGGGCTTTCTACTAACTTCCAAACTTTATTTCTCTCAAAGTTATTGAGCTCCTTATGCATGGCTTCCAACCAATCTGAGTCTTCAAGAGCTTCCCACACCTTCTCGGGTTCCACCATAGATATATGAGCTTGTTGTTCACCAAAATGCTTCAGTTGAGCCCGAGTGGACATCCCTCTCCTAAGATCACCAATAACATTTTCCAGGGAGTGGTCTCTTCTTTCAAACATTCTATCCATGCGAGCTTTGCGACGAATTTTGATCTCCTCATTGTTTCTGGTCAGGATCACTTCATCATTCTGGTCCTCGTCTTGACCTTCATTTTGACCTTGATCAATAGTTGGATCAGCTTCATCCACATGAGGTACAGGTTGATCTTGGTCTTGATTAGGCATGCATCTAGACAGGCTTCGAGATGTATTTTTAGATGACTGAATAAACCTGCCTTGAGCAACTGACTGTGCAACGCTGGACAGTCCAGTTAGTGGAGAGACTGGATCATCCAGCCTTGAGCTTCTTCCTTGATGAACATGGTGAGGGTTCTCAGCTTGTCTTTGGCTTGGGTCCGCATTGTCCTCAATAACAGGAGCTTGTTGAATTTGTGAAGATGAGGGCTCCACTTGAGTAGAGCATAGTTCTTCTCGATCCACCACAAGGGTTTCCTCAACGGGGCATATGAATCCCGCACCCATTCTTATTATTTCATCATCTACATCACAAACATCAACACACACCACTTGGGGGCCATCATATTCTTCGAAAACCACACTACAAGATTCTATGACAATTCCGGAGAGTTTATCGTAGATTCTATAAGTGTGGGAATCAATACCATAACCAACAAAATACCATCTAAAGCTTTGGAACCAAATTTGGACAAACGAACACCTTTTATGAGATAGAAACACTTACAACCAAACACCCGGAAGTATGAAATGTTAGGCTTGTTACTGGTAAGTATTTCATATGGAGTCTTGATCAATTCTTTGCGGAGGTAGATCCAGTTTAATGCATGGCATGTGGTGGAGATTGCCTCTGCTCAAAAATTATATGGAGATTTAAACTCCGCCAACATAGACCTTGCCATATCCATTAAAGTTTGATTCTTCCACTCGGCTACACCATTTTGTTGAGGGGTATATGCAGCGTAATATTGATGTTTTATCCCCTCATCACTAAGAAAACCATTTAAAGTGTAGTTCTTTAACTCGGTGCCGTTGTCACTTCTTATCACAAGAACGGGCTCATTGTATTAACGTTGAACCATATTGACGAAGTCGATGAAGTATTGTTGGGTCTCACTGTTCAACTTGAAGAAATAGATCCATGAATATCTTGAGTAGTCATTAACAATCACCAAACAATATTTCTTCCCACCAAGACTTGCATGAAATGGAGGACCAAAGAGATCCACATGAAGGACCTCCAAAATCCTCTTAGACTTTATAATGTTATTTGGCTCGTGGGGAGAATCATGCATCTTTCCTTCAACGCAAGCCCTGCAAACATGATCTTTGGCAAAACAACCATTCTCCTTTAGTCCCACAATATGGCCACCCTTGGGAAAGCTTTGCAAAGTTCTCATATTGACATGGGCTAGTCGGAAATGCCATAACCAACCCACATCGTCCTTTCCGAATAAGCACATCGCATTTAAAGTGGTTTTCCTTGAAAATTCCACCACATACAAATCATTTTCGACATACCCAACGAAAGCGACCTTTAGAGTCTTGCTCCACAAGAGGACCACAATATCATTATCAATAAAGACGGTGAAACCCATCTTGCCTAGGGCATAGACAGAAAGTAAATTATAGCCAAGGGTCTCAACAAGCATGACGTCCACGAGTGTAACATCGTGTGCAACCACAACTTTACCAAGACGCATTTTTGAGGTGAAACAGTAGGGAAAATCCCCACTGCAATATTTTATTATTATTATATATGTGTATGTTACAATGAGAAAATGATCTAAGGTAGATCATAAACAGTTACATCTAAATTGAAACAATCTATTCTATCCCTGATCTAATTCTTGTTGAGCAGGCTTTGAATTTCTCCTTGTATTTTCCTTTGATTCTGAATTGTATCCATCTCATTTCCTGGTAGAAAATTGCTTTCCATCTATCAAAAGTGGGTCTTTTGTCATTAAAAATCTTCTCATTTATGCAAATCCAGATACCCCAGGATGTCATGATAATGATTTCCATTGCAAATGGTAGATGTAACTTTTCTTTGATGTTTGAAATAGCTTCTAATCCTGTTAGATTTGCGCCTGCTTCGGAAATATGGTCCCAACATTTTTTTGCAAATGGACAATCCCAGAAAAGATGATTTGCTGATTCTTCTGTGATGCAGTTTGATGTAACACAATTGTAATCAGGAAGGTTGAAATTCTTTCTCATCAGTAGGTTTCTTGTATTCAATGTGTCTAGTAACAAAAGCCAGAAAAAGAACTTGTGTTTATTTTGACAGGAGGTTGCCCAAACCCAGGAAAAGTGAGGTGGTGATGGTGAGTGTCCAATCATGGCTGAGTATGCCTTTTTAACTTCAAATTTATCTGGTCCCCAAATATAGTTCCAATTATCATGGGTGTCCTCCTGAGTGTCGTGCCTGAATTCCTGGCATCTTTCTTCCAGGACTAAAAACTTAGAGAAAGCCTGATGAGAGAGAGGTAGGTGGAAGTTATCTTTGAGGAATTCAGCATGAAGGAAATCATGAACATTGATGATTGTAGACTTAGCATAGGACAAAAGGTGAGGGAATTTATTCATCAAGCACTCCTCTTGCCAAAGGTCAGTCCAGAAGTAAGCAGATTTGCCTGATTTCAGATTGCATTTAGCCATGCCTTTATAGTTATCAATTAATTTGATATGTGACTTCCACCAGAAAGATCCCTCCATGCTTCTTCCAGGTAATTTTCCATTTTTGTAATAAGTCTCCCATATGAGATGAACCCAAGGTATATCTTGGTGGTTGTAGAATTTGTCCAAATTTTTCATTACCTGAGATTTTGATTTATCAACATATGTGACGGTTATATGATCTTGATTTGCCCTTATCTCCGTCATAATTGTCTTGCTTCCGGTCATATGACTTGTGCAACCACTATCAAGCACCCACTTTGACCCGCCGGAAGCATAGTTCTACAAGAGATCAAGCTAGTTTTTTGGTACCCATTTTCAATGGGTCCTCTCTTATTAGTGACAAGGGTTTTTGGAATCCAAATAGACCAAGCAATATAACCACCAAATGGACCAACATATTGTGCATTAACATCACCATAATAATTATGCATTAAAACATAGTGAGGGTTAACACTTCCCGCAAAGTCATCATGTGACATAGTTTTGCCACTTTGGGTATTACTACCCATAATGGTCTTGTCTTGTGGTTGAGCGGGCTTGGCCTTGTTATTCTTGTTGTTCCTTTTCTTCTTGGCTTTCGACACATAGCCAAGACCTCTTTTCTCATTATTTGGCCTTTGAATACTTAAAAGATCATCAAGAGACTTGTTACCTTTGGGAAAGGTTGTGACATGGGTATGATTACTCGGATGCTCATTATTTGCTACCCTACGTTAGGTAAAAGGCCTACAACCCATGAAGATTCTAGATAACAGCCCAAGGAAGCAACTGACAAATACTTTGATTGTATTAGGAAAGAAATCATGAACCGATATTATGTTGGTATTGTAATCATGTGTGTATGAAACCTATCCGCATACAACTTTGATACCCGGCCTATTGTATATAGGACGGGAGAAGCCCCCACGAGGGTATCAAAATATAGAGGATAACTTGTAATAGTGTGTTTTCTCAATATTCTGGCGACTTTGTCTTCATCATTTTCCTTATATCCGATGAAATCCCCAGCGTTCTCTTTTCCACGAAACCCCAAGTCCATCACCATGGGCATTGCCGAGGTTACCCCTCGTCAATTGGCGTCGTCTGTGGGAAACTTGAACGCTGGAAGCACGGATTCGGCGGAACGCTCCCCACCAAGCATCAACTCAACGAAAGCAGATCCACGCCCGCCCACCCTTGTATTGGTACCCGCCGATTTCAACGGCGAATCCGATCTAATCATCAGAAGCCTACACTTCTAAGTAGACAACATGCAAGAATCACACCCTTCGGCCCTGATCGCATCAGAACCGTTGGTGGGAAAAGCTACACCCATAGCGGTACCAGCATCATCCGTTGGATCCTCCACGGACATCATAACATAGATCGAAGTAGGAGAAGAAGGTCACCAGCCAATCCCACCACACGAAGCAAACCCGACAAACACAGAACCTGAAGAAAGTAGTGAAAACGTCGACTTTGAAGAAAGGATGGCAAAAATCTATCCAGAACTACGACATCGGAGTACTACTAACACACCCGCAGAAGCAAAAGACGACGCCATTAGGCCACGCATAACACAACACCAAGTCTACATGATCAACAGAGATACCTCAACACCACGCGATGAAAATGGTAATCCTATCCTCAACCCCAATGATATTTTATCAGATGACCATGCAGGAAACCACGACAATGAAGGAGAACATGGAAATGGAGGAGGAACATCAGATCATCGCATAATCCAAGGAGGAGGCGGAGAACCTCACACAGAAGAGACACAAGGACTTCGGCTACCAGTGTCGGCATGGCAAAAAGCAAGGGAGGAAATTTCGGGAGCAGTCCCAATGACAGCGGATGCTTCACATGAGGATCTATTGGCATACCAATATATGCTCCACTACAAGAAGAGAGACCTACTCCGGATGCAAAGGCAACTCGATGAAAGAAAAAGATTAGCCGACGAATCCAATTTATGACGGGCACAATTAAGCTCTACTCGAGGATCAAGGAGCGTAACAGGAGTAGCACCAACGAGAAGGGCAACATCTCGACTACAGAATATCCCCGAAGCAGAAAGAAGTGGAATCATCCGAGATCTCGACCTATCATTCATGTCAATTGATCAAGCAGGGAACATCAAGGCAAAAAACATCTCAGGCAGCCATTATGGCTGCGCGAACATATCTGATCAGCACTCAACCCGCACCCAACGATCCGCGTGTGGACCTTCACCACTCCGCCCTGATGAACCTCGGCATGGTAGGAGCCTCACTCGTGGAAGCAGAACAAGGACTCACACAAAGATCCCCACGCCATCACAATAGTCCTCAGCAAGTAGGACACACCCGACGTCTCGATCACCACACCAGGCGCATCTCGTAGGATCCGAGCCGCAAAGCAATACAAGACACGATAACACCCAACATAGGAGCAGTGGACCCAAAGATGAAAGGAGCACCCGACGATATCAAGATGGATATGACGAAGATGACCATGAGCTGTGCGGGGCCAGCTATTTCACGCAAAGGATTCGCAAGGCCTTAGTACCCAATGCCTTCAAACTTCCACACGACCGACATAAATACGATGGACTCTAGGAACTCGAAGCTTGGTTAACAGACTATTTAGCCACCATCAAATTACAGGGTGGCTCCACAACTACCACAATGCAAAGTCTACAACTCCATCTCACTGGCGCCACACGGTCATGGATCAAGCAGTTACCCGAAGAATCAATTGGTAGCTGGAATGACCTGGAAGATAAATTCATCAGACATTTCCATTCTATGTTCAAATGACCAGCATCCTTGGAGCAGTGACGAGCGTGCAAACAAAAATCTGGAGTGTCAATAAGAGCGTTCATACAATAGTGGAATATTATCAAAAACTTAGCTGAATCCATATCCGACGAAAGGGCCATCGACGCCTTCAACGACGGCCTCCGTCACCAAGAATTCATAGAAGAACTGGGATGGGTTAAACCAAAGACAATATCATAGTTAATGGAGATAGCAAACCGCTGGGCTGATGGAGAGGACGCGTTACATAATAAGCGCGCACGATGACTCGAGTAAGTTAGGGATAAATGCGGCAATGATAGAAGAAGAAGAAACAACGATGGAAACACGGGACCAAGCTACGTCACAGCAGGTTTTTTGGGTGAAGGTAACAACAGAAGCAACGACCACAACGACGGATACCGCCAGAACAGGGATGACGTTGGAGGAAGCCAGTCCGCACAGCGGCATTAGCCAAGAGCACGAGACCCACCTATGTCCACAATGCAAATGCTGGAAGGGCCCTGTAATATGCATTTTTACGTCGACTCAGCAGGCAGACGATAATCCAATCACTGGATGAAAGACTGCCAAACATTCCTGAAGATGCAGGAGTTGTGCAACGCAAAGGCAACCAAAGCAGCAAATCGAGGATACACATCCATGCCTGGTGCACTAGCCATCGTTGCACCACCACCACCACCACCACCACAAAACACAAACGATCAAAACAACGAGTACCCCAAATCAAAAGGAGCAATGTCTATGATTCAGAAAGGGCGTCCATCCAATAGAATTCAGAAGCTCATCACAAGACAAATCAATATGGTGGAAACAACAACATCAGCTATACCCAAATATGTCCATTGGCCAGAGCAAAAAATCACATATAGTAGAGCTAATCACCCACTTTGGGTCCCACGACCAGGTCACTTAGCCCTGATAGTCGAAGCACAAATTGGCAGGTTCGATATGAGCAAGGTCTTCATGGATGCAGGAAGTAGCATAAATCTGATCTACGAAAAAACAGTGAGAACAATAGGTTACCCCCTGGATAATCTCGCCCCAACAGAAACATCTTTCCACGGAATAGTATCAGGTAAAGCCGAAATCCCTTTAGGCAAAGTTTTTCTTGACGTTGTTTTTGGTTCCAAGATAAATTTCAGGCGAGAAAGACTCAAATTTGAAGTCATGGATTGGCCATCACAATATCACGCAATCCTGGGACGACCAGCCTTTGCACGGTTTATGGCAGTACCGCATTTTGCATACTTAGTAATGAAAATGCCAGCACCAAAGGGAATTATCACGATACAAGGAAGCTTCACACGTGCCGACAGCTGTGATCGAGAGTTTAACAAAATTTCTGAATCTTTCGGGATGGCAACGGAGTTTGAGCAACTCAAAAATTCAGCAAACGCACAAACTCTAGAAGTAACACGTGTCAATCCCGATCAGGCTTTTGACACGGCAAAAGACACAAAAGAAGTATAGATCCACCCCGCCGACCCGTCGAAAACAACATTCGTGGCTTCTAACCTTAACCCCGCATAGGAAAGCGTGCTCATCGAGTTCCTCCGTGAGCACTGGGAGATTTTCGCATGGCTACCTTCTAACATGCCGAGAATCCCCAAGGAACTCGCTGAGCACGCATTAAATCTAGATCCAAAGGAGAATCCAGTAAAGCAACCGCTTCTATGCTTCGCAGAACCAAAGCGCAATGCCATTGGAAAGGAGCTCCATCGCCTAACTGATGCCAATTTTATCAAAAAACTAACAAAATCAGAGTGGCTCGCAAACCCAGTATGTGTTCCAAATAAAAACACTACAGAACTTCGGATGTGCATCGACTTTACTGCATTGAACAAGCATTGCCCAAAAGATCACTTCCCATTGCCGCAAATCGACCAAATCATCGATGCAACTGTGGGATGCGAACGTCTTTCTTTCTTGGATGCTTACTCAGGATACCACCAGATTAGGATGAAGGAAGAAGATCAGAACAAAACGGCATTTATCACGCCTTATGGTGTATTCTGCTACACAACAATGTTGTTTGGCCTCAAGAATGCTGGAGCAACATATCAGCGAATGATGCAAAAGTGCCTAGGAAGCCAAATAGGCACAAACGTGCAAGTGTATATTGATGACGTCATAGTTACAATAGGTCAAGGATCTGCGCTGATCAAGGACCTAGAAGAAACATTCAGAAATCTTGACAGGTTTAGCATCAAAATGAACCCGAAGAAATGTTCCTTTGGAATCCCGGCAGGGCAACTCCTCGGATATTTGGTATCAACTAGAGGAATTGAGGCTAATGCCGAAAAAATACAAGCAATCCTCACAATGAAGAAGCCAACAAATCTACGTGGTGTACAGCAACTGGCGGGACGAGTGGCGACGTTAAGTCCTTTTATTGCGAGGTTAGGAGAAAAAGCGCTACCATTCTACGCCCTCATGAGGAAATCAAAGAAATTTGAATGGACGAAAGAAGCTCAGCATGCCTTTGAAGATCTTAAAAGAACATTTTCGACATCCCTATCATCGTGTCGCTGAAAGAGAAGGAACCTCTACTCCTTTATATCGCTGCCACACATCAGGTGGTCAACACGGTTCTAGTCGTAGAGCGACCTGAAGAAGGAAAGACCCACGGCGTGCAAATGCCAGTTTACTTCCTGAGCGAGGTTTTATTGCCATCTAAACAAAGGTACCCACACTACTAGAAAATAGTATACGGGGTATTTATGACAACACGAAAACTGTGCCACTATTTTTCGGAGCACCTGATCATAGTGGTCAACGAAGCACCTTTGTCAAGCATCCTCAACAATCCAGAAGCAACTGGGCGTGTTTCTCTATGGGACATCGAATTATCCCCTCGGGATATCATTATGAGAAACGCAAAGCAATTAAGTCACAGGTTCTGCCAGATTTCATCACAGAGTGGGCGGAGTTGCAATGTGCGGGTCCACCAGACCTTACTAGTGCCTGGACAATGTACTTTGATGGATCAAAAAGAACAGAGGGAGCAGGAGCAGGAGTCGTACTAATATCACCTCAAGGCGACAAAATGTGCTATATTCTTCGGATGAGCTTTACAAACGCATCCAATAACAAAGCGGAATATGAGGCTCTGTTGCATGGCATGCGAATGGCCAAAGCTTGCGGTGCAACTCGCCTCAAAAACTTCATAGATTCCAATCTTGTGGCACAACAGGCAATGAACAAGTGTGATGCTGTCAGCGAAAATATGATTGCTTATCGCGACTTATATAGCATCATGGAGGCTCAATTTTATGGGTGTGAAGTATCACATATAGGAAGAGCAAGCAATGAGGAAGCCGACAATCTAGCAAACATCGGATCATTGTGTTTACCCATACCACTGGGAGTTTTTTGGGAGGAGATAGTGGAGGGATCAATCAAAGCAAAAAGAGTCTCTGAGGTTGTAGCACCAAAAACAGGGAAAAAGAAACATCCGTAAAAAGAGTCGGGGGCTCTGTCAGAAACCAAGAACATAGAAGAAGCCATCAAAGAAGAATAACAAGAAATCAAAGAGGTCATGCTAATTAAACCAACCTGGATGCAGCCGTATATAGCATATATGACTAAATGAGAGCTACTAGAAGATGTGATAGAAGCCCAGTGAATCCCTGACGATCGAAGGCCTTCAAGATAATCAAAGGAGAATTATACAAAAGAAGTATTTCGGATGTGTTGCAACGTTGCGTAACACCCAAAGAAGGAAAAATTATACTGTAAGATATACATGAAGGAGTTTGTGGTCACCATGCTAGTAGCCGAGCAATTGCTGCAAAAGCATTCAGGGCAGGATTTTATTGGCTAACTGCAGTACAAGATGCAAAAGACATTGCCGGAACATGTGAGGCATGTCAACAATTCACAACAAATCCTGGAGCACCTGCCGCTGAGCTGAATCCCATACCCTTGGCTTGGCCTTTCGCTTAGTGGGGACTCGACATTGTGGGAAAACTTCACAAATCATCGCCAGGAGGACACGTCTTTCTGCTAGTAGCAGTCGACAAATTTACTAAATGGATTGAAGCAATGCCTGTCACCACCCAAGATGGAACTTCGGCTGTGAATTTTATCAAATCCATAGTATTTCGGTTTGGCATACCGAACAACATCATCACGGATAATGGGACCAACTTCACTTCCAGAGTTTAAGGAGTATTGCCAGGAGATGGGCATCAAAATAAGCTATGCTTCGGTAGCTCACCCACAAACAAATGGACAGGTCGAAAAAGCCAATGGAGTAGTTACCGCTGGACTCAAAAAGATACTACTGGCACCATTTGATAGAGCAAAAGGAGCATGGGTGGATGAATTGCCATCCATATTGTGGAGTTTACGTACAACTCCAAATAATTCAATACAAGAGACGCCTTTCTTTTTGGTCCATGGTGCGGAAGCCGTGCTCCCAGTTGAGGTATCACATGAATCGCCAAGAATAGCTGCATATAATGAAGAGGAATCAAGAGAAGCACTTGAAGATGATGTAGATGCGCTTGATGAAGCTTGAGATGAAGCCCTCCAAAGAGCAACTATGTACCAGCAAAACCTGCGCAATTACCATATCAGAAGATTGTGGCCTAGGTCCTTCGCAATAGGTGACCTAGTTCTTCGCCTCAAACAAGATGGTCACAAGAAGCTAGAATCGCCATGGGAAGGACCATACATTGTCACATAAGTTATTCTCAGAGGAGCATATCGACTACAAGACAAGAAGATAGGAGTAAATTACTCAAATCCATGGAACATAGCATAGCTACGGCGTTTTTACGCATAAGATTATTTGCAATATGATAAGAATTACAGTTCGGCTTATTAAGCCAAGATGTCCAAGACAAAGGCTAACAGCCATCCGCTCAAAGAATAATGTACCGTCGATTTTCGCCTGATATATAAAGAGATAAGTTATTTGTAACTTAATATTTTTATTCCAAAGGTCAATACTTTCCATCAAGCTAACAACAACTATGAGCCTATGTTCAGATGCAGGCATCCGAACATAGCCTCGGGGGCTACTCCCATCGGGAGCGCTAGCGCACCCGATAGAAATTTAGTTATGTATGAAGTATATTGATAATTGCAAAAACCTTTTTGAGTTTTACACTAGTGTATCCTCAAAAAGGTGTTACTCCCATCGGGAGATAGTATAAAATAATAAAACTATCTGATATAATCAGAAAGATTGGCGGCCCAGCAGGCCAACCGCCAATAAAGCCAAAAAACCTCGGATCACGCTCAGACGCGACAAAAAATCCGAATGCCGTGTTCAGAAACATGAAAGTAAGATCTCAGGTCGTCCTGTGTGGCCTGGTAATCGCACAAGAATGCGCTATGACAGTAAAAAAATCCGTATCAACGATACGATGAAAAATCCCGACAGACGCGTTGGGTACCCGATAAAAATAGAAAACTGGAATTTAGTATTCGGTAAGACCTCAGTGGCTCGAACTGAATTACACCAGTTACAAATTCCGGATTCGAGCCTAGGGACTTGAATTTGATGTAGGTCAACCTTGTTTTTGCCCAGGAGCAATTAACTGATTCCCGATCCGTCGGAAGCATCAGACTCATTGTACCAAATCCTTACAAAATGTAAAAAGCGACAAAGATAAAGGGGAAAAAAAAACTTTGAGACTCAACCTGAAACTGCAGTTCAGATAGAGTCTCAGGGCTACTGACATGGGTATTGGTTACTCGGATGCTTATTATTTGCTACCCTACGTTAGGTAAAAGGCCTACGGCTCATGAAGATTCCAGATAACAGCCCAAGGAAGCAACCGACAAAGACTTTGATTGTATTAGGAAAGAAATCATGAACCGACATTATGTTGGTATTATAATCACACGTGTATGAAACCTATTCGCATACAGCTTCGAGACCCGGCCTATTATATATAGGACGGGAGAAGCCCAAACGAGGGTATCGAAATCTAGAGGATAACTTGTAATAGTGTCTTTTCTCAATATTCAGGTGACTTTGTCTTCATTATTTTCCTAATATCCGATGAAATCCCCAGCGTTCTCTTTTCCACGAAACCCCAAGTCCATCACCATGGGAATTGCCGAGGTTACCCCTCGTCAGGTTGCCTTTGCAAGCTCCCCCTTTAACCTAGCATTTTCTTCAAGGATGTTTGTATTACTAGGGGGAATGGAAATGCTAGGTGAAGCAACATTAGTCAATTGAGTTTGAAGTTGTTCACTAGACTTTGTGAGGGTCATGAGATCACTTTCCAAAGCCTCGTGAGCCTTGTTAAGTTTCTCGTAATCCTCGGCAAGTTTGTCATGAACAACACCAAACTCAATCTTGTCCTTTTTAGCCTTTTTGTATTTAGCAATGGCATGATCACATTCCTTAATGAGTTTAGCAATAATTCGATCATTTGCCTCATCAAGGACATCAAGTTTTTCTTCAAGAGACACCCTAGTCTCTTGTTCTTCTTCTATAGCATTATTTAGAGCATCCATTTCAAGTAGATGCTCTCTCCCAAGTTTCCATCTCTCATCAAGGAGCTCTTGTGTGTGAGCAAGTTGGTTCAATAGATTTACAAAATGCTTCTTATGTTCCCCTTACAAGTTAGTCATGTAAGTATCAAAAGCAACTAATTCCTTCTTCACCTCTAGAGTTATATCATCACTCAAATCATCATTGATAGGTGAGGTGGACAGAGGAGATGGTTATACCTCCGATGCTCTTGCCATAAGGCAAGTGACGTTCTTGTTGGAGGAGTTCTCATTTGGGGAATCGAAGAGGGAGAAGGTCAGTGTAGAGGTAGTGGCAATAGCAGCCACTCCATTCATAGTTTCTTCTTCTTCCTCTTCTTCATCACTGGAAGAGAATTCTTCATGTGCTATCAAAGCAATGTCACCGGACTTCTTGTTGGTGGAGTTCTTCTTGAAGAAGGGCTTATTGAAAGGGGCCTTTGGATTTTTCTTCAATATGAGTGCACCACCATTGTCTTCTCTCTTCTCATAAGGGCATTCGGCAACAAAATGATAGCGATCACCACATTTGAAGCAAGTTCTTAGTTTTGAAGCATTTTCTTTTCTGCCACTTGGGTTGCTTCTTCGTTGCATTTCCATCTTGGCCTTGGTGGGGTCTTTCCAAAAGTTTCTTGCATAGAAGGCCATGTATTCACCATGAGCAACCTTCAAATTTTCGGGGTGGCTCATAAAGAGTGCATCATCACTCCCTTCTTCTTCATCAAACTCCACAACCTTGGCCTTCAAGGCAAGGTTGATACCACTACTCATTCCAATAGCACAAGCACGGACATATTTGGCATTCTTGGCAGCAACTTTGAAGGCGGCCATCTCTTGCATAACTTCATTGGAGGTCATGAGATGGTAGCTGTGTCTTCCTTGGAGACTCTTCAAGTCAGTGGGCTCGAAGGGCATGAGCACTCACATACTTCCTCTTGATCCAAGCATCATCAATGTGAGAGGCACCAACATTTCTGAAGGCGGTGGCTATGGATTTGAGTCTTCGATACATGTCTTCATGATCCTCACAATCCTTCATGAAGAAACCTTCAGCTTCATTGCTTAAGGCATCATACCTATTTCTTCTCATGCTCTCATTTCCAACAAACAAGTCAATGAGAGCATCCCAAGCTTCCTTCGCGGTATTGTAGTGCTCAATGTGGGGAAAGTCCTTTGGCCCCACTCCAAGTTGGATCATGTGCATGGCTGTGGCATTGAGTTGGCTATTGACCACTTCTCTTCTAGTCAAGTTGGTTAGATCCTCAATTTTGAGTCCTTCTTAAATAATGTTCCACAAGTCAATGCAAGAGCTGCGCACATGAGATTTCATTAAAACTTTCCATTGAGCAAAAGTATGTGCAACTAACTTAGGTGGGTCACCTCTATTATTTATATGGGGATGAGGGATTGGAGGGTCGGGGGAGTACCATCCAGGAACCACATGGTGCTCTTCCTTCCCATCACCCTTTTTGGTGGTGGAGTTAGTGGAATTATGTTCATCCCCTACCACTTCACCTATTGGCTTAGCCTGAGCGTTTGCCTTAGGGTTAGGTGGTGTTTCCTCTTGAGAGGGAGGTGGTGAGGCTGTCTTTTCCTTAACAAGTAGCTAACCAAGTTGACGCAACTGGTTGGATTTCGTTTCCCAAGGTAGAGCTCAAGCTTGTTTCCAAATTCTTGAGATCTACCATGGTCACCGAGGTTCTAGCCTAACCCTCTCCCTCATCTCCTGGGTTTCCCATATTCTCTTAGGCGGTTAAGCCCGAATAAAGAGCCAAGGCTCTGATACCAATTGAAAGGATCATATGGGCACCTAGAGGGGGGGGTGAATAGGTGCTACTTCAAAATTTTACTCTTTTTCAAGTTAGGGTTTGACACAAAGGTAAATTCTCTAGATATGCAACTAGGGTGAATTTACCTATATGATACACTAGCACACGAACTAAGCAAGAACAGGATAAAGTAAGGTGCGATAAAAGATAGAAGTAACCGAAGTGAAGCACTGTGGGACACAAGGATTATTTCCTATAGTTCCTTCCTTTTGAGGGGAAGTATGTCTGCGTTTGGAGAGGGGGTGGTATCAAACCACCAACGCCACGAGAGGCCTCTCTTGTTCTCTGGTGAAACTCACCCCAAGGGGATCGATTCACGCTTCCACTATATCGACAACCTTCAAGGTGGTAGCCAACACCCTTACAACAAGTTCAAGGCACACACCCACAACTTAATTGGGGGCTCTCGAATCCAAGCAAGCTGTCACAACAATCAAAGACAATCTTGTAAGAATCAAATCAACCAAAACAAGGCTTAGGGTCTCCAATGAAACCCTAGAGCAAGGGGCCCTCAAGTAAATGAGAGGGAAATGATGATCTCTCTTGGTGAAGCTGTAGATCAAGGCCTCCTCCTCTGAATCCCCAAATATCAATGACTTTGGATGGTTGGATGAAGATATCTTTGGAGTTTTGGTGGCTCAGATGTGGTGTTCTTCTTTTCCTTGGACGAGCAGCTGGAGGAAGGGGATGAGGTCCCCTATTTTATAGGCCTCATCCAGTGAAACGTTTTCTGACTGTTGGGAATATCCCACACCAAAGACTCCGGTCTGCACCGGAGACTCCGGCCCATCTCCGGACCACCATACAGAATGTCCTGGGCAAGGTAGCAAAGCTCACACTAGGGACTCTTAGGGAAACTTCGGAGGAGGGACATCGGAGACTCCGGTGTTCACACACCGAAAACTCTGGTCTGAGACAACGCCCCGGAGATTCTGGTCAATCTTTGGTCTGTCTCTGGACCCCCTCAGAGAATGGTTCTGAGCAGATCCTTGAGTCCACCCCGGAAACTCCAGGCCACGCCGGAGACTCCGGTGTCTCCACACCGGAGATTCCGGTCTGGTTTCTCCAGGAAAAGTCAACTTTGGCCAGAGACTTTGCCACCAAGCTTATACCTTTTCACTAGATTGTCCTGTAGACACAAACACACATTAAAATGAACCTAATGTTGTTAACGAACACCAAAATAGATTATGATAGTAAATGTTCTTTCACGTATGATGATACAACTGCCAGAGGATCAAGATAGGTTCGTGTGTTAGATACTAGATAACTTGTACTCATATGCCCGGATAACTGCTGTTTTAGATACTGGATAACTTGTACTGGACAACTAATGTGTTAGATACTGGATAACTTGTACTCATATGTCTGGATAACTGCTGCATAAACTGGTGGATAAGTTGATTGTGTATAAATATCATACCTTCATTCATAACTTGCACAATAGCATCTATGTGTGAAACATCATCATGTTCCTCCTCTTCTATTGTTTGGTCTAGTTCGGCATTAAGGTCGATATCCATGGTTTCCTAACTGTTCAACCAAAATATTCAACATGTCAGGAATTTAGGATGTGTCCCTATTATTTTGTCATGTAGGGATCAACAGATACTGATACTGAAGCTTAGGAAGTTTGATATGTTGTAGTTTGAACAAAATTGGACATATTCTGATGCAAAATTGAGGAGCAAAGTAGTTGTAGATGCCCACTTTTTGTTTAGATTCATGGTGTGCAGCAGTATAATTTAATCTTCGGAACCATATAGTGCTTTTGCTACCAAAATCATGGTGAATCCAGGGTTTGATTGAGAAGTACCTACTATTTTATCATGTGTGTCCCTTTTTTTTACTTTCCAGAAGAAGGGGTGCTAGGCATCAATGGTGATTTTGGCTAGATGTTGAAGGCGACATAGACAGGTGTGGGGATACTGCTAGATCTTGGGGACAAAATTCATTTTGGGGTTTTGGCTTGTAGAGAAAGAAGGTTCCTATTTTTGTGAAAAAAGCGTAGCTTCCCCCTTTTGGGCCCGGTCACGCGTCCGGGACGGGAGGGCGCGGGACGCGGGACCCAGGATCGCGGGAACCTTGTCGAAACGTCCACCAGGATCAGTAGTTTCGTGTCCTTATTTTTTTTGTTTCGCTCCAAACAAGATCGGAGCCGCGCCCTGATCTTGTTTTTTTCTTGAGATAATCCTTGACTGGGCAACATTTATGGCCCACGTGCTAGCTAGCTTGATGGATCGAAATAAGATTGCACTCCCTGATTGTCGATCGCTTCCTTATCTTTAAGGGTACGCGAACCACCATCCACATCTACACACACTTAGTACTGCATTTCTTGGAGACTAGGGAATATGGCGCGGGCGTGACGCCGCGCCCATGAAGGACAATGTCATAAATTAATTGATTAAAATTGTTGTTGGAGATTATTGTTGTCTGAAGTTACGGCAGAAGAAAATAATAGCACTATTTGTAGATAAAAGAGGCGGCAGATGGTGCGATTAGTGTCACGAATAAAAAGTATAACAAAAATTGAATTGCCGACTGTGAATTATAGCCAGAAAATTACTCATCATGAAAAATTAGCCAAGGGTAACTACCGTGTGGAAATCACAGATGGAAAAGTGTTGTGAAATAAAATAACCCTAAAAGAAATACTGCTAGCGAAGTAAGATTAGAAAATAATGAACAATTGTAAAGTTACCTTGAGTTAATTACCGGCGGAAAATTATAGTCAGAAAGTTTTATCGGAAAATTATAGACGTAGGATAACTACCGCTTCATACGTTGTGTCCGAAAATTAAGTAGAAAAATTCCGTTCTGAAAAGGTGGGCCAGAAAATCTAAGCTAAATAGTTAGAGAAGATGAACATAAAAAAATATCGGTTAGGGCAAGAAAAAAGTTGTGTTGCATCTACGTGAGGTGCCACGCAATTGGACAAAATTAGACGTTGAATAGCATACGGACGCAGAGATTGGATAAAATTAGACGTTGAATAGCATACGCTCGAACGCGGACCGTCGGATCAAAGTTAGACGGCCGAAAGGTACCGTGCACTGTTCATGCACTTGTCACTGTTCACATAGTGACCGGAAGCTGAGAGAGCGAGAGCCCCACGCCCTTTAATATATAGTAGTATTCTGTGTCAATATCAGTAGCTCACACGGGGCCACGTTGTCCAAATGGACAAGACAGACCATGCCGATAATAGGATTGGGTTTCGTGGTACATGGGAAATGTACAACCTCTTTCTCATTTTTAGCAGTCATCGATCGGCTTGTTGACACTTTGATATAAATATTAGTTGTACCGAAAACCTTAAGCCGATCTTCACAACATAATCAGCTTCGAGGCGATCATGAGGGTGAAGACATGACCTAACATAAATAAACAAAGAAAGAGAGAATAATATCTATAATTTATCTCCGAATGCAGCCAACAAGCCATTATTCCGCGAGGCTATTTTTCTAAGTAATATATTTTTATTCAATTTAAAAAAATACACAAAATCTGGAATTTGCAGAACTAGCACGGCTATGGCTCAACGTGGGCTGACAGGGGCAAGTCGGCTCACCGTGCGCCGACAGTTGGACACCGAGCCTTGTCAGAGAGCCAGTCGGCTCACCGTGTGTCAATTAGTTGCAGTCTGGCCGAAGCCTGCATTGATCATGAAGGATCGCTGTTACGTGCGTGTTTAGGCTACGTGTTGTGTTTAGGCTAATCTGATTCTCCCGCCCTCTTTAGATTGATTCAATAAATTTGGGTGCCGATATGTTATCATTCACCAGTTCACCAGGAGTGTACCTTGTTCGGCCCTGACTACAGGTCGAGGAAGATAAAAGATGCAATTACTAGGGTTTGTATTATTTCAGAAATAAAATAAAAATATATTATTAAAAAAAAAAACTTCCGGCAAGCCCGGATGACCCATAGAAGGTGTCAAGACCCATTACCTGTCAGGCGGCCCACTTACTGATGACGAAGAAGAATTGTTCTCTGTTATTTTCTGAGGGTATTTCAGCTAATTAACATGGAAAACATGAAGAAGTTTGACCGGGATATTGAATGGCCCTACAAATTAGGGTGTTGACTGACCATGTCAGGGAAAAACACTGTTCTCTGCATTCCTTTTATTCCGACGGTTCTCCTGCTGATTAACATGGAAAATGTGAAGAAGTTTGACAGAGAAGTGTGTACGTGCATACGGATGGAAAGAAGGTACACACACAAAACAGATGGCCCTCATGTGTAGTTGAACTTGGTCAGCAACCGTACAAACTGGGCGGCCGAGTAGTGTCCACAAATGTCTGCATATATTAGCTTCCGCCTGTACCTGCCATTTTCCGAACTGTTTTCTGTCTAGCTTGCTGAGTGTATATACTTGTCAGGCTTGTGCACGTTACGCATAGAATTTCTTGTACTGTTGCTAGGTAATAAGCGCATCTACGTGCTAGTAGGGATGCTTTCTGTCGTTCTGCTCATATATTACCTCTGTTTTAAAATGTAAAACGTTTTACTATACAATGTTATTTTAGTCTACCAAAACATTTATATTTAGAAACGGAGGTAGAACATGATATCGTAAAGAGAGACTATATGATGCATGAAGGTAATAGTTTGAACCTGTTTTAAAACTTTAGACAGTGGATTCCCAATTCAAACAATAAAAATGGTTGTGTGATCCTTAAACTGTAATACTCTGGATATTAACTCTGCAACCAATATGACTGTGCATCGAATTGATGCAATGCTTTGTATGCCCCTTTTTCGAAGAAAAAAAAAGTTCCAACAATATAATTAAGCTCTACATGATGCACATCATAGTATGTTTACTATCAGCTGGCCAGGTTAAGATTGGTTGCTACTCCGTAGATGTTAGTTAATTTGATGGATCTAACTCCAATCTAGAAGGGGCCAAGTTAATCTCTCTCATGTATGCATTCAGTAGCTTACATATCACCTGCATATCTGCCGGCATATCGCAACTTGTATGTATGAGCGTAGACTTGTTCTAATCTCGCCCAGCTGCAGCATATATGCATGCATGAAGCCATCAAGCAGCATGGGGTCATCATGGTCGGGACGACGACCGTGTCTAATTTCTCCCTCCCAAGAGTACACTGTGCAAGCATATGCTACACCGGCCGCCCATGCATGGTGCGCCATGAAATGGAAGCCATCCCTGTTCGCAACATTAATTTCACATGCATGCCGCGCAAATGACGTGTAATCTCTGCTCTCTGTTCTCTGTTCTGCTGGTTAGCCAATGTCTTGCACCCGTTTGATCTCTGTGCTACCTGCTCCGGCGGCGCTAACAGGATTACGTCGATCTGTTAGCACGGATCGGAGTTAATTAGTACTCCTACATGAATAATTGACGTCATGGACACTACTTCACTCCAGTAGTAACGATTAGCTCTCACTAATCAACACTGTCGTTGGCTCGTCAGAAGCGGACAGGTGGCACGCAATCAATGGTAATTTCACATTGTCAACCTATAGTTTAATGAGTGTATGGGCGAACAATAGTGAAGCCTGCTGACGGCCGGCTTAATAGTCCAGTTTCATAAGTTACGATCACAGAGTCGAAACGAGTGGGTGTAGAGTCCATGCATGCTCACACCGTTGAAGTGAAGCTTCTCCGATCCCTCATTCTTTCTAGAAGAAAGGCGGAGCATGTGTATTGGAGTAGTACTATACTTGAGAAAGATACTCAAATAGTCAACCCCTGCGACAATATGAAGAACTCGAGACTTCAATTCTCATACGTCTGTATACGTACGTACCGAAAGTCCAGGAGGAGATTTGACTCTTTTAACAAAAAGGGAAAGAACCACACATATGTGTGCTTCCCTGAGTTAACGTATCATGCATATACGATACTTTTTTTTTTGCGAAAAAAGATCCGGATCTATTTCATGAGTTCATAAGAAGTACAAAGTATCCTAAACATAATAAAAATTACATCGAGGTCTTTGGACCACCTAACGAATACTATCGAGCGAGCGAGCCGCCGACGCGCCGTCAGCTCCATTACCGGAGCCGGCATGCCATTGTTGATGACAGTCGGGAAGTCTTCGTGCACGTGCCCCTAAGGACCAGCGCCCCAGAGATGAAGTTGTCGCCATTGAACCCTTGAATTGATCCGAAACTTGTAACACCAAACCTAAAACACACGTAGACTGGACGAGATCCAGAACACATGTAGACTGGACGAGATCCACCACTCCATGAAAGCGGCGACCAGACGAATTCCCACCCTCCTCAACGCCAGCAGCAGGATCGTCGCCGACGAGGTGGAAGAGGAGGCGGGTATACCTTATTCTTGTCCGCACAACGTCGCCATAGCCACCATAACGACGATGCCGGATGACCAAACTCTAACTTTAGGGACCCTTCTACACCGCCGAGCGCAGGTCCGAGGTCCCCACCTCCTCCGCCACGGCAAGCAAAGGAGGCGGGGACCCGTCGATGCTCGGTCGCAGACGGCAAGGACGAAGTAGATCGTGGCGGCTGCTAGGGTTTTTACCCTAGCCGCCGCCTCTTTTTCTCACGGGAGGAGAGAACATGCATATACGATACTAGTGTACACGCGTGATATTACCGTACAGAGGTGGTGGTGTTTTGCTTCACGAATGCAAATGAATCTATTATGAATAAAAAAAATAGAATATCAAAAAAATCTAAAAGAAAGTTCGCACGTGCATCTGTATATTTCGTGTTTGTACACTAGGTTTCAGGAAACAAAATTTCGTATGACTTGTTTAAGAAAAATAAAAAATATCCAGGAATAATCATGTTGAAGTATCTAAATTTATATTTTTTACACGGAACATAAAATATTTTTTTCAACAAAAGAAAACATAAAATAACCGGAAGTATACATGCCAATATATTTTTTAATATTTTAAAATATGTTTTCAACAATAGGCTCATCTGCCCCATGAGGCAAATAAATATGGTTTCCGTACTACTTGGGTCAACGATACATACATACTAATAGTCAGCGATGCCGATTGTACTACCTACTGTAGGTGGAATGGAATGATTCAAACGAACAGAGGGCAACGATTCAAAGGAAGAGATATAGGCATGCATTTCCAAGGACGAGGAAATTACTACAGAACACACGCACGGAGATAACATTCTGCTCTTCAACACTGTTATGTTATTTTGGCGGCACGCGCGCGCGTAGGAGCACGGAACCAACTGTACGTGACCGAGCTGGTAGGCTGACCGGCAAAACTCGGATATATCCACGGAAAACCCGGCAGCCCCGTTCCGTGCGTGCGCGCTGCCTTCACAAAAGAAGGTGAAAGGTTGAGTATATAAACGTTTGGCATGTCTCATGTGTGCGTGTTCCCTGTTCGTACTGCACGTGACCGAGCTGGCAGACCGGCCAAACTCGGTATATAGTAGCATGTGCATAGCTTGCATGCAGGTCGTGCCAACGCGAGACACTACAACCAAATTAAGCAGGATCTAGGTTTCTCAAGTCCGTCTTCAACGGTATTTTTTCACATAAAGATCCATCTCGCAAAATTGGAAATCAACCGCGCGCGAATGAATGCATATGTTTCAGGGAACCGAACTGATGAAAAAAAGCATTTTCAAACTATAAAAATGAAAATTAAACCCCCCAAAAAAATATTTAGAGAGAACCTAAAAAGGAAAACAGGAAATTAAAATGCTAATAATAGAAAGTAATGAAAAAATATAACAAAATTTAAAACAGAAATAGGAAGGACAATAGAAAAAATGAAAAAAGAAATCAAGAGGGCCGGAGTACAGGACCAATACACGCATGTAGTGCGTGGATATTCTAGGACTCTTTCTCCTTCGCGCTCGCTACTCACCAACACTAGTAGAAACAAGGCCTTTTGTCCCGGTTTCTAAGGGGCTTTAGTCCCGGTTGCCCAACCGGGATAGGGCAATTGGGACTAAAGCCCCAAATCTTTAGTCCTGGTTGGGCTGCAAACCGGGACAAAAGGGCGGTCCACGAGGCCGCTGGCTGTCGCTAGGGGGAGGGGCATTTGTCCCGGTTCGTAATATGAACCGGAATCTATGCGTCTCTGCCGCGGCAGCATTTTGGGCACTTTTTGTGCCGCAGCAGAGTTTTTTTTTAATATTTTTCATTTATTTTGTTTCTCCTTTATCTATTTCCTTTTTGTGTTTTGGGCAGCATTTATTTTGTGACACTCACCCCAACACTATGTTGTGAGGAATGCTCGTCCTTATAGTAAGTGGTGCGAGGTTGATGTTACTGAAAGTGGATTTGCATGGAGGCATGGTGCTCCATGCGAATCCACTTTCGGTAATATCAACCTCGCACCATGCGAATCCACTTTCAGTAACATCAACCTCGCACCACTTACTATGAGGACGAGCATTCCTCACAACATAGTGCTAGGGCAAGTGTCATCTACCTTAAGGAAACCATTATATTACAAAAATTTCCCGATTATATTACACAACAAGTATCGAATATATTACATTCATGCATATATATAATATAAAGTCTTTTATGATCCCTATTACATTATCATCATCTTCCGATAGTATTCTCCTTTTGGATCTAGGACCTCTGCATCTAAGAATCCCGCAATTTCCTCTTGGATTGCTTGTATGCGATCCTTTGGTAGAAGATTGTCCCGTAACCGTTCGATCTAATTTAAAAAAATGAGTCAACATATATTAATGAAACTAAACACAATTGATGGTAATAAAACAAATTTCTAAATATTGTTTACATACTTGAAGTTGTTCTAAGTTTCGCTTCTTCTCATGTGTCGTCCACCTAATGAACTCGCAGACATAGTATCCACATAAGTTATTTCCATCTGGTTGCCTCAGACACTTTACGAGAACAAAGTTTAATCAAAATAATAATAATTAAGCATGATAATGGTATTGAAACTAGAATCAAAGAGATGCGTGGATCTAGCTAGTAGTACTTACATTTAGTGGTTTAAATGTAAGGTTCTCTTTCCAGACACCCTTAGCCTTGTTGGTTAACCGTTTTCAAGCGCTGCCCGACAAAGAAAATGAATGAAATGAGTTATTAATTACTTGATATAAGTAAATGAACGAAAGTTGCCGATATAGTGTCATAATGACTGAAATTACCGCTAAAACATATCCTGCATGGGGGCCCACTTCTCAAGGGATTTACGTTTAGAGTCCATGACTTGTACTACTCCATTGTCAGGTTGAATGATTAGCAGAATATAATGGAATTTACGCATGCATAACTCATCAATTATACACTTAACATCGAGTAAGCGAAATATGGCGCGCGTTGCCGCGCCCGTCCCTAACCTCAAACGCCGGCGTGATCATGTAACTCTAAGGGGAAAAGCAATAACTCCGAAACCCGCAAACCCAACGAGTACCCACCTTAAACGGGGAGGGTTTGGTAAAAAGTTAGACCCGCCAAGTCTCACGCGCTGGTAAAATATGAAACCCGACTAATTAAACAGGGCGGGTATGGGGGGCCGGGCCCGGCGAACCTGGCGGGTACCATCCTAATACTACTAACTACTACTACTATCCTAATACTACTAACTAACTACTACTACTAATTACCCTAATTCTCTAACTAACACTAGTGGAGAATTGTTTTTCAGTGGAGCATATTTTTTTGCTATCAACGGCGCATATGAAATGCGCCACTAGTGTCGCGCCACTGATAATTAAGTATCAATGGCGCATATTCAATATGCGTCATTGATAGTGGGACAACCAGTGGCGCATTCTCAATATGCGTCATTGATGTTTTACCAGTGGAACATATATCCAAATGCGCCACTAGCTGAATAAAATATGCTCCACTGATGTTTCGTACAGGTATACAGAATACATGGCTCTTAGGTATTTATATAGGTACACAACAGTATAGAAACAGAGATAATAGTACAAATAGAATTATACATCGTCACATAAATTAGAACCCGACATAGTGACAAGTGCCTAAATATTATACAAGTTTTGCAGAAAATAAGTTGATCATCATCTCATACATTACATATTACAACAAGTTGATCATCATCATTAGCCAAGTCCTAAACTACTAAAGGACCGAGTAGAGTACAACTGCAATGGCGGTGAGCAAGACCGGGAGCACGATCATCAAGGTCTTCATCCGGTTCCTGTCTCTCTGCTCTCGTTGCTGGCGATGGCGAGGCAAGCGCGGACAACACCGTTTCTAAATCTTGATCCGCACCGTTTATCCTTGTTATAAACCATGCGACCAAATAAAAAATGAGTAAAATAGCTAATTTCAGGAATTGATTTCTTGAATCTTGATCTGTACCCTCAAACAACTATCTTACGATGCGAGTAATTGATTTCTTAAGAGGCACAAGATATGGCAAAATAAAATAAAAAGAGGTGGGGGCAAACTAATTTCAAGTTTCTAGTCTAGAAGTAGAAAAAATAGGTGAATTCCAAGCTGCAATACATTGGACAAGAGATGCCTACACTAGCACTAGCAGGCTACTTGAAGACAACATTATTGGTGACGCAAAATCAGTACTATCAGTATGTTGCTCAAGCAAAATCTCTACATCATGAGGCTCGTTGAATGGTCAAGATTTTCTTGCAAGCACGTTAATCCTTTGTGCACAAGCAGTCACGCAGTCACGGTTCAAAGCACCGTAGGTCTCTAATTTATATGTTTGACGAGCATGATTTTAGGCACTTCTTGTCTGGGATCTAGCTAAGATGGCCATATTGCTACAAGCCTGATCGAACTTGCCAGATGGTAAATTTATTTTATTGTCATTCATAGTAATAATAAAAATAATTTATCTTGCAATGATTATATTGTTTGTGCAAGCATCACTTACAGTTGGCTAAATATCTTGTGAACATTATACAAAGAAAATTCAGAAGGTGTTCAACTACAGATTGAACATGAAGACCGACTATAAAATTATTGCCCTTTTTTTGGAGTCTACAGAAAATACACCGGGAACAACACAATAGATTACCCATTACCTTAACCTCTACTAACAGAGGAAACATACCGAAACATGCTCCCCCCTCATTTTCTAGCTTCTTATCGATATCCCCACGTACCATCGACCATGCATTCTAGGCTTCTCCAATCCGGCGAGCACCGACCATGCGAGTCTTTGCACAACATTGTTTCATACCACCAAATATGAGATTCAGCAAAGTACAGGTACACATCCATATTTAAAAGGACACATAAAAGGGGGATATAAATTGCATCACATTCACCTTATAGAAGTCTTCAATAAGGATATGATAGGAGTTTCTTTACATCACTTCTAATACTCCCTCCGACCCATATTAGTTGACTTGGATTTATCCAAATTCGGATATATCTAGTACTAAAACATGTCTAGATACATCCGAATCTAGACAAACCCAAGTCAAGTAATATGGGTCGGAGGGAGTATGAAATATAATGGGTCAAACTTCCAATAAATTAACGACCAGGTTTGAATACTTCTAACCAAACTAACTACACTGGTGAAAGCATGAGTAATATGAAAGTGCAAACTATAAAACACACGGATATTTCCATAGAAATGACTAAATTGAAAGTTGAAATCATAAGGAGTATGGTAGCTACATAATTGAATCATATATGTTCATGTGGATTTCACTAAAAAGTACAAAGCTCCCCCCAATAGTCAGGCCTATTCTTATCATTCCTCCTTTCTTACTTTTTATTAGTAGGCCGGTAAGCACCCAACCTAAGTAGCATGTAAGAGCCTTTCTTGTTGATTAACTAATACCAAGGGCCCCTAATATTTATATTCTTTGAAAACGAGACATTTGTTAATAAGGAATACACCTGGGGAAAGAGCAGGTCATGTTTTTACAGTTCTACATATATGCATAAAAGGAGACCAAAATGAGTGAAAAAATTGCCAAAAATGAGGGGTGCAACAACAAGACATACCAAGTTGAGAGTTGTTGCCCACTGCCAAGATGGTTTGTCTTGTTTCCAATGGTTCAATGCATGAACTATCTAGCTCACCTACAGGTTAAACAACAGATTTTAAACAAGCCATTCGGTGATCATGAGTGGGTCCAACCGATGTCCAATGAATGGTCAGGTTGTCTGCAGAAGCTTTAGCCACAGAAGCACACAAACAATCTATGTCTTTTGAAACTTTCTTGGTCATGTAGTAAGCTGAGTTGGTAAGAAAATTACTTGTATCAAATGGTCTAGTACAAGAAAAAATTGACTCATTTTTAGTACATTATAGGCACAAGGTTTTATCAGCATCTAACCAACATTAAAGAACAATTCACGGTGAGGTAAGTTCCTACATTATAGGCACAAGGTTTTATCAGCATCTAACCAACATTAAAGAACATTGAAGAACAATACCCTAACAAATCAGCTACCCTAGATTGCACTAGTTCCTAGAGCTGACTGATTATAGGGCCACCGGAGGTGGGGAGTTTACCTTTAGAGCGGACAGGAGGGAGAAGGGTCGACGTAGGAACCCTTTAGAGCCTCCATGGCCTGATTCAGCGGAGACCACCGGTGATGCGAGTTTCAGTGCCTTCTCACCGGGGCTTTGCCGCACTGGCAACATCGGCTCCCAACGGCTTCACGGCCTTACCCAACAAGGTGAGCAACGGCAGCAGGGGTCTGGCAACGGCGAGGCAGACGCGGGCAGCACTGTGACTTGCAGGGGTGGAATCGCGGAGGCAGCGGCGGCCAGGTCGCGAGGGAGGGTCGCCCTGGAGGCGGCCGATGAGAGGAGACGCACATAGGGGTGAGCTGCAGATGGGCGGGTCGGCGATGGCAGCGGTGGTCGGAGACGCGGCAAGAGAGGGCGAGGACGACGATGTCGACTAGAGAGGGCGGCGGCGCTCAGGAAGCGGCCGACTCTCGAAGAATAGCAGCGCCCGCTGCGGCGAGGGGGCGGGGCGACCCACGCTTGCTTGCGGCTGCGAGGAGGCGAGGAGGGCCGGAGAAGCGGAGCACCATGATCGGGATCCCGTGGTGGCGGCGATTTGCGGGAGAGACGATGGAGGCGGACGGGAGGTTGGGGAAGGAGGGCCGCTAGCGGGTGGGGCCAGGGCGCGTCGGGGGGCTGGGGGTGTGTTGAACGGGTTGGTGGCACGAGCGGTGGCTTGCGTGGCCGTGTCGGTGAGGAAAATAACAGTGGCGCACCCCTAACACATGTCATTGAGAAAAATGTCATATTTCTGAGTGGTAAGGTCTAGATGAGGCTCACAAAATATCAATGATGCATATTAAAGAAGACGCGTCATTGATGAGAAGAATATCAATGGCGCATATTTCATATGCGCCATTGATGAGCATATATCAATAGCGTATATGTATATATGCGTCATTGATATTTGGTCCACAGTCCTCCGGGATGCCGGGTCCACATTATCAGTGGAGCATTTTTTTAGATGTGCGCCATTGGTTAAACAAAATATCAGTAGAGCATATTTTTAAATGCGCCACTGATAATTATCAGTGGAACATATTCAAAAAAAATGCTCTACTAATAATAAATCTATCCATAAGCTTTTCTCTACTAGTGTAATTACCGTAGCTAACCCTAATTCTACTAACTAATTACCCTAGGTAAAAAATAAATCTCATTTTTCTGAAGATTTTTATATATTATTCATATTTTTCTGACTTATAAATAATTAGTTATTGATTTTACAATATTTAAACAATTTCCGGAATTATTAAACCAATTTTAAATAATTTATGGCGTCAGGCTGACGTCAGCATAGAGTGAGGGTTATTTCTCACCGAGGATGAGCCAACCACAGAGGCTGATAGCTAGGGCCCGAGGAAGCCATCGAGGCGCCAACCATAGAGGCAGACACCACCTCGGCACCACCTCAATGCCACGTCGGCTTGCCGGAGCACCCGCTGGATAGCGACAGAGCCGGCGCTAGGGTGATCGCTGGGCTGTGTGGAGGGCATCGTTTGATGTACGGGATCAAGGCGAACCAAATAGAGGCGGATCCACCCGGATTTCGTTGCCGGAGCGACGTCCACGACGAGCGGCGGCGGTGATACGTCCAAAACGTATCTACTTTCCCAAACACTTTTGCTATTGTTTCTCCTCTATACTTGTGTGATTTGGATACAACTAATGCGGACTGACGCTGTTTTCAGCAGAATTGCCTTGGTGTCTACTTTTTGTGTAAAAAACCAACTATCAGGAAAAATTCGGAAAAATATGCCAAAAATCCTATTTCACCCGAAGACTCCAGGAGCCAGAATACGAGACGGAGAAGAGCCAGGGGGTGGCCACACCACCTGCTGGCGCGGGCCAGGCCGCGCTAGGGGGTGGTGTGGGCCTCCCAGGCACCCTCTCGGTCTCCCTCTTTGCCTATAAGGAGCCTTCTGACCTAAAAACTTCGGGGGGTTCGACGTTTTTCTAGAAGGAGTTCCGCTCCACCGCCACCACCAGATTCCACGAAGCTTGACCCGTAAACTCCGTTCGACACCTCGGACGGGAATTGAGGAGATCATCGCCATCATCATCACCATCGCTTCTCCATCGACCATCCATGTTTCCCAGCTATGAGTGAGTAATCCCCATTGTAGGCTATGGGGATGGTAGGGATTGGATGAGATTGTTCATGTAATGGCATCAGATTGTTAGGGCATGGTGCCTAGTATCTTTTATTAGTGCTTTATGACTTTGTTGTGACTTGTTGTGCTTAATGCTTGTCACTAGGGCCCGAGTGCCATCATTTCAGATCTGAAAATGTTATTGATTCATTATGATAGTATTGTTTTTGGTCTTATCTACAAGTTGTATACACACGTTGTTGTCCGGAACCAATGGCCCCGAAGTGACAGAAATCAGGATAATCGGAGGGAAAGGCTTTGATGTGAGGATCACATGTGTTCATGGAGTGTTAATGCTTTGCTCCGGTGCTCTATTAAAAGGGGCACCTTAATTGCCAGTAGTCCCCTTGAGGCCCCGCTGCAAACGGGCTGACAGAACAAAAGATGTTGTGCAAGTTCTCATTGCGAGCACGTATGACTATATATGGAACATATGCCTAAGATTGTCTAGTACTTGGATGCTTATTCTTATTTATCTGCAATTGCCCTATGTTCTGATTGCTATGTGAATTGTCTTGTCCATGCAACGCCCGTCGATCCATCCCTATGCCTACCGCACTCGAATCCCACTGTTTACTGCTTTTGTTACTACTGTCTTTGCTTTACTGCTGCTGTTACTTTACTATTCCTACTACAAAACTGTTGCTACTGATAAACTGCTGTGAGCAAGATTGTTTCTAGGTGCAGCTGAATTGACAATTCAGTTGTTAAGGCTTATAAATATTCTTTGGCTCCCCTTGTGTCGAATCAATAAATTGGGTTTCACTTCCCTCGAAAATACTGCGATACACCCCATATACTTGTGGGTCATCAAGACTACTTTCTGGCGCCGTTGCCGGGGAGCATAGCTTTATTTATCAAGTTCACTTGGATTCTCTATTGTTCGCTGCTATCTATCCATCATGGGTAAGTCTCGTGATGGCAAAGTTCCTATTTTACCATCCACTACAAGAAGAGGTACGGTTCTAAACACTTCTGCTGCTCTTGATTCACTATCTATTATGAGTAAGTTCCTTACACCACCACATACACATGCTACACACACTGCTACTACTGCTGAATCTGAAACTTCTGATGCTTATGATGTTGCTTCTACTGTGCTTGATAAGAGTGGTCCTTTAGGTCCTTTCCTAGATGCTACGATTTCTAGAACTATAGCTGGAAATACCGAAACTCCTAATGAAGACACTACCACACCTGTTAGTTCACCTGAGTCTAGTGAGAGTTATGATATTGAAGATGGTTATGTTGAGATGACCGATGAATTTATTAAAGAATGTAAAAACACCCATGATAGGAGCGCTGCTAAGAGTCTCCTTGAGAGGCGTACTATTAGACCCAAATTATCTCCTGCTGCTAAGTTTGCTGCTTCTCCCATAAACATTATAGATGAAGATTATGATTTCTCTCTCGATCTATCTTACATAGCTATTGTCGAGAAAGAACCTTTTTGTGGGACTAAGAATGAAAGTGCGGTAGCACATATGAATGAACTTTCTACCATGAGTGGCTTGTTTTCTGATGATGTTGAGATTTGTACTTACTTTGTTGCCAAGATTTTCCCCTTTTCACTGAAAGGAGAAGCTAAAACTTGGTTTAGTAATTTGCCTCCTGGATCTATTGATAGCCCTGAGTGCTTGATTAGTACTTTCCTGCTGAAATATTTTCCTCCTAGTGCTAGACATGCTATTTTGCAGGAACTTTTTGATTTTAAACAGGGAGAAAAAGAGGTATTGCCCGAATCTTGGGCAAGGTTTTGTTCTTTGATTCATGCACAGGCTGGAAGTCCATTACCTAAGAATGATCTTCTTGATATATTTTATAATGGACTAACTGAAGAATCTAGGACATACCTAGATAGTTGTGCTGATTGTGTTTTCAGGAATAGGACTCCAAAGGAAGCTGAAGAATTAATGGCTAAAATAAGTAAGAATTATGAAGATTGGACTCCTCCTAAACAAGCTATACCTGAAGTAATTGTACCTGAACCTACTATTCCTATGCCTATTCCAACATCAAAGAAGAGGGGAGTTATTGAATTAAATGATGAAGTGATGAAGGAAGCTAAGAAATGTCTTAAGAAGAAGGGAATTAAAGTTGCAGATGTCAAGAACTTACCTCCTATAGAAGAATTATGTAAGCCTATTCCCTACTCATCCACTATTGAGGTACACTCTCTCCAACACTTTGATGAAGGTGATATCCCTTACTCTAAACCTCCTGATCAATGCTTATAAGAATTCGATATCTTTACTGCTAAGCAA
The DNA here is from genome assembly GCA_023614405.1 of Avena insularis. NCBI lineage: Eukaryota > Viridiplantae > Streptophyta > Magnoliopsida > Poales > Poaceae > Avena > Avena insularis. The sequence goes on along the minus strand of CM042692.1, from coordinate 40,903,409 downwards.
GATAACTTTAATAAAAGGGTGCAAAATCATCTAATGGAAAACACTAGAGCTATTGTTGAGTTGAAAGATATTGTGGAAAGAACCTCTAATGATGTTAAAATGATTGTTAAACACTTTCAAATGGTTCAAACTCAAATAGATCAACTCGTTAAAGTGCAAAACGACTTGCTAGTTAGTGCCGCTAAAGAAAAACATGCCTATGAAATTAGAACTAGAAGTGGTGCTGCTACCCAGGATCCTCTATATCCTGAGGGGCATCCCAAAAGAATTGAGCAGGATTCTCAACAAGCTGAAAATAGTGGTTCTACTCGTAATAAAAGGAAAAAGAAACATAAAACTATTGTAGAACCCTCTGAACCTGCTATAGATCCTAATAGTATATCTATTTCTGATGCTGAAACTGAAAGTGGTAATGAAGAAAATGAAGTTCCAAATGAAGAAAAAGTTGAAGAAGAACCTGAAAACCACACTAAGAATACTAAATACACCAAAGAAGATTTTATTGCTAAGAAACATGGTACTGAAAGAGAGCCTTGGGTCCAAAAACCTATGCCTTTCCCTGATAAGAAACACAAGTCAAAGGAAGATGAACACTATAATAAGTTTTGTGAGTGGATGAAACCTTTATTCCTGCAAATTCCTTTGATTGACGCTATTAAATTGCCTCCTTACTCAAAGTATATGAAGGATATTGTCTCGAATAAAAGGAAGATCCCTAATGAAGAAATTTCTACTTTGCTTGCTAATTATTCCTTCAATGGTAAGGTTCCTAAGAAACTTGGAGACCCAGGGATTCCAACTATCCCTTGCTCTATTAAGAACAGTTATGTTAGAACTGCTTTGTGTGATTTGGGAGCCGGAGTTAGTGTTATGCCTTTCTCTCTCTATAAGAGGCTTCAGCTTGAAAAATTGATACCAACTGATATATCTTTGCAATTGGCTGATAAATCTACCACTATTCCTGTGGGTATATGTGAGGATGTACCTGTTCAGGTGGCTCACAATTGCTTGATATTAACTGATTTTGTTGTGCTTGAAATGCCTGAAGATGATAATATGTCTATTATTCTTGGGAGACCTTTTCTTAATACTACAGGAGCTGTTATTAATTGTAATCAAGGAAAGGTGACTTTCAATGTTAATGACAAGGAACATACTGTCTATTTCCCCAAGAATATTGAAAGGACTTATGGTTTGAATTCAATTGAACATGTTGAGGGCATTCAAGTTGGAGAAATATATTGTCCCATACCAAGAGAAAAATTTGAAACTATTATGATTGGGACCATTGCTATCAAGGTTGAGGTAACATAATCGTTGGTGGAATACAAAGTTTTGTCTCATATGCAATTTTTTTGGTAGAAAGACTTGATCAACCTTGTTAACAAAAGGATTCCATTAAACAAAACAATGTTTTCATTATGATTATCTCCGTTTATTTCTACCCTTTGCATTTTAGTTTTTGCTTCCGTTTAGTTTTCTTTTTGGTGTTAGTTGCTTGCATGTTAGAGTGTCTTAGAACTTCTGTAGTTCTAGCCTTGTTTTGTCCTTGCATCATGTTTCCAAAAGAAAAGAAAAATCTGTCTGTCAAAAAAATCATTCTTCTATTTCTGAAAAATGCCCAAAAATAAAGTGTCTCGAAAAATTCCAAAAAATTCATATTAAATTTTTACGTGAAAAAGGGCGAGGAGTACTGGAGGTACCAGGGGGGCCCACCAGGCAGGCACACCACATGGTGGCGCGGCCAGCCTTGGGTGGCGCCATGCCCTGGTGTGGGCCACCCCTGGCCCCCCACTAACTCTCTCATCTGCCACTTTCTTCTCTCCCCCGAGTAAGCTCCAGTTCATTGCTCAAAATCGCGTTCTTGCTGTGCTTGCTCTTGATTTTTCGATATCCTTGCTCAGCCCATCTTTCTTGCTGAAATTTGGAGCATTTGTTCCCTGGTATGTGACTCCTTCCCTTGTCCAAGTAGATTTGTGTTTAGTGAATTATATATTGAGTATTTTGCTGCTGTAGGTGACTGTTTATGAGAGCTTGTAAGCTTTGTTTGATGCTTAGAGATATATTTTTGATGCATGTTTAGGCCTCTTGCAAGTCCCTATGAGTAGAATCCTTTATTATATTTACTTTGCAATCACTTGTTTAATAGGTGTTTAAATTTCAGAATACCAAGCATGAACAACCATACTTTTGGAGAGATATTTGAGAGTGATGCACCTAGGAGGTCGAGGCCCTCAAGAACAGCCTCTCAAGCTAGGCCATCATACAATGAAGATCTCATTGCAACTCGTATTGGTAGTGAAAGGGATGATGGGGATGCTCACCCATCCTCTTTTCCTTGCTTTACTTTCTTACAAGTTGCAGGTATTCTTGATGATTTCTTGCTACTAATTGAGAGGGTTGGTTTGACCTCATATATGCAAGACGAGAGTGCGCAATACGCTATGCTCACCAAAACTTTTGTAGAGAGCTTCACGTTTACTAACACAACCTATCAGTCGACTGTCTCTTTTAAAATCTATGATCTGCCCTTCACCATGCCTTTGGAGAGATTTTGCAGTATTGTAGGTGTGCGCATGACAGGGACCGTGAAGAAAATTCAAGGGCGACCCGCTGATTTGTTGGAGCTTTACCGAGGGGTGACCAATGATGATGATCGCGCATGCATGCGGAAAGATAAGAAATATCCAACTCCCTGCTCTTAGATACTTTGCATATTATCTTGCTACTAGTGTACTTGGTAGGGAGAACACAAGTAATATCTCCAACTATCATTTTGCATTCCTTGTTGCTGCGCTTAACAATGATACTCGGTACAATCTTGGCTCACTTATTGCTCGCCGTCTAGCTGCTAGGGGGCCTATCTATGGGGGCATCATTGCCTCGCGTATAGTCAATGCATTAGGTGTTTCAGTGGATCCCTATGATGCTATGCTGGCACCACAGAGGCTTGACCTTGTTGCCATGAAAACTCATCACTTTGTCACTGCTACTTCTGATTTGAACAGTCTAGTATATAGGATGCTTTTCACTGATGGGGATGAAAGGGAGATCCTTTTGCCACAACCTGCTTTGTTTAGTGTTCACAGGAGACCGTGGTCGCGCTCCAAGGAGGAGGTGGACGAGCAGCTTTGCTTGCTAGGTTTCCACGAGCAGCACCAGGAGGATGTGCCCTCCTATGATTACTCCGCGCATTACGGAGGGACGTACTCGAGTTCGCACCAGGATGAGGGGACCTCTTCGTGCACTGTGGTGACACTTCATCCTGGCCAGCTTGGGATTGATACCCACTTAGGCCAAAAGCCTAAGCTTGGGGGGAGGTACGCCGACACCACACTCATCTCCATATCATGTTGCGTCGGTACTTTGTATATTCATGTTTTCGTTCTCTTTTTAGTTTTCGTTTTTTTCTTTTGCTTTTGCTTTCTAAAACACAAAAAGACCAAAATATTTCTGTTGTTTCTCTTTCGTTTGCTTCTTCTTTTTGCCTTGGTTTGTTTTTCTCCTTTTTGCTTTGTTGGAACTATTTGAAAAACCCAAAAATATTTTGCTTTGCTTGTTTTTCCCTTTTGGTTCTTGTTTAAAAATCAAAAACACCAAAAATATTTGTCGTTCTTCTTTGGTTTTGTGAGTTTGCTACAGGGTTCAGCAGTCCTCAATGGGTATTGGGTTTCATATTATTATTCAAGCCACACGAGCGAAGAGCAATAATGAGGATTAATGACAACTTGAGGCGTGGTAAGAGGCTGGTAACGAACTCTATTTGTTTTCATTTTTTGTACATATACTCATCACTGTGGGCATGCTTAGTGTTCATGTAGGGTGTATGTTATCTTTGGATTGCTTAGTAGTTCTTGCTTTCGTATGATTAGCTCTAGCTCGCTAATAGTTTGTAGCATGTCTTATGAATGTTTGCTCACATTGCTCTATTCATAAATTGGTATGACACCGCGGTATCCTCCTCTGAATGTTTCATTTGATTGACTTGGCACATGCTCATGCATGCACATGACTGTAATAATTAGTTAAGCCTCGATGAATTATTTTGACTTGAGGATCTTGAATCACTTTCATGCCATGAGTAGTCCTGTTTTGTTGCAAGCATGATAATGATAGCTATTGCTCTCTCGTTTGTTGCTCCCTTACTATTGCTAGCCTTCACTTTTAGTGAGTATGTTTTACTCAAGTTCCCAACTCCCTAAACCAAATATTTCCAAAGTGTCCACCATACCTACCCATTAGCATCATTTGCTACTTCCGCGCATATTCATTATGCCTTGTTTTCTTCTGAATAAAATGTTTGCTTGTTATGAGAAAGTTAGTTAGTAAAGCTCTCACGAACTTGATGCCACACTTTATTTTCTTGCACTTAATAAACCTGAACCATTGTGTCCTTCTTTGTTGCGCATATGCTTGCGCTTTATGAGTTGAAGTTAGCAGAACCATGTATCATGGGGACCGTTTTCAACACTTCATTGGTACTCTGTACCTAGTTGTTATCATGTTCTTTTGCTTATGGATCCCGGCGGTGTGAAATAAAAGTGGAACATGTAAGATCATGGAGTTTGTATGTATGTTAGAGAAACGCCTAGGCCGCTAGCCTAAGCCATGCCTAATCATGGTGGAAACTTGTAGCATAACCATAATGAGCATTCTATGAAGCATCCTCAATAAAAATCTATGAACATAGTAAATAAAAAGATCACCGAGATGCTCATTGTCTGCTTGCCTTGTTATTTTGATTATGGGATAGCTCCCGTGTCATGTGCAAGGGGTACCCCGTTGGCGGTTCTCTATGATACGTATATACTTACAATGACAAGAGCTTACTCGTGACTGAAGTTGAGTAGCATGAGGATCGGTCTTCGTAAGTAAGGGGCATGAGACTTCGATTTATAACTTGTCAAGCATATCCTCTTAGTTGTGTCACTTTCACCTTAACCATATTAAAGATGCTTATGATAGGGGCAATGAGAGCTCAAAGTTAACAAGTACCATACTTTCAGCATTTGGAAGCCTTTCAAATTATTTAAAACCTTTTCTTGTTGAGTCTCCATTTATTCTCCGAGCACCTTCTTGAGAGCATAGTTGTCATTCTTTGTGTTTGTTCCATTACTTGATTATTTGTGTTATGACTTTGATGCTTGTATCCTTGATATCTTTATTTCTAGTCATCACTTGAACTTTAGAGGTGCCTTGATATTCATAATCAAAGGCAAGCAAGATACCACTCTATCATACCTTTCTATGAGCATTGTAATGTTGCTTATGTTTGTGCCTCATGCTACTTATTATTCTTGAGTTGGATTCTCTTTGTAGCTTGCAATGACTATTAAGTAGACTCAGTTGCATAATCTTTATTATGAACTGTCTAAGTAGTTGATCACATTGCTGAGAATATTTACATCTTATGAAGCAAATGTGTTCGTGAAAGTTCTTTTATCGCACTCAGTTTTCAACTGAATTGCTTGAGGACAAGCAATAAGCTAAGCTTGGGGGGAGTTGATACGTCCAAAACGTATCTACTTTCCCGAACACTTTTGCTATTGTTTCTCCTCTATACTTGTGTGATTTGGATACAACTAATGCGCATCGACGCTTTTTCAAAGAGAATTGCCTTGGTGTCTACTTTTTGTGCAGAAAACCAACTATTAGGAAAAATCCCGGAAAATATGCCAAAAATCCTATTTCACCAGAAGACTCCAGGAGCCAGAATACGAGACGGAGAAGATCCAGGGGGTGGCCACACACCACCGGGCGCTGGCCAGGGTGCCACGCCAGGTGGTGTGGGCCCCCCAAGCACCCCCTCGGTCTCCCTCTTCGCCTATAAGGAGCCTTCTAACCTAAAACTTTGGGGGTTCGGCGTTTTCCGAAGGAGTTCGCTCACGCCGCCACCACCAGATTCCACAACAGCACCAAACTCCGTTCGGCACTCACGGACGGGGAATTGGAGGAGATCATCGCCATCATCATCACCATCGCTTCTCCATCGACCATCCATGTTTCCCCATCTATGAGTGAGTAATCCCCCGCTGTAGGCTATTGGGATGGTAGAGATTGGATGAGATTGTTCATGTAATGGCATCAGATTGTTAGGGCATGGTGCCTAGTATCTTTTATTAGTGCTTTATGACTTTGTTGCGACTTGTTGTGCTTAATGCTTGTCACTAGGGCCCGAGTGCCATCATTTCAGATCTGAACATGTTATTGATTCATTATGATAGTATTGTTTTTGGTCTTATCTACAAGTTGTATACACACGTTGTTGTCTGGAACCAATGGCCCCGAAGTGACAGAAATCGGGATAACCGGAGGGAATGGCTTTGATGTGAGGATCACATGTGTTCATGGAGTGTTAATGCTTTGCTCCGGTGCTCTATTAAAAGGAGCACCTTAATTGCCAGTAGTTCCCTTGAGGTCACCGCTAATTTGCATGGACAAAAGATGTTGTGCAAGTTCTCATTGCGAGCATGTATGACTTTATATGGAACACATGCCTAGGATTGTCTAGTACTTGGATGCTTATTCTTATTTATCTGCAATTTCCCTATCAGCTATGTGAATTGTCTTGTCCATGCAACACCCATCCATCCATCCCTATGCCTACCGCACTCGAATCCCACTGTTTACTGCTTTTGTTACTGCTGTCTTTGCTTTACTATTCCTACTACAAAACTGTTGCTACTGATAAACTGCTATGAGCAAGATTGTTTCCAGGTGCATCTGAATTGACAACTCAGTTGTTAAGGCTTATAAATATTCTTTGGCTCCCCTTGTGTCGAATCAATAAATTGGGTTTTACTTTCCTCGAAAATACTGTGATACACCCCCTATACTTGTGGGTCATCAGGCGGCGGCGGTTGTAGACCTACAGCGGCTTGGCGCTGCAGGGCGAGAGCGGGATGTGGAGGAGGTCCTGGAGGATAGCGAGCTTACCCTCGATGCATGTGCAGCCTCGGGAAGGATGGAGGAGGTCACAAGAAGTAGTGATGACGACGACAAGCGGCGTCGGTGTCGGGGAAGACATGGTCGATTCTGGTCGCGTGGCTTCGATTGCTTCGGCGACGAGGATCAGCACAACGAGGCGGTGCATGGAGGACTACAGCGGGGCGGCGGTTGGGCAGCCTGACGGCGTCGGAGCAGCTCTTCGTGGCGGCGGCGGCAATCTGCAGTGGCGTAAGAGTGAAAGAGATTGGGGAAGGAGAGAAAGGGGCACGCGGTTAAGTACCAGGTGGCTCTTTCGTCCCGGTTGGAGCCACCAACCGGGATGTAAAGGCCATACATCCTGGTTGGTGGCTTCAACCGGGACGAAAGGCCAGAGCATACGTCCCGGTTGGAGCCACTAACCAGGACGTATGATGGCCACCGTAGGGGGCGCGCAGAGGACATTTAGTCCCGGTTGGTGGCACCAACCGGGACTAAAATTCCTTTTTTCAAAAGTTTTTCAAACTTTTCAGATGTTCCCATCTTATTTCTTACCTCTTATTTAGGTGTTCACATATGAAATGATTTGAATTTGAAAAAACTTCTGTCTTATAAAATAATTATTCAAACTATTAAATTTGAAATGGTTTAAATTTGAATTTGAAAACACTTTCAACATGAAAAGTGTTTGAATTTGAAAACTCTTTCAACATGAAAATTGTTTGAATTTGAATAACTAATGCAGAACCATTTTCTATTTCCTAAAATAATTGTTCAAACTATTTTCCATTTAGCTATTTTCAAATAAAAATGCATTACATAATGAAAACAGTGGATCTCTCGATAATCTTGGGTACACAAACGAACCATTCGTCATAGCCAATGGATTTAGTCATAATCATATCTAGCCCTATAGCTCACAGCTTCAGGGTCATCTTCCGAATCATCTTCGTCGTCATCACTATGGCATATTCCGGGGATCCTTAGCCCTTCCCCGACTTGTGTAGGGGGGAACCAGGGACCGTGAACCATGACATATTCCGGGGGCACCTGCCACTCCAGCCTCGGATGCACGACGCAGGGGGGGGGGGGCTCCTGGATGACGATGCTGCTATGCCCGCGACCTTCACCACAACCACCCTTATTGTGGCTTTGCGGTGGGTGCAAGTGTGGGTACCGTAGGCGAGGATGATCTCCCTCAGCGATGTAGCTCATCAAACCGGCGATAGTCCAGTTCGCCCACCAAAGGCGACGACCGGTTTCATTGTGGTTCACCGGGGGCGGGCCGTCACCTTCATACCTAGAGAGCTACCTTTCCTGCCGGTTAGCGAAGAAGGCATTCTAGGTGTCGTAGTTGTCGAGATCCCAATGGGGATCCATCCGCTGCTCCGGCGTGAGCTCTAGGTAGAAGTGGTTCGTGATGGCCACCTGGCGGGCGGAACCTTGAGGCACAGGAGGGACATGAACTCCTCCAACACTCAGCATCCAGTCAGTGGGCACCCGGTAGCCTAGCGGGCATGGGTAGCTGGAGGCGCACATCGCATCGGTCTCTTCGAGTGTGATAATGGCCCAGTATGTGGTGTCCATTATTGAGAGATGGAGGTGTGGATGTGTGGATAGTCATGTCACGGTTGGCCTAGATATAGAGGTAAAGGGAGGGAAAACAAAGTAGGAAGCGATGGGAAATGGCGGGAAATATCTTTAGTCCTGGTTAGTGGCTCCAACTGGGACTAAAAGACCCAGTTAGATGAAAAGGGCGGGAAAGAATAGCGGGAAGCGGTGGGAAATGGTGGGAAATATCTTTAGTCCCGGTTAGTGACTCCAACCGGAACTAAAAGACCCGGTTAGATGAAAAGGGCGGGAAAGGATAGCGGGAAGCGGTGGGAAATGGCGGGAAATATCTTTAGTCCCGGTTAGTGCCTCCAACCAGGACTATCAACAAGAGTGTCGACATTATGTCGTGAGTGTAGACACTATGTTGTGCTTCTTAATCTATAAATAGGCATCCTTGTGAAGTTATCAAACACAAACATGATGTTGTGTGAGAGCAGAGACACCACTACGACCAGTTTGAGGGAGATGTCGACGGAGCCCAGTCCTCCAGCATCTCCAACAAACTGGCTATAGAGGCACTCTCTAATATGTGAAATTAGTTAGCTATCTGACATATTGATCTAGCTACAGAAGTTATAAACTCCAATATGGTGTGCGAGAGCAGGAACAATACTACGGCCAGCTTCAGGGAGATGCCGGAGGATCTAGTCCTCAGGCATTTCCCTTAAGCTGGCCATAGGGGATGGATCTCTGAAGTTTGGTATTTTTCAATGCAACTATGTCATATAATATGACACCACGCGAAGGATTTACATTGTTCGGACCGTTTTTGAATTTCTTATGCCCGTTTCAAAATTTACCCATTTCCAACTATGGTCATAACGGCGGGCATGAAGATAGGGGTTGAGCCTCGTTAAAACTGGCATTGGATCTCTGAAGAAACATCACATTATGAGTCTAAAAATGATTTTTTCAAAAAACCACGAGCATTAGATCATGTACCTGTAGGTCAAACCGGACCCACTTCCTACCGATTTGGTAGACATTTGTCTTTTTCTCCAGGGGTGGACGGAAAGGTTTTAAAATCCCTAGTTGGGATATTGTTCATGTAAGGTGGTCTAGTATTTTTGAAAAATGGGGTGGTACCATTTTTTATTTAACGTTTGGTGTTGCTTCACAAAACGCCCCGATTTTGGCACTCGGAAAATAGAAAATGGCTTTTCCATGCGACGGAAAATAAAACTTCCTCCTGCAATATTGTTAGCCATCCAAAGATGCACATGCATGCACAATATGGGCACAATATCACAAACTATGCCTCGATTATGCACATAACATTGGTCATTTGGACCAAAAGCCATGAAACCTCGAACGTGATAGGTCATTTTGTGAAGGTTTTTTCGAGACATAATCAATATACCAAGTTTGGTATTTTTCATAGCAACTATGTCATATAATATGACACCATGTGAAGGATTTACATTGTTCGGTCCATTTTTGAATTTCTTATGCCCGTTTATGGTCGCTTCGGCTGTAACCATGGAGCATCTTCTTTGCTTAACGGGATGCTTGGGTCAGTTTTCACTGTGAAGGGCGGAATTTCATCAAACTTATTATAATCTTCTAACATGTCTGTCTTGTCCTCGACTCCCACGATATTTCTATTCCCTAAAAGAACTATGTGACGCTTTGGGTCATCGTGTGATATATTCGTTTGCTTTTTTTTTTCGGTATGGAGGACACGTCCTTCACATAGAAAACCTGTGCCACATCATTGGCTAGGACAAATGGTTTGTCTCTATTATCAAGATTGCTGAGATCTATTGTTGTCATTCTGTACAACTGGTCTACCTTTACCCCTTCTCCATTCAGGTTGATCCATTTGCACCGAAACAAAGGGACCTTAAAAGAAACTCCATAGTCAAGTTCTCATATCTCCTCTATGTAACTATAGTATGTGTCCTTTTTGCCATTATCGTCGGTTGCATCAAAGCGGACACCACTATTTTGGTTGGTACTTTTTTTATCTTGGACGATCGTGTAAAATGTATTCCCACTTATCTCGTACCCTTGGTAATTCAATATAGTAGAAGATGGTGACCCAGCCAACAAGTAGAGCTGATCTCCAACAGTGGTGTCATTCATTAGATGTGTTCGCAACCCACTGCTAAAAGTCTTCATGTGTTCATCTCTAATCCAGGAGTCTGGCTTTCTCGAGTTATTGGAGCGTACAATATTCTTGAGTTCCACGATATACGGAGCTGCCAAGGTGGAATTCTGTAGAACCATGTAGTGTGCTTGAGTGAAAGATTGTCCATCCCTACATATCAATGCTTTCTTTTCCAGCATGCCTTTTCCACTCAGTCTCCCCTCATGCCGTGATTCAGGAACACCAATCGTCTTAAGGCCAAGAATAAAGTCAACACAGAACTCAATGACCTCCTCTGTTCCATAGCCCTTGGAGATGCTTCCTTCTGGCCTAGCACGATTATGAACATATTTCTTTAACACTCCCATGAACCTTTGAAAGGGGAACATATTGTGTAGAAATACATGACCGAGAATGGAAATCTCTTTGACTAGGTGAACCAGGAGATGCGTCATAATATTGAAGAAGGATGGTGGGAACACCAACTCAAAACTAACAAGATGTTGGACCACATCCTTCTGTAACCTTGTCAGAATATCTTGATTGATCACCTTCTGAGATATTGCATTGAGGAATGCAACACAGCTTCATAATGGTTACTCGAACATTTTCCGGTAGGAGCCCCCTCAATGCAATCGGAAGCAACTGCGTCATAATCACGTGACAGTCATGAGACTTCAGGTTTTGGAATTTTTTTCTCTGCCATATTTATTATCCCCTTTATGTTAGACGAGAATCCAGATGACACCTTGATACTGTAAAGGACTTAAAAAAAGATTTCCTTCTCTGCTTTCATCGTAGCTGGCAGGACTTAATTGACGCCCTTTATCCGTCTTGTTCTGTGGATGCATGTTTTGTGGGTCTTTCATACGTTGTTGGTCCTCCCGTGCTTCTGGTGTATCTTTTTTCTTCCCATACACGCCCAAGAAGCCTAGCAGGTTCACGCAAAGATTCTTCGTCACGTGCATCACGTCGATTGAAGAGCGGACACATAGGACTATCCAATATGGTAGCTCCCAAAATATAGATTTCTTCTTCCACATGGGCGCGTGTCCGGTAGTAGCATCGTTCGGAACAGGTTGACCGCCAGGACCCTTTCCAAAGATTACTTCTATGTCCTTGACCATACCAAATACATCATCACCAGTAGGGAGGTCAGGCTTCTTCCGGTAATTTGCCTCACCTTTGAAATGTTTGCCTTTCTTTCTAACTTGATGATTTATCAGAAGAAATCGACGATTCTCGAGGTACGCAACCTTCTTACATTTATGCAAATATGTAGCTTCAGTATCATCTAAACAGTGTGTGCATGTCTTGTATCCCTTGTTTGTCTGTCCTGAAAGGTTACTAAGAGCAGGCCAATCATTGATGGTTACAAAAAGCAGCGCTCGTAGATCTAATGGCTCCTGTTTGTGCTTATCCCACACACGTACACCTGGTTTTCCCCACAACTGTAAGAGTTCTTCAACTAATGGCCTTAGGTACACATCAATATCGTTGCCAGGTTGCTTCGGGCCTTGGATAAGCACTAGCATCATAATGAACTTACGCTTCATGCATAGCCAAGGAGGAAGGTTGTAGATACATAGAGTCAGATGCCAGGTGCTGTGACTACAGCTCTGCTCCCCAAAAGGATTCATGCCATCTGTACTTAGACCAAACCATAAGTTCCTCGTGTCCGGGAATTCTCTCTCGATTTTTCTCCACTGCGACCCATCAGCGGGGTGTCTCAACTTCCCGTCTTTCTTACGGTCTTCATTGTGCCATCACAACAACCTGACATGCTCTTTGTTTCTAAACAGACGTTTCAACCTTGGTATTATAGGAGAATACCACATAACCTTAACAGGAACCCTCTTCCTAGGGGGCTCGTCATCGCCATCAACATCACCAGGGTCATCTCGTCTGATCTTATACCACAGTGCAGTGCATACCGGACATTTATCTAAATTCTCGTACTCCTCACCACGGTAGAGGATGCAGTCATTTATACGTGCATGTATCTTCTGCACATCCAATCCTAGAGGGCAGAGAATCTTCTTTGCTTCGTAAGTACTCTCGGGCAATTCATTATCCTTTAGAAGCTTCGGCTTCATTATTTTTAGTAACTTCTCAAATCCCTTGTCAGATAAACCAGTCTCTGCCTTCCATTTCAGCAATTCTAGTGTGATACCGAGCTTTGTGCTGCCATCTTCGCAATTTGGGTACAATAATTTTTTGTGATCCTCTAACATGCCCTCCAACTTCAACTTCTCCTTCTCTGTTTCATAGTCTCGCTCTGCATCAGAAATGACCCGACCAAGATCATCAACGGGCTCATCTGATGGCCGTTCTTCACCTCCTTATTCTTTATTCTCTTCCATTGCAGTATCATCGTATTCAGGAAACATATGACAATAGTTGTCATCATCCTCTTATTCTTCATTGTCTTCCATAATAACCCCTCTTCCTCCGTGATTGGTCCGGCAATTATAGCTGGGCATGAAACCTCTCTGAACTAGGTTGCTATGAATGATTTTTGAGGAAGAGTAATCCTTGATGTTCCGACACATGGACAACACATAAATCCATTCTCTTTGTTTGCCTTAGCCACATCGATAAATTTATCCACGCCTTGAATGAACACGGATTCACGTCGGTCAACGTACATCCATCCCCGCCGGTTCATCTGCATCATTACAGAGCATCATGAACAGTGAGATAACCACTTTACGTTGACGCATGCATTTTTATATCAATGACAGATGAAGGATAAGGTTGCTAACTGTGGCGCCCCGCTAAAACCACTACCATAAAATCGCTCGTTGTTTCTACTTTGTGCATCATCATGACATCATCATGCATGTTTGTTCATAAAAGTACTTTGCCAAAAGCCCTATTTTGTTTTCTAATTAGCCCTCCTTTAATTTCAAATCATAAAACCAGGTCTTCTAGGATATTTTATTTGTCTAAAAACTATTTTTAAAATATTTTAAACGTTAAATAAAAATAAAATATTTTCAGTGGGGGAGGCAGCCACCGGCTAGGCCCAAAAGGCCCAGCGAGCAGCCAGCCTACAACCCCAAAAATAAAACCCTAATCACCCCTTATCCACACCTCCCCACTCCCTCTCCCTCTCCCCATGCCGACTGCCTTGGGATTTCCGCCCACCTGCCGACCGATCCATCCCCCACCAACCCCTGTGGCCTCGATTCCCCATCCTGACCCACTCCTCTCTCCCCACGCCGACCGCGAGGCCCATGCCTTGGACCCGATCGATCCCCTCCCTCGTATCCCCATCGTCCCCACCTACCCCGCTAACCCCGTCGCATCGCACGCCCATCCCCACCTCCCTCCTGCAAAACCCGCGCCTCCTCGACCGGAGCCCAGGCCATCCCGCCGCGAGCTCCTCACCTCGTCACCACCTCTGTATCTTCTGCCGTCGCTGCAGCGCGCCCACGGACGAGCTCCTCCACCGTCCTGCCATGGTGTTCCCTCGCTGCAGCCGCATGGGTCCCCGGCGTCCGGCGCTGTCACCTGGTCTGTGTCCCCGAGCCTGAGCTCGCGACGCTGTGTGTCGCCATCACTTTGACCCGCTTTGCCTGGCCGACCTCACCCCAGGCTCTGCGTCACCGGTCGCCACACCTGCACGTCCTCGCCTGGCACCCTCTGCCTGCTGGACCGCCACCGGAGCCCCACGCCCTGGGCCTCTGTCGTTTCCCGTGACCTCCTTGCCGTCTCCCCCGGCAGGCGCTCGCCTCTCCCTGCGGCCACAGCCCGTGCGACCTCGCCCGCTTCCGACACCCGCCGTCGGCCTCTGTCCGCGTCGCCTCTCGCCCGACGTCTGTCGCCTTGGGTCCCGCCACCATGCGCACCGCACCCCTCGCGAGCTTCTTGGTCGCCATCCGCGCCTCCTCCCAGACCTCGAGCTCCCTAAAACGGCCGTTGTCGTCAACCCCGAAGCCGCCAAAGCCAGCCGCCGCCTCAAGTTCTGCTCCGCGGTGTCTCGTTCGAGCTTGCCCTCAAGGTGTTCGACTCTGTGCCTCTACTAGTCCTTCGGGTTAAAACATCGTGGGATTGATGTTGCTGATGCTATACAAGTGAAGCCCTCGGGTATGTTAAAACGTGGTGCAAATGGTGTTGTTGTTTGTGAAGACCCCATGTTAACGTTGATGTTCACCTCCCAAGCGTCAAGATCTACTACACGAAGCAGATGACCGCGACCCCGATCCGCAGATTCGATGACCGAAGAGCGCCTCACGGAACCAATCGGAACACCGAGATCTCCTTCCTGGAACCCGCAGACCGAACATCACCGTTTTCATTCTTCCTCGCCGAACCAAAGACGCCGAGACCTCGGACGCCAAGATCTACCTCTCGGCCCCGAAGACGCCGAGACCTCGGACGCCAAGATCTACCTCTCGAACCCGAAGACCACAGATGCGACAAGTACGCCTTCCCGGATGCGAGACCCAGATCCAAAGACCGCCAAGATCGCCACCGGAACGCCAAGTTCTTCATACCGAACGCCAAGATCGACCCAATGCGCGGACCCGACAAGATCTTCGCGACGACAAGAGCGACATCGACCAGTGCGAATCCGATGATCCTCCGACACCAAACCAAGTCCTTCGAACCCGATTCCGTTGAACCCCTGAGACCGAACCCCGAACCCCCGGAATCCAAGATCTCCTGAACCCAGATGTGTGAACCTTTTCCGAGCCCCTATTTTATAAATGCTATATATAAAACTTATTGCATATTAATTGTTCATCTCGCATGCATATCATGTGGGTTGGGGGCATTACGCCGATTCACCTCATAATTAAATATGGAGCGCATATGCGGATTATTCCTGTCTATTAACGTCTACATTTAAATTTGTGTAGAGAACCAATGCCATGTGTTGCCTTGATAATACAACATTTAAATTGCAGGGGTCTAAACAACTTGAACCGTTTAATTAATTGTCGGGACCTCGGTTCCGCTTAATATTGCCTAATTGCACCGCATCTATGCCATGTCATGCATCATATCATAAACATGCCGTTTCTTCTGCCGTAGTATTAAATATTGCATCCGGTGTTTCTTCTAGTGTTTGCTTCTTCGTGGATTAGGCCGGTGATTTGATGCGAGTATCGACAAGTTCTCCGGCTATGAACCTTCGGCAGTGTTTCCCAGGCGAGCATCTCTCCCTCCTCTACCTATTTTGCATTTATAGTCTTTACTTCCTCCTGTTGATCTTTTGCTATCCGTGTCGTGATGCTTTAGTTCCGTACCCGATATATTCCGTGCAACCGATATATTGCCTTGGACACCTCCTATTACCTGTGTTTGGTAGATAGCTAGCCTTGCGAGTCGTAGTTGCGTGCTGAGGTGCGATCTCGTGTTGTCAAGTACCACAGTTGTTGGAATGCTGGCAGATGTTTATGGTGGGGTTGATTATGACTTTAAACACAACTATTAAATTGCTGTGATAACTAATGAAAGTGGCACCGGTGGGCAGTGTATGCTATTTGGTTTTTCATGCCCACTTGTGTCCCGTAGGCCCCGAGTACTTGATACCTGTTCCTTGATTTTCGCACTATCCACATCCGGGAGGCCTTATGGACCCCCCTGAGCCAGAGCTTGATTCATTTCTATTTCTTGGGGCCACAAACTAGTTTGGGGTTTTAATACTATCCTGTACTTATGCCATGCTTTACTGCTTTATTTAAGATTGTGCGTGGAGCACCTGTACTGTTTTGGACCGCGCCACATTTTTGCGGTATCGACAAGCCCAGTCACACTTTCGGGTTCCCAGTCGTTTACAACCGTCGTCGCAAACCTTGGGTCCATTCCAGAGCCGGCCAACTTCGTTGCGGGTAGCTTAGTGGGGTGGCCCCCTGAAATATTTTATGAATCCTGTGATCGCTTTGTCGTGAATGCCTCGTTAGGTTTTGAATTGGTTTTTCCGAGGTTGATCGAGTGTGTGTTGCTATTTGTGCACCCCTGTAGGGTAAAACTTTCTGAAAGCCGTGTCCGTGGTTATGGACGACTTGGAGCACAGTATCTCGATCATAGACAAACATAACTAAAGTAGTGCTATAAATTTGACTTAATATGTGACTAGTAATCAGCTCAAGTATAATGGAATGATTAATAAAAATGCCAACAACTGGTGGATCTGTGGTGATCTGTGTCATACTATACCTGCCTAGTAAATATTGCAACTCCAATGGATGTGATAAAAGTGCCAACAACTGTTGGGTTTTGGGATTCTTCAGGACAATATATCTGACTAGTAAATGTTCCAACTACAACGGAATGTTAACTAAAACTGCCCACTACTTATGCTATCAGGATGACTCATGCTATCTATATCTGATTAGTAATTGCTGCAACTATAACGGAATGAGTAAAATTGCCAACGGTGTGAGTTCCTTGGTCCGACTTCCTCGTTTGGTCTCGAGGGGGAAATACCAGGATGGGTTTGTTTGGTGTTAGCTTCAGGTTGGATCCGAATAGGTCTTTCTTACCCCTCTGATAACCGCCAGTTGTATCAAGTCTCTATAGGTTGTTTAGTGCTGCTGCGCTGCCGCTTCAGTCCACCATACCTATGTAGGCGAGAGCCGCCGAATTCTAGCCTCGCCATGTACTGGCCTCAGTACTGACGCTCCTCTTTTTCCTTTGCCCTTTGTCGGCACCCCTTTCGTTTTAGCAGGTTTGAGTTCGACGTCGTTAGCAGGGTTACCCTTCCGGCTTGGCCTGGGCAGGGTTATGGACGCCATTGGTTATTCTTCAGGGCTCTTAGCCCCATTTGCATCTTGTCCGTAGTTGGACGCTCTATCGTTTTCAAGGTGATTTGAATCTTTGTATAGCATATCTGTATTCTTGACTCATGGAGTCGTTGTTGTATATATATGTTCTGTGGGTTCCATCATGGACTAATGTGTAATGGTATTACTTCGTTTTCTACCTGCACGAAAGTGCCTGGTGAGCGTCCTTGAATCGTTTCTATGCGTGTTTGGCGGAAAGGGCTAAAACTTGCATAGGGCCGATTCGAGGGTGTTACACTAACCTCGATCAAGAAGGAAAGAAAGAGGAAGGCAGAGACTTAAGTGTGGCTCGAGCACCTCATATTATTTTTATTTTGTGTGAAATCAAGCGTATCATTCTCTCAGACATTTCGTCGAACACCTAATGTGCATAGGAAAAAAAAACTAGCACACCACACCTCACACCTTCAACCAAGAGAAAAAACAGAGGAAGGGCTGGCTGGGGCGGCGGCGCATTTATAGACGGGCTATTCGTCCTACGAACCAGGACTAAAGGTGGACGGCAGGCCACGTGTCTGGGGCTGGACCTTTAGTCCCGGTTCGTATTACGAACCGGGACAAATGCCCCCTTAAGAACAGGGACGAATGCCCCTGGCTACCGTGCGTCGCTCGGTCCCCTCGAACCGGGACAAATGCTTGCATTAGTCTCGGTTCGAGGAGGAACCGAGACTAATGCTCTCGGCTGCTGCGAACCAAAGGCAGTTTTTCTACTAGTGCAAGTGTGTAAATATACGTGTACTTCTATCTTTTGTTCCAACTTAATTTTTCAAAATATTAAGCAATTTTATACACATCCAATCTAAATTAATTGACTTGGATTGTCTAAATTCAGATGTATCTAGCACTAAAACATTTCTAGATACATTCGAATACAGACAAATCCGGATCAATTAATTTGGATCAGAGGGAGTAGATAAATGTAGCAACATATATGTCATCGAATCAATATATTATAAAACTATATATAGCATATCTAGTGATACTAATTTAGAGGCATAAATATTGCTACGTTTTGGTTAAATTTTATTAAGCTTGATTTAAGACAAATCCTGAAAGACACTTACTTGTGGATGGAGAAGTACTTCGCATACGCTTTGAGGAAGGGTCATGCTGACCGTTCCTGGGGATATTTTCCGGGAGCCTCTCCTCTCCTGTTGATACGTGTCCAACTCAACTTTAAAACTTAAAATGTTGCATCCAAGGAAAAATATCTTGAACTTTGTAAAACGAATAAGAGCCTGTTGGACAAAAAAAAATCCAGTGAGACCTCGCCGGAGAGATAGCCGTATACCTCATGGCAATTTTTTATGATATTGTAGCATCATTGCAGTTTTTTTACTGTAGTGGTTAAAACATACAAAATCTCCACGCAAGGTCCTCCGATGAGACTCGCATGATGCAAATCGTAGAACGATCGTAGCAAAAACGTTTTTCCTATCATGCAAATTCACATAACATATGGTGCAAAAACGCATAACAGTTGTAGCAAAAAATTCTTCTTATGATGCAAATCCGCAGACGTATGGTGCCAAATAGTGGAGTTGTTGTAGCAAAATATTCCTTCCTTTGATGCAAATCCAGATAACGTGTGTAGCAGAAATTTTCTTCATATGGTGCAAATCCAAAGAACGATTGTAGCATATTTTTTCTTTCTATGGTGCAAAACCACGAAACGGTGGTAAAAAGTGTCGACATCCGCTCTGGACACCGCCGCCCCCCCATGGATGACAAAGGCACCGGAAGAGAGCTTGACCTCCTTAGGTAGGACTCCTCTATCTTGCTCCGTCGTTGCGAGGTCGGCCTCCTCCAGGCACTGCCTCCTTCGGTGCTGGGGGCAAGGAGGGAGATGTTGCAAGGCCTTCGATGCTACCCTTCCCTTGAAGCTCCACAAGGAGAGGCATAGACCTCCAGTGGGTGGATTGGGAGGCAGCAACGTGTGGCTAGTGAGGGATAGCGATGGCTCCACCAGTGAGCGACAGGGAAGGGTGGGTGGCCTACACTAGGGAGGTAGAAGAGATCGAGAGAGAGAGAGGGACATATGGATGCGGAGGAGAAAGAAATAATACTGGGTGGTAGTGTGGGGGGGCCTGTTCGTCTGCGGTACCAAAGTTCGCAGGCCAGCGCATGGCGGTACCTTAGTTGCCTCAAATTACCGCGTTTTGAAAAGTTGGGGCCAACTACTGAGAGGGGCCATTTCGAGGCAAACTCATCTCACCCCTGCCAAATTCAAACATTCCGTTAAACCGCCCCGTGAAGTAGCCGGTCGGGACCCACATGTCAGTCATCTGTCCGTAACGCGGGCGCCAACGCGGCAACCTCTTAGGCAAATCGAGCAACTAAGTGGATTGGATGCGTTGACCAATTTCACAAATCCATTCCCACCTTTCCCCTAGCACCGGCGGCGTCGGAATCCACCCTCCAGGCAGGACGATCCCTTCGGACATTTGACTTCCGGGGCCAACTTGCTGCGCCCAGTTGCTGCGCCCGATCCGCGTCGAGCTCCAATGGCGCATGTAGCCGCTATGCGAGGCTCTAGCACGCCTCCGCTGCCGACGAGCCGAGCAGTTCGGAGGATGGCAGATCCTACTATCAAGGAAGAAGAAGTTCTGGCTACAAGCGGGCGAGCTACCCTTCTCTTTGCTATTCGCACTAATTATAACTGCTAGCTGGCTACTAGACCTCAAATTGTTTGTTAGCCCAACGCTGACAAATATATTTTGTCCACAGTTTTCTGTCAAGTGGGATCTGCGGGGACCCCCCTTACCTAGTTACGGTAGTCCTCTACAGGTACGACTCTAATGGCAAGTGGTATGGAAGCCATTGTTTCCCGATGGAAGAAGCGTCTGCGCAGATCTGCACTATATCTGTTGGGGGCATAACCCTGGGTAGGGTCACTCCGGGGTATAAGGGCCGAGTTAGCCGAGGTTCGGCAAGGTCAAAGCGGCTGCTGGCCGAGTCACCTCAAGGCAGGTCGGATCACGGAGTAACCCGGACCAGGAGGGTCGCCTAACATTGTCTCGTCCGACTCAAGGAGTAAGTCGGAGATACTTGTCTAGCTTATATGCAGGAACAGGTGTGGCCGGATCAACTGTGATCCGGATCCTCGTTTGGCTTCTAGGAGAAGGAAGGAATCTCTCTGGTCAAAAAAAAGTCCCGTTGCATACTGGATGAGCGAATAAAGCAAGGGCAGGACCACCAGATCGTGGCCGACAAGGGTGACGACGCTCACGTCGGCTGACACGGGCACCGCAGAGGCTACGTCGCTAAAGCAAGAGTGACGCAGGGGAAAAGCACCCCTGTCGGGTTACTACTTTGGGAGGGGGCATATTCTTAGGAATATGCCTCCACGTATGCCCTAGACCAGGACCGAACCACCTCTATATAAGGGGGGGGGGTGGGGTTCTGGTAAGGGGGCTAGGTTTTCTTTGATTGGGAGCAAGGGGAATTCTAGTTAGTTGAGCTCTAGTGGATCTAGGGTTCTTGGGCTAGTTGGTAGGCAAGAGTAAGAGAGTTTCTTCTTCCTCCTCTTGTCAATACAGCTCGAGGAGCTCTTGTAATCTTGGAGATTGAACATCAATACAAAGTTTCTGTGTAGAGAATCACTCTATTATCCCTCCCTGGATTCCCCTAGCGTATATTAGTCCCCACCTTTAGCCTATCTATGGCATCTGCCGTGACACCACCACGACAGTTGGCGCCCACCGTGGGGCTAGCAGCGCTAGCAGGAGTGAAGATCCGGACAGGAAACTTCATCGGCACCGGCGAACACATCGTCTCCGGGCTCGTTCAGCGCTTCGGAGCACTGGACTACGTCAGCGACAACGCTGGCTGCTTCGGCACGCGCCCCCTTCCGCGCAACGGTATCTTCGTCAAGGTCGGCGCGCACAAGGTCTATGTTGCTGTGGACGTGTCTTGCGTTCATCCGCGTCGCGTCGTCGATGCAGGAGAACCACCCCTCACTGTGGCTCGCGGGGCGCGCATCGCTCGCTCCCCGGACCATGCAGAGGTGATGATGACTACGCCAGGCGCGGGCATGAGCAAGGATCCAGCGCCAGACCCGGAGGTAACACCCAAGGCACCGAGGAAATCTAGGGGTCCTCCTCTAGAGAGGCCTGAGAACGTGCTGAGGGAAGCTATGGATAGCTTGGCGAACCCAGTGGCAGCAGTGGTAGATCCGGCTCAGGCACAGGCCGAGCTAGAGGAGACCCGGCAAAAGATACTGGAGGGCGGAAAGAAAATAGCAGCGGCTCAGCAGTCGTTGAACATGACGCTGCGTGAGTACGCGAAAGCAAATAAGGTTGATGCAGTAAGGGTAAAAGGGAAAAATCTCATAAGTGAGATGAACAGAGAAGGTGACGATGGACCAGAAGGGTCGGAAAACTATCTGTCCGTTGGGTTGTCGAAGTACAGTACCCCGGCAAAGAACCTCAGAGCAGCAGATGCCGCGGCGTCCGAGCTAGAGGGTCTGACGGGTGAAGCCCATCAGAGACAGCAAGACCGGGTTAACGAGCTGGTTCGGATCGCGAACAGGCAGAACGAGGAGCTGCTGAGAGGTAACCCGGAAAGAGTCGGAGCTTCTAAGATCGTCCATTCAGCGATAGGTAACCCGGAGAAATCCGCTGGAGCCGCATCGTCGCCTCATGGAGGCCCAAGGAGAGAAGAGGTGGTAACCTCGACCAGACGGAACAAGCAGATCATTCTGTACGACCCAACGCGTGCGGGAAAGGAAAAAGAGATGCGGAAAAACGACGATCGACGAAGTGTGAGCCGAGGTGAAGCCGGCCGAGGTAACCATGACCAAGGCAATGCCGGTCAAGGGAATGCTGCCAACGGCAATGCCGGACAGCGAAACTCGGCAGGAGCAGGTCAACCGCAGCAGCGGAATGTACCAAGGCAAGAGCAAAGTGCCGGCCGTGGTATGCAATAGAGAGGAGTACAACGAGAGCAAGACCGATACAATGACGGAGACTCGGAGATGATGAATGCGGGATATGCAAGACCGGACTATCATGTGATAGGGTCGAGATTGGGAAGCAGAGATTTGATGCCGGATGACGCCAGGCTAAAACTGGATCGCCTATATAGGTTAGAACAAATCGAATGTCAAGGTCCTCCGGGTCCGGCGTGCTTTGGACCCCGGATCATGAAGGAACCGCCAGTACCTAATTTCCAATTACCCAGGGGCACGAAGACGTATGACGGCAGTACAAAGCCGGAGGATTGGCTAATAAACTACGCAACAGCTGTGAAAATTGCAACTGGAAACTTGAGATGGGCTGTACGATATGTACCCCAAATGTTGGAAGGTCCGGCTAGGGTATGGCTGAACAATTTGCCACCCGGAAGCATCAATTGCTGGATAGATTTTGAAGAAATGTTTATCAGCAACTTCTCAAGTACATATCAGAGACCGAATAGACCACAGACCCTGGCTATGTGCAAGCAGAGATCTAACGAAACAGACCGTGAATTCTTGACCCGGTGGTGTACCGTGAGAAACTCGTGTGAGGGAGTCATAGAGTCACAGGCTATAGCGTGGTTCGCACAAGGGTGCAGATATGGCAGCGAGTTATGGATGAAATTGCAAAGGAAAATGCCAGTCACATTGGCAGAGATGATCCGGATCGCGGATTCTTATGCTTTGGGTGATCCGACTCAACCTAGGATCGTGTCGAACGAGTCAAATGAGGAGTACTATCTGAGGGACGGAGCCGGGTCATCCCGGAGGAACGATTACAGGGGAAAAAGGAGAGACGATAGACTGGACCATCGGTATGGTTCGCAACAAGTTGCAGCCGTGAATCAAGATCAGCCCGGAGCAGGGAGCAACCAACGCCAGAAAACGGGAGGGCAATGGACTCCTCGGAACGATGGCAAGAAAACGTGGACTCCGGAGCAGAAGAAGCAATGGCAAGAAAAGAAAGATCGTCCGAGGTATACCTATGAGTCAATGTTGGACCAGCCGTGTAAATTTCACACGCCAAATCCGAACAGCCCAGCGGGTCACACAACGAGGCAATGTGAGTGGATGCGCAAGATAGAACAAGGTGGTTCGGGGAATGCTCAGGCACCCCGGAATGATCAACCTCGGCAGGAGTTACCCCGGCAACAACTGCTTTCCGGAGGAAACACGCAGCAACTGATGTTGCCTCCCCCTCCACCGAGGTATGACAATAGTGAGAGAAGGGATGCGGTGCATCAGGTGGAAAACCAGCAAAAACCGGATCAGAGGTACTCCGGAAACGAGGGAAGAAATGAGTACAGGGAACATCACCAGAACTATTGTGTGTTCACCACAGAGGAAACAGATAGGAAGAGCTTGCAGCGCCGACATATGGAGGTTAACGCGGTTATGCCCGCAGTGACGAGGTACATGTCTTGGTCAGACCAGGAAATTACCTGGAGCGCCAAAGATCATCCCAAGCTTATGCCAAGTCCGGGCTTGTATGCACTAGTGTTAGATCCGATGTTCATTGGACCAAACATTAATGTGAGGTTCTCCAAGGTACTAATCGACAATGGCAGTAGGATTAACATTATGTATGCGGATACGATGCGCAAGTTGGGCATCTCGGAGAACATGCTCCAGGCTACAAGAACAACTTTCCATGGTATCGTGCCAGGCATATCCTGTGAGCCCATAGGCAAAGTCCGGGTCGACGTACTATTCGGTACGAGGGATAACTGCCGAACTGAAAATCTGGAGTTTGAGGTGGTAAACTTGGAGAGCGCGTATCATGCATTACTCGGGAGACCAGCACTGAGCAAATTCATGGCAAGTCACCACGTTAGTTATCTGAAGATGAAGTTGCCCGGGCCAAATGGAGCAATTACTATCGCTGGGGATTTCCGACGTTCTATTGAGTGCGCCTCAGCCGGGTCTAACCTAGCCGAGTCACTCGTAATTGCCCAAGAGAAAAGAAAAATTCAGGAGGTGGCGGCGTTAGCTCAGTCCACAGCAAAGATATGCCGCTAAGCAACCCGCATGGAAGCGTTTCGTTTCAAGCCGAAGGACACCAAGAAAATTCCAGGATAACATGTTTCCGAGCGCATTGTAACAATTGGTGCTGGGTTAACTGACAAATAGGAAAGCGAGCTCGTCAACTTCCTCCGTGAGAATCGGGACATTTTTGCTTGGTCCACGCAGGACTTGCAAGGTGTTCCGAGGGAGTTGGCCGAGCACTCTTTGAACGTAAGACCCGGAGCAAGGCCGGTGAAGCAGCCTCTCCGACGCTTCGCCGAGGATAGGAGAAAGGTCATTGGTGATGAGATAGCTCGGTTGCTAGCAGCAGGATTTATCATGGAAGTGCTGTATCCAGATTGGCTCTCTAATCCGGTGCTAGTAGAAAAGAAGAAGGATGATCCAAACGTGGCAGTGGTTTGTCGTATGTGTATCGATTACACAAACCTGAACAAGGCGTGTCCAAAAGATCCATTTCCACTGTCGAGGATAGATCAAGTCATTGACTCTACCGCGGGGTGTGAACTGTTGTCATTCATTGACGCTTATTCTGGTTTCCACCAGATACCTCTGAACCCGGATGATCAAATAAAAACTGCCTTTATTACCCCGTACGGGGCCTATTGCTATCGCACTATGCCGTTTGGTTTACAAAATGCAGGAGCAACATACCAAAGATGTATGCAAAAATGTTTGCACGATCAAATAGGTCAAAATGTACAAGTCTACGTGGATGATGTGGTTATTAAGACCAAGGAAAGCGCAACGCTCCTTGACGACATTAGGCAAACATTCGCGAACTTGAGGAGATTCCGGATGAAGCTTAACCCGGAGAAATGTACCTTCGGTGTCCCGGCTGGGAAATTACTCAGGTTTCTCGTCTCTAGCCGAGGTATCGAGGTTAATCCAACTAAGATCCGAGCCATCGAACGAATGGAGCTGCCGAAGTGTCTCAACGATGTCTAGAAGTTCACTGGATGCCTGGCGTCGTTGAGTCGGTTAGGGGAAAAGGCACTGCCTCTCTACCAACTCATGAAAAAATCAGATAAATTCGTTTGGACGCCGCAGGCTGATGAAGCTTTTGCCCACTTGAAAAAGATGTTGGCCACTGCACCAGTGTTAGCTTCTCCATTGTCGAAGGAGCCAATGTTGCTCTACATAGCCGCAACCAACCGAGTTGTAAGTGCAGTGATTGTAGTGGAGCGAGATGAAGAGGGTAAGTCGGTGCAGAGGCCGGTGTATTACTTGAGCGAGGTATTGTCTGCCTCAAAACAGAACTACCCGCATTTTCAAAAGGTGGCATACGGAGTTTATATGGCGGCAAAGAAGTTAAAGCACTACTTTGAGGAGCATCCCAATAAAAGTGATATGCGAAGCCCCCATATCCGAGATAATGGGTAACAAAGATGCGAATGGCAGAATTGCGAAATGGGCAATTGAGCTAGCACCATACGCACCCCAGTATGATAGGAGAGAAGCGATTAAGTCCCAGGCCGTGGTGGACTTTTTCGTGGATTGGGCCGAGGTACAATACGAACCACCACCGCCAGATCCGAACTACTGGAGGATGCACTTTGACGGATCGAAAACCAAAACCGGGTTAGGTGCCGGGGTTGTGCTTACCTCGCCAAAGAAGGATCATCTCAAGGCACGACAGATCCATTTCATGCATCAAACAATGTCGCTGAGTACGAGGCCCTTGTGCATGGTCTCAAAGTGGCGAAGGAAATTGGCATACGTCGGATAATATGCTTTGGCGACTCGGATCTTGTAATACAGCAAGTGTCCGGAGTATGGGACGCCCTGGACCCAAACATGGCGCTATACAGGTTTCATTTGCAGAAAATCTCGGGTTACTTTGAGGGATGCGAATTTCACCATGTACCTCGCATGGAAAATGAAGCTGCCGACATGCTGTCGAAGCTCGGGTCGACCCGACAGGCAATTCCACCGGGCATAGCATTGGAGCACCTCAGAAAACCATCTATCAGGCCGTCCCCAGGAACCGATTCAATTTATGTCCCGGAAAACGCGGAATCCGGAGATGATCCCATGGACATTGACATGGGAGGTAGTACGCCGAACCCGGGGACTACCTCGGCAAACCCGGGGACTACCTCGCTAGACCCGGGGACTGTTTAGCGTGATCCAGCTGAAGTTATGACGGTGGACCGGATGGAAATTGATGAGGAGATGTTCCCTGCGCGAGCAGTACCAGCTTGGGTGTTGCCTATATACCTGTTCTTGAAAGATGGAACATTACCCACTGAGGAAGTGGTAGCCAAGCAAGCTCAGAGGAGAGCCAAAGCTTACACAATCATCAATTCCGAGCTGTACAAACGGAGTGTAACCAATGTCCTCCAGCGGTGTGTTGATCCGGAAGGACTTGACATCCTCCGAGATATACACCAAGGAGAATGCGGGCATCACGCCTCATCCCGGGCCTTAGTGGCAAAGGCGTTCCGGCATGGATTCTATTGGCCAAGTGCCTTGGAGCAAGCAGAAGATCTGGTGAGAAAATGCAATGGTTGTCAAAGGTACACCACCAAGACACATATGCCTATGTCGGAACTCAAAACCATACCAATTACATGGCCATTTGCTGTGTGGTGCTTGGATATGGTTGGCCCGTTCAAACCAGCAAGAGGAAACATGACGCACATTCTGGTCATGGTGGACAAGTTTACAAAATGGATCAAAGTGAAGCCTATAAGAAAATGTGATGGAGATACGGCTTTGACATTTCTCAAAGACATCATCTTAAGATACGGTTATCCTCATAGTATCATAACAGATAACGGCACCAATTTTGCTGAAGGAGCATTTGCACGATTCTGCCGAGATAAGAAAATCCGACTCGACATAGCCTCGGTAGCCCACCCCGCATCGAATGGACAAGTGGAATGATCCAACAGATTAGTGCTATCCGGGATAAAACCCCGGCTCATTGAGCCGCTGCAAAGATCAGCGGGGTGCTGGATATAAGAACTACCATCAGTATTGTGGAGTTTAAGAATAACTCCGAATCGATCAACAGGCTACACGCCGTTCTTTCTGGTATATGGGGCAGAAGCTGTATTACCAGCCGACATAGAGCATGATTCGCCTAGGGTCACCCAATACACAGAAGCCGAAGTGCAAGAAGCCCGGCAAAATGATGTTGATCTGCTGGAAGAAGCGAGAGAATCGCACCGCCCAGATCCGCCATATATCAGCAAAATCTCCAACGCTATCATAGCCGGAAAGTGTGCCCCCGAGTCTTCCGGGAAGGCGATCTGGTGCTCCGGTTGGTACAGCGTACCACTGGCATGCATAAATTATCCCCCCCATGGGAAGGACCATTTATTGTGAGCAAAGCATTGCACAATGATTCCTACTATCTCATAGATGCAAAGCCATAGGAAAAGAACAAGGCGGGCAGGTCCGGAGAGGAATCCAAGCGACCGTGGAATGTAGCACTACTTCGTCCATTCTACACTTAGCTAAGAAGTGTGTGTATCCGAGTCATCTCATATGTCGGTATGTATGTCGGCAATGAGCTTATCAATGAAATAGCGGAGCCTCGAGCAGTAACTCGGGGACTGCCTTAATAAATGATTGTTGTTACTTTTTATGCGTTAGCTGGAATGACTCAAGCTTAACCCGGATTAGTAATGTGTGAGCACCAAAAACCCAACCCTTCGACCTGCTGCTGTCCAACAAGAATTGGCTTCATGGCAAGCAAGGGAACAAGTTTAGAATTGCGTAGCACATGAAAAACTACTAAGGAAACGATCCTATTCCAGCCAACGTTTGTTTTTTTGGATTAACCCCGTATTTACTTTCAAGTTATTATGTTGAATTATTTTGAGCCAAGCCTCAAAGTTTCTTAGTATTGTTAAAACGATTCTTGAGGCTCGGATTCGTAAGTCATAAAACCGAGTCAAGGTAGACACGGGTCGAGCCAGAGAATTGGACGAACAAGAAAATGAAACTCGGGGACTGCGCCCAAGTTAATCCGGAATACAAACATAGTAGCAAAATATCACGTATTCAGCATACAATTGCACCCGGCATACCGGGGATCTGATAAATTTTCAAGTTTTTTTTCAACTAAGGAGCGGCAGGAGGAGGAAGTTCGGCGTCATCATCACTGTCTTCAATATCTGAAGCAGCATCTTCTCCATCATCGCCCGACCCATCCTCCACGTTCTCCATCTGCTCCTCCTCGCCGGATTCTAGAAAGCTCAGCCCCTCAACCCAGTCATGGACTGGAGAATATTCGACGAGGCTGTAGGCGCAAGCCTGGCGCCGAGCTACCCACTCCGGATCATCGGTCGATTTGGATCCGGTGCGCCGACGGGTGAGGAGGCTCAGATCGATTTTCTCATACCATGAAAGGATATGATGGAGAAGGGTATCTGCTGCGGCACGCCCGACGGATTCCCTCCAGAGGTCAAGTTGAGTCTCAATCTCCATCAATTTTTCGGCAAGGAGCGTGATCCTTTCCGGAGCGTCCTCGCTTGGCCAGAATGTGTTGAAGATCTGGACCACAACGTCGAGGAGATCTTTTCCATCGTTCTTAATAGTTTCCACCCGAGCTGACACGCTGACCAACAGGTCCTCCATGTCTAAGGGGATGCTCTCACCATCAGGAGCGATGGGAGTACCCCTCTCTTGGCGGAATTTGGCAATGGTAGCACTAGCGATGGCAGTACCCTCCGGAAAGTTATCTGAACATGATAAAAGGGAGGATGCTGAAGCAAAGGCATATGAGCTAACCCGGAAAACTAGGTCGGACAAGGGGAAGAAACTTACGTGAGATATGGCGATGGATCCGGGTCAACTCCTTGATACAACTGTCGCGTCTCTGGCGAAGTTGTTCAAGCTCAGCGAGCGCCGACCCAAGTCGGACTTCGGATTCCTTGAGCAAGTCCTGGTCCTTGGAGATCTGGAGGGTAAAGCACTCACGCTCTTCGGTGAAGTTCTGGCCAACTTTCTGGAGCTCGGTTTTGTGTTGGGCCTTCATCTTCTCCATCTCGGCCTTGAGTTTGGCTATTTCGCCGTCCTTGGTCCGGAGGAGGGCAAGCTCATCGTTCTTCTTCTTCAGCTCGGCTTGATGCTGTCCTGCTTGTTCGAGAAAATGCAGCATCATATCAGGCACGGGCACACTATCCTCAAGCGATGCTAAAATAGTGTGTTGACCCGGCAAAGCCGAGGAATGAATGTTTGCCGAGCCAAGAAGAAGAAAGAATGGAAAACACAACGACGTTGGCTGAAAGGGGACATACCTCGGATTTCCTCCAAGTTCTTCCGCATAATCTTGTTTTCATCCTCCACCCCAGCTGCAAAAAACCGAATAAGAAGGTTAGTCCGGCAGAAACAAACGAAACGGAGAGGTGTTAAGAGAGGAAATTACCCCTCTTTTCATGCTCCGCGCCAAGTGCAACATGTTTTGCGCGCAAGATCTTGTGGGTATCAGCGGTATGAAACTTCGGCTCCGACGGTTGGTGGTTACCTGACAAAGGTAGAGGCGTGTAAAATTAGTTCGGTGCATATTCGAAGTGTACAAGATCCGGGCCAAGTGGAACTTAACCTGGCTCTAGGTGTGTGCATATTCGAAGTGTACAAGATCCGGGCCAAGCGGAACTTAACTCAGCTCTAGGTGTGTGCATATTCGAAGTGTACAAGATCTGGGCCAAGCGGAACTTAACCCGGCTCTAGGTGTGTGAATATTCGAAGTGTACAAGATCCGGGCCAAGCGGAACTTAACCCGGCTCTAGGTGTGTGCATATTTGAAGCGTACAAGATCCGGGCCAAGCGGAGCTTAAACCGGCTCTAGGTGTGTGCATATTTGAAGTTTACAAGATCCGGGCCAAGCGGAACTTAACCCGGCTCTAGGTGTGTGCATATTCGAAGTATACGAGATCCGGGCCAAGCGGAACTTAACCCGGCTCTAGGTGTGTGCATATTTGAAGTTTACATGCAGCTACGTTGATCTTCTAAGGAGCATCCGGCCGAGTAACAAGTTACCCCGCCGGAGGCTCGGGGACTAATGGTTATTATCTACAGCATGTAAAGAAGAAACGACGTACCTCCATCATACGCCCAGCAGGGTTAATCGCCTTGGCGGCGGTATTCATCTGAGTGGAAAATTCAGCTGGGCCGAACTTTTCCGGGAGATCGTCGTTGTAGACGAACTCCGCCTTGTTCCAGTTCATGACAAACTCGATGAGGCTCGGAGGGTACCGTTTGCCAGTGGGCATGTGACGTGCCACCAAGCCCTTTGCGTGAGCTTCTTTCCTTTCAATCAGGGCAAGAGCTGGGCTAGTGTGAAGAACCATCTGCTGTGAATCGGCTGGCTCGGCAGGAGGATCCATCGCTGCTGGTGACTTCTTTGGAAGCATTAACGACAAAGTTCGCTGCCTAGCCTCGACGGAGGTAGACTTGCCTTTGGCTTGCTGGGAGGATGTGACCACAGTGGATTTGCCCTTGGAAGCCGCTAGAGTGGGTCCTCGCCGAGCTTGAGATGACTCGGACGAGGCAGATGAGCTTGGCACGGGAGCTTTGGTGGCTGGTGCTGGAGCTGCTGTTGGTTTCTTCAGAGCCGGGACAGGCGCTGGTTCGGTGGCTGGTGCTGGAGCTGCTGCTGGTGCTGGTGTTGCGGTAGACTTGGTGGTTACTGGTTGCGGCAATGCCGAAGTGCCAGACGCCATTGCCTTGGCCGATCCGACCCCTCCCGATTCGAGGTCGCGTTCCTCTGAAGGAGGTACTGCGGAACCCGGAGCGGCCACAAAGCCCTCCGGAATAGGGCTCAGCGGGCGTGACTTGTCGTCATGGGGAGGGGAATGACTGGACCGAAGAGGAGAGGAGATGCTCGATCCGCTCTGAGGGACCTCCACAGGAGCCCTGCAAGAGAAAATAATGTCAGGAGTGAAATTACCCCGATGCAGGGAGAAGTGTGTTGCGCAGTGAAAAAGAACTTACGCATCCGAGGTCTCGGCCTCCTTAGGTTTCCGGGCCCTCCGTGCCGGGGCTTTGCCTGCCCGTTTGGAGGCAGTCTTGTCTCCGGCCTTCTTTTGCCTTTTGGAAGGCTAAGAAGGTTCAGAAGAAGAACTTGACGCGGATCCGCGCTTCTTCTTCGACGCCGTCGGAACAGGCTCGCCCGTGGCAAGTGGAGAATCCTCGTGGATGTGCCCACCGGGGTTAGCTGATGCCGGGAAGGCAAAAGAAAGAGGGACAGCCTCAACGGGTTCAATCACATCGATATCCGAGTCATCCTCATCGTCGGGCCAATCTCTAAGAGAAGAGAATTTACCGCTGGGTCGTTTGGTAGCGTCGGTTGTGGGGAGGAACATCTCCTGGTCCGGTTCCTCCTCATCCGGGATTTCTCGGTCCGGGGCCCACTTAAGGGTCAGATCAGTACCATCCTCGAGGGTTTGCTGGAGAAGCAGCTAAGGAAAAAGCACAAGGAGCAGAGTCAAAAATACGATAACAACCGACACGTAATTGATCCGAAGCGAGTTTACTCCGTGAAGCTTACCACGAGAGGGAACCTGTCACGGCAGTAATGCTCGATTCCCCACGTCCATTCGGCGGAGAAGTCCTTATGGGTGGTGAAAAGAGCCTTGACCCGGCGGAAGATCTCCGTATTGCTCAACTTGAACGAGGAGGTTCGGTTGGGGTCGCGGCTGAAGCTCATGTGGCACAACTTGTGAGTGCGCCGCTGGAGGGGAGAGATTCGGTTGCGCACAAATGTGATCATGGCATCCTCGTTGCGCAATCCGAGCTTCTTCAGCTCCGCGAACCTTTTGTTGACTTGGTTGGCCAGAGCCGTAGGTTTCTTGGCAACCTCCTCCCAGAAATCCGTGTCAGGGGGACCTGGAGCGTAGGGCAGCAACCGGATCAAGTCTTCCGTGCCTTCATTCCGGACGTAGAAGAAGGTCCGGGCCCATCCTTTGCAGGAGTCAAGCCCGATGACCCAGGGAAAGATTGAATACCTCCGGGGCAAGATCGAGGCAGCTTCGAACTGAGTGAGCTGCTTGTCCTCCGACTCGACGTGGATGTTGGGGACGATGTTGCGGCGGAGGCCGAAGAACCGGATCCACATCTCCTTCGTGGGCCATAGTCCGGTGTAGCCCTCGATCGAAGAGACGAAAGCGGACAGAGAGGTGATGGCGTTCGTCGGGAGATGATGTGGTTGTAGGTGATAGGTCCGGACCCAGTCCCGGAAGAAATCACTCACCAGGAGACCAAATCCCCGTTGGAAATGGGATAGGAAAACGACGAACTCACCCGGATTGGGTGAGGGGGCCAATTCCGAGGAGGGGAGACGAGCGGCGACGCTGGCGGGAATACGCCGGGTCCGGTAGAGCCAGTTGATGTCGTCCTGGAAGACCCACGAACCGGCCCACGCGCCGCGGTCCGTCGTGCCGGCGTCCTCCTCCATCTCCTGCTCGACGACGATGAGCTCCTCCTCCATCATCTCGTTTCTGCTGTCCTCGCTGGAGCTGGCGGCGGCGGGGCTCTGCGGTCTAGATTGACGAGGACCCGTGGCTAAACAGTGGTGCAGCGGTGACTGCGGTGCGGAAGCACGGAGAAGGTCTTGGCGGCGCTCTGCCGAACGGCTTGGCGGCCTTGATCGCGAGGAGGAAGAAGAGGAACGGGCAAGGGGGCGCGGAGATGGAAAAGTGCTAAGGAGTGTGCCCCTCCCCTATTTAACAACCCCCAGTAATCAGCGAGTGGGATCGTGCTGCGTTGAACAGCCACGTGCTGTGGCCGTGTATCACTGGCACTAGCCAATCAGAGAGAAGCCACAGCGAGGGCCACAGAGTAAAGATGATCCCATGACACGACGTGCAGTTGCGGTAAATGAGGAGACAAACGTGACGTAACCCCCGCACAGTAATCACTGACATTTACTGCGGCGGTTACTGTGCAGGCCCTTAAAATGAGGCAACGTAATGATTAACCTTTACGTGGGTTGGCGTACGAGAGAAGGAAGCAATGCCCGGATCTGAGCCACGATGGTAACCCGACCGACAAGTGACAACTTGAAATGTGCAGAGGGAAAGTAAAACCATAGGTTCCGAGCCAAAGTGGTAACCCGGTCGGCAAGTGAAAACTTGGTACGTGCGAAGGGAACGTAAATCCATATAATCCGAGACAATAAGTCAACCTAGAACTAAACGTCCAAAGCTTAGATACGAATGAACCTGATGTGGCCTTACCGATCGAGGCCGCTAAGGCCGCACCAGCTTCGGGGACTAATGTTGGGGGGATAACCCCGGGTAGGGTCACTCCGGGGTATAAGGGCCGAGTTAGCCGAGGTTCGGCAAGGTCAAAGCGGCTGCTGGCCGAGTCACCTCAAGGCAGGCCGGATCACGGAGTAACCCGGACCAGGAGGGTCGCCTAACATTGTCTTGTCCGACTCAAGGAGTAAGTCGGAGATACTTGTCTAGCTTATATGCAGGAACAGGTGTGGCCGGATCAACTGTGATCCGGATCCTTGTTTGGCTTCTAGGAGAAGGAAGGAATCTCTCTGGTAAAAAAGAAGGCCCAATGCGTACTGGATGAGCGAATAAAGCAAGGGCAGGACCACCGGATCGTGGCCGACAAGGGTGACGACGCTCACGTCGGCTGACGCGGGCGCCGCAGAGGCTACGTCGCTAAAGCAAGTGTGACGCGGGGGAAAGCACCCCTGTCAGGTTACTACTTTGGGAGGGGCATATTCTTAGGAATATGCCTCCACATATGCCCTAGACCAGGACCGAACCACCTCTATATAAGGGGGGGGGGGTGGGGTTCTGGTAAGGGGGTTGGGTTTTCTTTGATTGGGAGCAAGGGGAATTCTAGTTAGTTGAGCTCTAGTGGATCTAGGGTTCTTGGGCTAGTTGGTAGGCAAGAGTAAGAGAGTTTCTTCTTCCTCCTCTTGTCAATACAGCTCGAGGAGCTCTTGTAATCTTGGAGATTGAACATCAATACAAAGTTTCTGTGTAGAGAATCACTCTATTATCCCTCCCTGGATTCCCCTAGCGCATATTAGTCCCCACCTTTAGCCTATCTATGGCATCTGCCGTGACACCACCACGATAATATCTGGCATCTGCCGTGGCACCTTTTGCTCTGCGTAATTATGTTGAATTATGGCCGAAGCAGACAGTAAAGTTCAGCTTCATGGATGAACATGGCATTATGGTTCCTATAACGTGTGACAGTCAGCTAACTAGGTTGATGAAAAGGTATGCTTCGGCTGCCATGTTTGACCTGAAATGTCATGTACTGGATGTGGAAGCTGCTGCAACTGGGAGTCGCCCTTCTATTCTTGGACAGGGTGGTTGCTCGAACTCAATTAGCTCCTGGTAAGCAAAGGTCGCTTGGGGTTCGCATGTTTATGCTGAATTGTAATTTTTGTTTTATTTACTCTGTAGATATTGGGCAGTTATGCAAGAGTCTTGTTTCTTTGACAGGAAGAGCCGCAAGGTTAGAAACATGACTACCGGGTCAATCATTTTGCTGCCCGAAGAAATTAAAAACGAGTGGAAAGATGATGCTGGACACGATTCTAGTGCCCATTATCCCGGCGACGCAGAGTACGTGAAGCTAAGAAAATTGGCACCGAGGAAGAGGAAGAAGGCAGGAAATGAAGAAGCCAGTGGACGTGAAGGCTTGGCATCCAGGCTGCGGAAGAAGGCTGCTAGCAATGAAAATGCATAGTAATGTGTTGAACTTGAACCTATATATAATTCTGTTAAATTCTGATAGCTCTGTGTGTGGCACGTTGCTAGGCGAAACAATCTACCCACGTTCTCTGAGTAAATGTACCGCGACTTAGGGTTTGGAAACGCCCGAGTCAGTAGTTGAATCCGAAATTGTGATTGTCCCACTGCTATCTGAAAACAAGGATCCACCTGTTCCACGATTGCTGAGGGGCAAGAGGTCTCCAAATACGACGGAATGTAAGTGGCACAGAAATAAATTATTTAAGCTGCCACACTCCACGAAGCAGCAACTTATTTCAGATGCTGCACAACGACTTGGCAACATAAACATCAATGTTCTCACCGATAATGCCCAGATGAGGAGGAAATCGGTACCACTTTCTGGCCTAATCTTGAGCCCGTCTATCTCACCGCCTCTCTGCTCCTGCATCCCCTGCATCTGGCGAAGCTCCCGGATCTCTAGTAACCGGGTGCACGTGCTTCCACTTTATAAATTGTGGTTGTTCCAGTTGCATGCGGCACAATCCACGTAGATTACGTTTAAACAAACCACCAATGTCAAAATACACTAGTAGAAAAGGTGTCTTTGGTCCACGGTCATGTTCCCAATCCAGGACAGAGATCTAAATCGAGGCAGAAATTGATCTAAATCACAAATTCTTCCACAAATTAATCAATACAGAGATCTAAATCGAGACATTTCATTACTTCAACCACAAATTCTTCTAAACAAAGGTGCGATTTCACATCCTACATTAATTCAACCACTAGTCAACAATTTCACTTCCGCTGCCACTGTCCTCCGAGCCGCCGGCTTCCTCATCGCTGTCGGACGGAACCTCCACGATGTCCGCATTGTTCGCGAGACGGAGCACCTCTTCGCGTAGAGCGGTGGTGATGACGGTGTACTTGTTCCGTCCAGGGATGGACCAGAACCTATCCCGCCCTTCTCGGTTATGGAGATACAGGTGCACCATGCGCCCGTCAATGATGCGGTTGCCAATCTTGGCCTTCTGCTCCTTCTTGAACAGTGCCAGCCAGTACGGGCTGACCGTCGCGTATCGGGGCAGCGCCCTCTTCCACGCGGGCATCTGGCGGCGGCGCGCCGCGATTTCGCTCTCCATCTCCGCTCGGCCAGGGAGCAGAGCCACCGGCACCCCCGCAGAGCTGATGCGCCATCCGTGGGGCACCGTCGCGGCTGGCGGCATGAGGATGTCGAAGTTCGCGAACATCACCGCCTCGTAGAAGTTCAGATCGGGCATCTCCATGGCAGTGCGGTGGAGATTGGAGAGGACGAGGGGATGGACGACCAAGCGACGCGCTGTGGCGCCTCCTATTTGTACACGAGGACGACGAAGCGACGGGCGGAATATCCAAGGGGCATTGGTCATACAAAAGAAGTAATGCGGGGTCAGAGCAATTTTTTTCCTCCCTGGAATCCGGGACCAATAGTTCAGACCGCTAGGTCAACAAGTACAACTATTACAACTTAAAAAGGCACGGAGCTTAAGCTAAATAGAACTAGTTATCACACATCTCCTTGATCTTCCTAATCGTAGCCCGATGAGCATCTTCCTGTGAGAGAAAGGATCGAATCGTCTGCTCCTTCCTTTTAGCATCTTCCTTGCACAACTTCAATTGTTTCTCTGCATTTTTCCTCATGCACTTGTTAATACTCGTAGTTGTGTACTGCAGGACTTTGGCCTAGTGGAGATCATTCCTTGCTTGAGTCAGTTCTTGCTCTGCTTTAGCCTTCAGGGCCAACGCCGCGTCCCTCTCCTTCTCGACTATGCTAACCTTGTCATGCACCCACCTGAGATCTCTCTTATGCTTGGTCGTGTCAACTGGTTCCCTTATCTTCATCTCAACACTGTCAAGAAGTGAGCTGAATACGGATTCTTTCAACTCAACAGTCATTTCCCATAGTTTGTCCAGTATTTTCTGCATCGATTTGGGCCACTCTGGATCTACCCATTTGACAACACCACAACTTCC
The DNA here is from genome assembly GCA_023614405.1 of Avena insularis. Lineage (NCBI taxonomy): Eukaryota > Viridiplantae > Streptophyta > Magnoliopsida > Poales > Poaceae > Avena > Avena insularis. The sequence goes on along the minus strand of CM042692.1, from coordinate 40,866,329 downwards.
GCCTTGACTCATTGCACGATGTTCTTGACATCGTAGAAACCCCCTGCCTGCATTTCGTCCTTCGAACGCTACAAATTTAGCGGGCACATATCCATGTTTACATACCAGAGGACTGTCTTCATCCGCTAAACCGTGATAGTCAGAGTCATACATCATCTGGTTATCCTAACACATCATACACGCATGAGTAAACCGATTAGATCTAGCTCAAAAACTAGATAACTGGCCACAGATGATAGAAATAGAGATGAGACGACTCACATCGAAATCACCGTACCTATTGTCACGACGCGTTTCCTCGCCGTCTCCCCTTGAACCCATGGCGAGAGGGGACGGGGGTGGCTGCCGGAGAGGGGATTGGGATGGAGGCGCCGTCGGCTTGCGGCTACGGCAGGATGGGAGTGAAGTGGGGAAAGTGGCTTCGAGGGTAAGGAAGAGAAGTACAGGGAGGAAGAGAAGTAATGGGGACCTGACACTGGGATGTGGCCCACTAAACTCGTGAGACATGACACTTGCAACAGGGGAGCGCCCGGTGTTGCCAGTTTGTCCAGAGCAAGCATGGGCAATCATGCCACAGAACAACCTACTTGTGGATCGCTCTCACGAAGACCATCCCAATCGTCCAAGCGCCCCAATCGAACGGTATGTAACAATCGTCAAGTAGAACAACTGTGTTAGGGTGTGCCTTCTAGAAGACTCGGTCTAACGGCTACCCATGCAATGACACTGGTGTATCCATGTGTGGTTTGTGAAAAGAACAGACATGCAATCACACTAGATGGATCCATATGTGGTTTATGGAAGTAACAGACATGCAATGACTCTAGCTGTGATTCATGAAAAGAACAGACATGCAATGACACTGGTGGATCCATGTGTGGTTCATGAGAAGAACACACATCCAATGACACTGGTGGACTCTAGCTGTGGTTCATGAAAAGAACAGACATGCAATGACACTCGTGGATCCATATGTGGTTTGTCTAGAGGAACACACATGCAATGACACTGGGTGTGGTTCATGAAAAGAACAGAGATGCAATGGCACTGGTGGATCCTTATGTGGTTTGTGAGAAGAACATACATGCAATAACACTGGTGGATCCTTATGTGGTTCATGAAAAGAACTGACATGCAATGACACTGGGTGTTGTTCATGAAAAGAACTGACATGCAATGACACTGGGTGTGGTTCATGAAAACAACAGACATGCAATGACACAGGTGGATCCATGTGTGGTTTATGGAAGTAACAGACATGCAATGACTCTAGCTGTGGTTCATGAAAAGAACAGACATGCAATGACACCAGGTGTGGTTCATGAAAAGAATAGACATGCAATGACATTGGGTGTGGTTCATGAAAAGAACAGACATGCAATGACTCTAGCTGTGGTTCATGAAAAGAACACACATGCAATGACACTGGGTGTGGTTCATGAAAAGAACAGACATGCAATGACACCGTTAGATCCTTATGTGGTTTGTTTAGAGGAACATACATGCAATGACACCGGTGGATCCATGTGTGGTTCATGAGAAGAACACACATGCAATGACACTGGGTGTTGTTCATGAAAAGAACAGACATGCAATGACACCGTTAGATCCTTATGTGGTTTGTTTAGAGGAACATACATGCAATGACACCGGTGGATCCATGTGTGGTTCATGAGAAGAACACACATCCAATGGCACTGGTGGATCCTTATGTGGTTCATGAAAAGAACAGACATGCAGTGACACCGGTGGATCCTTATGTGGTCTGTCTAGAGGAACACACATGCAATGACACCGGGTGTGGTTCATGAAAAGAACAGACATGCAATGACTTATGTGGTTTGTTTAGAAGAACAAACATGCAATGACACTGGGTGTGGTTCATGAAAAGAACAGACATGCAATGACACTTGTGGATCCTTATGTGGTTTGTTTAGAGGAACATACATGCAATGACACCGGTGGATCCATGTGTGGTTCATGACAAGAACACACATCCAATGACACTGGTGGATCCTTATGTGGTTCGTGAAAAGAACTGACATGCAGTGACACTCGGTGTGCTTCATGAAAAGAACAAACATCCAATGACACCGGTGGATCCATGTCTGGTTCATGAAAAGAACAGACATGTAATGACACCGGTGGATCCTTATGTGGCTTGTCTAGAGGAACACACATGCAATGTCACTGGGTGTGATTAATGAAAAGAACAGACATGCAATGACAATGGTGGATCCTTATGTCGTTTGTGAGAAGAAAAAACATGCAATGACACTGGTGGATCCTTATGTGGTTCATGAAAAGAACTGACATGCAATGACACTGGGTGTGGTTCATGAAAAGAACTGACATGCAATGACACTGGGTGTGGTTCATGAAAAGAACAGACATGCAATGAGACCGGTGGATCCATGTGTGGTTTATGGAAGTAACAGCCATGCAATGACTCTAGCTGTGGTTCATGAAAAGAACAGACATGCAATGACACCGGGTGTGGTTCATGAAAAGAACACACATGCAATGGCACTGGTGGATCCTTATGTGGTTTGTTTAGAAGAACACGCATGCAATGGCACTAGGTGTGGTTCATGAAAAGAACATACATGCAATGACACTGGGTGAACCTTATGTGGTTTGTTTAGAGGAACAGACATGCAATGACCCCAGTGGATCCATGTGTGGTTCATGAGAAGAACACACATACAATGACACTGGTGGATCCTTATGTGGTTCATGAAAAGAACTGACATGCAGTGACACTGGGTGTGGTTCATGAAAAGAACAGACATGCAATGACACTAGGTGTGGTTAATGAAAAGAACAGACATGCAATGACTCTAGCTGTGGTTCATGAAAAGAACACACATGCAATGACACTGGGTGTGGTTCATGAAAAGAACAGACATGCAATGACACTGGTGGATCCTTATGTGGTTTGTTTAGAAGAACACACAAGCAATGACACTGGGTGTGGTTCATGAAAAGAACAGACATGCAATGACACTGCTGGATCCTTATGTGGTTTGTTTAGAGGAACAGACATGCAATGACACTAGTGGATCCATGTGTGGTTCATGAGAAGAACACACATCCAATGACACTAGTGGATCCTTATGTAGTTCATGAAAAGAACTGACATGCAGTGATACTGGGTGTGGTTCATGAGAAGAACACACATCCAATGACACTGGTGGACTCTAGCTTCGGTTCATGAAAAGAACAGACATGCAGTGACACCGGTGGATCCTTATGTGGTTTGTCTAGAGGAACAGACATGCAATGACACCGGATGTGGTTCATGAAAAGAACACACATGCAATGACACTGGTGGATCCATGTGTGGTTCATGAGAAGAACACACATCCAATGACATTGGTGGATCCTTATGTGGTTCATGAAAAGAACTGACATGCAATGACACTAGGTGTGGTTCATGAAAAGAACTGACATGCAATGACACCGGTGGATCCATGTGTGCTTCATGAAAAGAACATACATGCAATGACACCGGTGGATCCATGTGTGGTTTATGGAAGTAACAGACATGCAATGACACCGGTGGATCCATGTGTGGTTTATGGAAGTAATAGACATGAAATGACTCTAGCTGTGCTTAATGAAAAGAACAGACATGCAATGACACCGGGTGTGGTTCATGAAAATAACACACATGCAATAACACTGGTGGATCCTTATGTGGTTTGTTTAGAAGAACACACATGCAATGACACTGGGTGTGGTTCATGAAAAGAACAGACATGCAATGACACTAGTGGATCCTTATGTGGTTTGTTTAGAGGAACAGACATGCAATGACACCGGTGGATCCATGTGTGGTTCATGAAAAGAACACACATCCAATGACACTGGTGGATCCTTATGTGGTTCATGAAAAGAACAGACATGCAGTGACACCGGTGTATCCTTATGTGGTCTCTCTAGAGGAACACACATACAATGACACCGGGTGTGGTTCATGAAAAGAACAGACATGCAATGACTTATGTGGTTTGTTTAGAAGAACACACATGAAATGACACTGGGTGTGGTTCATGAAAAGAACATACATGCAATGACACTGGTTGATCCTTATGTGGTTTCTTTAGAGGAACAAACATGCAATCACACCGGTGGATCCATGTGTGGTTCATGAGAAGAACACACATCCAATGACACTGGTGGATCCTTATGTGGTTCATGAAAAGAACTGACATGCAGTGACACTGGGTGTGCTTCATGAAAAGAACAGACATGCAATGACACCGGTGGATCCATGTGTGCTTCATGAAAAGAATAGACATGCAGTGACACCGGTGGATCCTTATGTGGTTTGTCTAGAGGAACACACATGCAATGTCACTGGGTGTGGTTCATGAAAAGAACATACATGCAATAACACTGGTGGATCCTTATGTGGTTTGTGAGAAGAACAGACATGCAATGACACTGGTGGATCCTTATGTGGTTCATGAAAAGAACTGACATGCAATGACACTGGGTGTGGTTCATGAAAAGAACTGACATGTAATGCCACTGGGCGTGGTTCATGAAAAGAACAGACATGCAATGAGACCGGTGGATCCATGTGTGGTTTATGGAAGTAACAGACATGCAATGACTCTAGCTGTGGTTCATGAAAAGAATAGACATGCAATGACACCGGGTGTGGTTCATGAAAAGAACACACATGCAATGACACTGGTGGATCCTTATGTGGTTTGTTTAGAAGAACACACGTGCAATGACACTAGGTGTGGTTCATGAAAAGAACAGACATGCAATGACACTGGGTGAACCGTATGTGGTTTGTTTAGAGGAACAGTGTCGTGGTGGTGTCACAGCAGATGCCATGGATAGGCTAAAGGTGGGGACTAATACATGCTAGGGGAATCCAGGGAGGGATAGTGGAGTGATTCTCCACACAGAAGATTGTATTCCTTTCAAGTTTACAAGTGCTCCTAGAGCTGTATTGGCGAGAGGAGGAAGAAGAAGCTCTCTTACTCTCAACTACAGTTCATTCCTAGAACCTTAGCAAAATCTGTATTGAAGAAAGACCAACCAAACTCGAGCTCAACCCCTTCTACTAGAACCCTAGCCCCCCTTATATAGAGGGGGATCGGTCTCTGCCTAGGGCATACGTGGAGGCATATTCTTAAGAATATGCCTCCTCTCAAAGTGGTAACCCGACCGGGGTGCTTTTCCCCCGCGTCATACATGCTTTAGCTACGTGAGCCTCTGCGGTGCCCGCGTCAGCCGACACGGGCGTCGTCACCCTTGTCGGCTATGACCCGGTGGTCCTGCCCTTGCTTGCTTCGCTCATGCAGTGCGTACCGGGCCTTCTTTTTGACCAGGGAGATTCCTTCCTTCTCCTAGAAGCTAAACGGGACCCAGATCATGGTAGATCCGGCCACACCTGTTCCTGCATATAAGTTAGACAAGCACTTCCGACTTACTCCTTAAGTCGGCTGAGACAATGTTAGGCGACCCCCCTGGTCCGGGTTACTCCGTGATCCGGCCTGCCTTGAGGTGACCCGGCCAGCATCCGCTTTGACCCTGCCGAACCTCGGCTAACTCGGCCTTTATACCCTGGAGTGACCCTACCCGGGGGTATCCCCCCCAACATTAGTCCCCGAAGCTGGTGCAGTCTTAGATGCCTTGGTCGCTAAGGCCACATCAGGTTCATTTATGTTCGAACCTTGGACGTTTATTTCCGGGTTAGCTCTTTATCTCGGATTATATGGATTTACGTTCCCTTCACACGTTCCAAGTTTTCACTTGCCGGCCGGGTTACCACTATGACTCGGATCTCATGGTTTTACTTTCCCTCTGCACATTCTAAGTTTTTACTTGCGGTCCGGGTTACCATGGTTTGATCCGGGCCTTGCTTCCTTCTCTCATACGCCAACCCACGTGGAGGCTAATCATCACGTTGTCTTATTTTAAGGGCCTGCATAGTAACCGCCGCAGTAATTGTCAGTTATCTCTGTGCTTGGGTCACATCACGCCTGCCTCCTCGTTTACCGCATCTGTGCGTCACGTCATGGGATCGCTTCTGCTCTGTGGCCCTCTGTGTGGCTCCTCTACGATTGGCTGAGGCGTGTGATACACAGCCACACCATGTTGCTTATGGGCATGGCGCGATCCCACTCACCCTCTCAGGGGGTGGTTAAGTAGCGGAGGGGCGCACCCCTTAGAATTTTCCCCTCTTCTGCGCCCCTCTGCCCGTTGCTCTTCTTCTTCATCTTCCTCGCGACGCGCCGCCGCCAGTGCCCCTAGCAGCAGTGTTGCCGCCGTTCTTTCCCCGTCCCTCTGCATCGCAGCCACCGCTGCGCAACTTCCTCGCCATGGGTCCTCGCCAATCCAGGCCTAATTCCTGCCTGCGCCGCCAAATGTAGGGTAGCGAGATGGAGGAGGAGCTCGTCGTTGCCGAGCAAGAAATGGAGGAGGACGCATCTACGGCGGACCGTGGCGCGTGGGCCGGATCATGGGTCTGTCAAGATGACCTTGACTGGCTCTACCGGACCAGACGGATTCCTGCCGGCATCGCCGCTCATCTCCCCTCTGCCGAACTGGCCCCCTCACCCAATCCGGGTGAGTTCGTCGTGTTCTTGTCCCACTTTCAACGGGGATTCGGCCTGCCTGTGAGCGATTTTTTCCGGGATTGTCTTAGCACCTACCACCTGCAGCCGCACCATCTCCCAGCCAATGCTATCACCTCCCTCTCTGCCTTTGCTTCTACGATCGAAGGCTACACCGGACTATGGACCACGAAGGAGCTGTGGATCCGGTTCTTCGGCCTTCATCGTAATGTCATCCCCAATATCCAAGTTGAATCCAAGGTCAAGCAGCTCACCCAATTCGGAGCTGCGTCCATCTCACCCCGGAGGACTTCCGTTTTCCCCCGGGTCATCGGGCTTGACTCCTGCAAAGGATGGGCCCGGACCTTCTTCTATGTCCGGAACTCGGGCACTGAAGATTTGATTCGGTTGCTCTCCTACACTCCGGGTCCACCTGATCCGGAATTCTGGGAGGAGGTCTCCAAGAAGCCCACGGCTCTGGCCAACCAAGTTAACAAGAGGTTCGTGGAAATGAAGAAACTCAGATTGCGCAACGAGGATGCTATGATCACGTTCGTGCGCAACCGAATCTCTCCCCTCCAGAAGCGCACCCACAAGGTGTGCCACATGATTTTTGGCCGCGACCCCAACCGGACCTCCTCCTTCGAGCTGAGCAAAATGGAGATTTTTCGCCGGGTTAAGGCTCTCTTCACCACCCACAAGGATTTCTCCGCCGAATGGACGTGGGGAATTGAGCACTTCTGTCGTGTGAGCTCCCTCCATAGCTTCATGGAAAACTTATTCGGATCAAATATGTGTCGGTTTTTGTTGTATTTTTGACTCTGTTCTTCATGCTTTTTCTCAGCTGTTCCTTCAACAAACTCTTGAGGATGGTACGGATCCGACCCTTAAGTGGGCGCCGGACCGAGAAATCCCGGATGAGGAGGAGCCGGACCAGGAGATGTTTCTCCCTATGACCGACGCTACAAAATGACCCAGCGGTAAATTCTCTTCTCTTAGAGACTGGCCCAATGATGAGGATGACTCGGATGTCAGCGTGATTGAACCTGTTGAGGCTGTCCCTCTTTCTTTTGCCTTTCCGGCATCAGCTAACCCCGGTGGGCATATCCACGAGGATCCTCCACTTGCTACGGGCGAGCCGGTTCCGGTGGCGTCGAAGAAGAAGAGCGGAGCCGCACAAAGTTCTTCCTCGAACCTTCTCAGCCCACAAAAGGCGAAAGAAGGCGGAGACCAAGCAAAGCCAAAGCCGCACGGCGGGAAAACCTAAGGAGGCGAAACCTCGGATCGTAAGTCATTTTTTCATTCGTAACTCACTTCTCCTTGCATCGTGGTAATTTCTCTTCCGACATTATTCTCTTCTTGGGCTCCGGTGGAGGTCCCTCAGAGCGGATCAAGCATCTCTTCACCACTTCGATCTGGCCCTTCTCCTCCTCGTGGCGACGAGTCACGTCCACTGAGCCCTATTCCAGAGGGTTCTGCGGCTGCTCCGGGTTCCGCACTACCTCGTCGAGAGGAACGCGACCTCGGAGCGGGAGGGGTCGGTCCAGCCGAGGTGACAACGTCCACAACTTCGGCATCGCCGCAACCAGCAGCCACCGAGGCTACCTCAACACCAGCACCAGCAGCAGTTCCAGTACCAGTGACTGAACTAGCACCAGCACCTGCTCCGGCACCAAGAAAACCAACAACAGCTCCAAGTCCAGCTACAAGAGCTCCAGTGCCAAGTTCTTCCGCCTCGTCCGAGTCATCTCAACCTCGGTGAGGAACTACTCTAGCAGCTTCTAAGGGGAAATCCACTGCAGTTACTTCTTCCCAGCAAGCTAAGGGCAAAAAGGCTCCGGATGCTACCAAGTCTGCATTTGTCGAGACTAGGCAGCGAACCCTAGCGTCGATGCTTCCCAAGAAAGCTCCGGCAGCAAAGGATGTTCCTGCCGAGCTAACTAATGCGCAGCAAATGGTTCTGCATACCAGCCCAGCCCTTGCCTTGGTTGAGAGGAAAGAAGCACACGCGAAGGGCTTAGTGGCACCCCATATGCCTACCGGTGAGCGGTACCCTCCAAGCCTTATTGAGTTCGTCATGAACTGGAACAAGGCGGAGTTAAATCCTAACAACGATCTCCCGGAAAAGTTCGGCCCCGCAGAATTTTCCGCCCAAATGAATACCGCCGCTAAGGCAATTAACCTCGCGGGGCATATGATGGAGGTATGTCGTTTCTCCTTTACATGCTGTAGATAATAACCATTAGTCCCCAAGCCTCCGGTGGAGTAGCTTGTTACTCGGCCGGATGCTCATTAGAAAACTAACGTAGCTCCATGTGAACTTAGAATACGCACACACCTAGAGCCGGGTTAAGTTCCACTTGGCCCGGATCTCGTACACTTCAAATATGCACACACCTAGAGCCGGGTTAAGTTCCACTTGGCCCGGATCTTGTACACTTTAAATATGCACACACCTAGAGCCGGGTTAAGTTCCACTTGGCCAGGATTTTGTACACTTCGAATATGCACACACCTAGAGCCGGGTTAAGTTTCACTTGGCCCGGACTTTGTACACTTCGAATATGCACACACCTAGAGCCGGGTTAAGTTCCACTTGGCCTGGATTTTGTACACTTCGAATATGCACACACCTAGAGCCGGGTTAAGTTTCACTTGGCCCGGATTTTGTACACTTTGAATATGCACACACCTAGAGCCGGGTTAAGTTCCACTTGGCCCGGATTTTGTACACTTCGAATATGCACACACCTAGAGCCGGGTTAAGTTCCACTTGGCCCGGATCTTGTACACTTCAAATATGCACACACCTAGAGCCGGGTTAGGTTCCACTTGGCCCGAATCTTGTACACTTCGAATATGCACCAAGCTAATTTTACGCTTCTGTACTTTTTTCAGGTAACTACCAATCGCCGGAGTGCCGAATTCCAACGTCTGCTGGATACCCACAAGATGCTACGTGCAAAGCACGTTGCACTTATTGCAGAACATGAAAAGAGTGGTAAGTTTCTCCCTTGGCGCTTCTCCATTTTTTTTCACCTTCTTCTGCCGAACTAATCTCCTCATTCGGTTTCTGCAGCTGGGGTGGAGGCTGAGAACAAGATCATGCGGAAGAACTTGGAGGAAATCAGGGGTATGTCCTCTTTTGTCCGACCTCGTAGTGTTTTCCGTTTCCTCTTCTCCTTGGCTCGGCAAACATACACTCCTCGGCTCTGCCGGGTCAATATACTATTTCACCATCGCTTGAGGATAGTGTGCCCGTGCCTGATATGATGCTGCATTTTCTCGAACAAGCAGGACAGCATCAAGCCGAGCTGAAGAAAAAGGATGATGAGCTCGCTCTCCTCCGGACTAAGGACAACAAGATTGCCAAGCTCAAGGCTGAGATGGAGAAGATGAAGGCCCAGCACCAAACTGAGCTCCAAAAGGTTGGCCAGAACTTCACAGAAGAGCGTGAGCGCCTTACTCTCCAGATCTCCAAGGACCAGGACCTACTCAAAGAATCTGACATCCAGCTTGTGTCGGCAAACACTAAGCTTGAGCAACTTCGCAAGAGACGCAATGACTACATCAAGGAGTTAACCCGGATCCCCAGCCACATATCACGTAAGATCCTTCCAACCTACTTTTCCGGGTTGATTCATATGTCTTTTCTTTACCTTCTTCCCTTGTCTGGCTTTCAGGCAAATTTCCTGAGAGCATCACTATTGCAAGCGCAGCAATTGCAGATTTTTGCCAAGCGAGGGGTACTCCTGCCGCTCCTGCTGGTGAGGAGGTTCCTTACGACATGGAGGACCTGTTGGTCAGCTTGTCATCTCGCGTGGAGATCATCAAGAATTATGGCAAGGATATCCTCGACATTGCAGTTCGCATTTTCAACACGTTCTGGCCCGAAGAAAGTAGCCCGGAGACCACCGCGATTCTCGTTGAGAAGCTAATGGAGACTGAGACCTAGCTCGATCTCTGGAGAGAATCCGCTGGGCATGCCGCAGCTGATACTATCCTTCACCACATACTCACGTGGTATGAGAAGATCGACCTCAGCCGCCTTACACGTCGGCGCACCGGATCCAGATGGACTGACGACCCGGAGTGGGTAGCTCGGCGCCAGGATTGCGCCTACAGCCTCGTCGAATATTCTCCTATCCATGACTGGGTTGAAGGACCAAGCTTCCTGGAATCCGCTGGAGACGAGAACGCTGAGAACGCTGAAGACGGGTCGGATGAGGACGGAGAAGGTGATGCCTCAGATATTGAAGACAGCGACGACGACGCTGAACTTCCTCCTCCTGCTGCTCCTTAGGTCAAAAAACTTGAAAATTTATCAGATCCCCGGTATGCCGGGTGCAACTGTATGCTGTATATGTGATATTTTGCTACTACATTTCTATGCCGGATTAACTTGGGCGTAGTCCCCGAGTTTCATTTTCTTGTTCGTCCAATCCTTTGGCTCGGTCCATGTCTACCTTGATTTGGTTTTACGACTTACGAATCCGAGCTTCAAAAATTGTTTTAACAATACTTAGAAACTTTTAGGCTTAGCTCAAAATAATTCAGCATAATAACTTGAAATTAAATACAGGGTTAGTCCGAAAAACAAACGTTAGCTCGAATAAATTCGTTTCCTTAGTCGTTTTTCATGTGCTACGCAATTCCAAACTTGTTCTCTTGCTTGCCATGAAGCCAATTCTTGTTGGACAGCAGCAAGTCGAAGAGTTGGGTTTTTGGTGCTCACACATTACTAATCCGGGTTAAGTAGAACAACTTATTCCAGCTAACGCACAAGAGACAACAACAAAAATTATTAAGGCAGTCCCCGAGTTACTGCTCGAGGCACTACTATTTCATTGACAAGCTCATTGCCGACATACATACCGACATATGAGACGACTCGAATACATACACTTCTTAACTAAGTGTAGAAGGGACGAAGTAGTGCTACATTCCACGGTCGCTTAGATTCCTCTCCGGACCTGTCCGCCTTGTACTTTTCCTGTGGCTTTGCATCTATAAGATAGTAAGAATCATTGTGCAATGCTTTGCTCACAATGAATGGCCCTTCCCATGGGGGGGGATAGTTTATGCATGCCGGTAGTACGTTGTACCAACCGGAGCACCAGATCGCCTTCCCGAAAGACTCGAGGGAACACTTTCCGGCTATGGTAGCATCGGAGATTTTGCTGATATATGGCGGATCTGGACAGTGCCAGTTCTCTCGCTTCTTCCAGCAGATCAACATCATTTTGCCGGGCTTCTTGCACTTCGGCTTCTGTGTATTGGGTGACCCTAGGCGAATCATGCTCTATGTCGGCTGGTAATACAGCTTCGGCCCATATACCGTAAAAAAAAGCGGCGATAGCTTTGTTGATCGATTCGGAGTTGTTCTTAAACTCCACAGTACCGCTGGTAGTTCTTCTATCCAGCACCCCGCTGATCTTTGCAGCGGCTCAATGAGCCGGGGTTTTATCCCGGATAATACTAATCTGTTGGATCTTTCCACTTGTCCGTTCGATGCAGGGTGGGCTACCGAGGCTATGTCCAGCAGGATCTTCTTATCTCGGCAAAATCGTGCAAATGCTCCTTCAGCAAAATTTGTGCCATTATCAGTTATGATACTGTGAAGATAGCCGTATCTTAAGATAATGTCTTTGAGAAATGTTACGGCCGTAGCTCCATCACATTTTCTTATAGGCTTCACTTCAATCTATTTTGTAAACTTATCCACCATAACCAAAATGTGTGTCATGTTTCCCCTCGCTGGTTTGAACGGGCCAACCATATCCAAGCACCATACGGCAAATGGCCACGTAATTGGTATGGTCTTGAGTTCCGACATTGGCATATGTGTCTTAGTAGCGTATCTTTGACAACCATTGCATTTTCTCACCAGATCTTCTGCTTGTTCTAAGGCACTTGGCCAGTAAAATCCATGCCGGAACGCTTTTGCCACTAAGGCTCTGGATGAAGCATGATGCCCGCACTCTCCTTGGTGTATATCTCGGAGGATGTCAAGCCCTTTTTCCGGGTCAACGCATCGCTGGAGGACGTTGGTTACACTCCGTTTGTACATCTCGGAATTGATAATTGTGTATGCTTTTGCTCTCCTCTGAGTTTGCCTGGCTAACACCTCCTCAGTGGGTAACGTTCCATCTTTCAGGAATTGGAATATAGGTAGTGCCCAAGCTGGTATCGCTCGTGCAGGGAACACGTCCTCATCAATTTCCATCTGATCTACCGGCATAACTTCAGCCGGATCATGCTAAGCAGTCCCCGGGTCAAGCGAGGTAGTCCCCGGGTTTGTTGAGGCAGTCCCCGGGTTTGCTGATGCAGTCCCCGGGTCACGCGTACTACCTCCCGTGTCAATGTCCATGGGCTTAGCTCCGGATTCCGTATTTTCTGGGACATAGACCGAGTCGGTTCCTAGGGATGGCCTGATAGATGGTTTTCTGAGGTGTTCCAATGCTACACCCGGTGGAATTGCCTGTCCGGTTGATCCGAGCTTCGATAGCATATCGGCAGCCTCGTTTTCCACTCAGGGTATATGATGAAATTCACACCCCTCAAAGTAACCAGATATCTTCTGCACATGAAACTTGTACAATGCCATGTTTTGATCCAGGGCGTCCCACACTCCGGACACTTGCTGCACCACCAAATCCGAGTCGCCAAAGCATATTATACAACGTATGCCAATCTCTTTTGCCACTTTGAGCCCATGCACAAGAGCCTCGTACTCAGCGACATTGTTCGATGCCCCGAAATGGATCTGCAATACGTATTTTAGCTGGTCCTTCTTTGGCGAGGTAAGCACAACCCCGGCGCCTAATCCGGTTTTGGTTTTCGACCCGTCAAAGTGCATCCTCTAGTAGTTCGGATCTGGTGGCGGTGGTTCGTATTGTACCTCGGCCCAATATACAAAAAAGTCTGCCACAGCTTGAGACTTGATTGCTTCTCTTCTGTTGTATTGGGGCGCATAAGGGGCTAACTCGATTGCCCATTTTGCAATTCTGCCACTCGCATCCTTGTTACCCATTATCTCGGATATGGGAGCTTCACATATCACTTTGATGGGGTGCTCCTCAAAGTAATGCTTTAACTTCTTTGCCGCCATATAGACACCATATGCCACCTTTTGAAAGTGCGGGTAGTTCTGTTTTGAGGCAGACAATACCTCGCTCAAGTAATACACCGGCCTCTGCACCGACTTACCCTCTTCATTGCGCTCTACTACAATCACTACACTTACAACTCGGTTGGTTGCGGCTATGTAGAGCAACATTGGCTCCTTCGATAGTGGAGAAGCTAACACTGGTGCAGTGGCCAGCATCTTTTTTAAGTGGGCAAAAGATTCATCGGCCTGTGGTGTCCAAACGAATTTATTCGACTTTTTCATGAGTTGGTAGAGAGGCAATGCCTTTTCTCCCAACCGACATACAAACCGACTCAATGATGCTAGGCACCCAGTGAACTTCTGGACATCGTTAAGACACTTCGGCAGCTCCATTCGCTCAATGGCCCGAATCTTAGTTGGATTAACCTCGATACCTCGGCTGGAGACAAGAAATCCGAGTAATTTTCTAGCCGGGACACCGAAGGTACATTTTTCCGGGTTAAGCTTCATCCGGAACCTTCTCAAGTTCGCGAATGTCTGCCTGATGTCGTCAAGGAGCGTTTTGCTTTCCTTGGTCTTGATAACCACATCATCCACGTATACTTGTATGTTTTGACCTATTTGGTCGTGCAAACATTTTTGCATACATCTTTGGTACGTTGCACCTGCATTACGTAAACCGAACGACATAGTGCGATAGCAATAAGCCCCATACGGGGTAATAAACACAGTCTTTATTTGATCATCCGGGTTCAGAGGTATCTGGTGGAAACCAGAATATGCATCAATGAATGACAACAGTTCACATCCCGCGGTCGAGTCTATGACTTGATCTATCCTCGGCAGTGGAAATGGATCTTTTGGACACGCCTTGTTCAGGTTCGTGTAATCGATACACATACGCCAAACCACTGCCACGTTCGGATCATCCTTCTTCTTTTCCACCAGCACCAGATTAGAGAGCCAATCCGGATACAGTACTTCCATGATAAATCCTACTGCTAGCAATCGAGCTATCTCGTCTCCAATGACCTTTCTCCTATCCTCGGCGAAGCGACGGAGAGGTTGCTTCACCGGCCTTGCTCCGGGTCTTACGTTCAAAGAGTGCTCGGCCAACTCCCTCGGAACACCTTGCAAATCCTATGTGGACCAAGCAAAAATGTCCCGATTCTCACGGAGGAAGTTGACGAGCTCGCTTTCCTATTTGTTAGTTAACCCGGCACCAATTGTTATGGTGCGCTCCGGGAACATGTCATCAACTGGAACCTTCTTGGTGTCCTTTGCGGCTTGGAATGAAACGCTACCATGCGGGTTACTCAATGCCGGCATATACTGCTGCGCGGACTGAGCTAATGCCGCCACCTCTTGGATTTTTCTTTTCTCTTGCGCAATCACGAGTGACTCGGCTAGGTTAGACCCGGCTGAGGCACACTCAATGGAATGTCGGAAATCTCCAGCGATGGTAATCACTCGATTTGGCCCGGGCAACTTCATCTTCAGATAACTGATGTGGCAGCTTGCCATGAACTTGTTCAATGCCGGTCTTCCGAGTAACGCGTGATACACACTTTCCAAGTTCACCACCTCAAACTCTAGATTCTCAGTTCGACAGTTATCCCTTGTGCCGAATAGCACGTCGACCCGGACTTTGCCTATGGGCTCACAAGAAATGCCTGGTACAATGCCATGGAAAGTTGTTCTCATAGCCTGGAGCATGTTCTCCGAGATGCCCAACTTGCGCATCGTATCCGCATACATGATGTTAATGCTACTGCCATTGTCAATCAGTACCTTGGAGAACCTCACATTGATGTCCGGTCCAATGAATGTCGGATCCAGCACTAGCGCATACGAGCCTGGACTCGGCATAAGCTTAGGATGATCTTTGATGTTCCAGGTGATTTCCTGGTTCGATCAAGGCCTGTACCTCGTCACTGCTGGCATTACCGCATTGACCTCCATATGTCGGCACTACAAGCTCTTTCTATCTGTTTCCTCAGTTGTGAACACACAATAACTCTAGTGATGTTCTCTGTACTCATTCCTTCCCTCGTTTCCGGGGTACCTCTGATCCGCCTGTTGCTGATTTTCCACTTGATGCACTGCATCCCTTCTCTCATTGTTGTCATACCTCGGCAGAGGGGGAGGCAACATTAGCTGTTGCGTGTTCGCCCCGGAGAGCAATTGTTGCCGAGGTAACTCCTTCCGAGGTTGATCATTCCGGGGTGCCTGAGCATTCCCCGAACCACCTTGTTCTATTTTATGCATCCACTCACATTGCCTTGTTGTGTGACCCGCCGGGCTACTCGGATTCGGCGTGTGAAACTTACACGGCTGGTCCAACATCGACTCATAGGTATACCTCGGACGGTCTTTCTTTTCTTGCCACTGTTTCTTTTGCTCCGGGGTCCATGTTTTCTTGCCATCGTTTCTTGGAGTCCATTGCCCTCCTGTTTTCTGGTGTTGGTTGCTCCCTGCTCCGGGTTGATCCTGATTCATAGCTGCAACTTGTTGCGAACCGTAACGATGATCCGGTCTATCATCCCTTCTTTTTCCTCTGTAATCGTTCCTCCGAGATGACCCGGCTCCATCCCTCTGATAGTATTCCTCGTTTGACTCGTTTGACGTGAGCCTAGGTTGAGTCGGATCACCCAAAGCATACGAATCTGCAATCCGGATCATCTCTGCCAACGTAATTGGCATTTTCCTTTGCAACTTCATCCACAATTCGCTGCCATATCTGCATCCTTGTGCAAACCATGCTATGGCCTGTGACTCTATGACACCCTCACACGAGTTTCGCACGGTGCACCACCGGGTCAGGAATTCACGGTCCGTCTCATTAGGTCTTTGCTTGCACATTGCTAGGGTCTACGGCCTGTTCAGCCTCTGATATGTACTTGAGAAGTTGCTGATAAACATTTCTTCAAAATCTATCTAGCAGTTGATGCTTCCGGGTGGTAAATTATTCAGCCATACTCTGGTTGGACCTTCCAACATACGTAATGATGTGTACAGCCCATCTCAAGTTGCCAGTGGCAATTTTCACAGCCGTAGCATAGTTTATCAGCTAATCTTCCGGCTTGGTACTGCCGTCATACGTCTTCGTGCCTCTGGGCAGCTGGAAGTTGGGTACCGGTGGCTCCTTCATGATCCGGGGTCCAAAGCACGCTGGACCCGGGGGACCTTGACATTCGATCTGTTCCGACCTATACAGGCGATCCAGTTTCAACTTGGTGTCATCCGCCATTAAATCCCTGCTTCCCAATCTTGACCCTATCACATGATAGTTTGGTCTCGGGTACCCCGCGTTTACCATCTCCGAATCACCGTCATTGTATCGGTTTTGCACTTGGGGCGCAGCTTTCTGTTGCATACCTCGGCCGGCGCTTTGCTCTTGCCTTGGTATATTCCGCTGCTGCGGTTGTCCTGCTCCTGCCGAGTTTCGCTGTCCGGCAATGCTGTTGGCAGTGTTCCCTTGACCGACATTGCCTTGGTCGTGGTTACCTCGGCCAGCTTCACCTCGGCTCACACTTCGTCGATCATCATTTTTACGCGTTTCTTTTTCTTTTCCTGCACGCGTCGGGTCGTATGGGACGATCTGTTTGTTCCGTCTGGCCAAGGTTACTACCTCTTCTCTCCTTGGACCACCATGAGGTGACGATGCGGCTCCGGCGGATTTCTCCGGGTTACCCATCGCCGAATGGACGATTTTGGAAGCTCCAGCTCTCTCTGGGTTAGCTCTGAGTAGCTCTTCGTTCTGTCTGTTTGCGATCCGAACTAACTCGTTAACCCTATCTTCCTGTCTTTAACGGGCCTCACCCGTCAGACCCTCTAACTTGGATGCAGCCGCATCCGCTGCTCTGAGGTTCTTCGCCGGGGTACTATACCTCCGCAACCCCACGAACAAATAGTTTTCCAACCCCTCGGCTCCATCATCACCTTCTCTGTTCATCTCGCTCATGAGATTTCTCCCTTTTACTTTTACCGTATCAACTTTATTTGCCTTTGCATACTCACGCAGCGTCATGTTCAGTGACTGCTGAGCCGCGGCTATTTTCTTTGCGCCCTCTAGTATCTTTTGCCTAGTTTCCTCTAGCTCGGCCTGTGGCTGAGCCGGATCTACCACTGCTGCTACCGGGTTTGCCAAGCTATCCATAGCTTCTCTCAGTACGTTCTCAGGCCTCTCTAGTGGAGGTCCTCTACCTTTCCTCGGTGCCTTAGGCGTTACCTCTGGGTTCGGTGTTGGATCTTTGCTCGCGCCCACACCTGGCGCAGTCATCATCACTTCAGCACGGTCCGGGGAGCGAGTGATACGCGCCGCGTGAACCACGCTAAGGGGTGGTTCCCCTGCCTCGACGACGCGCTGCGGGTGAACGCATGATACGTCCACCACAACATAGACCTTGTGTGCTCCCAGCTTGATGAAGAGGCCGTTGCACGGAAGTGGGCGTGTGCCGAAGCAGCTAGCGTTGTCGCTGACGAAGTCCAGCGCTCCAAAGCGCTGAACGAGCCCGGAGACGATGCATTCGCCGGTGCCGATGAGGTTTCCCGTCCGGATCTTCACCCCTTTGTAACTACCTCGATGAATTACGCTCTTAGTTACAAGCCTGGATGAGCGGAAATGGTTAAAATAGTACGGTGGGGCCAAATGCCACTCACAGGTAGACCTTTCGGCCGTCCTAACCATTTCCAAAACATCGGGACAAGAACGAGCGGCGTAATCGGCAGGCGAAGGGATCAACTACATACACAAATGAGTATGTATGCAAGCCACATACAACAGTCCTCAGAGCCATTCCATCTAAAAGAAATAGAAATATTGCAACGCCATACGGCAAGATCCAAATATCCTAGATAGATATAATAGTTAGGATATCTCCTCATACATCAAACATCAGAGTATCAGGCGGAAGCGGAAAACAAGATCCGAGTACGGATAAGAAGCAAATCGGCATAAGATGCCCCATAAATAAACACATCCCGCCCACAGATCTCACGGATCCCCGTTCCCGGAATCTCTACACCGAGTGATCGTTGCCCACATCGTTCGTCTCCTCCACCCAGTATCCATCTTGCGAGTATACCTGTTCATCTGAATCAAACAATTTATCATGTGAGACCCTAGGGGTACTCAACAAGTCTTTATGCCTCTAAAGGGGACACAACCTGGGATGACGCAATTGCAGCTAAAGATAATACCTAACAATTCTAGGGATACTCGCTAACCATCCGCCTAACCAAAGATAGACGGATGTCCGTGAATTAATAACAACAGTTATAACAGTAATATTAACAGATCCATCCTCCTCCTCGCTTACCAACGAGGAAGCGGACGAACAGCCCCCCATCCGTTGGCAGTTTTATTATCCATTCCATGAGGGTTGCACTATTTACTAGTCAGGGACTTAGTCAAATTAAAAGCGGTACTTTAGTTATACTTGTCTATGATCGAGAAACTGTGCTCCAAGTCGTCCATAACCGCGGACATGGCTTTCAGAAAGATTTACCCTGCAGGGGTGCACGAATAGCAACACACACTCGATCAACCTCGGAAAAACCAAATCAAAACCCAACGAGGCATTCACGACAAAGCGATCACAGGATTCAGAAATATTTTAGGGGGCCACCCCACTAAGCTACCATAGCGAAGTTAGCGGCTTCAAACGGACCTGTGGTTTGTGTGGACGATGGAAACGATCGGGAACCGAAAATGTGACTGGCTTGTCGATACAAATAAAACGTGTCACGGTCCTAAACAGTACAGGTGCTCCACGCACAATCTTAAATAAAGCAGTAAAGCATGGCATAAGTACAGGATAGTAATAAAGCCCCAAACTACTTTGTGTCCCCAAGAAATAAGAATGAATCAAGCTCTGGCTCAAGGGGGTTCATAAGGCCTCCCGGATGTGGATAGTGCGAATAGTCAAGGAACAGGAATCAAGTACTCGGGGTCCTACGGGACACAAGTGAGCATGAAGAACCAAATAGCAGATATTGCCCACCGGTGCCACTGTCATTAGTTATCCCATTACTACTCAGGTTAAGTTGTTTAGGTACCTCGTTGTCCATCAGACACTCACATACCCTACACATGCTGTTCTACGACCCTTTGGCTCAAACAACTCCTGTAGTAATGGCTCATGGGATGGAGGAACAAGCTTCGGTGGGGTTTAAATGTAAAGGCTATGCAGTACTTGGGATTCAGTTTAATGCAATCGCGACTCAATGATGCAAGAATAGGATAGAGGCAATAGGTACTATATGTATGCAAGCATGTGGTAGTGCTTGCCTGGCAGCTCGGTTGAAGCGAGGGATGGATCAGGTAGTGCTCTGGGTTTCTTGATATATCCCCGTCAGCGTCTGAAGAAGAACCAAACAAACAAGGGCCAACATAAATAGAGTGCACAAGCATATGAATTAAAATGCGACAAGCAAACAATCATGCCATGATGAATGATGCACAATTTGCATGGCAATAATGTAGCATGGCATGGGTGAGGTGTGGAATACAAGAATAAAGCATTTTATGGAGTTTTAGTCACCTTTTATCCTGAAATAAGTTGCTGTATACTTTATATTTATATGATGCATGCTGCAATTCAGAACATGGAATGCATAGATAGAACGGGCTCGTCGCGCTGATCGATTTAGACATATTATTTGTCAAATTTGGAGTTATAAAACCAAAGTTATTAATTAATTAAGAAAAAGGGCATTTTATTGTAATTTTAATCATCTCGAAATTTTAAAGTGCTCAAAAATATTTTGAATGGCATATTTGAATTCCTCACATTTTTCTGATTCAAAAACATATATCATATGTTGAATTTGGAATTATATTTTAAAAGATATGAAAAACAGATTTGAATTTAAATTTAAATCAATTTTGGAAAAGGTTTAATTAAAACAGACACAGGAAAAACTTTTCTTACTCAGCCCGTCCCATCCATAGCCACTGACGGGTGGGGGCACACGGAATGGGGCCACGCGCGCAAAAATCCTTTTTCTACATGGCTACAGCTGTACCTTGATTGGTTGCCCAATGGCTCCAGCCCACATGCCAGGGTGGGGACTGCAGCGACTGACCGGTGGGGTACTAGGTGCGCGGGTTGCGAGAATTAAAAAGGTGGGGGGATTTTTGCAAGATGACCACGACCCCGGTTTACTGTTTCTCTTCTTCTCGCATCTGGCGGCAGGTGCGTCTTGTGGAGCGGGATTCGATCCGGGTCATGGAGTGCGTCTTGAGGGGACCAGTGTGGTGGTGCTAGGGGAGCTGAAAGAAGGGCAGGCACGGCCTAGATAAGCTTGCTGCAGCGCGGGATAGCTGCAGACGCCGTCGAGCTCTGGCACGTGTGGGGTGTTCGACAAAACGCACGGCGGGGCTAGAGCGGTACAGCGAGGCGGAGCGTGTCAGGGAGAAGGAGGTGCTCACCGCGGGCTCGGCGGTGGTGTTGGATCGGGCGGGGGCGTGGCGGATCGTCGACGACGCAGACGCTCCGGCGGGCTAGGGTTTCGTCGGGCGGCGCCGGTCCTGGCATTCCTGGGCTTCTCCTTCTCGTCTGGGTGTACTAGGCGACACAGGGGGATGTCCTCGATCTCCCAGGCCGCTTCCACGACGAGCTTGACAGCCGGAACGATGAGGGTGATGATGTGCTGGCGGCGGCCGGCGTCGGCTGCTGGTGGTCGGAGAGGTATGAGGGGAAGAAGGAGGCGGCTATGGGGCGGATCTGGGGACGCCAGAGAGTCGTGTGGAAGGAGGAAAAAGGAGGGAGAGGAAGGAGGCCAGCTGTGGCAGGGGGTAGATAAGGTGGCCTCGGTGCCACCTTTTTCCTCTCCTCCTCGGCACGTGCTCGGCCGGCTGGGCTGGCTGGGGCTGGTCCAGGGCGAGGCAGTGAGGCTGCAGGGTGGGGCCGGCGTGAGGAAGAGAAGAGAGGGAGGGACTAGCTCGGGTTAGGTTAGATGGTGGCCTCTTGGGTTAGGTAGATGGGGTAGTCTTGGGTTAGGTTTTTGTTTAGGGTTAGAGAGAGGGGTGGCTGGGGTGTGGGCCAGGGAGAGAGAGGAGGTCAGGTGGCCCTCATGGTAGAGAGAGAGAAAGAGAGAAAGGGAGATGGTGTAACCACATGAGCAAGAGCAAGCATGAAGGGTAGGAGATGGTCATGGGGATGGTCTTGTAAGATCATGCATGGCACTACACAAGAGAGGTGGATGAGGTTTGATGGCACAAGGCAAGAAACAAAGCAAGGTAGAAAGGATTGAGAAAAAGAGAGAGATGAGAAGATGATCCACTCAAAAACAAATAAAACCAAAGGAGGACAAAAGATGGTGATGGTTGCATGGCCCATGCAAGTATTTTATGCCATGTGTTAATCTTGTGAAAACAGAATAAAATCCCATGGCATTTATTATGTGCATCCTCAAAAGATGGAGTAAGGGCCAAGCTACGGATTTATAGAATTAGATCCACCCAACCCACATGAGCTAGAATAAAAATCAAAAGAAAAATAATTACAAGCTCATGGGTTATTGGAATGGTGGAAGTATAAGGTGGTGACAAGGAAAGGTGATGGAGTTGAATAAAAGATATGCCCCCAACTCAACTTGGGCATTTAAACAATATATCAATAACCAAATACAATATCCAGAGGAAAATACAATTTACAATGCATATGAGAGAAGAACCAAAACAAAAAGGGTTTTAGATGATGCTCAAATGCAAGGTGGCATGATGACATGAGCATGATATAATTATGATGCACCAATTATATATAGGAAGTAGCATTTATATAGACTAGGCTAGTAGCATTGCAATTGTTAGACAATTGGGATGTTACACCCTTCTAGCGCCGCTAGCCCCACGGTGGGTGCCAACTGTCATGGTGGTGTCACGGCAGATGCCATGGATAGGCTAAAGGTGGGGACTAATACACGCTAGGGGAATCCAGGGAGGGATAGTGGAGTGATTCTCCACACAGAAGATTGTATTCCTTTCAAGTTTACAAGTGCTCCTAGAGCTGTATTGGCGAGAGGAGGAAGAAGAAGCTCTCTTACTCTCAACTACAGTTCATTCCTAGAACCTTAGCAAAATCTATATTGAAGAAAGACCAACCAAACTCGAGCTCAACCCCTTCTACTGGAACCCTATCCCCCCTTATATAGAGGGGGCTTGGTCTCTGCCTAGGGCATACGTGGAGGCATATTCCTAAGAATATGCCTCCTCTCAAAGTGGTAACCCGACCGGGGTGCTTTTCCCCCGCGTCATACATGCTTTAGCTACGTGAGCCTCTGCGGAGCCCGCGTCAGCCGACACGGGCGTCATCACCCTTGTCGGCTATGACCCGGTGGTCCTGCCCTTGCTTGCTTCGCTCATGCAGTGCGTACCGGGCCTTCTTTTCGACCAGGGAGATTCCTTCCTTCTCCCAGAAGCTAAACGGGACCCGGATCATGGTAGATCTGGCCACACCTATTCCTGTATATAAGTTAGACAAGCACTTCCGACTTACTCCTTAAGTCGGCTGAGACAATGTTAGGCGACCCCCTGGTCCGGGTTACTCCGTGATCAGGCCTGCCTTGACGTGACCCGGCCAGCATCCGCTTTGACCCTGCCGAACCTCGGCTAACTCGGCCTTTATACCAGCGAGTGACCCTACCCAAGGGTATCCCCCAACAAACAGACATGCAATGACACTGGTGGATCCATGTGTGGTTCATGAGAAGAACACACATCCAATGACACTGGTGGATCCTTATGTGGTTCATGAAAAGAACTGACATGCAGTGACACTGGGTGTGGTTCATGAAAAGAACAGACATGCAATGACACTAGGTGTGGTTAATGAAAAGAACAGACATGCAATGACTCTAGCTGTGGTTCATGAAAAGAACACACATGCAATGACACTGGGTGTGGTTCATGAAAAGAACAGACATGCAATGACACTGGTGGATCCTTATGTGGTTTGTTTAGAAGAACACACAAGCAATGACACTGGGTGTGGTTCATGAAAAGAACAGACATGCAATGACACTGCTGGATCCTTATGTGGTTTGTTTAGAGGAACAAACATGCAATGACACTAGCGGATCCATGTGTGGTTCATGAGAAGAACACACATCCAATGAAAATGGTGGATCCTTATGTGGTTCATGAAAAAAACTGACATGCAGTGATACTGGGTGTGGTTCATGAGAAGAACACACATCTACTGACACTGGTGGACTCTAGCCGCGCTTTATGAAAAGAACAGACATGCAATGACACCGGTGGATCCTTATGTGGTTTGTATAGAGGAACACACATGCAATGACACAGGGTGTGGTTCATGAAAAGAACACACATGCAATGACACTGGTGGATCCATGTGTGGTTCATGAGAAGAACACACATCCAATGACACTGGTGAATCCTTATGTGGTTCATGAAAAGAACTGACATGCAATGACACTGGGTGTGGTTCATGCAAAGAACTGACATGCAATGACACTGGGTGTGCTTCATGAAAAGAACAGACATGCAATGACACCAGTGGATCCATGTGTGGTTTATGGAAGTAACATACATGCAATGACACCGGTGGATCCATGTGTGGTTTATGGAAGTAATAGACATGCAATGACTCTAGCTGTGGTTAATGAAAAGAACAGACATGCAATGACACTGGGTGTGGTTCATGAAAAGAACACACATGCAATAACCTGGTGGATCCTTATGTCGTTTGCTTAGAAGAACACACATGCAATGACACTAGGTGTGGTTCATGAAAAGAACAGACATGCAATGACACTAGTGGATCCTTATGTGGTTTGTTTAGAGGAATAGACATGCAATGACACCGGTGGATCCATGTGTGGTTCATGAGAAGAACACACATCCAATGACACTGGTGGATCCTTATGTGGTTCATGAACAGAACAGACATGCAGTGACACCGGTGTATCCTTATGTGGTCTGTCTAGAGGAACACATATGCAATGACACCGGGTGTGGTTGATGAAAAGAACAGACATGCAATGACTTATGTGGTTTGTTTAGAAGAACACACATGAAATGACACTAGGTGTGGTTCATGAAAAGAACATACATGCAATGACACTGGTGGATCCTTATGTGGTTTATTTAGAGGAACAAACATGCAATCACACCGGTGGATCCATGTGTGGTTCATGAGAAGAACACACATCCAATGACACTGGTGGATCCTTATGTGGTTCATGAAAAGAACTGACATGCAGTGACACTGGGTGTGCTTCATGAAAAGAACAGACATGCAATGACACCGGTGGATCCATGTGTGCTTCATGAAAAGAACAGACATGCAGTGACACCGGTGGATCCTTATGTGGTTTGTCTAGAGGAACACACATGCAATGTCACTAGGTGTGGTTCATGAAAAGAACAGACATGCAATGACACTGGTGGATCCTTATGTGGTTTGTGAGAAGTGCAGACATGCAACGACACTGGTGGATCCTTATGTGGTTCATGAAAAGAACTGACATGCAATGACACTAGGTGTGGTTCATGAAAAGAACATTCATGCAATGGCACTGGGTGTGGTTAATGAAAAGAACAGAGATGCAATGACTCTTGCTGTGGTTCATGAAAAGAACACACATGCAATGACACTGGGTGTGGTTCATGAAAAGAACAGACATGCAATGACACTGGTGGATCCTTATGTGGTTTGTTTAGAAGAACACACATGCAATGACATTGGGTGTGGTTCATGAAAAGAACAGACATGCAATGACACTGGTGGATCCTTATGTGGTTTGTTTAGAGGAACAGACATGCAATGACACTAGCGGATCCATGTGTGGTTCATGAGAAGAACACACATCCAATGAAAATGGTGGATCCTTATGTGGTTCATGAAAAGAACTGACATGCAGTGATACTGGGTGTGGTTCATGAGAAGAACACACATCTACTAACACTGGTGGACTCTAGCCGTGGTTCATGAAAAGAACAGAGATGCAGTGACACCGGTGGATCCTTATGTGGTTTGTCTAGAGGAACACACATGCAATGACACTGGTGTGGTTCATGAAAAGAACACACATGCAATGACACTGGTGGATCCATATGTGGTTCATGAGAAGAACACACATCCAATGACACTGGTGAATCCTTATGTGGTTCATGAAAAGAACTGACATGCAATGACACTGGGTGTGGTTCATGCAAAGAACTGACATGCAATGACACTGGGTGTGCTTCATGAAAAGAACAGACATGCAATGACACCAGTGGATCCATGTGTGGTTTATGGAAGTAACAGACATGCAATGACACCGGTGGATCCATGTGTGGTTTATGGAAGTAACAGACATGCAATGACTCTAGCTGTGGTTAATGAAAAGAACAGACATGCAATGACACTGGGTGTGGTTCATGAAAAGAACACACATGCAATAACACTGGTGGATCCTTATATTGTTTGTTTAGAAGAACACACATGCAATGACACTAGGTGTGGTTCATGAAAAGAACAGACATGCAGTGACACTAGTGGATCCTTATGTGGTTTGTTTAGAGGAATAGACATGCAATGACACCGGTGGATCCATGTGTGGTTCATGAGAAGAACACACATCCAATGACACTCGTGGATCCTTATGTGGTTCATGAACAGAACAGACATGCAGTGACACCGGTGTATCCTTATGTGGTATGTCTAGAGGAACTCATATGCAATGACACCGGGTGTGGTTCATGAAAAGAACAGACGTGCAATGACTTATGTGGTTTGTTTAGAAGAACACACATGAAATGACACTGGGTGTGGTTCATGAAAAGAACATACATGCAATGACACTGGTGGATCCTTATGTGGTTTGTTTAGAGGAACAAACATGCAATCACACCGATGGATCCATGTGTGGTTCATGAGAAGAACACACATCCAATGACACTGGTGGATCCTTATGTGGTTCATGAAAAGAACTGACATGTAGTGACACTGGGTGTGCTTCATGAAAAGAACAAACATGCAATGACACCGGTGGATCCATGTGTGCTTCATGAAAAGAACAGACATGCAGTGACACCGGTGGATCCTTATGTTGTTTGTCTAGAGGAACACACATGCAATGTCACTAGGTGCGGTTCATGAAAAGAACATACATGCAATGACACTGGTGGATCCTTATGTGGTTTGTGAGAAGTACAGATATGCAATGACACTGGTGGATCCTTATGTGGTTCATGAAAAGAACTGACATGCAATGACACTAGGTGTGGTTCATGAATAGAACTGACATGCAATGACACTTGGTGTGGTTCATGAAAAGAACAGACATGCAATGACACGGTGGATCCATGTGTGGTTTATGGAAGTAACAGATATGCAATGACTCTAGCTATGGTTAATGAAAAGAACAGACATGCAATGACACCGGGTGTGGTTCATGAAAAGAACACACATGCAATGATACTGGTGGATCCTTATGTGGTTTGTTTAGAAGAACACACATGCAATGACACTAGGTGTGGTTCATGAAAATAACAGACATGCAATGACACTGGGTGAACCTTATGTGGTTTGTTTAGAGGAACAGACATGCAATGACACCGGTGGATAGATGTGTGGTTCATGAGAAGAACACACATCCAATGACACTGGTGGATCCTTATGTGGTTCATGAAAAGAACTGACATGCAATGACACTGGGTGTGGTTCATGAAAATAACAGACATGCAATGACACTGGTTGTGGTTAATGAAAAGAACAGACATGCAATAACTCTAGCTGTGGTTCATGAAAAGAACACACATGCAATGACACTGGGTGTGGTTCATGAAAAGAACAGACATGCAATGACACTGGTGGATCCTTATGTGGTTTGTTTAGAAGAACACACATGCAATGACACTGGGTGTGGTTCATGAAAAGAACAGACATGCAATGACACTGGTGGATCCTTATGTGGTTTGTTTAGAGGAACAGACATGCAATGACACCGGTGGATCCATGTGTGCTTCATGAGAAGAACACACATCCAATGACACTGGTGGATCCTTATGTGGTTCTTGAAAAGAACTAACATGCAGTGACACTAGGTGTGGTTCAAGAGAAGAACACACATCTATTGACACTGGTGGACTCTAGCCGTGGTTCTTGAAAAGAACAGAGATGCAGTGACACCGGTGGATCCTTATGTGGTTTGTCTAGAGGAACACACATGCAATGACACTGGGTGTGGTTCATGAAAAGAACACACATGCAATGACACTGGTGGATCCATGTGTGGTTCATGAGAAGAACACACATCCAATGACACTGGTGGATCCTTATGTGGTTCTGAGATATTGCAAATGTATCTATAATTTTTGATGTTCCATGCTTGGGTTTATCTACATTCTTGTGTTTTGTTCCAACTTTGGAGTACTTTTCATATGATTTCTTGGACTAACCTATTAAAAAGATGCCACAGTGCCAGTTGCCTGTTTTCTGCTGTTTTTGGTTCCAGGAAGTCAGAAAATGAATATTCTCGGAATTGGACGGGACAAAAGCCAAAGTTACTATTTTCACGGAAGACTCACGGAGCCAGAAGGAGAGTCGGAGAGGGGCCACCCTACCCCTTGGTGCGGGCCAGCCCAGGCCGCACCAGGGCATGGTGTGGCCCCCCTGGCTAGCCACCGACCTTGCCTCTTTCGCCTATATGAGCCTCCCGATACCAAAACCCTAGATAGTCAATCAGAAATCCACGAAAAGTTCTGCAGCGCCGCCGCCACCGAAGGGGAGATTCGGGGGACAGAAAGTCTCTGTTCCGGCACCCTGCCGAGACGGGGAAGTGCCCCCGGAGCCATCTCCATCGATCTCCACCACCATCTCCATCACCATTGCTGATTACCATGATGAGGAGGGAGTAGTTCTCTCTCGAGGCTAAGGGTTCTATCGGTAGCTATGTATTCATCTCTCTGTATGCATGATCTTATTGAGATCATGAGCTTGTAATCTATAGATCTACCTTGCTACTCAAGTGCTTTAATAGATCTCTGCTCTCCCCATGTGTATGAAAGTGAGAGTGTGCACACCATGGTGGCACTTAGGCTAGAGATTACAAATACTTGTTATGAGTTATATTTGGAGTTGGATGTCTTTATGAAATTGTGGTGTTTGTTGGAACCATCTAGTGCTGTGACAGTGTGGGGTTTTCTAGATGGGAAAGGCATACTTTGAGGTGTGCTGTTATAGCCCTACCAACGATTAGAGTGTCCAACCGGAGAGTAGTTAAGAGTAGTATCATGAAGAGAAGATATTTATATGAGATTGTTCACTAGTGAAAGTATGATCCCTAGGCCTTGTTTCTAAGCATTGATACACCGTTTGCAATTAGATCTGTTACATGTTTGCTTGCTTTCATCTTTATTTCAGTTTGCCTTTAGTCTTTTCCACGCCATCAAGCTATTTTCTATCACCATTACCACTTATAATTATCTATACCACTTGTATTTCACTATCTCTTCGCCGAACTAGTGCACCTATACTCCTGACAAGTGTATTGGGTGTGTTGGGGACACAAGAGACTTCTTGTATCTTGATTGCAGGGTTGCTTGAGAGGGATACCTTTGACCACTTCCTATCTGAGTTCGATAAACCTTGGGTAATCCACTTAAGGGAAACTTGCTGCTATTCTACAAACCTCTACACTTGGAGGCCCAACAACTGTCTACAAGAATAGAAGTGCGTAGATATCAAGCTATTTTCTGGCGCCGTTTCCGGGGAGGTAAGGTAAAAGGTATTCACACCAGAGGATTAAAGAAGAAGAACCTCCCACGGCAAACGCCTATTTTCTGGCGCCGTTGCCCGGGAGGTAAGGTAAAAGGCACTCACATCCTCCGGTGTGAGTGCTCAAAGTTATTTCCTTTAGATTCTGCAATTTTGTCTTTTTGTTTCTTGTTTTCACTAGTTAGGCTTAATGGAAAACAACAAAAAAATTAGAGAGCTTTATAGTATTTATCTTGAGTTAGGACATGAAGTGTTTGAAGAGAAAATTAAAAAACCTATGGAACTTTATTTGCATGCTAATAACAATGTTGTTAGTATGAATTCTTTGGACACCATTATTGTTAATGCTATGGAAAAGTCTAAGCTTGGGGAAGCTGGTTTTGATGAACATGATATTTTTAGTCCCCCAAGCACGGAGGAGAAAATTTACTTTGATGATACTATGCCTCCAATATATGATGATTACAATGATGAATATGATATTTTCAGTCCACCTACTATGGAGGATAAAATTAATTATGATTACAATATGCCTCCTATATTTGATGATTATGGTGATGAGAATAATAATGATAGCTATTTTGTTGAATTTGCTCCCACTATGATTAATAAGAATGACTATGTTTATGTGGGGAGTATTAATTCTTTTAAGCATGTGGCTCATGATAACAATTTTGTATGTGGTAGTTATATTGTTAATTTTATTTATGATGCTACTGAAAGTTATTATGAGAGAGGGAAACATGGTTTTATGCATCTCAATAATATTAAGTTTCCCCTGTTTATGTTGAAAGTCTTGAAGTTGCACTTGTTTTGCTTTCCTATGATTGTTGCTTTGTGCTTTCATGACTTGTTTCTTTACAAGATTCCTATGCATAGGAAGTGGGTTAGACTTAAATGTGCTTTGAATTTGCTTCTTGATGCTCTCTTTTACTTCAATTCATATTTCTTATGTGAGCATCTTCTCAAACTATCATGCCTAACTTAAAGGCATTAAAGAAAAGTACTTATTGGGAGATAACCCAAAAGTTTTAGATGAGTCTTGGAAGTTATTATCTCTATAATAACCGCTCCTTATCCTTTTTATTTGCTTTTTGTGCCAAGAGTAACCTCTAATGAGAGAGAAGTAATGATTGGGAAAGTTGCTGTCCCGAAACAGATTTCTGTGCTTCACCGTAAAAATTCGTGTAAAATCTCTGAACGTATTTTTGAGGCGTGAATTTTTGTTCTTCTTCCCCAAGTTGTTATATAACTTTAGTTAGTTCAACACTTTTTTATTTGAGCAACAGAAGGTCTTCGAAAAAATTCGTCTTTACCTGCTGGTCTGTTTTGACAGATTTCTGCCATTTTCTGCATTTGCTTCTTGTTGGTTCCTTTTTGAGTTCTTTTGGGGAATTGAGCTTTTTGAGGGAAGTGCTACAGTAGCTAGTGTTCTAATGGAAGTTTATTTGGTGTTAGAACTGAACCTTAAGACTTATTTATCTTGAGTGCACTAATGTTGCTAATAAAGATTGTGTGAAGTTTTGTATGAAGGAAAAATTTCAGGTGTTTGGAAGGAATGAGTAATGAGATGAAGGATGGACTAAATCTCAAGCTTGGGGATGCCACGCATGTCACCCCAAGAAATATCCAAGAAGTACAAGCGTCAAATCTTGGGGATGCCCAAGGCATCCCCTTCTTCATCAATAAAAGTTCCAGGTTTCTTCCAAACGCTTCATTTTTATTGTTTCATGCACAGTTGTGTTGTTCTTGGAGCGTCTTCTTTTTCGTTTTCGTTTTGGTTTTTCGTTTGCTTGGTTTGCTTAGTTTTCTTAATAAATTGGTTGGGCCCCCTCTTTCATGCATTGGTTTTCAAATAGTTTGGTTTGGTTTGGAAAAGAGTAGGAACGTTCATGCTTATGTGGTAAAAAGAGCTTGTTTTTGACTGTGGCCTATGCTTTGTCATGCCATGCTTGATATTGTTTTGGCTTTATGCTTAGTATTCTTTGCTGTAGCATGACTTGTTGTAAACAATTGAGATTGCTTAATGTTCTTTGTATGAATCATGCGTTGTTTTAGCATATTAAAGCATAGTATAGTGGTATTCTCCTTTGATGCTTTATTTGGGTTGACTTGGCACATGCTCACACCATGTTATGACTATCTCAAGTCACCATAAGCCTTGATGATCCTTTAGTTTTCAACTTTTAGTATCACTTTATGCTTCGATCAATGATGTTTTGTCGCTCTGCATGATTATGGCCATTATTGCTCTCTTAGTTTGTCGCTCCCAGTCTTTTGCTAGCCTCCACAACAAAGTATGAGTTCTACTCATGCATCCAACTCCCTAAACCAAGTTATTCCAAAGAGTCCACCATACCTACCTACTAGCTTATGCTATTCCAAGTATATTCATGCTTTTGTTTACCTTCCAAATTAAACTTGTTATGAGAGAACTACTGATTAAAGCTCTCATGAACTTGATGGCACACTTTACTTTTTGCATCTGATAAACTTGAACCATTGGGTCCTTCTTTGTTGCGTATATGCTTGCGCTTTATAAGTTGAAATTAGCAGAACCATGTTTCATGGGGAACACTTTCAACATTGCACTTGTACTTTGTACCCCGTTGATCTCATGTTCTTTTGCTTATGGATCCCGGCGGTGTGAAATAAAAGTGGAACTTGTAAGATCATGGAGTTTGTATGTGTGTTAGAGAAACGCCTGGGCCGCTAGCCTAAGCCATGCCTAATCATGGTGGAAACTTACAACATCACCATAATGAGCACTCTATGAAGCATCCTCAATAAAAACCTATGCAAATAGCAAATAAAAAGATCGCTGAGATGCTCATTGTCTGCTTGCCTTGTCATTTTGATTATGGGAAAGCTCCCGTATCATGTGCAAGGGTACCCGTTAAGCGGTTCCTAATGATACACATATACTTACAATGACAAGAGCTTACTCGTGACTGAAGTTGAGTAGCATGAGGATCGGTCTTCGTAAGTAAGGGGCGTGAGATTTTGGTTTATAACTTGCCAAGCATATCCTCTTAGTTGTGTCACTTTAACCTTAATCACCTTAAAGATGCTTATGATAGGGGCAATGAGAGCTGAAAGCTATAAGTACCATAATTTTTGGAAGCTCTTTATGAGACTTGAATCCCTACTTCCTTTTAAAGGTCTTTCTTCCACCATTATATTGAGTCTCCACCTTCTATCTTTATGCACCTACTTCGAGAGCATAGTGGCCATTCTTAGTTCTATGTGCATTGTCCCAAGACTAGTTTATTGATGCATAACTTGATATTGCTTGTTTTAAACTATTGTATCTAGTCACTCTTATGAACTTTGAAGGTGTCCTATGCATTTATATTTGCTACTCTATTGAGGGACAAGCTGAATACTATTATGCTATGTTTTCTTTATGTGAAACAAACAAACGTCTTGCAAAGCATTGTTATTCATGAATCTTTTGTTTGTGCCTTTTCATGTTGCATCATAGTTTCTTTGCTTATTGCTAGAACTTTGTCTTTCATGTTATGATTGAAGTACTATGATCCCAGCTTTGAATGTTTTACAAATACTTTGATCAAGTTTATGATGGTGCATGTCACCTCAAAAATTATTCTTTCTTTTTATCACTTACCTACTCGAGGACGAGCAGGAGTTAAGCTTGGGGATGTTGATACATTGCAAATGTATCTATAATTTTTGATGTTCCATGCTTGGTTTTATCTACTTTCTTGTGTTTTGTTCCAACTTTGGAGTACTTTTCATATGATTTCTTGGACTAACCTATTAACAAGATGCCACAGTGCCAGTTGCCTGTTTTCTGCTGTTTTTGGTTCCAGGAAGTCAGAAAATGAATATTCTCGGAATTGGACGGGACAAAAGCCAAAGTTACTATTTTCCCGGAAGACTCACGGAGCCAGAAGGAGAGTCGGAGAGGGGCCACAGGGTGGCCACACCACCCCTTGGCACGGGCCATCCCAAGCCGCGCCAGGGCATGGTGTGGGCCCCCTGGCTGGCCACCGACCTTGCCTCTTTCGCCTATAAGAGCCTCCTGATACCAAAACCCTAGATAGTCAATCAGAAATCCACGAAAAGTTCCACAGCGCCGCCGCCACCGAAGGGGAGATTCGGGGGACAGAAAGTCTCTGTTCCGGCACCCTGCCGGGATGGGGAAGTGCCCCCGGAGCCATCTCCATCGATCTCCACCACCATATCCATCACCAATGCTGATTACCATGATGAAGAGGGAGTAGTTCTCTCTCGAGGCTAAGGGTTCTACCGGTAGCTATGTGTTCATCTCTCTCTCTCTATGCATGATCTTATTGAGATCATGAGCTTGTAATCTATAGATCTACCTTGCTACTCAAGTGCTTTAATAGATCTCTGCTCTCCCCATGTGTATGAAAGTGACAGCATGCACACCATGGTGGCACTTAGGCTAGAGATTACAAATACTTGTTATGAGTTATATTTGGAGTTGGATGTCTTTATGAAATTGTGGTGTTTGTTGGAACCATCTAGTGCTCAAGGTGACAGTGTGGGGTTTTCTAGATGGGAAAGGCTTACTTTGAGGTGTGTTGTTATAGCCCTACCAACGATTAGTGTCCAACCGAAGAGTAGTATCATGAAGAGAATATAGTTATATGAGAGTGTTCACTAGTGAAAGTATGATCCCTAGGCCTTGTTTCTAAGCATTGATACACTATTTGCAATTAGATCTATTACATGTTTGCTTTCTTTCATCTTTATTTCAGTTTGCCTTTAGTCTTTTCCACGCCATCAAGCTATTTTCTATCACCATTACCACTTATAATTATCTATACCACTTGTATTTCACTATATCTTCGCCGAACTAGTGCACCTATACACCTGACAAGTGTATTGGGTGTGTTGGGAACACAAGAGACTTCTTGTATCTTGATTGCAGGCTTGCTTGAGAGGAATAACTTTGACCACTTCCTCCTTGAGTTCGATAAACCTTGGGTAATCCACTTAAGGGAAAACTTGCTGCTGTTCTACAAACCTCTGCACTTGGAGGCCCAACAACTGTCTATAAGAATAGAAGTGCGCAGACATCAGGTTCATGAAAAGAACTGACATGCAATGACACTGGGTGTGGTTCATGAAAAGAACTGACATGCAATGACACTGGGTGTGGTTCATGAAAAGAACATACATGCAATAACACCGGTGGATCCATGTGTGGTTTATGGAAGTAACATACATGCAATGACTCTAGCTGTGGTTAATGAAAAGAACAGACATGCAATGACACCGGGTGTGGTTCATGAAGAGAACACACATGCAATGACACTGGTGGATCCTTATGTGGTTTGTTTAGAAGAACATACATGCAATGACACTGGGTGTGGTTCATGAAAAGAACAGACATGCAATGGCACTGGTGGATCCTTATGTGGTTTTTTAGAGGAACATACATGCAATGACACCGGTGGATCCATGTGTGGTTCATGAGAAGAAAACACATCCAATGACACCGATGGATCCTTATGTGGTTCATGAAAAGAACTGACATGCAGTAACACCGGTGGATCCTTATGTCGTCTGTCTAGAGGAACACACAAGCAATGACACCGGGTGTGGTTCATGAAAAGAATAGACATGCAATGACTTATGTGGTTTGTTTAGAAGAACACACATTCAATGACACTAGGTGTGGTTCATGAAAAGAACACACATGCAATGACACTGGTGGATCCTTGTGTGGTTTGTTTAGAGGAACAGACATGCAATGACACTAGTGGATCCATGTGTGGTTCATGAGAAGAACACACATCCAATGACACTGGTGGATCCTTATGTTGTTCATGAAAAGAATTGACATGCAGTGACACTGGGTGTGGTTCATGAGAATAACACACATCCAATGACACTGGTGGACTCTAGCTGTGGTTCATGAAAAGAACAAACATGCAGTGACACTGGTGGATCCTTATGTGGTTTGTCTAGAGGAACACACATGCAATGACACTTAGTGTGGTTCATGAAAAGAACACACATGCAATGACACTGGTGGATCCATGTGTGGTTCATGAGAAGAACACACATCCAATGACACTGGTGGATCCTTATGTGGTTCATGAAAAGAACTGACATGCAATGACACTGGGTGTGGTTCATGAAAAGAACTGACATGCAATGACACTGGGTTTGGTTCATGAAAAGAACAGACATGCAATGCCACCGGTGGATCCATGTGTGGTTTATAGAAGTAACATACATGCAATGACTCTAGCTGTGGTTAATGAAAAGAACAGACATGCAATGACACCGGGTGTGGTTCATGAGAAGAACACACATGCAATAACACTGGTGGATCCTTATGTGTTTTTTTAGAAGAACACACATGCAATGACACTGGGTGTGGTTCATGAAAAGAATAGACATGCAATGGCACTGGTGGATCCTTATGTGGTTTGTTTAGAGGAACATACATGCAATGACACCAGTGGATCCATGTGTGGTTCATGAGAAGAACACACATCCAATGACACTGGTGGATCCTTATGTGGTTCATGAAAAGAATAGAGATGCAGTGACACCGATGGATTCTTATGTGGTCTGTATAGAGGAACACACATGCAATGACACTAGGTGTGGTTCATGAAAAGAACAGACATGCAATGACTTATGTGGTTTGTTTAGAAGAACACACATGCAATGACACTGTGTGTGGTTCATGAAAAGAACAGACATGCAATGACACTGGTGGATCCTTATGTGGTTTGTTTAGAGGAACATACGTGCAATGACACCGGTGGATCCATGTGTGGTTCATGAGAAGAACACACATCCAATGACACTGGTGGATCCTTATGTGGTTCATGAAAAGAACTGAAATGCAGTGACACTGTGTGTGGTTCATGAAAAGAACAGACATGCAATGACACTGGTGGATCCATGTGTGGTTCATGAAAAGAACAGACATGCAGTGACACTGGTGGATCCTTATGTGGTTTGTCTAGAGGAACAGACATGCAATGTCACTGGGTGTGGATCCAGTTGTGGTTTATGAGAAGAACACACATCCAATGAACTCTAATGGATCTATCTTGGCATAATTTGATGTATTCCATGATGTATTTCATTGTACAAGTCACTTTCCATTTTTATACTACTCAGTTTTGCCCTTGGTTTTATGTGGTACTACTTAGATTTGCCCCCCTCTCTATCTTTCGTAGAATCCCAAACCTGTGCTCACCCTGTCTGCTACTCCCTGATTGGTTGTCACAGTTGTCACGCGGATCGTGCGCACCAACCGTTGATTCTGTGCGATCCAACGATGATCGTTGCACACGTCGTGCCCTTCACAATACATCGTGAAACAGCACGGACGTCTCCCTCCGCGAGACTTCGACAGGAAGGAACACGATGCCGTCCATGGAAAAAGTCGTCGAGCGGTCATGTCAAGTTTAATCAAGTCTGAAAAGCCTACTACTGCTACTACAACTCATGCACAGGGCAACGGGGTCATCGAGTGCATGGTTGTCGACGGGACGCTGCAATTTATTGCCACTTGATTTTAATAAGACATATCCCATTTTTACGTAGTGCGCTCAATCTCACTTCCAACTGGGCCCTACCGCTAGTAACTTCCATGAGTCAAGGGCCCCCCTCGAGTAGATCTAGAATTGCTAGAAATTAGTTCCACGCCACTTGCATGCAGTGGAATCGAGGTCTGCCATGAGCGTGTTTGCAATGCAGCTCTAAAGTGGAGATCGTGGCTGTTTCAAAAAAAGGGAACCGAAAAAAGGGTGGAGATCGTGGTAGCCCCCCGCCCCCTGCCCACCATACGTGTCCACTCGAGGACTACAAACGGTCCGGTGTTTATAACCCCCCTCGACCTTCTTCTTCCATGAGCTCGTGTCATTTCCCCCCAGTCTGTCTAGTCCCAAGACCCCAATCTACATCGGCCGTGCGCGCCGAAGCTCCCTCGTTTGCACTACCTCCTTCCCTTGGTGCGCCATGAAGCATACGCGTGGAGACAATCCGGAGGTGAAGCCAGTTGAAGGCGTAGCAGCAGATGGCTCGGTCGTTGCCAAGCAGGTGGAGGCGTCTTCTCCGGGCACGAATGCCGTTCGTCGCCCGCCATCGAGGGTGTGAGCTCATCCGTCCAGCCAGTAGCCGTTGCTGCCGAGCAGCAGGTGGTAGCCGTCGCCACCGAGCAGCAGGTGGTAGCCATCGCTGCCGAGCAGCAGGTAGTAGCCGTCGCCGCCGAGCAGCAGGTGGCCGACAACGTCGTGGTGCCAGTGGTAGATCTGGATGGGGGGCAGGCGGCAGGCGGAGGCAATCCGGTGATCTATGATACATTGCAAATGTATCTATAATTTTTGATGTTCCATGCTTGGTTTTATCCACTTTCTTGTGTTTTGTTCCAACTTTGGAGTACTTTTCATATGATTCCTTGGACTAACCTATTAACAAGAGACATAGTGCCAGCTGCCTGTTTTTTGCTGTTTTTGGTTCCAGGAAAGTCAGAAAATGAATATTCTCGGAATTAGACAGGACAAAAGCCAAAGTGCCTATTTTCCCGAAAGGGATCAAGTGCCAGAATACGAGATGGAGAAGGGCCAGGGAGCCACCACACCACCTGGCCGCGCGGCCAGGCCTGGCCCGCGCCAGGGGGTGGTGT
Source organism: Avena insularis (assembly GCA_023614405.1). Classification (NCBI taxonomy): domain Eukaryota; kingdom Viridiplantae; phylum Streptophyta; class Magnoliopsida; order Poales; family Poaceae; genus Avena; species Avena insularis. The sequence continues at coordinate 40,828,256 of CM042692.1, read as the reverse complement.
GGCCGCTCCCGGCACCCCCTCGGCCTCTCCTTCCGCCTATAAGTTTCCCTCGGGACGAAAACCCCAAGTACCCGATCAAAAATCCACGAAAGAGTCTGTAGCCACCGTCATCTCCATCCCTAGATCAGGAGGGATCTGAAGCTCGTCCCAGCACCCTGCTGGAGAGGGGAATTCACCCTGGAGGCCTTCTTCATCACCATGCAAGCCTCCGGTGTGATGCGTGAGTAGTTCATCCTTGGACTACGGATCCATGTAGTAGCTAGATGGCTGGTTCCTCCTCCTTTGTGCTTTCATGTTTAGATCTTGTGAGCTCCGTTCATGATCAAGATCATCTATTTGTAATTCATACATGTGGTGTTTGCGGGGATCTGATGGATATTGAGATGCTATTTCAGATTGATTATTGATTCTATCATGTCTTTGTTATTTGAGATCTTGCATGCTTTCCGTTGTTAGTAGCTATCTTGGCCAAGTAGATGCTACCAACTCAAGTTAGTATTTATGCTCGATAGTGGGTTCATGCCTCCGTAATCTGGGAAGTGACAGAAATCTCTAAGGTACTAGATGTGCTGTTGCTACTAGGAGAAAACAACAATCCTTTGTTCATAGAACAATCGTATTGTTTACTTTACACGCAGTTAAAAAAGCAATAATCTGTTGCTTGCAACTTAATCTTGGAGGGTTGGATGATAACCTGAAGGTGGATTATTAGTCATAGATGCAGTTGGATGGCGGTCTATGTATTATGTTGTAATGCCTAATCAAGTCTCAAAGGAGTCAAGATGATTAGTATATGCATGTATTGCTTTCTTGGTGTTTGTCAATTGCCCCGCTATAATTTGTTCACCCACCATGTTATCTATCTAAGGAGAGCCACCTCTAGTGAACTATGGATCCCGGTCCTTGTCTTTTACATACAATCTACAGTCCTTTACTGCTTTGTGTTTACTTTCTGCAAACTTTTACTTCTTTCCAGTCGATACGTTTAATCCTTTGTTTTCCGCAAAACACGGTGATATTGACAACCTCATCGCAAGTTGGGGACAAAGTTCTGTGGTTGTGTTGTGCAGGTCTCCACGTTGCAACTAGCACCGGTAGTGCGCCCTGCCAAATCTCAGCTAGTAACACCTTTGAGGTGTTTCCTTGCTCCTACTAGTTCGATTAAACCTTGGTTTCATAATTGAGGGAAACTTGCTGTTGTGCTCATCATACCTTCCTCTTGGGGTTCCCAACGAGCTCTACATCAACCACGAGCCATCAACACTTTTCTAGGCGCCGTGCATTGAGCCATCAAGCATTTTTCTGGCGCCGATGTCGGGGAGTCAAGGACATCTTCACAAGGGGAGTCCATCATAACCAATCTCTTTACTTTGTTGTTTTTGTTTTGCTTAGCTTTCTTTTTGCTTTGTTTGCTTGTTTTGTTCTTCAAAAAACACAAAAAAATTAGTTTTACTTGTTTGCTTTCTTATTTGAAAACCCAAAAAAATGACTACTCTTGAAAATACTAAGTTGTGTGACTTCATTAGCACCAACAACAATGATTTTATGAGCACTCCCATTGCTCCACCTGTGGCTGAAAATACTTTCTTTGAGATAAAACCTGCTTTGCTCAACCTTGTTATGAGAGAACAATTTTCTGGTGTTGGTAATGAAGATGCTGCTTCCCATCTAAATAACTTTGTTGAACTTTGTGAGATGCAAAAGCATAGGGATATAGATGGTGATATTATTAAGCTGAAATTGTTTCCTTTCTCTTTGAGAGGAAAAGCTAAAGAATGGTTGAATTCCTTAACTAGGAATAGTATTGATTCTTGGACTAAGATGCAAAGATGCTTTTATTGGAAAATACTATCCTCCTGCTAAGATTATATCCATGAGAAGTGAAATAATGAAGTTTAAACAACTTGATAATGAGCATGTTGCTCAAGCTTGGGAAAGAATGAAATCTTTGGTAAAGAATTGTCCCACTCATGGACTGACTGCTTAGATGATCATCCAAACTTTTTATGCAGGATTGAACTATTCTTCAAGGAACCTATTGGATTCAGCTGCTAGAGGTACCTTTATGACCATCACTTTGGGTGCTACAACAAAACTTCTGGACAATATGATGGTTAATTATTCTGAATGGCATACTGAGAGAGCTCCACAAGGTAAGAAGGTAAATTCTGTTGAGGAAACCTCCTCCTTGAGTGATAAGATTGATATTATTATGTCTATGCTTGTTAATGGGAAAGCCCATATTGATCCAAATAATGTTACTTTAGCCTCTTTGGTTGCTCAAGAAGAGCAAGTTGATGTGAACTTCATAAGAAATAACAACTTTGGAAACAATGCTTATGGTAATAATGCTTATAGGAACAATTTTGGTAACAACAATTATAAGCCATATCCTCCCAACAATGGTAATGCTTATGGAAATTCTTACAACAATAATAAGAGTGCTCCCTCTGAACTTGAAGTTATGCTTAAAGAGTTTATTAGTAAACAAACTGCTTTCAATAAAACTATTGAGGAAAAACTCTCTAATGCTGAAAGAAATATAGCATCTTTGGCTGAAGCTCAATCTACTTTGAATAAAATGGCTGCTAAACCTGAAACTAATGAGAATCCCTTTGCAGCTACTAATGCCATACAAGTAAGAATTGATGAAAATGTTAGTCTATTAGCTGAATTACATGCTAAGTGGGAAACAGAAGATGAAATTGCTAGAAACATTAGTGTTTCTACTATTACCACCACTAGTGTTGAGGCTAGTAATAGTTCTACTACTTTAGATGATAAAGTAGATTTTGATCTTGATGGTTGCAACATCTCTGAAGTTATTAAGTTCATACAAAAGCTTGCTAAAAGTCCTAATGCTAGTCCTATGAACATGGCTTTTACAAAACACATTACTGATGCTCTCATAAAAATTAAAGAAGAAAATATGAAACATAAAGCTTCTATTCCTATAAAACAAGAGGATGGTTGGGAACCCATCATTAATATGAAAGTTAATGACTTTGATTTCAAAGCTTTGTGTGATCTTGATAGTAGTGTTTCTATTATGCCTAGAAGGATTTATGATATGCTTGATTTGCCTCCTCTTGAAGATTGCTATTTGAATGTCCCACTTGATGATAATGCTAAAAAGAAACTTATGGAGAGTTTTAATGATGTTCTTATTATGGTTAATTATTCCTATGTCCCCGTTGATTTCTATGTTTTGGATGTTGAATACAATGCTTCTTGTCCTATTACTTTGGGAAGACCTTTTCTTAGAACTGTTGGTGCCATCATTGATATGAAAGAAGGAACCATTAAATATCAACTCCCACTCAAGAAAGGTATAGAACACTTCCCTAAAAAGAGAGAAAAAATTTCTTTTGCTTCTCCTATGAAAACAAAATTTGGTCTTAATGCTTCTTCATTTGAGAACACTTGATTCTTTCTTTGCTTCTTATGCCTAACTTAAAGGCGTTAAAGAAAAGTACTTGTTGGGAGATAACCCAAGAGTTTTAGATGAGTCTTGGAAGTTATTACCTCTTTAATAACCTCTCCTTATCATTTTTATTTGATTTTTGTGCCAAGAGTAACCTCTAATGAGAGAGAAGTAATGATTGGGAAAGTTGCTGTCCCGAAACAGATTTTTGTGCTTCACCATAAAAATTCCCGCGGGATCTCTGTATGTCGGATTGAGCTGTAATTGTTTGTGCTTCTTCCCCAGGTTGTTATCTAACTTTCGTTAGTTCAACACTTTTTGATTTGAGCAACAGAAGGTCTTCGAAAAAATTCGTCTTTACCTGCTGGTCTGTTTTGATAGATTTCTGCCATTTTCTGCATTTGCTTCTTGTTGGTTCCTTCTTGAGTTCTTTTGGGGAATTGAGCTTTTTGAGGGAAGTGCTATAGTAGCTAGTGTTCTAATGTAAGTTTATTTGGTGTTACAACTGAATCTTGAGACTTATTTATCTTAAGTGCACTAATGTTGCTAATGAGATTGTGTGATGTTTTGTATGAAGGAAAATTTTCAGGTGTATGGAAGGAATGAGTAATGAGATGAAGGATGCACTAAATCTCAAGCTTGGGGATGCCACGCGTGTCACCCCAAGAAATATCCAAGAAGTACAAGCGTCAAAGCTTGGGGATGCCCAAGGCATTCTCCTTCTTCATCAATAAAAATTCCAGGTTTCTTCCAAACGCTTCATTTTTATTGTTTCATGCACAGTTGTGTTTTTCTTGGAGCGTCTTCTTTTTTGTTTTTGTTTTGGTTTTTAGTTTGCTTGGTTTGCTTAGTTTTCTGAATAAGTTGGTTGGACCCCCTCTTTCACACTTTGGTTCGCGAATAGTTTGGTTTGGTTTGGAAAAGAGTAGGAAAGTTCATACTTATGTGGTAAAAAGAGCTCATTTTTAACTGTGGCCTATGCTTTGTCATGCCATGCTTGATATTGTTTTGGCTTTATGCTTAGTATTCTTTGCTGTAGCATGACTTGTTATAAACAATTGAGATTGCTTAATGTGCCTTGGATGAATCATACGTTGTTTTAGCATATTAAAGCATAGTATAGTGGTATTCTCCTTTGATGCTTTATTTGGGTTGACTTGGCACATGCTCACACCATGTTATGACTATCACAAGTCACCATAAGCCTTTATGATCCTTTAGTTTTCAACTTTTAGTATCACTTTATGCTTTGATCAATGATGTTTTGTCGCTCTGCATGATTATGGCCATTATTGCTCTCTTAGTTTGTCACTCCCAGTCTTTTGCTAGCCTCCACAACCAAGTATGAGTTCCACTCATGCATCAAACTCCCTAAACCAAGTTATTCCAAAGAGTCCACCATACCTACCTACTAGCTTATGCTGTTCCAAGTATATTCATGCTTTTGTTTACGTTCCACTTGTTATGAGAAAACTAGTGATTAAAGCTCTCACGAACTTGATGGCACACTTTAATTTACTTGCCCTTAATAAACTTGAACCATTGTGTCATCTATGTTGTATATGCTTACACTTATTTGTTGGGAATTAGCAGAACCATGCTTTCATGGGGAACGCTTTCAACATTGCACTTGGTACTTGTACCTACTTGATATCATGCTCTTTTGTATATGGATGTCGTCGGTGTGAAATGAAAGGGGAGCTTGTAATTCCATGGAGTTATGTATATGTGTTAGAGAAACGCCTGGGCCGCTGGTCTAATCCATGCTGACATGGTGGAAACCTGCAGCGTAACCATAATGAGCTGTCTATGAAGCATTCTTCTTATAAAAAAAGAGTCCTATATTGAGAAAAAAGGGAGAAAACAAAAAAAAGAGATACTATGAAAAGAGGAAAGAGAGAAAAAAGCACCATATTCCCATGGTAAATAAGAAGAATGCTGAGATGCTTGTTGTCTACTTGCCTTGTCATTTTGATATGGGGATTCTTCCGTATCATCGGGCAAGGGGTACCCCGTTGGTGGTTCTCAATGATACACATGTACTTACGATGACAAGAACTTACCAGTGACTAAACTTGAGTAGCATGAGGAGCGGCCCTCGTATACAAGGGACATGAGATTTCTGATTTATACTTCGTCAAGCATGTACACCATAGTTTGTTCACTTTAACCTTAATCACTTCAAGATGCTTATGATAGGGTCAATGAGAGCTGAAAGCTACAAGTACCATAATTTTTAGAAGCTCTTTATGAGACTTGAATCCCTACTTCCTTTTACAAAAGGCCTATCTTCCACCATTATATTGAGTCTCCACCTTCTATATTTATGCACGTACTTTGAGAGCATAGTGGCCATTCTTAGTTCTGTGTGAATTGTCCCAAGACTAGTTGATTGATGCATAACTTGTTATTGCTTGTTTTAAACTATTGTATCTAGTCACTCTTATGAACTTTGAAGGTGTCCTATGCATTTATATTTGCTACTCTATTGAGGGACAAGCTGAATACTATTATGCTATGTTTTCTTTATGTGAAACAAACAAACGTCTTGCAAAGCATGTTATTCATGAATCTTTTGTTTGTGCCTTTTCATGTTGCATCATAGTTTCTTTGTCTTATTGCTAGAACTTTGTCTTTCATGTTATGATTGAAGTACTATGATCCCATCTTAGAATGTTTTGCAAATACTTTGATCAAGTCTTTGATGGTGCATGTAACCTCAAAAATTATTTCTTTTTATCACTTACCTACTCGAGGAGGAGCAGGAGTTAAGATTGGTGATGATGATACATTGCAAATGTATCTATAATTTTTGATGTTTCATGCTTGATTTTATCCACTTTCTTGTGTTTTGTTCCAACTTTGGAGTACTTTTCATATGATTTCTTGAACTAACCTATTAACAAGAGCCACGATTACCTGCCTGCTTTTCTGTTGTTTTTGGTTCCGGAAAGTCGAAAATGAATATTCTCAGAATTGGACGGGACAAAAGCCAAAGTGCCTATTGTACCGGACGGGATCAAGTGCCAGAATACGAGACGGAGAAGGGCCAGGGAGCCACCACACCACCTGGCCGCGCGGCCAGGCCTGGCCCACGCCAGGGGGTGGTGTGGCCGCTCCCGGCACCCCCTCGACCTCTCGTTCTGCCTATAAGTTGCCCTCGGGACGAAAACCCTAAGTACCCGATCAAAAATCCAGGAAAGAGTCTGTAGCCACCGTCATCTCCATCCCTAGATCAGGAGGGATCTGAAGCTCGTCCCAGCACCCTGCTAGAGAGGGGAATTCACCCTGGAGGCCTTCTTCATCACCATGCAAGCCTCCGGTGTGATGCGTGAGTAGTTCATCCTTGGACTACGGATCCATGTAGTAGCTAGATGGCTGGTTTCTCCTCCTTTGTGCTTTCATGTTTAGATCTTGTGAGCTCCGTACATGATCAAGATCATCTATTTGTAATTCATACATGTTGTGTTTATGGGGATCTGATGGATATTGAGATGCTATTTCAGATTGATTATTGATTCTATCATGTCTTTGTTATTTGAGATCTTGCATGCTTTCCGTTGTTAGTAGCTATCTTGGCCAAGTAGATGCTACCAACTCCAAGAGTTAGTATTTATGCTCGATAGTGGGTTCATGCCTCTGGTAATCTGGGGAAGTGACAGAAATCTCTAAGGTACTAGATGTGCTGTTGCTACTAGGGAGAAAACAACAATCCTTTGTTCATAGAACAATCGTATTGTTTACTTTACACGCAGTTCGTAAAGCAATAATCTGTTGCTTGCAACTTAATACTGGAGGGGGTTCGGATGATAACCTGAAGGTGGATTATTAGTCATAGATGCAGTTGGATGGCGGTCTATGTATTATGTTGTAATGCCAATCAAGTCTCAAAGGAGTCAAGATTATTAGTATATGCATGTATTGCTTTCTCGGTGTTTGTCAATTGCCCCGCTGTAATTTGTTCACCCAGCATGTTATCTATCTAAGGAGAGCCACCTCTAGTGAACTATGGATCCCGGTCCTTGTCTTTTACATACAATCTACAATCCTTTACTGCTTTGTGTTTACTTTCTGCAAACTTTTACTTCTTTCCATCCGATACGTTTAATCCTTTGTTTTTCGCAAAACACGGTGAGATTGACAACCCCATCGCAAGTTGGGGTCAAAGTTCTGTGGTTGTGTTGTGCAGGTCTCCATGTTGCTACTAGGACCGGTAGTGCGCCCTGCCAAAGCTCAGCTAGTAACACCTTTGAGGTGTTTCCTTGCTCCTACTGGGTCAATTAAACCTTGGTTTCATAACTGAGGGAAACTTGCTGCTGTGCTCATCATACCTTCCTCTTGGGGTTCCCAACGAGATCTACATCAACCACGAGCCATCAACACTTTTCTGGGTGCCATGGATTGAGCCATCAATCTACATCGATGACCCCATCGCTGTTCAAGAAATCTTTGACGCAATCGCGGAGAATGATGAGTTCGAGGAGGAGGTCCCTGATGAGGAGTCCGAGGTACTACATTGCTAGCTTCTCTAGTCGCAGCCATAGTTTTCACTATTCATACATAGGATTTGCTCAATCATGAACAGATTCTTTTGTTCTTGAAGTAGGGTAGTACGTATATGATTCGATCGGTTGATTGATGCATCTGCCATCTAGTCACAAAACCCCAATCTGTCTAGTCACAAAACCCAATCTGCTCATCTGCCATCTAGTTGAGTTTGCTAGTTGAGTGTTGATTTCAATACACAGCAGGCCTATAACATTACATTTCTATTCCTTACTGAGCCCAATGATTCAATTTTGCCCCAAAATAGTGCAAGGGCATCTGATGGTGTAGTTTTCTTAGGGATGGTTAGTGAACCTGAGGCAGCAATGCACATGAACAATATAGGTTGTGCTGTTGGTATTTTGGTTCTCCGACTCCATCGGAGAAAAAAATGAGACCCTAATTTTTCTCTCATATGGAACCTAAATATATAATCTTTGTATTGTTTCTGATCTATGAATGCGTTGTATGATGCATTTGTATATCCCTGAATATTGTCTTGTATGATTACATTTTAATTTCTTATTGTGGCCAATGATTCAAATTTGCCCCAAAGAGAGGCAGACACATTGGTGTCAAATTTTTTTAGGGATGAGTGAGCGAACCTGGGGCCATGTACAAGATAAATATAAGCTATGCAATTGTTACTTGGTTCGCTTACGCCATCTCTGTAGAAACTTACCAGGCTGCAATCTTTATTCTATATTCATAGAACTATGATATTTGAATTATCTATTCCCTGCATTCATAGTGTATAAGAATTACATTTTAGTTTATCACCGAGGCTGATGATTGAAATTTGCCCCAAAAGATTTCAAGGGGAGACACATATGATGGTGTCGTGTTTTAGGGATGGGTTGGTGAACTTGAGGCAGCAATGCACACAAACAATATAGGTTGTGCTGTTGGTACTTTGGTTCTCCAACTCCATCTCTGAAATAAATTATGAGGCCCTTGATTTATTCTCATATGGAACTACATATATAATCCTTGAATTGTTTCTGATCTTTTAATGATTGGTATGATGCATATGTATATGAATGGTTTTGATCATAAGTATTTTTAACATGTACCTGAAGATTAATTGTTTGGTTTTTTATTTATAATTACAATATTTAGGCTTGTTTTTGTACCTGACTATGTATATCCCTGAATATTGTTTTGTACGATTACATTTCAATTTTTCATTGTGGCCAATGATTCAAATTTGCCCCAAAGAGAGGCAGACACATTGGTGTCAGATTATTTCAGGGATGAGTGAGCGAACCTGGGACCATGTACAAGAACAATATAAGTTGTGCAATTGTTACTTGGTTCGCTCACGCCATCCCTGAATAAACTTATGAGGCCGCAATCTTTATTCTACATTCATAGAACTATGATATTCGAATTATCTATTCCATGCATTCATAGTGTATAAGAATTACATTTTAGTTTGTCACCGAGGCCGATGATTGAAATTTGCCCCAAAAGAGTTCAAGGGGAGACACGTATGATGGTGTCGTGTTTTAGGGATGGGTTGGCGAACCTGAGACAACAATGTAGACAAACAATATAGGTTGTGCTGTTGGTAGTTTGGTTCTCCAACTCCATCTCTGAAACAAATTATGAGGCCCTTGATTTATTCTCATATGGAACTACATATATGATCCTTGAATTGTTTCTGATCTTTTAATGATTGGTATGATGCATATGTATATGAATGGTTTTGATCATAAGTATTTTTAACATGTACCTGAAGATTAATTGTTTGGTTTTTTATTTATAATTACAATATTTAGGCTTGTTTTTGTACCTGACTATGTATATCCCTGAATAATGTTTTGTACGATTACATTTCAATTTCTTATTGTGGTCAATGATTCAAATTTGCCCCAAAAGAGAGGCAGACACATTGGTGTCAGATTTTTTCAGGGACGAGTTAGTAAACCTGGGGCGATGTACAAGAACAATATAGGCTGTGCAATTATTACTTGGTTCACTTATGCCGTCCCTGTAGAAACTTATGAGGCCTTAATCTTTATTCTACATTTATAGAACTATGATATTCGAATTACCTATTCCATGCATTCATAGTGTATAAGAATTACATTTTAGTTTGTCACTGAGGCCGATGATTGAAATTTGCCCCAAAAGAGTTCAAGGGGAGACACATATGACGATGTCGTGTTTTAGGGATGGGTTGGTGAACCTGAGGCAGCAATGCACACAAATCATATAGGTTGTGCTATTGGTACTTTGGTTCGCCTACTCCATCTCTGAAACAAATTATGAGGCCCTAGATTTATTCTCATGTGGAACTACATATATGATCCTTGAATTGTTTCTGATCTTTTAATGATTGGTATGATTCATATGTATATGAATGGTTTTGATCATAAGTATTTTTAACATGCACCTGAAGATTAATTGTTTGCTTTTTTATTTATAATTACAATATTTAGGCTTGTTTTTATATTGGACTATGTATATCCCTGAATAATGTTTTGTACAATTACATTTCAATTTTTTATTGTGGCCAATGATTCAAATTTGTCCCAAAAGAGAGGCAGACACATTGGTGTCAGATTTTTTCAGGGATGAGTTAGTGAACCTGGGGCGATGTACAACAACATTACAGGTTGTGCAATTGTTACTTGGTTCACTAACTCCATCCCTGAAGAAACTTATGAGGCTCCTAGATTTATCCTACATTCACTCTGATGCAATTATTTGTCATTGTGTTGAGATGAAATGATATATAAACCGATCAAACTATTGCTGAGATGCTTTAAATTTGATATCCACGGATATATTGTCTTACATATACATGTTGTCAATTCTTGAGTTGTAATACAATTCAATCATATGTATGAGTTCTAAGTTATGTTCTTAAAAATCAACAGGAGGATGATGATGAAGTGGACGATAGCAAGGTATCCAGGGACAACAAGAGCCGCTATGTGCTGAGGCGGTTATGGTGTGGGCTAATCCGTTTCCACCATAGGGGGAGACTGTTTTGCCCATTCTGTGGCAGAGCAATCAACATGGACCTCAACAACATGATCCAGCACGCGGAGGGCATTGGCAGAGGTGGAGGCAGAAGCCATAGGACGATTACCTTGGCGCGGCACGCAGCCTACGGCAAATTCCTCCGGGAGTCTGTCAGGACTGGCCTGTATCGTATCGACTAGGCTGTCGCTGCCTCCTACTGATAAACCCCTGCCCTGCTAGGCGTCTCCGTGTCCCGGCCTCCTGCTGCAACTCCTGCTTTTATTTTGTTCTAGTTAATTATTACCTGTGTGTGGCATGTAAGACAATATTTCTGTGGTGTCTCTAGTGAACCTTCTATATTAATCTACTCCTTTATATGGAGTGCCTTAAAGTTTCTAGTGTTCAATTATATTTACTGATCATGCTCATGCACACTACAAAATATTTCTAGTGCTTGATTATATTATAATTGTCAAGAAATACATCAACAAGTTAAATTTATCGAAATTTTGTATTGAAGTAACTAAATGTATCAAACACATAATAAACTAGAAACTAAAATCTAGTTCAAACACATAATGTATCACCACCACTTGTTGTCGTCCTTGACTTGCTTCCCCTTCAACCGCTTGATGTCGCCACCGTCCCAAGATCCCTGCTCGTCCTGAAACCGCTTTCTGTCCTCCTCGCGCCTCTTCTCCTGGGCTAGCTTGTAACCAGGGCATAGCTCTCTCGCGAAAAACCCCGTCTTAACCATCCCATCTTTCATGGTAATGAGCTTACTATACAACTGGTACGCCATGTAGGCGTCTCTGGCTGCATACTCGAGGCGCACCTGGCTCATCGGCTTCCACTCCCAGTAGTCGTGATCGAGTCGCTTCAATTTCTTCAGTTTTTCATAGGATTTATCGATGATTTCCGCTGCCAGATCACCCATGGCATCCTTCGCTGGGTATGATTTGATCTTGTACAGATTTTGGATGTCGATGTGGTGCCCCTCTGGGATTTTTATCAACGCACGAGAAAGCATAATTATGTCATTTGTGATATCCACGCTAGTGAAAGTTATCCCTTTCCTACACAAGAACTCGACCAGAGCCGGACAATGCATCTTAGTTGGTTTACTCATGCACTTAGATGGTTCTAGGGATGTAAGGGAACAAGTGATGCAGAAGTGGTCATCTCAAATTTATATTTCACATACCTGCAGAAGTGGTAAACGAGGACCTCCTCATGTATGGCGATTTGCACGACAGCGATCTCTTGTGGAGTATTTTTTCGCTTATTTGCACGGGTGTACTCCAAGTCTAGCCCCACAAACTTGTGCTTCTCTTTCTCAAGCAATTGCTCAAACCTGGCGAGAGTTGTCTCCACAGTCGCTTCATCATTTGTCTACACCACTGTCAAAGTTGTGGTGCCATGGGCAGGGACCAAGTGGGTCTCTGTTGTGCGTTTCCCATCATCCATGCCTGCAAGGAAATGGGTGAAAGGAAATGCTTGCAAGGAACTGCCTGCGAGACGAAGAAGAAGATGAACCGACGGTTCTAGAACAAAGGAAGAAGAAGCGCCCAGGAAAAACTGCAGAGGAATGACTGAGGAAGAGGAATGACTGCATAAGAAATGTGGTAACTGCTACTTTCGGTTCGAGAACTCACCGTGGTTACGTGGAGATCGTGGCAGTACCGCCGGTTCAACAAATGGGGCCAGTTCCTGTGAGAATATGAAATTAGCTGTGCATTTTTCTATGCGAGAAATTGAGAGAAATCATTTATATTTTGTCTTTCATAATTAAACACAATAAAGTTGGTACAACCCAAGAAATTTGAACAAAAGAGATTTGCTAGTTTAACATACAACAACACTTACATGCCCAACATGGCAGAACTTGGAGAGCCCAGAACTTGAGCTACCATAGAGACCTCGGCAGAGGTGGCAGAATTGGTGCGGGTGTAACCACGGCGACAGCGAGCTCGGATTCTAGAGGAGGAAAACAGAACCGAGCATGGTCGACAAGGTGATAGATCTCACCGGGAACCAATTCTCGTCCCCGCACCGTGCCATGGGTGCGTCCATGGTGAGGGCGAGCTCCAACTCGGGATGGGGAGGAGAGCGGGGCCGAGCAGCTTCGTCACGTCCCAGCTCTGCGCCATGGCCGCGACCACAGATTGCCGCTCCGGGGAAGAAGACGCGTAATGAATGCAGACGCCAATGCTGCAAGCCTACAGGGAGGAGAGCTGGGCTGAGCAGGTTCGTCCACGTCCCAGCTTCGCGCCATGGCTGCGACGCCCCACATATTGCCGCTCCGGGGAAGAAGAAGACGCGTAATGAATGCAGGCGCCAACGCTGCAAGCCTAATTGACACCTAAGCGACGGGAGCGACATAACGGAGAGAACTGACCGGGGGGACCCAACTTGACGGCCGTTAGCCTGATTTTTTGTATTGAAACGTAAAGTTGAATTCGTGCCGAAAAAAACCCTATGCGTATTTGACACACCAACTGTAGTCATCGCGGATAATTTCAGAAAACTTGGATACTGCGTTGCTTGGACACCCCAACTTTCGGACCGCAAAATGATATTCTCAGTGTGGGGGGGGCCACAAGGATGGAACATGAGAACACGAGCCTCTAGCTATGTGAGCGCTTCCCTTTGAGGAAGGCTATTAGGTTGGCGAGCTACAGTTTATTCCTTAGGATTTTATCAAATCGGTAGTAATTTTTGTGTAAATCTCATTTATTCTTATTTTTGAATTTATATAGTTAGGGCTCCTTGTCTTGGTGGATTAGAGAGATAACTAGGCAAGCATCTTGAAGTATTTGAGTAAACACCCAACAACAAGTACGAAGTTTGGAAGTCTTTGAAGACAAAGAACTTAGGCCAACTCAAATTAGCTCTCAATATGATACCGTCTGAATCCACTCGATTGGTTCATCAATCCAATCTTATTCAAGGGAAAAGAATTGACAACATGCATGGAGTTCATCTCCTAGAAGATGTCTTGTTCATGTCCCTATATGATCTTGATGTTGCAGTTGGATACATATACTATGATAATTATCTAAACATCATCTCTAATCCTAAATAATTAGGGTACATATGGCATCACACTCCAGATCCACAAAATTGTGGACCATAAGAGAAGGCACGGCCACACGAAAACAGGCAAAAAACCATTTTGTTCATGTTACTTGATAGTCCACATTCGATTTTCTTGTATTAGGACAAAAATGGGGGGGGCGGGGTGTATTTGATCACCTTCGCTTGATTTGGTTGCCACATAAACAGCCATTAACAGGCACATGTAAACATAACATGGTACATATTTATTCATCTACGTCTATTAAAGAAAAATACAACACAATAGTTCTGTGAAACAGCGATGTGAAGTTAATCCTGAAAGGACGTTTCGAATAGTCAACCATGTGCGATGAGTTCTACAAAAAAATCTACAAAAGCTTAAAATGTGAACACAAATTTAAAAAGATACAATTAACGAAACCCGATACTGATTGTTAGAATATAACCTCATTATCGACGTGCATCTTTTTTTATGTAGAGTTTCTTTTTAATCGAAGCATGTTGTGTTAATTAGAAATGGTTAGGTAAGTAGCAGTTTAAGGGAGAGAGAGAAACCTACCTGAGGTACAGGTCGAGAAGCAAGCTCATGGATATGTTGAGACCTACATATCGATTTTTTCAATGGCGACGAAAACAGAAAAGTTACAACACGAGAGTTGTGCAAAACAGCGAGGTGAGGCTACTAGTAAAAGGAAACTTTGAATGGTCGGTTGTGTGCGATGAATGTGAGAAAATTCGTCGAAAAATCTCCAAACAAGAACAGCGATTTGAAAATACAATTAGCAAAACTTGGTGTTGGTTTCCAGAAAGGAACCCATTGGTAACGTGTATATTTTTTCATGTAGAGCTTCTTTTTAATCGAAACATAATAGTGCTAATTATAAGGGGATAGAGAAGGAGTTTAAGGGAGGAGAGAGAAACCATGCTCACATACGAGGTTGCATGGGCGATAGCGCATGGAGAGGGTGTGGCTCGCTGAAAACGTTCAATTACATCATTTTCCTTGGGTATGCCTTTAAGCTACTTTGACATGCGCGCTGGTCACAACTTCGTCGTGGCCTAGGCATGTAATTATCCTCTTTTGCCTCTCAGGACCATACTAACCTTTACGTGGGCTACCAAAAGAGATACACATTCTTAGGTGATGGCACATATCGGAGTCCCAAGGGTGCAGCTAGCTCACACATTCACTCAGTATCTTTACATATGTCACCTCCATCTACCGACGTACTGCTCCCACTAGCAACTTGTATCAACGTTGACTAGTTCTGGCTTGTCTGATCTCACAGAGCTGTATGCATGCATGAAGCTGCGTGCAAACAACATGATAGGTCACATCTGGTTGCCTGCAGGGGTTTCTCGACTCCCTCAAGGTCAAGCCCCCGGAGAAATGGATTAAAAGCCATGTTCCCTGAAAGATTGCGGAATATTAACTGTATTAATATTGCAAGAGGCGATTACATCGTGAGCCCTTAGTCTGTTTATATAGTACTAGAAGACTTGGGGGGCAAGAAGACTACTATAGATAGAATTGGATTGCAAACTTAAACTACCAAATCTATCTAGCTGTAACATACTCCAACACCCCCCGCAGTCGGATCGGTAGTGACGCGGACGGTCTGACTGGAGAATAAGCTGAAGGTGAGGTGGTAGCCCTTGTTGCCGATGTTGATGTAGCCGGGAGTGAGGGTGCTATAGTTGTGGTCGATGGTGCCGTTGCGGAAGTCATCGCCGTTGATGAAGTTGATGATGTTGTTGTGTTGTGGTCGATGTTGTTGTTGAGCGTAGAGAAATCACCGTAGTAGTTGAGGTAGACGTAATTTGGGTCGAAGTAGCTCGACCCGCAATGCCGAGCTTGCCAGACTCGGGAGCGTGTCGGGGATGAAGGCACGCGTCAGTGTTGCCAATACCGGACGTGCGAAGACAGGGACCATCATGAGCCATGTGTGCTAGAGCTGGATTGAGGAGCAAAGAAAATTTTCCGTAAATGGTCGGTGTAGTTGTCCACTGTGTCGGAGTAGACGAAGTGGCTGCAAGAAGAAAAATTGAGCATGGACTTGTGCAAATAAAAATTAAACTACGTCTCTGGCGGCAAGGTCGTGGTGGATGAAGACGATGGTGGTAGTTGTCGATGACGATTGAATTGTAGCGGTAGTCGATTTCAGTGATTAGACCCGTATTTTTCTCTTGTATGAGCGCGGCGTCGCTCGTGGAGAATAACTTGTTGGCATTGACGATGACCACGATCGGTGGTAGCAACGACGATATGGTGATGTTGTTGGTGTAGATGGTTTTCGGCGGTGATGACCACGGGTGATGAAGATGCAACCCTTTGTTGACGGTGAGGCGCGTACTCAGGGATGTGTGTCCTGGTAGATGTTGGCGAAGACGGGCCGGTGTGGAGACGACGCGAGGATGGAGCAACCGACGCAGCGCGTGAAGGCTTCCCTTGGGGCGCCGCGCGGAGCCTCCTTGCCACGATCATTGATGATAATGTGCCAGAGTTGAGTCGACGCCGAGGTTGAAGTAGAGGCGCGTGATGACGACATGCGGCTGTGGATGATGCTTTTAGTGGCTAAAAGAAAAATAGATCTAATAGGAAAAAGAAATTTGCTAGAACTACTAAACCGGTCTAGGGAATTGGAAGAAAAACTAGCTATGGGATACGATGCCCCCGGCGGAGATCATGGAGATCGACCTCGCCGGGGGCAGCGCGGCGGAAGCGGTGGCTAAAACCTAGGCCGAGGAGTGACACGCTCTGATACCATGAAAGATTTGCGGGAGGTATAGATTGTATTGCTATTGCAAGAGGTGATTACATCGTGAGCCCTTAGGCTGTTTATATAATACTAGAAGACTTGGGGGGCAAGAATACTACTAGAGGATAGAATTGGATTACAAACTTAAACTACGTAATATATCTAGCCTGTAACATACTCCAACATTCCCCACCTCATTTTTATGCTCACATTTTCTTAGGTCACATTGGTTGGGAAACAATCTTCGCCTTGTTTGATAGGTGCACACATCGTTTTTTTTGGCTCGGCTGATGCAAATGGTACACATTTGGTTGCCCACTGATACGTCGTAAACGTATCTATAATTTTTGATGTTCCATGCTTATTTTATATCTACTTTCTTATATTTTGTTCACACTTTGAGGTATTTTTATACATTTTCTGGGACTAACCTATTAATAAGATGCCACAGTGCCAATTGCCTGTTTTCAGCTGTTTTTGGTTTCAGAAAATCTAGTAAGGAAATATTCTCGGAATTGGACAGGACAAAAACCAAAGTCAATATTTTACCTGAAGCAACACGGAGTCCGGAGGGAGGCAGTGGCGCAGGCTGGCCACACTGGTGGTCAGCGCGACTCTGTGGCGCCACAGGTGTGGGCCCCCTGGTGCTCCACTGACCTTGCCCCTTCGCCTATAAAAGCCTCCCGGGACGAAAACCCTAAGCACTCGATCAAAATTCCACGAAAGAGTCTATAGCCGCCACCATCTCCATCCCTAGATTAGGAGGGATCTGAAGCTCTTCCCGGTACCCTGCCGGAGGGGAGAGATCACCCTGGAGGCCTTCTTCATCACCATGCCTGCCTCCGGTGTGATGCGTGAGTAGGTAATCGTTGGACTATGGGTCCATGTAGTACCTAGATGGTTGGTTCTCCTCCTTTGTGCTATCATGTTTAGATCTTGTGAGCTTCGTTCATGATCAAGATCATCTATTTGTAATGTTACATGTTGTGTTTGTGGGGATCCGATGGAGATTGAGATGCTATTTCAGACTGATTATTGATTCTATCATGTCTATGTTATTTGTGATCTTGCATGCTCTCCGTTGTTTGTAACTATCTTGGTCAAGTAGATGCTTGCAACTCCAAGAGGGAGTATTTATGCTTGATAGTGGGTTCATGCCTCTAGTAACATGGGGAGAAAACAACAATCCTTTATCCATGGGGCAATCGTATTGTTTACTTTACACACTTTTCTTAATGCAATTATCTGTTGCTTGCAACTTAATACTGGAAGAGGTTCTGATGATAACCTCAAGGTGGATTATTAGTCATAGATGCAGTTGGATTACATTCTATGTATAATGTTGTAATGCCCAATCAAATCTCATTGGTGTCAAGATGTCTACTATATGCATTGTATGCTTTCTCATATCTGTCAATTGCCTTGCTGTAATTTGTTCACCCAACATGTTATTTATCTTAAGGAGAATCACCTCTAGTGAACTATGGACCCCGGTCCATGCTTTTACCATTGCTATACCTTCTACTGTTACTATTTACTATTTACTATTTAATTTCTACAAACAATTACTATCTTCCACACAATACGTTGAATCCTTTGTTTTCAGCAAAACCGGTGAGATTGACAACCTCTCTGTAAGTCGGGAGCAAAGTTCTATGGTTGTGTTGTGCAGGATTCCAAGTTGCTAGCATCACCATGCAGTTTTTTCCTTGCTCCTACTGGTTCGATAACCTTTGTTTCATAACTGAGGCAAAACTTGCTGCTGTGCTCATCATACCTTCCTCTTGGGGTTCCCAACGAGCTATACATTTTGAGCCATCAAGCACTTTTTCTGGCGCCATTGCCGGGGAGTCAAGGACAGCTTCACAAGGGGAGTCTCTCACAACCAATCTCTTTACTTTGTTTTTTTGTTTTGCTTAGTTTATTTCTTCTTAGTTTGCTTGTTTCTTTTTTACCAAAATCACAAAAAAAATTAGTATACTAGTTTGCTTCCTTTTGTCAAAAACAAAAAAAATGACTACTCTTGAAAACACTAAGTTGTGTGACTTCACTAGCACCAACAACAATGATTTCATGTGCACACCTATTGCTCCACCTGTTCCTAAAGATGCTTTCTTTGAAATTAAACCTGCTTTGCTCAATCTTGTTATGAAAGAACAATTCTCTGGTGCTGGTACTGATGATGCTGCTGCTCACCTTAATAACTTTGTTGAACTTTGTGAGATGCAAAAACATAGGGATATAGATGGAGATATTATTAAGCTTCAATTGTTTCCTTTCTCTTTGAGAGGAAAAGCTAAAGAATGGTTGCAATCCCTACCTAGAAATAGTATTGATTCTTGGATCAAATGCAAAGATTCTTTCATTGGAAAATACTATCCTCCTGCTAAGATTATATCTATGAGAAGTGAAATAATGAAATTTAAACAATTTGATAATGAACATGTTGCTCAATCTTGGGAAATAATGAAATCTTTGGTAAAGAATTGCCCCACTCATGGACTGGCTGCTTGGATGATTATCCAAACCTTTTATGCAGGACTGAATTATTCTTCAAGAAATCTATTGGATTCTCCTGCTGGAGGTACCTTTATGACCATTACTTTGGGTGCTCCAACAAATCTCCTTGATAATATGATGGTTAACTATTCTGAATGGCACACTGAGAGAGCTCCACAAGGCAAGAAGGTAAATTCTGTTGAAGAAACCTCCTCCTTGAGTGATAAAATTGATGTTATTATGTCTATGCTTGTTAATGGAAAAACTCATATTGATCCAAATCATGTTCCCTTATCCTCTTTGGTTGCTCAAGAAGAGAAAGTTGATGTGAACTTCATTAGAAACAATAATTTTAGCAACAATGCTTATAGGAATAATTTTGGTAATAACAATTATAGGCCATATCCTCCCAATAATGGTAATGGTTATGGAAATTCCTACAACAACAATAGAAGTGCACCCTCTGAACTTGAAGTCATGATTAAGGATTTTATTAGTAAACAAACTACTTTCAATAAAACTGTTGAGGAAAAACTTTCTAATGCTGAAAAAATATCATCTTTGTCTAAAGCACAATCTTCTTTGATTAATAAAATGGTTGCTAAACCTGAAACTATGGAAAACCCCTTTGCTGCTACTAATGCCATACAAGTTATAATTGATGAAAATGTTAGATTGTTAGCTAAATTGCATGCTAAGTGGGAAAGAGAAGATGAAATTGCTAGAAATAATAGTATTTGTATTATCACCAGCACTAATGTTGATGCCAGCAAACCACATGAAGTCCCCATTAATATGGGAGACAATAGCTCTACTACCTTGGATGGTAATTTTGATTTTGATATTGATGGTTGCAATATTTCTGAAGTAATTAAGTTCCTACAAAAGCTTGCTAGAAGTCCTAATGCTAGTGCTATGAATATGGCCTTTACAAAACACATTACAGATGCTCTCATGAAAATTAAAGAAGATAAGTTGAAACATAAAGCTTATATTCCTAGGAAATTAGAAGATGGTTGGGAACCCATCATTAATACGAAAGTGAATGATTTTGATCTCAAAGCTTTATGTGATCTTGATACTAGTTTCTCTATTATGCCTAGAAGGATTTATGAAATGCTTGATTTGCCACCATTGGAAGATTGTTATTTAGATGTCCAACTTGATGATAATGCTAAAAAGAAACTCATGGGGAGTATTAATGATGTTCTTATTATGGTTAACAATACCTATGTCCCCGTTGATTTCTATGTTTTGGATGTTGAATGCAATGCTTCTTGTCCTATTACCTTGGGAAGACCTTTTCTTAGCATAGTTGGTGCAATTATTGATATGAAGGAAGGCACCATTAAATATCAACTCCCACTGAAGAAAGGTATAAAATACTTCCCTAGGAAGAGAAATAAGATAACTTTTTCCTCTCCTATTAAAAGTAAATTTGGTCTTAATGCTTCTTCATTTGAAAATACTTGAATCTTGCTTCCTATGCCTAGCTCAAAGGCGTTAAAGAAAAGCACTATTGGGAGATAACCCAAATTTTTATTCAGTAAGTTTTATTTTTGTTGAGTCTTGGAAGTTATTACTTCTATTATAATCTCTCCTTTTTTGTGTGGTTTTTGTCCCGAGAATAACCTCTAATGAGAGAGAAGACTTGGGAAAGTTGCTGTCCCGAAACAGATTTTTTGTGCTCCACTGTAAAAAAAATTGAAAAATCTATGAACATCGGATTGAGCTGTAATTTTTTGTGCTTATGCCCCAGGTTATTATATAACTTTCGTTAGTTCAGAGTTTTTCGATTTGAGCAACACAAGGTCTTCTAAAAAATTGGTTTTGACCTGCTGGTCTGTTTTGACAGATTTCTGCCATTATTTGCATTTGCCTCTTAATCTCTTTCTCTTTGAGTTCTCGTTGATCACTTGAGCTTTTAGAAGGAATTTCTACAATAGCTTGTGTTTTAATTGAAGTTTTACTTGTGATGAAACTAAACCATAGGACCAATTATCTTGAATACACTAATGTTGCTAATGAGGATTGTGTGAAGTTTTTTATGAAGGAAAATTTTCAAGTGTAGGGGAAGAATAATGTGATAAGATGAAGTATGGACAAAAGCTCAAGCTTGGGGATGCCACCCGTGTCACCCCAAGAAATATTCAAGAAGTACAAGCGTCAAAGCTTGGGGATGCCCAAGGCATCCCCTTCTTCATCAATAAAAATCTCAGGTTTTCTTCCAAAACACTTCATTTTTATTGTTTCGTGCACAATTGTGTTGTTCTTGGAGCGTCTTCGTTTTTGCTTTTAGTTTTATTTTGTTTAGTTTGCTTAAATAAATTTGATGGACCCCTGCATTCATATGATATTTCAAATAAGTTGATTGGTGATTGGAAAAGAGTAGGAAAGTTCATGCTTATAAGTGGTACAAAAGGAGTTTTGTTTTAACTGTGGCCTAGACTTTATCATGTCATGTTTGATATTGCTTTGACTTTATGCTTAGTAATTATTGCTATATCATGACTTGTTCCAAACAATTGAGATTTCATAATGAGCCTTGAAAGAATCATGCGTTGTTTTAGCATACAAAGGCATAATGTTGTGGTATTCTCCTTCGGTGCTTTATTTGAGTTGACTTGGCACATGATTACACCATGTTAATACTATGTATCAGTCACCTTAGCCTCTATGATCATTTAGTTTTTTTGACTTGTAATATCACTTTATGCTTTAAATTAATAATGTTTTGTCACTTTGCATGATTATGGCCATTAGTGCTCTCTTAGTTGGTCGCTCCCAGTCTTTTGCTAGCCTCCACATGTACCAAGTATGAGTTCCACTCATGCATCCAACCCCCAAGAAACCAAGTTATTCCAAAGAGTCCACTATAAATTCCTATGCATGGTGTGTTACACCATTCCAAGTATATTCATGCCTTTATCTACCTTCCAAATTAAACTTGTTATGCGAAAATTAGTGATTAAAGCTCTCACGAACTTGGTGGCACACTTTACTTTCTTGCACTTAATAAACTTGAACCATTGCGTCCATCTATGTTATGTATATGCTTGCACTTTATAATTTGAGAATTAGCAGAACCATGTTGTCATGGGGAACGCTTTCAACATTGCACTTATTATTCAGTTGATATCATGTTCTTTTGTTTATGGATCCCGACGGTATGAAATAAAAGGAGAACTTGTAAGCTCATGGAGTTTGTATATGTGTTAGAGAAACGCCTGGGCGGCTAGCCTAAGCAATGCCTAATCATGGTGGAAACTTGCAGCATAACCATAGTGAGCCTTATGTGAAGCATCCTCAATAAAAACCTATGTAAATAGCAAATAAAAAGATCGCTGAGATGCTCATTGTCTGTTGCCTTGTCATTTTGATATGGGATAGCTCCTGTATCATGGGGCAAGGGGTACCCCGTTGGTGGTTCTCCATGATACACATGTACTTACAATGACAAGAACTTACTTGTGACTAAAGTTGAGTAGCATGAGGTCCGGTACTCGTAGGAAAGGGGCATGAGATTTTCGACTTATAACTTGTCAAGCATATCCTCATATTTGTTCACTTTAACCTTAATCACCTAAAGATGCTTATGATAGGGGTAATGAGACCTGAAAGCTAATAAGTACCATAATTTTTGTAAGCTCTTTATGAAATTTGAAATCCCTGGTTCCCTCTTATGAAGGGCCTTTCTTTTTTTACTTTTATGTTGAGTCTCCATCTTCTATCTTTATGCACCAATTGAGAGAGCATAGTGACCATTCTTAGTTTAATGTGCATTGTCCCAAAACTTGTTGATTGATTCATAATCGTGACATTGCTTGTTCTTAAATTATTTGTATCTAGTCACCCTTATGACCTTTGAAGGTGTCATATGCATTTATGTTTGGCTATACCATGAGGGATAAGCTGAATACCATTCTTATTATGTTTTCTATATGTGAAACAAACAAATGTCTTTTAAAGAATTGTAATGCATGAATATTTTGTTTGTACCTTTTTCATGTTACAACATAGTTTCTATGTCTTATTGTTAGAACTCTATCGTTTATGTTCATGTTAGAGTACCTTGATCCCAACCATCAATGATTTACAAATACCTTGATCAAGATTATGATGGTGCATGTCACCTCAAAAATTATTCTTTTTATCACTTACCTACTCGAGGACGAGCAGGAGTTAAGCTTGGGGATGTTGATACGTCGTAAACATATCTATAATTTTTGATGTTCCATGCTTGTTTTATACCTACTTTCTTATGTTTTGTTCACACTTTGAGGTGTTTTTATACATTTTATGGGACTAACCTATTAACAAGATGCCACAGTGCCAGTTGCCTTTTTTCTGTTGTTTTTGGTTTCAGAAAAGCTAGTAAGGAAATATTCTCGAAATTGGACGGGACAAAAGCCAAAGTCAATATTTTACCCGAAGCAACATGGAGTCCGGAGGGGAGACGAAGTGGGGCACCAGGGCGGCCACACCTGGTGGCCGCGCGGCCTAGGGGGGTGCGCCACCAGGGGTGTGGGCCCCCTGGTGCTCCACCGACCTTGCCCCTTTGCCTATAAAAGCCTCCCGGGATGAAAACCCTAAGCACCCGATCTAAATTCCATGAAAGAGTCTGTAGCTGCCGCCATCTCCACCCCTAGACCGGGAGGGATCTGAAGCTCTTCCCGGCACCATGCCAGAGGGGAGAGATCACCCTGGAGGCCTTCTTCATCACCATGCCTGCCTCCGGTGTGATGCGTGAGGAGTTCATCTTTGGACTATGGGTCCATGTAGTAGCTAGATGGTTGGTTCTCCTCCTTTGTGCTATCATGTTTAGATGTTGTGAGCTCTATTCATGATCAAGATCATCTATTTGTAATCTTACATGTTGTGTTTGCGGGGATCCGATGGATATTGAGATGCTATTTCAGATTGATTATTGATTCTATCATGTCTATGTTATTTGTGATCTTGCTTTCTCTCCGTTGTTTGTAACTATCTTGGACAAATAGATGCTTGCAACTCCAAGAGGGAGTATTTATGCTCGATAGTGGGTTCATGTCTCTAGTAATATGGGGGAAGTGACAGGAATCTCTAAGGTTGTAGATGTGCTGTTGCTACTAGGGAGAAAACAGCAATCCTTTATGCATGGGGAAATCGTATTGTTTACTTTACACACTTTGCTTAATGCAATTATCTATTGCTTGCAACTTAATACTGGAAGGGGTTCAGATGATAACCTGAAGGTGGATTATTAGTCATAGATGCAGTTGGATTACGGTCAATGTATACTGTTGTAATGCCCAATCTAATCTCATAGGAGTCAAGATGTCTAGTATATGCATTGTATGCTTTCTCAAATGTGTCAATTGCCCCGCTGTAATTTTTTCACCCAACATGTTATTTATCTTAAGGAGAATCACCTCTAGTGAACTATGGATCCCGGTCCATGCTTTTACCATTGCTATACCTTCTACTATTACTATTTACTATTTACTTTCTGCAAACAATTACTATCTTCCACACAATACGTTTAATCCTTTGTTTTCAGCAAAACCGATGAGATTGACAACCTTACTGTAAGTTGGGAGGAAAGTTCTATGGTTGTGTTGTGCAGGATTCCAAGTTGCTAGCAACACCTTGCTGTTGTGCTCATCATACCTTCCTCTTGGGGTTCCCAACGAGCTCTACATTTTGAGCCAACACCCACATGAGCTCGCATATGGCTACCAAGATCCAAATATGCTGATCTTACCATGTCAATGTAGATTAAGTCCAATCATAAAGAGGAATCGGAACAACAGAATCTTCATGATCACCACAAGAAGGACGATGATGATGAATTTGAGCTTACTCTCTCGGTCCTAAA
Organism: Avena insularis; assembly: GCA_023614405.1. NCBI lineage: Eukaryota > Viridiplantae > Streptophyta > Magnoliopsida > Poales > Poaceae > Avena > Avena insularis. The sequence continues at coordinate 40,803,121 of CM042692.1, read as the reverse complement.
TTGCTCCTTCGCCTAAAGCCAAAACTTGATCATTCATAGGCATAGCTTGGATAGCCACTACCTGATCAACCATCGCCAACGGTTAAACAACTATAGCCCGATTGGCCAAGAAATTGTGGGCTTGTTGTCCCTAATCTCCTGTGTGTTGTCCTTCATGGCATTAGTGATGTTCACGAAGGCCACGAGCTCATCATTAGTGAGAGAAGATCTCTTCCTATTTCCTGTAGTTGGCTTGTCGGGTCCATCAAGGATGATGGTCTCAGACTTCTAACTATCATCATAGTCAGGTGTAGATGACCCAGGGGCTCATTCGAGCCCATGGCAAACTTGTCGATGGCGAGACCAAAGGAGAATATGGTCTGCATATGAACATAGTCGTCGATGGGCTTGTTCAAGAACTCAGCATCCTTTGGGTGGTCCTAATATAGTAAGAAAGTGTGTTAGTTCTTGGATGACATTGCGTTAGTGAGCGATGATCGAACGATGGGTCCAACACAGTGTGCTCACCATGATGTGCCCTTGATAGTACTCACTCTCCAGGAGAATGTTGTAGGTCTCCTCACACCATTGAGCGCCACTGAGAGTCCTTAGTTTGCTCACCTGAATCCACTTCACCCTCCACTTGTGCAGGTGGGTTTACACCTACGTAGACATCACCTGAGCGCCGTAGTGCTCAAATAGAGCTTTGGCACAAGCATTCATATGAACTTCTTTTAACCCCCTATCAGTACGCACACTGCTCTTGATGATTGAGCACATCTTGTTCAACACAAAGGTCAACATGAAGGGAATCAATTTTATGGTTCCATTGATAGAAGCCTTCTACGTCTTGGCAAGCCTTGTTGCCACTTTTGAAGCAACAAAGATCACAATGCTATGCACAAGATCATGTATTCTATTTATGCAAACTGAGGCATGTCGAAATTCAGTGCCACCGATGCATGATGTGTCATGGGCTGAGAATCCTCCACAAATGAAGGGCTCTGCGAATCACCCACGAGCACCAAAGCCTAGATAAAATCAAAATCAGAGTCCTATATTGTTCAAGCATGATAGAAATTTGTAGAAGGCAAGCATGGTTTAAAGATTTAGATACGAAGCAAGGATTGAAATAGCAACATCAATCACGAACTAAAAGATGGAGTAGAACATAGCACAAGCTTTCATACTACCATAGTAAAAGCATCCCCGTCGATTTGCACAAATTAACATACTACAAGCACATACATGTGATGTATAACCTGAGCAAACACATCTACCATCAATAATCACATGTACCATAAGCAACCTAAGCAGATATACCATAAGCAACCTAAGCAGATCTAACCATCCAAGATGAGGAGGTGAGGTTACTTACAACCATCAGTGGAGATGGAACACGATGAGAAAAGATCGAGGAAGAGGGAGTAGTAGCTTAGTCGTCACTGCTGCAGTCGTTGCCGTCTCAGACTCCTCCGCCGCCACTTACCTGCTTACCTCCTGCCGACCGGTGACTCGAACTTGATGGAGAAAAATTGGGGTTTTGAATTTGGGAGGTGAGGGAGATGGTACATATAGGACAAGGGAAGCGTTGGGAGGTGACCGAATTCCTCCTGCCAGATTTTTCGCTGCAAAGCATGAGCTCGTCCATCTCCATGGTCGCATCCCCTCGTGTAAACTACAATGCTCTTTGCATCTGGGGAGTGCGAGAGAAGGATGGATCGATAGAAATGACCGAATCGGTAATTCCCAGTAGGTTTGGCTTGTTGATGCTTTAACTTGCATGCCAACCGCTATCAACTAATGTGAAAGAAACGATAGCCCGTTAGGGCCTCGTGTTTCGTGTTATATAGGGGGTGAGAACATCCCTCACCATGGCGTACAAGATAAGGATAGGTCAGTGTACTACACCGTACCTGTCACGTATAGGAAAACATAAACGAACTCTTACAACCCCCCTTAATCAACTTCGCCGAAGATTTAGATTACGCCTAAACTCTTGAAGATTCTTAACAGGAAGAGCCTTAGTGAAACCATCAGCTACCTAATTCTTACTAGAAATAAACTTAATGTCCAACCTTTTATTTGCCACTCATTCTCTAACAAAATGAAAATCAATTTCTATATGTTTAGTGCATGCATGAAAAACAGGATTTGCAGACAAATATGTAGCTCCCAGGTTATCACACCACAAACAGGGTTTTTCTGTCATTTTGACGCCAAGCTCCTTGAGTAGACTTTCAACCCAGATCATCTCAGCTATAGAATTTGCCAAGGATTTGTATTCTGCTTCAGTACTGGAACGAGACACTGTGGGATGTTTTCTTGCACTCCATGAGACAAGATTAGGACCAAGAAACACAGCAAAGCCTCCAGTGGAACGCCTATCATCCAGACATCCTACCCAATCTACATCTGAGAATGCACTTAACAGAGTAGAACTCGACTGCTGAAAGGTAATTCCAATATCAACTGTATCTTTAACATATCTTAATATTCTTTTCACTGCTATCAAGTGAGTAGTTGTAGGAGCATGTAAATACTGACATACCTTATTAACAGAGAATGATAAATCTAGTCGGGTCAATGTAAGGTATTGTAAAACACCAACTATACTACGATACCTTGTACTGTCTTCATGGCCGAGAGGTATACCTTCAACCAGGGACAGCGGCTCACTTGGAGACAAGGGAGTGGGAGCCGATTTGAAATCTGGCATACTGACTTTCTGAAGCAGATCTGAGGAATACTTGGCTTGAGTGAGAACAAGTCCATCATGAACTTTCTTTACTTCAATTACCAAAAAGAAATGTAAGTCACCAAGATCTTTGATAGCAAAGTCATTATTGAGATCTTGAAGTAAAGCAGAAATTGCCTTCTCTAAAGAACTTGTTACTATAATGTCATCAACATATACTAGAACAAACATGGTTATATCTGACTATTGATATAGGAATAAAGATGTATCAACCTTAGATGATATAAAGCCAAGATAATGCAATTTTGATCTAAGGCGAGCAAACCATGCACGGTGAGCTTGTTTTAAATCATATAATGCTTTATCAAGCCTGTAAACATGATGTGGAGCATTAGAATCCTCAAAACCAGGGGGCTGTCGCATATAAACTTCCTCTTCTAGAACGCCATGCAGAAATGTGTTCTTGACATCTAGCGGCAGCAGACTCCACCCTCTAGAAACTAAAATAGCCAAGACAGATCTGCTGGTGGCAGCTTTAACAACAGGACTAAAGGTATCCTCATAATCTAAACCAAACCTTTGCTTGAAACCTTTTGCACCAAGTCTGGCTTTATACCTGTCAATTGTACCATCTGCATTTTTCTTGATGCGACAAACCCATTTGCAATCTATGATATTTTTGTTGGAACTTGATGGAACAATATGCCACATTTTATTTTGAAGCAATGCATTATATTCCTCCTCCATTGCATTGCGCCAGTGATGAGTATCAAGAGCCTTAGCCAAGGTTTGAGGCTCACCTGTTGATGTGAATAATCCATAGCGAACCGTACCATCTTTATAATTTTTTGGGTGTCGAATACTGTTTTGTAGCCTGGTTGTGACACCAGATGCAGAAGAGCCTGCAGTTGGCATGGGCGCAGAAGATCCATGGGCGGGAATTGTTCTAGATCCCGAGGCGGACACGGCTGGGTTGCCGCTCCTCCTGGTAGGCGCACGAGCGGGCGCAGCACATGCGGGGACCACACGGACAGGAGGCTTGTGGCCCCGAGGAGCAGCAGGGGGCGATGTGGCGCGCATGGACGGGCCCAGAGCTGCGTGTGTAGGGGAGTTCGAGCGCGAACGCGCGCGCTCGGGCGTTAGAGAATCTTCGACGACGTGGCGCGCAGAGGTTGGTGCGGGCGACGCGTCAGGTGGATACCGCGCAGGGAAAGGATCCTCCTCGGGATTGGCAGGCGCGTGATCTGAGAGAGCAGGCATGGCAGGGGGATCCTCCCCGGATCTCATGCCTGGACTGGTATGAACGTTCGATTCAGCATCTATTTCTTCTCCGTTTGAGCTCATTTCTTCACCGAATTCACTCAAATTTTCTTCTGTGTGTGCATCTTATGAGGCATCATCATCTGCAACAACATTCTCTGGAGGATTCTGATCATTGTTAGTAACAACTGGAATTACAGGCAAATGCATATGATCATCAACTTGCTCATCCCATTACTAGAAATTGTGGAAGGTGTTTCCTTGGGCAAAAGGAGGATATCTTGCTTGAGGCGCCTCCTAGCATTAGGATGTAGTTCAACGAAGGGAAACACAGATTCATCAAAAGCAACATCACGAGATATATAGACACGGCCTGTTTTAGGATCTAGACATTTTACACCTTTGTGAAGGGGACTATATCCCAAGAACACACAACGTGTGGAACGGAAAGCAAGTTTCCTTTTGTTGTAGGGGCGAAGATTTGGCCAGCAAGCACATCCAAACACTCGAAGAGAATCATAGTTAGGTGTAGTTCCCATGAGGCGTGCACCAGGGGTTTGAAAGTTTATGACTTTGCTGGGAAGCAAGTTTATGAGGAAGGTGGCTGTGAGAAAGGCTTCATCCCAGAATTTTAATGGCATAGATGCATTTGCAAGTAAAGACAACCCAACTTCTACAATATGGCGATGTTTGCGTTCAGTAGAACCATTTTGTTAGTGTGCATGAGGGCATGGAACATGATGAGAGATGCCTACTTTCTGGAAGAAACCATGGAGTTTTTCATATTCACCTCCCAGTCAGTTTGCATAGTTTTAATTTTCCTTTCAAACTGGCGCTCAACATATTGTTGGAAGCTTAGAAAAACTTGATAAACATCAGAATGCTTCTTAAGTAAATATATCCAAGTAAACTTGCTGAAATTGTCTATAAAACTTACATAGTATGAACGTTGGCCAACAAACTCAGGTGCTGGACCCCATACATCAGAGAATACTTGTTCCAGAGGATTAGTAGAAACACTAGTGGACACAGGGTATGGCAACTAGTGGCTCTTTCCAAGTTGGCAAGAGTCACAAACATAGGGATTTATTTCTGGGGAATATGACAACTTATTTTTTCTAAGAATTTGCTGCACCACAAAGGATGAAGGATGGCCTAAACGACGATGCCATGTCGAGGATGAAGGATTTATTATAAGAAAAGCTTGCTTGGAGACCCCGGTAGAGAAAGGCACTAGCGGGTAGAGACCACCATAGCATGACCCCTTAAACAGAATCCTTCTGGTGACCTGATCCTTAATCAAAAAGAACCATGGGTGAAATTCTAGAAATACACCATTATCCAGGGCAAGTTTATGAAATGGATAAAAGATTTTTTGATGAATCTGGAATATGAAGAATATTATTGAGATGCAATTTACTAGTAGGGGTGTGCAATGTTGAATGACCAATGTGTGCAATTTGCATACCAGCTCCATCAGCCGTGTGGACGCAGCCACGACCCTTGTACTTCTCGATGATGGAGAGCTTGCTTAACTCCCCAACAGAGTGCTATGTAGCACCAGAATCAGTGTACCCGTTGGTATCAACCTTGTAACAGGAGTAGTTTGCAGCCTTGTCATCATGCTCACGGTCATCATCATCAGAGTCATCCTGGTAACGCCACTAGTAGTCGCTGGCAGGGTGCCCATGTATCTTGCAGATTGCAGGTGACGTCGACGAAGGGCGGTAGGGCGCATCCATGCCCCCTACTGCGACCCTGCCCACCACCGTCATGGCGGCCACCATCGTCACGGTAACGCTGTCCATCATCACGGCGACGCTGTCCATCATCACGATGGCAGTGCTGTCCATCATCGCGGCGGCATGCATCATGGCGCCCACCATCTCCATCATCATGAGGACGACCATCACAACACCCTCCATCACGGCGTCGGCCATGGTCGCGCCGATCATAGCCGCGGTAACCACGGCTGCCATCAGGAGAGCGGCCACGGCGAACGTTAGGGGAGCGTCCTCGACGCCCATCAGGTGAGCGGCCACGCCGCCCGTCATCATGTCCACGTGCAGCGACGTTGGCTGACGAAATTTCTCCGGACATGGAAATAGTACCGGAAGAGAAGCAAACTCGGCCTAATGCCAAGAAAGCCCTTGCAAAGCGCAGCATATGCGCTCATTTCTAAAAGAGAATTAGGAGGAAGATTGTGGAGTTGAACTCCATAGTGATCTATCACCTCGGAGAAGAACTCCGAGGGAGGAAAGGACAAACCTTGGTCTAGATGAGTACCGCAGTGAACTCGCTCGCCCTCGTGTGGGTTGGGGACGGTTTCACCGGAGCCGCTCCGCCAGTCGCCGGCGACGAGCAGCCCCTCCTTCTCCACATTCTTAAGGCCTGCCTCGTCGAGGGCGCAGGGGATCCAGATTCCCCTGTAGCTTTCCTTCTCCAGCCTTTCCGCTTCCGCCATGCTGCCGCCAAACCAGAGGAAGAAGATGAAGAAGCCATTTTTCTCCGGTGAGAAAGTGACCTTAAAGGGCCGGCACTGGCAGTTTTCTATGGGGGAAGGACGAGGAGGCTTTGTGCGCGAAGGAGAATTGGGAAGAAAGGAGACGGCAAAGGACTGGTGGAAAGGAGAAGAGGAAATCTAAACCCCTTATATCCACCTACCTGCGCCAAGATTCGTGCAAACGCTATAGTGCAACCGCCACGCGTCGTGGAAAGAACTGGGAAGGACCCCGCACGATGATTGCGTCGCCTCGATCTCCACGCACGCATTGAAACGGCACCTCGGTTCTGCGGACCGCGGACCCACCAGCGGTCGTGCTGACGGAACGCTGTCAGATGACGTGACTTCACCATGCTTGTGTCAGGTGGCGTTAGAGACCAGGTTCCGGCTTAGTTTGAAAACGAGCTGGAAAATCCGAGTAACCAACTAAAAGGTCCGACTTATTTTTTAAGACCCGGATCGTATCTTTTGTTGTGAAGTTTCAGGAACCCTTCAAGATTCTGCAAGCCGAAGATCAAGCTAGACGATGATAAATCCGACTTTGGATCTTGGAGGCCTCCGAGGGATGCTATTGGGGATATACTTTCCGGGTATCCTCACAGTTCCTGACTGACCAGGGTGGCCCACTTCAGGTTAGAGCATTGCTTCACGGGCGGCCCAGTCAGGGAGAAAGACGGAGTCCAATCCGGCTACGGGAAGGCCCAGAAGACTTACCGATTTAGGAACATGATGTTACTTGTAGTTCAAGATGTACTCTGTAACAGACTCTTAGTCGTAACCGGATAGATGTCTTGACCTGTCTCGGACAACATCTTGCGACGCAAATCATGAGCACATAATTGTGAATAGAGATCATCAAGACTTGTACCGGGATTTGCATTGATAGAGAACACAAGGTCATTGTAGGTGTCGTCGAGCCCGTTGAGAAGGTACCCTATCATCTCATCTTCCTCCACCGGCTTGCCGATGGCTGCGAGCTTGGAGGAGAACCCCTTCATCTTCGCGAAGTACTGGGCAACAGTCAACTCGTTCTTCTTGGTGTTGTTGAGAGCTCTGCGAAGGTGGTTGATCTTGGTGCGCGAGGCATTGGAGAACATGTTGGAGATGACACCCCATATCGCGGCGCTGGTTTCGAGGCCGACGACATGGGCCAAGATTTCTGGGGACAACGAGTTCACGAGGAACCCGAGCAGCAGCTGATCCCTGGCAACCCATGAAGCACATTCAGGATTGGGGATTTGGATCTTCTTTTTGTTTTCGTCTTCAGCCTCCAGAACCTTCTCCGGCGCAGCATCGGAGCCATCGAGCAAGCCAAAGGCCTGAGCACCACGCAGAGGAGGAAGGACAAGGGTTTTCCAAAAAAGAAAATTGGCTTGAGTCAACTTGGTGGAGGGGGGGTTTCCGAGCGCCCGATCAAGGGCAGCTGTCGAGGAAGATGTGGACATGGCGGCGGTAGAGAGGATCTGCGGCGGCGGCGACTTGGTTGTGTTGTAGGTTTTTCTTGATGTTGGTGGCGGCGGCGGCGGCGGCTGGGTTGTGGTTGTAGGTTGTGGTGTTGGCGGCGACGGCGGTAGGAAACCCTACAACGGCGGCGGCTGAGTTTTGGTTGTAGGCTTTAGGTTTTGTTGGGGCGGTGGCGGCGGCAGATAAGCTTGCGGCAGCGGCGGCCAGGTGTAGATCGTAGGGGGCGGCTAGGTCATGGGAAGAGAGGGTTTTAGCTCTGATACAATATCAACTAATGTGGCGGAAACGATAGCCCGTCAGGGCCTCGTGGTTCGTGTTATATAGGGCATGAGAACAACCCTCACCGTGAGGTACAAGATATGTAGGGATGCAGAAGTGGGATAATTGGGACAAGTGGGATACCACTTTTAGACTACTAGACTAACTCAAAACTAAGTGGGACAAGGATAAACTAGATTTGACATATCCCGCTTATCCCATTTATCCCACCTAAATTAGAGTTAGTCTAGTAGTCTAAAAGTGGTATCCCAATTATCTCACCTCTGCATCCCTAAAGATATGGATAGGTCGGGTACTACACCGTACCTGTCACCTATAGAAAAACATAAACGAGCTCTTACAACCACGACATGGTGGTGGCGCAGGCAACCAATCAGTCCGTTAGCTTCCTCAGGCTAAGCTGACCTCTTTACACCCTACCGAACACGCCCATGGCACTTGAGCTATGAAGCAGCTAGCATGGCATCGTCATGGTCGGGACGAAGATGTTCAATTCTCTCTCTCTCTAAAGAGTAGACTACCGTTGATGCATACGCTGCGCCGGCCATGCACGATGATGCACCATGAAATGAATACGATCCCTGTTTGTGTTTGCAGCATTAGTTAATTCCACATGATGTGCTAATCACGTATCTTGTACTAATTTACGTAAGCATCCCGGAACAGTGTCAGCTGCTCTTTGCTCTGGTTAATTAATGTGTGCACGCGTTTGATCTCTGATTATAGTTAGCACCGGCCGGAGTTAATTAGCATAGGAACACTTTACCTCATGTACAGTAATCCACTTCAAAACGCAATGAATAGACAGTAAGATTGATGAGTAGCTGTACACTCATCAGAAACCGACGGGTGGTATGGAATCAATGATAATTTCACATTGTCAACTTTTGTTTAATGCGTGTATGGGCAAACAACAGCGAAATGCATGATCGGCCGAGAAGCTGCCTACCAAGCAAGCTCGCAAACGGTCGGCTTAATGATGATCCATGCTTTACAAATTGCAATCACTGGATCAGAAGGGAGTGGGCCTGGAGTCTTATCATTATACTGTTGAAACGAAGCTTCTCCCTCGTGCTTCCCAAAAACAGTGTGGCGGCGGGTGCAATGTGCATATATAGAACTGCGGTTGGAAGTTGGAACACGTATAGGATTACTCCAGAATGATACACACGACTCCTACTACTACATTGTTAAGAAATTAAGATTGAGACTGCGATTGTCATGGGTAATTTGTCGGTATACCCACGCGCCGCCAGGGGTGAGGAAAAAAAGACCTTGTCCTAGGGTACTCGCCTTCCAACGCCGGCCTCCGGCGGCTCCTCCCTCCGGCGACCTATGTCGTCGGTGGTGAGGGGGTTGCCGGATCCACGCGTGTGGATAGTCTTAGGCTAAAGTAGATTCGTTTTTAGTCTGTTTATCGTCTTGGTTTTGGGGATAAAGATGACGGTGCTGAATATTTTTTTTTCAGATCCTTCCCCAATGGGTTTGAAGATCAGTCTATCCAAGCAAGGATGGTGTGACGGTGACGCCATCCTCGTGGTGGATTTGTGTCCTCAGGCTCCGCCGCTGCGGCGGCGTTTGCTCCAGCGCCGGCGCGGAACCTGGGAGGTAGTCCAGGAGCGGATGCAGATTGTGATCTGCATCGACGGTATCTGAAAGATGGCGGATCGTGTGTTGGGTCTGTGGTTCGTTGATGGCAGGTGTGGCTTCCTTCTTCGACGTCTTAGTCGTGCGGAGGGGCTAGATCTGGAGCTCGATGTCGTGTCCGGGGTGTTGCCCCGATCTGATTCGTTCAACGACAATAGTTTCACCTTGGGTGAGTCACCTTGGAGGTCCTCAAAGCTGCATGTCAGCGATGGAGCCGCATCGAGCTCGGGTGAGGAGGTGATCCATCATTATTTCCTTTGGTGGCCGCTATGGTGGTGCCAGAGGCAGGTGATGGGCGTCGGCGTCATGCTCAGAGGTTTCTTCGGTTTAGATTGTTTTCTTTCTTGGCCGGTGGTCCTTTGCGCAAAAGCTTGCGTTTTGCTGTCTTTTCAGTTTTATCAGGTCGGTGTTTACGTAACTTGTACTATGATCTTTATGATTATAAATGAGACACGTATTACCGTGAAAAAAAAATTGTCGGTATACGTACGTAGTACCAAAAGTCCAGGAGAGAATATTTTGGCTGGAAATTAAAAGGGGGAAGAGGCACCCAAAGGCATCACCGCCTCGTGGTCAGACCGACCGATCAACGGTTTTCCCTAGTCCCAAGCCTACGTCATCAACATCCAACCTTTATTTATAGCTGGCGATACTACCAACTATTTCCTCTATTTCAAAATATAAGATGTTTTAGGGATACGCTCTTTTTACAAAGGTAAAACATCTTATATTTTAAAACGGAGGGAGTATTAGATCCAGGGGTGACGAGAGAGCCAAAGGGAGGGAGGGGACTGATCTTCAGATTTGGAGAACATGACCATTGACAACACCCTCCCACCACGATCAATGCCCGTAGTCGCCAACACCCTTGGACGTCACCAGCCACTGGTTGACTCCGCTACTTCATCCAAGCCTGCCGTCCCGGAGTCCAGACTCCTTGGCACAAGCCCGAGCAACGAGATCCTTGTCCCTGCCTTCACCGGTAACCACACGGGGAAACTCGACGATCACCTCAGGCAGTGACAAAAGGGGAGGGGTGGCGGCGCGAAAACCCTAGTCGCCTTGGAGAGGTCGACGTGAGGGCTGAAGCATATTTTTGCTCAAAGATTGCCGCGCCCTGATCGTCTTTTTTGCAGATAAACCTTGCACGGGCAACATTTATTGCGCGCGCTAGCTAGGTTGATGGATCGAAATAAGAATGCATTCCCAGATCGTTTTTTCACGCATGACTAGTCATGTCGACCGCTTCATTCTTTGCAAGGGTACGCGCGCATCGGTTAGGGTTAAAAACGGAGAAACGGACGGAAAATGTGTTATCTTTTTCGTTTCCTCTTGTACGATCGGAATCGAAAATGAAACGAAAAACTCCGGAAACGAATACGGAATCAGAAATCATCGGAGACGGATATGAAACGCATACGGGACGGATATGATACGAAAACGGACATTTATCGAAATATAGTAGTGGCATAATATCATGATCTGAGGTATGTACACCAAAAGAAACATATAATACACAAAGAATAGCTTATAACTTCAACAAGCAACAATTAAATATTATAATGCAACACTTTGATAAGTACATATGTTCACGTAAATAGTTTCACATAAATACTAAGACACTCACTTGATTAGTATGTAGATTGAGTTGGTTGTATGTATTATGTAGACTCAGCATATATTCTATGGCATGACAAGAGAAAGGGAAATCACTATGCAAAGTACTATTTTGCACATAGGTCTGGATTGTTATTTCTATATTTGTTTATCCGAAATTTTTCTTACCATTTTCGTTTTTGGTCTCGCCGTTTTCTTTTCTGCTTCTATTTAGAATATTCCATTTCTGTTTCTTTTTCGTAAAATACCGTTTTTATTCTTTTTACTCTATATTTCCTCTTTCTTTGGAAGCGGACGGAAAATTCCCTTACCGTTTTCAACCCTAATCCATACGTACACTTAGTACTTTTTGTTGGAGATTCTCTGTCAATATCAGTAGCTCACGGGGCCACGTTGTCACACTTAAAGTCCAAAATGGAAAAGACACACCGTGCCGATAATAGGATTGGTTTCGTGGTTCGTGGGAAATGTACAACCTCTTTCTCACACGATTAATTTTTAGCAGTCATCGATCGGGTTGTGGACAGTTTAGAACGTAGTATAAATATTAGTCGTACCGAAAACTTTAAGCCGATTTCACAACATAATCCGCTTGGAGGAGATCATGAGGGTGCAGGCAGGCCCTAACATAAATAGAGAAAGAAATAGAGAATGATAATCTGTAATTCATCTCGGAATGCAGCCAACAAGCCATTATTCCCGTAAGCACGCCAGCCCGGGTGACCTATAGAGGCAGAATGGATAAAAATAATCCCTTTTCAAAAGGATTTCACAAATAAACTCTGACTAAAAGTATTTCACGCCACTAACTCTTTTTGTAGCGCCCAACAGCTAGGCGCTACAATCTATAGTATAGCGTCTATGCCATAGGCGCTATGCCCCCTGCCAGCGTGGCGGCCTGGGCTGTGCAGCGCCTAGGCGCTATGCCCCTAAGTGTAGCACATGTCTCTTAGGCGCTACACTTTGGGACATAGGCCCAGCCGCGTGACCCCCTCCCCACCCCGACCAAGTCACTCCCAACTCGTCCAAGAATAGAGAAGAACACCCAGCGGCGGCCCTCTCTCCCCCTTCCTCAAATCCCTCAGATTGGAGGCTTCATTTGGTGGATTTCGACCCCTCCCCGGCTGCTAGAGGTACCCTCCCTCAATTCCCTCCATTTTGACCGGTTGAAATCATTCAACCCTAGAAATTCGATTTGGGAAGAAATGTTTGCAATTTTTTTTGGTTAATTGGCCAATGTTGGGTAGAATGGTGTCTAAGAAGCATTTAGTTAGGTTTAGGGTTCTTGGAATGTTAGAGTTTGGTTTATTGGAACGTTATTGCTCGGGTTAGGGTTTGCTCATGTAAGGGAGGTTGTTGTTGTTAGATAAATTGTTTGATAATGTGACTAGTATAATTTTGTTCATCTTGCCATGGGTAGTTAATGACCATATTCTCCTATGTGTTAGGTATGGCAAGAATTGTTCATGTTCATCATGTGGACAAGGATGCATTTTTGAAAGGCAACATAGAACCGGACCCGGATGATCTAGACATTGTGTTTGTGCGTAGTCCCACCTACGCCGAGGTCTTGGAGCAAGTTTGGATAGAATTGAAATAGATGGACCCAAGTGATGTTGTTGAGTTGGAGGAAAGACATAATGTGGGTTTGGGAATGCATATCCATTGGAAGACTATGCGTATCTCTTTTGAGGCCCGTTGGGTTGCATACAAGGAGGTGGTGGTCGAATCACTAGACAAGGCTCTTGAGCTATTTGCCACCAAGAAGGCTAATAGTTCGTTGCCTTTGGACTTGAACCATTGTGCCTCCCCATTAGATTCTAGGAGTCCCCCACCCTTCAACCAAGAGGTATTGAGTGATCCTCCTTTGACCCAAACATTGAGCCCGATTTCAAAGGACCAAGATGAAGTATTGGAAGAGAACAATGATGATTATGGGCAAGATAAGAATGAGGTTGAGCTCCATGACAACAATGTTGGCGTTTTGGACAAATATATTAAGCAAGATAACATGGACCATGACATCCCCTATACTCGAGGCTATGCATCGGACTTGGATGATGATGGTCCCGAAGTAGAACTTGACGAGGAGGGGTTCATGGCTAGAGAGGCCAAAATCCATGATACCGTATTAGGGCGAGACCATCGAGTATCTTTATTTTGTGATGTTAGTCTCGCGGATGAAGCTACGGTTGATGGCGACAAGGGCATAGTGATTGGACCAAGGACAAGTTCGTACCGAGATGGTAATCAAGAGAATAATGGGATTACTCATGGATCGAGATTCAAGACCTTGCTAGAATTTAAGCAATGTATAAAGGACTTCTCGGTTAAGCATCATCGTCCTTACATGTTGGTGCACTCGGACGTGAAGAAGCGTTACATGATTAAATGTGTGCAGGATAGATGTCCTTGTATTGTGCGTGCAAGACCATTCAAGGGAGGTCCCGATTGGCACATATCTAGTTGTGTAACAACTCACATGTGTCGAGGCCCCACGATGGATGGCAAGGATGTGAAGAACGAGCACCGACAACTCACCTCCGAGTTCATTGCTTATAGGCTTTCCAATGACATCAAGTCATTTCCAATAATGAGCATCAAGATGGTCATGGGGCTTGTGAAAGCCGTCTTTCACTACGAGGTGAAGTACGGGAAGGCATGGAAGGCGAAGCAAGCCGCATTCAAGATGTTGTACGGTGATTGGTAGGAATCTTATAACCAAATCCCTAGGTTGTTGTTAGTGATGGCCAATGCTAACCTGGGCATGATTCATGTAACTGAACCTTATGGGAACAAGACAAGGATAGTAAACGGAAGAACCGTTCGAGTATTTGGCCATGCATTTTGGGGTTTCGAGCAATGTGTTCGGGCTTTTGAACATTGTAGGCCCGTTGTATCCATTGATGGCCCCTTCTTGACCAGACAATATAAGGGCACTATCTTGATTGAAATAGCTAACGATGCCAACAACCGGTTGGTTCCTTTGCGGTTTGCTTTGGTGGAGGCGGAAAACAATGACAATTGGGAGTGGTTCTTCCACATTTTGAGAACCAAGGTGTTACCCGCTCGAAGGGAAATATGTGTCATCTCGGATCGTCATCAAGGAATTCTCAATGCGGAGAATATTGACATTCCTGAGCATGATCCATTGCACCATCGATGGTGCATGAGACATTTTGTTTCAAACTTCTATAGGGCATGCAAGAGCAAGGACTTGTCCGATGATCTACAAGATTGTTCTCTCGCTTCACGGAATGTCGTTTCTCAAACTTGTACAACAAATTGTTCCATAACAAAGAACTCAATGCGGGGGGAAAAGAGTTTCTCCTTAGGAATATTGGAGATATGGAAGAGTGGGCACGAGCTTTCTATGATGGTGGCCGAAGGTACGGTCAAATGACAAGAAACATGGCAGAATGCTTCAACAAGTTGCTCAAAGGTGTCCGTGCATTTCTCGTCATGGCAATAGTACAATATACATTTGACATGTTGAATGAGTATTTCCTAAAATACTGAGCTGAAACAGATAGGCAGATTGCGGGAGACTACAAGAACAAGCATATATACAAGTACCCACCTAAGGTTGACGATTGGATGGAATTTTAGTCAAGGAAAGCGGATTCCCAAGTTGTGACGGAATTTGATAATGATGAGCTAATTTAGCAAGTTACGGATCCGGGAGGAACCACGGCTGATGGTGTCCAACACGGAGGCCGTGCATTCAAGGCCTCGCTCAGTACTTGTGAGTGCACATGCGGAAGGACATTGTTGCTTCATCTTGCGTCCTCGCACTTGCTAACCGCGGCTCGCAGACGAGATTTGGACTATAATAATTCTCTCACGGTGAGAGAGTCTAAGTTCTCTATCGAGACTACTAAGAAGACATGGCCCCCTCGATTCTACCCATACCTAGACCAATCACAATGGCTGGAGTACCATGGAATTCAACTATGGCCCGATCCAAAATGGAAGGTGATTAAACATGGAAGACGCACTATAAAACGCTTTAGGAGTGACATGGATGGATGGGTGGTGGTAGTCGAGAAATGGGCAACGACCAATTCCAAGAACCACGTGAGAGAACGTGGTGTGGAAAATGCAATGTCGAAGGGCATAATGCAAGAAAGTGTCCCCAAAGGAAGAGAGCAAAAAGAAATGAAGAAAGCACAAGCCAACCGATTAGTAGCCAATAAGTTACAAGACAACCGAGTAGTAGCCAACAAGTGCCAAGCCAAGGGAGAAGTAGCAACAAGTGCCAAGCCAAGTGAGAAGTAGCCAACAAGTGCCAAACCAAGGGAGAAGTAGCCAACAAGTGCCAAGCCAAATGAGAAGTAGCCAACAAGTGCCAAGCCAAGGGAGAAGTAGCCAATAAGTGCCAAGCAAACGGAGAAGTAGCCAACAAATCCCAAGCCAACCGAGAACTAGCCAACATGTTCCTAGGAAACAAGCTCATAGGTAACAAAGAGGTCGATCACTTGGGCTTAGTAGAGGAAGAGGGTGTGGACCAAATCTTGCTAGTGTGATAGGTTACTTGGCGGGACCAAATCCATATGCGCATAGGTATGGTGAAATTTTTTTCACACTTTTATGCTTACTTTACTACCTTTCATGCTTATTTTACTCTCTTTCAAGAAGCTGTGGGTAACAAGGAGATGGAGACGAGGCGCAAGCAACGTGAGGACGATCGTCGCAATCAAGAGGAGGAAGAGAAGCGCATAGCTAAGGAGGCTCATGATGTGGAGAGGGAAAGGAAGCGTCCAACGGTGTGGCGCTCCATGGAGGAAGACGAGGAGCGCAAGAAGAAGGGGAGACTATAGACGGAGGCCATGTCGGAGGCTCGTGGTCTATGAGTATGACATGAACTTTGAGTATGTGATGAACTTTGAGTATGACATGAACTTTAAGTATGTTGTGAACTTTGAGAATGTAAAGCCCCTTAAGGGAAAAACACCATGTATGAGGTGCTTCTATTCTATTTTGTCGTGAACTGCTATGTCTCTTGTGTTATCTTACAAACTTGTATCTCAATTATGTTATATTTGTAAACTTGTATCTCAATTCTGTTATAACTTGTGTTCTAGACAGAGAAATTCTTGAACTGAATGCAGTTTTGAGGCATAGCGCCTATCAGGTAGGCGCTATGCATGTGTAGCGCCTACCTCATAGGTGCTATGCTAGGGTTTTTTGTTCCTCTAGCCCATACAGAGAGCATATAGAGAGCAAAACCAGCAGCGCTTGCTGAAACTTCGCTAAGTCAATGTGTAGCGCCTATCTGATAGGCTCTATGCATGTGTAGCGCCTACCTGATAGGTGCTATGCTACTGGATATTTTGTTACCCCATCTATACAGAGAGTATACTAAGAGCAAATTGAGCTGCGCCCGCTGAAAACTCGCTAAGTCAATGTGTAGCGCCTATCTGATAGGCGCTATGCTATGCAGGTGTAGCGTCTATCAGACATGCGCTATACATTGACTTAGCGAGTTTTCAGCGGGCGCAACTCGATTTGCTCTCTATATAGATGGGGCAACAAAATATCCAGTAGCATAGCGCCTATCAGGTAGGCACTACACATGCATAGCACCTATCAGATAGGCGCTACACATGCATAGCGCCTATCAGACAAGCGCTACACTTAAGAACTGAATTCAGTTGAGTTTAACCTCCACATTTACAGCACGAATACACATAGAACAAATACACAGAGATATTCACAGAACCAATACACATAATGCAATACATAGGACATAGTGCCAACACATAGTCACTACTAGGAAACAGCCTATAGATAGACAAGTTAATCTGTGGCGCATATGTAAACCCATGCGCCACAAAGACTTGTCAGTGGCGCACTAGGAAACATGCGCCACAGAAACCTAGAAGTTCTGTGGCGCATTCTGAACAATATGAGCCACAGAAGATTGGTGGGACCCGCCAGCCGGGGTGGGTTCATCCAAGTTCTGTGGCGCATAACGAGATATGCACCACAGAAGTTGCCTCTTCTGTGGTGCATATTTTATTATGCGCCATAGAACATGGAGAAGGGCCCTACCACGGAATCTAATTCACCCATGATCTGTGGCGCATTTATGGATATGCGCCACAGATATGTTTCACTTCTGTGGCGCATATCCTCGCATTCGCCACAAAACATGAAGGAGGGCCCCACCACACAGAATCTAATTCACCCACTTCTGTGGTGCATATGGACTTATGCGCCACAGAAGATTGAGCATCTGTGGCGCATTTCCTCCATATGCGCCACAGATGAGGGCGTCCAGATCCATGTTAAAAAGGTGACAAAAGCTCCCACCTTATCTATCCACCACCACCCATTTCACATCTCTTCCTTTCTACCTCCTCCCAACTCGTCTTCCTCCTCCATCACACCCCATTTTGCCCATAGTTTCTCCATTTTCTTGTAACTAAACCTACTTTAGTCCATAGATTGGTAAGTGGAAGCTTCCCTCCAACTTGTAGATCTAAAAGTTCCTTACTTTTCTCTCTCACATCTCTATTTGTTTACTAATTTCCTCGCCACCAACTTGTAGATCTATTTCTCCACACTCTCTCATCGCGTGGTCTCGTCTCGCTATTATTGTGTCTACTAGGTGAGTACTTGGCCATGAACATGTAGGTGAAGATTGTACGCGGGCGGTGTGTGTGTGTGTGTGCGATCCATGGCAAGACGATGCTTGTGTGGCGCATGAATGTTTGCAATGGGAGGAAGTTTTTTGTTGCTTGGTTGTTGTTGTCCCGGCTGGTGTGGTTGCATGGATGTTTGCCAAAATGTTGATTCATTTCCATTTCAGCAAATTTTTGCACTATCCATATGTCCTAATTTTAGGAAAGGTCATGCCGAATTTTTTCCGGCTAGCATTCATGCATGTGTGTGTTGATATGGTGTGGTTCTCACCTATACTCTCTGTTTTGACCGCTCAGGCAACCATGGTCCTCACGATGAGCGAAGGTCGAATTGCTAGGTACAAGAAAGACGCGAAGGAGGACATGATTCTGAACAACAAGACCATGATAAGATGTACATGTCGAACATGCAAACTACAACGCTGGATCGACCCTGAATCTGGACAATTGGAGGGTCACCTGCTCAGGCGCGGTTTCATGCGCGACCTCAATGAGGCGCCGGCAGGACATGGTGGTCAAGAAGACGTGGGCGGGCGAGAAGACGAAGAGTCTACCGGGCATGATCATCATGACAAAGGAGATGCCGACGGGCATGATCATCATGACAAAGGAGATGCCAGCTAGCATGGTCATCATGGAGAAGGAGATGGCGACGGTCATGATCATCATGAAGATGGAGAAGACACGAACACACAGACGCTGCTAACTTCGGTCTTGCAGGACCCTCATGTTCAAGAACTGCTCCTCAAGGAGATGAGCAACGACAAAGCTGCAGCCAGAGAGAAAGCCAAGCTGGCCCAAATGGAGGTAGACGGGATGACACCATTGTATCCTGGGTGTCGCCCCGAGGATACATGTTTGAGTGTAACGCTCAAGGCTCTGGAGATGAAGGCTGGACACAAATGGACTGATGTGAGCTTCAACGCGAACATGGAATACTGGCACGATCGACTTCCTAAGGGGAACACAATGCCAACAAGTATCGAGGAGGCCAAGAAAATCGTGTGCCCTCTCGACCTACCACACATTAAATACCATGCATGCATCAATGATTGCGCACTTTATCGGAACGAGTACGTGGATAGAACCACATGTCCGGTGTGTGGCCAAGGAGGGTACAAGAGAGGGAACAAGAAAGTTCCTAGAAAAGTGGTATGGTACTTTCCTATCACCCCTCGTCTGCAGCAATATTTCGTAGATCCTAAGGAAGCAAAGCTCATGCAATGGCACGCGGAAAGAGAGAAACCCGAAGATGATCCAGAGAAGGGCAATATCCTGACACACCCTTCAGACGCTAGCTAGTGGAATGCATTAGACATCGAGTTCGAAGAGTTCGGGGGCGATGCAAGGAACGTCAGGCTGGGTATGAGCACCGATGGACTCAATCCTTTTGGAAACTAGAGTAGCACGCATAGCACCTGGCCCCTGTTTGTATGGCCGTACAACCTCCCCCCGTGGCTATGCACGAAGCAAAGGTATGTACACATGTACACATGACCATTCTTATTCAGGGGCCGAAACAACCAGGTATCGATATGCATCTGTATCTCGGGCTATTGAGAGAGGAGTTAGCCAGCTTGTGGGAGACGTCGGCCCGTACGTGGGACGCCTACACTAAAGAATATTTCCATCTGAGAGCCGCGTTGCTCATGACCGTGCAAGACTATCCTGGTTATGCATATGTATCGGCCCAGGTGAACCACGGACACAATGCATGCGTCAAGTGCATGGATGAGACACCGCATCTCAAGCTACCAAGGGATCCCGGGTCTTCGAAAACTGTGTTCCAAGGTACTCGAAAGTGGCTCAACATGGATCACCCGTGGAGAAAACGTGGTGACCTGTTCAATGGTAAGGACGAGCTCGAAAGAGCCCCGCGTCTGAGGAGCGGCGAAGAAATCGAGGAGCTTTTGAATAATTGGGTAGATTGCCCTGCGCCTGGAAAAAACGACCGAGGACAAAGCCGCTGCTGGGTGTATGGAAAGCAAGGTCTGTTTTCTGGGACCTCCCGTATTGGAAGGTCCTTCACACTCCCCATAGCCTCGATGTAATGCACATCACGAAGAACGTTACCGAGAGTCTGCTTGGCACTCTACTGAACATTCCGGAGAGGACCAAGGATGGGCCAAAAGCAAGAAAGGACCTTAAATTGCTTGGCATCAAGAAAGATCTTCAGTACCCTGATAGTGATGGTGATGATGATGATGATGATGATCAGATGGAAGGGACTCAAGGTCGCCGCAAAAGAGTTAAGAAGAATGAGGTGGTGCTTCACGCTGCCTGCTTCACTCTGAGTCTAGAGGAGCTCGAGCAGTTTTTCAGGTGCCTCTTAGGAGTGAAAGTTCCTCACGGTTACTCGAGGAAGATAAACAGATATCTGGATGTGGCGAAGAAGAGGTTCAGCGGTATGAAGTCTCACGACTGTCACGTGCTGATGACGCAGATACTCCCCATTGCGATCCGTGGGATAATGGACGAGCATGTTCGTGAGACGTTGTTTGGCCTCTGTAACTTTTTCGACGTCATATCTAGGAAGTCGATCGGTGTGAAGCAGCTCGACAGGCTACAGGAACAGATCGTGATGATACTATGCGAGCTTGAGGTTTACTTCCCGCCCGCATTCTTTGACATCATGGTGCATCTGCTTGTACATGTCGTGGACGACATCATCCAGCTCGGGCCGACATTCCTACACAACATGATGCTGTTTGAAAGGCTAAATGGTGTCATCAAAGGATTAGTTCGCAACAGGTCTCGTCCAGATGGAAGCATATCCAAGGGCTTTCTGGTCTACGAGTGCATCTCCTTCTGCCAGAATTATCTAACCACCAAGAACGAGGATGTTGGAATACCCACAAAGAAGCACCTCAGCAGGCTCGGTAGATATGGTCATCGCGAGGGCTGCCGCTCACTGCATGTCGGCATTGATGGTCGCCGCACTGATTTTGAAAGGGCACACCGAGTCGCGCTACAACACATTGAAGTGGTCGGTCCTTGGGTCGAAGAGCACAGAAGCTTAATCGAGCAGGAGTACGTCGACCAGGGAAGGCCGAGGAAGAAGGGAGATGTAACCAGAGAGCACAACTCCATCTTCATGGGTTGGTTCAAGAAAAGGCAACTGGACAATCCCCCACAGACGCCTTCTATGGAAGATCAAAAACTCATATTCTCCTTGTCGTAGGGCCCAGGGCATAACCTAAGGACCTATCAGTCATACGACATAAACGGTTACAGATTCTACACCGAGGAAAATGACAAGAATAGCGAATATCAAAACTCAGGAGTAACTATGTTATCCTTTGCTGACTACGAGACTACTGTGATGGAAAGATTCTACGGAAGGATCGAGGAGATATGGGAGCTCGACTACTGTGGAGAGATCGTACCGGTGTTTCGTGTTAGACGGGCCAAGAACTAGGAAAAAGAAGGCCGGTATTTCACCACAATGGTTATACCAGATGCCAAATCGACGAAGAATGCCTCCGCAAAAAATGAGCCTTGGGTACTCGCTAGCCAAGTTGATCAATGCTTTTTTATTACCAACCCGTCAAAGCCCAACCGTGTTGTAGTTAGGAGGGGCAAGAGGGGCATCATTGGAATGGAAGTAGCCGCCAACGAGCAAAACTTCGACAAAAACGGCGACCCGAAGATCGAAGAGGAATTCGACAAGTACTTCGACATGCCTACTACTACTAAAGTCAGAAGGAAGACCACACTGCCTACTAAAGGTTGTCCATACATAAGAAGAAATCTCAAAGGGCACGGGCTAAAGTATTCAACCGCGACGAAAAAGGGCAAGAAGATTGTTAAGAGACACTAGCAATTATGTGGCTTTTTGTGTATTAATTCACATGTGTGCTCGCAAATATATATTAGTTAGAGACTAAAACATACACGTGATATTCGTGTGGGTATACAAATTCACATTTGTGTGTGACAAGCACATATATATATATGATTCAGGAGTTTTTTTGATAAGTATGCATGTTTATATGTTCTTGCTTTTTTTGAATAAATATGCATATGTGTGTATATGTTCTTGCTTTTTTTAATAAATAAAATATTTTTTAAAAAGTAAAAAAAGTCTGAGACAGCCAGGATTCGAACCTGGCTGCCCCAAGTTGAAAGATGGCAAGCAAGACCACTAGGACATGTAGCTGATCTTGTCAAACTACGATGCCGCTTTGTTTTGGACTATGCCCAAAAGTTCTGTGGCGCATATCATAGTAATGCACCACAGAAGTTGTAAGTTTAGTTGCGCATTTTAGAGGAATGCACCATAGAACTTCCACACTTAGACAAATAAACGGTTTGGCCTCCCCCTAATCCCCCTTCTTCTCTCAATCAATTTCTTCCCCTTTCTCTATCGCCCGCGCGCAACCCTAGTAGTCGCCCTCGTCGCTAGAGCCGTCACTGCCACGCCGGAACCCTAGCACCGCCCGACGAACCGTCCCTTCTCCAGTTCTTCCCCCCACGTGCAAGCCTAGCTACCTCTATTGGCCGCACGCAACCCTAATCCTTCTCGCCATCACCGGAGCCCATGCAGGAGAGCCATCGGCCGAGCCCGTGGAGGAGGAGCCGTTGGAGACCATCCGCAACAGGAGGAGGAGGAGAAGGGCAGTGCACACCTCGCCGTTCGCAGTAGGGGAGAAGGTTCCCTGCATCACCAGCGAGTGCCTCGGCCTGCGGGAGACCTACTTCAACTGCAAAAGGGGCAGGCAAGTCTCGAATCGCTCGCCCATGAATCAGCTAACACCTACCTGTTTCCTCTCCATGGGTTCTGCTTGCAATTATCGTTCTCTTTCCCTGTTAGATACTACTACTATTATTATGTGTGCATGTAAGTAGCTTGCCCTTCTACCGGCGATGAACTCGTCTGCAATTTATTGTCTAACTGTCATTCAGCATTCGATGCTTGGCCCATACTCCCTTGTAGTTGCAACTTTGTTGATGGATGTATTATTCAGGGTTGATACTGCCATTTACTTGGGTACTGCCAGTTGTAGTTGCAACTCTACCACAAAGCCTGCATTGATGCTCTCACAACCAACCTTCAAGGTTGATACTTCCATTTACTTTGAACCGTATGCTACAGATTGATAGAACAATGCCAAAACAAATATCTGTGGCATTATCATAGGTTAGGTTTGATTTGTTATGAGAATTGAACCTGAAACTAGTCTGTGATCATTCATATCACCTCACCTTCATTGGACACAAATATCTGTGACATTATCTGTGGCATTATCATAGGTTAGGTTTATGCCCTGCCCTGGTAGCTATGAGAATTGAACCTGAAATTGTCATGTTCACCTTTTATTTTTTATTAAGCTATTTAAATGCAAGGCACTAGCATGAAGGTTCAGGTTCTTGATTAACTCTTGGACATTATCTAAGAACAAATACTAGTATTAATGCTAGTACTTGATTAAGCAAGAAGAGCACAACCTAAGATAGTGTGTAATGCTAGTACTTGATTAATGCTGGTACTTGTATTAATGTTGTTGTATTTTACTACCTGGTCATATTAATGCTAGTATTAATGCTGGTACTTGATTAAGCAATAAGAGGACAACCTAAGATAGTGTATCAATAATACTCTTTTGGAGGCAGAGCTAGCTCATAGAATAAGAATAAAAATAGGACACCTTGTGCTACTAGGATTGTTGTTCCTAGCTTTGACAGAGTAGTGCCTGGCTTGATTCAAAGAGTAGTGCATGATTCACAGGAGGGATTGATTTTAGAGTAGTGCCTGGCTTGATTCAGATAGTAGTGCTTGATTCACAGAAGGAAACAGGGGAGTTCATCATCGACGATTTGGAGGTGAAGGACTTCGAGAAGAAGCTGGTAAGGAATTTATCGCCGATCTCAAGTCTATTGTGTTCTAAATAAACTAATGTAGCCAAGAATCTAAATGGGTTCACCTTTCCTTGTCTCTGCAGGAGGATGAACTGAATGTTACTTTCACAGAGTCATCCCAGGATTCGACGGAGCCGTGGGACACGGTTTTCAACATGGCGACCAATGCTTACAAGAAGAGGGACAAGGGGTTGCCGCGTCCTCAACTAGCCGTGTGTCTGGCTTCGGTACGAGCATGAAGTTCAAGGAGTACTACAAAGAGGATGCCAAGAAAAGAAGGGAGAGGAAGAACCAGTTGGCGGCTAAGGCTAAAGCCGTTGTTGAAGAGCTGAAGCTGAAGGTGCAGACACTGGAGGAGAAGGAGGTGGACGAGAAACAGTGGAAAAGTTAGTGGAAGAGAAGCTCCGCTCGATGACACCCCCTGAGTTTTTCGAGGGGCTTACTGCTTGGAATGCGGGAGGTCGACAGGGGCCGATGCATCTGCTCAGCTTAAGCGGCAGCAACTCGGGCATCAATGTTACCGTGTCACCAGACCTGGTGACCCCGCCGGCCGTCAACATCGGAACGCAGCCGCTCGTTTTGGTCACACCGATGCCACCTCCCGCCAAAGATACCAATAAGGCGCAGCCGACGGCGGTGGTGCTTTATGAGGCACCCGAGCGGGAGATTGCAGATGATGATAGGCCGGCCGCCGGCATCAACCGTGTCTCTACATTAGCCGATATCCACGCCATCACCAAGGTAACTAATTAGTTAGTGCACGTCATCTCCTTTATGACTTTGATGCATGACTGCTGCCATCTCATGACGCCCAACAACATGTTTTGCCTCAGGACACTTCTTGCGTACTCCTGCTTAAAGATGTCGGCAGTGAGTTGAAGGATGTTGCCAAGGGCACTCTCATACAACCGGCAAGCCGCAAGATGCACAACAATCCAATGGATGATGACGTGATGAGGGTCAAGTTGGCTCGGGTGTTGCCAGGGTGCGACGACATGGACCCCCCTTTCAACCTTAGGGAGCCGACGAACACAAGACCCTTGGAGAATGCTACAACTGGCCCTTGACATGGCCGAAGACCCAGATTCGTCTTGCGGGGGGGAGGGGGAACACCGGCACCACCTCTCGACCGATCGCCCGGCCACCACCTCGGAAGCTAGCAGCCGGCGTCATCGCCACCACCAGCCGTCACCAGCAACTCTTGGCAGCGTGTGCACCGCCACATGGCAAAGACGTTGTGCCGCAACTGTCGTCGCCCCCGCTACCACCACCACATGATGGCACCCATGAAGATGATGAGGAATTGGTCAACGTTGATGACTTCATCAACACCGGCGCCGCCAAAGGATTGTATATGCCTTCTGTGGATGAAGAAGCCTTCACAGCTCGCGACGACCATCAAGCTGGTCGGCCCAATACATGCACGCAGCGCCTGGTCTTCCATGGTCTTTCTCAAGAGACGCCTCTGGCCACTGATCCACCACAAGAGAAACCGGGATTGGTTTTCAGCCCCAACACACTCCGAAAGGCGGCTGATGAGCAGATGGCAGTGGATCACACTGTTGTGAGGAAGAAGCACTACATGAAGAGAGGTAATAATAATAAGAAGAAGAAGGGTGCGAGCCAGCCTCTTCCGAAGAGGATCCGGGGTCAGGACGCCGTCGTCGTACCATCCACACAATATGGCTTGCCCCGAGTGCATGTAGCTGGTGATCCGATATTGACTACGGATATGATCCACATTGCGGTTGGAGCCATGTTAACTTTGCACGAGGGTGTCAAGACACTAGAGGGCCTCCTTCTTAAAGACGAAGATCCAAATTACCCGGTTTTCACGGCCAAGGTGCCATTGGACATGGGCTTCATCGATGAACCCCCCGCGGATATATTCTTCATAGCGTTCGAGGACATATTCAAGCTGTTTCTCACGAAATGGCTGGACTATAACTTGGTCCGCCTATACACGCTCAATCTAGAAATCAAGATCAAGAGAGAGAGTACCCCGGAAATCACAATAGTGGATCCCTACTACATGCGGGATAGCCAGTTGGTCGAAGGATCAGAGACACGGATCAAGGCGATGGCGTACCTCAAAAAGTTCATGGTGGACAACAAGAGGAAGGGCACACTTCTTTTGCCTTTCTTTCCCGAGTAAGTACACACACTCGCTCATCGCCACCATAACTTATGCATTTCTTATAGATTTGTTCCTTTGCTCTTTTTCCAACATTCCGTTGCAATTGTGTTGCGCAAATACAAATACTGCACACTCATCGTCCTTGCCCCGAGGTATTCGCTAGCCACGTATTTCGACTCGGGGAGTTTGACGAAGAAGAAAGACTACACCAGAATAAGGGGTGTTCTCAATGAGGCTCTCGAGGGCTACACCAAGAAGGGATGCACCTTCGTAGATAAGGGGGAATGTATCAAGGATGGCAAACACGTGTTCAAGCACGTGCTCGAGTTCCCCCGTGTCAAGCAGTCGACTACTGGTGCCAAGGAGGCCTTCTACGTCCTCCATCACCTTAAAGGCTATGTTCGGGATTGCCAGAACCTAAAGTTGCCATCTAGTCTCCGAGGATGGGCTGAAACTTTGGCGCGAATCGACGATGATGATCTTAGAGAAGACTTCCATCGCATTCAGATGAAGTTGTCGCAAATCATCATTGAAGATGTCAACACAAGGGGGGGTGCCCTACAACAAGCTAGAGGGTTAAGTAAGAGAGAGATCAAAGAACGCCTCCGTAAGCAGGGTGACACAAGGTCGTGGATGACGAAAGAGGGCTATCTACCATTCCCGAAGCCGAGCGAGAAGAGGAAGGCTTCATGATCGATGTGTGCCTCTAGCATGATCTAGTGTGTGTATATTGTTGATGGACGCCTGCTGTATTAGTGTGTGTGTCATAAACTTTACTATCTTATGGTCGAAATGGTCATTATTGTTAGACTTAAACTACCTTGTGGTCATGTTGTCATTGAACTTATTGCTTCTATGATGATCTATCTTTTAGGTTTATGGATCCTTTGTTTTATATTCTGTGAACATATATATATATGGATGTGAACCCTTTATTAATTCTTTTTTTTGTATTTTTACTAATATGCCTTGTCGTCTATAGAGATGGCGACGAGGTGGTATGTGGTGTACATGGGTAGGGTTCCAGGAGTCTACGAGGAGTGGGAGGATTGTCACAAACAAGTGAACAAGTTCAGCGGCAACATCTACAAAGGATACACGACTAGAGAGGAGGTGGTAGCCAAGTGGAGGAACCACTTGTGGAAGAAGAACCGGATGAAGATATTGGTCGGGCTAATGCTCTTGCTCACCATTATCACAACTGTATTTTATTTGATCCTAGTGTAGGCGACGTTGACCACTTCATATTTATAATGTGAGATGATATGAACTTTGTATTCGGCACTTGTGTAAAAATTCGATACTTGACACTATATATGTATCTTGATCGGGATCTAAGTGTTTGTATTATATATATGTCGGTTTTCACGCATCTACTACTTGTGCAATGTACTTTATACTCATCTGGATAAATACTGTATAAATCCTGTATAAATACCTGATTAAATACCAGGAATGTATTTTACTTCGAATACGTGTTACACAATCAGTGGCGCATATAATTATATAGTCAGTGGCGCATGGGCTTTCTGTGGCGCATATATGTAAATGCGCCAAAGAAGTTCTTCCTGTGGTGCATATGAAGAAATTCTCCATAGAAGTCATATCCATATGCGCCACAGGAAGCAGTTATCAGTGGCGAGGTAACAGTGACGACTAGGATATGCGCCACAGAAGTCCCATTTCCATGCACCACATATAGGCTGTTTCCTAGTAGTGGGTACATAGATCAACTAATTCCGTCCACATAGTGCAATACCACTACATCATAGTGCCAACACATAGTGCAATACTACTAAATCAACACATAGTGCATAGAACTACATCAACATATAGTGCACCCCACATAGTGCATAGAACTACTTCCGTCCACGCGTTCTTGGGCGTCGATCCCTCCTCGGAGGTATCTTATTTCTCACCTCCGCTTCTTCTTCCTCTTCTTCATCATCATAGTCTAGACCCCTCATCCTCCTACTAGCTCTTGACCTTCGTGGCAGCTCGTCTTCGACAACATTAGCCTTTCCTTTGTTACGGAAGTCTTCCGGTGTCCACCAAGTGAACTATTTCCTTGGCTTTAACATGTATCCGGAACGAATCTAGTATTCCTCCTCTGTCTCATTCTCCATACGAGGCATCTACATGTACAAATGTATGCCTAAGGAAATGTACGGCAAACAAACCAAAGGCACTTAATGCAGGTAAGAAATGTAAGGTCGTCCCATACCTCATCCTCCGTACGAGCCGCCGAGGTGGCCTCCTCCTCTTCGTCATCCTCAAGATTAGCCGTTGGGTTAGAAATCGACTTGGACCTAGAATTTGACGGTGTTGTGTACTCAGCATCATGGCAACCTAACAGGTTAGATAACCGATGCATCTTTTAGGCTGTCCGCTGTAGTAAAGTACATGAGAAGTCAAAGCGTGTAGCACATCATGCCCTATAAGTACTCCTTTCATTTTCAACCATACCTTGAGGAAGTTTCGAAGTATGCCTTCTGCCTTTTTCCCTTTGGGAAATCATGGAGAATCGCCTCGGTTTCGTCAGCATGTTTCTTTATCTCCTTCCGCTACGGAGTAAAGAACACAAACATGTTAGGAAATAAAGCGATGGAAGGGCAAGTAAAGTAATGGAAGGGCAAGGAAAACTTTACCGCAAATTTGAGCGAGGAAGATATTGGGATTTCGTGCCCCTCCCTGACAAGCTTGTTGTATTCGTTGTAGGCAAGCTCATCGAAAATGCAAGGTTCTTCTAATATTTCCTCCTCGTAAGACGGCGGGCAAATGGAGACACGAGTATTTTCAAGAAACCACTGAAGTTAGTTGTTGAATGCAATTGTGCAATGAGCTCTTCCACTATTCCATTCTGTTTGCTGAGCATTCCACACAGACATCAAGAACTCCACGACATACTTCCTATTATGGTGATCCCATTTCTTGATCTTTCTCTGCCTCTTCCTGTCCAACCTGCAGGACAACAAAGAAATTTGTTACTACAACCAAATAGAAGACGATGATGCAATTGAGGAAAAAGGTTCTCATGCTAACTAACCTATGAAGCTCCTTGTCAGTGTCCTTATATACGGGAGGGTGAGCCTGGAACAACCCGAACTGCCTCATCACACGTTGTGGCAGATGGTACTCAACCGCCCAATTGCAAATTAATGGGCAGCACATGAGCCAAAGATTCTTTTCCTCTAAACACTTTGGGTTAAGATCAAACCCGGGAGCAACACCAAAATTATCCCCGTAACCATAAGGCTCCCATTCCACCTGCAACATATCACAAGAACATGTTTCTTGTAGATTTCGACTAGTGTGAAAACATTTTAGGAAGTGATGTAAAGACAAAAATTTACTTGCTCGGGTGTAAGCACATCGAACTCGTTCGTGTATTTCATGTACATGGCATCAACATCACTAGTCATCTATGACACGATGTCCCACTTGTAAGCCCAAGTGGGTGAGCGTAGAGGGTGTCTCCCAAACTCTAGCCAAGCAAGGTAGCCCACCCCTTTCGGGCGACTTAGTGGTAAACGTTCCCAGCTCCATACTGAGAGGAGAACCATAGCACCACCTATTCCAGCATTGGCGCTCGACCTACAACAAGCATCATCCAACTGCAAGTAAAGTAAAAATGTCAGGATATGATATGTGTGGATTGGAAGTGTACAAAAGATGGCGGTGTGAACAAGTGATTACCTACCGGTACAAGTAGGCAAGAGCCACCGAACCCCAGCTAAAATTGCTATCAAAGTGCATTAGAGCCTTCAGCCACATCCACTAAGCAGTCCTACCTCTGTTGTCAGCAAACAAAGTCCTGGAGAGGACATAACACACGTACACATGAGCATGTGTCTCGATCACCTCAACCTTGGCTGGCTCAGGGCAATGCGCAAAGTTCTCCACAATCCATGCGTATGTTGCGCCTGCTGGGACTCTATGTTTACTCTTGTCTTCAAGTTCTATAGGAGCCATACCAATAAGTAGCTGCATCTCATGGCTCCACCCGTCAGAATCTGTGTTCATACACAAAGGGTTCCTCGCGATAGGAATCCCAAAGATCATGGAAACATCCTGAAGGGTGGGGGTGATCTTGCTAGTCCGGAGTTGGAAAGTGTGCGTCTCCGGCCTCCATCGGTCGACAAGTGCGGTGAGGGCAGCCGCGTTGAGGTTTGGTGTCGACCGGGTCACAAGCGTGATGAAATGGAGGAGGCCTAGCTGCTAGATGTACGGAGTGTACCGCTCGTTGTACGACATCTCACTCGAGGACGCGCCATGAGACCAAATCTTCAGGGGGACCTAGCTTCTGCATACATACAAGTCAAAATATTATGCTTCTCTACGGGTCCAACACAATAGGATCAATAGAAAAATTAAAATAAACAAGTCCAACATGGTTTTATTACCATATGCTTCTCCACCATCAAGTATGCCCGGTGTTTTGTATCATAGTAATCATCAAGTAGCTACACCATCCTACATATATATTCCGAACATCAATAAATATGTGAGTGGTTCATCCAAGGGGAGCATATTATTCACACATATTATTCCAAAGCATATGGGAGCATATTATTCACATATTATTCCAAAGCATATGGGAGAATATTATTCACACATTCATACAAATCCATATGCAACAATCATATACAATGAAAATCAACAACACACTTCCATTCCCCAACAAATACAACTAATATAGAACCACCAACTAACAAAAAACATGCACTTCCATTCCCCAACAAATCAAAAACATGCACTTCCATTCCCCAACTAAATAATATATAACAACACACTTCCATTCCACAACAAATCAACGACACACTTCCATTACCCAACAAATACAACAAATACAACTAAACTACCAACATTCATCTAGACCTAGGGTTTCCAAAGAGGGTATATGCAATATTAATTGGATGAAAGAGAGCGGAAAAGAGGAGATTACCTTGAGGGAGAGATTGGGGAGCAAATCCCCTACAAAAAACTTCAGATCTATTGGTTTTTAGGGTGGGATTTGAGAGGGAGAGAAGAGAGGAATCGCTCTCTGTTCTTGTGTTCTTCCCTGGCGGCTGGGAAGGGAGTGGGTCGGGGTGGGGAGGGAGGCCGCGCGCGTGGCACTATGTCTAAATTTGTAGCACCTAACACACATACGCTACACATTGGGGCATAGCGCCTAGGCGCTGCATGGCCCAGGCTTAACACCCAGGCGCTACACGGCTCGGTGGGGCCAGGGCTGGCCAGGCGGCCGCCTCGCTGGCAGGAGGCATAGCGCCTATGGCATAGGCGCTATACTGTAGAGTGTAGCGCCTAACTGTTGGGCGCTATAAAAAGGGTTAGTGGGTGTGAAATACTTTTGGCCAGAGTTCATTTTGTTAAATCGTTTTGAAAATGGGTTATTTTTGTCCATTATGCCACCTATAGACGGTCCCAGGACCCATGACCTGACAGCCGGTCCAGTTACTCATGACCAGGAAGAAAAAATGTTCTATGTTTTCTTTTTTGAGGGTATTTCAGCTAATTAACATGGAAAATATGAAGAAGTTTGACAGGATATTGAATGGCCCTACAAATTAGGATAGACGTTGACAGACGCTGTCTGGGAAAAGAACCGTTCTCTGTGTTCCTTTTATACTGACGGTTCTTCAACTGATTAACATAGAAAATGTGAAGAAGTTTGACAGAGATGTGTGTACATACAGATGGAAAGAAGGTACATACACACAAAACAGATGACCTGCATGTGTAGCTGAATTTGTCAGCAACGGTGCAAACCGGGCGGACTGAGTAGTGTCCATAAATGGTCCGCCTCCCCGAGTGAGGCAACCGGGGGCTTCCTCCCCGCCTTCCTCCCCAAGCACTGCCCCCTCCTCCCAACCTCCCCATCACGTCGCCAGCCTCCACCGGGCCTTGCTAGCATGGGTCCATGGTGCTAGCGGCAGCCGCCTCACCCTTCCCTACGCGCATGGAGCCTCGATCCGGGCGAGAGCGGTCGGTGGTGGCGCGGCTGGCCCCGAGTGTCCACGAGGCGATGGTGTTGCCCTATTGGCAGATGGAGGCTACTCGGCTAGTTTGGGCCCCATATGGGTTGGGCGGGGTTAGCTATGTCGCGGGAAATCTGTGCTTCCTAGAGATGGACCCTGGGCGGTGGCGGTACATGGTTGGTGGCAGTGTTGCTACGCGCCTTCTACAACATGGCAGTAAGGGCTTTGCAGGCCCACCTGGGCTCGACGGAGCTCGCCAGGCCTGGTATGCCCCTGCTTCCATGTCCGGTCGGTTACCGTGAAAGCGGGGGAGGATATTCCCTTCCGCGTGGCAGAGGTGTTGTCTCTCTGAGTCCCAATCCACTACCCATTCTCTATCTCATAGGCCTTGGGTCGGTGTTCACAGTGAGACGATAATGGTGGCGTCAAGACTGTGGTGGCGCGTGTTGGTGGGCAGAGTGGATGGGTGGAAGCCTACGAAACGTTTAGGATAGAGGTTCTTTGGGGGTCGTGAGAAATCACTATCGCTCTTTCGGCACCGACAGGCTAACGCCTATAGGTATCACCTTTCCTTCTTGAGGGCATCGGGTGTACACCTTTCCCTCTCACCTCTGTGTACGTGGGAACCCTAGGACAGGTCCGAGCAACAACGTCATGACGATCGCAGTACTTCATGAAGGTGTTGCTTGATACATGACGCTTCGAAGGTTTAGGAGTATGGTGAGACATCGTCGGAGGGTGCAGCGGTGGTGAGCCATCCTCGTTTAGTCGATCTATTGTTGTCATCATTGTTTTGTCATTCTAGTTTGGGCTTGACTGTGCTGAGACCCCATCAGATGTATCGTTGTATCGGGTGGTTGCTATATTAATATAGCAGGGTGAAAGCCTATTTCGAGGAGTAGTGTCCATAAATGTCTGGTTATATTAGGGAATGTAGATGGTTGATAAGACCATCTTATTTTAATTCCACCACCATATAATCTATATATAATAAAAAACATATTGTACAATGGGTTATTTTTTTAGCCTTACCTTTAATAAATAGAATATGTGCTGAGCGGGATTGTTGCTAAGAGATCATCTCTATAGCTAAGAGAAGACAATTATCTTTTTTTGGTTTCTCTCTCCTCCACATCACCAACCATCCTGCATGGCATTGCTAAGATATAAGAGTATCTCCAGCAACTGCTCTATAAACTGGTGTTGTATATGGCGTTTGGAGCGCGATGTAACACGATGAAGCGTATGGAACCTGTGTGACCTTGGAGTCTGCATTTTGCAGTGCTCGCATATGAGCCGAAAATAGCCCTCACCAGGTACTACAAGCTACAGTGCGTGGTGTCGGTGCAAACAACTTTCATATACTTTTAACATGTCAACCAGATCAAATAAACCCAAATAAATGACTCAAAAAAAAATCCACATCTTGATGAAAATAGCATATTTCTAATTAGTGACATAGTTCCAATGCAAAAGATAATTCGACACAACCAAGTTAAACACAAGTTTGTCCCACACAAACACAAACACATCAATGATCAACATTTTTATAGTCATTGCCATCTCCATTTTGTGTTTCTTCTCTAATGGTGTCTTTGATAGTGGTGGTGGTTTGAACCGTTCAATCTCCATAGACATCATCACTTGTAGGAGGTATTGGAAAAACCATGGAGGCCATGAATCCCCTTGGTGGTGCACCCATGCCTTCCATGCCGCCAACTTGACCCGGCGTATGATGGCTCTATAATATAGCCATCCACGTCCACATTTAAACCGGATATTATTCATACTTTTGATGAAATCTCTCTCTAAACCCTTCCACTAATGCCTAATAATCAAAGGGGTATGCAATCCTTTCTTGCTATTTTTCCTTGCACAGATAATGTCGTTTGAAGATGGGAATCACTACATTAAAGTCAAAGATACGAGATTTCCAACAACCAGAAGAAACCAGGAGCCGTGAAGTGGAGGCAGACGCTTTAACGACCAACTATTTGACCGGAATAAAATTTTGGCCGTATAGTTCCGGTCATATAGTTGGCGCCGCCACTGCTAGGTCAAACAGAACAACTTTCGTGAAGGGCCCCCTATATAAAGAATCCTCGAGCGACGAGAAAATATCTACTCAAATGCCTGTCTCGCCCTCAAGTCTCTACCCTAGATCATCATCCGCCTTCAGATCTCCAAACCCTTCTCCACCACCATAGACATATTCCACCACTTGTAATAGTAGATCTCATATTCGATTGGTGACATTGTAAGACTATTGCAAACCAATACACTTGTCAGGTGTATAGGTGCACTAGTTCGGCGAAGAGATAGTGAAATACAAGTGGTATGGATATAAGACGACGGTGCCAGAAAAGAGCTTGTCGGGTAGGAAGAGACTAAAGGCAATCTCAAATAAAGATGGAAGCAAGCAAACATGTAACATATCTAGTTGCAAATGGTGTTTCAATGTTTAGAAACAAGGCCTAGGGATCATACTTTCACTAGTGAACACTCTCATATAAATATCTTCTCTTCATGATACTACTCTGAACTACTCTTCGGTTGGACACTATAATCCATGGTAGGGCTATAACAGCACACCTCAAAGTTCGTATTCCCTATCTAGATAACCCCACACTGTCACCTTGAGTGCTAGATGGTTCAAACAAACACCACAATTTCATAGAGACATCCAACTCCAAATATAACTCATAACAAGTATTTGTAATCTCTAGCCTAAGTGCCACCATGGTGTGCACGGTATCACTTTCACACATGTGGGGAGAGCCAGAGATCTATTAAAGCACTTGAGTAGCAAGGTAGATATACTTGAGTACAAAGCTCATGATCACAATATGATCATGCATAGAGAGAGAGAGAGATGAACACATAGCTACCGGTACAACCCTTAGCCTCGAGGGAGAACTACTCCCTCCTTATCATGGGAATCAGCAACGACGATGTAGATGGTGGTGGAGATCGATGGAGATGGCTCCGGGGGCACTTCCCTATCCTGATAGGGTGCCAGAACAGAGACTTTTGTCCTCCGAATATCCTCTTAAGTGGCGGCGGCACTGCACAACTTTTCGTGGCTGGAGGCTGGATGATTTAGGGTTTTCTCATCGGGAGGCTTCTTATAGGCGAAGGGGTGATGTCAGAGGGTGGACCAGGGGCCCACACCACCAGGTGGCACGGCCAGGGGGACCCGCCACACCACTTGGTGTGGCCAGCCCCTGGCCCCTCTCTGTCTCGTCTTCTGGCTTCATGAGTCTTTCGGTAAAATATTGACTTTGGCTTTTGTCCGGTCCAATTCCGAGAATATTCATTTTCTGGCTTTTCTGGAACCAAACACAGAAGAAAACAGGCAACTGGCACTGTGGCATCTTGTTAATAGGTTAGTTCCAGAAAATGTGTAAAAGTACTCCAAAGTGTGGACAAAAAAATAAGAAAGTAGATATAAAACAAGAATGGAACATCAAAAATTATAGATACGTTTGCAACGTATCAACATCCCCAAGCTTAACTCCTGCTCGTCCTCGAATAGGTAAGTGATAAAAAGAATAATTTTTGAGGTGACATGCACCATCACAATCAAGATCAAACCATTTTCAAGCATTGAAAGCTAGGATCAAAGTACTCTAAACATGAGCATGAAAGATGAAGTTCTAACAATAAGATATAGTAACTATGCATGCAACATGAAAGGATACACACAAAGATCATGAATAAAAATGCATTGGAATACGTTTGTTTGTTTGTTTCACATATAGAAAACATAGCATAGTGGCATTCAGCTTGTCCCTCATGGAGTAGCAAAACATAAATGCATATGACACCTTCAAAGTTCATCAGGGTGACTAGATACAAATAGTTTAAGAACAAGCAATATCAAAGTTATGAATCAATCAACAAGTCTTGGGACAATGCACATTAAACTAAGAATGGCCACTATGCTCTCCCAATAGGTACATAAAGATAGAAGATGGAGACTCAACATAAAAGTAAAATAAAGGCCTTCATAGAAGGAAGCAGGGATTCAAGTTTCATAAAGAGCTTCCAAAAATTATGGTACTTATTAGCTTTCAGCTCTCATTGCCCCTATCATAAGCATCTTGAAGTGATTAAGGTTAAAGTGAAAAAACTATGGAGTATATGCTTGACAAAGTATAAGTTGGAAATCTCATGTCCCTTGAATACGAGAGCCGCTCCTCATGCTACTCAAGTTTAGTTACCGATAAGTTCTTGTCATATTAAGTACATGTGTATCATAGAGAACCGCCAACGGGGTACCCCTTGCCCGAAGATATGGAAGAATCCCCATATCAAAATGACAAGGCAAGCAGACAATGAGCATCTCAAAAATCTTCTTATTTACCATGGGAAAATGGTGCTTTTTTCTCTCTTTCCTCTTTTCTCATCTCTTTTTTTTCTTTTTTCTCAATCTCTATCTCTTTTTTTATAAGAAGAATGCTTCATAGATTGCTCATTATGCTTAACTGCAGGTTTCCACCATGATTAGGCATGGATTAGACCAGTGGCCCAGACGTTTCTCTAACACACATACATAACTCCATGGACTTACAAGCTCCCCTTTCATTTTCACACCGACGACATCCATAGACAAAAGAGCATGATATCAACTGGGTACAATGTACAAGTGTAATGTTGAAAGCGTTCCCCATGACAGCATGGTTCTGCTAATCCCCAACATATAAGTGCAAGCATATACAACATAGATGACACAATGTTTCAAGTTTATTTTGGGCAAGAAAAGGAAAGTGTGCCTTCAATTTCGTGAGAGCTTTAATCACTAATTTTCTCATAACAAGTTTAATTCAGAAGGTAGATAAAAACATGAATATACTTGGAATAGCAAATGCTAATAGGTATGTATGGTGGACTCTTTTGAATAACTTGGTTTTATTTGGAGTTGGATGCATGAGTGGAACTCATAATTGGTTATGGAGGCTAGCAAAAGACTAGGAGCGACCAACTAAGAGAGCAATAATGGCCATAATCATGCAAAGCGATAAAACATTATTAATTAAAGCATAAAGTGATATTACAAGTCGAAAACTAAATGATCATAGAGGCTATGGTGACTTGGTATAGTCTTAACATGGTGTGAGCATGCACCAAGTCAACCAAAATAAAGCATCAAAGTAGAATACCACAATATTATGCTTTTATATGCTAAAATACCGCATGATTCTTTCAAGGCACATTAAGCAATCTCAATTGTTTGTAACAAGTGATGCTATAGCAATAATCACTAAGCATAAAGTTAAAGCAATATCAAACATGACATGCTAAAGTCTAGGCCACAGTCAAAACAAGACTCCTTTGGTACCACTATAAGAATGAAACTTCCTACTCTTTTCCAACACCAATCGAAAATTAAAGCTAAATGCAGTGCTAGCAAAGGAGAACACTCACATAACAATAAGAGTGAAAACTAGAGTATTCTAGGAAATGAATAACAGGGTGTGTCTCTCTCCAAAAGAAGTGTGTTGGGATCCAACCAACTTATTTAAGCAAACCAAACAAAAGAAAACTAAAAACAAAAACAAAGACGCTCCAAGAACAACACACCAGTGCATGAAACAATAAAAACGAAGTGTTTGGAAGAAACCTGAGATTTTTATTGATGAAGAAGGGGATACCTTGGGCATCCCCAAGATTTGACGCTTGTACCTCTTGAATTTTTCTTGGGGTGACACGGGGTGGCATCCCCAAGCTTGAGCTTTTGTCCATACTTCATATTATCACATTACTCTTCCCTACACTTTAAATTTTCCTTCATACAAAACTTCACACAATCTTCATTAGCAACATTAGTGTACTCAAGATAATAAGTCTTTTGGTTCAGTTTCAACACAAATTAAACTTACATTAAAACACAAGCTACTGTAGCACTTTCTTTAAAATGTTCAAATGATCAAAGAGAACTCAAAGAGAAAGAGATTAAGAGGCAAATGCAAATAATGGCAGAAATCTGTCAAAACAGACCAGCAAGTAAAAACCTTTTTTTCGAAGACCTTCTGTTGCTCAAATCGAAAAGTGTTGAACTAACAAAAGTTGGATAACAGCCTGGGGCAGAAGAACAAAAAATTACAGCTCAAAACGACTTACAAAGATTTTTCACGAATTTGTACGACGAAGCACAAAAATCTGTTTCGGGACAACAACTTTCCCAAGTCTTACTTCTCTCTCATTAGAGATTACTCTTGGCACAAAAAGCAAATAAAAAGGATAAGGAAAGGTTATTACTGAAGCAATAACTTCCAAGACTCAACTAAAACTTTTGGGTTATCTCCCAATAAGTACTTTTCTTTAACGCCTTTAAGTTAGGCATGATAGATTTTGGTGATGCTCACATAAGAAATATGAGTTGAAGTAAAAGAGAGCATCAAGAAGCAAATATGGAACAAATTTAAGTCTAACCCACTTCCTATGAAAAATAATCCTGTAAAGAAACAAGTCATGAAATCACAAAGCAACAAGCATAGGAAAGAAAAACAAGTGCAACTTCAAAATTTTCAACATAAAGAGGGGAAACTTAATATTGTTGAGACACATAAAACCATGTTTCCCTCTCTCATAATAACTTTCAGTAGCATCATGAATAAAATTAATAATATAACTATCACATAAAACATTCTTATCATGAGGCACATGCATATAATAATTATTACTCTCCACATAAGCATAGTCATTCTTATTAATTATGGTGGGAGCAAATTCAACAAAATAGATATCATTATTATTCTCATCACCATAATCATCAAATATAGGAGACATATTGTAATCATTAATTTTCTCCTCAATAGTAGGTGGACTGAAAATATCATATTCATCATTGTAATCATCATATATTGGAGCTTTGGTATCATCATAAGCAATAGAATAGCTATCTTCCAAAGCTGGGGAACTAAAAAGATCATTTTCATAAAAACTAGCTTCCCCAAGCTTAGACTTTTCCATGGCATTAGCAATAATGGTGTCCACAGAATTCATACTAACAACATTGCTATTAACATGCAAATAAAGTTCCATAGGTTTTTTAATTTTCTCTTCAAACACTTCATGTCCTAACTCAAGATAAATACTATAAAGCTTTCTAATTTTGTTGTTGTTTTCCATTAAGCCTAACTAGTGAAAATAAGAAACAAAAAGACAAAATTGCAGAATCTAAAGGAAATAACTTCGAGCACTCACCACCAGCAACAGTACTAGAAGATAGCTTAATATCTAGAAGATGTGAGTACCTTTAACCTTACCTCCCCGGCAACAATGCCAGAAAATAGCTTGATGTCCATGCACTTCTATTCTTGTAGACAGTTGTTGGGCCTCCAAGTGCAAACGTTTGTAGAATAGAAGCAAGTTTCCCTTAAGTGGATCACCCAAGGTTTATCGAACTCAGGCAGGAAGTGGTCAAAGGTATCCCTCTCAAGCAACCCTGCAATCAAGATACGAGAAGTCTCTTGTGTCCCCAACACACCCAATACACTTTTCAGGTGTATAGGTGCACTAGTTCGGCGAAGAGATAGTGAAATACAAGTGGTATGGATATAAGACGATGGTGCCAGAAAAGAGCTTGTTGGGTAGGAAGAGACTAAAGGCAATCTGAAATAAAGATGGAACCAAGCAAACATGTAACATATCTAGTTGCAAACAGGGTTTCAATGTTTAGAAACAAGGCCTAGGGATCATACTTTCACTAGTGAACACTCTCATATAAATATCTTCTCTTCATGATACTACTCTGAACTACTCTCCGGTTGG
Organism: Avena insularis; assembly: GCA_023614405.1. NCBI lineage: Eukaryota > Viridiplantae > Streptophyta > Magnoliopsida > Poales > Poaceae > Avena > Avena insularis. Next base: position 40,763,274 of record CM042692.1, on the reverse strand, counting down.
ACACTCTAATCCATGGTAGGGCTATAACAGCACACCTCAAAGTTCGTATTTCCCATCTAGATAACCCCACACTGTCACCTTGAGTGCTAGATGGTTCCAACAAACACCACAATTTCATAGAGACATCCAACTCCAAAAATTACGCATAACAAGTATTTGTAATCTCTAGCCTAAGTGCCACCATGGTGTGCACGCTATCACTTTCACACACGTGGGGAGAGCCAGAGATCTATTAAAGCACTTGAGTAGCAAGGTAGATCTACTTGATTACAAAGCTCATGATCACAATATGATCATGCATAGAGAGAGAGATGAACACATAGCTACCGGTAGAACCCTTAGCCTCGAGGGAGAACTACTCCCTCCTCATCATGGGAATCAGCAACGGCGATGGAGATGGTGGTGGAGATCGATGGAGATGGCTACGGGGGCACTTCCCCGTCCCGGCAGGGTGCCGGAATAGAGACTTCTGTCCCCCAAATCTCCTCTTCGATGGCGGCGGCGCTGCATAATTTTTTGTGGCTGGAGGCTGGATGATTTAGGGTTTTATCATCAGGAGGCTTCTTATAGGAGAAGGGGCGATGTCAGAGGGTGGACCAGGGGTCCACACCACCTGGTGGCGTGGCCAGGGGGGACCCGCGCGACCACATGGTGTGGCCAGCCCCTGGCCCCTCTTCGTCTCGTCTTTTGGCTCCGTGAGTCTTCCGGTAAAATATCGACTTTGGCTTTTGTCCGGTCCAATTCCGAGAATATTCATTTTCTGGCTATTCTAGAACCAAAAACAGAAGAAAACATGCAACTGGCACTGTGGCATCTTGTTAATAGGTTAGTTCTAGAAAATGTGTAAAAGTACTCCAAAGTGTGGACAAAACATAAGAAAGTAGATATAAAACAAGCATGGAACATCAAAAATTATAGATACGTTTGCAACGTATCAAGTCCCGCATAGGAAAGCACGCTCATCGGGTTCCTACGTGAGAATCATGACATCTTTGCATGGAAACCATCCAACATGCCTGGTGTCCCGAGGGAACTCGCTGAGCACAAACTTAATGTCGACCCCAAAGTGCGACCGGTGAAGCAGTCGCTGCGGCCCTTCAATGAAGAATGCCACCGAGCAATCGCTGAAGAAGTGCAGCGTCTACTCGCCGTAGGATTCATTTGGCCCATCAAGTACTCCAAGTGGCTGGCAAACCCAGTCCTGGTCCTAAAAAAGAACAACAGCTGGAGAATGTGTATCGACTACACCAACCTCAATAGCGCCCGCCCAAAGGAGGAGTTCGTCCTACCGCGAATCGACCAGATCATCGACTCGACCACAGGATCGGAGTCGTTGTGCTTCCTCGATGCACACTCTGGTTACAACTAGATCAAAATAGCGGTTGAGGATGAGGAGAAGACGACATTTATCACGCCATTCAGCGCCTTCTGCTACACCGCCATGACGTTCGTCCTCAAAAACGCCGGTGCAACCTATCAACGGTGCATGTAGGAGTGCCTTGCGAGTCAAATTGGCTGCAACATCCACGTCTACATCGACGATGTGGTGGTAAAATCCACCTGCCAGGACAACCTCCTTGCCGACCTGGTCAAGACCTTCGCAAATCTATGGAGGTATAAGATCAAGCTCAATCCAGGGAAGTGCACCTTCGGTGTCCCCACCGGATAGCTCCTGGGGTACGTGGTCTCCAAACAAGGCATCGAGGCAAATCGCACCAAGATCGACACCATCGCGCGGCTCAGGAAACTTGAGTGCCGACGCGACGTCCAGAAGTTGGCCGGGTGAGTTGCGGCTCTCAGCCGCTTCATCACCCGGCTCGATGAGAAGGCGATGCCTCTCTACCACCTGATGCGCAAGAAGCCTATGTTCCAATGGGCCGCAGAAGCAGACAACACGCTCAAGGCACTCAAATAAGTGCTCCTCACGGTGCCATTACTCGCCGCCCCAATCGATAAAGAGCCAATGCTCGTCTACGTCGCGGCCTCCACTCGAGTCGTCAGCACCGTGATGGTCGTCGAGCGGCTAGAAGAGGGAAATGAGCACCCCGTACAACACCCCGTCTACTACATCAGCGAGGTCCTGACGAACTCAAGGCAGCGCTACCCGCAGTACCAGAAACTGGTGTACATGGTATTCAAAGCACAGCGGCGACTCCCCCACTATTTCCAAAAGCACCCCATCACGGTCGTCTCCTCCGCGCTGCTGCAGGACATCATCCACAATTGCGAGGCAACTGGGCGAGTTGCCAAGTGGGCCGTCGAAATCAGCATGCACAACATCAAGTATGAGCCACGCAAAGTGATTAAATCGCAGGCCATGGCCGATTTCCTCGCCGACTGGGAAGAAGCACAACAGCCGGAGAAGCTACCCTATCTACATTACTGGTCGCTTCACTTCGACGGTTCCAAGAACACCGATGGCGTGGGGGCTGGGGTCATACTGACCTCCCCCAAAGGCGACAAGCTCTACTACGTGCTCCACCTTGACTTCAAGCCCTGCACCAACAATATGGCCGAGTACAAGGCCCTCCTCCACGGCATGAGGGCCGTCAAGGAGATGAATGTGAACCCCCTAAGGTGCTATAGCGACTCCGACCTAGTCGCCGGCCATGTTGCGGGGACCTGCGACACCGTCTCCCCCACCATGATAGCATATCGCCAAGGGGCGGACCAGCTAGGAGGTCACTTCACTGGCTACTCAGTCGAGTGGATCGACAGGCGCAAGAACGAGGAAGCCGATGCTCTCTCCCGCATCAGATCGTCCCACTAAATGCCACCCACAGGCGTCTTCCTCGACATCATCCACAAGCCTTCGGTCTCCCTGCCAAAGGAGATCGACATCGAGATACCTCTGCAACATGAGCCCACTCTAGTTGCCATGGTCATCGAGCCTAGCAACTGGACCGCACCATATGTCGCCTTCCTTGAGCACAAGGTCCTGCCCAGCGATGAGACGGAGGAGCGAATGATCGTGCGCCGCTGCAAATCCTTCGTCATCATCAACGTCGAACTCCACAAACGTAGTGTGACTGGCGTATTCTAGCGCTGCGTACAGCCAGAAGAAGGACGCAAGATCCTCCAAGACATCCACACCGGCGACTACGGCCATCATGCCGGCGCCAGATCTCTAGTCGCCAAGGCCATGCGACATGGCTTCTACTGGCTCACCACACACGCCGACGCCATCGACATCGTCCAACGTTGCGTCAGGTGCCAGAAGTATGCCAACCAGATGCACATCCCTAGGTTGGCACTCAAGACCATCCCCATCACCTGGCCCTTCACCATGTGGGGCATGGATATGGTCGGCTAATGGCTCAAAATATATTCGAGCTCGTTGGGGAACCCCAAGAGGAAGGTATGATGAGCACAACAGCAAGTGTTCCCTCAGTTATGAAACCAAGGTTATCGAACCAGTAGGAGCAAGGAAAGACCTCCAAGGTGTTGTTTCCAACTTGGAATCCTACACAACACAACCACAGAACTTTGCCCCCAACTTACAGTGAGGTTGTCAATCTCACTGGTTTTGCTAAAAACAAAGGACTAAACTTATTGTGTGGAAGATAGTAATTGCTTGCAGAAAGTAAACATAAAACAATAAATAGCAGATTGTAGATTGATGGTAAAAGAATGGACCGGGGTCCATAGTTCACTAGAGGTGATTCTCCTTAAGATAGATGACATGTTGGGTAAACAAATTACAGCGGGGCAATTGACAAACACCGAGAAAGCATACATGCATATACTAATCATCTTAACTCCTATGATATTTGATTGGGCATTACAACATTATACATAGACCGTAATCCAACTGCATCTATGACTAATAATCCACCTTCAGGTTATCATCCGAACCCCCTCCAGTATTAAGTTGCAAGCAACAGATAATTGCATTAAGCAAAGTGTGTAAAGTAAACAATACGATTGTTCTATGAACAAAGGATTGCTGTTTTCTCCCTAGTAGCAACATCACATCTAGTACCTTAGAGATTTCTGTCACTTCCCCAGATTCCTAGAGGCATGAACCCACTATCGAGCATAAATACTCCCTCTTGGAGTTGTTAGCATCTACTCAGCCAAGATAGCTACTAACAATGGAAAGCATGCAAGATCACAAATAACATAGACATTATAGAATCAATAATCAATCTGAAATAGCATCTCAATATCCATCGGATCCCCGCAAACACAACATGTATGATTACAAATAGATGACCTTGATCATGAACGGAGCTCACAAGATCTAGACATGGTACCACAAAGGAGAAGAACCAACCATCTAGCTACTACATGGACCCGTTGTCTAGGGATGAACTACTCACGCATCATACTGGAGGCAGTCATGGTGATGAAGAAGGCCTCCAGGGTGATCTCTCCCCTCCGGCAGGGTGCTGGGAAGAGCTTCAGATCCCTCCCGATCTATGGATGGAGATGGCGGCAACTACAGACTCTTTCGTGGAATTTTGATCGGGTAATTAGGGTTTTCGTCCTGGAGACAATATATAGGCGAAGGGGCAAGGTCGGTGGAGTGCCAGGGGCCTAGACCCCTGGTGGCACGGCTAGGGCTAGCCGCACCACCACCAGGTGTGGCCGGCCTGGCTCCCTGATACGTCCATTTTGTATCACTATTCTATCATAATTTACTGTTATTCATTGATATATTTCATATTAAGAAATGATACTTATGTTATTTCATCTGTTTTTGCATGGTTGATGACTTTTGGAGCATAGACCGCTGCAGTCAGGATTCTGATGGAAAAGGTGCTGTTTGGAGGCGAAATTCGCGAAGATCAGAAAATCCAGGAAAATACATGTAAAATTCTATTTTTCCAGAAGACGAAGGTTGCTAGAAGGGGAGTGGAGATTGGCCACAGGGGGCCGACACCACCCCCTGGCGCGGGCCACCCCAGGCCGTGCCACCACGTGTTGTGGCCACCCTGGTCCACTCTTGGGTCTCCCCTCTGTCGTATATTATCCTCCTGAAACCCTAAGACTGGGGGAGAGACCACAGAAAGATTCCGCCGCCTCTGCGGGTGGAAAACACCGAGAGAGAAAGATCTCTCCGGTAGACAAAATTCCACCGGAGGAATTCCTTCCCGGAGAGGGGAGATCATCGCCATCAACACCATCATCAAGCTGGGATTCATCAGGATCATCATCATCACGATCATCATCTCCACCAGCAACATCATCACCACTTCATACCGCTATAACAATTGGGTTGAATCTCGCATAGATCTTAGGGGAAACTTTCCCGGTGCTGATTACTCCTTGTAGTTGATGCTATTGAGTGAACCATTGAATTATCATTTATGTTCAGCTTGTTACATATCATTATTTCATCTCTGATCATGATCCATATGATGTCTTGTGAGTAGTTCGTTTTGTTCCTGAGGACATGGGAGAAGTCATGTTGTTACTAGTGGAATTGTGTTGAGAAAGATTCAATGGTTTGATATTTAAGTTGTGGTGTATTTCTTCTAGTGGTGTCATGTGAACGTCGACTACATGACACTTCACCTTTATTGGCCTAGGGGAATGCATTGTGTATTTGGCTACTAATCGTAGGGGTTTGTAGAGTGATAGGAACCCGAACCCCCGTTAGGAAACCTTTGCACAAGGGACGTCAAGGTCTTAGAGTATAAAGCTGTGGTTAGGTTTCTACCTTAATTACTTTCTTGTTGTCGTTGTATTGGGAACGGCAGTACCTGAAGAGGTTAGATAGAGGTGTGGGGCTAGCAGGGAAGCTATCGACAGCGTCCGCAGGCGGGATTGGATACAAGCAAGCGTATCTGGACGCACGAAGTACCCAGGTTCGGAGCCATCATGATGAGGTAAAGCTCCTACTCCTGCCGGATCTGACTATGTGGGATATACGAACTACAAGTGCTCCTCAAGCTGTACTCTCTAGCTACCGCCTTAAATGCAATGAGAACAACCCTTACTACTGAGGCCTTGCCTCTCCTTATATAGGCAGAGAGGCAACGGTCTCACTGGCCAATCCGACTGGCGGGCCCCACATGCGGGTCCTAGCCGGCTGGTCATCTACAGTATCTGGTACGGTGTGTCACATTGAAGTATGAGCGGTATGGCTATCATAGGCATAGTGGACATCGTGCGAGCTGTCGTCAGCATCGGGCCACTGTTCCTGCGTCATCCTCGCAAAGTCTTCGGTATGGTCGAGTAATGGCCGGTCTTGTCATCATACAGGGCATACCGTGCACTGATACGCACGTCGCCCTGTCTCCTTGATTGGTTCTGGCTACGTCACCGTAGCCAGTTACTTCTTGCTGATCCGGATACCATGAGGTAGCCGGCCTGGCCTGCTTTGCCCGACTGCATCTGGCCACCCGGATACTATCTGACTGTCCTGTTTCTTGTTCGGTTGGGGTATCTGGGGATCATGCCCCCGACACTAGCCCCCGAGCGCGTGTGGATTCCGCCCTTAGGCAAAATATGCGCGCGCTCCCTCCTGATTTTGAATTTGTGTCCAGCTACGCCTGGCGGTTGCGTTACCCGTGGCGTCAGTGCTGACGCCGACCACGCGTGCACGCGCCATCATTGCACTGCGGCGGGCAGCGTAACGTCCCGTCGCATGTCGCCTCGGGAAACTGCTGCCCGACGCTTCGGTTCTCGCTCCCGGATCTTCTGCGCATCCCGCGTCGGCGCACGGGATCTCGGCGGCGGTTGGGGTGAGGGTCGTCCGGATGCGCGCCATGTGGCTGTTGACGGTTGCGCTTCCGGTCATTTAATGGGGCACCGCGAGGGGAGCAGTTCCCCTCCTTTGCTCCCCCGCTCCAGTTTTCCTCTTCCCAGCGTGCTCCTGCCCTTTGTGCCCTTGCTCTGCTGCCGCTGTAGCCCGCTGCGCCGCCCGCTCTTCGTCATCGGCAGTACATGCCACCATCACTCCTCCACCGCCGCGCCTCCCTGTCAGCCGGTAATGGCAGCCGACCGCGGAGGTTGGTGTGGCTCCTCCGTCATGGAGGACCACATCCAGAAGTACCGCGCGACCTGTGTCCTTCCACCGGAGGAGGAAGTGGTGGTGCGGTTGGTGCCGACGGGAGAGGTGTCGCCGCACCTGGCGGAGAGGGAGCGCGTCATCTTCCTCGCCCATCTGGCGTGCGGGTTCGCCTTGCCGGTGCATCCCTTGTTCCTCACCTTCCTGGCGTTCTTCGATCTCCGCCTCCACCATCTCGGCGCCAACGCAATCGGGATGTTGGCGCACTTCATGGCCTTCTGCGAGAGATACCTCGGGATCCAGCCGCATCTCGGGCTCTTCTGCCGGCTCTTCCGAGTCCGGCCGCAGGTGCAGTACACGAAGGGGCCGCTAGTCGTCTGCGGTGGCGCCTCCATCTACTCCCGCGCCCAATCCGGCTACCCAAGTTCTTGCTCCATGACACGGTACGACTGTGGCAGCAGTCGTACTTCTATGTCAAGAACGTCACCAACATCGACCGGATCAATCTTCCGACTTTCTAGGATGTCGAGTCCAGCCGACAGAACTGGGAGCTGAAGATGCACGGTGACAAGGCGGAGTCGGACGCGATTCTGCAGCGCATGCGCTCCCTCGTCACCTGCCAGCTAACCGGCCTGGACATCACCCTCAGCTGGATGTCCCGGTTGATGATGCCGCTGCAGCAGCGAGCGCACAAAATGTGCTACTACTCCGGCTGACTGGACCCGACCCGGCTGTCGCGCCGTGATCCCCGCTACCACAACCTGAAGGTGTGGGTGTGGACGATCACGAAGGAGCGGCTGCCGGAGGGCTGGCCCTTCAGCCTGGCGCCCTACAACCGGGACAACCGCGCACCCCGGGTAAGTTCTTGTAGCCGGAAGCTCCTTTCATATTTCTTGCGTTTCCGTCTTGTTTTGTCCGGCTAACTTCTTGTATTTGGCAGATCTTCGCTTGCATCCTTCGCGAGGAGGGTGAGGCTCCTCTCGAGGTTTTCACGCCTGACTTGCCCGAGACGCGTGCTCGGCGGTCCGGCGAGGAGTCGGACGGGGATGGTGATGCCTTCCCCAGCTGGAACAATGAACTGGCTACTGACCCCCACGCGGAGGTTCATGAGAAGGAGGAGGCCGCGTCGACTTCCGATTCGGCGCAGCGCCCTGCGACGGACGGCGAAGCTGGCGGGAGCGGCTCCAGTCGTTCCAACTCCCGCCAGCCTGCCGCGGAGGAGCCGTCCCCTAAGAGGGGCCAGACCGGCTCCCTTCTGCCGAGTCGCTTGGGCCGGAAGAAGGGGCCGCCTCCGGTTGTGTAGGGGTACGTCCTTCCTCATCTTTCGCATGTTTCTTTTCGTGCCTGTTTGCCCTTGGCTTATTTGCTTTTGTTTCCTTCCTCCTGTCTTCTGCTTTCTTAGCACGCTGGTCTCCTTTGGAGCCGCGAGCCCGGCGCGAGCGCCGACCGGGTCGTCTTCCCGCGCCCCTCCTTCTCCCGTGGTGCCGCCTCCACCACCACCTCGATCTGAACCGGCTGCCTCAGCTGGAGCGGAGGGTCCGCAGCCGGATGTGGTGGTTCAGCCGGAGGCGGAGGATCCTCAGCCGGGTGGCTCTTTCGCGGGTGCGCGGTGGGCCGCTGCCGGCAAGGAGCTCATGGTTCTCGGTGATGACAACTCCGACGAAGAGACGGGGGAGGAGTGGAGGACGGCGGTGATTGCCGCGAAAGAGTCCTTGACCGTCAACACCGTGGATGATGACGCCTCCTCCGCTGCCTCGCTAACGGACCTCGCCGCCACCCTCGAGCTGGCGGTGAAGGAGATCCGGCTGCTGGAGGCCGTAGCCGGCGGGAACCGGTCCTTGCAGCAGAAGCTTGCTGCTACCAATGGGACTTCCTAGAGTAAGCTTGCTTCATCCGGCTTCTCTCTCTTTTTTTACTGATAGCCGGTTTCGTCACAGCTATCCTCGTGTGCGCTCAGTGGGAGATCGATCGCTTGAAGAAAGCGACCGACCGGCTGAGCAAGTCCAACTCTACTCTGCAGCTGCAGAACAAGGATTGGCACGCGAGGGTAGACGACCTGGAGGCCACCATCAAGGAGCGCGGCGCCTCGCTCTCCAGCCGGACCGAAGCCTTCAACCTTCTCGAGGCCCAAAACAAGGACCAACAGAAGGAAATCAAACGGCTGGCGACGAAGGAGAAGGCTCTGGTGGAGGAGCTGATGCAGGTTGGCCACACGGCTAAGGGTGAGTTCTTCTTTTCCGCCTTCTTTTCCTTCCGGATCCGGTAGCCGGATCTGACTCTCTTTTCTGATAGCGTTTTATCCCGGCATAGACCTGCTGGCCTACAACCGGCTGCAGGAGAACTGGCCGGGAGCGCAGCCGACGGCCCAGGAGCTCGTCGTCCTTCTTGGAGAAGAAGCTACCAAGTTTCGTCAAGCGGCACGGGACATCTTCTCCTTCCTGTGGCCGGATGCTCCAGTTTTGGAGACGATGGCGCAGCTCGCTGCGAGGGTGGGGGAGGTGCCGGCTGCGATGGACCGACTGTGGGACTTGGCGGCGCGAGCCGGAGAAGAGATGGCTCTGGCCCTCATGCTCTCCTGGTACAAGGACGCCCGCGTCGAGAAGATCGACAGAGGCTTCAGTGCCGGCGCTGACCTTGCCGCCATCCGCCAAGCCCATCCGGAGCTCCAAGGATCTGCCATCAAGATCGCCGACTACGTGGACCCTGACGAGGTGCTCACCGACTCGGAGTCCGCCGGTACTCCTGATGTGGAAGGCCTGACACAGCCGCCTGTGGGCGCCAGAACCGGATCGAGCGCCGCGCCTCCTCCTCCGCCTGAAGCTTCTGCTGGCCAAGACGATCCTCACGGCAAGGGTCCTGCCGCTTAGTCATTGCCCCAGGATGCCGGGTGTATTTGTCTTTCTTTAGTTATGTTTGAAACTTGTCCGTCTATACCGGCTGTCTCTGATGCCGGGTAAACTTATGGGAGCTTCGCCTCCCTTTTTTCTTTGCTCGCTAATATTGAACTTGCTTGAGTTTCCTTCAACTTGTGCTTCGAATTTTCTTTCAACATTTCGCCGGTTGACTTTATCCGGCTAACTTCACCCGGCTACACACCTTTAGCCGGGAAAACTACACCTCCAGTGGGGGCGCGCTCAGTGCACCCACTGGGTGTAGCCCCCGAGATTCGTAGTAGCCGGCATAGCCGGGTGCTTCGAATCTTTCTTCTTTTTCCCAAGTCTTCTAACTTTGTCTGACTAGACTAGTCTTAGTCGATTATTTTCACTGGCTAAACACCTTTAGCCGGGGGAACTAACATTCTAGTGGGGGCGCACGAGCGCACCCACTAGGTGTAGCCCCCTGAGATTCGGAGTAGCTGGCGTAGCCAGGTGCTTCGAATCTTTCTTGCCTTCTCTTGCTCCCGCCCTTGCCCTCACCTGGGCTCCGAACGGCCGGCTAAACGCCTTTAGCCGGTCGGGAACTACAAGATTCCACTGGGGGCGCGCGAGCGCACCCAGTGGGTGTAGCCCCCGAGATTCAGAGCGCTTGATGAAGGCAAGGACTTCGAATCTTCTTCTCCTTTTCTTCCTGAATTCCAACTCAAGGTAGTCGGACAAGAATATACATACACATACACATACATCCTCACGGGTTAATAGGTTAGTCTGCCAAATTGTAGCCGAAAGATGGATTTGTTTTTTCGAAAACTAGCTTGCGCCTCTCTGGACACTTGGCCGCTTTCCCGTGTGCTCTGTTGTTTTCGCTGCGTCCTTTCAGGGCAGCCGGGTTGCGGTCTGCAGCCGGAATCGAAGGGAGCTGATAGTACATCGCGCACGGTACTAACGGCTTAGTAACCGGATTGGCTTAAGCTAGTTGTAAGGCCGGGACGCCCGGTCTATCGCGTCTCCTCCCCGTTTTTCATGTGGGATGCCTCAGGCTTTTGCTCTTGCTAGCCGGACAGCCGGGTTGCGGTCTATAGCTGAGACGAAGAGTAGGCCTCTGACATCATCACACACTACTCAGTCGGTTTGTTGACTTAGCAGGCCGGGCCAGCCGGCGAGCCCCCGGGTAGGGGTTGCCGGAGCCGGAAAACCAGAACCGAAAATAGATGCAAAACACATTTCTAGCAAGGAGCCCCCGAGCATCTCGTAAGGGTCCGCATTTTCATTCATAGGGTTTGCGGGATACATAAACTGTCTGGAGACTAGGTGTAAAACGGGCGCAGCAAGGCCGTGTTCCAGGGACGCTCGGTCTCCTCGTCTGATTTGTCCATCTAGTTCTTGCGTGGCTGCTGCGCGTCAATGAGGTAGTAGGAGTCGTTGGGCAGCGCCCGGCTGATGATGAAGGGCCCCTCCCAGGGTGGCGATAGCTTGTGCATGCCCTTCGTGTCTTGCACCTACCGGAGGACCAGGTCACCCTCGTGCAACACGACCGGGCGTATCTGGCCTGAATGGTAGCGGCGTAGTCGTTTCTCGTACACGGCTGATTTGGACAAAGCCAGCTCGCGGGCCTCCTCCAGGAGGTCCACTCCATCCTCCCGTGCCTCCTAGTTGGCCTTTTCGTCGTATAGGAGCTTGCACGGTGATTCGAACTCGATGTCCACGGAGACCAGGAAGAACGGTGTGTAGCCGGTTGATCTATTCGGCATGGTGATGATGCTGTTGGGGTAGCCAAACCGGTTGATGATGTTGGTGAAGAAGGTGACGACTGTCGCCCCGTCCAGCTTCAAGATGGGCTTGGCGTCCTCGAGGGCGGTGGGCCAATAGAAACCATGGCGAAACGCCTTGGCGACTATCGCCCTTGACGAAGCGTGGTTCCCGCACTCTCCCTGGTGGATGTCCTTGAGTAGCCGGTTGCCCGTGTCTACATCGACACACCTTTGGAAAATGCCGGATACGCTGCGTTTGTATAGTTCGCCACTGATGATGGTGTACGTGTGCGCGCGGTGCCGGATTTGCCTGGCCTCCACCTCGTCATCCAGAAGTTCTCCGTTGGCGATGTAGTTCATGAAGGGTTGTGCCCAGGATGGCACTTCCCGATTGACAAGATGCTTCAGCTCTCCGGTTGACGGATGTCGGGGGGTCGTCCAGATGACGTATCCAGGACGGCAGCCCTCGAGCCGCTTGACGACCGGTAGCCCCCGGGTCTTGCGAACCGGAGGGTACTGCTTTGCCGGAGTTGGTGCGGGTCTTCTTTTTTGGCGGCTCTGCCGGCTCCGCTTCTGCTGCTCCATCAGCCGGAGCGCTTCCTGCCCAGACGATGGAGTCTGACTCTGGCAACGGGTTGATGGAGGGCTTGCGGAGGTGCTCCAAGGAAACCCCTGGTGGGATCGCCTGCCTGGTAGATCCGATTCGGGCGAGCGAATCAGCTGCCTCGTTATTGACACGGGGGACGTGATGGAATTCGCATCCGTCGAAGGAGGCGCTGAGCTTCTAGATGTGGAACTGGTAGAGGGCCATGTTTGCATCTCTGGTGTCCCATTCTCCAGACACTTGCTGCACCACCAGATCCGAATCACCGAAGCAAAGCATCCGGTTGACACCGATCTCCTTGGCTAGCCAGAGTCCATGCGCCAGTGCCTCGTATTCGGCTATGTTGCTGGAGGCCTTGAAGTGGATCTGCAGCACGTACTCCAGCCGGTCTCCCATGGGCGAGGTGAGCACGATGCCGGCTCCTAAGCCCCCGAGCATCTTTGACCCGTCGAAGTGCAACTTCCAGTGGTCTGAATCTGGAACCGGTGGGAGGTAGTGGGTCTCGGCCCAGTCGACGAGGAAGTCCGCCAATTCCTGCGACTTGATCGTGAGCCGGGGCTCGTACTGGATGGAGTAGGCGACGAGCTCGATGGCCCATTTGGGGCGACTCGGCCGGTGGTGTCCTTGTTGCCGATGATTTTCGAAAGGGGTGCAGTGCACACGACCTTAATCGGATGCTCCTGGAAGAAGTGCTTGAGCTTCTTGCATGCCAGGTATACGCCGTAGCACATCTTCTGGTAGTGGGGGTAGTTCTGCTTGGAGAGGGAGAGGACCTCGCTGAGGTAGTAGACGAGCCTCTGAACCGGCTAAGCCTTGCCTTCCTCGGGGCGCTCCACCACCAGGACGACGCTGACAACCCGGCTGATGGCTGCTATATAGAGCAACATCGGCTCCTTGCTAGCCGGCGTGGCTAGAACAGGCGCTGTGCATAGCATGCGCTTGAGGTCATGAAATGCAGTGTCGGCTTGCGAAGTCCAGGAGAACTTGTCCGTCTTCTTCATTAGCTGGTACAACGGGAGTGCCTTCTCCCCCAGCCGGCTGACGAAACGGCTAAGGGAAGCCAGGCAACCGGTGAACTTTTGGATTCCAAGCAGGCTCCTGGGCGGCTGCATGCTCTCGATGGCCGCAATCTTCTCTGGATTTGCCTCGATGCCTCATTGTGATACGTGGAAGCCGAGGAGCTGACCGGATGGCACTCCGAAGATGTACTTCTCTGGGTTCAGCTTCATCTGGTACTGGCGGAGGTTGCCAAATGTTTCTCCCAGATCCTCGAGGAGGGTGCGCTTCTCCTTGGTCTTGATGACCACATCGTCCACATAAGCATGCACGTTTCGGCCTATCTGCAAGTGCAAGCACTTCTGCATGCACCGCTAATAGGTAGCGCCTGCATTCTTTAGACCGAAAGGCATGGTTACGTAGCAGAAAGCCCCGTAGGGGGTGATAAATTATGTCTTAATCCGATCAGCCGGGTTTAACCGGATCTGATTGTAACCGGAATAGCAATCTAGAAAAGACAACAAATCATAGCCGGCCATGGAATCGATAACTTGATCGATACGGGGCAAGGCGAAGGGGTCTTTTGGGCACGCCTTGTTCAGGCTGGTGTAGTCGATACACATGCGCCAGGTGTTGTTCTTCTTCATCACCAGGACTGGGTTCGCCAGCCAATCCGGGTGGTATACTTCCATGATGAACCCGGCTACGAGGAGCCGGGTGATCTCGTCACCGATTATCTTGCTCTTCTCCTCTGCGAACCGGCATAGAGGTTGCTTGACCGGCTTGGCATCCGACCACACATGAAGTGAGTGCTCGACGAACTCCCTAGGCACACCCGGCATGTCCTTGGGGGACCATGCAAAGATGTCCCAATTCTCACGAAGGAAGTCGACAAGCACGCCTTCCTATTTGCTGTCCAAGCCGGCACCAATGGTGACGAACTTAGTCGGGTCGGAGGGGTCGAGCAGGATCATCTTCGTCTCCTTCGCCGGCTGGAAAGCTCCTTCTCCAGCCGGTTTGCTGCTAGCCGGCATGTCCTGCTGGTCCATGGCCACATTGCGCATGATCACGCGCTTCTCCTCGGCTATGATGAGGGCCTATGCTAGTTTGGAACCGGCTGAGGCGCACTCCATCGACCGCCTGAAGCAGCCGGCGACTGTGATCACGCCGTGGGGTCCCGGCATCTTCGTCTTGAGGAACGCGTAGTGGGGGATGGCCATGAACTTGGCAAGGGCGGGGCGCCCGAGGAGAGCATGGTAGGACCTCATCAGGTTTATCACCTCGAACCAGATTGGTTCGCGGCGGAAATTCTCCTCGGTCCCAAAGATGACGCCCAGCTGGATTTTCCCTAGCGGGGCGCAGGCTAGCCTCAGCACTACGCCATGGAATGTTGTGGTAGTCGGGCGCAGGTCGCATTCGTGAATGCCCAGCTTCTCCAGCAAGGACTAGTAGAGGAGGTTGAGGCTGCTGCCTCTGTCGATGAGGACGCGCAAGAATCGGCAGGTACGCGCGTTGGAGACAATGAGGGGGGCGAGCACCATGGCGTAGCCCCCGGGAGTCGGCAGCTGCTCCGGCTGGTCTGCACGGCTCCAGGTGATGGGGGTTTCCGACCAGTTCAGGTACTGGGGGACCAGAGAGGCGATGGCATTGACCTCCTTGGAGCGTCGCCTGCGGCTGTGCTTGTCGTCCAGCTCTGTCTCGAAGATGTTGTAGGAGGCGTGCGGATGGGGGTAGCCGTTGTTGTTGTTTCCACCGTTGCTGCCGTTACCATCATTGCCGGCTCCCATAGCCGGTGGTGGTGGTCCACCAGGAGGGGGCGGGGGGAGACGAGGCTGGTTACCCTGGTCTTTTAGCTGGCGGGTCCAGCTGCAATTCCGAGAGGTGTGCGTAGCCGGTTTGAACGGACCGCTGTGCCACTTGCACGGGCCGTCAAACATCTGGTCGAAGGTGAGCCGTGGCTTCTGCCTCCTTGCATCGTTAGCCGGTGCGTCGGGCGCACCCTCCACAGCATTGACCTGCCGCGCGTGGTAGCGGGGCTTTTGCTGCCCGGCTTGGCGGTCTCCATGGAACCGATTGTCGTTGTCGTGACGCCTGGAGGATCCGGCTTCGCCAGCCGGATTGCTCAGACGGTCGTGAGCCGGCTCCACAGGAGTCGGATGCCCGTCAGCATTTACTCGGAGGGGCTTCTTCATGGCGGCATCCGCCGTGGCGTACTGGTCCGGAACCGTCATGAGCTCCGCCATGGTTTTCGGCTCGTCACACAGTAGCCGGTGGCGAAGCATGGTGCCTTCTCGCCAACCCTCGATGAAGAAACTGATGGCCTGGCTCTCCAGGATGCCCTCGCAGGTGTTGCGCAGCTCCGTCCACTTGGTGAGGTACTCGCGGTCAGTCTCGCGGTCACCCTGGATGCACAAGGCTATGTCGCGTGGGCGTCCCGGACGCTTGTATGTGTCATTGAAGTTGCAGACGAAAACCTTCTCGAAGTCTGGCCAGGCGTTGATGCTATTGGGCGCAAGGCTGTTGAGCCACGTCCTTGCCGACCTAGTTACCATGAGGGGGACGTAGCGCACGGCAGTGCGCTTGTTCCCATGGGTGATGCCGACTGTCGTAGCATAGTCGGTCAGCCAATCTTCCGGCTTCATGCTGCTGTCGTACTTGGGGGTGTCCCTGGGCAGGGAGAACTTATCCGGAAACGGCTCATTTCGGATGCGGGGTCTGAAACAAACCGGACCGGTAGAATCTTCTTCCTCTGTGACACGCGCTTGAGCGAGGAGCTCGATGCGGTCACGGGCATCCCGACAATCCTGGTTGGGCGCTCCCACCCGGCCCGAGAGATGGGAACCGGCAGGTCTGGGCGCTCCGGTTGGTGGAGGGGGAGGTGGCGGGTTGCTGTTCACCGTCTGCTCCTGGCGCGGCTGGCCCTTGTTGCCAGAGTTACAGCGCCTGCTGCAGGCCTTAGCCGGCTGAGGGGAGGACGCCTGCTGGGTGTCGCGCGGCGCGCCCCTGCTGTTAGCAGGCAGCTTTCTCCCCCTGGAGTAGCTAGGGTCCTCCTGCATTTGCCGGTTGGCATTAGCCTGCTCGTCCGCGATGCGGAGGAGCTCCTGCACGCGAGCGTGCTGGCGGGCTCGCTCCTCGCCCTCCAGACTGGGCAGTTCCTCCGTCGCGGCTCGCGCTGCTCGCAGGTTCTTGATGGGCGTGCTGTAGGTGGGCCGGATGAGGGCGGGTGCGGGATTCGGCACCCCATCCTTTTCAATCCTACCGCCTACCTCGCCGCCCCAGCGCTGTATCTGGCCGCGCCGGCTCGGCTCCGCGGTAGCCGGGGTGAAGCAGTGCGCGCGGTCATACTCGCGCCGAGTGATCTCGAGTTGCTTGCGGGTTACCGCCAGCTCCATGGCCTCCTGGAGGAGGATCTGTCTCTCCATGGCGAAGTTGGCCTCCGCCTCCTCCGGGTTATCCCCGAGGTTAACCGGCGTCAGGAGCCGATCAATGGCATCCTCCACCGGGCTCCGAGGCTGCAGAGGGGCAGAAGTTCCAACCTTGTCCGCGCCTCGCTCCCGCGGCTGGCGGGGGTGAGAGCTGGAGCCAGCCATCATGACCTCCACGCCGCAGGATGTGATGGAGGCGCTACCGCCCGGGTGCGGCAGCTCCACGACAGAGACGGTTTCCCTCGGGAAATGCTCCGGAACGGTGGCGACATAGACAGGGAGGACGCCGAATAGCAGGATGGTGCCGTTCGCCGGGAAGGAGGTTCCGACGAAGCAGGAAGCGTTGTAGATGACGTAGTCAAATTTCCCGAGCGTAAGCACCAGGCCGGAGGCCACGTGCTCACCGGCTGAAGGGTAGGGTCCTGTGCGGAACGTGACTCCGGTCGAAGCCATCTAGCCCCACGGTGGGCGCCAACAGTCGTTGTATTGGGAACGATAGTACCTGAAGAGGTTAGATAGAGGTGTGGGGACTAGCAGGGAAACTATCGACGGCGTCCGTAGGCAGGATTGGATACAAGCAAGCGTAGCTAGATGCAGGAAGTACCCAGGTTTGGAGCCCTCGTGATGAGGTAAAGCTCCTACTCCTGCTGGATCTGACTATGTGGGATATATGAACTACAAGTGCTCCTCGAGCTGTACTCTCTAGCTACTGCCTTAAATGCAATGAGACCAACCCTTACTACTGAGGCCTTGCCTCTCCTTATATAGGCAGAGAGGCAACAGTCTCACTGGCCAATCCGATTGGCGGGCCCCACATGCGGGTCCCAGCCGGCTGGTCATCTACAATATCCGGTACGGTGTGTCTCATTGGAGTATGAGCGGTATGGCTATCATAGGCACAGTGGACGTTGTGCGAGCTGTCGTCAGCATCGGGCCACTGTTCCTGCGTCATCCTCGCAAAGTCTTCGGTATGTCCGAGTAATGGCCGGTCTTGTCATCGTACAAGGCGTACCGTGCACTGATACGCACGTCGCCCTTTCTCCTTGATTGGTTCCGGCTACGTCGCCATAGCCGGTTACTTCTTGCTGATCCGGCTACCTCTAGCCGGCCTGGCCTGCTTTGCCCGGCTGCGTCTGGCCAACCGGACACTATCCGACTGTCCTGTTTCTTGTTCGGTTGGGGTATCTGGGATCATCCCCCCGACACTTGTACTTGTGGATGCTTGCAAGGGGTATAATCAAAAGTATGTATTAGTCCTAGGAAGGTCGGTACATTAGCACAGGTTCACCCACACAACACTTAGCCAACTAAAGAAGATTAATCAACTATATGAAGCGAAAGCACTTGACGATATTCCTGTGTGTCCTCAAGAACGGTTGGTCATCCTAAGTAATACAACCGGCTTGTCCTTTGCTAAAGAAAGGATTGGGCCACTTGCTGCATTTATTCTTATTGTCTTTTATTTACTCGTACTTTATTTACCTGCATTATCAAAAACCCCTAAAAATCTGTTTGCTAAGTATTTACAGAGAATTCCTACTCCAAGCCATTCGCCAACACCTTCTGCTCCTCATTGGGTTCGACACTCTTACTTATTGAAAATACTGCGATACACCCCCTATACTTGTGGGTGATCAAGACTATTTTCTGGTGCCGTTGCCAGGGAGTGAAGCACTATTGGAGAGTGGAACTGGTAAAGGAAACTTCTACTGTGAGTATTGTTTATTTCTGTTAGTTGCTTTATTTTCATTATGGATAATTCGCTGAGTTTCTTATTTCGCAATGCTACTACCACTGCTAAGGTAGTAGATGAACCACCACCTGCTGAGAATGATACTTTTAAAATACCTATGAGAATTATTGATCGTGTTATGGATAAGTATTATGTTGGAGATGGAACTGTCCATCCCGGTGATCATTTGCTCTTTATACACGAATTATGCGGGTTGTTTAAGTGTGCAGGTAATACAACAGATCAAGTCAAGAAGAAGTTATTCTCATTATCACTAAAAGGAAGAGCTGAGGAATGGTATAAGCTGCTGAAGAATGGTCAAGCTCTTGAATGGGAGGAAATAGTACCTCTCTTTTATTCAAAGTTTTATCCTCCTAGCGAGATTCATAAAGATCGGAATCAAATATACAATTTTTGGCCTCTTGATGGAGAGAGTACAGGTCAAGCTTGGGAGAGATTGAAGTTACTAATGCTCAAATGTCCCATTCATGAGCTCCCCAACAATATTATTATCAATAACTTTTATGCAAGTCTTTCTCTTCATAATAAGGATTTATTGGATGCTTCTTGTGCTGGATCATTTACACGCATGGAAGAAGAACCTAAATGGGATCTTCTAGAACGTATTCAAGACAATGCTGAAGCATGGGAAAATGACAAAGGAAGAAAGTCATGTATAAATTATGATTATGAATGCATTGAATCTTTTATGGGAACTGATGACATTCAAAATATTAGTAATGCTTATGGTCTTGATTCTCAAGTTATTACAAATTGTTTTAAGGCTTTTGCTTCTTATATTGAAATTCCGAAAAAGGGATGGAACAAGTATCATGCACCATATAAAGATATTGTTGATTGTGTTCATGTTAGGAGTACTGAATTTTGCACTATTGATCACATCCTACCTGAACCGTATATCAAGAAAATACCCTTCCCGGATAAGGTAAAGGAGCATCCTATGATAACTAGTGTAATCAATAAAAGTGCAAAGAGAACTATAAAACTTGATGAACAAATAAACATTGAACCTATTGTAGAAATTGTGAAAGACCTTGTCACTAAAAGTGTAGAAGATGGACACATAGTCTTCTGTGAGGATGCTTCTAATATTGTCTCACATCCTAATAGAACTAAAAAGGCTAGTGTCCATGTGCTTTCTGTTAGAATTGGTGATCATTGCTATTATGGTTTATGTGATATTGGTGCAAGTTCAAGTGCTATCCCTTATGAGCTTTACAAACAAACTATGCATGAAATTAGTCCCTGCGAACTAGAAGAGATTGATGTGGTTATTCACCTTGCTAATAGAGAGACCATCTCTCCAATTGGTATTGTACGGGATGTAGAAGTTCTTTGTGGTAAGATTAAATATCCTGCTGATTTTCTAGTACTTGGTTCAGCTGCTAGTAAAACCTATCCCATCATTTTTGGTAGACCTTTCTTGAGTACATGTGGAGCCATTATAGACTACAAAAGGGAGAAAATCTTGACTCAATTGGATGGGGAATCTTATGAGTTTAATTTTTCAAAATTTACTAAAGAACCTTGTGAAAATGAAACCCATAATGAGGATTTTAGAGTTGAACAACTTGCTTCTATTTCTCTTGCTCCTAACAATGCTTTGCAGCAATTTATGGAAGACCACGAAAGTGAAATCTTCATGGAAGAAAGAAATGAGATTGACGAGATTCTCCGTCGTCAACCTAAGATGCTTAAGCATAACTTGCCTGTGGAAGATTTGGGTAGCACGTTGTCACCTAGAAAGGATCCGTTCTTCGATCTAAAACCTTTACCTGACGATCTTAAGTATGCTTACATTGATGATAATAAAATATATCCTATTATTATTAGCTCTAAACTTTCAGGGAAGGAAGAGGAAAGATTATTGGAGGTATTGAAGAAACACCGAGGGGCTATGGGCTATAATCTGGATGATTTAAAAGGGATTTCTCCTACTATATGTCAGTATGCTATCAATATAGAACCAAATGCAAAGCCAGTGGTAGAGCACCAACATCATTTAAATCCTAAGATGAAGGAAGTGGTAAGAAGCGAGGTATTGAAACTCCTTGATGCTGGTATTATTTACCCCATTGCTGATAGTGAATGGGTTAGTCTTGTTCATTGTGTCCCTACAAAAGGGGGAATTACTGTTGTTCCTAATGATAGTGATGAGCTTATTCCCCAAAGAATAGTAGTAGGTTATAGGATGTGCATTGATTTTAGGAAAGTTAACAAAGTTACTAAGAAAGATCATTACCCACTTCCTTTTATTGATCAAATGTTAGTCTAAAATGACCCATTTTTGTTTTCTTGATGGATACTCTGGTTTCTCTCAAATTGCCGTTAAACAACAAGATCAAGAAAAAACTACTTTTACATGCCCTTATGGAACCTATGATTACAGACGTATGCCTTTTGGTTTATGTAATGCTCCTGCTACTTTTCAAAGATGCATGTCTGCTATCTTTCATGGTTTTTGTGAGGAAATTGTGGAAGTGTTCATGGATGACTTCTCTGTCTATGGAACTTCTTTTGATAATTGTCTGCACAACCTCGATAAAGTTTTGCAGAGATGTGAAGAAACTAATCTTGTTCTTAATTGGGAGAAATGCCACTTCATGGTGAATGAAGGGATTATCCTTGGACATAAGATTTCTGAAAGAGGCATAGAAGTTGATAGAGCTAAAGTTGAGGCAATTGAGAAAATGCCCTGTCCAGGAGACATCAAAGGTATTTGTAGTATCCTTGGTCATGCTGGTTTCTATAGAAGGTTTATTAAAGATTTCTCTAAGATATCAAAACCCCTCACTAATCTTCTTCAAAAAGATGTACCCTTTGTCTTTGATTGTAAGGAATCTTTTGAAACTCTAAAGAAGGCTTTAACTACTGCTCCTATCGTTCAACCACCTGATTGGAGCTTACCTGTTGAAATAATGTGTGACGCTGGTGATTTTGCTGTAGGTGCTGTCCTTAGGAAACGAATAGATAAAAAGTTAAATGTTATCCATTATGCTAGTAAGACTCTTGGCGCTGCTCAAAGGAATTATGCTACTACTGAAAAAGAATTCTTAGCCGTTGTCTTTGCTTGTGATAAGTTTAGACCTTATATTGTTGACTCAAGAGTTACCATTCATACTGATCATGCTGCTATTAAGTACCTTATGACGAAGAAATATGCTAAGCCTAGGATTATTAGATGGGTGCTACTCTTACAAGAGTTTGACCTACATATTGTAGATAGGAAAGGTGTTGAAAATCCTATAGCTGATAATTTATCTCGATTGGAAAACATCTCTTTTGATCCTATGCCTGTTAATGACAGTTTCCCAAATGAACAGTTGGCAGCAGTAGGGTAAGCTCGCGAGGGAGCCTTTGGTATGCTGATTATGCTAACTTTATTGTCTCCAAGTATTTTCCTCCAACTTTTACAGCTCGACAAAGAAGGAAGTTCTTTTACGATTTGAGGCATTATTTTTGGGATGACCCACATTTATATAAAGAAGGAGTGGATGGTATTATGCGAAGATGTGTTCCAGAATATGAACAAAAGGAGATATTGCGAAAATGTCATGGTAGTGCCTATGGAGGACATCATGCGGGAGATAAAACTGCACAAAAGGTGCTACAATCAGGTTTTTACTGGCCTAACCTTTTTAAAGATGCAAGAAAATTTGTCTTATCCTGTGATGAGTGTTAGCGTGTTGGTAATATTTCTAGACGCAATGAAATGCCTCTGAATTACTCTCTAGTTATTGAACCCTTTTACTGTTGGGGATTTGACTTTATGGGTCCTTTTCCTCCCTCAAAAGGTTATACTCATATTCTTGTTGTCGTTGATTATGTTACTAAGTGGGTAGAAGCCATACCTACGAAGAGTGCTGATGGGGAGACCTCTCTAAAAATGCTTAAGGATGTTATATTTCCTAGGTTTGGAGTGAATAGGTATCTTATGACTGATGGAGGTTCTCATTTCATTCTTGGTGGTTTTAGAAAGACCCTCAGTAAATATGATGTTAATCATAGAATCGCTTCAGCTTATCATCCCTAAACTAGTGGACAAGTAGAGTTATCAAATAGAGAAATTAAATCCATTTTGCAAAAGACTGTTAATAGATCTAGAAAAAATTGGGCTAAAAAGTTGAACGATGCTTTATGGGCTTATAGGACTGCCTATAAAAATCCTATGGGGATGTCTCCTTACAAAATGGTTTATGGGAAAGCTTGTCACCTACAAGAATTAGAACACAAAGCTGATTGGGAAGTTAAAGAACTTAATATACACTATAAGCTTGTTGGTGAGAAAAGATTATTTGACTTAAGTTCGTTGGATGAATGGAGGAGTGAAGCATATGATAATGCTAGACTCTTTAAGGAAAAAGTTAAAAGATGGCATGACAGGCGAATTCTTAAGAGAGAATTCCATGTTGGTGAGAAAGTTCTATTGTATAGGTCTCGTCTCAGATTTTTTGCAGGGAAACTACTTTCAAAACGGGATGGACCATTTGTTATTGAAGAAGTGTATCGTTCAAGAGCAATAAAAATTTCTTCTTTAAAAGATAACACTATACAAGTGGCGAATGGTCAGCGACTGAAGCACTATATTGCTGGAGATTCTTACAATGAAGATATTGATGCTATTCAAGTGGTAACTCCGGAAAAAATTATCAAAGACCAAATTCAGAGACCTGCAGAGTCCGTTTTCGAATAGGTAAAAGTTATGGTAAGAAAAGTTCCGCGAAAATTCTATCCAGTTACATTTTTGCAGTTTTTATCCAACAAGGAAAGCTATGAAGCGAAAGAGGGACGGAAATGGAGTTGTAGGCTCACCACCCCCTGGCGACCCCAGCCGCGCCAGCAGTGGTGTGGACTCAAATCTCCAACCCGTTTTCTCCCAATACCTTCCTTTTGTTGTAAAACTTCGTAATATATAATCCCCTGGATCCCTCGAGGTTCGTATATCGTGTTCTCGTCGTGTTTTCATTTTGATCTGTTTCTGCCAGGAACTATTCTTGAAAGTTTAGAAGCACAATGGTGTCCGCCAAGGATAAGGGAAAGGAGCCTATGGAGGAAGATCTCCATGACCCTGGGCAGGAGAAGGCGATCAAGAGTGAAGATGAAGAGGAGGCAAAGCAAAGCCAACATCTGCACACCAACACTACCATTGCAAGCATTGGAGTGTTGGCAAACCCTACCAAGATCAAAAGGACTACACGGATGTCAACTGGAGGGAAGCCTCCACTTCACTGTTTGGCTCCATGGTCACTTCCTCCATGCACCAAGAATCCCTTCCATACCCTTATCCATGAGCATCAATATCAGAATATGCCCAAGGAGAAACTACCCTCCAATTGGGATTTGCCTCGTTCTAGCCATGCAGGAAAAGAAGACTTCAAGGAGGAAGAGTGGGGAAAGAATCGGAAGATCTGGAATTCGCAACACGACATGATCATGAGCCGCATTGAGCAAAACTCTGAGTTGATTCGTACTCTCACCTTCGAGATTGAGGATTTGGGGAAATTAATCAAAAATCTCATCGAGAGAATACCACCACCACCAAAGGAGTAATTCGTCATTAGGTTTTGGCATCCCCTTGGTTTGTTCCAAGCTTGGGGGAGTGCCACGGTATCACATCACTATCTTCTATCTTTTTACCTTTTTAGTAGAGTCATATCATGAATAGAGAAGTTATCATGTAGGATGGTTTTGCATTATGGAAGTGTCCCCCCTCTCGTTAGATATCTATGTATCCCTTGGTGTGAGTTGCCGTTATGGAATATTAATGAGAAGTTCTATCATTTACTCTTTTGCATATCTTATATCAGTTTTCAATTTCTGTTATATGATTGATCTTGTCGTTAGTATTGGTATCACTTTGGGATCATTGAGTTAATTTAGTTGGTTTTGGCAAACCTGGCTCAGTTAGTAGCAATACTATTTTTGAGAGTTGAATGAAAAAGACAAAAGTACTCTTACAGAAATATAATTTCATCATCTTTCTTTCTTGATCTGCTCATAAGTTTAGTATTCTCTAGTTAAGATCTTTTGTGCTTCCAAGGAAGATTGCATGTCTGTTTTTATCACTTGTATGTTTGTTTGTTTCTTCAACTCTTATGCTTGCTACCCAGCCTTGCTAGCCAAAAACCTGTACTGAGAGGGAATGATTCTCGTGCATCCAATCCTCAAACCAAAACCTATGCCATTTGTGTCCACCATACCTACATATTAGCACTATTGCTATTCCAAGTAAATTCATGTTTTTATCTAACTTCCGAATTAAACTTGTTATGTGAAAATTAGTGATTAAAGCTCTCACGAACTTGATGTCACACTTTACTTTCTTGCACTTAATAAACTTGAACCATTGTGCCCATATATGTTGCGTATATGCTTGCGCTTTGTAAGTTGTGAATTAGCAGAACCATGCTGTCATGGGGAACACTTTCAACATTGCACCAGTACTTTGTACCTAGTTGATATCATGTTCTTTTGTCTATGGATGTCGTCGGTGTGAAATGAAAGGGGAGCTTGTAAGTCCATGGAGTTATGTATGTGTGTTAGAGAAACGCCTGGGCCGCCGGTCTAATCCATGTTGTCATGGTGGAAACCTACAGTGTAACCATAATGAGCATCTATGAAGCATTCTTCTTATAAAAAAGAGATAGAGATTGAGAAAAGAGAAAAAGAAAAAAAAGAGATGAGAAAAGAGGAAGAGAGAAAAAAGCACCATATTCCCATGGTAAATAAGAAGATTGCTGAGATGCTTGTTGTCTGCTTGCCTTGTCATTTTGATATGGGGATTCTTCCGTATCATCGGGCAACGGGTACTCCGTTGGTGGTTCTCCATGATAAACATGTACTTACTATGACAAGAACTTACCGGTGACTAAACTTGAGTAGCATGAGGAGCGGCCCTCATATTCAAGGGACTTGAGATTTTCAACTTACAACTTGTCAAGCATATCCTCATATTTGATCACTTTAACCTTAATCACCTAAAGATGCCTATGATAGGGGCAATGAGAGCTGAAAGCTAATAAGTACCATAATTTTTGGAAGCTCTTTACGAAACTTGAAATCCCTGCTTCTCTCTGCGAAGGGCCTTTCTTTTACTTTTTGGTTGAGTCAATAAACCTATTCCCTTCAATCTCAGCAAGTATTTTGAGTTGTTGTGTTTCATTCATTCGTATGACGATTTATTCAACCATGTCTCTTATGTTCCTTGTTTTGCACATTGCTCTTATCTTAGTGTCTACTACTTTGAAAGCTATCATTGAAAATCAGTTATTTGTGAACTCCACCAGATTTTCAACTATTCTTCGACCAAGAGCTAAGTTTGCCATTACAAATTATGATTTACTTTATGCATCTTTATTGTGTTTCCTTTACTTATTGCAAGTTAAGTTATATAATAGTGAGTTGTTTTCTATTATGATTTGTGTATTGATGAATGTGATGCTTCTTGTCTGTATTCTTTTATCGACTCTTCACTCCATAAACCTAAGGTCATGTTTATTGAGCTCAGTTTTCGCTTGGGGACAAGCGAAGTCTAAGCTTGGGGGGAGTTGATATGTCCATTTGCATCACTATTCTATATCATAATTTACTGTTATTCATTGATATATTTCATATTAAAAGATGATACTTATGTTATCTCATCTGTTTTTGCATGGTTGATGACTTTTGGGGCATGGACCGCTGCAGTCAGGATTCTGATGGAAAAGGTGCTGTTTGGAGGCGAAATTCACGAAGATTAGAAAATCCGGGAAAATACATGGAAAATTCTATTTTTCCAGAAGACAAAGGTTGCCAGAAGGGGGAGTGGAGATGGGCCACAGGGGGCCCACACCACCCCCTGGTGCGGGTCACCCCAGGCCACGCCACCAGGTGGTGTGGCCACCCTGGTCCACTCCTGGCTCTCCCCTCTGGCGTATATTATCCTCCCAAAACCCTAAGACTAGGGAAGCGACCACAGAAAGATTCCGCCTCCTTTGCGGGGCGGAAAACACCGAGAGAGAAAGTTCTCTCTGATAGACAGAATTCTGCCAGGGGAATTCCTTCCCGGAGAGGGGAGATCGTCGCCATCAACACCATCATAAAGATGGGCTTCATCTGGATCATCATCATCATCACCATCATCATCTCCACCAGCACCATCATCACCACTTCATCACAATTGGGTTGAATCTCGCATAGCTCTTAGGGGAAACTTTCCCGGTGCTGATTACTCCTTGTAGTTGATGCTATTGAGTGAACCATTGAATTATCATTTATGTTCAAATTGTTACATATCATTATTTCATCTCTGATCATGATCCATATGATGTCTTGTGAGTAGTTCGTTTTGTTCTTGAGGACATGGGATAAGTCATGTTGTTAGTAGTGGAATTGTGTTGAGAAAGATTCAATGGTTTGATATTTAAGTTGTGGTGTATTTCTTCTAGTGGTGTCATGTGAACGTCAACTACATGACACTTCACATTTATGGGCCTAGGGGAATGCATTGTGTATTTGGCTACTAATCGTAGGGGTTGCCGGAGTGACAGAAACCTGAACCCCCGTTAGGAAACTTTACACAAGGGACGTTAGGGTCTTAGAGTTTAAAGATGTGGTTAGGTTTCTACCTTAATTACTTTCTTGTACTTGCGGATGCTTGCAAGGGGTATAATCACAAGTATGTATTAGTCCTAGGAAGGTCGGTACATTAGCACAGGTTCACCCACACAACACTTAGCTAACTAAAGAAGATTAATCAACTATATGAAGTGAAAGCACTTGACGGTATTCCTATGTGTCCTCAAGAACGTTTGGTCATCCTAAGTAATACAACTGGCTTGTCCTTTGCTAAAGAAAGGATTGGGCCACTTGCTGTATTTATTCTTATTGTATTTTATTTACTCATACTTTATTTACCAGCATTATCAAAAACCCCTAAAAATCCGTTTGCTAAGTATTTACAGAGAATTCCTGCTTCAAGCTATTCGCTAACACCTTCTGCTCCTCGTTGGGTTCGACACTCTTACTTATCGAAAATACTGCGTTATGATACATTGCAAATGTATCTATAATTTTTATGTTCCATGCTTAGTTTTATCCACTTTCTTGTGTTTTGTTCCAACTTTGGAGTACTTTTCATATGATTTCTTGGACTAACCTATTAACAAGAGCCACAGTGCCAGCTGCCTGTTTTCTGCTGTTTTTGGTTCTAGGAAAGTCAGAAAATGAATATTCTCGGAATTGGACGAGACAAAAGCCAAAGTGCCTATTTTTCCGGAAGTCATCAAGTGCCAGAATACAAGACGGAGAGGGGCCAGGGGGCCACCACACCACCTGGCCGTGCGGCCAGGCCTGGCCCGCGCCAGGGGTGGTGTGGCCACTCCCGGCACCCCCTCGGCCTCTCCTTGCGCCTATATATTGCCCTCGGGATGAAAACCCTAAGGGTCCGATCAAAAATCCACGAAAGAGTCTATAGCCGCCGTCATCTCCATCCCTAGATCGGGAGGGATCTGAAGCTCTTCCCGGCACCCTGTCGGAGAGGGGAATTCACCCCGGAGGCCTTCTTCATCACCATGCAAGCCTCCGGTGTGATGCGTGAGTAGTTCATCCTTGGACTATGGATCATTGTAGTAGCTAGATGACTGGTTCTCCTCCTTTCTGCTTTCATGTTTAGATCTTGTGAGCTCCGTTCATGATCAAGATTATCTATTTGTAATCATACATGTTGTGTTTGTGGGGATCTGATGGATATTGAGATGCTATTTCAGATTGATTATTGATTCTATCATGTCTTTGTTATTTGTGTTCTTGCATGCTTTCGTTGTTAGTAGTTATCTTGGCCAAGTAGATGCTAGCAACTCCAAGAGTTAGTATTTATGCTCGATAGTGGGTTCATGCCTATGGTAATCCGGGGAAGTGACAGAAATCTCTAAGGTACTAGATGTGTTGTTGCTACTAGGGAGAAAAAAAATCCTTTGTTCATAGAACAATCGTATTGTTTACTTTACACGTAGTTCGTAAAGCAATAATCTGTTGCTTGCAACTTAATACTGGAGGGGGTTCGGATGATAACCTGAAGGTGGATTATTAGTCATAGATGCAGTTGGATGGAGGTCTATGTATTATGTTTTAATGCCCAATCAAGTCTCAAAGGAGTCAAGATGATTAGTATATGCATGTATTGCTTTCTCGATGTTTGTCAATTGCCCTGCTGTAATTTGTTCACCCAACATGTTATCTATCTAAGGAGAGACACCTCTAGCGAACTATGGATCCCAGTCCTTGTATTTTACATACAATCTACGATCTTTTACTGTTTTGTGTTTACTTTCTGCAAACTATTACTTCCTTCGATTCGATACGTTTAATCCTTTGTTTTCCACAAAACACGGTGAGATTTACAACCTCATCAGAAGTTGGGGACAAAGTTATGTGGTTGTGTTGTGCAGGTCTCCACGTTGCTACTAGCACCGTAGTGCATACCGCCAAAGCTTCATTAGTAACACCTTTGGGGTGTTTCCTTGCTCCTACTGGTTTGATTAAACCTTGGTTTCATAACTGAGGGAAACTTGCTGCTGTGCTCATCATACCTTCCTCTTGGGGTTCCCAACGAGCTCTACATCAACATCGCCATCAAGCATTTTTCTGGCGCCGTTGCCGGGGAACCAAGGACATCTTCACAAGGGGAGTCCCTCATAACCAATCTCTTTACTTTGTTATTTTTGTTTTGCTTAGTTTCCTTTTTGCTTTGTTTGCTTGTTTCTTTTTCAAAAACACAAAAAAATTAGTTTTACTAGTTTGCTTTCTTATTTGAAAACACAAAAAAATTAAGTCTCCTTTAGTTTTCACCTCTTCCTTAGCTCACCATGTTGATCCCTACTTTCACCCTGAAAGACCTTTCAATTGGTAGTGGTTCTATAATTGGGAAAGATAACATTGAAGAATTCTTTAATCATGTTAGTAAACATGAGGATATTGAGGATAGATCCCTTGCAGAACTTGCTCCAAACTATGAGATTGCTGCAGCTTCTTTAATTCACATGTTAGAACCTAGGTTTGTTAACCTCAACCCCTTAATGCAAATAATGTTTCTTAAGCTTAAATAAATTGAAGACCCTGAAAAGAGGGATTTTATTCTAGAAACTTTGTTTAAGGAGTTCTATGATGTTGCCAAGGAAGCTAGAAAAGTCTTTGACTGTTTCAATATGCTAGGCTCATGTGTAGATGTTGTTGGTACACGAGAAAATATGAACAAAACTGAACCTAATGGGGAGGAACCTAAGATACCAACACCCTTTAAACTAGTAGCAATACATGATGCCATAGAAAAGAATCTTGATTGGATTGTTCTTGCAAAACCTTTTGATGAGAATAGTGAACCTAAGAGCATTGAGAGAGGATCCTCTAGAACTTATTTGGATGATATACCTTGCCTTGTTGAAAATATTTCTGGTATTGATCTTAATGCTTCTTCATTTGAGAACACTTGATTCTTTTTCTTGCTTCTTATGCCTAACTTAAAGGCGTTAAAGAAAAGTACTTATTGGGAGATAACCCAAAAGTTTTAGTTGAGTCTTGGAAGTTATTACCTCTATAATAACCTCTCCTTATCCTTTTTATTTGCTTTTTGTGCCAAGAGTAACCTCTAATGAGAGAGAAGTAATGATTGGGAAAGTTGCTGTCCTGAAACAGATTTCTGTGCTTCACCGTAAAAATTCGTGTAAAATCTCTGAACGTCTTTTTGAGGCGTGAATTTTTTTTCTTCTGCCCCAGGTTGTTATCTAACTTCCGTTACATCTACACTTTTTGATTTGAGCAACAGAATGTCTTCGAAATAATTCGTCTTTACCTGCTGGTCTGTTTTGACAGATTTCTGCCATTTTCTGCATTTGCTTCTTGTTGGTTCCTTCTTGTGTTCTTTTGGGGAATTGAGGTTTTTGAGGGAAGTGCTACAGTATCTAGTGTTCTAATGGAAGTTTATTTGGTGTTAGAACTGAACCTTAAGACTTATTTATCTTAAGTGCACTAATTTTGCTAATAAAGATTGTGTGAAGTTTTGTATGAAGGAAAAATTTTAGGTGTATGGAAGGAATGAGTAATGAGATGAAGGATGGACTAAAGCTCAAGCTTGGGGATGCCACACGTGTCACCCCAAGAAATATCCAAGAAGTACAAGCGTCAAAGCTTGGGGATGCCCAAGGCATCCCCTTCTCCATCAATAAAAATCCCAGGTTTCTTCCAAACGCTTCATTTTATTGTTTCATACCTGATTGTGTTGTTCTTGGAGCGTCTTCTTTTTAGTTTTCGTTTTGGTTTTTCGTTTGCTTGGTTTGCTTAGTTTTCTGAATAAATTGGTTGGACCCCCCCTCTTTCATACATTGGTTTGCAAATAGTTTGGTTTGGAAGAGAGTAGGAAAGTTCATGCTTATGTGGTAAAAAGAGCTTGTTTTTGACTGTGGCCTATGCTTGCGCTTTATAAGTTTAAATTAGCAGAACCATGTTTCATGGGGAATCCTTTCAACATTGCACTTGTACTTTGTACCCCGTTGATATCATCTTCTTTTGCTTACGGATCCCGGCGGGTGTGAAATAAAAGTGGAACTTGTAAGATCATGGAGTTTGTATGTGTGTTAGAGAAACGCCTGGGCAGCTAGCCTAAGCCATGCCTAATCATGGTGGAAACTTGCAGCATCACCATAATGAGCATTCTATGAAGCATCCTCAATAAAAACCTATGCAAATAGCAAATAAAAAGATCACTGAGATGCTCATGGTCTACTTGCCTTGTCATTTTGATTATGGGATAGCTCATGTATCATATGCAAGGGGTACCCCGTTGGCAGTTCTTAATGATAAAGATGTAGTTACAATGACAAGAGCTTACTCGTGACTAAAGTTGAGTAGCATGAGGTTCGGTCTTCGTAAGTAAGGGGCATGCGATTTCGTTTTATAACTTGTCAAGCATATCCTCTTAGTTGTGTCACTTTAACCTTAATCACCTTAAAGATGCTTATGATAGGGGCAATGAGAGCTGAAAGCTATAAGTACCATAATTTTTGGAAGCTCTTTATGAGACTTGAATCCCTACTTCCTTTTACAAAGGCCTTTCTTCCACCATTATATTGAGTCTCCACCTTCTACCTTTATGCACCTACTTTGAGAGCATAGTGGCCATTCTTAGTTTTATGTGCATTGTCCCAAGACTAGTTGATTGATGCATACTTTGATATTGCTTGTTTTAAACTATTGTATCTAGTCACTCTTATGAACTTTGAAGGTGTCCTATGCATTTATATTTGCTACTCTATTGAGGGACAAGCTGAATACTTTTATGCTATGTTTTCTTTATGTGAAACAAACAAACGTCTTGCAAAGCATTGTTATTCATGAATCTTTTGTTTGTGCCTCTTCATGTTGCATCATAGTTTCTTTGTCTTATTGCTAGAACTTTGTCTTTCATGTTATGATTGAAGTACTATGATCCCAGCTTTGAATGTTTTACAAATACTTTGCTCAAGTCTTTGATGGTGCATGTCACCTCAAAAATTATTCTTTCTTTTTATCAATTACCTACTCGAGGACGAGAAGGAGTTAAGCTTAGGGATGTTGATACATTGCAAATGTATCTATAATTTTTGATGTTCCATGCTTAGTTTTATCCACTTTCTTGTGTTTTGTTCCAAATTTGGAGTACTTTTCATATGATTTCTTGGACTAACCTATTAACAAGAGCCACGGTGCACGGCTGTTTGTTTGCTGTTTGGTTCCGGAAAGTCGGAAAATGAATATTCTCGAATGGACGGGACAAAAGCCAAAGTGCCTATTTTTGGAGTCATCAAGTGAATACGAGGCGGAGAGGGGCTGGGGCCACCACACCACTGGCTGCGGCCGGGCCAGGCCAGCGCCGAGGGGTGGTGTGGCCACTCCGGCACCTCGGCCTCTCCTTCCGCCTATATATTGCCCTCGGGACCGAAACCCTAAGGGCGATCAAAATCCACGAAGAGTCATAGCCACCATCATCTCCATCCCTAGATTGGGAGGGATCTGAAGCTCTTCTCGGCACCCTGCCGGAGAGGGGAATTCACCCTGGAGGCCTTCTTCATCACCATGCAAGCCTCCGGTGTGATGCGTGAGTAGTTCATCCTTGGACTACAGATCCATGTAGTAGCTAGATGGCTGGTTCTCCTCCTTTGTGCTTTCATGTTTAGATGTTGTGAGCTCCGTTCATGATCAAGATCATCTATTTGTAATCATACATGTTGTGTTTGCGGGGATCCGATGGATATTGAGATGCTATTTCAGATTGATTATTGATTCTATCATCTCTTTGTTATTTGTTTTCTTGCATGCTTTACGTTGTTAGTAGCTATCTTGGCCAAGTAGATGCTAGCAACTCCAAGAGTTAGTATTTATGCTCGATAGTGGGTTCATGCCTCTGGTAATCCGGGGAAGTGACAGAAATCTCTAAGGTATTAGATGTGTTGTTGCTACTAGGGAGAAAACAACAATCCTTTGTTCATAGAACAATCATATTGTTTACTTTACACACAGTTTGTAAAGCAATAATACATTGCAACTTATCTTTGGAGGGTTCAGATGATAACATGAAGGTGGATTATTAGTCATAGATGCAGTTGGATGGCGGTCTATGTATTATGTTGTAATGCCCAATCAAGTCTCAAAGGAGTCAAGATGATTAGTATATGCATGTATTGCTTTCTCGATGTTTGTCAATTGCCCCGCTGTAATTTGTTCACCCAGCATGTTATCTATCTAAGGAGAGCCACCTCTAGTGAACTATGGATCCTGGTCCTTTTTCTTTACATACAATTTGTAAACTATTTACTGCTTTGTGTTTACTTTCTGCAAACTATTACTTCTTTCCCTTCAATACGTTTAATCCTTTGTTTTCAGCAAAAAATGGTGAGATTGACAACCTCATCGCAAGTTGGGGACAAAGTTCTGTGGTTGTGTTGTGCAGGTCTCCACGTTGCTACTAGCACCGGTAGTCATACTGCCAAGCTAAACTCAGCTAACACCTTTGGGGTGTTTACTTGCCCCTACTGGTTCGATTAAACCTTGGTTTCATAACTGAGGGAAACTTGCTGCTGTGCTCATCATACCTTCCTCTTGGGGTTCCCAACGAGCTCTACATCAACACCGCCATCAAGCATTTTTCTGGGCGCCGTGCATTGAGCCATCACGATACACCCCCTATACTTGTGGGTCATCACTCCCCTCTTCGTATCCCCTCCGGACTCCGTGTTCCTTCTGGTGAAATATCAACTTGGGCTTTTGTCCGGTCCAATTTCGAGAATATTTCCTTACTAGCTTTTCTGAAACCAAAACAATGAGAAAGCAGGCAAAACCTTGTGGCATCTTGTTAATAGGTTAGTTCGGAAAATGTGTAAAAATACTCCAAAGTGTGGACAAAACATAAGAAAGTAGATATAAAACAAGCATGGAACATCAAAATTATAGATACGTTTGCAGCGTATCAACATCTAAGCTTAACTCACCTTTCGTCCTCGGTAGGTAAGTGATAAAAAGAAAGAATAATTTTGAGGTGACATACCATCATAATCTTGATCAAAGTATTTGTAAAACATTGATAAATTTGGGATCATAGTACTTTAACATAGCATGAAATATATAGTTATAACAATAAGACATAGCAACTATGTTGTAAGATAAAAAGAGTACAAAACAAAGATTCATGAATAACAATGCTTTGCAAGATGTTTGTTTCTTTCACATATAGAAAACATAATGAGAATGGTATTCAGCTTGTCCCTCATGGTGTAGCAAAACATAAATGCATAGGACACCTTCAAAGTTCATAAGGGTGAGTAGATACAAATAGTTTAAGAACAAGCCATATCAAAGTTATGAATCAATCCACAAGTCTTGGGACATGATGGCTCAATGCAGCGCGCTAGAAAGTGCTTGGTGCATGGTTGATGTAGAGCTCGTTAGGAACCCCAAGGAAGGTATGATGAACAGGAAGAAAGTTTCCTCCTTGAAACCAAGGTTTAATCGACGGTAGGAGCAAGGAAACACCCCAAAGGTGTTCTTAGGCGAGCTTTGGCAGGCGCACTTTACGGATTGCTAGTAACAGCGTGAGACACTGCACAACACAACCACAAAACTTTGTCCCCAACTTCCGATGAGGTTGTCCATCTCCGTGTTTCACGGAAAACAAAGGTTTAAACGTGTCGAATGGAAGGAAGTAATAGTTTGCGAAGAAGTAAACACAAAGCAGTAAAAGATCGTGAATTGTATGTAAATGACAGGTAGGGATCCATAGTTCACTAGAGGTGGCTCTCCTTAGATAGATAACATCTTTGGGTGAACAAATTCTGATGCAAGCAATTGACAAAGATCGATAAAGCATACAAGCATATACTAATCATCTTAACTCCTTTGAGACTTGATTGGGCATTACAACATTATACATAGACCACCATCCAGCGCATCTCGACTAATAATCCACCTTCAAGTTATCATCTGAACCCCTCCGATTATTAAGTTGCAAACAGCAGTTATTGCTACGAACTACTTTTAATTTAACTACGTAAAGTAAATAACATGATTGTTCGATGAAGGTGATTGTTATTTTCTCCCAGTAGCACAACACATCTAGGCAGTACCTTAGAGATTTGAGCAAAGGATTGTTGTTTCCTCTACATCAACACCGCCATCAAGCATTTTTCTGGGCGCCGTGCATTGAGCCATCACGATACACCCCCTATACTTGTGGGTCATCACTCCCCTCTTCGTATCCCCTCCGGACTCCGTGTTCCTTCTGGTGAAATATCAACTTGCTTTGTCCAATTCCAGAATATTTTTATTAGCTTTTCGAACCAAAACAGCAGAAACAGCAACCGCAGCGTGGCATCTTGTTAATAGGTTAGTTCGTAAATGTGTAAAAAATACCCAAAGTGTGGACAAAACATAAGAAAGTAGATATAAAACAAGCATGGAACATCAAATTATAGATACGTTTGCAACGTATCAACATCCCCAAGCTTAAACTCCCGTCAGTCCTCGAGTAGGTAAGTGATAAAAAGAAAGAATAATTTTTGAGGTGACATGCACCATCATAATCTTGATCAAAGTATTTGTAAAACATTGATAGCTGGGATCATAGTACTTTAACATAGCATGAAATATATAGTTATAACAATAAGACATAGCAACTATGTTGTAAGATAAAAAGGTACAAACAAACGATTCATGAATAACAATGCTTTGCAAGATGTTTGTTTCTTTCACATATAGAAAACATAATGAGAATGGTATTCAGCTTGTCCCTCATGGTGTAGCAAAACATAAATGCATAGGACACCTTCAAAGTTCATAAGGTGAGTAGATACAAATAGTTTAAGAACAAGCCATATCAAAGTTAAGTGAATCAATCCACAAGTCTTGGGACATGATGGCTCAATGCACGCGCCTAGAAAAGTGGTGCATGGTTGATGTAGAGCTCGTTGGGAAACCCCAAGAGGAAGGTATGATGAACACAAGAAAGTTTCCTCACTTATGAAACCAAGGTTTAATCGAACCAATAGGAGCAAGGAAACACCCCAAAGGTGTTACTAGCTGAGCTTTGCGTATGCACTGGTGCTAGTAACAACGTGGAGACACGCACAACACAACCACAAAACTTTGTCCCCAACTTCGATGAGGTTGTCAATCTCACCGTTTTATGGAAAAAAGGATTAAGCGTGTCGAATGGAAGGAAGTAATAGTTTGCGTAAAGTAAACACAAACAAAAAGATCGAGATTGTATGTAAATGACAAGGACTGGGGATCCATAGTTCACTAGAGGTGGCTCTCCTTAGATAGATAACATCTTTGGGTGAACAACAACAATGGGCAATTGACAAAGATCGATAAAGCATACAAGCATATACTAATCATCTTAACTCCTTTGAGACTTGATTGGGCATTACAATATACATAGACCACCATCCAATCGCATCTAATACTAATAATCCACCTTCAAGTTATCATCCGAACCCCTCCGATTAAGTTGCAAGCAACAGATTATTGCTTCTGATTAACTACGTGTAAAGTAAACAATATGATTGTTCTATGAACAAAGGATTGTTGTTTTCTCCCTAGTAGCAACAACACATCTAGTACCTTAGAGATTTCTGTCACTTCCCCAGATTACCAAAGGCATGAACCCACTATCCAGCATAAATACTAACTCTTGGAGTTTCTAGCATCTACTTGGCCAAGATAGCTACTAACAACGGAAAGCATGCAAGATCACCAATAACAAAGACATGATAGAATCAATAATCAATCTGAAATAGCATCTCAATATCCACTGGATCCCCGCAAACACAACATGCAGAATTACAACTAGATGATCTTGATCATGAACGGAGCTCACAAGATCTAACATTAAAGCACAAAGGAGGAGAACTAGCCATCTAGCTACTACATGGATCCGTAATCCAAGGATGAACTACTCACGCATCACACTGGAGGCTTGCATGGTGATGAAGAAGGCCTCCAGGGTGAATTCCCCTCTCCGGTCTTGGGTGGAAGAGCTTTAGATCCCTCCCGATCTAGGGATGGAGATGACGGCGGCTACAGACTCTTTCGTCGATTTTTGATCGGGCCCTTAGAATTTTCGTCCCGAGGTCATCTTAGAGTCGGAAGAGGAGGCCAAGGGGGTGCCAGGGGCCACCACACCACCTGGGAGCCAAGCTGGCCTAAGCAGTGGCCAGGTGGTGTGGCCGCCTCAGCCCCTCTCTCTCTCATTCGCATCGATGACTTAGGAAAAATAGGCACTTTGGCTTTTGTCATGTACAATTCCGAGAATATTCATTTTCTGACTTTCTTGGAACCAAAAACAACAGAAAACAGGCAGCTGGCACTGTGGCTCTTGTTAATAGGTTAGTCCAAGAAATCATATGAAAAGTACTCCAAAGTGTGGACAAAACACAATAAAGTGGATAAAACCAAGCATGGAACATCAAGAATTATAGATACATTTGCAACGTATCAACATCCCCAAGCTTAACTCCTGCTCGTCCTCGAGTAGGTAAGTGATAAAAAGAAAGAATAATTTTTGAGGTGACATGCACCATCATAATCTTGATCAAAGTATTTGTAAAACATTGATAGCTGGGATCATAGTACTTTAACATAGCATGAAATATATAGTTATAACAATAAGACATAGCAACTATGTTGTAAGATAAAAAGGTACAAACAAAAGATTCATGAATAACAATGCTTTGCAAGATGTTTGTTTCTTTCACATATAGAAAACATAATGAGAATGGTATTCAGCTTGTCCCTCATGGTGTAGCAAAACATAAATGCATAGGACACCTTCAAAGTTCATAAGGGTGAGTAGATACAAATAGTTTAAGAACAAGCCATATCAAAGTTATGAATCAATCCACAAGTCTTG
Organism: Avena insularis; assembly: GCA_023614405.1. Lineage (NCBI taxonomy): Eukaryota > Viridiplantae > Streptophyta > Magnoliopsida > Poales > Poaceae > Avena > Avena insularis. The sequence goes on along the minus strand of CM042692.1, from coordinate 40,725,497 downwards.
GGACATGATGGCTCAATGCACGGCGCCTAGAAAAGTGCTGGTGCATGGTTGATGTAGAGCTCGTTGGGAACCCCAAGAGGAAGGTATGATGAACACAGAAGAAAGTTTCCTCACTTATGAAACCAAGGTTTAATCGAACCAGTAGGAGCAAGGAAACACCCCAAAGGTGTTACTAGCTGAGCTTTGGCAGGGCGCACTACCGGTGCTAGTAACAACGTGGAGACCTGCACAACACAACCACAAAACTTTGTCCCCAACTTCTGATGAGGTTGTCAATCTCACCGTGTTTTGCGGAAAACAAAGGATTAAACGTATCGAATGGAAGGAAGTAATAGTTTGCAGAAAGTAAACACAAAACAGTAAAAGATCGTAGATTGTATGTAAATGACAAGGACCGGGATCCATAGTTCACTAGAGGTGGCTCTCCTTAGATAGATAACATGCTGGGTGAACAAATTACAGCGGGGCAATTGACAAAGATCGATAAAGCATACAAGCATATACTAATCATCTTAACTCCTTTGAGACTTGATTGGGCATTACAACATTATACATAGACCACCATCCAACTGCATCTACGACTAATAATCCACCTTCAAGTTATCATCTGAACCCCCTCCAGTATTAAGTTGCAAGCAACAGATTATTGCTTTACGAACTACGTGTAAAGTAAACAATATGATTGTTCTATGAACAAAGGATTGTTGTTTTCTCCCTAGTAGCAACAACACATCTAGTACCTTAGAGATTTCTGTCACTTCCCCAGATTACCAAAGGCATGAACCCACTATCCAGCATAAATACTAACTCTTGGAGTTTCTAGCATCTACTTGGCCAAGATAGCTACTAACAACGGAAAGCATGCAAGATCACCAATAACAAAGACATGATAGAATCAATAATCAATCTGAAATAGCATCTCAATATCCACTGGATCCCCGCAAACACACCATGCAGAATTACAAATAGATGATCTTGATCATGAACGGAGCTCACAAGATCTAACATGAAAGCACAAAGGAGGAGAACTAGCCATCTAGCTACTACATGGATCCGTAGTCCAAGGATGAACTACTCACGCATCACACCGGAGGCTTGCATGGTGATGAAGAAGGCCTCCAGGGTGAATTCCCCTCTCCGACAGGGTGCCGGGAAGAGCTTTAGATCCCTCCCGATCTAGGGATGGAAATAACGGCGGCTACAGACTCTTTCGTCGGTTTTTGATCGGGCCCTGAGCATTTTCGTCCCGAGGTCATCTTAGAGTCGGAAGAGGAGGCCGAGGGGGTGCCAGGGGCCACCACACCACCCCCTAGCGCGGGCCAAGCCTAGCCGCGCGGCCAGGTGGTGTGGCCGGCCTCTGGCCCCTCTCCGTCTCGTATTCTGGCATCTGATGACTTCCGGAAAAATAGGCACTTTGGCTTTTGTCCTGTCCAATTCCGAGAATATTCATTTTCTGACTTTCCTGGAACCAAAAACAGCAGAAAACAGACGTACTTGTGGCTCTTGTTAATAGGTTAGTCCAAGAATTCATATGAAAAGTACTCCAAAGTGTGGACAAAACACAAGAAAGTGGATAAAACCAAGCATGGAACATCAAGAATTATAGATACATTTGCAACGTATCAACATCCCAAGCTTAACTCCTACTCGTCCTCGAGTAGGTAAGTGATAAAAAGAAAGAATAATTTTTGAGGTGACATGCACCATCAAAGACGTCAAAGTATTTGTAAAACATTCAAAGCTGGGATCATAGTACTTCAATCATAACAAGAAAGACAAAGTTCTAGAAATAAGACAAAGAAATTATGATGCAACATGAAAAGGCACAAACAAAAGGTTCATGAATAACAATGCTTTGCAAGACGTTTGTTTCTTTCACATCTAGAAAACATAATGAGAATGGTATTCAGCTTGTCCCTCATAGTGTAGCAAAACATAAATGCATAGGACACCTTCAAAGTTCATAAGGGTGAGTAGATACAAATAGTTTAAGGACAAGCAATATCAAAGTTATGAATCAATCCACAAGTCTTGGGACATGATGGCTCAATGCACGGCGCCTAGAAAAGTGCTGGTGCATGGTTGATGTAGAGCTCGTTGGAAACCCCAAGAGGAAGGTATGATGAACACAGAAGCAAGTTTCCTCACTTATGAAACCAAGGTTTAATCGAACCAGTAGGAGCAAGGAAACACCCCAAAGGTGTTACTAGCTGAGCTTTGGCAGGGCGCACTACCGGTGCTAGTAGCAACGTGGAGACCTGCATAACACAACCACAAAACTTTGTCCCCAACTTCTGATGAGGTTGTCAATCTCACCGTGTTTTGCGGAAAACAAAGGATTAAACGTATCGAATGGAAGGAAGTAATAGTTTGCAGAAAGTAAACACAAAACAGTAAAAGATCGTAGATTGTATGTAAAAGACAAGGACCGGGATCCATATTTCACTAGAGGTGGCTCTCCTTAGATAGATAACATGCTGGGTGAACAAATTACAGTGGGGCAATTGACAAACATCGAGAAAGCATACAAGCATATACTAATCATCTTGACTCCTTTGAGACTTGATTGGGCATTACAACATTATACATAGACCACCATCCAACTGCATCTACGACTAATAATCCACCTTCAAGTTATCATCCGAACCCCCTCAAGTATTAAGTTGCAAGCAACAGATTATTGCTTTACGAACTGCGTGTAAAGTAAACAATACGATTGTTCTATGAACAAAGGATTGTTGTTTTCTCCCTAGTAGCAACAACACATCTAGTACCTTAGAGATTTCTGTCACTTCCCCAGATTACCAAAGGCATGAACCCACTATCGAGCATAAATACTAACTCTTGGAGTTTCTAGCATCTACTTGGCCAAGATAGCTACTAACAACGGAAAGCATGCAAGATCACAAATAACAAAGACACGATAGAATCAATAATCAATCTGAAATAGCATCTCAATATCCACCGGATCCCTGCAAACACACCATGCAGAATTACAAATAGATGATCTTGATCATGAACGGAGCTCACAAGGTCTAACATGAAAGCACAAAGGAGGAGAACTAGCCATCTAGCTACTACATGGATCCGTAGTCCAAGGATGAACTACTCACGCATCACACCGGAGGCTTGCATGGTGATGAAGAAGTCCTCCAGGGTGAATTCCCCTCTCCAACAGGGTGCCGGGAAGAGCTTTAGATCCCTCCCGATCTAGGGATGGAGATGACGGCGGCTACAGACTCTTTCGTCGGTTTTTGATCGGGCCCTTAGCATTTTCGTCCCGAGGTCATCTTAGAGTCGGAAGAGGAGGCCGAGGGTGTGCCAGGGGCCACCACACCACCCCCTGGCGCGGGCCAAGCCTAGCCGCGCGGCCAGGTGGTGTGGCCGGCCTTTGGCCCCTCTCCATCTCGTATTCTGGCATCTGATGACTTCCGGAAAAATAGGCACTTTGGCATTTGTCCTGTCCAATTCCGAGAATATTCATTTTCTGACTTTCCTGGAACCAAAACAGCGAGAAAATGTGCAGGCTGTGGCTCTTGTTAATAGGTTAGTCCAAGAAATCATATGAAAAGTACTCCAAAGTGTGGACAAAACACAAGAAAGTGGATAAAACCAAGCATGGAACATCAAGAATTATAGATACATTTGCAATGTATCAACATCCCCAAGCTTAACTCCTGCTCGTCCTCGAGTAGGTAAGTGATAAAAAGAAAGAATAATTTTTGAGGTGACATGCACCATCAAAGACTTGGTCAAAGTATTTGTAAAACATTCAAAGCTGGGATCATAGTACTTCAATCATAACAAGAAAGACAAAGTTCTAGAAATAAGACAAAGAAATTATGATGCAACATGAAAAGGCACAAACAAAAGGTTCATGAATAACAATGCTTTGCAAGACGTTTGTTTGTTTCACATAAAGAAAACATAGCATACTAGTATTCAGCTTGTCCCTCAATAGAGTAGAAAATATAAATGCATAGGACACCTTCAAAGTTCATAAGAGTGACTAGATACAATAGTTCAAAACAAGCAATATCAAGTTATGCATCAATCAACTAGTCTTGGGACAATGCACATAGAACTAAGAATGGCCACTATGCTCTCAAAGTAGGTGCATAAAGGTAGAAGGTGGAGACTCAATATAATGGTGGAAGAAAGGCCTTTGTAAAAGGAAGTAGGGATTCAAGTCTCATAAAGAGCTTCCCAAAATTATGGTACTTATAGCTTTCAGCTCTCATTGCCCCTATCATAAGCATCTTTAAGGTGATTAAGGTTAAAGTGACACAACTAAGAGGATATGCTTGACAAGTTATAAACCGAAATCTCATGCCCCTTACTTACGAAGACCGATCCTCATGCTACTCAACTTCAGTCCCAAGTAAGCTCTTGTAATTGTAAGTATATGTGTATCATAAAGAACCACCAACGGGGTACGCCTTGCACATGATACGGGAGCTTTCCCATAATCAAAATGACATGGCAAGCAGACAATGAGCATCTCAACGATCTTTTTATTTGCTATTTGCATAGGTTTTTATTGAGGATGCTTCATAGAGTGCTCATTATGGTGATGCTGCAAGTTTCCACCATGATTAGGAATGGCTTAGAATAGCGGCCCAAGCGTTTCTCTAACACACATACAAACTCCATGATCTTACAAGTTGCACTTTTATTTCACACCGCTGGGATTCGTAAGCAAAAGAACATGATATCAACGGGGTACAAAGTACAAGTGCAATGTTGAAAGCGTTGTAGGGGTTCGTAGCATGGAAAACAAAAATTTTCTATCGCATACAAACAAACAAGCCAAGATCTATCTACTAGATTGCAGCAACGAGTCGATGGAATAACTCACCCTCGAAGATTCCAAAGTGTTTAACGAGAGCAGATTCTCGTGGGTGATGTAGTCGTACTATTTCCGATCTCAAGATCGCGTAGACGATCCTTCCGGCGCCGCGTTCCCGCAGCGCTCCCGAGTTTGGTCACACGTCGCATAAGACCTTCCTCTCCTTGTTCCAGGCATGGAGGTTGTAGCACTCTCCTCGCGATTCCAGGCAACTGGGCGTGGTCGGAGGTAGAGGGAATCCCGCAGGCTTTTTAAGCCGTGCGAGTATGGTGGAGCTTATGAGAGAGGCTATTAGTGGTCTAGTAATTAGACACACCAATTAGAAGGCTCTAAACCAATTAGAAGGCTCTAAACCGAAATAGCTCTAAACCGGGGTTTAGGTCTAGGGTTTAGTTTAGAGGATAGGAAACTTGTGTGTGTAAGGAGGGGAGCCCTGCCCCTCCTTATATAGGTGGGAGGGCTGCGGCCAAGGGAGGAGTTCCTCCCAACTCGGCCTTGGGAGGTGCGCCCAAGGGGAGGAACCCTCCTCCAACTCGGCCTCCACCAATCCTCCTCTTTTCCCACTTCCCAAAATTGCCGTTTGACTTTCAAATTAGCCGTTTGACTTTTCAATTTAGGATTTAAATAAACCCTTTATTTGGGACAGCAAGAATACTTAGTACATGATGCAATCATCCCAACTTACAATGACACATTCATGTACCCTTCCTCCGAGTGCCGGGACATTCGGGACCTTCTAGAATGTTCGATGAAAACACGGAACCATTCCCCAACTCCGAAACGAGACTTTCCTTATATGAATCTTATTCTCCGGACCATTCCGGATCTCCTCGTGATATCCCGGATCCCATCCGAGACTCCGAACAACATTCGGTCTCTTTCTCATAATACCATAACTACTCAAACAACGTCGAATCCTTAAGTGTGTCTCCCTACGGTTCGTGAATTATGCGGACATGATCGAGACACTTCTCCGAACAATAACCAATAGAGGAATCTGGAAATTCATATGGCTCCCACATATTTCTACGATTACTTTGCGTCGAATGAACCACTTACATACGATACCAATTTCCCTTTGTCACACGATATGTTACTTATCCGAGGTTATGATTGTCGGTATCTCGCATACCTAGTTCATCCTCGCATCGATAAGTACTCTTTTCTCGTTCCCGTGATATGTGATCCCTTGTGACCAAGTCACATGCTTGCAAGCTAATTGGATGACATTTCACCGAGAGGGCCCAGAGAATATCTATCCGTCATGTGGATGGACAAATCCCACTCTTGATCCATGTGTTTCAACCAATACTTTCCGAACACTCAATGCCACCTTTATAGCCACCCTGTTACGGTGTGGTGTTTGATGACATCAAAGCATCCATCCAGCAAAGGTGATATGCATGATCTCATGGTCGAAGGAATTAGGTTACTATGTATCAGAAAGCATATAGCAATTGAACTATTGAAATGACTTGATCTTTATGCTACGCTATCTATAGGAGTATGTCCACCATATCATTCTCCTAACGATATGATCTTGTTGTTGATAACATCTCAATGTTCATGATAGGGAAACCACAATCATCAATCAACCAACAAGCTAGTGAAGTATAGAGGCTATACTAGGGACTTCAAATTAAGTTTACAAATCACACAAGTATTAATGGTTTCCTTGTTAATACTATTATAGCATGAATGTAAACATTTATCATAAACACAAAGATATATAATAATAACTACATTTATTATTGCCTCTAGGGCATATCTCCAACAGTCTCCCACTTGCACTAGAGTCATCTAATCTAGATTACATGGTAATATACCGAACACCCATGGCAGTTTGGTGTTGGTCATGTTTTGCCCTCGGGAGAGGTTTAGTCAACGGATCCGCCACATTCAGATCTGTACTTTGCAAATCTTTATATCCCCATCCGGATATGTTCTCGAATAGCGTGGAAACGCAGCTTGATATGCTTCAGCTTCTTGTGTGACCTTGGTTCTTGCGCATTGGCTATGGCGCCCATGTTATCACAGATAGATAGACATTGGGTCCAGCGACTTGGAACCACACCCAGCTACGTAATGAACTCTTTCATCCATATCGCTTCTTGTGAAGCCTCCGAAGCGACCATGTATTCCGATTCAGTTGAAGATCTCGCCACAACGCTTTGCTTTGCACTCCTCCAGCTTCGCTGCACCATTCAAAATAAATCATTATCCAGTTGTGATTTAGAATCATCCGGATCGGTGTTCCAACTAGCATCGGTGTAACCATTAACAACGAGCTGTTCATCACCTCCATAAGAAAGAACCATATCCTTAGTTCTTCTCAAGTACTTAAGGATGTTTTTGACCGCTGTCCAATGATCCACTCCTGGATCACTTTGATATCTGCTAGTTAGACTAACAGCATATGCGATGTCGGGTCTAGTACATAGCATGGCATACATTAGAGATCCTATGGCTGAGGCATAGGGAGTCTTACTCATCCTTTCTCTATCTTCTGCCGATGTCGGACTTTTGAGTTTTACTCAAGGTCGTATTGGGCAACATGGGCAAGAACCCTTTCTTGCTATCTTCCATTCCAAACCTCTTTAGAACTTTGTCCAAATATGTACTTTGTGACAATGATATTTGGCGTTTCGATCTATCTCTATAAATCTTTATGCCTAATATGTAAGCTGCTTCGCCAAGATCCTTCATTGAAAAAACTATTATTCAAAAATTCCTTGACACTATCAAGAAGGTCTACATCATTCCCAATCAACAATATGTCATCCACATACAGTATTAAGAATGCTACAGAGCTCCCACTCACTTTCTTGTAAATACAAGCTTCTCCATAAGTTTGTATAAAACCAAAACTTTTGATTACCTTATCAAAACGTTGATTCCAACTTCGGGATGCTTGCTTCAATCCATAGATGGACCGTTGAAGCTTGCATACCTTGTTAGCATCTTTAGGATCGACAAAACCTTTGGGTTGCATCATATACAACTCTTCATCAATGTCTCCATTGAGGAATGCTGTTTTGACATCCATCTGCCATATCTCATAATCATAATATGCAGCGATTGCTAACATAATCCTCACAGATTTTAGCTTCTTTGGTGAGAAAGTCTCATCGTAGTCAACTCCTTGAATTTGTGAAACCCTTTTGCACAAGTCGAGCTTTATACAGTAACGAATATTACCATCAAAGATCTGTTTTCTTCTTGAAAATCCATTTGTTCTCGACAGCCTTCCGGCCATCCGGTAAGTCCACCAAAGTCCATACTTGGTTTTCGTACATGGATCCAATCTCGGATTTCATGGCTTCTTGCCATTTATTGGAATCTGGGCTCATCATCGCTTCCTCATATGTCTCGGGGTCATCGGTGTTGTCCACCAACATGACATTCATAACGGAATCATACCAACTGGAGTGGTACGATTTCTCGTTGACCTCCGAGGCTCAGAGCAATTTCAACCGAAGTTTCATGATCACCATCATTAGCTTCCTCTCTTATTGGTGCAGGCACCACAGAACTTCTTCCGGTCTGCGCTACTGCAATTCGAGAGAAGGTTCGACAACCTCGTCGAGTTCTACTTTCCTTCCAGTCACTTCTTTCGAGAGAAATTCCTTCTCTAGAAAGGATCCATTCTTAACGAAGATTTTGCCTTGGATCTATGATAGAAGGTATACCCAATAGTTTCCTTCGGGTATCCTATGAAGACGCATTTTTCCGCTTTGGGTTCAAGCTTGTCCGGCTGTAACTTCTTTACATAGGCTTCGCATCCCCAAACTTTAAGGAACGACAATTTAGGTTTCTTCCCAAACCATAATTCATACGGTGTCGTTTCAACGGATTTAGACGGTGCCCTATTTAAAGTGAATGCGGCTGTTTCTAATGCATAACCCCAAAATGATAGCGGCAAATCTGTAAGTGACATCATAGAACGAACCATATCTAAGAGAGTTCGACACGACGCTCGACACACCATTCTGCTGTGGTGTTCCGGCGGTGTCAACTGCGAAAGTATTCCACATTTCTTCAAATGCTCGATAAACTCGTATCTTAGATATTCACCTCCACGATCAGAACGTAGAAATTTAATCTTCTTGTTACGTTGATTCTCTACCTCACTTTGAAACTCCTTAAACTTCTCGAAAGTTTCGGACTTATGTTTCATGAAATAGATATACCCATATCTACTCAAATCATCCGTCCAGGTAAGAACATAACGATAACCACTGCGCGATGCTACACTCATTGGACCACACACATCGGTATGTATGATTTCCAATAAGTCTGTAGCTTGCTCCATCATACCAGAAAATGGAGTCTTAGTCATTTTACCCATCAGACATGCTTCGCATCTTTCAAGTGATTCAAAATCAAGTGATTCAAGAAGTCCATCGGAATGGAGTTTCTTCATACGCTTCACTCCAATGTGACCAAGACGATAGTGCCACATATAGGTCGAATTATCGCTTGATTTCAAACGTTTAGCCTCAATGTTGTTGATATGTGTATTTCCACTATCGAGATTCAATATGAATAGACCATCTATCAAAGGTGCATGTGCATAAAACATATTACTCATATAAATCGAACAACCATTATTCTCGGATTTAAACAAGTAACCGTCTCGCAATAAACAAGATCCCGATATAATGTTCATGCTTAGCAGGCACCAAATAACAATTATTTAAGTATAAAACTAATCCCGATGGTAGATGAAGAGGTAGCGTGCCGACGCGATCACATCAACCTTTGATCCGCTTCCACGCGCATCGTCACCTCGTTCTTCACTAGCTTCCGCTTATTCGCAGCTCTGTTTGAGTTACAAATATGAGCAACCGAACCAGTATCAAATACCCAGGCACTACTACGAGTACTAGTGAGATACACATCAATAACATGTATATCAGATATACCTTTCTTCTTGATGTTGCCGTTCTTCAAATCCGCCAAGTAATTTGGGCAATTCCGCTTCAAGGACCTTCTCCCTTGCGGTAAAAGCACTCAAGATCGCTTGTCCAGCCTTGGTCTTCTTCATGGCGTGGTAACTTTCTTACCACCCTTCTTGAAGTGTCCCTTTGCTTAGACTTGCCTTTCTTGAATTTGGTGGTCTTATTGACCATCAACACTTGGTGCTCTTTCTTGATCTCCACTTCGCAGATTTTAACATAGCAAATAGTTCGCAACTCTTTGTTCATGTTACGCATGTTGTAGTTCATCACAAAGTTCTTGTAACTTGGTGGTAGTGATTGAGGATGCGTAAACCCCCAAAGTATTAGGAATCACTATACCCAAACTTTGAAGTTTATTTGCGTGCTGCACATCTTAAGCACATGCTCAACGACGAGCTACCCTCTTCCATCTTGCGCTAAAGAACTTTTGAAGCTTCATAACTTTCAATTGCCGCATGAGTCTCAAAGATTAATTTGAGATCCTCGACAATATCATATGGATCTGACTCTTCAAACCTTTTGAAGCTCCGATTCTAAACCATACAAGATAGCACACTGAACTATGGAGTACTGATTCTTCCAAGCGAGGTAAACATTCTTTACTTCATCGGTAGCATCAGCTGCAGGTGGGTCACCCAGCGGTGCATCCAGCACATAGGTCAAATTACCAGCTGTGAGGACAATCCTCAAATTGCGGAACCAATCCGCGAAGTTGCTTCCATTGTTTTTTCAACTTTTCTTTCTCTAGGAACGCATTAAAATTGATGGTAGGGGCTGCCATTGATCTACAACATATTTGCAATAGTTTAGACTAAGTTTATGACAAATTGAGTTCAAATTAATTAATGAAATTAAACTAGGTGAACTCCCACTCAAAACAACATCCCTCACATTGTTTTAGTGATCACACGAACCAAATTCACTACATCAACACCGATCATCACGAGAGTTGATATAGTTTTAATGGCGAACAATCATCATGTTCATCATATCTACTATATGATTCATGCTTTACCTTTCGGCGATCCGTGTTCCTGAGGCCATGTCTGTACATGCTAGGCTCATCAAGATCAAACCTTAGCTTCCGCATAAGCAAATCTGGCTTGCTTACGTTGTATTCACCCGCTTCGAAGCAGCAAGCTTTGGCAACGGTGCATACTAAGGGTGAACACTTTAGAACTTGAAATTTATGTGCATGAGGGATCATCTTATAATGCTACCGTCGTCTACTAAGCAATACAAGATGCATAAAGGATTAACATCACATGCAATTCATAATATGTGATATGATATGTCCTTTCTTCCTTGTGCTTCCGATCTCCATCTTCAAGCACGAACATGATCTCCATCATCACCGGCATAGCATCAAGGTCAATGACGCTTCTTCATGGTTGTCGTCCACCAGCTTCAACTATTACAACTATTTTGAATAGACACGCAGGTCTTAACAGAAATTAAAGACAACCATATGGCTCTGCGGTTGCCTTACAATAAGGAACATTGCATACATCAAATATAATCACAATCATGGCCATATCACATCACTGCACACCCCTGCAAAACAAAGTTAGACGCCTCTACTTTCTTTGCATATTTTACGTGGTTTGGGGCTTTCAATAAGTGTCGTTCTAACTACTTAACAAGAACCACAACATTGATACTAGCATTGTTGATCACCGTTGTAAATTGGATCTTTACTATGCTAGGAGAAACAGGCACCATAAAGCCACTTATGCAATACAAGTTGCATGTCAAACGTGGAGCAAGTCTCAAGAACGATGTCATGAAAGGAAAGACCAGGCCGCATCATCCAAACAAACAACAAGATGCAAAGTACACAAAAGCAATCTACAATAAAAGCATCAACGCCCACAATGACCATTGTGTTCTACTCGTGCAACAGATCTACATATAGACACGGCTCTGATACCACTGTAGGGGTTCGTAGCATGGAAAACAAAAAAATTCTATCGCATACAAACAAACAAGCCAAGATCTATCTACTAGATTGCAGCAACGAGTCGATGGAATAACTCACCCTCGAAGATTCCAAAGTGTTTAACGAGCAGATTCGTGGGTGATGTAGTCGCACTCTTTCCGATCTCAAGATCGCGAGACGATCCTTCCGCGCCAAGCGTTCCTGCAGCGCTCCCGAGTTGGTCACATCGTTGATTTTCGACGAAGACCTTCCTCTCCCTTGTTCCAGCAGGCGGAGGTTGTAGCACTCTCTCGCGATTCCGGCAAGACAACGGCGTGGTACCGGAGGTAGAGGAAATCCCAGGCTTCGCTTAAGCCAAAGTAGTATGGTGGAGCTTATGAGAGAGGCTATTAGTGGTCTAGTAATTAGACACACCAATTAGAAGGCTCTAAACCAATTAGAAGGCTCTAAACCGAAATAGCTCTAAACCGGGGTTTAGGTCTAGGGTTTAGTTTAGAGGATAGGAAACTTGTGTGTGTAAGGAGGGGAGCCCTGCCCCTCCTTATATAGGTGGGAGGGCTGGCCGGCCAAGGGGAGGAGTTCCTCCCCAACTCGGCCTTGGGAGGTGCGCTGCCAAGGAGGAACCTCCTCCAACTCGGCCTCCACCAATCCTCCTCTTTTCCCACTTCCCAAAATTGCCGTTTGACTTTCAAATTAGCCGTTTGACTTTTCAATTTAGGATTTAAATAAACCCTTTATTTGGGACAGCAAGAATACTTAGTACATGATGCAATCATCCCAACTTACAATGACACATTCATGTACCCTTCCCCCTCCGGAGTGCCGGACATTCCGGGACCTTCTAGAATGTTCCCGATGAAAACACCGGAACCATTCCCCAACTCCGAAACGAGACTTTCCTTATATGAATCTTATTCTCCGGACCATTCCGGATCTCCTCGTGATATCCCGGATCCCATCCGAGACTCCGAACAACATTCGGTCTCTTTCTCATAATACCATAACTACTCAAACAACGTCGAATCCTTAAGTGTGTCTCCCTACGGTTCGTGAATTATGCGGACATGATCGAGACACTTCTCCGAACAATAACCAATAGAGGAATCTGGAAATTCATATGGCTCCCACATATTTCTACGATTACTTTGCGATCGAATGAACCACTTACATACGATACCAATTTCCCTTTGTCACACGATATGTTACTTATCCGAGGTTATGATCGTCGGTATCTCTGCATACCTAGTTCATCCTCATCGATAAGTACTCTTTTCTCGTTCCGTGATATGTGATCCCTTGTGACCAAGTCACATGCTTGCAAGCTAATTGGATGACATTTCACCGAGAGGCCAGAGAATATCTATCCGTCATGTGGATGGACAAATCCACTCTTGATCCATGTGTTTCAACCAATACTTTCCGAACACTCAATGCCACCTTTATAGCCACCCTGTTACGGTGTGGTGTTTGATGACATCAAAGCATCCATCCAGCAAAGGTGATATGCATGATCTCATGGTCGAAGGAATTAGGTTACTATGTATCAGAAAGCATATAGCAATTGAACTATTGAAATGACTTGATCTTTATGCTACGCTTATCTATAGGAGTATGTCCACCATATCATTCTCCTAACGATATGATCTTGTTGTTGATAACATCTCAATGTTCATGATAGGGAAACCACAATCATCAATCAACCAACAAGCTAGTGAAGTATAGAGGCTATACTAGGGACTTCAAATTAAGTTTACAAATCACACAAGTATTAATGGTTTCCTTGTTAATACTATTATAGCATGAATGTAAACATTTATCATAAACACAAAGATATATAATAATAACTACATTTATTATTGCCTCTAGGGCATATCTCCAACAAGCGTTCCCCATGAAACATGGTTCTGCTAATTTCAACTTATAAAGCGCAAGCATATACGCAACAAAGAAGGACCCAATGGTTTAAGTTTATTAGATGTAAAAAGTAAAGTGTGCCATCAAGTTCGTGAGAGCTTTAATCACTAGTTTTCTCATAACAAGTTTAATTTGGAAGGTAAACAAAAGCATGAATATACTTGGAATAGCATAAGCTAGTAGGTAGGTATGGTGGACTCTTTGGAATAACTTGGTTTAGGGAGTTGGATGCATGAGTGGAACTCATACTTTGTTGTGGAGGCTAGCAAAAGACTAGGAGCGACAAACTAAGAGAGCAATAAGGGCCATAATCATGTAGAGCGAAAAACATCATTGATCAAAGCATAAAGTGATACTACAAGTTGAAAACTAAAGGATCATAAAGGCTATGCTGACTTGAGATAGTCATAACATGGTGTGAGCATGCGCCAAGTCAACCCAAATAAAGCATCAAAGGAGAATACCACTATACTATGCTTTAATATTCTAAAACAACGCATGATTTATCCAAGGCACATTAAGCAATCTCAGTTGTTTATAACAAGTCATGCTACAGCAAAGAATACTAAGCATAAAGCCAAAACAATATAAAGCATGGAATAACAACGCATAGGCCACAGTAAAAAACAAGCTCTTTTTACCACATAAGCATGAACTTTCCTACTCTTTTCCAAACCAAACAAACTATTTGCAAACCAATATATGAAAGAGGGGGTCCAACCAATTTATTTAGAAAACTAAGAAAACCAAGCAACAAAAACCAAAATGAAAACGAAAAACAAGACGCTCCAAGAACAACACAACTGTGCATGAAACAATAAAAATGAAGCGTTTGGAAGAAACCTGGGATTTTTATTGATGAAGAAGGGGATGCCTTGGGAATCCCCAAGCTTTGATGCTTGTAATTCTTGGATATTTCTTGGGGTGACACGCGTGACATCCCCAAGCTTGAGCTTTAGTCCATCCTTCATCTCATTACTCATTCCTTCTATACACCTAAAATTTTTCCTTCATACAAAACTTCACACAATCTTTATTAGCAACATTAGTGCACTTAAGATAAATAAGTCTTAAGGTTCAGTTCCAACACCAAATAAACTTCCATTAGAACACTAGCTACTGAAGCACTTACCTCAAAAATCTCGATTCCCCAAAAGAACTCAAGAAGGAACCAACAAGAAGCAAATGCAGAAAATGGCAGAAATCTGTCAAAACAGACCAGCAGGTAAAGACGAATTTTTTCAAAGACTGTCTGTTGCTCAAATCAAAAAGTTCTGAACTAGAGAAAGTTATATAACAACATGGGGAAGAAGCACAAAAATTCACGCCTCAAAAAGACGTTCGGATATTTTACACGAATTTTTATGGTGAAGCATAGAAATCTGTTTCGGGACAGCAACTTTCCCAATCATTACTTCTCTCTCATTAGAGGTTACTCTTGGCACAAAAAGCAAATAAAAAGGATAAGGAGCGGGTATTACTGAAGTAATAACTTCCAAGACTGATCTAAAACTTTTGGGTTATCTCCCAATAAGTACTTTTCTTTAACGCCTTTAAGTTAGGCATAAGAAGCAAGAAAAAGAATCAAGTGTTCTCAAATGAAGAAGCATTAAGATCAATACCAGAAATATTTTCAACAACGCAAGGTATATCATCCAAATAAGTTCAAGAGGATCCTCTCTCAATACTCTTAGGTTCACTATTCTCATCAAAAGGATTTGCAGGAACAATCCAATCAAGATTCTTTTCTATGGCATCATGTATTGCTACTAGTTTAAAGGGTATTGGTATCTTAGGTTCCTCCCCATTAGGTTCGGTTTTGTTCATCTTTTCTCGTGTACCAACAACATCTACACATGAGCCTAGCATATTGAAACATTCAAAGACTTTTCTAGCTTCCTTGGCAACATCATATAACTCCTTAAGCAAAGTTTCTAAAATAAAATCCCTCTTTTCAGGGTCCTCAATTTCTTTAAGCTTAAGAAACATTACTTGCATTAAGGGGTTGAGGTTAACAAACCTAGCTTCTAACATGTGAATTAAAGAAGCTGCAGCAACCTCATAGTTTGGAGCAAGTTCTGCAAGGCATCTATCCTCAGTATCCTCATATTTACTAACATGATTAAAGAATTCCTCAATATTATCTTTCCCAATTATAGAACCACTACCAATTGAAAGGTCTTTCAGGGTGAATTTGGGGATCAACATGGTGAGCTAAGGAAGAGGTGACAACTAATGGAGACTTAATTTTTTTTGTGTTTTTGGATAAGAAAGCAAACTAGTAAAACTAATTTTTTTGTGTTTTTTGAATAAGAAACAAGCAAACTAAGCAAAAAGAAACTAAGAAAAACAAAAATAACAAAGTAAAGAGATTGGTTATGAGGGACTCTGATGACCCACAAGTATAGGGGGTGTATCTCAGTATTTTCGAGGGAAGTGAAACCCAATTTATTGATTCGACACAAGGGGAGCCAAAGAATATTTATCAGCCTTAACAACTGAGTTGTCAATTCAGCTGCACCTGGAAACAATCTTGGTCACAATAGTTTATCAGTAGCAACCGTTTTGTAGTAGGAATAGTAGAGTAGCAGCAGTAGTAAAGCAAAGACAGTAGTAACAAAAGCAAGAAATGTGGGATTCGAAAAGGTAGGCATAGGGATGGATGGACGGGCGTTGCATGGACAGGACAATTCACTTGGCAATCAGAACATAGGGCAATTGCAGATAAATAAGATAAAGTATCCAAGTACTAGACAATCCTAGGCATGTGTTCCATATATAGTCATACGTGCTTGCAATGAGAACTTGCACAACATCTTTTGTCCTGCCAGCCCGTTTGCAGCGGGGCCTCTAGGGAACTACTGGCAATTAAGGTGCTCCTTTTAATAGAGGACCGGAGCAAAGCATTAACACTCTGTGAACACATGTGATCCTCACATCAAAGCCTTTCCCTTCCGGTTATCCCGATTTCTGTCACTTCGGGGCCATAGGTTCCGGACAATGACGTGTGTATACAGCTTTCAGATAAGACCCAAAACAATACTATCATAATGAATCAATAATAAGTTCAGATCTGAAATCATGGCACTCGGGCCCTAGTGACAAGCATTAAGCACAACAAGTCGCAACAAAGTCATAAAGCACTAATAAAAGATACTAGGCACCATGCCCTGACAATCTGATGCCATTACATGAACGATCTCATCCAATCCCTACCAACCCCATAGCCTACAGCGGGGGATTACTCACTCATAGATGGGGGAAACATGGATGGTCGATGGAGAAGCGATGGTGATGATGATGATGATCTCCTCCAATTCCCTGTCCCGGCAGGGTGCTAGAACGGAGTTTCTGGTGCTGTTTCGTGGAATCTGGTGGTGGCGGCGGAGCGGAACTCCTTCTGGAAAAACGTCGAAGCCCCCATAGTTTTTAGGTCAGAAGGCTCCTTATATGCGAAGAGAGAGGCCGAGGGGGTGCCTGGGGGACCCACACCACCCCTGGCGCGGCCTGGCCTGGCCCGCGCCAGCAGGTGGTGTGGCCACCCAAGGCTCTTCTCCGTCTCGTATTCTGGCTCCTAGAGTCTTCGGGTGAAATAGGATTTTTGGCATATTTTTCCGGGATTTTTTCTGATAGTTGATTTTCTGCACAAAAAGTAGACACCAAGGCAATTCTGCTAAAAACAGCGTCAGTTCGCATTAGTTGCATCCAAATCACACAAGTATAGAGGAGAAACAATAGCAAAAGTGTTCGGGAAAGTAGATACGTTTTGGACGTATCAGACTCCCCTTGTGAAGATGTCCTTGACTCCCAGCAACGGCGCCAGAAAAATGCTTGATGGCTCAATGCACGACGCCCAGAAAAGTGCTGGTGCATGGTTGATGTAGAGCTCGTTGGGAACCCCAAGAGGAAGGTATGATGAGCATAGCAGCAAGTTTCCCTCAGTTATGAAACCAAGGTTTAATCGAACCAGTAGGAGCAAGGAAACACCCCAAAGGTGTTACTAGCTGAGCTTTGGCAGGGCGAACTACTGGTGCTAGTAGCAACATGGAGACCTGCACAACACAACCACAGAACTTTGTCCCCAACTTGCGATGAGTTTGTCAATCTCACCGTGTTTTGCGGAAAACAAAGGATTAAACGTATCGAATGGAAGGAAGTAATAGTTTGCAGAAAGTAAACACAAAACAGTAAAAGATCGTAGATTGTATGTAAAAGACAAGGACCGGGATCCATAGTTCACTAGAGGTGGCTCTCCTTAGATAGATAACATGCTGGGTGAACAAACTACAGAGGGGCAATTGACAAACATCGAGAAAGCATACAAGCATATACTAATCATCTTGACTCCTCTGAGACTTTATTGGGCATTACAACATTATACATATACCGCCATCCAACTGCATCTATGACTAATAATCCACCTTCAGGTTATCATCCGAACCCCCTCCAGTATTAAGTTGCAAGCAACAGATTATTGCTTTACGAACTGTGTGTAAAGTAAACAATACGATTGAAGCCTGGAGGGCTAGAGTTAGAGCAGTTCTGTAGCTGTTGAAATTCAGGGTTAGCCAAAACCTGGAAAACACAATCAACTTGTTCATAGATAGATTGTAGATTATAGTTTATTCAAACTTTTCTTTGTATTGTGTTGTTTTATACAGCATATTGTTGTAAATATTTAAAATTAATATAGCACAGTAGGCTCCTACTGTTTTTGATCAAAAAAACAATACGATTGTTCTATGAACAAAGGATTGTTGTTTTCTCCCTAGTAGCAACAACACATCTAGTACCTTAGAGATTTCTGTCACTTCCCCAGATTACTAGAGGCATGAACCCACTATCGAGCATAAATACTAACTCTTGGAGTTGCTAGCATCTACTTGGCCAAGATAGCTACTAACAACGGAAAGCATGCAAGATCACAAATAACAAAGACATGATAGAATCAATAATCAATATGAAATAGCATGTCAATATCCATCGGATCCCCGCAAACACAACATGCAGAATTACAAATAGATGACCTTGATCAGGAGCTCACAAGATCTAGACATGAAAGCACAAAGGAGGAGAACCAGCCATCTAGCTACTACATGGATCCGTAGTCCAAGGATGAACTACTCATGCATCACACCGGAGGCTTGCATGGTGATGAAGAAGGCCTCCAGGGTGAATTCCCCTCTGTGGCAGGGTACCGGGAAGAGCTTCAGATCCCTCCCGATATAGGTATGGTGATGATGGCGGCTACAGACTCTTTCGTGGATTTTTGATCGGGCCCTTAGGGTTTTCGTCCCGAGGGCATCTTATAGTCGGCAGAGGAGGCCGAGGGGGTGCCAGGGGCCACCACACCACCCCCTGGCACGGGCCAAGCCTGTCCGCGTGGCCAGGTAGTGTGGTCGGCCTCTGGCCCCTCTCCGTCTCGTATTCTGGCATCTGATGACTTCCTGAAAAATAGGCACTTTGGCTTTTGTCCCGTCCAATTCCGAGAATATTCATTTTCTGACTTTCCTAGAACCAAAAACAGCAGAAAACAGGCAGGCAGCCTTTGTGGCTCTTGTTAATAGGTTAGTCCAAGAAATCATATGAAAAGTACTCCAAAGTGTGGACAAAACACAAGAAAGTGGATAAAACCAAGCATGGAACATCAAGAATTATAGATACATTTGCAATGTATCAGGACAATGCACATTAAACTAAGAATGGCCACTATGCTCTCTCAATAGTTGCATAAAGATAGAAGATGGAAACTCAACATAAAAGTAAAAGAAAGGACTTCAAAGAGCTTCCAAAAATTATGGTACTTATTAGCTTTCAGCTCTCATTGCCCCTATCATAAGCATATTGAAGTGATTAAGGTTAAAGTAAACAAACTATGGAGTATATGCATGAAAAAGTATAAGTTGGCAATCTCATGTCCCTTGAATATAAGGGTCGTTCCTCATGCTACTCAAGTTTAGTTACCGGTAAGTTCTTGTCATAGAAGTACATGTGTATCATAGAGAACCGCTGATGACCCACAAGTATAGGGGGTGTATCGCAGTATTTTCGAGGGAAGTGAAACCCAATTTATTGATTCGACACAAGGGGAGCCAAAGAATATTTATAAGCCTTAACAACTGAGTTGTCAATTCAGCTGCACCTGGAAACAATCTTGCTCATAGAAGTTTATCAGTAGCAACAATTTTGTAGTAGGAATAGTAAAGTAACAGCAGTAGTAAAGCAAAGATAGTAGGAACAAAAGCAGTGAACAGTGGGATTCGAGTGCGGTAGGCATCGAGATGGATGGACGGGCGTTGCATGGACAAGACAATTCACATTTGCAAACCAATGTATGAAGGAGGGGGTCCAACCAATTTATTCAGAAAACTAAGCAAACCAAGCAAATTAAAACCAAAACGAAAAACGAAAAAGAAGACGCTCCAAGAATAACACAACTGTGCATGAAACAATAAAAATGAAGTGGTTGGAAGAAACCTGAGATTTTTATTGATGAAGAAGGGGATGCCTTAGGCATCCCCAAGCTTTGACGCTTGTAATTCTTGGGTATTTCTTGGGGTGACACGCGTGGCATCCCCAAGCTTGAGCTTTAGTCTATCCTTCATCTCATTACTCATACCTTCCATACATCTGAAATTTTTCCTTCATACAAAACTTCACACAATCTTTATTAGCAACATTAGTGCACTCAAGATAAATAAGTCTTAAGGTTCAGTTCTAACACCAAATAAACTTCCATTAGAACACTAGCTACTGTAGCACTTCCCTCAAAAAGGTCAATTCCCCAAAAGAACTCAAAAAGGAACGAACAAGAAGCAAATGCAGAAAATGGCAGAAATCTGTCAAAACAGACCAGCAGGTAAAGACGAATTTTTTTGAAGACCTTCTATTGCTCAAATCAAAAAGTGTTGAACTAACGAAACTTAGATAACCACCTGGGGCAGAAGCACAAAAATTCAAGCCTCAAAAATACGTTGAGAGATTTTACACGAATTTTTACGGTGAAGCACAGAAATCTGTTTCGGGACAGCAACTTTCCCAATCATTACTTCTCTCTCATTAGAGGTTACTCTTGGCACAAAAAGCAAATAAAAAGGATAAGGACCGGTTATTACAGAGGTAATAACTTCCAATACTCATCTAAACTTTTGGTTTATCTCCCAATAAGTAGTTTTCTTTAACGCCTTTAAGTTAGGCATAAAGAAAAACTAAAATGGATAGAATAGAAGTAAGCGGAGATAATCATGGTGAAAACATTGTTTTGTTCAATGAAATCCTTTTGTTAACAAGGTTGAACAGGTCTTGTTATCAAAACAATTTCGTATGAGACAAAACTTTGTATTCCACTAATGATTATGTTACCTCAACATTGATAGTAATGGTGCCAATCATAATAGTTTCGAATTTTTCTCTTGGTATGGGACAATATATTTCTCCAACTTGAATGCCTTCAACATGTTCAATTGAATTCAAACCATAATTCCTTTCAATATTCTTGAGGAAATAGACAATGTGTTCATTGAAGGTCACCTTCCCTTGATTACAATTAATAACAGCTCCTGCAGTATTTAAGAAAAGGTCTCCCAAGAATAATAGACATATTATCATCTTCAGGCATAAAAGTTTGAGAGGATGCTCTCATAAGAAATATGAAGTGAAGTAAAAGAGAGCATCAAGAAGCAAATACAAAACACATTTAAGTCTAACCCACTTCCTATGCATAGGAATCGTGTATGCAAATAAATTCACAAAGAACAAAGAGACAAGCATAGGAAGATAAAACAAGAGTAATTTCAAAACTTTCAGCACATAGAGTGGTGTTTCAATACCATGAAAACTTCCACAACCATATTTTCCTCTCTCATAATAATTTTCAGTAGCCTCATGAAGAAACTCAACAATATAACTATCACATAAAGCATGCTCTTCATCATCTACAAGCACTAGAGCTTTATTATAAACAGTTTCAAGAGAAACCTCTGGAACATAACATTCATTCTCCTTTAGTAAGCAAGGGGGACAATCAAATAATGTAAGGGATAAAGAGTTACTCTCATTAGAAGGTAGGCATGGGTAGCTAATCCATTCTTCCTCCTTTTGTTCATCACTCTCCTCCTCTTTTTCATCTAATGAGATTTCAGGTTTATCAATTTCTTCTTCCATAGGATCCTGCAAGGCATTAGTCTCTTCCATTTGTGGAGAGCATCTATTAAAATACTCAAGAATAGAGCTATTTTCATCCTTGTAATTATCAAAGCAAAATTTAAGTATACTAGAAACCTCATACTTATAAGGTGATTCATCAATATTTTCAAGCAAACTAGCAAGTTCAAAAGCACCCTTCCAAGCAATAAATTCTTCAATTTGTTCCACATCATAAAAGTCATAAATTCCTTTAGAATAGGAAGATATGGTATCATTATCATTATACTCACATTGAAAAGGGAGGAGTTTATACATCTTTCTGCAACGAGATTCATCACAGCAATAAGTAACATTATAAGTAGAGCACACGTTTCTAGCAATGGTATACAATCTATCAATTTGTTCCCATAAGTGTTTCCCTTTTTGTGACAAGCGGTGTTCCTTATAATAATATTTTTGATTTTCCGTGAACCCACCTTGCCAATAAGCTTCAGTTTTAAAGAAACCAACCATTGACAACAAGCATGATAAGGCAAGACAATAACAGAGCAACGAAAATAACAACTAGAGTAGGAACTACTTTTTTTGTATTTTTGATAAAGAAACAAGCAAACAAGGAGAAAATAAACTTAGCTTGAACAATAGTGAATCCAAGTGAACTTGATAAATAAAGCTATGCTCCCCGGCAACGGCACCAGAAAATAGTCTTGATGACCCACAAGTATAGGTGGTGTATCGCAGTATTTTTGAGGGAAGTGAAACCCAATTTATTGATTCGACACAAGGGGAGCCAAAGAATATTTATAAGCCTTAACAACTTAGTTGTCAATTCAGCTGTACCTGGAAACAATCTTGCTCACAACAGTTTATCAGTAGCAACAGTTTTATAGTAGGAATAGTAAAGTAACAGCAGTAGTAAAGCAAAGACAGTAGTAACAAAAGTAGTGAACAGTGGGATTCGAGTGCGGTAGGCATAGGGATGGATGGACGGGCGTTGCATGGACAAGACAATTCACATAGCAATCAGAACATAGGGCAACTGCAGATAAATAAAATAAAGCATCCAAGTACTAGACAATCCTAGGCATGTGTTCCATATATAGTCATACGTGCTCGCAATGAGAACTTGCACAACATCTTTTGTCCTGCCAGCCCGTTTGCAGCGGGGCCTCTAGGGAACTACTGGCAATTAAGGTGCTCCTTTTAATAGATCACCGGAGCAAAGCATTAACACTCCGTGAACACATGTGATCCTCACATCAAAGCCTTTCCCTTCCGGTTATCACGATTACTGTCACTTCGGGGCCAGAGGTTCCGGACAACGATGTGTGTATACAACTTGCAGATAAGACTAAGAACAATACTATCATAATGAATCAATAATAAGTTCATAGGCAAAGAGGGGGACCGAGGGGGTGCCTGGGGCCACCAGACCATGCCCTGGCGCGGACAGGCCCAGCCCGCGCCTGGGGGTGGTGTGGCCAGGCCCTGGCCCTCCTCCGTCTCGTATTCTGGCTCCATGAGTCTTCTGGAAAAATAGGCACTTTGGCTTTTGACATGGGTATACCCTACAGGTACTCGAGCTTGGTATATACGGTCCAAATACGTATAGGCCCATGGTGTCGCCAAGGCCTAGATAGAAGGACTCAAGTAACCTGCGGACTCTTGATTGCTTGAAGATCAAGAAAAAGCTAAAGATAGAAAGTTTGAAGGGGAGAACCCTAACTTGTAACCGACTCGACCTGCTACCAGAGACCTAGCCTATCTATATAAGGGATAGGAGGGGGCGGCGAGAAGGACACACGCAACCCTAGCTTCCACAAACCCTCGCCAGATTACATCTGCGCACCGTTGTAACTTTCGACTCCCTCAATAATTCCACGAGCAGACAAGCAGGAGTAGGGACCTCTACAAGGCCTGGACCTGGGTAAATCCTTTGTCCCCTGTGTGCTTGTTTGCTAGCCGATAGATGTCTCCAGTGCTCCCTCCTTCTCCAAAACCCAAGTCCATAACAATGTGCATTGATGAGTTAAACCCTCGTCAGCTTTTGTCTCGTCTAATTCCGAGAATATTCATTTTCTGACTTTCCTGGAACCAAAAACAACAGAAAACAGACAGCTGGCACTGTGGCTCTTGTTAATAGGTTAGTCCAAGAAATCATATGAAAAGTACTCCAAAGTGTGGACAAAACACAAGAAAGTGGATAAAACCAGGCATGGAGCATCAAAAATTATAGATACATTTGCAATGTATCAACCGCCAACGGGGTACCCCTTGCACATGATGCAGGAGCTATCCCATAATCAAAATGACAAGGCAAGCAGACAATGAACATCTCAGCAATCTTATTATTTACCATGGGAAAATGGTGCTTTTTTCACTCTTTCCTCTTTTCTCATCTTTTTTTTCTATTTTTTCTCAATCTCTATCTCTCTTTTTTATAAGAAGAATGCTTCATAGATTGCTCACTATGGTGATGCTTCAAGTTTCCACCATGATTAGGCATGGCTTAGGCTAGAGACCCAGGCATTTCTCTAACACACATACATAACTCCATGGACTTACAAGCTCCCCTTTCATTTCACACCGATGAAATCCATAAACAAAAGAGCATGATATCAACTGGGTACAATGTACAAGTGCAATGTTGAAAGCGTTCCCCATGACAGCATGGTTCTGCTAATCCCAACGTATAAGTGCAAGCATATACAACATAGGTGACACAATGGTTCAAGTTTATTAGGGGCAAGAAAAGTAAAGTGTTCCATCAAGTTCGTGAGAGCTTTAATCACTAATTTTCACATAACAAGTTTAATTTGGAAGGTAGATAAAAACATGAATATACTTGGAATAGCAAATGCTAATAGGTAGGTATGGTGGCCTCTTTGGAATAACTTGGTTTTCTTTGGAGTTGGATGCATGAGTGGAACTCATACTTGGTACAGGGGCTAGCAAAAGACTGGGAACGACCAACTAAGAGAGCAATAATGGCCATAATCATGCAAATCGACAAAACATTGTTAATTAAAGCATAAAGTGATATTACAAGTCGAAAAATAAATGATCATAGAGGCTATGGTGACTTGGTATAGTCTTAACATGGTGTGAGCATGCGCCAAGTCAACCCAAATAAAGCATTTAAAGGAGAATACCACAATATTATGCTTTTAATATGCTAAAATAACGCATGATTCTTTCAAGGCACATTAAGCAATCTCAATTGTTTATAACATGTCATGCTATAACAAAAATCACTAAGCATAAAGCCAAAACAATATCAAGCATGACATGATAAAGTCTAAGTCATAGTCAAAAAACAAGCTCCTTTTTACCACTTAAGCATGAACTTTCCTACTCTTTTCCAATCCAAATCAACTTATTTGAAAACTAATGTATGAATGAGGGGGTCCAACCAACTTTATTCAAGCAAACTAAGCAAACTAAAACTAAAAACGAAAACAAAGACGCTCCAAGAAGAACACAATTGTGCATGAAACAATAAAAATGAAGTGTTTGGAAGAAACCTGAAATTTTTATTGATGAAGAAGGGGATGCCTTGGGCATCCCCAAGCTTTGACGCTTGTACTTCTTGAATATTTCTTGCGGTAACACGGGTGGCCTCCCCAAGCTTGATCTTTTGTCCATACTTCATCTTATCACATTACTCTTCCCTATAATTTAAAATTTTCTTCATACAAAACTTCACACAATCTTCATTAGCAACATTAGTGCACTCAAGATAATAAGTCTTTTGGTTAACTTTCAAGACAAGTAAAACTTCCATTAAAACAAAAGCTACTGTAGCACTTCCTTTAAAAAGTTCAAATGATCAAAGAGAACTCAAAGAGAAAGAGATTAAGAGGCAAATGTAAATAATGGCAGAAATCTGTCAAAACAGACCAGCGGGTAAAAACCAATTTTTTCGAAGACCTTATGTTGCTCAAATCGATAAGTGTTGAACTAATGAAAGTTGGATAACAACCTGGGGCAGTATCACAAAAAATTACAGCTCAAACCTACGTACAGAGATTTTCCACGAATTTTTATAGCGGAGCACAAAAATCTGTTTCGGGACAACAACTTTTTCAAATATTACTTCTCTCTCATTAGAGGTTACTCTTGGCACAAAAACCACACAAAATTGATAAAGGAGAGGTTATTTTTGAAGCAATAACTTCCAAGACTCAACAAAAGACTCCTAACTAAATTTGGGTTATCTCCCAATAAGTGCTTTTCTTTAACGCTTTTGAGCTAGGCATAAGAAGCAAGAAAAGAATCAAGTATTCTTAAATGAAGAAGCATTAAGAGAAAAAAAAATTTTAATAGGAAAGGCAAAAGGAATATTCTCTCTCTTCTTAGGAAAGTGTTCTATACCTTTCTTGAGTGGAAATTGATATTTAATGGTGCCTTCTTTCATATCAATAATGACACCAACAGTTCTAAGAAAAGGTCTTACCAAAGTAATAGGACAAGAAACATTACATTCAACATCCAAAACATAGAAATCAACATGGACATAGGCATTGTTAACCATAATAATAACATCATTAATACTCCCCATGAGTTTCTTTTTAGCATTATCATCAAGTGGGACATTTAAATAACAATCTTCCAATGGTGGCAAATCAAGCATTTCATAAATCTTTCTAGGCATAATAGAAACACTACTATCAAGATCACATAAAGATTTGAGATCAAAATCATTCACTTTCATATTAATGATGGGTTCCCAACCATCTTCTAATTTCATAGGAATAGAAGCTTTATGTTTCATCGTTTCTTCTTTAATTTTTATGAGAGCATCAGTAATGTGTTTTGTAAAGGCCATATTCATATCACTAGAATTAGGACTTTTAGCAAGCTTTCGTAGGAATATAATTACTTCAGAGATATTGCAACCATCAAGATCAAAATCATAATTATCATCTAAAGTAGTAGAGCTATTTTTTCCCATATTTCGAAGAATTTCAGCATTTTTATTAGAAATCGTTCCACTGGGTTTGCTAGCTTCAACATTAGTGGTAGTGATAGTAGAAATACTAATATTTCTAGCAATTTCATCTTCTCTTTCCCACTTAGCATGCAATTCAGCTAACAGTCTAACATTTTCATCAATTCTAACTTGTATGGCATTAGTGGCAACAAAGGGATTTTCAATAGTTTCAGGTTTAGCAGCCATTTTATTAATCAAAGAGGATTGTGCTTCAGACAAAGATGATATATTTCTTTCAGCATTAGAAAGTTTTAATTGCAAAATAGGAATTTCCCTATTTAAACTCTCAAGTTGATGACTAATATTTTTCAAAATAGTAGATTGTTCCTCCATGGTTTTAGTAAATAATTTATTCTTCTCATATTGGATTTGCATGAAATTTTTAGTGGCTCTTTCAACTTCTAAAATTCTTCCTTCACTAGGTATTCCAGGTTTACCATGATAACCATAAGTATTATTAGGAGGGTAAGGCCTATAATTATTATTACCATAAGCATTGTTAGCAAAATTATTGTTTCTAACAAAGTTCACATCAACTTGCTCTTTTTGAGCAACCAAAGAGGCTAAGGGAACATGATTTGGATCAATATGAGCTTTCCCATTAGCAAGCATAGACATAATAACATCAATTTTATCACTCAAGGAGGAGGTATCTTCAATAGAATTTACCTTCTTACCTTGTGGAGCTCTCTCAGTGTGCCATTCAGAATAGTTAACCATCATATTATCCAGAAGCTTTGTTGCAGCACCAAAAGTAATGGTCATAAAGGTACCTCCAGCAGCAAAATCTAGTAGATTTCTTGAAGAATAATTAAATCCTACATAAAAGGTTTGAATAATCATCCAAGCAGTCAGTCCCTGAGTGGGATAATTCTTTACCAAAGATTTCATTCTTTCCCAAGCTTGAACAACATGTTCATTATCAGATTGTTTAAATTTAATTATTTCACTTCTCGTAGATATGATCTTAGCAGGAGGATAGTATTTTCCAATGAAAGAATCTTTGCATTTAGTCCAAGAATAAATACTATTTCTAGTCAGCGATTGCAACCATTCTTTAGCTTTTCCTCTCAAAGAGAAAGGAAACAATTTAAGCTTAACAATATCTCCATATATATCCCTATGTTTTTGCATCTCACAAAGTTCGACAAAGTTATTAGGATGAGCAGCAGCATCTTCAGTACCAATACCAGAAAATTGTTCTCTCATAACAAGATTGAGTAAAGAAGGTTTAATTTCAAAGAAAGTAGCTTCAGGGATAGGTGGAGCAATAGGTGTGCACATGAAATCATTGTTGTTGGTGCTAGTGAAGTCACACAACTTAGTGTTTTCAAGAGTAGTC
The DNA here is from genome assembly GCA_023614405.1 of Avena insularis. Taxonomy (NCBI): domain Eukaryota; kingdom Viridiplantae; phylum Streptophyta; class Magnoliopsida; order Poales; family Poaceae; genus Avena; species Avena insularis. Next base: position 40,697,354 of record CM042692.1, on the reverse strand, counting down.
ATTTTTTTGTGTTTTTAATATAAAGAGCAAACTAGTATAACTATTTTTTTGTGTGTTTTTGATAAAGAAACAAGAAAAGAAAGAAAAAATAAACTAAGCAAAACAAAGACAACAAATTAAAGAGATTGGGTTTGAGGGACTCCCCTTGTGAATATGTCCTTGACTCCCCGGCAACGACGCTAGAAAAATAGCTTGATGGCTCAAAATATATTCGAGCTCGTTGGGGAACCCCAAGAGGAAGGTATGATGAGCACAACGGCAATTTTTCCCTCAGTTATGAAACCAAGGTTATCGAACCAGTAGGAGCAAGGAAACACCTCCAAGGTGTTGTTTCCAACTTGGAATCCTGCACAACACAACCATGGAACTTTGCCCCCAACTTACAGTGAGGTTGTCAATCTCACCGGTTTTGCTGAAAACAAAGGATTAAACGTATTGTGTGGAAGATAGTAATTGCTTACATAAGGTAACATAAAACAATAAATAGAAGATTGTAGATTGATGGTAAAAGAATGGACCGGGGTCCATAGTTCACTAGAGGTGATTCTCCTTAAGATAGATGACATGTTGGGTGAACAAATTACAACGAGGCAATTGACAAACACCAAGAAAGCATACATGCATATACTAATCATCTTGACTCCTATGAGATTTGATTAGGCTTTACAACATTATACATAGACCGTAATCCAACTGCATCTATGACTAATAATCCACCTTTAGGTTATCATCCGAACTCCCTCCAGTATTAAGTTGCAAGCAACAGATAATTGCATTAAGCAAAGTGTGTAAAGTAAATAACATGATTGTTCTATGAACACAGGATTGTTGTTTTCTCCCTAGTAGCAACAACACATCTAGTACCTTAGAGATTTCTGTCACTTCACCAGATTCCTAGAGGCATGAACCCACTATCGAGCATAAATACCTCTTGGAGTTGCTAGCATCTACTCAGCCAAGATAGCTACTAACAACGGAAAGCATGCAAGATCACAAATAACATAGACATGATAGAATCAATAATCAATCTGAAATAGCATCTCAATATCCATCGGATCCTCGCAAACACAACATGTATGATTACAAATAAATGATCTTGATCCTGAATGGTGCTCACAAGATCTAGACATGGTAGCACAAAGGAGTAGAACCAACCATCTAGCTACTACATGGACCCGTAGTCCAGGGATGAACTACTCATGCATCACACCGGAGGCAGTCATGGTGATGAAGAAGGCCTCCAGGGTGATCTCTCCCCTCCGGCAGGGTGCCAGGAAGAGCTTCAGATCCCTCCTGATCTAGGGATGGAGATGGCGGCGGCTATAGACTCTTTCGTGGAATTTTGATCGGGTACTTAGGTTTTTCGTCCCGGAGGCAATATATAGGCGAAGGGGCAAGGTCGATGGAGTGCCAGGGGGCCCACACCCCCTGGTGGTGCGGCTAGGGCTGGCCGCACCACCACTAGGTGTGGTTGGCCTAGCTCCCCTCTTCGTCTCCCCTCCGGACTCCGTGTTCCTTCTAGTGAAATATTGACTTGGGCTTTTGTCCAGTCCAATTCCGAGAATATTTCCTTACTAGCTTTTATGAAACCAAAAATAGCAAAAAACAGGCGACTGACACTGTGGCATCTTGTTAATAGGTTAGTTCCAGAAAATGTGTAAAAATACTCCAAAGTGTGGACAAAACATAAGAAAGTAGATATAAAACAAGCATGGAACATCAAAAATTATAGATAAGTTTGCAACGTATCATTGGCCCGTTCAAGAAGGCTCCATCCAGCTTCACCCACCTCTAGGTCGCAGTCGACAAGTTCACCAAGTGGGTCAAAGCCAAACCGATCAAAAAGTGCGATGGCAAGACCGCCACCAAGTTCCTCCATGAGCTCATCTACCGGTACGGCTACCCACACAACATCATAATGGACAATGGTACCGACTTCGCCAAAGGTGCCATGGCGGAATTCCGCGACGAGCACGACATATGGCTCGACCTCGCCTCAGTCCCCACCCAGAGTCGAATGGCCAAGCAGAGCACGCTAACTGAAGTGTTCTCCACGGTCTCAAGCCATGACTACAGGTGCCCCTTGAGCGAACCCCTGGATGCTGGGTCGAGGAACTCCCCTCCATGATATGGGGCATCCGCACCTCCGTCAACCGTTCCATGGGGTTCACGCCGTTCTTCATGGTGTACGGTGCTGAGGCCGTAATGCCAACCGACCTGGAACACGACTCGCCTTGGGTCGTCAACTACGTGGAGGCGGATAACAAGATCGCCCGCCATGATGGGGTCGACCAGCTCGACGAGGCACGCTATCTAGCTCGTTCCCGCACCGCCATCTACCAGCAGGGACTCCTCCGCTACCATAGCCACCGAGTTCGGACCCGCACCTTCCAGGAAGGCAACCTGGTCCTACGACTGGTTCAGGACAAGAAGGGCATGCACAAGCTCTCCCCAATGGGAGGGGACATTCGCCATAGGGAGAGTCCTCGGCAATGACGCCTACTGCGTCATCAACATACGAGGCAATGGCCATCTTGAAGTTGGGAGGCCATGGAATGTAAACCTTCTCCGACAGTTCTACACATAGAACTATACCTTGCACTCAGCTACTATATAATGAAAGAAATTTGGATCGCACAAATTGTGTCTACTCGCCATACTCTTGTGCCAATCGCACTCGTACACTCAGCAATATGCTACCTACGGAAGTGAACCCTTGGTCGAGCGACTGGCACGGCTAAGTAGTACGACTTGAGGGCACCGAAGATATTCGGGCCTTGTGTCGTCCACGAACATGCCACCCCGGAGCCACCATCGGAGTCGCCTCGCTCGACTGGCCCGCCGGGCCAAGACAACCGACAAACACTTCTCACAGCGACCTATCCTTCCCATCCTCGTGTAAAGCGACTCGAACAGTTAAGTACCATGCACGGGGACTTAGCACAAGAAACCTGCACGCGGCTCGGGAACACACCAAATAAGAGGGCTTGCCTTGGACTCACCAAACGACTGACGTTCCGAGACAGGGGATAGACACGTTACAAACAACGCACCAGGTCCTCACTTACGATGGGCATGCGCCTAGAACGGCTAAAGTACCACGCTCGGGGACTCGCCTAAACCGACCCTGCTTGTGTCCGGGAAAACAGCTAAGTACAGAGCTCCCTCGGAGTCGCAAGGCAACTGGCCTTACGCGCCACGACAAATTAGATCCAACCAAAATAAAAACTCAAAGTAAACACACTTACATATAAACAAGGTAAACCCCAATAAAGGGCGGACGCGCTCTGGGACTCGCTCACCTAAAAATCAACATAGAACATACTTCACCATGCATTGCGAGTCGATTGACTCCTCTTACTTCCATATATATATATTGTTTACAAAAGTGGCCAATCGCCATAACATACAAAAGCCCCTTAGGGAAGCAACTTATTTGCAGGCTCCGACAAAGAGGCGCTGAAGACCCACAAGTATAGGGGGTGTATCATAGTATTTTCGAGGGAAGTGAAACCCAATTTATTGATTCGACACAAGGGGAGCCAAAGAATATTTATAAGCGTTAACAACTGAGTTGTCAATTCAGCTGCACCTGGAAACAATCTTGCTCACAGCAGTTTATCAGTAGCAACAGTTTTGTAGTAGGAATAGCAAAGTAACAGTAGTAGTAAAGTAAAGACAGCAGTGGCAATAGCAGTAAACAGTGGGATTCATGTGCGGTAGGCATAGGGATGGATGGACGGGCGTTGCATGGACAAGACATTTCACATAGCAATCATAACATAGAGCAATTGCAAATAAATAAGATAAAGCATCTAAGTACTAGATAATCCTAGGCATGTGTTCCATATATAGTCATACGTGCTCGCAATGAGAACTTGCACAACATCTTTTGTCCTGCCAGCTCGTTTGCAGCGGGGCCTCAAGGGAACTACTGGCAATTAAGGTGCTCCTTTTAATAGAGCACCAGAGCAAAGCATTAACACTCCGTGAACACATGTGATCCTCACATCAAAGCCATTCCCTCTGGTTATCCCGATTTCTGTCACTTCGGGGCCATTGGTTCCGGACAACAACGTGTGTATACAACTTGCAGATAAGACCATAAACAATACTATCATAATGAATCAATAACATGTTCAGATCTGAAATCATGGCACTCGGGCCCTAGTGACAAGCATTAAGCACAACAAGTCGCAACAAAGTCATAAAACACTAATAAAAGATACTAGGCACCATGCCCTAACAATATGATGCCATTACATGAACGATCTCATCCAATCCCTACCATTCCCATAGCCTACAGTGGGGGATTACTAACTCATAGATGGGGGAAACATGGATGGTCGATGGAGAAAAGATGGTGATGATCATGGTGATGATCTCCTCCAATTCCCCGTCCCGGCAGGGTGCCAGAACAGAGTTTCTGGTGTTGTTTCATGGAATCTAGTGGGGGCAGTAGAGCGAAACTCCTTCTGGAAAAACGTCGACCCCCCGGAGTTTTTAGGTCAGAAGGCTTCTTATAGGCGAAGAGGAAGACCGAGGGGGTGCCTAGGGGGCCCACACCACCTTCGGGCTCAAGGCTACTGTGGTGTGGCCACCCCCTGGATCTTCCCCGTCTCGTATTCTAGCTCCGTGAGTCTTCCGGAAATATAGGCACTTTGGCTTTTGTCCTGTCCAATTCCGAGAATATTCATTTTTTGACTTTCCTAGAACCAAAATCAGCAGAAAACATGCAGCTAGCACTATGGCTCTTGTTAATAGGTTAGTCCAAGAAATCATATGAAAAGTACTCCAAAGTGTGGACAAAACACAAGAAAGTCGATAAAACCAAGCATGGAACATAAAAAATTATAGATACATTTGCAATGTATCAACATCCCCAAGCTTAACTCATGCTCGTCCTCGAGTAGGTAAGTGATAAAAATAAAAAATAATTTTTGAGGTGACATGCACCATCAAAGACTTGATCAAAGTATTTGTAAAACATTCAAAGCTGGGATCATAGTACTTCAATCATAACATGAAAGAGAAAGTTCTAGCAATAGGACAAAGAAACTATGATGCAACATGAAAAGGCACAAACAAAATATTCATGAATAACAATGCTTTGCAAGACGTTTGTTTGTTTCACATAAAGAAAACATAGCATAATGGCATTCAGCTTGTCCCTCATAGAGTAGCAAATATAAATGCATAGGACACCTTCAAAGTTCATAAGAGTGACTAGATACAAATAGTTTAAAATAGGCAATATCAAGTTATGCATCAATCAACTAGTCTTGGGACAATGCACATAGAACTAAGAATGGCCACTATGCTCTCAAAGTAGGTGCATAAAGGTAGAAGGTGGAGACTCAATATAATGGTGGAAGAAAGGCATTCATAGAAGGAAGTAGGGATACAAGTCTCATAAAGAGCTTCCAAAAATTATTGTACTTATAGCTTTCAGCTCTCATTTCCCCTATCATAAGCATCTTGAAGTGATTAAGGTTAAAGTGAACAAACTACGGTGTACATGCTTGACGAAGTATAAGCTAGAAATCTCATGTGCCTTGAATACGCGGGCCGCTCCTCATGCTACTCAAGTTTAGTCACCGGTAAGTTCTTGCCATCGTAAGTACACGTGTATCATAGAGAACCGCCAACGGGGTACCCCTTGCCCGATGATACGAAAGAATCCCCATATCAAAATGACAAGGCAAGCAGACAACAAGCATCTCAGCAATCTTCTTATTTACCATGGGAATATGGTGCTTTTTTCTCTCTTTCCTCTTTTCATAGTAGCTTTTTTTTTCTTTTTCTCTTTTTTTCTCAATATAGGACTCTTTTTTTATAAGAATAATGCTTCATAGGCAGGAAATTATGGTTACGCTGCAGGTTTCCACCATGTCAGCATGGATTAGACCAGCAGCCTAGGCGTTTCTCTAACACATATACACAACTCCATGGACTTACAAGCTCCCCTTTCATTTCACACCGACGACATCCATAGACAAAAGAGCATGATATCAACTAGGTACAAGTACCAAGTGCAATGTTGAAAGCGTTCCCCATGAAAGCATGGTTCTGCTAATTCCCAACAAATAAGTGCAAGCATATACAACATAGACGACACAATGGTTCAAGTTTATTAAGGGCAAGAAAAGTAAAGTGTGCTATCAAGTTTGTGAGAGCTTTAATCACTAGTTTTCTCATAACAAGTTTAATTTGGAAAGTAAACAAAAGCATGAATATACTTGGAATAGCATAAGCTAATAGGTAGGTATGGTGGACTCTTTGGAATAACTTGGTTTAGGGAGTTGGATGCATGAGTGGAACTCATACTTGGTTGTGGAGGCTAGCAAAAGACTGGGAGCGATAAACTAAGAGAGCGATAATGACCATAATCATGCAGAGTGACAAAACATCATTGATAAAAGCATAAAGTGATACTACAAGTTGAAAACTAAAGCATCATAAAGGCTATGGTGACTTTGGATAGTCATAACATGGTGTGAGCATGCGCCAAGTCAACCCAAATAAAGCATCAAAGGAGAATACCACTATACTATGCTTTAATATGCTAAAACAACGCATGATTCATCCAAGGCACATTAAGAAATATTAATTGTTTATAACAAGTCATGCTACAGCAAAGAATACTAAGCATAAAGCCAAAATAATATCAAGCATGACATGATAGAGCATAGGCCATAGTAAAAAACAAGCTCTTTTTACCACATAAGCATGAACTTTCCTACACTTTTCCAAACCACACCAAACTATTTGAAAACCAATGTATGAAAGAGGAGATCCAACCAATTTATTAAGCAAACTAAGAAAACCAAGCAAACAAAAACCAAAACAAAAACTAAAAAGAAGATGCTCCAAGAACAACACAACTATGCATGAAACAATAAAAATGAAGCATTTGGAAGAAACCTGGGATTTTTATTGATGAAGAGGGGGGATGCGTTGGGAATCCCCAAGCTTTGACGCTTGTACTTTGTGGGTATTTCTTGGGGTGACACACGTGGCATCCCCAAGGTTGAGCTTTAGTCCATCCTTCATCTCATTACTCATTCCTTCCACACACCTGAAATTTTTCCTTCATACAAAACGTCACACAATCTTTATTAGCAACATTAGTGCACTCAAGATAAATAAGTCTTAAGGTTCAGTTCTAACACCAAATAAACTTCCATTAGAACACTAGCTACTGTAGCACTTCCCTCAAAAAGCTCAGTTCCCCAAAAGAACTCAAAAAGGAACCAACAAGAAGCAAATGCAGAAAATGGCAGAAATCTGTCAAAACAGACCAGCAGGTAAAGACGAATTTTTTCGAAGACCTTCTGTTCCTCAAATCAAAACGTGTTGAACTAACGAAAGTTAGATAACAACTTGGGTCAGAAGCGCAAAAATTCACGCCTCAAAAATACGTTCAGAGATTTTACACGAATATTTACGGTGAAGCACAGAAATCTGTTTCGGGACAGCAACTTTCCCAATCATTACTTCTCTCTCATTAGAGGTTACTCTTGGCACAAAAAGCAAATAAAAAGGATAAGGAGCGGTTATTACAGAGGTAATAAATTCCAAGACTCATCTAAAACTTTTGGGTTATCTCCCAATAAGTACTTTCCTTTAACACCTTTAAGTTAGGCATAAGCAAAAACTAAAATGGATAGAATAGAAGTAAGCGGGGATAATCATGGTGAAAACATTGTTTTGTTCAATGAAATCCTTTTGTTAACAAGGTTGATTAGGTCTTGTTACCAAAACAATTCCATATGAGACAAAACTTTGTATTCCACTAATGATTATGTTACCTCAACCTTGATAGCAATGGTCCCAATCATAATAGTTTCAAATTTTTCTCTTTGTATGAGACAATATATTTCTCCAACTTGAATGCCCTCATCATGTTCAATTGAATTAAAAACCATAATTCCTATCAATCTTCTTGGGGAAATAGACAGTATGTTACTTTTCATTATCATTGAAGGTCACCTTCCCTTGATTACAATTAATAATAGCTCCTGCAGTATTTAAGAAAAGGTCTCCCAAGAATAATAGATATATTATCATCTTCAGGCATAATAGTTTGAGAGGATGCTCACATAAGAAATATGAATTGAAGTAAAAGAGAGCATCAAGAAGCAAATTCAAAACACATTTAAGTCTAACGCACTTCCTATGCATAGGAATCGTGTATGCAAATAAATTCACAAAGAACAAAGTGACAGGCATAGGAAGATAAAACAAGAGTAACTTCAAAACTTTCAGCACATAGAGAGGTGTTTCAATACCATGAAAACTTCTACAACCATATTTTCCTCTCTCATAATAATTTTCAGTAGCCTCATGACTAAACTCAACAATATAACTATCACATAAAGCATGCTTTTCATGATCTACAAGCACTAGAGCTTTATTATAAACATTTTCAAAAGGATCCTCAGGAACATAACATTCATCCTCCTTTAGTAAGCATGGGAGACAATCAAATAATGTAAGAGATAAAGAGTTACTCTCATTAGAAGGTAGGCATGGGTAGCTAATCCATTCTTCCTCCTTTTGTTCATCACTCTCCTCCTCTTTCTCATCTAATGAGATTTCAGGTTCATCAATTTCTTCTTCCATAGTATCCTGCAAGGCATTAGTCTCTTCCATTTGTGGAAAGCATCTACTAAAATATTCAAGAATATAGCCATTTTCATCCTTGTAATTATCAAAGCAAAATTTCAGTATACCATAAACCTCATATTTGTAAGGTGAATCATCAATATTTTCAAGCAAACTAGCAAGTTCAAAAGCACCCTTCCGAGCAATAAATTCTTCAATTTGTTCCGCATCATAAAAGTCATAAATTCCTTTAGCATAAGAAGATATGGTATCAGTATCATTATAATCACATTGAAAAGGGAGGTGTTTATACCTCTTTCTGCAACAAGATTTATCACAACAATAAGTAACATTATAAGTAGAGCACATGTTTCTAGCAATGGTATACAATTTATCAATTTGTTCCCATAAGTGTTTCCCTTTTTGTGACAAGCGGTGTTCCTTATAATAATATTTTTGATCTTCCGTGAACCCACGTTGCCAATAAGATTCAGTTTCAAAGAAACCAACCATTGAAATCAAGCATGATAAAGCAAGAAAATAACAGACCAACGAAAATAACAACTTGAGTAGGATTTTTTTGTATTTTTGATAAAGAAACAAGCAAACAAGGCCAAAATAAACTTAGCTTGAACAATAGTGATTCCAAGTGGACTTGATAAATAAAGCTATGCTCCCCGGCAATGGCGCCAGAAAATAGTCTTGATCACCCACAAGTATAGGGGGTGTATCGCAGTATTTTCGAGGGAAGTGAAACCCAATTTATTGATTCGACACAAGGGGAGCCAAAGAATATTTATAATCCTTAACAACTGAGTTGTCAATTCAGCTGCACCTAGAAACAATCTTGCTCACAGCAGTTTATCAGTAGCAACAGTTTTGTAGTAGGAATAGCAAAGTAACAGAAGTAGTAAAGTAAAGACAACAATGACAATAGCAGTAAACAGTGGGATTCGAGTGTGGTAGGCATCGGGATGGATGGACGGGCGTTGCATGGACAAGACAATTCACATAGCAACAAGAACATAGGGCAATTGCAGATAAATAAGATAAAGCATCCAAGTACTAGATAATCCTAGGCATGTGTTCCATATATAGTCATACGTGCTCGCAATGAGAACTTGCACAACATCTTTTGTCCTGCCAGCCCGTTTGCAGCGGGGCCTCAAGGTAACTACTGGCAATTAAGGTGCTCCTTTTAATAGAACACCGTAGCAAAGCATTAATACTCCGTGAACACATGTGATCCTCACATCAAAGCCATTCCCTCTGGTTATCCCGATTTTTGTCACTTCGGGGCCATTGGTTCCGAACAACAACGTGTGTATACAAATTGTAGATAAGACCATAAACAATACTATCATAATGAATCAATAACATGTTCAGATCTGAAATCATGCCACTCGGGCCCTAGTGACAAGCATTAAGAACAACAAGTCGCAACAAAGTCATAAAGCACTAATAAAAGATACTAGGCACCATGCCCTAACAATCTGATGCCATTACATGAACGATCTCATCCAATCCCTACCATCCCCATAGCCTACATCGGGGGATTACTCACTCATAGATGGGGGAAACATGGATGGTCGATGGAGAAGTGATGGTGATGATGATGGCGATGATCTCCTCCAATTCCCCGTCCCGGCAGGGTGCCAGAACGGAATTTCTGGTGCTGTTTCGTGGAATCTGGTGGTGGCGGCGGAGCGGAACTCCTTCTGGAAAAACGTAGACCCCCTGGAGTTTTTAAGTCAGAAGGCTTCTTATAGGCGAAGAGGAAGACCGAGGTGGTGCCTGGGGGCCCACACCACCGGGCGTGGCGGCTCGCTCACAGACCACTGTGGTGTGGCCACCCCCTGGCTCTTCTCCGTCTCGTATTCTGGCTCCGTGACTCTTCCGGAAAAATAGGCACTTTGTCTTTTGTCCCGTCCAATTCCGAGAATATTCATTTTCTGACTTTCCTGGAACCAAAAACAGTAGAAAACAGGCAGCTGGCACTATGGCTCTTGTTAATAGGTTAGTCCAAGAAATCATATGAAAAGTACTCCAAAGTGTGGACAAAACACAAGAAAGTGGATAAAACCAAGCATGGAGCATCAAAAATTATGGATACATTTGCAATGTATCAGGCGCCGCCATCACCCTTGACCCGCGCGAATGGCTCCCACGGGCTCACCGGGTATGTTGTCAATGACTTTGACAATGCCGACCGGAAGGGCTTCTCCGACTTCACGTCATGGTGCTTCAGCTCGGGGTCGCCTGGTGCAACTATCGTCTCCTGATACGGTAGCAAATCTCCCATCGCCAACACTCGTTCCGTGAACGGAGAAGCCTTGGCAGTCAACCTCAGAACCTCTGAGATCTCCACCGAGCCAGTCACCGAAGAATAACCGCTGGTAACGTCATCGAGATCAAAGTCGTCAGGGAAGTGAGCGAGTCCAAGGATCAATGGTGTGGTGGACCCGCGCCTGAAGGCTGATCGCGCTATCCACTCGATGACAACGGGTGCCTCCTCTAGATAGCGCTAGACCTTAGTCAACCCCCCAGGAATAACCTCGGTGGGGGACATCCCTTGGAGCACGACTTGGACACACAATGAGGCGGTACGATTCACCATCATAGCCACGACCGTGTGGCGTGGAAGGTTTGCACCACCGGGTTGTTTTGACCTATCAGGGCTGCAATGCTAGGAACCCAACATCATTAGGATTCACCCTCTCGAGGACTCGCTGCATACTGAAAAGAAAAAGAGAATACACTCGGGGACTTGCAGCAGCTCTCCGTCACATGCTTCTCGAGAGCACCAAGGTCACCCTGCAATCCAAGGATGACTGAGTCGAAGGCCTTCCGCTCCTCCTCTGCTGCGGCGACTGCAGCCTTGGCCCTCTCCTTAGAAGAGATCATCGATGCCTTAGCCTCCTTTAGCTCCTTCATTAGGGAGTCGATTCGCTCCTTCGCTGTATCTAGTTCAGCGGCCGGAACATACCCATCGCGGGCTTTGGCGATCAAAACAGGGAGTCCATCTCTGAGGTAAAAGCATCACAAGTCAGTTCTACGCGAGTAACAATGGCTAGAGCTCACCAAAGAAAACACCCACTCACCTGCAGTTTCTTGGAGTCGCCGGTTGACCTCCTACACTGCACGCAAGTCACGCTCCAGGCGCTCCTTCGTGGCTTGCCGATCAGATGATTCTATGTGCAAGACCGAACAACAGAACAGAAATAAGAGACTAGATGATCAAAATCCTAAGTGCCTAGCCACTGAAATTCAGAGACTCAGCCCCCGGGGACTGGACGATTAAAATCCTAAGTGCCTAGCCGCTGAAATTTAGCGACCAGGCACTCGGGGACTAGACATACCTGAATGGAAGCTCCAAGCATGCTGTGAAGCTCACTAGCGTCTGTCGAAGGGACCACAAAAGATGTGCAGCTGCGCCGCTGCCCAACATCTCCATCGACGATCTCTGGAACTTGCCACGATCGAGTCTCCGCTGTCGTCGAGAATGCCTTCGCCATGAAGCACGGAAATGATGCAGCCACCCTCACTGGGCGCTAGTTGTGGGGGCCAGCGGCTCCGATGGCGAGGCCTCCTTGATTGGCTCCGACTGAGCGGCAGTCGCTTCCTCGGCACGGGAAGCGGAGTTACCTTCCTCCACGTTTCCCCGTGCCGCGACGTCAAAAACGCCTTCCTCTTCTTGGCAGGGTTAACCCTCTCCTCAGTGTCAACGAGCGGAATCTTGGACACCGAGGGACGGCCAATCTTCTTGGCGCCGGACCTACAAAGAAGACGCGATCAGCGAACCAAGAAAACATTGAAGCACGGAAAGTGAAAACACCAAACTTACTTTGCGACCGGAAGATAGCGCAGTCCCGTAATAATATGGGCAGGCTTCTCAAGCTCAGGGACCAACTTGCGCGAGAGGCTTCTTTGGTGTCGAGGTTGCGGTTTCGGGGACCTATGGCCCGGGCGACATGGCCGCTCCTTCTGGTGGTGGCGACCTCGACACCGTGGTCTTAGTAGCCCCTGGTTCCGTGGCGGCCGAGACTGTCTGTGCGATCGTGGCAAGTGGGACCACCGATTCCACCACTACGTCTGCAGCTTCCGTTCCCTTCATCGGAGCTGTGTCCTCAGGGATCTTGGAAGAAGCTTCGGCCGCCTCATCACCAGACTCCTCATCTAACTCGATGCCACCATGGACATGGGTAGGGACACTGGCTTCGGTACCGGCTTCTTCGCGGGCAACTTCAGCTTCCGTGCGGTCTTCGCCGGCATGGCCACTCGCCGTGAGCTATGTTCCTACAAGATATCGTCGTCGTTGTCACGTTCCTCAAGGCTACGACTCGCCTCGATCTCGCGATGCTTCTACATGTGGGCGCTGGCGGGTGGACCTCCCTTTATTCTTAGGACTCCGCTTTGGTCCCCTCTTCGACCTCTTTGGGAATCTCCTTGTCGAGTGGGGGAATCCAGCCTTCGAGGACCTGAAACAACTAAGAATGGACAAGGAGGATTGATCCGGTTAGAAACCACGATTTGACATTATGAGTCGTGGACGGAAATTACACATGCACGAGTCATGATTGAAGACAAAGTAACAAGAAAGGCTTACCGTGGGAGCTTCATTCTTCTCGAGCACGTACGGAGCGAGCCCAGCCGACGTATTGGTAAACTCCGCATCTGTGATTTTCTTCAAGGCAGCCATGTAGTCCGTGGCGTCCTAGGTCTCCTTGCTAGTCCTGGAAGGATCGTTGTTCCCGGTGTATTCACACATGCAGTGGGGTCGGGTCGCTAATGGGACCAGGCGCCGCCCGAGCCAGCAGTTGTAAAGGTTGATCGTCTCCAACCCCTTGTTCTTCAGCACCTGGATCTGCTCCATCATTTCAGTGACGACCATCCTCTAGTCGCCGGGGAGCCTTGCCGCTATCAGCCGATGAGGCTCGCTCCTCTCTACATAGGGAGCACCATTTCACCGGAGGGTGTGGATTCTTTCACATAGATCCAACTCTTATACCACTCGCTCACATCTTTATTTGGTAGCAGGATCTTGAAGAGGTTTGCCTTTGTCTTCAATTGAATGGTGATGCCGCCTACTGCCAAGATAGGGCCGCCAAATCCGTCACGGCCGATGCGGCCGTGGAACAGCTCCAACCACAGTGGGAAGTAGGGCTGGCATCCAAGGTAGCATTTGTAGAAGGAAACAAATATTGCCAACTTCTCAATGTTGTGCGGACCAATATCCAACGGCTTGATCGCGTAATACACACATAACCGCCGGAAGAAGATCGAGGTGAGGAATCCCAAGCCCCTCTCCAGGTGGCTCAGGAAACAGATGAATTCACTAGCGTGAGGCTTCGGCTCGGTCTTGGAGGGCGCGGGAATTCACCAATTCCCCTTGCAGAGAACACCCGCATCTTTGAATGACTTGAGTTGCATGGAGGTACACTTGGACTTCCCCCATAGATCCTTCGGAGGCGCCATCAAAGAGAAGATACGGTCGATCGGTCTGGAAATTCTGGATCACGGGGAGACAGAGAGACTAGGAGTGGGAGGGAGTGAAAAATGCAGAGGTAGATTCGTGAACCTCCTCGCCACTCTCCTTATAAGGATAATGCTACCCGCCAATCTCGGGATAGCCGTTACCCGCGTTAATTACGCTGAAGTTACCATTGGATTACCCAATGGCTAGTTTAACCAAGTTGGCGGTCCAACTTCTTCCACTCAACTCGCTTGTTGGTACGCTCGGACCATTTGGCAAGGGTAGCGACTCGAGCATGAACCCACTCGCCAATGCTGCGACTGAAGACTTGGTGGAGAAATTTCCTCCTTCATTAAGGGAGTCCATCGCCGATTCTACTAGGTGTCCAAATTGGACTCGCCTACTCCGACTGCCAAATGAACACCTGCGCTAAATCAACACTAGCCTCGGGGACTACTAATGGGGATATGCCGAATGGGGTATACCCAGCAGGACGTTCCGATTGGGCCAAGGGCCTTGCGAGTGGGCCTGTAGGACGGCGACTGGAACGCGACTAAGGAGCAAACCTGGTGACTAGAAGTTGGAGGCCCAGAAGCATAGCTGAAGCCCAGTCAGATTAGGTCAAAGCCTCTGAATCCTTGACTGGTTTGGTTGTATATCTGTAAACCCTAGCGAGGTTCCCCCTATATAAACCTCCCTAGGGTTCCCTTTGTACGCACGTTCTATCATACACCCCTTCAAGCGACTCGCCACCGAGCTCGCCACCGCTGTAACTTGCTCTATGCCAATATAATCTAGCAGGAGTAGGTCTTTACCCTCTGGGGGCCGAACCTGGGTAAACCCATGTGCATCCACCCCTATCTTGCTCCACAGATGGCCGCTAGCTCTCACCCCGAATCTTATCAATCGCTACCCCTGGTAGCGACTGCCGTGGTTATTCCCACGACATCACTACAATGTTTATGATCTTTGACTCATCTCTGTGTGTGAGTAATTATCCTTGGGCTAAGGGCTTCGGCCTAGCCATGTAGCTTTTGTGCATGTTATTTACCATATATGGGATCATTTATTAGTTTGTATGACAATATGATTATTGTATCCTCTCTTGCCTCAATCTAAGGACTTGTCAGGTACCCAAGACCCCGAGGATTGAGCCAGGTATAGGGAGTAGGAGTAATGACTAATCTGCAGGTTGGGAACCACAATGAAAGAAGGGGTAGTATAGCTGTATGTGAGGGATTTACTTGGGAATAACGGTGACGTCACTATGCATATCATTAGTTCTCTTTCTTCTATGGATGAGACTAGTAGGTTATTGCTATAAGCGGTTGCGGAGGAAATAGAAATTATGGATGATCTTGCTCTAACAATTACATGCATACTTTATCTTTATCTTTTATTCCCATCAGATGTTTTGCACAGCTACAGGTGAAACTGAACACCGTAGGCCCTCTCTCTCCATCATCGACAACAACAAAAAGACACAAACTCTTGGTCTAGTAAAAACACAAAAGGAATTCTAAAACTCCCGAAGGTCCATTAAAGTAACTTTACTATGCTTCTGCTTACCGAGGATTCGATAAACCTAGGTCTACTAGGGAAAAAGAGCTATACTACATCAGTAATCCAGATCGAAGGTATCAACCCTTTTTCTGGCGTTGTTGCCGGGGAAGCAATAGCTACCCTGGTGAGGTTAGTAGGAACCTTGCTAGTTTTAATTCTTGTTTTCAATTTTGTTAGTTTGCTTTCAGTCTTTATTTGAAAAACCAAAAAATTAGGTAGTCTTTAAATTCTTGCTTTTACTATTATAAGTCTCTGTTTAAGAAAATCCAAAAACACAGAAAATATGGCTGAAAAGAAGCTTGGGGAGTTTGATACTCCCAATAATGATTATTTGCGTACTCCTATTACTTAGCCAGCAATTGGTGCTAATGACTATGAAATTAAGCCCCATTATTTAAGTTTGGTTCAACAGAATCAATTTGGAGGCTCTGCTGTTGAGGACGCATGCACTTGAATACTTTCACTGAAATATTTGATATGATGCGCATAAAAGATTTTGACCCCCATGCGGTCAAATTGCGTCTATTTCCTTTCTCTCTTAGAGGAAGAGCCAAAGAATGGTTGCGATCTTTGCCTAGAAATACTATTACATCATGGGTGAAATGCTCTTCTTTATTTATGACTAAATTATTCCCACTCGCAAAGACTATGCAACTAAGATCTAATATTACTGGTTTTAGACAGGACGAGCGAGAGCCACTAGCGCTTGCATGGGAGAGGATGAAAGAATGCATGAGAAACTGTCCCAGTCACGGGATGGAAGATTGGTTAATCCTCCATTTATTTTATAATTCTCTTAACCATGTGTCTAAGTATATGCTTGATACTGCAGCTAGAGGAACATTTATGGGTAAACATATTACGGAAGCAAAGCAGCTGCTAGACAATATGCAAGACAACCATGCCCAATGGCATGTGGATAGATCAAATACGAAGAAGGTGAACTCTGTATCACCACAAGAAAATGAAGAACTCAATGCTAAGTTGGATGAGCTCATATTAGTCGTACAAGGTAAGGAAACCCCGGTAAGAGCCATCCCTGAAACTAATATTAAAGAAGTAGACTTCATAGCTCGTAACTATGCTTGGAAGAAGAATTATAATACTAATTTTCAGAAACATTATTCTAGTCCTATAGGTAACTCTAATAATAATATGGGAACTAGTAATGGTAGTCTCCAAGAAAAAAATAAGTCTTTTATAGACTCACAAAATGAACAAAACAATATTCTTGTTAAAATAACAGAGAACCATGATGCTATGCTTGGTAAATTATCTAACCAAGCTATCAGTTTGAGAAATGATTTGAAGGACCTTCAAGAAAGAATGAGGATTGTTAAGGCACAGCTAGGTAAGATAACCGAGAGTGAAACTCTCATTCTAGCTAAATTTGCAGGTCAAGATGAGCCCAATCCTGTTGAAGACCTCAAGATGATGAGAATCCAAAGGGAGGAGACTGAAGAACTTGATTATAGTAATGCCCCTTCACCGAGTTACACAGTTGAAGATCTTGTAAAAAGGATCAACGTTAAGATTCCGGTAAGTGAAGGAAATGAGGAAGCTATGTACCAACACTTTGTTACTCAAGTAGCAATAAAGGTACATGAGCTTGAAGAAGAATATAAGAACATCGCTGAAAAATTACCTGTGAAGCTTGATGATATATTTGAGCCTACTATTAAGATTAAAATTGGGACCAATAAGATAGTTGCACTTTGTGATCTAGGTGCAAGCGTCTCAACAATTCCAAAAAGTCTTTTTAACAAGTTAAATCTGGGCTCTTTTGAGATCACCGAGTTAAAATTGCATCTAGCAGATTCTACATATAAACAAGCTGTAGGAATTAAGGAGAATACTTTAGTATACATTAAAGGTTGTCCTGCTCTTATTGATTTTGTTATTGTTGACATACCTGAAGATGCTATTGTTTTGATTATATTAGGCCGTCCTTTCTTAAGAAAAATTAAGGCTTTGATTAATCTACATAAAGGGACCGTGAAGCTTCAATTGCCTTCACGGGATCCTTTTGTTATTCATTTCCACAGGAAGAAGAAAGCCAAGCATGATGAAAAGGAGGCCATCACTTTGAAGGCCAACTATTTTGGAGTGGGTGTTCCACTCATCTGGCCTAAGTAAGCAAAACTGAGGTCAATCTATTGACCGTAAAAGAGCGCTTCATGGGAGGCAACCCATGTGAAATAAAGGTTTGAGTAAATTTTTAAGTTTTAGTTTAAGTTTATCTTTAATAAAGAGTGCTAGAAAACTCCAAGTAAGGAGAAGAAGTCTGGTAGTACTAAAAATCCTGCTTAATACATGCTGTTGTTGGTCGACAATATTTACTGTCATTTTTCTGTCAAAAACAAGGTATTTCGCTAAGTTACAGGATAAGAAAGAATTCACGAAGAAACATATTTTTTCTGATGCATACAGAAGGTTTAACGACCAACTATACGGCAGAAGTAAAAATTCCAACCGTATAGCTCCGGTCGTATAGATATTTTTGCCATCGACAATTTTTCTTTCAAAAGTACTGACGGTTTAATGACCAACTATACAACAAGAATAAAAAAATCCGGCCGTATAGCTTCGGTCGTATAGATATCGATGCTTTCGTAAAATTTGTTTTCCAGGTACAGACGGTTTGACGACCAACTATATAGGGGGAACATATTGTTCCTGCTGTATAGTTTTGGCCGTATAGTTGTACCGCCAGGTGGAAACCCTAAAATTTTGATAGCAGGCCAACTATATGGCCGGAACACATTGTTCCGACCGTATAGTTCTGCCTGTATAGTTGCGTCCGATGACAAAAACGCACGGGAAGATACCTCCAACTCCAAAACTTCAATCCTTTTTCTCTCTTCTACCTCCAAACTCTCTCAAAACCTCAAGGGATCTTCATTTCTACTCAATTTCGTTCGATTTCCTCGCACACAAGTGATCTATGGTATGTTTCTCTTCCGATCCTCCAATTAATTTTTGCAAATTCATCTTTGATCTATTGTCATTATCAATCTAGGGTGAGACCTACTATGAACTAATTGCCATGATTCTTTTGCCTAGATTATTATTTTGAGGGGATTCTTTACTGTGCTATGATGAGGAATACGTTATACTTATTATCGTTGGATACAAAAGTTTTATTTTTGCCTTTCTTTATTGTTTTAGATGATGAACACAAGGAGCCAAACTCGTGCTCGTGCTGCCGCTAGTGCTTCTCATGCTGTCACTCGAGAATGCATGGGGATATGGTTCAGGAATGAGCTCCAATGTGATCGCTTCGATAGGATCAAGAATCGCGAAGTGAAGGAAACCAAGTGGGTTTGCCCCATTATATTGAACTAACTCAATATTTCTAATGACTTCAATTTACTTTGAAATAGAGTTGTCCTGCAAGACTTTGTGTATAATTATGTGCCTACTTATCACCGGTTAACTATTGAATTTTAAGTTCTTTGCAAATCACCGTTAAACTATGGCAAGGAGAGGACACGATTTCTTTCCGACTTATGAACAACAACTACACTTTAACACTAGATGAATGGTGCACATGTTTTAATTTTCCAAACAATGATGTTAATGCATTACGCGCATCCTTTACTGACTTAGACCCTTCCCCTGCACAATATTATAATGGAATAAGCTTCACTACTAGAGTAAGCAAGGGGAAGAATATTCAAAATCCTGCAATTCGCTATTTGTTCTATGTTATTGCTAACACCTTGCAGGCAAGAAATGAGTTCACAAGACTCGGTGAGGAGGACATCTTACTCCTTGTAAAAGCTTCTTACATCAACTGCGACTTGTCACTCAACTTGGGCACAATCCTTGTGCGCTACCAGGAGCACCAATCCACTCAAAGCCATGGACCTATCACTGGTGGAGGTGTCATCACCGTGCTTGCCATTGCCCTAGGCATCGACCTAGGTGAGTTGCAACATTTGCTAGGTGAGCGACATGTTGGCTCTCTACTTTAAAGGCTTGTGGAAGGCTCACTAGGAGAGGTGGTGTTTATTACTTGCATATTACTAGAGCTGGGCGTCTTTACCCGCTCCTATGCCTAATGGTCTTTTCTCTATCGAGGAAGGATGTTTGCTATATGTCTTGCAGGTTGAACAACACCAACCCGAGGAGGAGATTCCGGAAGAGGATGAGGACCAAGAAGAGGAGCAGCCACAAACCCGGTTCGCCACGTACTAAGACTTCCAAGAACTTGGAGTGATTGTGGAGAGGATGCATAGCCTCTCCTTGAACCTCCGAGAAACAACTAGTAATCTATCAACTCAATTTGTGAACTGGAATAATGACTTTTCCCGCCACCACAATGATTTGAAGGGCTTGCAAAACCCTAAGCTTGGGGAAGTTTCCTCATGTATCTTTATTTGGCATTCATTTGCTTTTATTTATTTCGAGGTTGTGTTTTTAATTCGAGTTTATAAGCACTCGTGTTGGTTTCCCCAACACTTTAGCTTTAGTTATTTCTATTTTCTTTCGAGATTTTCTAGCCGAGCTTTGCCACCAATTTTATATTCTTTAAATTCCCTCTCTTAAAAACAACAAAAAGATTTCTCCATTTTACTTTCTTTTCCCTCTTTCTTTTCTTTCCGCCTCAAGGTTCTCATGTATTTGCAGGAGAGTGATCAACTTTGAGTTTCCAAGAAACAACTAAAAAAAGAAGAGAGAAGTGGAACCAAACATGAGAGGTATGCCTTATGACTCCCCACTTTTGAAGTTTGAGAAACCCATCCTAGTTAGTAGTAAATGTTGAGATATTATATTGGTGGAGTGAGTCTTCGTATTGTAGTAAGATTTTGTTTGCATGGTATTTAGTTGAGTATGTTTTGTTCCAGCTCTTGTAGTTAACCGAGTCTTGCCTAAAAATTTGCTAAACAATTGTAAAAAGAAAAAGGCTCAGAATTGAAGGCTTGGGTGTTGTAGTGTTTTGTCTTGACGGCTTATTTCTAGAGATAATCAACACCACTAAAAATGTTTATTGACCTGATAGCTCTCTTTAAAAGGATTTGTTCGATTGAATAAATGTTTAGCAGTTTTTATGAGCATGCCAAAGTTTGACTTGTTAATCATAAGAATGATATAGCTTTATACGTGTCAAACTTCATGGGATGCCAACAACTCCGTTGGCCTACGAATGGCTATGAGTTGATTAAACACATGTAGCAGCAATGCTATAGTGGGTAAGATGCTTGGTACTTCCGGGTATTTGTGTTCATGATGGAATCACTCCTCTGTCTGTTATGAGTAATCATTATGCAAAAGGAACAAAAACCTGAGTGATGCCACGAGTGTCCATCACATCCCGATAAACTAATATTTTTTTGGCATGCTCTCAATTACTTAAGAACTGAAATTCTTGAAGGACAATGAATAGAAAAGTATTGCTTGAAAAGTCTTGATTTATTGATGTGGGAGAATTGAGATACTCTAGTGTATATGCTTTTCATGACAACTCTCACACTCTCAATTTATATGATCATACTTTATTATTCAAAGGCAAGCCTATGAGTTGATTACATGACATGGCATAAAGTTTACTCATTTGAATCATCCATGTTGACAATAATTTTGCTGCGCTATAAGGATGCATAAAACCCCGTATGATATGCTTGCCATTACTCTATCTATGCTGAAGTTTTTCAGATTTATGAAGTGGAGGAAACATGAGACTACCAATCATGAGTAAGATCATCTCATTATTTCAGTTTAAATGATGAGTTCCTTTTTTATTTTGGTTTTGTTGCTTGAGGATGATCAATTTTAAGTTCGGGGAGGTTGTTGGCTCTATAATATAGCCATCCACATCCACATTTAAACTGGATATTATTCATACTTTTGATGAAATATCTCTCTAAACCTTGCCACTAATGCCTAATAATCAAATGGGTATGCAATCCTTTCTTGCTATTTTTCCTTGCACAGATAATGTCGTTTGAAGATGGGAATCACTACATTAAAGTCAAAGATACGCGATTTCCATCAACCAGAAGAAACCAGGAGCCGTGAAGCGGAGGTAGATGCTTTAACGACCAACTATACGACCGGAATAAAATTCCAGCCGTATAGTTCTGGTCGTATAGTTGGCGCCGCCACCACTAGGTCAAACAGAACAACTTTTGTGAAGGTACCCTATATAAAGAAGCCTTGGGCAACGAGAAAACAGCTGCTCAAATGCCTGCCTCGCCCTCAAGTATTTGCCCTAGATCATCATCCGCCTTCAGATCTCCAAACCCTTCTCCACCACCATAGCCATATTCCACCACTTGTAATAGTAGATCTCATCTTCGATTGGCGACATCGTAAGACTATTGCTATCAATCTTATGATTTTCACTACAATGTTTATGATCTTTGATCTCATCTCTATGTGTGAGTAATTCTCCTTGGGCTAAGGGTTTCGGCCTAGCCATGTCGCTTTTGTGCATGTTATTTATCATAGATGGGATCATGTATTAGTTTGTATGACATGATGATTATTGTATCCTCTCTTGCCTCAATCTAAGGACTTGTCAGGTACCCAAGACCCTGAGGATTGAGCCAGGTATAGGGATTATGAGTAATGACTAATCTGCAGGTTGGGAACCCCAGTGAAAGAAGGGGTAGTACAGCTGTATGTGAGGGATTTACTTGGGAATAACGGTGATGTCACTATGCATATCATTAGTTATCTTTCTTCTTTGGATGATACTAGTAGGTTATTGCTATAAGCGGTTGTGGAAGCAATAGAAATTATGGATGCACTGCCCACATATTGCTCTAACAATTACATGCATACTTTATCTTTATCTTTTATTGCCATCAGATGTTTTGCATAGCTACAGGTGAAACCAAATGCCCTAGGACCTCTCTCTCCATCATCGACAACAACACGCAAAATCTTGGTCTGCTAAAGACACAAAAGGAATTCTAAAACTGCCGAAGGTCCGTTAAAGTAACTTCACTACGCTTTTGCTTCCTGAGGATTCGATAAACCTAAGTCTACTAGGGAAAAAGTGCTATACTACATCCGTAATCCCGATCAAAGGTATCATCATACTCATCCATCCATAGCCTCCAAAGACACCCAATGCCATGTCTCCCATGCCTCCTCCATAGACCAGACTCAATGGTGCTCCCATGCCTCCCATGCCTACTTCAAAGACACCTGGTGGTGCTCCCATGCCTCCCATGCCTCCTCTAAAGACACATGAAGGTGCTCCGGTGCCTCCCATGCCTCCTCCAAAGCCGCCCATCATTCCATAGCCACTCATCGGTGCACTCATCCCTCCATGTTGCCCCTTCAAGTTTACCAACATTAATTTTTTGACCAACACTTCATCGCGAGCAAGGTTTATGTACTCCTTTTTCCTTTCGTCCATGTTGGAAGTGTCCATGAAAATGAGTTTTCTATCTTCTTCCACTAGGCATTGATGCTCATCATTGGCCACCAACGTCTCCTCCAATGCCACCCTCCATGCCTCGACCTTGGCCTCCAAGCTCCTTGCCAACTTCTTATCCTCGTTTGCTTCTAACCTTACATTCACCACCTTATCCATAGCTTTTGCTATGTCATCATCTCCGGCCTTTATCCCTTCATATATTTGGTGGCCTACTTTCCAATCGCAGGTCGTCTTTTGTTGGCAACCGAGTGACGAGTGGAGCTTCTCTTCTTATCCTTATCACTTGATGCATCATCATCTACGATAGTTGCCTCAGCGGTTGCATTCATTGCCATTGTCGGCGCGTCCATCCTACCACAGTTCTTCCACTTTTCCTAATTTGCTAGTTCATCACAGCAATGATGCAACACAACTGGCCTTCCAAGAATTTTCCTCCCCTTCTTGGTCTTTTTTCCCTCATCTTTGTACAAGACTTGAGAAATGTTAAGCTACATTTCAAAGAGATATGCCCTAGAGGCCAATAATAAGGTGTTTTATTTGATGTATCTCTTGTATGTTCATAATACGTTTCATGCTGTGCTATAACTTTGTTAATATGAAACGTTAATACACATGTGGTATCTAAACAAACTGTGTCTCTAGTTACCTCTAGCAAACTAACTCATTGGTCAAGTGGATGATCTAGGTTTTTGAGATCATGGGCATGTATGCCAATTTACAATGAGGTCATATCATTGGTTGAATGATGTAATAGAAAAAACCCAATAGTTATATCATAATGAGATCTAGTTATAAACGTTCATCATTAATGATAACAAAGGAAACCTCACAACTTGATCCTTAGACTATGAGATAATACAAATCACCGTTACTGGAGGGACCTTTGATGGTATCAAGCATCAAGCCGTGAAAGAGTGATTAAAAAGGTGCCACTCAGGTTTCCCAAAGGAATGTGTAGAGGAGTACATATCAAGACCATGATTTGCCAATCCAAGTAACGGATTGATACACGTGGGCCATATCGGTGACATTGCATTAACGAAGCTTTCAAGAGCGTGACTAGGTCATGGAATGCAACGACATGGGAACGAGTAAATGAGTTCATCGGTAACAAGATCGAACTAGGTATGGAGATACCGAAGATCAAATCTCAGGTGAACTAGGTATCAAGTGGCAAAGGGAATAGTACGCGACGTTGAAGGTTCAATCGACGAAATTCGTGAAACGCACGGGGGTCATCATGGGCATCCAGGTCCCGCTGATGATCATTGATAAGAGAGAGGTCTCGATCATGTCCGAAGTGTTTCTGAACTGAAGGGTGTCACGCTTAAGTCTAGGGACACATAGGGATTGATACGGCACCGCATGATAAATGAGAGAGAAACCGGAAAAGTTCCATGTAACACCTGATGTTGATCAGAGGGGTTCGGAAGGAGTTCTAGAGTGAAAGATATAATAATATATGTGTTTTATATTAATTAGTTGAATTAATATTAAAACATATATTTTTATTTTATTTTAATAGGCAGCCCATTGCTAATGGGCCTCACTCGGATGGGAGGCCCAAGAGGGCAAGGCGCCTCAGGGAGGAGGGCAAGCCGGCCTATCCCTAGTGGGCTCCCCACGTGGGTCCCACCTAGGGGTGATGGCTCCCCTTGGTGGTCGGCGACTGTGGGGATTAGTCCCATACCGCCTGACCCTTGGGTGTTGCCCCTCTCCTCCTACTATAAATATGGGTCACCCCCTCCCCTTGAAATCATCCCATTCTCTCTTCTCTCTCTCAAATTTTCTTTGAGGTATTCTCCGTAATATTGGATAGGACCTTGAGGGACTTGATTTCTCCACCTTCGCACTACCATCATGCGCTCTTCGATCCGCCATATTTCTTATTCCGCTGCTCGGCTGGATCGGAGCCCGGGAGACATCGCCTACACGGAACGTGTGTATAACTTCGGAGGCATGATATGT
Organism: Avena insularis; assembly: GCA_023614405.1. NCBI lineage: Eukaryota > Viridiplantae > Streptophyta > Magnoliopsida > Poales > Poaceae > Avena > Avena insularis. The sequence continues at coordinate 40,672,350 of CM042692.1, read as the reverse complement.
TGCAAACATATCTATAATTTTTGATGTTCCATGCTTGTTTAGTATCTACTTTGCTTTGCTTTGTCAACACTTTGAGGTATTTTTATATGTTTTCTAGGACTAACCTATTAACAAGATGCCACAGTGCCAGTTGCCTGTTTTCTTCTGTTTTTGGTTCCAAAAAAGGTAGAAAATCAATATTCTCGGAATTGGACGGGACTGATACATTGCAAATGTATCTATAATTTTTGTGGTTCCATGCTTGGTTTTATCAACTTTCTTATGTTTTGACCACACTTTGGAGTACTTTTCATATGATTTCTTGGACTAACCTATTAACAAGAGCCACAGTGCCAGTTGCCTGTTTTCTGCTGTTTTTGGTTCCAGGAAAGTCAGAAAATTAATATTCTCAGAATTGGACGGGACAAAAGCCAAAGTTCCTATTTTACCTAAAGACTCACGGAGCTAGAAGCAGAGACGGAGGAGGGCCAGGGCCTGGCCACACCATATGGTGGCGCGGGCTAGCCCTGGCGGCGCCACCAGGTGGTGTGGGCCCCCTGGCACTCCACCGACCTTGCATCTTCGCCTATAAGAAGCCTCCTAATGCATAAACCCTAAATGGTCAATCAGAAATCCATGAAAAGTTTGGCAGCGCCGCCGCCACCGAAGGGGATATTCGGGGGACAGAAAGTCTCTGTTCCGGCACCCTGCCGGGATGGGGAAGTGCCCCCGGAGCCATCTCCATCGATCTTCACCACCATCTCCATCACCATTGCTGATTCCCATGATGAGGAGGGATTAGTTCTATCTCGAGGCTAAGGGTTCTACCGGTAGCTATGTGTTCATCTCTCTCTCTATGCATGATCATATTGTGATCATGAGCTTTGTAATCTAGTAGATCTATCTTGCTACTCAAGTGCTTTAATAGATCTCTGCTCTCCCCAGTGTGTGAAATTGACAGCGTGCACACCATGGTGGCACTTAGGCTAGAGATTACAAATACTTGTTATGAGTTATATTTGGAGTTGGATGTGTTTATGAAATTGTGATGTTTGTTGGACTCATATAGTACTCAAGGTGATAGTGTGGGGTTTTCTAGATGGGAAATACTTACTTTGTGGTGTGTTGTTATAGCCCTACCATCGATTAGAGTGTTCAACCGGAGAGTAGTTAAGAGTAGTATCATGAAGAGAAGATATTTATATGAGAGTGTTCACTAGTGAAAGTATGATCCCTAGGCCTTGTTTCTAAGCATTGATACATCGTTTGCAATTAGATCTGTTACATGTTTGCTTGCTTCCTTCTTTATTTCAGTGAAAGTATGATCCCTAGGCCTTCTTTGTTTCTAAGCTATTTTCTATCACCGTTACCACTTATAATTATCCATCCCATTTGTATTTCACTATCTCTTCGCTGAACTAGTGCGCCTATACACCTGACAAGTGTATTGGGTGTGTTGGGAACACAAGAGACTTCTTGTATCTTGATTGCAGGGTTGCTTGAGAGGGAATACCTTTGACCACTTCCTCCCTGAGTTCGTTAAACCTTGGGTGATCCACTTAAGGGAAAACTTGTTGTTGTTCTACAAACGTCTGCACTTGGAGGCCCAACAACTGTCTACAAGAATAGAAGTGCGTAGACATCAAGCTATTTTCTGGAGCCATTGCCGGGGAGGTAAGGTAAAAGGTATTCACACCGGAGGATTAAAGAAGAAGAACCTCCCACGACAAACGCCTATTTTCTGGCGCCGTTGCCGGGGAGGTAAGGTAAAAGGTACTCACATCCTCCGGTGTGAGTGCTCAAAGTTATTTCCTTTAGGTTCTGCAATTTTGTCTTTTTGTTTCTTGTTTTCACTAGTTAGGCATAATGGAAAACAACAACAAAATTATAGAGCTTTATAGTATTTATCTTGAGTTAGGACATGAAGTGTTTGAAGAGAAAATTAAAAAACCTATGGAACTTTATTTGCGTGCTAATAGCAATGTTATTAGTATGAATTATTTGAACACCATTATTGCTAATGCTATGGAAAAGTCTAAGCTTGGGGAAGCTAGTTTTGATGAAAATGATCTTTTTAGCCCCCCAAGCATGGAGGAGAAAGTTTACTTTGATGATACTATGCCTCCAATATATGATGATTACAATGATGAGTATGATATTTTCAGTCCACCTACTATTGAGGAGGAAGTTAATTATGATTACAATATGCCTCCTATATTTGATGATTATGGTGATGAGAATAATAATGAAAGCTATTTTGTTGAATTTGCTCCCACTACAATTAACAAGAATGACTATGTTTATGTGGGGAGTATTAATTCTTTTATGCATGTGGCACATGATAAGAATGTTTTATGTGATAGTTATATTGTTAATTTTATTCATGTTGCTATTGAAAGTTATTATGAGAGAGGCAAACATGGTTCTATGCATCTCAATAATATTAAGTTTCCCCTCTTTATCTTGAAAATTTTGAAGTTTCACTTGTTTTGCTTTCCTATGCTTGTTGCTTTGTGCTTTCATGAATTGTTTCTTTACAAGATTCCTAAGCATAGGAAGTGGGTTAGACTTAAATGTGTTTTGAATTTGCTTCTTGATGCTCTCTTTTACTTCAATTCATATTTCCTAGGTGAGCATCTTCTCAAACTATCATGCCTAACTTAAAGGCATTAAAGAAAAGTACTTATTGGGAGATAACCCAAAACTTTTAGATGAGTCTTGGAAGTTATTACTTCAGTAATAACCGCTCCTTATCCTTTTTATTTGCTTTTTGTGCCAAGAGTAACCTCTAATGAGAGAGAAGTAATGATTGGGAAAGTTGCTGTCCCGAAACAGATTTTTGTGCTTCACCGTAAAAATTCGTGAGAGAGCTCTGTATGTCGGATTGAGCTGTAATGTTTTGTGCTTCTGCCCCAGGTTGTTATATAACTTTCTTTAGTTCAACACTTTTTGATTTGAGCAACATAAGGTCTTCGAAAAAATTCATCTTTACCTGCTGGTCTGTTTTGACAGATTTCTGCCATTTTCTGCATTTGCTTCTTGTGGGTTCCTTTTTGAGTTCTTTTGGGAAATTGAGCTTTTTGAAGGAAGTGATACAGTAGCTAGTGTTCTAATGGAAGTTTATTTGGTGTTATAACTGAACCTTAAGACTTATTTATCTTAAGTGCACTAATGTTGCTAATGACATTGTGTGAAGTTTTGTATGAAGGAAAATTTTTAGGTGTATGGAAGGAATGAGTAATGAGATGAAGGATGGACTAAAGCTCAAGCTTGGGGATGACACACATGTCACCCCAAGAAATATCCAAGAAGTACAAGCGTCAAAGCTTGGGGATGCCCAAGGCATCCCCTTCTTCATCAATAAAAATTCCAGGTTTTTTCCAAACGCTTCATTTTTATTGTTTCATGCACAGTTGTGTTGTTCTTGGAGCGTCTTCTTTTTTGTTTTCGTTTTGTTTTTTCGTTTGCTTTGTTTTCTTAGTTTTCTTAATAAATTGGTTGGACCCCCTCTTTCATACATTGGTTTTCAAATAGTTTGGTTTGGATTGGAAAAGAGTAGGAAAGTTCATGCTTAAGTGTTAAAAAGAGCTCGTTTTTGATTGTGGCCTATGCTCTATCATGCCATGCTTGATATTGTTTTGGATTTATGCTTAGTATTATTTGCTGTAGCATGACTTGTTATAAACAATTGAGATTTCCTAATGTGCCTTGGATGAATCATGCGTTGTTTTAGCATATTAAAGCATAGTATAGTGGTATTCTCCTTTGATGCTTTATTTGGGTTGACTTGGCGCATGCTCACACCATGTTATGACTATATCAAGTCACCATAGCCTTTATGATCCTTTAGTTTTCAAGTTGCAGTATCACTTTATTCTTTGATCAATGATGTTCTGTCGTTCTGCATGATTATGGCCATTATTGCTCTCTTAGTTTGTCGCTCCCAGTCTTTTGCTAGCCTCCACAACCAAGTATGAGTTCCACTCATGCATCCAACTCCCTAAACCATGTTATTCCAAAGAGTCCACCATACCTACCTACTAGCTTATGCTATTCCAAGTATATTCATGCTTTTGTTTACCTTCCAAATTAAACTTGTTATGAGAAAACTAGTGATTAAAGCTCTCACGAACTTGATGGCACACTTTACTTTTCTTACCCTTAATAAACTTGAACCATTGTGTCATCTATGTTGTATATGCTTGCACTTATTTGTTGGGAATTAGCAGAACCATGCTTTCATGGGGAACGCTTTCAACATTGCACTTGGTACTTGTACCTAGTTGATATCATGCTCTTTTGTATATGGATGTCGTCGGTGTGAAATGAAAGGGGAGCTTGTAAGTCCATGGAGTTATGTATATGTGTTAGAGAAACGCCCGGGCCGCTGGTCTAATCCATGCTGACATGGTGGAAACCTGCAGCGTAACCATAATGAGCTGTCTATGAAGCATTCTTCTTATAAAAAAATAGTCCTATATTGAGAAAAAAGAGAAAAAGAGAAAAAAAGAGTTTATGAAAAGAGGAAAGAGAGAAAAAAGCACCATATTCCCATGGTAAATAAGAAGATTCCTGAGATGCTTGTTGTCTAATTGCTTTGTTGTTTTGATATGGGGATTCTTCCGTATCATCGGGCAAGGGGTACCCCGTTGGCGGTTCTCTATGATACACATGTACTTACGATGACAAGAATTTACCGGTGACTAAACTTGAGTAGCATGAGGAGGGTCCCTCGTATTCAAGGGACATGAGATTTATAACTTATACTTCGTCAAGCATATACTCCATAGTTTGTTCACTTTAACCTTAATCACTTCAAGATGCTTATGATAGGGGCAATGAGAGCTGAAAGCTATAAGTACCATAATTTTTGGAAGCTCTTTATGAAACTTGAATCTCTGCTTCCTTCTATGACGGCCCTTCTTCCACCATTATATTGCGTCTCCACCTTCTACCTTTATGCACCTACTTTGAGAGCATAGTGGCCATTCTTAGTTCTATGTGCATTGTCCCAAGACTTGTTGATTCATGCATACCTTGATATTGCTTGTTTTAAACTATTTGTATCTAGTCACTCTTATGAACTTTGAAGGTGTTCTATGCATATATATTTGCTACTCTATGAGGGACAAGCTGAATGCTACTATGCTATGTTTTCTTTATGTGAAACAAACAAACGTCTTGCAAAGCATTGTTATTCATGAATCTTTTGTTTGTGCCTTTTCATGTTGCATCATAGTTTCTTTGCTTATTGCTAGAACTTTGTCTTTCATGTTATGATTGAGGTATTATGATCCCAGCTTTGAATGTTTTACAAATACTTTGATCAAGTCTTTGATGGTGCATGTCACCTCAAAAATTATTCTTTCTTTTTATCACTTACCTACTCGAGGATGAGCAGGAGTTAAGCTTGGGGATGTTGATACATTGCAAATGTATCTATAATTTTTGTGGTTCCATGCTTGGTTTTATCAACTTTCTTATGTTTTGTCCACACTTTGGAGTACTTTTCATATGATTTCTTGGACTAACCTATTAACAAGAGCCATAGTGCCAGTTGCCTATTTTCTGCTATTTTTGGTTCCAGGAAAGTCAGAAAATCAATATTCTCGGAATTGGACGGGACAAAAGCCAAAGTTCCTACTTTACCGGAAGACTCACGGAGCCAGAAGCAGAGACGGGGGAGGGCCAGGGCCTGGCCACACCATATGGTGGCGCGGGCTAGCCCTGGCCGTGCCACCAGGTGGTGTGGGCCCCCTGGCACTCCACCGACCTTGCATCTTCGCCTATAAGAAGCCTCCCGATGCATAAACCCTAAATGGTCAATCAGAAATCCACGAAAAGTTCTGAGTGCCGCTGCCACCGAAGGGGAGATTCGAGGGACAGAAAGTCTCTATTCCGGCACCCTGCCGAGACGGGGAAGTGCCCCCGGAGCCATCTCCATCGATCTTCACCACCATCTCCATCACCATTGCTGATTCCCATGATGAGGAGGGAGTAGTTCTCTCTCGAGGCTAAGGGTTCTACCGGTAGCTATGTGTTCATCTCTCTATGCATGATCATATTGTGATCATGAGCTTTGTAATCTAGTAGATCTACCTTGCTACTCAAGTGCTTTAATAGATCTCTGCTCTCCCCATGTGTGTGAAAGTGACAGCGTGCACACCATGGTGGCACTTAGGCTAGAGATTACAAATACTTGTTATGAGTTATATTTGGAGTTGGATGTCTTTATGAAATTGTGTTGTTTGTTGGACTCACCTAGTACTCAAGGTGACAGTGTGGGGTTTTCTAGATGGGAAAGACTTACTTTGAGGTGTGCTGTTATAGCCCTACCATCGATTAGAGTGTTCAACCGGAGATTAGTTAAGAGTAGTATCATGAAGAGAAGATATTTATATGAGAGTGTTCACTAGTGAAAGTATGATCCCTAGGCCTTGTTTCTAAGCATTGATACACTGTTAGCAATTAGATCGGTTACATGTTTGCTTGCTTCCTTCTTTATTTCAGTTTGCCATTAGTCTCTTCCACGCTATCAAGCTATTTTCTATCACCGTTACCACTTATAATTATCCATCCCACTTGTATTTCACTATCTCTTCACCGAACTAGTGCGGCTATACACCTGACAAGTGTATTGGGTGTGTTGGGGACACAAGAGACTTCTTGTATCTTGATTGCAGGGATGCTTGAGAGGGAATACCTTTGACCACTTCCTCCTTGAGTTCGATAAACCTTGGGTGATCCACTTAAGGGAAAACTTGTTGCTGTTCTACAAACCTCTGCACTTGGAGGCCCAACAACTATCTACAAGAATAGAAGTGCGTAGACATCAGGGACAAAAGCCAATATGCCTATTTTCCCTGGAGCAACACGAAAAAGGAAGCAGAGATGGAGTAGGGCACCAGGGTGGGAACACCATATGGTGGCACGGTCTAGCCCTGGCTGTGCCACCAGGTGGTGTGGGCCCCCTGGCCGCCCACCGACCTTGCCTCTTCACCTATAAGATGCCTCCCGATGCAAAAACCCTAAATCGAACAGCCTCCAGCCACGAAAAGTTCCGCAGCGCCGCCACCACCAAAGGGGAGATTCGGGGGACGGAAAGTCTGAAGGGAATATGCCCGAGAGGCAATAATAAAGTGGTTATTATATTATTCCATGTTTATGATAAATTTTTATTTTGCATGACATAATTGTATTAATTGGAAACGTTAGTACATGTGTGTTTAATAAAAAAATACAAAGTTCCTAGTACTTCCTCTCATATAAACTAGCTTGTTGATTAACAAGATGATCAAGGTTGCCTGATCATGGACACTGGATGTTGTTAATAACGAGGTCACAACATTGGTGGAATGATATGATGAACATTCATCCGAAGTATAGCATTATGATCAGAGTCATTATGTTTATATTGCTACAACATCATACGAAGTAATCTTAGTCCTTAGACCATGAGATCATGTTAATTTCTAACACCGGAAGAGTATCTTGATAACATCAAACGTCACACCGTAACAGGGTGACTATACAGGTGGGTTCAGTGCTACGAAGGTGTTATGTTGAGGCGCATGGATCAAGATTTTGTCCATCCCGATGACGGATAGATATACTCTGGGCCCTCTCGGTGATATCACATTGAAATAGCTTGCAAGCAAGTGATGTGATCACTAGAATGTTATATCACGGGAACGAGAAAAGAGTGCATGTCGGTAACGAGGTCAAACTAGGTATTTGGATGCCAATGATCGAATCTCGGACATGTAATATATCGCGAGACAAAGGGATTTAGTTACGACATTAAAGGTTCATACGATCACAAGAGTCATCGTTGAATATGTGGGAGTCGATCACGGATCTGTGTCCCGCTGCTGATTATTGATCGGAGAGGGGTCTCGATCATGTCTGCATTATTCGCGAACTGTAGGGTGACACACTTAAGGGATACCGACACCATTTGGAGCAAATATGTTTCAGATAAAGATTTAAGAAAGCGCTGGAATTATTTCCATAGACTCCGAAACTATTTCGGGTGAAATTGCTGAAATTGGTTTTGCATGTAATATTGAAATGTTGCAGGGGGTTTTATGTGAATTTTTGTTAATTAAAGTAATTAACAAAATTCTGAATAAAATTAATAAAAGAGTTTTATTAAATGAGAGAGCATTAAATTTGGAGAAATATAATGCATTTAAAGTGGAGACTTTAAAAGAGAATGTGAAGGGGCATTTTAATGTGGAGGGGGTTACCACCACATGAATGGGGGAGGTGAAGGGACACCCTCCCCTCCTCCTATAAAAGTCCCCCCTCTCACTCCTTCTTCCTCAGACCTCCTCGTGAAGGATCTCTCTCCCCTCTAGTATTATTCCCCATGGTCTTGGATTAGCGAGATACATGTTCCCGGTGGCTTTGTCTGGAAAGGAGTTGCTGCTTCTGCTGCTTTGTTGGAGCGAGGGACAGAGGTTGTCGGGGTACCGAGAGTGTGTGCTGTAACATCCCAAAATTTTCTTTAAAAATCTTCATCATAGCATTCAAATCATCATGGCATGTCCTACTTTGCATTAGATTTATCCTCCAAAAATTTGGTGAAATTTTGAGACTTTTTGGAGCACTTTTGCTAAATTCAAAGAAAACTAGAAAACAAATTCAAAAAGAAAAAGAAAAGGAGGGAAAGGTTTTTCAAACCGCAGCAGAAGTTCTGGCCCTTTTGGCCCAAACCGGCCCAGCTAGCCCACCCGGCCGCCCTCTCCCCCTCTCTGTTTTTCCGCACACCCCTTCAACCCACCCCCACTCACTTACCACCGGGCCCCACGCCACGTCATCGCCACCTCATTTTCTTCCACGTGAGACGAGCTTCACCCCCTCCCCTCCTCTGCTGTTTTGAATCGGCTCAAATTCGAGCGTTTCTTGCATTAATCCTCCACGGCGATCACTCCTTATTAATCCCCTCCCCCTCCTCGTCAGTTTCCCCTCAGCCACTTCCCCCGAAGAGCCCTCAGGCTCCCCAATTACAAGCTCGAACCGTCGCTGTCCGACGAACTCCGGCGACGATTCCGGTGAGCTCCGGCCACGCCGCGCCCTCCTCTCTGCCCTATCACCCTTGCCGTATCCTAGCACACCTTTTAACCCTGGCCGCGTACCTTTTCTTGCTCCAGGTCGACGACACGGTCATCGCCGATGAACTCCCTCTGCCGCCGCCGTCAATCACCTTTTTCGGTAAAGGTAGGGTTCCCGTCGCCCCCTTTTGGTCTTTGCTAGGTCGTGCAGATCCTTGCGCATCTCGCTGACCTCTTTGCTGGTTGGTTCGAGCCCCAGGTCACCATCTCCGACACCGAGCCGCGAGCTCCGCCGTCTGCGCAACTCTGGCGAGGGATCCAGGCCAAGCCAGAGCACCCCCCCCCGCACCGCAGTGACCTCCATCGAGCGCCACGACCTCCTCAACCTCTCGTACGTGTCCACGGTCTCCCAGCCCTTGTAGAATCGCCGGAACCTCATCGGCCGATGCTCCGCCGCCGCGCGCAGCTGGTCAGCACCGCCCATCTCCGGCCAGGTCACTAGGGACCGTTAGATCTTGTATCTGCGGCTAAGATTAGATCGTGGACGAACCGGTACGGGTTAATCTGATTCGTCTGTTGTCACTTAAGATCCAACGGCCCGCAGCGGTCGATCCGACCGAACCGGTACGGGCCAATTAGATAGCGCCACGTCGCCCAGGATTATCTGTTTAAATAGAAATTGGACAGATTTTGGATTAAACTTAAAAAATCCATAACTTTTGTTCCACAATTCAGAAAAATGCAAATTTGGTGTCTATGGATTCAGAAAAATAAGACCTTTATTATAGAGGCCTTGTTTCTCACTTTTGCCTTTGGAAAATTGGAATTATAGGTAGAACCTTTTTAGGAGTATCTTGCTCATAAAAATTGTTCTATAAATTATTTTGGGGTATTTCTTATGTATTTATATGAGGTATTTTACCCTCTGTACTGTAGAATCTGTAAATTATAGAGTTATGATCATATCATTGCATTTAGCATGCATCCATGTTTTTGTAATGCTTTATTGATTGAATTATTGTTGTTGTATTGTTCTTGTGTAGATTGTGTGGATTGTGAAGTTTGTGGCTGTGAGGATTGTACCTATTCCCCTAGCTACCAAGGCAAGTGATATTTCATCTCATGTCCTATTACTTTCACTATTGTACTAGTGTTATTTTGGTAGATCTTAGCATGATAGGATTATTTATTATTATGCTATGGCACCCTATAGACTATATCTTGATAGTATCTCCTAGTTGAAAGACTTCGTATGCTAGAGTGCTTAGCCATGCTATTAGAATTCCTGGGTGGAATATACACATAAGATAGTATGGAAAGATATTATTTTGTTTAACTAAGAAAACAACTAATGTTAATGAAACACCTGGGTGGAATGGGGCTTGCTTGGATTGTGTTGAGTGGTTACTCAGGGGCCATGTCTATGGTCAGCTGGTGTATCACACTTGTGGATGGCCACCCAGGAACAAAGAGATTGGAGACATTCTTGTTATGAAGCTTCCAGTGCAGCCACATGGCATATGGGCTCTGCCTTGACCAACTAAGTTGCAAGAACTCAGCTAGACGGACAGGAGGTGGTAGATGTGGTAGGATGGAACGCGTCTGTGGTGGTCTGAGGGATTGCTTCTGAAAGGTCTCGTCTTGATGCATGTCGAGTCTTGTGGGGAAAGTGCACCACCTCTCGAGAGGGTAAAACTAAGTACTTAGCCGTGTCCCCGGTTATGGACAATTCCTGAGCCTCATGTCAGTGAAGTAGTTCAATAATCTCCTCATCCAAATTTCTTTAAGTTAAAACTTGTGGGTGAACAAGGGTAGAGGTTCAGTGATGTCTATCATTGGTACCTTAGTGTAGAATGAGAAAACTTACTCTTCAAAAACTATAAGTTAAACTAGCTTTTAGCAAAGCCAGCCATAACCCCACTTAGCCATATATGCATGTAGTTGTTGGATTATACTAAGTATCTATGGTATCACTTGCCAATACAATTCCAAATGTATTGACCCTTGTGGCTGTAACTTATTATGTTGCAGGATACTCTGATGATGAGTAGGGTTGCGGGTCTACACTCGACATGCTTGCCTGTGGCACATGAAGACTAAAGACTCTATTATTATTATGCTATGTAATGTGAACTTGAAGTGTCTTAGCCTTGGGCTAAGTGAGTTGTAAGAACCATTATATTCCTGGATAGGCGATGTAATAATGACCTTTGTTTCTGTGTACTTCATCTTAAACTCTGGGTGCTAGCATTTTCGATCCAGGGACTAGCACTACAATCACAGTGATCTTACCTTATTATGGTGAGATCTTACATGTGCGATCACGGATGCACCGCTGCTTTGTGGTGCTGGACTTGGTGGTGCTGGACATGGTGGAGCTGGATCTGATGGACGTGCTGGAGCCAGACCTGCTGGACTTCATCATGATCTTGAGATCGGCAAGTGTATGACTACATCATCCACGAGTTCCAACTTGTTATCAAAGCTTTGTTGTCTTCGAGGGTAAGTTCTCTATGGATGTATATCCACCCATTGCTTGTATCTAGTAGATAGATCTTGGCGTATAGTTCCCAACGTAGGAAATTTTTGTTTTCTATGATGCAAACCCAACAGTGGTATTAGAGCCTGATGTATGCGTAGGTGCTTTGCACGGGTAGTACACATATGTTTATATGTGGGCGATGATGATCATGTTATTGCATCTTTCATGTATTTTGGATATTGGTGGCATAGTGGGATGAAGCGGCCCGGACCAACCTTACATGTCATCGCACATGAGACCGGTTCCACGACTGACATGCAACTAGTTTTGCATAAGTGGCTGGCGGGTGTCTGTCTCTCCTACTATAGTCAATATCTGATTTACAACGAGTTGTTAATAACTTAGTTATCATCGTTGTGGTTCCATGTTCGTAGGTAAGACCGGTTCTATCTTCGAAAGCCCTAAGCCACGTAAAAACTTGCAATTGATAAATTAGAGGCGTCTAGTTTAGATCGTTCCTGGGCTAATGTCATGATATGGTAATGTTGTAAGTTGATGTATAGTTGATACTCTTACAACACACCTAACATGTAAGTTCCATAGACCTTGGCTTTACACACAAAGTAATGATAGAGATCATACCACGATGCATATGATGGTGATCAAATGCATGGACCATATCATTCCACTTTACACATATGATGTTCGCATCTTATATTGCTTGTTTGGCATTTTAGTAGCATTATAAGATGATCCCTCATTTAGATATCAAGATAAAAACGTGTTCTTCCTTAAGTATGCACCATTCTATGGATCGTGTTTCGAGACATAACATGATGATCAGGTGTACTCGACTCTACGCTTTCATATAACGGGTGTAAGACAGTTTTACACACGTGAATACTAAGGTTCTTAATTGGCAAGCCTAGCATGTACAGACATGTCCTTGGAATACGGACCGAAAGGTTAAGCATGAGTCATATAGCTGATATGATGCCCATATTGATGCTCGCCTTTGAAGCTACACCGACTCACGTGATGATCGGACTTGGTGTAGTGGATTTGGTTCATGTAATCACCAAAAAGGCACGAGGGATGTCGTTTTTGAGTGGGAGTTCATTTCTAATTTGGATTAGTCGAACCAAATTTGTCATAAACTAAATCAAAGTGAATTTGCATAGTTTGTTGTAGTCATTGGCATTCGTTTTCTACCTTATGCTTAGTTGTAGTTGAGATAATGGAACTATATAATTCTGGGTATTTACTTTACGAACTGGTATCGTATTGTTTTGAATGTCAATTTAAAGTTTAAAAATCCTATTGCAAACTTTCAGCAAACTCTGATTACTCCATGAAGTTTAATAAGTAGTATTAAATCAAGAGTAAGAATTCCAATGTTAGTATCTAAAGTATCATGTTTGCCTCCATGATTATTGATATTCAAAAGTTGTTTTAATATCAAGATTATATAGGAGCTGAAAATTGTTTCAGAAACCATCATGTGTGAAAGATATTGTGATATCTGAAACAATGTTTTTGGTTGCATTGTGATAGAGTATAATTTAGCAAAATACATGTTCTCATATTGTATGAGAATTTGTGAAGGATGGAGATGCTAAGCTTTCGGATCTCCCAAAATGTTTTGGGAACTATCATTATACTCGCGATTCTTCCTTATAGGCTATAGTAGCTTGATCATGAAAGTTGTCATGATAAGGATGAATAGAAGATGTAAGTAAAATGGTTACTTCACTAATAGATTACTAAAGAATGGATATTTGAAAGAATACCAAACATTTGATGATGGTGATCCACTTCAAAGTGCAAGTCCAAAGGTATTAGTATTTGACTATATACGCTTTGTACTATGTGTCATGTGAATGACACCACTATTGATGTTGATAGATTCTTTTAAAAGGAAAAGGAATTGCTGAAAGAGAATCTATAAAATATTTGGCAGAAAAGAAAAGGTTGGATATGTCCAACTTAGGTATATAGAAGATGTACATGTTATGGCTGTATTCCTTTCTTGTTAAACAATGTGGTTCTAAGGTATTGGATACCGAATTGGTTGGTATGAAGTGTCATACAGGACAACGCAATTCATGAACTGCAATGGCCTAAGTAACTAGCAAGAGAATAAGTGATGATGATCATTAAAAACAAATAAAGTGTTATTGTGTTTTTCGTTGTCGTCAAACCTAGCCTTCAAGATTTGTTTTAATAATTATTATTTTGTTCCGGTATTACGAGAACAATGGTTGTTCAAATAATTACCGTATTCCATAATGGATGGATGAACTTTTACAAGTCTAGTTGGAGAAATCACATCCATAAACATTATTGTTAAAATGTTGTAAGACAAATGATTGGAAGATCACTTATGAAGTGACATTGCTGTTTAAATTATATTGGAAAGAAAACATGAAGAAACTCCATCTTGATGGATTTTTGGAGTCTTTGATTTTGATCAATTGACGCTTGTGAGACTTTCCTCGAGATAATTGAAACTCCGTCCATAGGCCAAAGAGGAACGGATGACTAACTTATTGAATATTATACATATTGATGTATATAGTCCATTATATATAGCCATATGCGATGGATCTTTTTGCTTCATATGCTTTCTCTAGAAATTTAAGTGAATATATCAATATATTTACTTAATAAGTATGAAACATTTGAAAATTGTTCAAAGACTTTCAAGATGAAGTGGAAAATAATTGTAATAAGAAAATAAAGAGTTTATGATTCGATCATAAAGGAAGATATTTGAGTTACATGTTTAGCAAAACACCTAAGATTTGAGGAATTGTTCCATGATTTGTGTTTCCGGATAAACCATAGGAGTATGGCATATTCGAGAGATGAAATCAAACCATGTTTGACATGGTAAGATCAAAGGTGTCATTTATAAAACTGCTATTATGTTTTAAGGATTAAAGCTTTAGAGACTACCGCTTTTACACTGAAAAGAGCACCATCTTGATCCGTTGAAATGACACCATATAAGTTATGGTTTGGGATAAAACCCGAATTGTCTTTTCTTAAATTTTGGTATGCTATGCATAAGTAAAATGTTTACAACCAAAGTCTGATAAGCACATCTTTGTAGGTTATCCTAAAGAATTTGTTTGGGATTCCTCCATAACACCGAGGACAAAAGAGTTTGTCACTTGGAACGTTAAGTTTCTTGAGAAGGAATTTTTCATGAAAAGTTAAGTGGGAGGACAATAGAACTTTGATAAGGTTGTTGAACCTTAGCTATATGTGCTAAGTAGCGCAGCACCGGGAAGTGTCCCGGTGGCGGCCACAATGCTCATGGCTCCCGTGATTACAAAGGGTATGATCTTGGAGATTAGAGTTCCTATTGAACCATGTGGGTCGGTACGAATCAAATAGTAAGATTTGAAATAGAAGTCGTTATTGTTTTGACAATGATGAACTGACTACATGCAAAGAAGCGATGATGGGCCCTAACTCCGTAAAATGAATAGAAGTCATAGAATCCGTGATAGTATCCATACACGAGAATCAAGTTTCTGAACTTGGAAGACCCTCTGGAAAGGCGTGAAGCCTATCGGTTGTGTTTGGATCTATAAAGAAATAGACATGGATGTTTAACATCTGTGAAATAGTCGACATGTCAGAAATAAATTTACGGCAATGTTCAAGGAGTTGACTATGACAAGATTTGATCTTTCATAGCGATATTTAGTCTTGACGGATTAATGTAGCAACCACTACAGATAATTTGGTATATGGTAGTTGAATAAACAAAACAAGGTTCGTCTAATAGAATGGTTACCTAGGACGTGTACATGACACGGTCCGAAGGGTTTTGTTAATTCAAAGGGTGCTAAAAGGGCATGCAAACTTCAATAGTTAAAGTAAGCATAGCGGAGTTGGAATCTTCACCATGATGAAACTGTTTAAAGAGTTTAAATTCATCGGAGATGATGAAGATGCTTGCATTTGCAAGAAATTAAGTGGGAGAGCTAAGACATATTTCTAATACATTATGTAGAGGACATATTGTTGATTGGAAATGATGTATCTTGTATTGACAGAAGTTAAGAATTTCATTAAAATAAGATTTCGATGAAAGACTTGGGAAAACCGGAATATTTGGCATCAATATCTATATGGATAGATGGAGGCGCTAATATGGTTGTGCTAGACATACATATATGAGATATTGGAAGGGTCCAATATGGAAACAACAAGAAAGGTTCTTGCTGCATGGAAAGGATTGTATCAAGATTCAAGTGTTTCAACACTTGGTGAGTAAAATCACATGAAGATTTTGATCGATTATACCATGATATGTATATATCTAGAATGTCCTATGCTCTAAATGTTATGAGCACGTACCAGCATGATTCATAAGATGATCATTGGACAATAGTAAAGATATTCTTATGAGCTTTGGAAGAACTAAGAATATATCATGTATAAGTGACAAATAGTTAAAGGTAGTTCATTGTAAAGTGTTACATTGATACTAGTTTTGTCACAAGATACAAATTAAATTTATCTCAATTTAGACTATGGGTGGCACAATGTAATGGAAAGGATGTTCCATGATGGATTTGGATAAGTTCCAAAGTTCAAACATTGTGATGGATACTACAACAAAAGGCTAAGTATATGACTGCTATAGTGGTAGCAAAGGAGGGCATTTGTGTTAAGTAGTTTGTTATCAAACTACGTGTGGTTCAAAGTGGGCTAATAATATCAAGATATATTGTATGACAATAGTATCAACATATTTTAACCCGAACGTATAATGCCATCTCATTTGAGAATGAGTGATGCGTAGAGACGCAAAGACATGCAAATACACACGGACCTAAAACTGTCAGATTCGGAGATTATGTTAACCACTAGCAATCACGTATATGCAACACCAGAAAGCCATAGGTGTTCAATACGCAATTTTTTTCAAACTAGATTATTGACTCTAGTGCAAGTGGGAGACTGAAGGGAATATGCCCGAGAGGCAATAATAAAGTGGTTATTATCTTATTCCATGTTTATGATAAATGTTTATTTTGCATGCTATAATTGTATTAATTGGAATGGTTAATACATGTGTGTTTAATAAACAAAATACAAAGTTCCTAGTACTGCCTCTCATATAAACTAGCTTGTTGATTAACAAGATGATCAAGGTTTCCTGATCATGGACATTGGATGTTGTTAATAACGAGGTCACAACATTGGTGGAATGATGTGATGAACATTCATCCGAAGTATAGTTTTACGATCAGAGTCATTATGTTTATATTGCTATAACATCATACGAAGTAATCTTAGTCCTTAGACCATGAGAACATGTTAATTGCTAACATCGGAAGAGTATCTTGATAACATCAAACGTCACACCGTAACAGGGTGACTATAAAGGTGGGTTCAGTGCTACGAAGGTGTTATGTTGAGGATCATGGATCAAGAGTGGGATTTGGTCCATCCCGATGACGGATAGATATACTCTGGGCCCTCTCGGTGATATCACATTGAAATAGCTTGCAAGCAAGTGATGTGATCACTAGAATGTTATATCACGGGAACGAGAAAAGAGTGCATGTTGTTAACGAGATCAAAGTAGGTATCTGGATGCCAATGATCGAATCTTGGACATGTAATATATCGCGAGACAAAGGGATTTAGTTACAATGTTAAAGGTTCACACGATCACAAGAGTCATCGTTGAATATGTGGGAGTCAGTACAGATCTCCAGGTCCCGCTGCTGATTATTGATCGGAGAGGGGTCTTGATCATGTCTGCATTATTCACGAACCGTAGGTACTTAAGGGATACCGACATCATTTGGAGCAAATATGTTTTAGATAAAGATTTAAGAAAGCGCTGGAATTATTTCAATAGACTCCGAAACTGTTTCGGGTGAAATTGCTGAAATTGGTTCTGCATGTAATATTGAAATGTTGCAGGGGGTTTTATGTGAATGTTTGTTAATTAAAGTAATTAACAAAATTCTGAATAAAATTAATAAAAGAGTTTTATTAAATGAGAGAGCATTAAATTTGGAGAAATTTAATGCATTTAAAGTGGAGACTTTAAAAGAGAATGTGAAGGGGCATTTTAATGTGGAGGGGGTTACCACCACATGAATGGGGGAGGTGAAGGGACACCCTCCCCTCCTCCTATAAAAGTCCCCCCTCTCACTCCTTCTTCCTCACACCTCCTCGTGAAGGATCTCTCTCCCCTCTATTATTATTCCCCATTGTCTCGGATTAGCGAGATACTTGTTCCCGTTGGCTTTGTCTGGAAAGGAGTTGCTGCTTCCGTTGCTTTGCTGGAGCGAGGGACGGAGGTTGTCGCGGTACCGGACGTGTGTGCAATCACGGATGCACCGCTGCTTTGCGGTGCTGGACTTGGTGGTGCTGGACATGCTGGAGCTGGATCTGATGGACGTGCTGGAGCCGGACCTGCTGGACTTCATCACGATCTTGAGATCGGCAAGTGTACGACTACATCATCCACGAGTTCCAACTCGTTAACAAAGCTTTGTTGTCTTTGAGGGTAAGTTCTCTATGGATGTATATCCACTTGTTGCTTATATCTAGTAGATAGATCTTGGCGTATAGTTCCCAATGTAGGAAATTTTTGTTTTCTATGTTGCGAACCTAACAAAGTCTCTATTTCGGCACCCTGCCGGGATGGGGAAGTGCCCCTGGAGCCATCTCCATCTATCTCCACCACCATCTCCATCGCCATTGCTAATTCCCATTATGAGGAGGGAGTAGTTATCTCTCGAGGCTAAGGGTTCTATCGGTAGCTATGTGTTCATCTCACTCTCTCTCTATGCATGATCATATTGTGATCATGAGATTTGTAATCAAGTAGATCTACCTTGCTACTCAAGTGCTTTAATAGATCTCTGCTCTCCCCATGCGTGTGAAAGTGACAGCGTGCACACCATGGTGGCACTTAGGCTAGAGATTTCAAATACTTGTTATGAGTTATATTTGGAGTTGGATGTCTCTATGAAATTGTGGTGTTTGTTGGAACCATCTAGTGTTGAAGGTGAAAGTGTGGGGTTATCTAGATGGGGAAAGCGAACTTTGAGGTGTGCTGTTATAGCCCTACCATGGATTAGAGTGTCCAACCGGAGAGTATTTAAGAGTAGTATCATAAAGAGAAGATATTTATATGAGAGTGTTCACTAGTGAAAGTATGATCCCTAGGCTTTGTTTCTAAGCATTGAAACACTTTTTACAACAAGATCTGTTACATGTTTGCTTGCTGCCATCTTTATTTTAGTTTGCCTTTAGTCTCTTCCACGCCATCAAGCTCTTTTCTGGCACCATTGTCTTATATCCATACCACTTGTATTTCACTATCTCTTCGCCGAACTAGTGCACCTATACTCCTGACAAGTGTATTGGGTGTGTTGGGGACACAGGAGACTTCTTGTATCTTGGTTGCAGGGTTGCTTGAGAGGGATACCTTTGACCACTTCCTCCCTGAGTTTGATAAACCTTGGGTAATCCACTTAAGGGAAAACTTGCTGCTGTTCTACAAACCTCAGCACTTGGAGGCCCAACAACTGTCTACAAGAATAGAAGTGAGTATACATCAAGCTATTTTCTGGCACCATTGCCGGGGAGGTAAGGTAAAAGGTACTCACATCTTCCGGTGTGAGTGCTCGAAGTTATTTCCTTTAGATTCTGCAATTTTGCCTTTTTGTTTCTTGTTTTCACTAGTTAGGCTTAATATAAAACAACAACAAAATTAGAGAGCTTTATAGTATTTATCTTGAGTTAGGACATGAAGTGTTCGAAGAGAAAATTAAAAATCTATGGAACTTTATTTGCATGCTAATAGAAGTGTTATTAGTATGAATTCTTTGAACACCATTATTGCTAATGCTATCGAAAAGTCTAAGCTTGGGGAAGCTAGTTTTTATGAAAATGATATTTTTAGTCCCCCAAGCATGGAGGAGAAAATTTACTTTGATGATACTATGCCTCCAATATATGATGATTACAATGATGAGTATGATATTTTCAGTCCACCTACTATTGAGGAGAAAATTAATTATGATTACAATATGCCTCCTATATTCGATGATTATGGTGATGAGAATAATAATTATAGCTATTTTGTTAAATTTGCTCCCTGTACAATTAATAAGAATGACTATGTTTATGTGGGGAGTATTAATTCTTTTATGCATGTGGCTCATGATAAGAATGTTTCATGTGATTTTTATATTCTTAATTTTATTCATGATGCTACTGAAAGTTATTATGAGAGAGGGAAACATGGTTTTATGCATCTCAATAATATTAGGTTTCCCCTCTTTATGTTGAAAGTCTTGAAGTTGCACTTGTTTTTCTATGCTTGTTGCTTTCTGCTTTCATGATTTGTTTCTTTACAATATTCCTATTCATAGGAAGTGGGTTAGACTTAAATGTGTTTTGAATTTGCTTCTTGATGCTCTCTTTTACTTCAATTCATATTTCCTATGTGATCATCTTCTCACACTATCATGCCTAACTTAAAGGCGTTAAAGAAAAGTACTTATTGGGAGATAACCCAAAAGTTTTAGATGAGTCCTGGAAGTTATTGCTTCAGTAATAACCTCTCCTTATCCTTTTTATTTGCTTTTTGTGCCAAGAGTAACCTCTAATGAGAGAGAAGTACTGCTTGGGAAAGTTGCTGTCCCGAAACAGATTTTTGTGCTTCGCTAGAAAAATTCGTGTAAAATCTCTGTATGTCGGTTTGAGTTGTGATTGTTTGTTCTTCTGCCCGGGGTTGTTATCCAACTTTCGTTAGTTCAACACTTTTCGATTTGAGCAACAGAAGGTCTTCGAAAAAATTGTTTTTACCTGCTGGTCTGTTTTGACACATTTCTGCCATTATTTGCATTTGCTTCTTGTTGATTCCTTTTTGGGTTCTTTTTTAGGAAATTGAGCTTTTTGAGGGAATTGCTACACTAGCTTGTGTTTTAATGAAAGTTTTACTTTTGTTGAGACTGAAAGACTTATTATCTTGAATACACTAATGTTGCTAATGCAGATTGTGTGAAGTTTTGTATGAAGGAAAATTTCAGGTGTAGGGAAAGAATGATGTAATGAGATGAAGAATGGACTAAAGGTCAAGCTTGGGGATGCCACCCGTGTCACCCCAAGAAATATCCAAGAAGTACAAGCGTGAAAGCTTGGGGATGCCCAAGGCATCCCCTTCTTCATCAATAAAAATCGCAGGTTTCTTCCAAACACTTTATTTTTATTGTTTCATGCATAGTTGTGTTGTTCTTGGAGCGTCTTCGTTTTTGTTTTTGGTTTTCATTTGCTTCGTTTGCTTAGTTTGCTTAGTTTGCTTGAATAAATTGGTTGGACCCCCTCATTCATACATTAGTTTTCAAATAAGTTGGTTTGGATTGGAAAAGAGTAGGAAAGTTCATGCTTAAGTGGTAAAAATAGCTTGGTTTTTACTGTGGCCTATGCTTTGTCATGTCATGCTTGATATTGTTTTGGCTTTATGCTTAGTGATTTTTGTTGTAGCATGACATGTTACAAATAATTGATATTGCTTAATGTGCCTTGAATGAATCATGCGTTGTTTTAGCATATAAAAGCATAATATTGTGGTATTGTCCTTTGATGCTTTATTTGGGTTGACTTGGCGCACACTCACACCATGTTAAGACTATACCAAGTCACCATTGCCTCTATGATCCTTCCGTTTTTGACTTGTAATATCATTTTATGCTTTAATTAATAATGTTTTGTCGCTTTGCATGATTATGGCCATTATTGCTCTCTTAGTTGGTCGTTCCCAGTCTTTTGATAGCCTCCATACCAAGTATGAGTTCCACTCATGCATCCAACTCCAAATAAAACCAAGTTATTCCAAAGGGTCCACCATACCTACCTATTAGAATTTGCTATTCCAAGTATATTCATGTTTTTATCTACCTTCCAAATTAAACTTGTTATGAGAAAATTAGTGATTAAAGCTCTCACGAACTTGATGGCACACTTTACTTTTCTTGCCCTTAATAAACTTGAACCATTGTGTCATCTATGTTGTATATGCTTGCACTTATATGTTGGGGATTAGCAGAACCATGTTGTCATGGGGAACGCTTTCAACATTGCACTTGTACTTTGTACCTAGTTGATATCATGCTCTTTTTTCTATGGATGTCGTAAGTGTGAAATGAAAGGGGAGCTTGTAAGTCCGTGGAGTTATGTATGTGTGTTAGAAAAACGCCTGGGCCGCCGGTCTAATCCATGACGCCATGGTGGAAACCAATAGCGTAACCACAATGAGCTGTCTATGAAGCATTCTTCTTATAAAAAAAAGAGTCAGATATTGAGAAAAAAGAGAAAAAGAAAAAAAAAGAGATATGAGAAAGGAGGAAAGAGAAAAAAGCACCATTTTCCCATGGTAAATAAGAAGATTGCTGAGATGCTCATTGTCTTCTTGCCTTGTCATTTTGATATGGGGATTCTTCTGTATCATCGGGCAAGGGGTACCCCGTTGGCGGTTCTCTATGATACACATGTACTTACTATGACAAGAACTTACCGGTAACTAAACTTGAGTAGCATGAGGAGCGGCCCTCGTATTCAAGGGACATGAGATTTCCAACTTATACTTTGTCAAGCATATACTCCATAGTTTGTTCACTTTAACATTAATCACTTCAAGATGCTTATGATAGGGGCAATGAGAGCTGAAAGCTAATAAGTACCATAATTTTTGGAAGCTCTTTATGAAACTTGAATCTCTGCCTCCTTCTATGAAGGCCTTTCTTTTACTTTTATGTTGAGTCTCCATCTTCTATCTTTATGCACCTATTAAGAGAACATAGTGTCCATTCTTAGTTTAATGTGCATTGTCCCAAGACTTGTTGATTGATTCATAACTTTGATATTACTTGTTCTTAAACTACTTGTATCTAGTCACCCTTATGAACTTTGAAGGTGTCCTATGCATTTATGTTTTGCTACACTATGAGGGACAAGCTGAATACCATTCTCATTATGTTTTCTTTATGTGAAACAAACAAACATCTTTTAATGCATTGTTATTCATGAATATTTTGTTTGTATCCTTTCATGTTACAACATAGTTGCTATGTATTATTGTTAGAACTTTATCTTTCATGCTATGTTGAAGTACTATGATCCCAACTATCAATGTTTTACAAATACTTTGATCAAGTTTATGATGGTGCATGTCACCTCAAAAATTATTCTTTCTTTTTCATCACTTACCTAATCGAGGACGAGTAGGAGTTAAGCTTGGGGATGTTGATACATTTGCAAACGTATCTATAATTTTTGATGTTCCATGCTTGTTTAGTATCAAATTTGCTTTGCTTTGTCAACACTTTGAGGTATTTTTATATGTTTTCTGGGACTAACCTATTAACAAGATGCCACAGTGCCAGTTGCCTGTTTTCTTCTGTTTTTGGTTCCAGAAAAGGCAGAAATCAATATTCTCGGAATTGGACGGGACAAAAGCCAATATGCCTATTTTTCCCGGAGTAACACGGAAACACGAAGCAGAGACGAAGTAGGGCACCAGGGTGGGCACACCATATGGTGGCGTGGGCTAGCCCTGGCCACGCCACCAGGTGGTGTGGGCCCCTTGGCCGCCCATCGACCTTGACTCTTCGCCTATAAGATGCCTCCCGATGCAAAAACCCTAAATCGAACAGCCTCCAGCCACGAAAAGTTCCGCAGCGCTGCCGCCACCGAAGGGGAGATTCGGGGGACAGAAAGTCTCTGCTCTGGCATCCTGTCGGGACGGGGAAGTGCCCCCGGAGTCATCTCCATCGATCTCCACCACCATCTCCATCGCCATTGCTGATTCCCATGATGATGAGGGAGTAGTTCTCTATCGAGGCTAAGAGTTCTATCGGTAGCTATGTGTTCATCTCTCTCTATGCATGATCATATTGTGATCATGAGCTTTGTAATCAAGTAGATCTACCTTGCTACTCAAGTGCTTTAATAGATCTCTGCTCTCCCCATGTGTGTGAAAGTGACAGTATGCACACCATGGTGGCACTTAGGCTAGAGATTACAAATACTTGTTATGAGTTATATTCGAGTTGGATGTCTCTATGAAATTGTGGTGTTTGTTGGAACCATCTAGTGCTCAAGGTAACAATGTGGGGTTATATAGATGGGGAAAGCAAACTTTGAGGTGTGTTGTTATAGCCCTACCATGGATTAGAGTGTCCAACCGGAGAGTAGTTAAGAGTAGTATCATAAAGAGAAGATATTTATATGAGAGTGTTCACTAGTGAAAGTATGATCCCTTGGCCTTGTTTCTAAGCATTGAAACACCGTTTGCAACTAGATCTGTTACATGTTTGCTTGCTGCCATCTTTATTTCAGTTTGCCTTTAGTCTCTTCCACGCCATCAAGCTATTTTCTGGCACCGTTGTCTTATATCCATACCACTTGTACTATCTCTTCGCCGAACTAGTGCACCTATACACCTGACAAGTGTATTGGGTGTGTTGGGGACACAAGAGACTTCTTGTATCTTGATTGCAGGGTTGCTTGAGAGGGATACCTTTGACCACTTCCTCCCTGAGTTCGATAAACCTTGGGTAATCCACTTAAGGGAAAACTTGCTGCTGTTCTACAAACCTCTGCACTTGGAGGCCCAACAACTGTCTACAAGAATAGAAGTGCGTAGACATCAAGGCGCCACACTTGGGGTGCTTGGAGATACTCCTCTTCATCAACATACTCCTACCTACCTAAGGCGTACCTCGGTGTTCAAGGGTAGTCTACTTCTATGTTACTTATGTCAAAATAGAGTAGATCCTGGTTATAGTGTTTGCATAGTTAGAAAAATTATATTTTCTGCTGCAGAACCCAACAGTGATATCAGAGCGGGTCTATGGGTAGGCATGTTGTATAGATAGAACACATAGCAATTTGTGGGTATTGATTTTGTAGTTGCTACCCTCTTTTGTGACTTGTTTATATCGCAGTACTATTTGATGACGCGGCCCCCAACCGACATTACGTGGTGATTCACGAGACTGGTCCATAAGTAACTGGTTTTGGGGGTGACGAGGGTTTAACTCATCAATTCCCATTGTTATGGACTTTGGTTTTGGAGAATGAGGGAGCGCTGGAGAAATCTATCAGCTAGCAAACTAGCACACAGGGGACTCGAAGATTTACCCAAGTTCAGTCCTCGTAGAGGTCCCTACTCCTGCTTGTCTGCCCGTGGAATTACCAAAGGAATCGAAGATTACAATGGTGCGCAGATGCAATCTGGCGAGGGTTGTGGAAACTAGGGTTGCATGTGTCCTCCTCGCGTCCCCCTCCTAGCCTTTATATAGATAGGCTAGGTCTCGGGTAGCAGGTCGAGTAGGTTACAGGTTAGGGTTTTCCCCTTTGAACTTTCTATCTTTAGTTTCTTCTTATTCTTCAAGCAATCGAGAGTCTGCAGGTTACTCGAGTTCTTCATTTGGGCCTTGGCGACACCGTGGGCTTCTATGTATTCAGGCCATATATACCAAGCTCGAGAACCTGTAGGGTATACCCATGTCAGTTGCCCCCTAGTGTCCAGTGGAATCGCAGATTCGACTGGAGACTTTATGAAGTCTTTCGAGTGCATGACTAAGTACATTTTCGACTGCTCTGTTTATGTCATAGGGATTGTTGATGTGCGTGCCTGATTTTAACCGATGTATCGGTATCAGTTAACTACCTTAGGGTAAAACAACGCCACCTACTCGAACTCGAGACCCTGGACTCGAATCCGAAAAAGTGCTGGTGTAATTCGACTCAAGCCGCGGAGGTCTTACAGGAGTCGAATTCCAGTATATGGGTGTGAGCACTTGACGCGTCCATCAAGGCATATTCATCGTACCTGTAGGCACGGATATATTTCTGGTAGTGCGCAGCTTAATGCGTTGCAAGGCCTTATTCAGGTCTTACCTTCACGCTGCAAGCGCGGCATCCGAATTTTATCATCGCGGAGATGATTCGGGTAACCCAGGAGACGCGGTCTCTTTGTAGGGAAAAATTATGAGGCGGTGTCGCCATAAACTTCGAGTGTGGATGTTATCAACACACGGTACTTTGTACAAAATAATCATAGGGTGCGCGACCAGCGCTCCCTATGGGAGTAGCCCCCGAGTGCCTGGTTGAGTCGAAGACTCAGGCAGGGACTAAAGAACTTTTGTGACTGCTGTCGTCTTTTATCTGCTTCTTTTAGTCGAATTTGCTTCCGGCGCTCCCTATTGGAGTAACCCATGTCCATAGTCGAATCGTGCTTCGAGTGATTGGGTTTTTCTTTGATTGTTCATGTTCCTGTAAAATAAGAAAAAATCGTAGGGTGCGCGACCAGCTCTCACTATGGGAGTAGCCCCCGAGTGCTTGGTGGAGTCGAAGACTCGAGCAAGGACTAAAGTAATCAAAGTCTTCTGCTCTGTTTTTGTTGATGACGTCAGTGCTGACGATTTCATGACCTCAGTTCCCCGCGTGAGCGAGTTTGATGGGACGTGACGAGCGGTGGGTCCCACTCCCTGACTCTGATTTCACTGGGCGTGCGTAATCTTTATTTTAACCGCACCTCGATTTCCGCGTGTAATGGGAGTAGTGGAGGGATGGTTCGCGTTTCAGCTCCTCCACGTGTCAAGCACGATGAACGCCACGCATCCAGTAGGGTTTTTCCGAGCCGTTGGATTGCATCTTCCAGGGGTTAAGTAGTGACGCTGCGACGGTAATTTTCTCATCTACTTTCATTCATCCTTTGCCTTCATCGCCATTGCCGCTGCTCCTCTTCTTTCTCTGCGTTCTTTTTCTTCCGCGAATCTGGACCAGCTCCGCACGTTTCCTAGCTACTACCTCCGGTCGCATCGCCGTCGCGCAATGGGGAAGAAGAAAGGAGGTGCTCCGGCCGATTCCGCGGCTACCGCTGTTGCGGTGAAGAAGAAGGGCGGCTCCACCGCTGCGGGTACCAGCACCGCCGCCGGCGGGAAAAAGAAGGGCACGGGCACCCGCGTCACGAATGGCGCGTGGCGTCCATCTGTCATCAAGTCCTCTGATCTTCGTCTTCTTCGCCAAGACGGAGTGCTATCCGCCGTAGTCGCCGACGCGCGCGTCCCCGGCGGCGAGGTAATCCCCTCTCCTCCTGCCGGTTTTCGAGTGATGTTCCTAGCGTTCATCATTCGCGGCCTCTCTTTGCCCCTGCACCCTTTCTTCAGGGGCCTTCTTTGTTTTTATTGGCTCCAGCTCCATCAGCTGTCCCCCAATTCCATCCTCCACGTAGCTTGTTACATCACCCTCTGCGAGTGCTGGCTCGGGATCGAGCCGCATTTCGGTCTCTTCAAGTGCCTCTTCAAATTGAAACGCTAATCGGCATCTGGTTCCGTAGTCTATGATGTAGGCGGCTGCGGAATCCATATCGATCCATCCTCCACGTACTTCGACATCAAGCTGATGAAGTCCGTCCAA
Source organism: Avena insularis (assembly GCA_023614405.1). Classification (NCBI taxonomy): domain Eukaryota; kingdom Viridiplantae; phylum Streptophyta; class Magnoliopsida; order Poales; family Poaceae; genus Avena; species Avena insularis. The sequence goes on along the minus strand of CM042692.1, from coordinate 40,645,356 downwards.
GGGTGGAGGGACAAGTGGTTCTACGTTCACGACCAGAAGGCCAACGCAGACCAATTCAGACTCGCGCCCTTCGACCCCTCGACGCCATGCAAGAGGAGGCGCTCCTGGAAGAATGTGGTTATGCCCGGCGAGTCCGCGGAGACAGATGTGTTATACGAGCACGCCTGCGACCTCGAGAGTCGCACAGGAAGAGAGGAAGGAGGCTGTGCACTCATTCGCACGTGGCTGCACCATCGCGTCCAGCCCCTGCAGGCTAGAGTCCACCCCATGTTTCAGTGGACTGGTGCTGACGATGCCACTCGCGTGTCTGCTGATGGCATGTCCGCGAGTGAGATAGATAAAAGGGTTCGACTAGTGACCACGTACACCGTCAAGGATGTGCTCCCTAGTGAACCAGTCGTTCCTGCATTCGACACTTCTAACCCTCCTCCTGAGGTACAGTTGTGGTACATAGTAGCTTAGTTTGTTGATTGCTTCTTTGTTGTTTCTTTGCTTTGTGCTGAATTGTGGTCTGTATGCAGGATTGGGCGGTGTCACCCTGTATGCCTCCTCTTCCTGAGGGGGTTATCCCTCGCGAGGACTTGGAAGAGGACGAGTCTGAGTCGATCGTCCTATCCGATGTGGAGGAGGAAGCCCCTGAGTCAGGTAGTCCGGATACTTGCAAGCGTTCGCGCAATGAGGATTCTGATGCGTCGTCTCCTTCGACTCTAGAAGGTGCAGGCGTTGGTGCGGAGTCGCCAATCCTTGCCATTCCTGTGAGCACTGTGGTGCCATCTTCTCGCAAGAAGATGCGACTACCAAAGGAGTCCTTGTCAGAGTATGGGAACCAACCTTTGACTTTGATAAGTTTGATTGGTAAGTATTCGATTTGTCCTTTTTGATTCTCTGCTGGCTTTGTATTGTCCTCGATGTTGGTGTTGTATTGTAATCAAGAGGCGTCGTCATCTTCTGGCGACGTCTAATTTTTGAAAGAATCAGGAGTCGCAACCTCAAGGGCCAAGAAAGAGGTCAAGCGTGCTCCTTTCCCTCCATTGGCGGCCCACTCCGGGCATAACTCTTCCAGCTCTCCGCATGAAGGGGAGCATCGAATGGTTGCCCGGATGACTGCACACCAGTCGACTTTGGAGTCCTTGGAGGATCATGTAAGTGTAGGATTTCTTCTTTTGATGTTGCAGTCGATGTTATCTATGCCATCTGTTGATCCTTTGTTGTGCGATAGCCCCTTGTGAAGGAAGCCGCTCACTTGGCGGAGCAAGTGGTTGCGATGGGTCGCCAGCATGCAATGCTGGAGACGCGTCATCATGTGGTCAAAAGTAAGTGTTCTTCACTTCTCCTTCTTCTCCTTTTTATGTAGTCGACTAATAGTCAATCCTTTTGTTTTGTAGCTAAACATAACGCTCTTCTGTGCGACACTGCCAGCATGGAGAAGACACTCGCCACGGCTGTGAAGTGTCGCGATGAGGCAATCGTGCCGCGTGACGAGGCACAGAGGCGTGAAGAGGATTTGCGTGCCTCCATCGCGGCCAGGGAGAAGGTGTTCGAAGAACAGCTTTTCTCGATTGCCAAGGCCCTCTCAGGTACTAGGTTTGGATATCATCATCTTTCTTCGTTCAATTTTTGCCGTTGGCGCTGATGTTTGTGTCCATGTGTGCGTTTATGTACAGATGCTGGCGATTTGAGCTTCGACCCTCAGGCCCTCCACCGTGACGACGCCTTGGCGGGTGCGCTTTCAGCAGTCGAGGACCGTAGCGCCGCCGTTCAGGATATGCTCTCCAAGGCCAAGGGCATGCTCAGTCGCCTCTAGGAGGAGTTGATGCCCAAGGCTGAGCTAATTGAGAACATGAACGAGCTGGTGGTGTCTCTCGCCGGGGGTGTTCCTGCAAGCTTCAAGAACTCGCACCGTGCGGCTGGCGCATCAATGTCACTCGCCATGGTGCAGGCCCACGGAGTCGAGGTTGATCCTGCAGCGGTTTCGAAGGCGATGCCCGTTAGCGTGGACGACCAGCAGGTAGTCTTTGCTCCCTTCGCGACTGCCTGTGGCAAATATGGGCCACAGCTGATTAACACAGTGGTGAAGTACTCTGAGGAGCTGCAGCGAGCCAAGAAGGCGGCAAAGGCTGCGGCATCAGGGGCTAGCGGAAAGTCAGTGGCATTTGATACCGCCACGGACTCGATGAAGCCCCCAAAGCCGTCTAAGTCGAAGAAGCCAATCGCTCCTCAGTAGCTTTGTAATAGTTGATTAGTTTATGCCTTTTGTCAAGAACATGCCTTTGAGTGTATCTGCTGATACTTTTGCCAATCTTGAATGCACTCAAATATTTTTGTCTATGTGTCGATTTGATCTTCTTATTTGCTTCTTGCTTGGTTTGTGGTAGGGTACATCAAGTGATCCTTTGAGGGAACCTCAGGACTCGCCGCCCCTTGATGATACTTTGGCACCACCGCGCTCCAGGGTGGATGAGCTGTCGCTGATTTCGTGACTGCGTGACCGCGTGAAGCAGTTGGAGCGTGAATTGCCCGTGCTCCGCAGTAACACGGATGTATGGAAGTCAAAGGCAGAGAAAGCCACCGCCAGAGAGCAGTATCTGCTAGGGGAGATGACGCAACTGGGCGACCAATTTAAGTGTTAGTTTGCTTACTCTTATCTTTTCTTTATAGTCACTCACAATGGAGTGTTGTCCTTATGCTTCCGTTGTTGCTTTGTATAGTTTTGAGCGTGCGCCATCCACTGGATGAGAAGGATAGGATTGCTATTCGCATGCATGATCTGACCCAAGAGCAACTTTAGGAGAGTGGATACTTCTGGGTGGACCATGATCGTGCGATTGCGCTGGCGACCCTGCAGGATCGTGCGTCGCGAGTGCTGCACTTTCTGAAGAAGTCGCAGTCATGCTTGAAGAACATTTATCGGACGATGTTTCCACTGGATGTTGCTCCATCAAGTCTGTTGGCCCTTCTCACCAAGTTCTAAGACCTGGCTGCGGTTCGCGAGTGTGTAAGGCAACAGTTGGTGGCTGGTGCCAAGGCCGCTCTGTCACTGGTGCGACTGCATAGGCCGGACGTGGACGTTGCGGCAATTGCGGCTAGGCCACCTACGCCATCACCAGGTTCTGTTTGGAATATGGTGCCACACTATCAGGCAGTGGATCGCCCAACAGAGGAGATCGTCGATTTCTTCGAGGAGCAGACCAACGTTCTTTTGTTGCAGTAGTAGCTTAATTTGTATCCTGCACATAAGTGTACCAATGTTGTAAAGTTCGTGTATATGTTGTGTATAATTGACTGTCGATTATGTATAAAGGGCTTGTTAGCGTGTGAGTGCGTTGCACTATGCGACTCCTTTTCGTTAGCCTGGCCATGCGCTTATCTCAATCCCTTGTAAACCTGTCAGGTGCGTTGCAACTGAGTTGATGTTGTGTCAAGGGTTTCGATGATGTGCCAGCTACTCAGGATGTCGCATTTTTACTTCGTAGAAGAGATGTGTGTAGGGTGGCGCAGCCCCCGAGTGGATAAGTTGCGGAAAAATAAAGGAGAACACAGAGTTTTGGGGCACTTAGCTTTATTTATTCGTGAGACAGTACGAAGTACAATGTGTGGCTAAGTAGCCTTTGTTGAGTGCCTTATTTGTGATGTAAAAGTAAAAACGACTAAGGGTAGAAGCGTCGCAGCTGCGTGACGTTCCATTGGTTGGAGTATGCGACTCCTATCTCTGGATCTTGAAGGCGATAGGCGCCACCTGGGATTACTTCTGTAATCGCGTATGGTCCTTCCCAGGGGGACTCGAGCTTGAGATATCCCTGCTGCTTTAGTCGCAGGACCAGGTCGCCTTCGACGAAGGATCTGGGGCGTAGTCTCCTACTGTGGTAGTTGAGCAGGTTCTGCTGGTAGATCGTTGATCTTTCTGCGGCGATCTCCCTTGCCTCGTCAAGGAGATCGACGGAGTCTTCGAGTGTAAGGGATGACTCCTGCTCGCTGTAAGCGAACACACGCGGTGCCTTGTACCGTACCTCAGCGGGCAGAACCGCTTCGGCCCCATGCACCATAAAGAACGGGGTGTAGCCTGTAGCGCTGTTTGGAGTTGTGCGTAGGCTCTAGAGTACTGATTGCAGTTCATCTGGCCAGCAACCCACGGCTTGTTCGAGTGGCCGGAGGAGTCGCTTCTTGATGCCGCCGCAAACGAGCCCGTTCGCCTTTTCAACCTGACCGTTGGTTTGTGGATGTGCTACCGAGGCGTAGCTGATGTTGATTCCCAGATTCTCATAGAATTCTTGGAACTCATTGGATGTGAAGTTAGTTCCATTGTCTGTGATGATGCTGTGTGGCACTCCGAAGCGGAAGACGATGGACTCGAAGAACTTGACCGCACTGTGCCCTGATTGATTGGTCGCTGGCATGGCCTCTATCCACTTGGTGAACTTGTCGACTGCCACCAGGAGGTAGACGTAACCTCCTCGTGAGGATTTGGGGAGTTTGCCGACCATGTCGAGTCCCCATTGCACGAAGGGCCAGGCCAATGGGATTGGCCAGAGCTCTGCGCCAGGTGCATGCGGCTTGTCCGCGAATCGTTGACACGCGTTGCATTTCTGGATGATGTCCTTGGCGTCGCGCATGGCCGTAGGCCAGTAGAACCCAGCTCGTAGAGCTTTGGCCACAAGGGTGCGACTACCAGCGTGGTGTCCACAGGTTCCCTCATGGATGTCGAGGAGGACAGCTCTTCCATCAGCCGTGGAGACGCATCGCTGGAGTACTCCTGTGATGTTGCGCTTGTATAGTTCGCCGTTGATAACAGCGAATGCCTTGGATCGCCGCACGATGTGTCATGCATCAGTCGAGTCGTCCGGTAGCCTTTTGCTGAGGAGGTACGTGATGTATGGCTGAGTCCAGGATGATTCGATCATCATGATGCTCATTGGTCCTTCGAGTCCTATGTCCAGCTCCAGGTCGTCGAGTGCCATTGGCTCATTGGGTGGCGTAGCCCCCGAGTCCGTTGATGCGCTTGTTTTCTTCTCTGTTGCCTTTGGCTTGATGGAGCGTTCGCAGATGCACTCGAGAAATACCCCATGCGGTATGGGGGCGCAAGTAGAGCCTATGTTGGCGAGTGCGTCCGCCTCTTCATTGCTTTCGCGGCCTACATGTCGCAGCTTGCAGCCGTCGAAGTCCCCTTCGAGTGTGTCGTACAGGTCGCTGTAGGCGATCATGTTGTCGTTCAGTGCATCACACTCATGCATTGTTTGGTTGACAACCAACTTGGAGTCGCCGTAAATAATGAGCCTTTTGGTGCCGCGGGATTTTGCCATCCTCATCCCGTGTAGCAGGGCCTCGTATTCAGCTTCGTTGTTGGAGGCAGTGAACTGCATTCGCAGGATGTACTTCAGCTTGTCCCCTTGAGGTGATGTCAGTATGACACCTGCACCTGCTCCGTCCTTCCGCTTGGATCCATCGAAGTGCATTGTCCAGAGGTAGGACATATCTGGTTTGTCAGGGAGCTGGTTCTCCATCCAGTGCACGAGGAAGTCAGGAAGAACTTGCGACTTGATTGCATCGCGCTTTTCGTATGTAATGTCTCGTGGAGACAATTCTATCCCCCAAAGCGCAACTCGTCCTGTGGCGTCGGGGTTATTGAGGATATGCCCCAACGGGGCATCATTGACCACGACGATTGGGTGTTCCTGGAAGTAATGGTGCAGTCGCCGGGCGGTCATGAAGATGCCGTATGCCAGCTTCTGGTAGTGCGGGTACCGCTATTTTGTTAGCCTGAGGACCTTGCTGAGGTAGTATACTGGGCGTTGTACCCCGTGGACCTTGTTTTCCTCGGCTCGCTCGACGACGAGCACTGTGCTGACCACCTAGTTGGTGGCGGAGATATATAGCAACAGTGGTTCCCTTTCCCGTGGGGCCACTAGTAATGGCGAGGTGGATAGCAGGAGCTTTAGGTCTTCGAATGCTTCCTGCGCTTCGTTGGTCCACTTGAACTTTTCAGCTTTGCGGAGGAGTTGGTAGAAGGGCAGTGCCTTTTCACCCATTCGACTAGTGAATCGACTGAGGGCCATGATTCGCCGGCCAGCTGCTGAACGCCCCTTATGTTTTTCGGCTTCTCTATGGCCAGTATGGCTTTTATTTTCTTCGGGTTTGCCTCGATTCCTCTCGTGGAGATGAGGTACCCGAGTAGTTGCCCAGATGGGACGCCAAAGGCGCATTTGTCCGGATTGAGCTTGATCCGGTATCGGTCGAGGTTGGCGAAGGTTTCGCACAAATCATCGATTAGGGAGGCTTCCTCCTTGGTATTGATTACTATGTCGTCGACATAGACTTGAATGTTGCGACCAAGTTGTTTTTTGAGGCAGGCCTACATGCACCGCTGGTAGGTGGCTCCCGTGTTCTTTAGCCCGAAGGGCATTGTGTTGTAGCAGAACACACCAAAGGGCGCTGTAAATGCTGTTTTCTCTTGATCCTCCTCCTTCATTCGAATCTGATTATAGCCTGAGTAGGCGTCTAGGAAGCAGAGGCGCTCGCATCCCGCGGTGGAGTCGATGATCTGGTCGATGCGCGGCAACGGGAAGTGATCCTTTGGGCAGTGCTTATTCAGAGAGGTAAAGTCCACGCACATCCGTAGGATATCCGTGTCCTTTTTTGGTACCAGCACCGTGTTGGCGAGCCAAGTGCTTTCCTTGATCTCGTGTATGAATTTGGCGTCGAGGAGTCTGTTGATCTCCATTCCAACTGCCTTTGCTCGTGGCTCAGATAATCGCCGGATTGTTTGCTTGACTGGCCTTGCGTCTGGGTTGACATTGAGTGCGTGCTCGGCGAATTCCCTGGGAACTCCTGGCATGTCCGCAGGACACCAGGCGAAAATTTCCCAGTGCTCACGGAGGAATTCGACGAGCGCGAGTTCCTATGCGGGACTCAAGTTGTTGGCGATGAGGGATGTTTTGGCGGGATCCGATGGGTGGACCTGTACTTTCTTTGTGTGCACTGATGAGTCGAAAGATAGGTCAGGCGAGCTTGGTCAGCTTAGGGGAGGCAGACTGTTGTCTATCGACTCCTTTAGTCTCGCGAGTTCTTCCTGCATGCGAAAGGACTGGGAAATTCTGTTAAATTCCCTATCGCAACTGTCGGACCTCTCGAAGCTCCCGTTGACTATGATGACGCCATTGGGACCTAGCATTTTCATCGGCAGGTAGGCATAGTGTGGTACTGCCATGAACCTAGCGAACGCGACACGTCCGAGGATGCAGTGGTACTGTGAGGGCCAGTCGACGACCTCAAAGTCGATGCGCTCGCGCCGAAAGTTTTTCGGCGTGCCGAAGATGACATCGAGGTTGATTTTTCCCAGGGGATACACGCCCTTGCCTGGGACGATGCCGTTGAATGTTGTGTCTGAGGCTTCTAAGCAACTCAGAGGGATCCTCATTGCTTGCAAGGTACTCGCGAATATAAGGTTGATGCCGCTTCCGCCGTCCATGAAGACGCGGCTCATGTCGAAGCCTCCAATTTGTGCCTCGATTACGAGGGGACAATGTCCTGGACGAGGTACTTGAGGTGGATGATCGCGTTTGTCGAAGGTGATGCTGGACTCGCTTCCGCTGAGGTACTCAGTGGTAGATGGTGGCGAGTGTGTGGCCAAGTTGACTTGGCGAGTGATGGCCTTCTGTACTCGATTCGAGGGGCGTCCCTTTTGGATCATCATGGTACCCATGGCCCGTGGGTATGGCTCGCCTCCATGGCGCTGGTCCGGCGCAGCTCCATTTGGGGGTGGTCCGGGTGGTGGTGGCGGAGCTCCATGTGCTACGGCGCCAGGGGCAGCCCCGTAACCCCTTTGGACTACGTTACGATTCATCCGAACCAGTCCCTCATGTAATTTGAGGAACTTGTGGTAGTCCTTGAGGAGGTGGCTGGACTTCTTCTTTCCATCATGCTTGTCGATGTAGAAGTGCACCGTGCATGGCCCGGACAGGTTTTCATCGATGGATGTCGCGGGTGCCTCATCACGGTTGCGGCATTGCCACACTTGCGTGGTTTTCCCGGAGTCACGGTATCCACCACTACGGTATTCGATGTTGCGGTTATCGTCACGTCTGTCAGCGTAGCCAGCTGCGGCCACGTTGACGTCGTCGCGGTCATCATAGATGCACATACGGCGTTTGCCTCGACGGTCGCGTCTGCGCTCGAGTTCTGCCTCCTTGTCGGAGTGTACGTGATTCTTCACCGAATCTTCTCCATCGGTCCACCGATTCACGATTTCCATCAAGTGGTCAATGGTCTTGGGCTTTGAGCGGCCCAGCTCTTCCCTGAGCTCTATGTGGCGGACGCCGCCATTGAATGCGTCAATCGCGTGATCCTCCGAGATGTTCTCTGCAGAGTTCTTGATGAGGGACCACCTTTGGATGTAGGAGCGCAGCGATTCGCCCGATCTTTGCTGGCAGCATCTCAGCTATTCGATTGATGTGGGCCGCTTGTATGTGCCCTTGAAGTTGCGCACGAAGCTGTAAACCAGCTCATCCCAACTGCGAATGGATCCGCGTGGGAGGTTGTTGAGCCATGCTCGGGCGGCGCCCTGCAGCTGTAGCTGTAACCATTGCATGGCCGTGCTTCGACTGCCTCCGTGGAGTCTGACGGAGGAGATGTGGTACTCCAACCAGATCTTTGGGTCCTGTAGGCCATCAAACTTCGGGTTCTCCGACGGGAGTTTGAACCCCTTGGGCATTCGCTTCTGCCTAATGGACCTACTAAAGCATCTGGCGCCGCAGAGCTCCACGTCTTCTTGTTTCGAGTCAGTCGACCGAGCACGTCGCGCCCTTGATTTGTCGATCTTGCGCTGCGTGATGTCATCGCGCGCGTCGTAGTCGTGGTCGTGTCGCCGTGAGCGGCGACGTCGAGACAGGTCGTGACGGTTATCACTGGATGAGGGCGAGGAGTAGCGCTTGGCCTTTCTTTGGCTCTGGTGTTGGCTCCTTGTCGAGGGCAGCCTCGATTAATCCCAAGCCTGCGATCGTAGATCGGTGCATGGCGGCTCGGGGATCTCCAGCTGGCGGCTGGTTATTGAGGAGGTACATGGTGGCCGCTGTAACTGCAGCTTGCGGCGTCTTTGGGACCACATTGCCCTGTGTGTCGACCGTCATGGAGCTGAAGTCGAGGACCTATGCAGCCTCTCTGCATTCTTGCTCAGTGAGATGGGCCATCCGAGATCGCCTCTTATTTGCGTGGTACTCGTTGCCTTTTGAGGAGGATCCTCCATGGGAGGAGAGCCCAGCACGTCGAAGACTTGATTCATCTGCCGCTCTTTTGCGTGCTTCGAGTTGCGCGATTGTTTGTGCTTGGCACTTAAATTCTTCCTTCAAGAGCCAATGGTAGCCCATCAGGAGTTCCTGCGAGGAGCCGGGGGGTAAAGGGTTGCCCCGTAGGGCCTCGCGGCAGCGAGCCCACTCAAGCTCATTTAGCCTAACCACGACGCGTTTGCCGGTCTGCTTGTTTGGTATGGTTGGAGGTTCGATTGCTCCTCCATTGTTGGCGTTGGTGCGATTGCCACCGAGAGGCGGGTCGGTTACGTTACTGCGATTGCCCGTGTTGTCGCGGTTGGCGGAGGTATCGCCTACGTTGATGACGGCGCACATGAAGTGGTTGGGGAAGCTGCTGCTTCCACAACTCTTAGATCCGGAGCCATAGGCTACCATTTGACCAACTTGGAAGCGGAAGCTCCCTATTGTTAGGCTGATCCCGTCGCCCATGGACTCGAAAGCCGGGCGAGTGGCTGGCGTGTGGATGGTGAAGTCGAACGCGCCGAAGAGCTGACGAATCTCCGTTGTTGCGGAGTTGTAGATCGCGGTTGATGGGGCCGAAGAAGCCGCAACATCAGCACTCCCAATTCCCACAGACGGCACCAATTGATGAGGGTTTAGCTCATCAATGCCCATTGTTATGTACTTGGGTTTTGGAGAAGGAGGGAGCGCTAGAGACATCTATCGGCTAGCAAACAAGCACACAGGGGACTCAAAGATTAACCCAGGTTCAGGCCTCGTAGAGGTCCCTACTCCTGCTTGTTTGCTCGTGGAATTACCAAAGGAATTGAAGATTACAATGGTGCACAGATGCAATCTGGCGAGGGTTGTGGAAACTAGGGTTGTGTGTGTCCTCCTCGCCGCCCCCTCCTAGCCTTTATATAGATAGGCTAGGTCTTGGGTAGCAGGTCGAGTCGGTTATAGGTTAGGGTTTTCCCCTTTGAACTTTCTATCTTTAGTTTCTTCTTGTTCTTCAAGCAATCGAGAGTCCGCAGGTTACTCAAGTTCTTCATTTGGGCCTTGGCGACACTGTGGGCTTCTATGTATTCAGGCCATATATACCAAGCTCAAGTACCTGTAGGGTATACCCATGTCAGGGGGTGTCTCTCTCTCTGTAGTAGTTGATAAGGAATTTACAATGGAGGGCCCTGAAAAGGGAAGAGAAACGACAATCATTGAATCCATGTTGTGGCTCCTCGTTCGTAGGTGGGAAGGGGTTCTACCGTGAAAGCCCTAAAGTCGCATAAAACTTGCAAAAGATAAAGTAGAAGCGTCTAACTTTATTTCGCAGGGGCTTGTGTCGTGACATGGTAATGGTAAGTTTATGAAACCCTTTCCATTAGAGCTCTCGATGGCTATCAAGGCGCTGCAACCATGTCATTGCACCATACTTTAAAAGTATTTGTTTATGCATCTTATTTGCTAGTGTATTGGATATACGATGGTAGAAAAATAGGATGATCCCTCACATAATTCCAATTATAGTGCTACCCTCTGTGTGTGCACCACCAAGAAAGTTCTGTGGTATGAGGCACACCTTGACGATTGGGTGTTATACATATCTATGTTCGCATACAGTAGGTGTAAGCCATGTTGCACTACAATACCCACAAGTTAGAATTGGCGAGCCTATAATGTACAAGCATGGCCTCAGAACACAAGAGACCTAAAGGTCGAGCATGAGTCACATGTGATGTGATTAGCATTGAGAATGTCTACCTTTGAAACTGCATTGTCGGCCTTGACGATCGGGGGTGGTGTAGCGGATTATGATCGTGTGATCACCGAATGAATTGAGGGATGTTCGTCTGAGTGGGAGTTCCTTTTGTTTTAGGTTGAAAGCATAAATTAAAACTTGAACTCAAATTATGAACATGGTCTGAATACTTTGCAAATCCATTGAGATGTCTCGCCCACTCACCTTCAACCTTAGCACATTCCTAGAGAAGGAAAGGATGAAAACTGATGGAACCAACTTCAGCGCCTGGTATCTCAACCTGAGGATCCTCCTAGTCCCCTACAAGTTGACTTATGACATCAAGGCTATGTTCCCTGCTAAGCCTGTAGAAACTGCCTCAGCGGACTACAAGAATGTCTGGCTGTCCATGGCGGATGATTTCTCCCTCGTACAGAGTGGAATGCCCTATGCCATGGAGCTGGAGCTTCAAAAGCTTTTTGAGGAGATAAATGCTTTCGAGATCATTGAAGATATCAAGGCTATCTTTGCTCCACAGGATCGGGCGGAGAGGTATAATGCTTCCGAGCTCTTCTTCTCCGCTAAGATGGAAGAGCTTAGTAGTGTGAGTGAGCACATAGTCAAGATGTCTGGCCACGTCAATGCTTGAACGCCCTGGATTGCAAAATCCTAGAAGAGCTCATGATTGATAGGGTGCTACACTCCCAGCCCCTAGATAGAAAAGCTTTGTGATGAACTACAATATGCAAGGGATGAATAAGACCCTAGTTGAGGTGTTCTCCATGCTCAAAACTGCTGAGGTTGAGATCAAGAAGGAGCACACAGTGTTGATGGTCAATAAGACCACCAACTTTAAGAAGCCGGGGCATAAGGGCAAGGGAAAGAAGTCTAAGAAGGATGGAAAACATGTTACCAACACCACTAAGGCTGCCAAGCCCGGTCCTAAGCCCGGTGTCACGTGCTTCTACTGCAAAGGGGACATGCACTGGAAGCACAACTGCCCCAAGTACCTTGAGGGCAAGAAAGCTAGCAAGTTAGCCGCCAAAGACAAAGGTATATTCAATATACATATTATAGATGTATTCCTTACTAGCTCCATGAGTAACACCTGGGTATTTGATACTGTTTCTATTGCTCACATTAGTAACTCTCAATAGGAGCTACAGAGTAAGAGGCGCCTAAGGAAGGACAAGGTGACAATACGCGTCGGCAACAGCTCGAAGGTCGACGTGGGGGACGTCGACACTCTATCTCTAAGTCTGCCATTATGATTAATTTTAGTCTTGAATAAATGCTACTATGTACCCGCATTAAGTATGAATATTCACTAGTGCACCCCCCCCTCTAACACCGGTTTGGAGGGCCCTCTAACAGCGGTTGTAGAACCGCTGTTGAGGGTTCGGTGTTAGAGGGGCCCCCCTTTAACACCGGTTCTTATACGAACCGGTGTTAAAGGGTGGCGCACGTGGGGCTGCCGTAGGGCTCAGGGCCCCCCCTTTAACACCGGTTCGTAACACGAACCGGTGTTAAAGGTTCTGTGCCGCGGAAGGAAAAGGAGATAAATCTCTGCCGCGGCAGAGTTCTGTCGTGGCAGGAAAACGGCCTAAATCTCTGCCGCGGCAAAGTTCTGCCTCTACCCCGTTCTGGGCGTATTTCTGCGGCGCGGCGGGGACGGGGAGGGGGGAGAGGGAATCGATCGGGAGCGGTATACACATACATCATCATCAGTACATACGAGTACATGAATAATTAAGCAACTATTATTATACACAACATCGTCATTGTGTGGTATTCTCCGTAAACGTTGAAGCATCAAGTACAAGACAAACACGTTCAAGCATATATACAACGTTCATTTTGGTGGATATCTAAAGAGTTCTCCGCCAGGCGTGACGACCTCATCAAGTATGAAGCCCGCCAATTCCTCTTGAATGGCTCGTATGCGATCAAATGGTAGGAGTTGGTCCCGCATCCGTTCAATCTGAATATATATGAAGAATGGGGTCAATATATATATAAGAATAAAACTCAACACAATTGATGGTAATAAAATAATGTTGTGTACTTTGTTTACTTACTCTAAGTTGTTCTAGTGCGGCTTGGCCCATCGCACATATCGTGTTGTGAATGAACCCGCAAACATAGTACCCACATAAGTTATTGCCGTGTCCCTGATGCGCGCACTTTACGAGAATAGAGAGTTCAATCAAAATAATAATCAATAAAGCATGATATAATGGAATTGGAAGCAGAATCAAAGAGATACGCATACCTAGCTAGCTAGTATTACTTACATTTTGGTCTACAAATTTTAGTTCTTCTGACCATTCACCCACGGCCCTGCCCGTGAACCTTTTCCAAACCTTGTTCGGCAAAGAAAATCGATAAAGGAGTAATTAATTACTTGTTGTCACGAATGTTGCCGATCTTGTGCGATAATATGATTGAAATTACCTCTGGAGCATCTCTCTAAAGTCTTCCCATATCTCTTTTTCTTTTCGTAACGAGTCCATGACAAGGACTTTTCCTGAGTCAGGTTGAATGACTAGCAGAATAAAGTGGAACCTACGCACGCATAACTCATCATCAGTTACACTTAACATCGAGTAAGCCGAAATAGAATGTGTACAAGAGAGGGTAACAGTACTCACGAGAAGTTGTAAGGCAATAGTATTTCCCTTTTTGGTTTGTTGTCTCAGTAAAGACCTTAGCAATAAATCTTCTATTTGCCCGGGTTTGGTTCTTACCACTTCTTCATGAACTCTATTTGGGTCAACGAACCCAATGTCAAAAGGTCATCCTTTCATGCATTCCATAACCTTTTTCCTGCATAATAGTATATACATATATGGTGAGCATACATATATACATGCAATTAATGAAGTGAATGAGATGACATAGAAAATACAGAAATAGTACTTACACACAATAAAGGCTGATGGCAGCTTTGTCGATTTCCTTCTGATTGAATAGAAAATGCAAGTCTTGAATGTTGAAGTCGATCTCGTCGTCTCCGCACAAGAAAATCTCATCTCTTATATGCGCCGTGATCCATTCTTCCTTTCTCGTCTTGCAGAAATCAAGGTACCACTTGTGCAATCTTCGCATCTTTGTTGGTAGATTCTTGAGCTCCTCTTTCTTGACGAGATTCTTCCCATACTTCCATGGCTGTATGGGGTTGGCATCGCATTTGGGCAAGTTGTCTCCCATGATGTTCAAGTATGCAATGCAAGTCATCTCCATCTCATTGGCCTTTCTTTGTAGCTCTGCCTCGTAATCATTTACGGGAGGAGCGTCCCGTGTGTTGAACACTTGGAGCGGGGCGCATGATTGGTTTTCCTGCTCTCCGAGCATGGGAACTGTTTTCTGGGTGCCGCACGACTGCTACTTTCAGTCTCCCTACGGCGCCTTGCATCCGCCTTCAAAATCTGGCGCTTGTAGTCCGGCACAAATGGGGTTTCAGGTTTCAAAAGATTTTTGTAAAAATTCTCCACCACCGCCGGATCTATTTTCTCCTTTGGCTCGGCCCGTCTAGGTGCAAATAATTTCTTGACCTCTTCTTCCGAGATCCTATTGGTCTCCTCGTTGCTGCGATTCCACGGTAAAACCGGCAATGGCTTGGCGGAAGGCTGCGGGACGTAGTTTTTTGAACTCTTTGTGGCAGTGCTAGTGATGCTCTTCGTGGCAGTGCTCTTCTGCTTACGCTGAGGAGATGGCTGAAGCTCCAGAGATGGCTGACGGGCAGGAGAGAGAGATGGCTGGCCTTGGAGATGGCTGGCCTTGAGAGATGGCTAAGCCTTGAGAGATGGCTGAAGCGGCCCGAAGATGGCTGCAGGAGATGGCTAAGCGGCTCGCTGAAGCGGAGGCAATGAGGGTGTGCAGTGGCCTCAATTTGGAAGCACGATGTGTTCCTTCTTCCAAAGAATGGTTGTTTTCACTGCAAATTTGAGTTGAGTTTCCCTTCACATAGCATGGTCAAGCTGTGCTTCCTCATATTCCTTCACAACCTCATCCACCCCGACAATAGCATAGCCATCTGGAATCGGTCGGCAGTGGTAAGTTCCACCAGCTACAGGAGGTAAGGCATAGCCGACAGCCACCTTAATGGATAAGCCCATTAATCTCACATGCATCTCAGCGTGTTTGCTCTCCGTGATCTCATCCACGGGGTATCGAGGACCCACCATTTCAAGCGTGGGCTGCATGTTCTCCGTGGAAGCCACGCTGCTTTTCCATGTGATGCAGGGCCGTGACTTCCAATGCAGGCTCTTCATGCCGCTGAGATGAGCCGGTAGCTTGATGGCTCTATTGTGCATTCACTTGCGCCTTCAGCGCCACAAGTGCATGTTCTATCTGTGTCATCCGCTCTGTATGATCTTTTTCTTTTCTGCCGCGCCATCTGTAAGAGTCGCTCCACTCGGCAAACCCATCCTTCCACGTCATACCCCCTGTGCCTCGTGCATGTCCAGGGTGTTATTTTTTACCGATGGCGTGTGTGAGCTGGTCATTCTCTCTGTCGGGATGGAAGGTCCTGGCGGCTGTTTCCTCGTATGCTGTGATGAGTTCGTTGTGGGTTTGGCAAGGAGGGTTGGGAAGATACACAATCCTGTTTACGGGTCCAACCTTGCCCGATTCCGTAGAACCAAGTCTTTGCGTAGGTCCCACCCATGTGCAGGGTGTGATCCTCTCATTGAGGGCCTTCTCAGCTTCCTCCCACTTAGGCCTCTGAGATATATAGCCACCTGACCCTGTCCTCTGGTGATATTCCTTCTTCTGGGCATTTAGCGTATTGGTTTCTGACATCTTTGTAGCTATAGCACCTTCCTTGTATGCCACAAATTCGCGCCAGTGAGGTCTTATCTTCGCATAATATGCGTCTTCGAAATCTGGAGTCTCGCGAGCTTTGACAAATTTGTTCAATTTTGTCTTCCAGTTGCAGAAAGCGTCAGCCATCTTCTTTAGAGTCCACTCTTTGACATATTCCTTTATAACCGGTTTGTTTTCATCCTCCTCTAGCGGAAGGGTGAAATTTACCAACAGCGAATTCCAAAGCGTTTCTTAGGATCTTTCATCGACAAAGGTACCGTCGCCCTTCTTTGGCTTATTCCAATATTCAATTATGATTGAGATTTGGTCCCTAACAAGAACTCCAGCCTGACGTACAAATTTGTCTGCGGCCTTCTTGGGCTCCATCGGCCTGCCATCAACACGGACTGCTTCGATCGTGAACTTTGCACGATCTTTCAACCGATGGCTCGCGCCTCGCTTGCTCTTTTTCGTAGAAGAAGATGGTTGCTGGTTGGTCGATCCAGAGGGCTAAAAGAAGAAAGAAGCGTTAATTAATACATGTAGAAGAAGATTGTTGGTGGAAGTCAGTAGAGGCTTAATGAATGCATATACCTCGCCGGACTTTGTAATCACTAAATTGCGTTCACGGAGTCTTCATCTTCTCCATGACTACTTGAGTTGTCATCATGTCCCTCCAAGTTCAGATATTGTGAGGTGTCCTCATCGATAATGTTCTCCATTATTTCTTCTTCTTCAAGGTTTCTACTAAGTGGATCCATAGTTTCTAAAACAATAATATTATCTAGAGTAAGAGAGTAAACATTCAAGTGGACTTGGATTCATACACAAATATACATATTATTCATACAAAAATACACAAATAAATACACAAATGAAATAAAAAACCTAAGGATGCTTGATCATTTTAAACGAGTTAGAGGTCCAAACCCTAATTGAATCCGGATGCATATGAGAGGGCTAGCTACGATGGTGGCGACGGAGGATGCTCGAGGCGGCGCTTTTCTGCAAGGCTTCGATCTGGCTGGGGGGAAGAAGGAAGGGGAAGGCGCGCGTTATAACCCCCTCCCCTTTAACACCGGTTCGTGGCTGGGAAAGGAAGGGAAGGCCGTGAGCACTACCCTAACCCTAAGTCAGGGGCCATGAGCACTACCACCCTAACCCTAAGTGCAGGGGCCCTTGAGCTCCACCATCCTAACCCCTAAGTCCGGGGCCCATGAGCACCACCAACCTAACCTAAGTCTTTGGGTGTGAGCACTACCACTAACCTAAGTGCAGGGGCCCTTGAGCACCACCACCTAACCCTAAGTGCGGGGCCCATGAGCACTACCACCTAACCCTATGTCAGGGTCCCATGAGCACTACCACCCTAACCCTATGAGGGGCCCATGAGCACTACCACCTAACCTAAGTCACGGGGGCCCGCGAGAACTACCATCCTAACCCTAAGTGCGGGGGCCATGAGCACCACCCTAACCCTATATGCAGGGGCCCATGAGCACCACCACCCTAACCTAAGTCCGGGGCCCATGAGCACCACCACCTAACCCTAAGTGCGAGGGGCCCATGAGCACCACCCTAACCCCTAAGTCCGGGGCCGTGAGCACACCACCACCCTAACCTAAGTCAGGGGCCCGTGAGCACTACCACCCTAACCCCTAAGTCGAGGGGCCATGAGCACCACCACCCTAACCCTAAGTGCGGGGCCATGAGCACCACCACCCTAACCCCTAAGTCTGGGCCCATGAGCACCACCACCCTAACCCTAAGTGCGGGGGCCCGCGAGGAGTGCTATAATATTACAATATACTACTATAATGCAATATACTACTATTACAATATACTACTATAATATTACAACTATATACACTACAAAATAATATTATAATATACTACTGTAATGCAATATACTACTAGAAAATTACAACTATATACACTATGAAATAATATTACACTAGCTACTAAATAATATTACAACTATACACTACTATTACACTACTAAATAATATTACACACAAAATAATATTACACTACCAAATGAAATTACAACTATATACTACAAAATAAAAAAATGGAAAAAAAGAACTTGGGCCAGGCGCAGGCCTTATCGCCTTACCATGCGTGCGTGCAATTGTCAGACCCTTTGCTCCCATAGTGGGCGGTGCCACGCCTCGTGGCAGACGAGGAGGCGAAGGGAGGCGGAGGTGTACCTCGGCGAGGCACAAGCGAGGCGGTTGGGGGCGGTGGCGGCGGCGTTTGGGGTGGTGGCGGCAGGAGAGAATCGGGCAGGCGCTCAGCGGATGGCGGCAATGGCGATGGCGGCGATGGCGACGGCGGCGAATGGCGGAAGGCGCTTTCTCTGGCGCTTGCTTCGATCGCTGGGGAAGAAGGAAGGGGAAGGCGCGCGTTATAACCTCCCCCCTTTAACACCGGTTCATGGCTAGAACCGGTGTTAAAGAAATCGTTAGCGCCACCCTCCCCTTTAACACCGGTTCCCTTACGAACCGGTGTTAAAGAATGTGAACAGAAATAAATCGCCCCTTTAACACCGGTTCGTCTGGAACCCGGTGTTAAAGGGGGCATTTATTCATGCATTAAAGGGTGGGCATTTATAATTCAAAAATAGGATATGAATTTAGAAAATTCATATCTTATTCATTTCAACTCAGAAAAATATGAATAATATATCATAATTTTCAGAAAAATAATATCTATCCATTCATGTAAAAACATTTACTTTAGATGAAAATTTTCAAAATGATTAAAACACTTACATATAAATTTTGATTATTCAATTCAAACAAAAATAAATTGTCAAATCCTAAAACTTTGAACATAAGAAATATTAAGCATCTAAAAAGGAATCTAACCCTATTTTATTAGAGCAAATCATATTTTATTTTGTATTAACATTTTTGAATTGATTGGATATTTAAATGCCACATCTTTTGTATACACTTGAATCTGACAAAGCCTCGCTCAACTTGCATTGGATTTTTGATAAAATAGCATATTGTGAACCTAAAATGATTTTGTAAAAATCATGAGCATCGTATCATGTACCTATAGTTCATATCGACCCACTTCACCTTGATTCGGCAGAATTTATCTTCACGGAGGTGGGCGGAAGGTTTGATCCCCTGTTGGTACATTGTCCATATAAGGTGGTCTAGTATTTTTGTAAAATGTGGTGGTGGTTTTTTGAATTAGCCATTTGGTGGTTGCTTCACAAAACCGTCCGTTTTTTATGGTCGGAAAATGGAAAATGCCTTTTTGGTGCGATAAAAAGGAAAACTTCCTCTTGCAACATTGTTTGCCATGCCATGATGCACATGTATGCACAATATGGCCATATTATCACAAACTATGCCTTGATTCTAGCCATAACATTGGTCATTTGACCCAAAAGCCAAGAAACCTCGAATGAGATAGGTCATTTGTGAAGGAGATAGAACTGGAATTAAAATACAGAATGCAGCTAATAGTAAGTTACATAAAGCACTGAAAATTAAGATACATAAAGAACTGAAAATTAAGATACATGGCCAGATTAAGTAACAATCGGCGAACTTGTTCGAATGTTGGAGTGATTGTCATGCTCACGCCTACACCTGTAATACTCGCCACTATAGTGCGTACTACTTTCGCGGCTAGTCATATTTGCGTCGTCGTGTCGTAATTGAACCTTGAAGGCTGAGTGCGCGTGGGTTGGACTTGAGGGTAGCTTGAGCGGGGGTTAGAGTCGGCGGCGATGTCATAGGCCATGGCGCTCTGGAGAGTCCGACCAGCGCCACCATAGCCGGCCGGCCTTGTTGAAGTTCGGAGGAGGTGGTAGTCCTCCTCGTGCTGGCGGCGCCCTCTCACGCCGATCCACGAAGAAGGCTTCCCAAGTAGGGAAATAGTCGGGATGCCATCTGGGATTCCTCCATGCTTGGCGTGAGCTCAGTAGTAGTGGTTCGTGATGGCCATCCGTGCGCTACACCTAGAGGACAAGAAGGCAAGGCGCCTCGGCGCTCGGCATCCGACCAGCAGGGAACACGGTAGCCACGTGGGGGGGGTCGAGGCGCCAGCGCCTCGGCCTCCTGGGGGTTAGTGCTACGGTGGAAGCCATGGGAAAGAGTGATGAGGTTGCAGATATGAGTCTAGAGATGTGCAATGACAATGGAGGCCAACCCTACATATATATAGTGAAGAACTGGCGGGAAGAACTGGAGGGAAGAACTGGCGGGAAGAAAAATGGCGGGAAGAAAAATGGCGGGAAAAATGGCAGGAAAAACGGCGGAAAGAAAAATGGCGGGAAAAAATGGCGGGAAGAAAAATGGAGGGAAGAAATAGAAGGAAGAAAAATGGCTCATTTAACACATATACTGTTAACAGAAGAAATATGACATTGATTTCCATGTTGAGATACATATGTGTGCCAAAAATGGCTCAATTAATACATATAGTCAATCTTATGATCGCGTCGGCCGTAACCATGGAGTATCAACACCGTTTAACAGGATGGTTGGGTGGTCTTCACTTTGAAGGGCGGAATTTCATCAAACTTATTATAATCTTGACATGTCTATCTTGTCCTCCACTCCCACGATGTTTCTTTTCCTGAAGAACTATGTGACGCTTTGGCTCATCGTGTGATGTATCATTTGCTTATTTTTCTTTTTCGGTTTGGTAGACATGTCCTTCACATAGAAAACCTGAGCCACATCATTGGCTAAGACGAATGGTTCGTCTAAGTTCTTGTCTACCTTCAAAAGATTGTTGAGATCCACGTTGTCATTCCGTACGTCTTGTCTACCTCAAACCCCCTACTGTTAGATTGACCCATTTGCATCGAAACAAGGGGACCTTAAAATTAGGTCCATAGTCAAGTTCCCATATCTCCTCTATGAACCCATAATACGTGGTCTTTTGCCCATTGTCTTCTGCTGCATCGAAGCGGACACCACTATTTTGGTTGGTGCTCTTTTTATCTTGGCCTATCGTGTAAAATGTATTCCCATTTATATCGTACCCTTGGAAAGTACATACAGTCGAAGATGGTGTCCTGGCCAACAAGTACAGCTCATCCCCAACAGTGGTGTTATTCGTGAGAAGTCTTTGCAGCCAGCCGCCAAAACTCGCCATGTGTTCACTTATAATCCATTCATCAGACTGCCACGGGTGTTTGAGGCGTATTAAATTCTTGTGTTCATTGATATACGGGCAACCAAGATAGATCTTTGTAAAACCGTGTAGTGTGCTTGATTGAGAGAATGTCCGTCCCTACATATCATTGCTTTACATCCTAGGGTGCCTTTTCCACACAGTCTCCCCTCATGTCGTGATTTTGGAACACCAATCGCCTTAAGATCAGGAATAAAATCAACACAGAACTCAATGACCTCCTCTGTTACATAGCCCTTGGAGATGCTTCCTTCTGGCCTAGCACGGTTATGAACATATTTCTTTAATACTCCCATGTACCTCTCAAAGGGGAACATATTGTGTAGAAATACAGGACCGAGAATGGCAATCTCTTCTACTAGGTGAACCAGGAGATGCGTCATAATATTGAAGAAGGATGCTGGGAACACCAACTCAACGCTGACAAGACATTGGGCCACATCTGTCTGTAAACCTGGTAGGCTTTCTAGATCGATTACCTTCTGAGATATTGCATTGAGGAATGCACATAGCTTCACAATGGGTACTCGAACATTTTCAGGTAGA
Source organism: Avena insularis (assembly GCA_023614405.1). Classification (NCBI taxonomy): domain Eukaryota; kingdom Viridiplantae; phylum Streptophyta; class Magnoliopsida; order Poales; family Poaceae; genus Avena; species Avena insularis. The sequence goes on along the minus strand of CM042692.1, from coordinate 40,623,867 downwards.
AGCCCCCTCAATGCAATCGGAAGCAATTGTGTCATAATCACGTGGCAGTCATGAGACTTCAGGTTTTGGAATTTTTTCTCTGCCATATTTATTAATCCCTTTATATTCGATGAGAAGCCAGACGGGACCTTGATACTGCTCAGGCATTCAAAAAAGATTTCCTTCTCTGCTTTAGTAAGAGCGTAGCTGGCAGGAGTTAAGTGGCATCATTTTTCCCTTCTCGTTCTCAGGATGCATAGGCTCTTCAGGGTCTTTCAGACGTTGCTGGTCTTGCCGTGCTTCCGGTGTATCTTTTGTCTTCCCATACACTCCTAGGAAGCCTAGCAGGTTCACGCAAACATTCTTCGTCACGTGCATCACGTCGATTGAAGAGCGGACCTCTAAGACTTTCCAATAGGGTAGGTCCCAAAATATAGATTGCTTCTTCCACATGGGCGTGTCCGCATCGTCATTGAATAGATAGACTGCCATGACCTTTTCCAAAGATTACTTCTAGGTCCTTGACCATACCAAATACCTCCTCACGACGGAGGACGGGCTTCCTCCGGTTACGCCAGACGTTTGAAATGCTTGCCTTTCTTTCTTACTAGATGCAGGTTCGGAAGAAATCGACGATACCCTAGGTACACAACCTTCTTACATTTATCCAAATATACACTTTCAGTCTCATCTAAACTGTGTGTGCATGCATTGTATCCCTTGTTTGTCTGCCCTGAAATGTTACTAAGAGCAGGCCAATCATTGATGGTTACGAAAAGCAATGCTCGTAGGTCAAATGGTTCGCCTTTGTGCTCATCCCACATACGTACACCTGGTTTGGCCCACAGCTGTAAAAGTTCTTCAACTAATGGCCTTAGGTACACATCAATGTCATTGCCGGGTTGCCTCGGGCCTTGGATGAGCACTAGCATCATAATGAACTTCCTCTTCATACACAACCAAGGAGGAAGGTTATAGATACATAGAGTCACGGGCAGTCTGTGGTTGTAGCTCTGCTCACCAAAAGGATTCATGCCATCTGTACTTAGACCAAACCTTAAGTTCCTTGCGTCACGTCTTGAAGTCCGGGTACTCTCGCTCGACTTTTCTCCACTATGACCCATCAGCGGGGTGTCTCAACATCGCGTCTTTCTTACGGTCTTCCATGTGCCATCGCAACAACTTGGCATGCTCTTTATTTCTGAAGAGACGTTTTAACCGTGGTATTATAGGATCATACCACATAACCTTGGCAGGAACCTTCTTCCTAGGGGCCTCGCCCTCAACATTGCCAGGATCGTCTCGTCTGATCTTATACCTTGATCTGGTGCATACCGCATGCATCCAAATTCTACTTCTCACCATGGTAGAGGATGCAGTCATTAATGCAGGCATGTATCTTCTGACGTCTAATCCTAGAGGGCAGACAACCTTCTTTGCTTGGTATGTCTTGTCAACTCATTATTTCTTGGAAGAAGATTCTTCATTTTTACCAACAACTTTGAAAATCTTGTCACGGTCACACCGTTCTCTGCCTTCCATTGCAGCAAATCCATGTGGTACCTAGCTTTTTGTGGCCATCTTCAAGTTGGGTACAACAATGTTTTGTGATCCTTTCACATCTGCTCCAGCTTCTCCTTCTCCTTTTCAGTTTCACATTCTTCCTTTGCATCGATGGCCCGACCAAGATCGTCATCAGCGGGCCCATCTGCACCTCTTGATCTTCATTATCTACCCCGTTGCGGTATCATCATATTCAGGATACATATTATGATAGTTGTCATCATCCTCTTCTTCGTTGTCTTCCATCACATCCCCTTTTTCTCCGTGCTTGGTCCAACAATTATAGCTGGGCATGAAACCAGATCAAGCGGTGGGCGTGAATGGTTCGGTATTTGAGTAGTCTTTCTTGTTACGACGGTGAACACACAGACAACACATAAAACCATTGTGACCACGGTTTGCATTAGCCACAACAATGAAATTTTGGAGGCCCGTAATGTACTCGGAAGTGCGGCGGTCACCGTACATCCATTGCCGGTTCATCTGCATTAATATATAGTATATATCAAAAAATAATAGGGAGATGACCATTTATATGTATAGTACATCAATGACACATGAAAGGATAGTTGCCGACCTCGACCGAGAAGGAAAGAGCAACGAGAAAACTTATTTTGAGCTCTCGGGCATTTCACTGAACACCTCTTGTGCATACGAAAAAACACAAACTAGCACACTTCACACCCTCTTGCTAGGCTCCAAAATGAGATAGTGAAAAAATGGAAGAGTGGGGTGTGGGCTGCGGTGTCTTATATAGCCCCCCCCCTTTAACACCAGTTCAAGCCACGAACCGGTGTTAAAGGGGGAGCTGCGGGGGCCACTGGTGCAGGGGCCTTTAACACCGGTTCGTGCCACGAACCGGTGTTAAAGGGGGGGCTCGAACTGGTGTTAAAGGGGGGCTCCTTTTTTCTGCACGGGCCACGCTGGTACAGGCCCCCCTTTAACACCGTTTCATAGAAGAACCGGTGTTAAAGCCCATTTCTAGGCTCAACCAAAGGCCTCGTTTCCACTAGTGATTGTGAGCGGATCTTGCTTGTTGCAAGATCGTTATTCGTTTAAATCTAGAACAAGTGGTTGTTCTATTTCAATGAATGATGTTTTCTATGTTCAAGTGCCTGTGTGTAATGGTTTATTCTTGTTGGATCTTGATAACGGTACTAACATACATAATGTTGATGCTAACCGTTGTAAATACAATAATGATAATACCATGTATCTGTGGAATTGTCGTCTTGGTCACATTGGCGTAAAGCGCATGAAGAAGCTCCATTCTGATGGACTCCTAGAATTATTGGATTTTGCATCCTTGACACGTGGGAGCCTTGCCTCATGGGCAAAATGACTAGGACAACCTTCACCGACACAATGGATCGAGATGCGGACCTATTGGCAATCATACATACAAATGTGTGTGTGGTCCAATGAGTGTCTCAACACACAATGGTTATCATTATTTTGTTATCTTTACTAATTATTTGAGTAGATATGGGTATATCTACGTGATGAAGCACAAATCTGAAATCTTTGAGAAGTTCGAGGAATTTCAGAAGGAAGTAGAGAATCAACTTAACAAGAAAATCAATAATCTTCGATCTGATTGGGGAGGAGAGTATTTGAGTTTGGCATGCACTTGAGGGACTATGGCATTGTACCACAGCTTACGCCAGCCGGAACACCACAGTGTAATGGTGTGTCGGAATGGCGTAACCGTACTCTATAAGATAGTGTACGGTCCATGATGTCTTTGACTGATTTGTCCGTATCGTTTTGGGGATATGCATTAGAAACCACCGCTTTTATTTAAACAGAGCACCGTCCAAATACGTGGAGACAAATCCATATGAGATGTTCTATGGCAAGAAGCCAAAGTTGTCATTCTTGAAAGTTTGGGGATGTGAGGCTTACGTTAAGAAACTACAGCCTGACAAACTCGAACCCAAAGAGGAAAATGTATCTTTGTAGGATACCCAAGGGAAACTATTGGGTATACCGAGTAAAGAGTTTCTCGCTAAAGGAGTTAGAGGAAGGAAGATCGAGATTGATGAGGTTGTTGATCCTTCTCTCCAAATACCGAGTAGCACAACGGAAGCTGTTCCGGAACCGCCCTCCACCGTTGAGGAAGAATCAAATGATAGTGACCAAAGCAATCACATCGAAGCTCCTGCAGTTTGTAAGTCTACAAGAATACGTACCTCTCCTAATTGGTACAGTAGACTTGTGATGATTGTCTTGTTAAATGAACAAGAGGAACCTACAAACTACAAAGAAGCTATGTAAAGTGCTGACTCTGGGAATGGCTGGAAGCCATGAAGTCCGAAATAGGATCCATGTATGAAAACCAAGTTTGGACCTTGGTGGATCTTCCAGAAGGCCGCAAGGCTGTGTAAAACAAATGGATCTTTAAGAAAAAGACAGATGTATATGGTATTGTGACCATCCACAGGGCTAGACTTTTTGCATAGGGTTTTCAACAAATTCAAGGAGTTGATTACGATGAGACCTTATCTCCTGTAGCGATGCTGAAATCTGTTCAGATTCTACTAGCAATAGCTGCACATTTCGATTATGAAATATAGCAGATAGATGCCAAGACCACGTTCCTCAATGGACACATTGATGAAGAGTTGTATATGATGCAACCAGAAGGTTTTCTTGATCCTAAGGATGCTGGGAAAGTATGCAAACTTCAGCGATCCATTTATGGACTGAAGCAAGCATCTCAGAGTTGGAACCGTCATTTTGATCAAGTGATCAAGAGTTTTGGATTTGTCCAAAATCAACAGGAGTTCTGTGTTTACAAGAACGTGAGTGGGAGCTTAGTGGCGTTCCTAGTAGTATATGTGAATGACACTGATTAGGAATGATGTGGAACTTCTAAAGAGTGCAAAAGAAATATTTGAGTAGTCAGTTTTCCATGAAGGACTTAGGTCAGAGTACTTACCTTGATAAGATTTTGAAGATATTCAAAATGGAAGAGGCCAAAAGAGGTTTTGTGCCTATAATGAAAGGTAGAACACTGGGTTTGACTCAATGTCCAGCAACAAATGATGAAAGAGAGAGGATGTCTAAAATCCCCTATGCCTCAGCCATAGGCTCTATCATGTATGCTATGCCGAGTACTTGACATGATGTGGCCTTGGCTCTTAGTTTGATGAGACGGTTCCAAAGAATCTAGGAATGGATCATTGGACAACTATGAAATGTATCCTAAAGTATCTCGAGAGAACTAAGGATATGTTCCTAGTCTATGGAGGTAGTGATGAAGGTCTAAGCGTAACTGGTTACGTGGATGCAAGCTGGAACACGTATCTCAATGACTCAAAGTCTCAAACAGGATATGTGTTTATGGTGAATGGTGGTGCGATAAGCTGGAAAAGCAAGAAGCAATCAGTAGTAGCACAATCTACAATGGAGTCAGAATACATTGCAGCTATTGAAGCGGCGAATGAAGCTGTTTCGCTAAGGAATTTCTTCATTGAACTGGGAGTTGTTCCAAGCAGTCAAGACCCCGTGACGATCTTTTGTGATAACACGGGTGCCATTGCAAATGCAAAGGAACCAAGAACTCATTCTCCACTGCCAAACATATCAAGCTACGATTTCACGCTATTAGAAAAAATGTTGATGAGGGTGAAATCAAGATTTGCAAACTACACATGGACTTAAATGTTGCAGATCTAAAGGTCTTCTACAAGCCAAGCATGAACAACAGAGGGATTCCATTGGTGTTATATTTTTGCCTAATGTAAACTAGATTAGTTTGTACTCTAGTGCAAGTGGGAGACTGAAGGAGATATACCCCAAGAAGCAAATAATAAGGTGTTTTATTTGATGTATCTCTTATATATTCATAATACGTTTCATCGTGCTATAACTATGTTAATATGAAACATTAATACATGTGTGGTATGTAAACAAATCGTGTCTCTAGTTACCTCTAGCAAACTAGCTCATTGGTCAAGTGGATGATCTAGGGATTCAAGATCATGGGCATGTATGCCAATTGACAATAAGGTCATATCATTGGTTGAATGCTGTGATAGACAAACACCTAATAGTTATATCATAATGAGATCTAGTTACAAATGTTCATCATTAATTATAACAAAGGAAACCTCACAACCTGATTCTTAGACTGTGAGGTAATACAAATCACCATTACTGGACAGAGTTTTGATGGTATCAAGAATCAAGCCGTGAAAGGGTGATGAAAAAGGTGCCACTCAGGTTTCCAAAAGGAACGTGTGGAGGAGTACATATCAAGACCAGGATTTGCTAATCCAAGTAACAGATTGATACACGTGGGCTATCTCAGTGACGTTGCATTGACGAATATTGCAAGTGTGTGACTAGGTAACGGAATTCAACGACATGGGAATGAGTAAACGATTTCATCACTAACGAGATCGGAAATACCGAATATCAAATCTCGGATGAACTAGGTATCAAGTGGCAAAGGGAATAGGATACGATGTTGAAGGTTCAAGCGATGAGAATCATGAAACACAGGGGGTCATCATGGGCATCCATGTATCTTTGATAATCATTGATAAGAGAGAGGTCTCGATCATGTCCGGAGTGTTTTCGAATCGAAGGGTGCCACTCTTAAGGGTGGGGACGCATATGGATTGATACGGCACCGTAGGAGAAATGAGAGAGAAAAGTTTCGTGTAACACCCGATGTTGATCGGAGAGGTCCGGAAGGAGTTCTAGAGTGAAAGATATAATAATATATGTGTTTTATATTAATTAGTTGAATTAATATTAATATTTTTATTTTATTTTAATAGGCAGCCAATTGCTAACGGGCCTCACCTGGAGGGGAGGTCCAAGAGGGCAAGTCGCCTAAGGGAGGAGGGCTAGCTGGCCTAGCCGTAGTGGGCTCCCCACATGGGGCCCACCTAGGGCTGGCGGCTCCCCTTTCTAGCTGGCGGCTGTGGGGATTAGTCCCACACCGCCTACCCCTTGGGTGGTGCCCCTCTCTCGTACTATAAATAGGGGTCACCCCCTCCTCTTGGAATCATAGCATTCTATCTTCTCCCTCTCTCATTTTCTTTGAGGTATTCTCCGTAATATTGGAGAGGGCCTTGAGGGAATTGAGTTCTCCACCTTCGCACTACCGTCGTGCGCTCTTCGGTCCGCTATCTTTCTTCTTCCGCTGTTCGGCCGGATCGGTGCCCAGGAGACGTCGCCTACACCGAACGTGTGTAGAACTTTGGAGGCGCCACACTTGGGGCGCTTGGAGTTGCTCGTCTTCAGCAACATATGCCTACATACCTAAGGTGTACCTCGATCTTCAAGGGTATGAATACCGTCTTCTTCTCCGTTACTTATGTCTACATAGAGTAGATACTGGTTATAGTGTTTGCGTAGTTAGATTTTTTGTTTGTTTTCTGGTGTGGAACCCAACAACATTGTGAACAAATGAGAAGAAATGAGTCATATAGAACAACTAGCATATGCACATCAAAATGAACTACTGGCACACAATAGAACAACTTACCCTATCCACATTATTTGTGCACTTGGGTTAAGTATTTCAACATCCTTCTGCATACCCGCCCAATTTTGATAATTGGCATTGATGACCTACCAACGGGACCAAAGAGAACGGTCAGTACACACATTTCCACTAGTGTTGTTTGCATCAAAGTACTCCTTCATTCTTATCCAATACACGTCTCTAGTTTTGTCCGTGCCAATCGCCGGATCCATGTCAATTTTCAACCAAGTCTGGCAAAGCAACATATCCTCCGCAATGGTGTAGTTCGTCGTCCTCCCTTTTAGGGCTGCAATCAAGCCCCACCAACCTCATCCACTTCAAACTCCTCCTCTTCTGCGTTTTCTTCATCCACATATACGTGTGAGAAAGAGGAACCAGCATTCATATATAGCGTCCATAAAAGTCTCATCATCAAAACTACATTGCAATTGAATCAACACATATCAAAATCCTCTATGTTCATCTATCTCAAAAGAAACAACAAAAAACATTGCATTTTTACCTTGTGGTCATTTGTGCAAATAGGTCGCGCACGCTAGACGCTACAACGGCCGGTGGCGGTGGAGGAGGCGGAGCGCTCGCTGGGGCCTGGGAAGGAAGCGGATGTTGGACGCACTGAGAAATGGTTGTCTTCGCCGTCGTCTTCACCGATTTGGGCTTTGGTATTTGGACACCTGTCACTGATGCTGCCCTACCCTTCGACGGCGTGGCTGGCGGCAGCTGCGCGGCGCCGGCGCTGGTGTGCGAGATCGGCCGTGGCGGCACGAAGAGGACGTGGGCAGCGACGGCATCGCTAGGGTTTGCCGTGGGCGGCAGTAGGAAGGAGGACTATGTAGGGAGGGGTCGGTGGCATGCCCGAGGATCCGTCCATCGCTGGAATTCCGCCGGCGGACGCGCGGAGTGGGGTTTGGCGATCGAGGTCGCGCAGACGCGAGTGAAGTTTTCGCAGGTAGTTGGCTGTTCGCCCACGAGCCCAGTGATAGCGCGCGCTACAGTCGACTTCTAAATATGCCGCGTAGATAGCGCAAACGCCACGCGCACTATTTTTTTTACAGCGCATCGCATGTATAACTTCTGCTGAAACGCGCGAACTACAGCAAATCAGTTTTTTCTTAAGCGCAAGCGCCATATGCCATTTTCCGAACTGTTTTCTGCCTAGCTAGCTGAGTATACGTGTCAGGCATGTGCACGTTACGCATGGAATTTCTTGTACTGTAGCTCGTAGGGATGCTTTCCGTCCTCGTGATGCAGGAAGGTATTACTAGTTTAAACGGAAATCTCTCTTGGTTCACGGATGCATTTGCATCAATGGTGAAAAAACATATTTTAAAATATTAAAAAATTAAAAAATATCTCTATGTATATTTGAATATTTTATATTCGTTTATAAATTTTCGGGATGAAAGAATATTTTATGTGTCATGTATAAAAAATAGTAAAAAATATCACATAAATAGAACTATTTACAGGACCTTTTTTATCTCTTGCATGGGACACGTGGAATGTTCTTTCATCCCAATAACTTGTGAATAAACATAAAATATTCGAATGTATATGTAGATATTTTTTTTTGAATTTTTTAACATTTCAAAATATGTTTTCTCACAATGGTGCAAATGCACCTATGAGCCGAATAGCCACCTCTTTTGAACAGAAATCCCTTTTGTTTGAACCTTTTTAAAAGTTTTAGAAAGTGGATTCCCAATTCCAATTATAAAAATGGTTATGTGATCCTTGAACTGTAATACTCTGAATGTTAACTCTGCAACTAATATGATAAGTGTGCATCGATTGATGCAATGCCTAGTATGCCCCTTTTCAAAAGAAAAAGTTTCCAACAATCAGCTCTACATGATGCACATGTTATGTTTACTATCAGCTAGCCAGCTTAAGTTGCTTGCTACTCCCTCCTTCGGACCAAAATAAGTGAACCTACGTACTAGAATTTGTTTCAGAAAAAGCTAAAGCATCTTATATTTTAAAATAGAGGGAGTAGATGTTAGATAATCAGATTTATCAAAATCCAATCTAGAAGGGGGTAAATTAATCTCTCTGAAAGCTAAGAAAGGGGAGGGATGTGATACACGAGAAGCGACAGAGAAAACATAGAATTGTCCCCCTCCTCCCCCAGAGGGCGACAGGGGCCTCCCTCCTCCCCTAGCCAGCCTCTCCCTCCCTCGTCGCCGGCGGCGGTAGGGACCGCCGAGTGTGGCCCGGGTGGCGCCGGCGGTATGTCTTTCCCCGCGTTGTAGGAGGCGGGGTCGAGGACCCAACTCCTCTGGCGACGGTGCTAGCAGGGCAGCTGAGGTCCGACCGCGGTTGGGCGAGATCGTGGCGACGACGCAACTGCGAATTGTGGGGCGGCGCGGAATGCAGCATGCGGCGGCAAGTGGTGCTGGCCAGGCCCAACCCGCCCAGCTCTGGGCCCTTAGGGCCCCATATGGGTCGGAGGCGTGCCAGCCTGCCATGTGGCCCTCGGATCTGCAGGCAACGACGATTTGGCTAGGGCAGGGGCATCGGTGACGATGACCGGCTTGTTGCAGCATGGCTGCGTGCTTTACGGGCTCGCCTGGGCCCTGCGGGATCCTCTTGGGACGGGTGTGCCCCTGCGAGGGCTTTACGGGTCTGTTGGACCGACCATACTTGACTGGGACTGGCGTGCCAGCTACCGCATCCGGTCGACTACCTCCTTTGGTGGTGGAGGCAGTTCCCTCCCGCGGGTCGCGGTTCTGCTAACCCTGATTCGAGCCACTTCTAACCTCTGTCATTCAGACCTCGCGACGATAGTCTCGGTGAGACGATTATGGTAGCTTCGTGACCGTGGTAGCACAAGTTCTTGGACGACAAGTTTGGTGGTGGCGAGGCCTCAACCTCGCGTGGCTCCTCTACAACGGATCACCCGGGGGTTGTGGGGAGGGTTTCGGGAGAAATCCTTGTCGGCACGCCCGACACCGACGCGGTGCCGTCCTCGGGTGGCATCCTTCCTCTTTGGAGGGCGTCGTGGCCACCCTTCTCCCACTTCCTTCTGTGTGCCGGGGGAAACCCTAGGACCGGTCTATGGTCCGGACAGTAGCGGTCGCTTTTCCTTTTGAGGGTGTTGCTTGGTGCTTGACGAGTCGTTGCAATGAGTTTGGTGGGACTTCTCTAGAGGACGCAGTGGTTGCGGATCACCCACATTTAGTTAATCCGTCTGTCTCCATTTTGTTTCTTATTTGTTTCTTTTGGGCATGTGTTTTCTGTTGCCCCGCATTTTCTTTCGTTTCGAAGCTATCATGGTTGTGTCGGGTGGTTGCTATATTAATACAGTAGGGCAAAAACCTATTTCGAGGTAAATCATTCTCTCCGGTAGATTCAGTACTAGCTTACATAGCACCTGCATCTGCTAGCATATAGCAACTTGTATGTATGAGCGTTGACTTGTTCTAATCTCGCCCAGTTGCATGAAGCCATCACCATCAAGCAGCATGGGGTCATCATGGTCGGGACGACCGTGTTTAATTTCTCCCTCCCAAGTGTGCACTGTGCATGCATACGCTGCACCGGCCGGCCATGCATGGTGCGCCGTGAAATCACAGCCATCCCTGTTTGCAACATTATTTTTACATGCTGTGCTAAGTCAAAGTATAGTACTCCAATGACGGGAACAGTGCCAATGTGTTGCACCCGTTGATCTTTGTGCTAGTACCTACTCCTGCGGCGCTAACAGGAGTAGCTGCTGCTGACGGCCGGCTTAATAGTCTATTTTCATAAATTGCGATCACAGAATCAAGACGAGTAAGTGTAGAGTCCACTGTTGAAATGAAGCTTCTCCTTTTGTCGTGGTGGTGGCACGGCAGATATTATGGATAGGCTAAAGATGGGGCCAATGAGTGCTAGGGGAATCCAGGGAGGGAGAACGTGGTGATTTCATGCACGGAAGTCCTTGTATATTCTCTATCAATGGTGTTTACAAATGCTCCTCAGACTCTCAACAAGAAGGAGACGATATCTCTTACCCCTTGTTCTCTAGTCCTAGAGTTTTACCTTAGACAAAGAATGATTCATCTATTGGCCGTCCCTCGCTATGGAGGCCCTGGTGCTTCTTATATAGGGGAGCCCGGGTTACAATTCTAGGGCAGGTATTTTGCTTGCTCATCCGAGTTACCTTTCCTTCTCTTGTACGCTTCTCCATATCCTACGTGGAGGGTAATCATCATTTTGCCTCATTTTAAGGGCCACGCGCATTTAATGCGCCGGTTACTGTCGCAATGTCAGGAATAACTGCTGTAAACGTCTCTTCACTGCAGCGCCTCGTTAACCGTAACGTTGCTTCACATCATGGGGTCATCTGCTCCTGTAGCCCCTCCTGTGGCCTTGCTCTGATTGGTCGTGCTGCCCTCACACAAGCTAGTTGCACACGGTGCGTCAGCCGCATTGGATCCCACGACGTGCGTGTTGCGTGGTTAAGTAGGAGGCGTGGGGCGCTCTCCGAGGAAGTTCCCCCATTTCCTTCGCGCTTCCCTGCCTCTCTCTCTTTCACAGCGACTCCGCCGCCGCCGCAAGTTTTTTGCTCCACGGCGCGACCGTGCTCCGGCAGCGTTTAGCTCCATCGCCACCGTTCCTAGTGCCAATTTCCACCATGGGGCCTTGCGCTTATCGCTTCCCTTCTTCCGGCTACCTCTACTCCGATTACTCCTTGGAAGATCTTGAATCCACCATGTCTGAGGCGGAAGCAGCGGTGGTGGCGCAGCAATAAGAAGGAGCGGAGGGCCGCGGGCATGGCGGTTGGGACGGTTCTGTCGTCCGCGAGGAGGACCTTGACTGGCTCCGCGCCACGCGGCGCATCCCCGCCGGCGTCGCCTGCCGCCTCGCCTCCGGTGTAGTCTCTCCTTCCCCCGCATCTGGGAATATGTAGTTTTTATATCGCATTTCCAGCGTGGCTTCGGCCTTCCCACCTCCGATTTCTTCTTTGATTTTGTCTCCACATACAAGTTGCAACCGCATCACCTCCCCGCAAACGCAATTACCTCTCTGTCCTCCTTTGCTTCTGGCATTGAGGGGTACATTGGCCTCTGGCCAACCAAAGAACTTTGGATCAAGTTCTTTGGCCTGCGGAGGAATGTGATTCCGGATAAGGAGCGCACTCCGGATAACAAGTAGTTGACCCAGTGTGGCGCAGCCTCCATACCTCCCTGGAAACAGTTTGTGTTCCCTCGGGTTACGGGACTCGAATCTTGCAAGGGCTGGGCCCGGAATTTCTTTTATGTCCGAAACACCACCAAGGAGGACCTGATCCGGTTGGTCCCCTTCAAACTTGGCCCTCCTGACACCTCGCGTTGGGAGAGCATTCCGAAGCGGCCCACAGCCCTGGCGAACCAAGTGGAGCGCCGGATCAAGGAGCTTCTCAAGGAGAAACTCCAAGGGGAGGACATCATGATCACTTTCCTCCGCAGCCGGGTCTCCCTCCTCCAGAAGAGAGCCCACAAGATCTGCTAACTTAGTGGCCCTCTTGACCCTCACCGGACTTCTTCCTTCGAGTTGGATAACTCGGCGGTTTACCGCCGGGTTAAGTCCATATTCGATGTGGAGAAGGAGTTCTCCGAGGATTGGGAGTAGGGACTCAAGCCCTTCACCCGGGTCAACCCTCCACCCCGGGTTAGTTTTCCTTCTCGTTTTCCAAATCTCTTCTGTATGTCGATTTTACTCTTGTAACTTGTCAGTTGTTGCTTTGTTCTCAGCGATTCCTCCAGCAGCCACTAGAGGATGGCGAGGTGCTGGCGAGCAAATGGTTGCCGGACCGCACCGAGGAGGATGAGGAGGAGCCTGATCTGGAGGCTTTCTTGCCTACCCCGGACATCGTCAAACGCAGCGCTAGTAAGGCCTCTTCTCTAAGGGATTGGCCTGACGATGATGACTCGGATGTTGAGATCCTTGAGGTATTTGATTCGGTTCTCATCCCTTACGTGCACTTGGCTATGTCCGAATGTTCAGCTAACCTGGACGATCAGGTCCACGAGGTTCCTCCCCTTGCAACTGGTGGCCCGGCCCCGGCTCCGTCCCAGAAGCGCGCAGCTACCTCGGCCGCAGCTTCGGAGGCGTTGCCACCCAAGAAGAGGCAAAATAATTCCGGGGTTAAACCCTCGGCCAAGCCTATCGCCAAGAGCACGGTTCGGAGAGCGCCCAAACCCCGGGCTCCTCCTACCGCAGATGAGTAAGTTCTCTAGTACTCCTTGGGATTTTTTCCTTTGCTTACCTTTGTTTCTTACTGACTCTTCTTTTTAACTTGGTGCCTTATCTTTTATTCAGAGCTCCTAGGGATATCCCTCAGAGCGGCCCCGGCATTGCCTCCCCACTTCGGGACAGTCCCTCTCCCCCCGCAATGATGATTATCGCCCGCTCAGCCCTATTCAAGAGGGCTCTGCGGCTGCGCCTGACCAGAGTCCACCTCGCCAAGAGGAGGGCAATGTTGGCGCGCGGGGGGGAGGGGGGGGGGGTAGTGGGCCAGATCAGGATATGGCAATGCCGGATCTCCCTTGTTCCTTGGCCTCAGCGCCAGATCCTGAGGTGCCAGCTTCATCGGCGCCGCCTCCAGCATCCCCAGTACCAACACCAGCAGCAACAGCAACACTAGCATTCGCACCTGTACCAGCAGCACCAGCACCAGCAGTAGCACCAACAGCATCAAGAGCCTCCAAGCCTCCCAAGGGAAAAGCTCCATCAGCTCCCATCGGATCTACTCCTTCCATGGCAGATATTTTTCAGCCAATTCCTCCACCCTCATCCAGCAAAGCCAAAAAGACCTCCGAGTCAGCCAAATTGACTTCATCCGGGTCTACTGCTTCCGGATCAGAGGGTGGCCAGCAGCTGGTTCTGCACACCAGCCCCGCTGCAGCTCAATCCGCCAGGCGGGAGGCCCATGTGAGGGGCCTTGTGGCGAACTACTCTCCGAGCGGCGAAAGTTACAGTCCACAACACCTTGAGTATGTGAAAAACTAGAACGACGCCGAATTCGTCGACCCTCAAGATGACCTGCCAGAGAGGTTCGGCCCCGCCGAGTTCAGCGCCCAGATGAACTCCACTACTAAGGCTATCTCCTTGGCTGGCCGGATGATGGAGGTAATCTTTTTTCTCTGCTGCTGATGTTTTACACAACTGAACACTTTTAGATATAGTCTCTAGTCCCCGAGCCTCCGAGGGAATAAGTTGTTATTTGGTCGGATGCTCCTCATAGAACTTAGCTTTTGTTCATAATAGCATCAAACTTTTAGTAGATTTTGAGCTGGGTCTAGTTCTCTTGGACCGTATTAGATGTACTTCGAATATCCACATACCTAGAGCTGGGTTAAGTTCCACTTAGATCGGGTCTTGTAGACTTGAAATATCCACACACCTAGAGCCGGGTTAAGTTCCACTTGGCCCTGGTCTTGTAGACTTCGAATATCCACATACCTAGAGCTAGGTTAAGTTCCACTTGGCCTGGGTCTTGTAGACTTCAAATTTCCACACACCTAGAGCCGGGTTAAGTTCCACTTGGCCCGGGTCTTGTAGACTTCGAATATCCACACACCTAGAGCCAGGTTAAGTTCCACTTGGCCTAGGTCGTGTAGACTTCGAATATCCACACACCTAGAGCCGGTTTAAGTTCCACTTGGCCTGGGTCTTGTAGACTTCGAATATCCACACACCTAGAGCCGGGTTAAGTTCCACTTGGCCCGGGTCTTGTAGACTTCGAATTATTTTTATCTTGCCTTTGAACTTTTGTATTTTCCTTGCTTGTTTCAGATTACCACTAACCGCCAAACCGCGGAGTTCCAGCGCCTACTGGACTCCTACAAATACATTCGCGCGCATTATGGTAAAGTCCTGGTGGAGTACCAAAAGAGGGGTAAATTTGCATTCTTGCTCTTCCTTGTTCTTTTAAACTTCTTAGGACCTATATGAATTTGTTGTCTGAATCATGCAGCCGAGGTTGAAGACGAGAATATAATTATGAGGAAAAATCTTGCGGAAATCAAAGGTAAACTTATCCCCTTCACATGATCGTTGTATTTTTCTTGCTCTATCCGGTGGACACTCATATTTTGGGTCCTCCGGATCATTGTGTTGTTGCAGTTGCTCTCGAGGATAGTGTCACCATTCCTGAAATGATGACTCACTTCCTCGAACAAGCAGGAAACCATGAGGCTGAACTTAAAAGGAAAGATGCGGAGATAGCTCGGCTCCAACAGCAAGACTCGGAGATCACTGGGCTGAATGCCGAAATCCAGAGGCTTAAGAGCCACCATCAGTCTGAGTTGGAGAAGGCTGACCAGGAGTTTGCTGAGGAGAAAGAGCGTTTAACCACGCAAATCTCCAAGGGCAAGAGCTTATTGGAGGAAGACGACGTCAAGCTTACGTCGGTGACCACCGAATACGAGAAACTCTAGGTTCATAGTTCCAACATTGATTCCGAGCTTCAGCGACTCCTCTTCTAGATCGCGCGTAAGTTTTATGCTCTTGCTTGATCTTCTACTATCCGGATTTGGTCCTTTTGTTCAGTATCTTTCTTCTTATCCTTAGGAAAATTTGCAAAGAGCGATACGCTCGCTGCCTCTACCGTACGCCTGTCCCGCGAACAGCGTGGAATTCCTGCTGCCCTTGATGCCGAGCCAATCCCCTATACCACAGAGGATCTCCTGGCGAGTCTCATCGCTCGCCTTGAGGTAGTGAAGAATCATGGTGCGGACATCAGCCTGGCAGCAACACAGATGTTCAGCTACCTTTGGCCCAGTGAATCCATTCCCAAGAAAGGTTCAGCTTTCATAGCCAAGCTAATGGAATGTGACACGCAGCTGCATCTGTGGCCCGAATCTGTCGTGCGGGCTGGGGCCGACATTGCTCTGAAGTTTGCGCTCTCATGGTACGAAGGAATTGACTTGGCATTTCTCACTCGCATGCGCACCGGGTCTAAGTGGTGTGAGGATCCGGTGTGGATCGCGCACCGCCAAGCCTGTGCTAACAAGCTCATCCAGTATTCCTTCTGCCATGCTTGGAATGAGGGGCCGAGTTATCTTGATGTTGCTGATGATGAAGAAATTGTCTCTAGAGCCGAAGAGGACGGAAGCGAGAGCAAGGGCTCCGAGCTAGGCGACGAGGCTGAAGACCCGGAGGATAATGAAGTTGACCCGGAGGACGAAGCCGAAGCTAACGCTCCTCCCCTAGACTCCGGAGTACCTCCCTCCTCGACAGATGATTCAACTGCTGCTTCTGCCCCTTGAAAAACACTTGCCACATTTATCAGATCCCCGGAATGCCGGGCGCAGATGTATTTAAATACTTTGGTTTGTTTGTGCTACAATTTTAAGTTCTGAACTAAGTTTTATTGCCAGATTATCGTGGGTGAAGTCCCCGAGTTTGATTTTCTTGTTCCCCCAATTTTTGACTCGGCTCGCGTCTACCTTGATTCGGTTTTTCGACTTACGAGACCGTGGTTCAAAAAATTGACTTAACAATACTTGAAACCTTGAGATTAGCTCAAAATGATTCGGCATTTTTGTAAATAAACTAAACTAATGGTTAGTCAGAAAACCAATGTCGGCCCGCTTAAGTTCTTTTCCTTAGTTGTTTTCCATGTGCTTTGCCATTCCAAACTTGTTCTCTTGCTTGCCATGAAGCCAATTCTTGTTGGACAGCGGCAAAGTCGAAGAGTTAGCTTTTTGGTGTTCACACATTACTAATCCAACTAAGACATAAGCGACTTAACCCAGCCAACACAAAAATACAAAAAACTAAAGACAAGTGTTATAGCAGTCCCCGAGTCTCTGCTCGGGGTAGCAAAGTTTTTATTGATAAGCTCATTGCCGACATACATACTGACATACGAGTAGTTCAGATACATTCACCTCTTAGGTGTAGAAAGGACGAAGAAGTGCTACGTTCCATGGTCTTTTGGATTCTTCTCCGAACCTGTTCGCCTTGTTCTTTTGCTGGGACTGTGCATAAATAAGATAGTAGGAATCATTGCGCAAAGCTTTGCTCACAATGAAAGGTCCTTCCCATGGAGGGGATAACTTGTGCATGCCAGCAGTGCGCTGTATTAGCCTTAGCACCAAATCACCTTCCCGAAAAACTCATTGGTTTACTTTCCGGCTATGATAGCGTCAGAGATTTTGCTGATATATGGCGGATCTGGACAAGGCTAGTTCTCTCGCTTCTTCTAGTAGAGCAACATCATTTTGCCAGGCTTCACGCACTTCAGCTTCTGTGTATTGGGTGACCCTTGGCGAATCATGCTCTATGTCGGCTGGTAATACAGCTTCTGCCCCATATACCAGAAATAATGGCGTATAGCCTGTTGATCGATTCGGAGTTGTTCTTAAACTCCACAGTACTACTGGTAGTTTTTCTATCCAGCACCCCGCTGATCTTTGCAGCGGCTCTATGAGCCGGGGTTTTATCCCAGAGAGTACCAGTCTGTTGGATCTTTCCACTTGCCCATTCGATGCGGGGTGGGTGAGTGAGGCGATATCTAACCGGATCTTCTTTTCCTAGCAGAATCTCGCAAATGCCCCTTCAGCGAAATTCGTTCCATTATCAGTTATGATACTATGGGGGTAGCCATACCTTAGGATTATATCCTTGAGGAATCTTACTGTCGTTGCCCCATCACACTTCCAAATCGGTTTCACTTCAATCCATTTCATGAATTTGTCAACCATGACCAGGATATGGGTCATCCCTCCTTTGGCCGGCTTAAATGGTCCTACCATGTCTAGGCACCATACAACAAATGGCCATGTGATGGGGATAGTTTTCAGCTCCGACATTGGTAGGTGAGTTTTTGTGGCGTATTTTTGACAACCATTGCATTTTCTCACCAAGTCCTCTGCTTGTTCCAAAGCACTAGGCCAGTAAAACCCATGCCGGAAAGCTTTTGCTACTAAGGCCCTTGAGGAGGCATGGTGGCCACATTCTCCTTGGTGAATATCCTGGAGTATCTCCAGTCCTTCCTCCGGGTCAACACACTGTTGTAGTACTGACGTCACACTTCTTTTGTATAGTTCGGAGTTGATAATTGTATAGGCCTTTGACCTTCTCTGAATTTACCATGAACTTATTTCATCATCCGGCAAGATTCCCTCTTTTAGGAAATCAAAAATTGGCTTGGCCCAAGATGGTATAGCCCGGACGGGAAATGGTTTCTCATCAACTTCCATCGCATCCACCGACATAACTCCTGCTGGATCAAGTTGCACAGTCGCCGGGTTTGCTGAGGCAGTCACCGGGTTTGCTGAAGCAGCCCCCGGGTTTGCTGAGGTGCTTCCCCATTCTATCTCCATAGGTGCAGCTCCTGATCCGGAGGGTGCCGGGATGTAAATTGAATCTGATTCAGGTGACAGTGTGATAGATGGTTTTCTCAAGTGCTCCAAGGCAACATTTGGCGGGATTAGCTGCCGGGACAAGCCCAACTTGGACAGCGTATCTACTGCCTCGTTTTCATTCCGGGGTATGTGATGGAACTCACATCCTTCAAAGAACCCGCTTATTTTCTGAACATGGAACCTTTATAGCGCCATGTTAGCATCCAGGGCATCCCAATTTCCAGACACTTGCTGTACCACCAAATCTGAGTCTCCAAAGCATTGTATCCGACGTATTCCTACTTCTTTTGCCACTTTGAGACCATGTACCAATGGTTCGTACTCCGCCACATTATTCGAGGTACTGAAGTGGATTTGAAGGACATACTTCAGTTGATCCTTCTTGGGCGAGGTAAGCACTACTCCGACGCCTGACCCGTCTTTCAGTTTCAATCCGTCGAAGTGCATTTGCCAATAATTGGAGTCCGGTAGGGGTGGCTTGTATTGCATTTCAGCCCAGTCCATAAAGAAATCCGCCACAGCTTGTGACTTGATCGCATCTCTTCTGTCAAACTGTGGTGCATAAGGAGCTAACTCGATTGCCCACTTTGCTCTCCGGCCACTTGTGTCTTTGTTACTCATGATTTCTGAAATGGGTGCCTCACAAATCACCTTTATGGGGTGTTCCTCAAAATAGTGTTTGAGTTTCTTGGCCGACATATATATGCCGTATGCCATCTTCTGATAGTGAGGATAGTTCTGTTTCGAGGCTGATAATACCTCGCTCAGATAGTACACTGGTCTCTGCACAGATTTTCCTTCCTCTTCGCGCTCCACTACGATCACTGCACTTACGACTCGGTTGTTCGCGGCTACATAGAGCAACATTGGCTCCTTTGGTAGTGGTGCAGCTAGGATTGGCGCGGTAGATAACATCTTTTTCAATTCTCGAAATGCAAGATCCGCCTGTGGTCTCCATGTGAACTTATCTGCCTTTTTCATTAGCTGGTAGAGGGGCAATGCATTCTCTCCCAACCGACATACGAATCGACTTAATGATGCCAGGCAACCAGTGAACTTCTGCATGTCGTTAAGACACCTTGGCAGTTCCATTCTTTCTATCTCCCGGATTTTTTTCGGGTTAGCTTCAATGCCACGGCTAGATACCAAGAAACCGAGTAACTTTCCGGTGGGTACGCCAAACATGCACTTCTCTGGGTTAAGTTTCATTCGGAACCTTCTTAAGTTCGCGAATGTCTGCCGGATATGCTCAAGGAGCGTATTGCTTTCCTTGGTTTTTACTACCACATCATCCACATAAACTTGCACATTCCGACCTATCTGATCATGTAAGCATTTTTGCATGCATCTCTGGTACGTTGCTCCTGCATTACGTAACCCAAATGGCATAGTTCGATAGCAATAAGCTCCGTACGGGGTAATAAATGCAGTCTTTATTTGATCATCCAGATTCAGGGGTATCTGATGGAAACTAGAATACACGTCACTGAATGATAGTAACTCACACCCGGCTGTCGAGTCTATGACCTGATCTATTCTAGGGAGTGGAAATGGATCTTTTGGACACACCTTATTCAGGTTCCTGTAGTCGATACACATGTGCCATACCACAGCCACATTTGGATCATCCTTCTTTTTCTCCACCAGCACTGGATTAGAGAGCCAATCCGGATAGAGTACCTCCATGATAAACCCGGCCGCTAATAGTCTTGCTATTTCATCTCCAATAACTTTCCTTCTATCTTCTGCGAAACACCTGAGAGGCTGCTTTACCGGCTTAGCCCCGGGTCTTACATTTAGTGAGTGCTCAGCTAACTCTGTCGGTACACCTTGCAGATCCTACGTAGACCAAGCAAAGATATCCCGATTCTCACGGAGGAAGTTGACGAGCTCGCTTTCCTATTTGCTGCTTAACCCGACACCAATAGTGACGGTGCACTCTAGGAACTGATCATCGATTAGCACTTTCTTCGTGTCCTTAGTATCTTGGAACAATACGCTCCCGTGCGGGTTGGTCAGGGTCGGCATATGCTATTGCGCGGATTGAGCCAATGCCGCCACTTCTAGTATCTTCCTTTTTTCTTGAGCTATCACGAGTGACTCGGCTAAATGGGATCCAGCTGAGGCGCACTCGATCGAATGCCGGAAGTCCCCTGATATAGTTATCACGCCCCTTGGTCCAGACAACTTCATCTTAAGGTAACTGACGTGGGTAGATGCCATGAATTTGCTCAGTGCTGGCCTGCCGAGTAACGCGTGATAAGCGCTCTCTAGATTCACTACCTCGAGTTCCTAGTTCTCAGTGCGGCTGTTATCTCTTGTGCCGAATAACACGTCAATCCGGACCTTACCAATTGGTTCACAAGAAATACCCGGCACAAGCCATGAAAGGTAGTACTTGTTGCTTGCAACATGTTCTCTGTTATCCCCAACTTGTGCATTGTATCCTTGTACATAATGTTGATATTGCTGCCATTGTCAATCAACACCTTGGAAAATTTTATGTTGAGATTTGGCCCGATGAACGTCGGATCTAGGACTAGAGCTTAGGTTCCTGGGCTCGGCATGATCTTTTGGGTGATCCTTGACACTCCATGTAATCTCCTGATCCGCCCAGGGCATATATCTCACCACCGCTGGCATTACTGCGTTTACCTCCATATGCCGGTGCTGCAAGCTTTTCTGGCCATTCTCTTCCATGGTGAACACGCAGTAGCTTTGATGATGTTCCCTATACTCATTTCATCCCTCATTCTCGTTGTAACCTTAGCCTAGTTGTTGGTTATTGCCTACTTGATGTACCGCATCCCTTCTTTCCGGGTTCTCGTACCTCGGAGGAGGTGGTGGTAGCATCAGTTGCTGTCCATTCCCCCTATTAGTAATGGTGGCCGGGGTGTTTCATTTATAGGTGCTTCGCTCCTAGGTGCCTGAGAATTCCCCGAACTCCCCTGTTCTAATTTCCTCATCCATTCACACTGCCGGGTCGTATGATTTGCCGGACTGTTCGGACTTGGCGTATGAAATTTGCAAGGTTGATCTAACATAGACTCAAAAGTATACCTCGGTCTATCCTTACGTTCCTGTCATTGCTTTTTCTGCTCCGGGGTCCAAGGCTTTCTCCCTTCGTTTTTCTGTTGCCAGCTCTGCCCTCTAGTGTTTTGGCATTGACTGGCTCCGACATTGGGTTGATCCCGGTCTACTGCTGAAATTTGCTGCGAGTTATAGCAATAATCCAGACGCTCATCCCTTCTTTTTCCTCGGAAATCATTCCTCCTTGATGATCCAGGGACATCTCGATCGTAATACTCTTCGTTTGCTTCGCTAGACATTAACCGGGGTTGCGTTGGATCTCCCAAGGCATATGAATCTGTGATCCGGATTGTCTCAGCCAAGGTAGTAGGCATATCTCGCTGTAATCTTTGCCACATCATACTTCCATATCTGCATCCCTGAGCGAACCACGCAATAGCTTTTGATTCAATTACTCCTTCGCATGAGTTTTGCACATTGCACCACTGAGTCAGGAAATCTCTATCCGGTTCATTCGGTCTCTGTCGGCATAACGCAAGGGTTTGTGGTCTGTTGGGTCTCTTGTAAGTGCTTGAGAAATTGCTAATGAATAGTTACTGGAAATCCAACCAATAGTTAACGCTTCCTGGTGGCAAATTGTTCAGCCAAACTCGCGCTGGTCCTTCCAACATCTGTGGTTTATACCTCACTGCCCATCTCAAATTTCCTGTTGCGATCTTGACTGCTGTGGCATAGTCAATCAGCCAATCCTCTAGCCTGGTCCTACCATCATAAGTTCGAGTTCCTCTAGCCAGCTGAAAGTTCGGCACTGGTGGCTCATTCATTATCCGG
This sequence comes from Avena insularis, assembly GCA_023614405.1. NCBI lineage: Eukaryota > Viridiplantae > Streptophyta > Magnoliopsida > Poales > Poaceae > Avena > Avena insularis. The sequence goes on along the minus strand of CM042692.1, from coordinate 40,601,622 downwards.
GGCCCGAAACATGCTGGACCCGGAGGACCTTGTAATTTGATTTGCTCCGACCTATAAATCCTATCCAACTTCAACATCGCATCATCTGGCTGCAAGTTCCTGCTTCCCAGCCTTGATCCAATTGCGTGGTGATCCGGTCTAGGGTATCCATCATTGACCATTTCCGAATAACCATCATTGTATCTTTCCTGATCCGGATGAGCTCGATGATGATGTGCCGCTTGTCTCGCACTTCCTTCTTGTCGAGGTACGTGTTGTTGCTATGCTCGAGGTAAATTTTGCCCTGCTCCCACGGGATCGCGCTGTTCGGCATTGCCGTTGGCTGCATTTTTTAACCGGCATTGCCTTGGTCACGGTTACCTCGGGAAGCCACACGTCGGCTGGTACTGTGCCGGTCCTCATCAACTTGTACTGCTTTTCCTTTTCCAGCCCTTACCGTATCATAAGGAACCATTTGCTTGTCTCTTCTTCTGGAGTCCACTACCTCTTCTCTCCTGGGATTATGACCCGGAGACGATGCGGCTCCTCTGGATCTTGCCGGGTTATTTTTGGCCGAATGTACCACCTGTGAGGCCCCTGGTGGTGCCGGGTTAGCCTTGTTTATTTCTTCATTTTGTTGACATGCAACTCACAACAAGTGATTTACCCTTTCTTGTTGCCTTTTCCGGGCCTCTTCGGTTAAACCTTCTAACTTAGATGCGGTCGCGTTTGCTGCCCTATGGTTTTTTGCCGGGGTACTGTACCGATCCAACCCTCCTGTTACTATCATAGATGTCTAACCCGGCCTAGGCTCGTACTCCTTGTCAATTTCACTGATCAGGTTTTTGCCCCGGATTTTCACTCCATCGATACGGTTTTCTTTAGCATACTCTCTCAAGGTGATGTTCAGTGATGGATGCAGCTCTGCTACTTTCTTTGCTCCAGTTAACATTTTCCGCCTAGTTTCCTCTAACTCAACTTGTGCCTGAGTCGGATCTACCACAGGTGCTATTGGCATTGCTAAGCTATCTATCGCTTGCTGGAGAACATTTTCTGTCCTTTCTAGCGGGGGAAACCTAGACCTGGTCTATTTTGGTGTTACCTCTGGCTCTGGCTCCGGATCTTTGCTTGGTCCCGCGTTTGGTGCAGTCATCAGGACCTCAACGCTACTAGTGGGGCGAGCGATACGCACTCCACGAGCGGTGCTGAGAGGTGGCTCGCCTCCCTCGACGACGTGCCGCGGGTGAACACATGACTCATCCACCCCGACGTAGATCTTGTGCACGTCAAGCTTGAGGAAGATGCCGTTACGCGGTGGAGGATGCCTGCCGAAGCTTCCCGCGTTGTCGCCGACATAGTCCATCTCTCCAAAGCGCTGAACCAAGCCTGAGACGATACGGTCACCGGTGCTTGAGAAGTTTCCTGTCTGAATTTTCACCCCTGCTATCACCGCTAGCCCCATGGTGGGCGCCAACTATCATGGTGGTGGCACGGCAGATGCCATGGATAGGCTCAAGATGGGGCCAATGAGTGCTAGGGGAATCTAGGGAGGGAGAACGTGGTGATTCCACGCACGGAAGTCCTTGTATATTCTCTATCAATGGTGTTTACAAATGCTCCTCAGGCTCTCAACAAGAAGGAGACGATGTCTCTTACCCCTTGTTCTCTAGCACTAGAGTTCTACCTTAGACAAAGAATGATTCATCTATTGGCCGTCTCTCACTATGGAGACCCCGGTGCTCCTTATATATGGGAGCCCGGGTTACAATTCTAGGGCACAGGTGGCAGCATATTCTACGAATATGCTCCTTTTCTAAAGCAGATGCTTCTTTATTCCCTTTAACGGCTCGTCCGGGCTTTGGACGTAGCCCATGGTGTAATCTTTGTCTTTTGGCGTCACCAGGCACGGGCTATGTCATCCGGCTTTGCCCGCGTCATCTTGGTCGCCCCTGTCCCTCTGGTCCTCTTCTTTACTTTACTTTGTTCATGCTACAGCTAATAAAGCCACCTTTTGACTAGAGGGGGATTCCTTCTCTTGGAAGCTAAGATAATCCGGCTAGCATATAGCTAATTCGGCTTACCCATTTACCTGCAAAACAGATTGACATGGCCGGTCGAACCATTGTTAAGGAGATGTTCCACAGGCTAGGTCACACCATGATTCAGCCTGCCTTGAGGTGACCCGATCAGCACTTTGCTTTGACCGTGCCCTACCCCGGCTAACTCGTCCCTTATACCCCGGTGTTACCATACCTGGGGGTATTCCCCCAACACCTTTCATTCTTTTCAAAAGGATTGCGGGCACCACACGTACTAGAGTAGTCGAGAAAGGATTGCGGGCACCACGCGTGCTAGAAGAAATTAAGACTTTATTGACATAGTTAATTTGTAGCTATACACACTCCGCTTTGCTCGAAAATAAGTGACTTGTATTTATCTAAATTAATATTATATACACGTCTAGATACACGAGAATTTAGACAAATGCAAATCACTTATTTCAGGACCGAGGGAGTACCCGTACCGCTGTACCGGATGTCTACAAGTGTAGTGGGATCGATAAACATGCTAAGTACTCTGACTAGCATGCTAGTTCCTGGATCATTAGCTAGCACTCACACTCGATGAAATATTATATAAAACACAAGTCATTATTATACGAATAATCTAGAGTTTAATTATTACATCTTTGCTTAGCTTATAACAAGCTCAAATAAAACATAGGAAACTTAAAGTAAAATCTTGAGTCCATCAACGCCTCGGCCTTGTTGAGTGTGTAGACTCGCGAATCCTACGCACCTTTCAATTTTCGGAGTCTGCACATAAAACATACAGCCAACGAGTTGGTCAATACTTTGAAAGTATTGGCAAATTACACCAATGAAATAATTTAACTATCACTATACGCAAGACTAGAAGAAAGGCTTGAGCTTTATTTGCATAAAGCCAATTTACTTTAGTTAAGAAGAAGAAGAGAGGAAATTATTTTATCCTACTTTGTAAACATTTACTTAGGAATATAGGGTTAAGTGGAACATGAGGATATTACGCACAAAGTGTCCAATCCTCAACCTAACACATGTATATTACACACAAAGTCCCAAAATCCCACCCATGAGTGTTATTACACGCGCCATAGGGTTTTAAAAACTTAAGTCTGAAAAGAGAGAGGAAGATCATTCAGATGCTCAAGTTGTTCTTTTCTGTGAACTTGGCTAATTGATCAGATAGTTTACTCTTGAGAGTTTGTGCACTTTACGCATAAACCACGAAGTCCTTTTATAGAAAAGATCATGGTGAAGCCTTCCCTCACCACTACAGTGATGTCTTTTGGTCTGACCAATGCCCCGTCATACTTCATGGCTATGATGAACAAGGTGTTCATGGAGTACTTGGATAAGTTTATTGTAGTGTTTATTGATGATGTACTTATATACTACAAGGGTGAGAAGGAACAAGAAAGGCATCTATGCCTAATTATGGAGAAGCTAAGAGAACACAAGTTATATGCCTAGTTTAGCAAACGCAAGTTCTAGTTAAATGAAGTGGGATTTCTTGGACACATAGTGACGTGGGCATACCCTACATGTACTCGTGATCAGCATATACGGTCTAGCGCAGAAGAAGCCCACGGTGTTGCTAAAGTCCAGTCAAATTTCGGGTGGCCTGGGAGACTTCGACTCCTTGAAGAACACGACAAAAACCAAGATAGAAGTTTAAAGGGAAAACCCTAATATGTAACCGACTCGTCCTGCTATTCCGAGACCTAGCCTATCTATATAAAGGCTGGGAGGGGCAGCGAGGAGGATATTCGCAACTCTAGTTTCCACACCATTGCCAGATCGAATCTGCGCACCCCTGTAACTTTCGACTCCTCGATAATTCCAAGAGCAGACAAGCAGGAGTAGGGTCCTCTACGAGGCCTGACCCTGGGTAAATCTCGTGTCACCTGATTGCTTGTTTGCTAGCCGATCGATGCCTCCAGTACTCCCTACTTCCTCGAACCTAAGTCCATCTGCGATGGGCATTGATGAGTTAACCCCTCATCAATTGGCGCCATCTGTGGGAATCGGGAGTGCTGATGTTGCAGCTTCGGCCCCATGAACCGCGATCTATGACTCCGCAGCAGCAGAGACTCGCCTCCTCTTCGGCGCCTTCGACTTCACCATCCACACGTCGGCCACTCGCTCGGATTTCGAGTCCGTGGGCGATGGAATCAGCCTGGCGATCGATAGTTTGTGTTTCCAAGTTGGTCAACTGGGCACACTTCGCCTCCCTGATGAGCTGACGGTTCCCGTGATTGCACCTCCATCATGGTTCCCGCCACCGATCGGCACCCTGAGCAAGCTCAATGCTCCGCAATCAGTCAGGGATACGGATAGCAACAGAAGTTGCAAGTCCGGTCTGGGAGATCTAGCAACAGAAGATGAGGCCTACGACTCCGGATCTGAAAGCTGCGGGAGCAACAACTTCCCCAACCACTACATGTGCACTGTCGTCAACATGGGCGGCGGCGGCAGCGGCACTCGGGACAACACCGGTACCGGTGGTGGTATCCCAGTCACAAACAGTGGCCCCTCTAACGGCACCCCCACCAACAACGGGCCAACAGGCCGGGCTCCTGGCGACGGACCCATCCCAGAGGATTGGCCGCATCTCTCCACGAGTGAACTAACTCGAGAGCGTGTACTGATCAAGCTCAACGATGCTGAGTGGGCTCGCTGCAGGGAGGCCCTACAGGGCAATCCCCTACTACCAAACTCATCGCAAGACATGCTGATGGGTTATCACTGGCTCCTCAAGGAGGAATTCAAGCGCCAGCAACAAGTAATCACCTAGATCGATGAGCGTAGAAGGGCAGCGGACGAATCAAGCCTCCAATGAGTCGTTCTCTCTTCCATCGGAGGATCCTCTTCTAGAGGCAACGATCAGGCAGCCACTAGAAGACGCTCTCGACTGGATCACCTCACCGATAGGGAGCAAGAAGAGGCCACTCGAGTCCTCGACTTCTCATTCATGACGGTGGACACGCGGGGCAATGTGCTCTCGAAAACGCCACAAGCAGCGGTGACAGCAGCCACCATGTACCTGCTGAACAACCAGCCACCAGCTGCAGACCCACGGTCCGCCATGCACCGATCTATGATCGCTGTCCTCGGACTAGTCGAAGTTGTGCTCACCAGGGATACAGTGGTTGAGCCGAAGAAGAGCAAGGCTCTGGCCAAGCGCTATTCTTCCTCCTCCTCCTCCAACGACGACGATCATGACTTGTCACGTTGACGCTGCTCACGGCGACATGACCATAACTACGACGCGCGTGATGACATCACGTAGCGCAAGGTCGACAAGATGCGCGCAAGACACGCCCGCTCGACTGACTCGGAAGATGCGCGCAAGGATGGAGCTCTGCGGCGCGAGCTGCTTCAGCAGAGCCATACGACAAAAGAGAATGCCGAAAGGGTTCAAACTCCCATCAAAGAACCCGAAATTCGACGACCTTCAAGACCCAAAGATCTAGCTAGAGGATCATATCTCCTTGGTCAGGTTGCACGGCAGAACCATGAGCACGGCTATGCAATGCCTCTAGCTACAGCTGCAAGTCACCGCTCGTGCATGGCTTAACAACCTCCCACGCAGATCCATTCGCAGCTAGGATGAGCTGGTCTATAGCTTCGTGCAGAACTTCAAGGGCACTTACAAAAGGCCCGCATCAATCAAAGAATTAAGAGCATGCTACCAAATAACCGGCGAGTCATTGCGCTCATACATTCAGAGGTGGTCCATCATCAAAAAATCTACAGAACGCATCTCCGAAGATCGCGCAATTTACGCATTCAATGGCGGCGTATGATGTAGAGAGCTTAGGGAGTAACTGGGCCGTTCAAAGCCCAAAACAATCGACTACCTGATGGAGATCGAGAACAGGTGGGCTGATGGAGAGGACTCGGTGAAAAACAACCGTGCCCACTCAGACGACGATGACGACCTTAGACGTAGACGCGATTGCCGAGGAAAACACCGGATGCACGGTTATGAGGACCACGAGGAGGTTGTCATGGCCGCGGCTGGTGATCAGTGCATATTTGCATCATGTTTTATATTATTATTTTGCATTGTAGATGTAGGATCTTGGTATTTTACGGTGTTCGCGCACATATTTTATGTCTGTTTTCACCAGGATCAGGACAAATGATGGATACAATGGACATAATTCTTGGAGCAGTTATACTGAGAAGAAAAGGAGCCCAAAACAACGTAAATCGCTTATTTGGGAGATATCAATAATACCAGAAGAAAAACCAAAGCGAACAAGGCACACAGACGGTTTAATGCCTAACTATACAGCGGGAATAAATTTTCCGGCCGTATAGTTCCCGCCGTATAGTTGGCGCCGCCTCCACCTCCTCAAATAGTTTCACCCCGTGCAACTAGATCGGAGAGACGACATACAGAGCACCCAAAAATCTCTAAAACCTCACCTCCGGATGGCATCTGGAGGGGGAACTCGTCCATCAGGGATCCATCTTCGCCCTACGCAGATCCAGGAGGCTAAGGCATCGAGCTTCATCATAAACCGCTGCATCACCACCATCTTCACCCATCCCATCTACATCTTATCTAGATCTTGCTGTAATTTCCATACTCGTCGTGGATTTATATAAGTACTATTCATCTATGATAGATTCCATTGTTATTGCCATGATGTTGATTGCCTCCATGTCTGAGTAGATCATTAGTTCTTGGGGAGATGGAGAAACCTATTATGAGATTGAAATAAGATAAAGTTTATTATGATATTCATCATTGTGACCATGTGTTAGATTATCTTCATCTTGATGTTGAGAGAATTCGACCTCTCAATATTTGCCTCTCATGGGGACTTGATGGAGGGAACTACTTGTTGGTAGACGGAGGTGTGTTGGCACTTACAGTGACTATAAAGCTGTTGGCACCCCTTACGTATCAACTTGGGAACCGAGGAATCTCATAGAACACTATTCATGCCATGGGACATGTCCTACGGGATTAAATCCCTTAATAGTGCAGTAATTCGATTGATGTCGATTGCTGACTACTGTAGTTATGAGGATGATGTGAGCAGCGATTGCTGCCTATTTGTCCAAATATGGAGTTCCTCCCACACATAAATAGTTGAGAATGTTTATGATAATAATTTTTACCTTAGCTCCTTATGATGCTAGTGGTGTATCCTCTACTCCTTGAGAATACTTTTTCCCTATTGCAGTTCCAATCTCTCTTACATACGTGATACTTACTTTCCGTGTTCAGTTGTTTTATTTTACTTATTTTTGCTTTTATACCAAAAACCCCAAAACACCTTTTTACATAATACTCGCATTTTATCTTGTCACTTAGAACTTTATTTAGCATTTCTATTGTAATAGTTATTTCAAGAGTTATTAGACTTCAGACTCCTGCTCCCTGTGGGATCGATATCTTTATTTTGAAACTAGCTACAAACGATCTGTACACTTGCAGTCATCAAGCTATTTTTTGGCACCGTTGCCGGGGAGCTAAGCGCTTCAGGTCTTTTAGTTTTTTCTTATTTATTTTTGTCTTGCTAAGTTTTGTTTTGAGTTACAGGTTTGCACCAACATGATCGAGTTTGAGCATATGACTAGTGCTACCCCACTCAGCCGCTTTGGGAAGCCCTATTATATTTATAAACGAGACAACTGCAATGAGAAGACAAGGGGATTTGAAATAAATCCTCTATTACTTGGTGATGAGGGTTGAACTCATAAATGCCCATTGTTATGGACTTGGGTTTGAGAAGGAGGGAGCGCTAGAGGCATCAATCGGCTAGCAAACAAGCACACAGGGATGCAAGGTTTGCCCAGGTTCAGGCCTCGTAGAGGTCCTTACTCCTGCTTGTCTACTCTTGGAATTATCGAGGGAGTCAAAAGTTACAGGGGTGCGTAGATGCAATCTGGCGATGGTTGTGGAAACTAGGGTTGTGATTGTCCTCCTCGCCACCGCCTCCTAGCCTTTATATAGATAGGCTAGGTCTCGGCTAGCAGGTCGAGTCGCTTACAGATTAGGGTCCGTCCCTTTGAACTTTCTATCTTAAGCTTTTTCCTGCGTTGCAAGCAATCAGAGTCTCTGTGGGTCACCCGAATCCTGTATTGGGCCTTGGCAACGACGTGGGCTTCTGCCGTATCTGGACCGTATATGCCAAACTCGAGTACCTGTAGGATATACCCATGTTAGTAGCCCCCGAGTGTCCAGTGGAATCATAGATTCGACTGGAGACTTTATGAAGTCTTTCGAGTGTATGATTGTTCATATTTTCAAGTGTTCTGTCTATGTCATAGGGATTGTTAATATACGTGCCTGATTTACCTGATGTATCGGTATCAGTTAACTGCCTTAGGGAAAAACAACGCAATCTACTCAAACTCGAGTCCTCAGACTCGAATTTGCAAAAGTGCTGGTGTAATTTGACTCAGGCCGTAGAGTTCTTATAGGAGTCGAATTCCAGTGTATAAATGTGAGCACTCGACGCGTCCGTCAAGGCATGTTCATCATACCTGTAGGTATGGATATATTTCTGTTAGTGCGCAACAGATGCGTTGCTAGGCCTTATTCAGGTCTTATCTTCACGCTGTAAGCGCGGCATCCAAATTTTTGTCATCACGGAGATGATTTAGGTGGCCCAGGAGACGTAATCTCTTTGTAGGGAAAATATGAAGCAGAGTCGCCATAGCATTCGAGTGTGGGTGTTATCAACGCACAGTACGATGTACAAATAATCATAGGGTGTGCGACCAGTGCTCCTATGGGAGTAGTCCCCGAGTGCCTATTCGAGTCGTAGACTCGAGTGGGGACTAAAAACATTTGTGACTGCTGTCGTCTTTTGTTACTTGTTTCAGTCAAATGTGCTTCCAGCGCTCCCTATGGGAGTAACCCATAGTTCACAATCGAATCATTGATTCGAGTGATGGGTTTTCGTGAAGTTTATACACCTGCATAAAAATTCTTTCGGGTGCGCGGCCAGTGCTCCTGTTAGGAGTAGCCCCCGAGTGCTTGGTTGAGTCGAAGACTCGAGCAAGGACTAAAGTAGTAAAAATGTTATTCTGCTGGAAACTATGACGTCAGTGCTGATGACGTGATGACTTCAGTTGCCCGCGTGAGCGGCTTTGACGGGACGTGATGAGCGGTAGGTCCCACTTTATGACTTTGATTTGACTAGGCATGCGTAATCTTCTGTTTTAACTGCGTCTCCTCGATTTCCGTGCGTAATGGTAGTAGTGGGGGACGTTTCGTGATTCACCTTCGCCACACGTCGATGGCCATGTGCGCCACGCATCCAATAGGGGTTGTGCTGGCCGTTGGATGATATCCGCGAGGAGGTTAAGTAGCAGCGCAGCTGGGGTAAATTTTCCTCATCTCTCTTCTTGCTCGTTCCTCCTTCGCCATTGTTGCTCTTTCTGCTTCTTTGCGCACTTCCCCTTTGTGGCACTAGACCAGCTCCGCATTTTCCCCAGTTACTTCCTGTGCTCGCATCGCCATCGAAAGATGGGCAAGAAGAAAGGAGGTTCTGCTGCTGGATCTGCAGCCACCATTGCTGCCACCAAGAAGAAGGGAGGCGCTGCCACCGTGGGCACCAGCGCCGCCGGCATTGGGAAGAAGAAAGGTGTGGGTACTCGCATCACCAGTGGGTCCTGGCGCCCATCAACCATCAAGCCCGCGAACCTGTTCAATCTCCGTCAAGATGGATCACTTCCTTCCGTGGAAGGTGACTCACGTGTACCTGGCGAGGAGGTAATTCCCGTTCCTCCTGCTGGTTTCCAGGTGATGTTCCTTGCGTTTTTTAGCCCAAAAGGCATCGTGTTGTAGCAGACACACCAAAGGGCATTGTAAACGTTGTTTTCTCCTGGTCTTCCTCCTTCATTCGAATCTGATTGTAGCCTGAGTAAGCATCGAGGAAGCATAGGAGCTCACATCCCACAGTAGAGTCGATTATTTGATCGATCTATGGCAACGGGAAGTGATCTTTTGGGCTGTGCTTATTCAAGGAGGTGAAGTCCACGCACATCCGTAGGATATCCGTGTCTTTTTTAGGCACAAGCACTATGTTGGTGAGCCAGGTGCTTTCCTTGATCTCGCATATACAATTTGCGTCGAGGAGTCTATTGATCTCTATATCGACTGCTTTTTCTCTTGGTTCAGATAGTCATCGTATTGTCTACTTGATTGGCCTTGTGTCTAGATTCACGTTGAGTGAGTGCTCGGCGAATTACCTAGGAACCCCTAGCATGTCCGCTAGACACCAGGCAAAAATTTCCCAGTGCTCACGGAGGAATTCGACGAGCGTGAGTTCCTAAGCGGAACTCAAGTTGTTGGCGATGAGGGTCGTCTTGGTCGGGTCCATTGGGTGGACCTGGACTTTCTTTGTGTGCACCGATGAGTCGAAGGACATGTCGGGTGAACTTGGTCTGCTCAGGGAAGGCAGACTGTTCTCTGTCGACTCTTTTAGTTTTGCGAGTTCCTCTTGCATGCCAAAGGACTAGGAGATTCTGTTGAATTACCTGTCGCAGCTATCGGACCTCTCGAAGCTTCCGTTGATTGTGATGACGCGGTTTGGGCCTGACATCTTCATCTGCAAATAGGCGTAGTGAGGTACTGCCATGAACCTCGCGAACGCGACACATCCGAGGATGCAATGGTATTGTGAGGGCCAGTCGACGACTTCAAAGTCGATGCGCTCTCGCCGAAAATTTTGCAGCTTGCCGAAGATGACGTGGAAGTTGATTTTGCCCAGGGGTATACGACCTTCCCTGGGACGATATTGTGGAATGACGTGTTTGAAACTTCCAGGCATGTCAGAGGGATCCTCGTCGCGTGCAAGGTACTTGAGAAGATGAGGTTGATGCCGCTCCCGCCGTCCATGAAGACGCGACTCATATCGAAGCCCCCGATCTGCGCCTCGAGTACGAGGGGACAGTGGCCTGGACGAGGAACTTGGCGCGGGTGGTCACGCTTGTCGAAGGTGATGCAGGACTCACTTCCACTAAGGTACTCAGTGGTGGAAGGTGGAGAGTTTATCGCCAAATTGACTTGGCGAGTGATTGCCTTCTGCATCCGATTGGAGGGGCGCCCTTTTTGGATCATCCCCATGTTGCCCACGGCTCGCGGGTATAGCTCACCTCCATGATGCTGGACTGGCGCAGCCGCAGGTGGTGGTGGCCCAGGCAGTGGTGGTGGAGCTCCATGTGCCGCATTGCCTGGGGCAGCTCCATAGCCCCGGTTGATTGCGTGGCGATTCATTTGGGCTAGGCCCTCGTGGAGTTTGAGGAACTCGCGGCAATCCTTTAGAAGGTGGCTGGATTTTTTCTTGTCATCGTGCTTGTCAATGTAGAAGTGCACGTTGCATGGTCCGGACAGTTTGCCTGGATGGATATTGCGGGTGCCTCTTTGCGAATGCGGTGTTACCACACTTGCGCGGTTTTCCCAACGTCGCGGTATCCCCTGCTGCGATATCCGATGTTGCGGTTGTCGTCACGTTTGTCGGCGTAGCCAGCCACGACCATGTTGACTTCATCGTGATCCTTGTAGACGTGCATTCGACGTTTTCCTCGGCGGTCGCGTCTGTGCCCAAGGTCATCGTCATCATCAGAGTAGGTGCGGTTTTTTTACCGAATCTCCTCCGTCCGCCCACCAATTCGTGATTTCCATCAGGTGGTTGATCGTTTTGGGCTTCGAGCGGCCTAGCTCCTCCCTGAGCTCTATACGGCGGACGCCGCCGTTGAACGTGTCGATTGCGTAGTCCCCCGAGATGTTTTCTGTGGAGTTCTTGATGATGGACCACCTCTAGATGTACGAGCGTAGCGACTTGCCAGACCTTTGGTGGCAGCCTCTTAGTTCTTCGATTGATGCGGGCCTTTTGTAAGTGCCCTTGAAGTTGCGCACGAAGCTGTAGACCAGCTCTTCCCAACTGCGAATTGATCCATTCGATGGTTGTTGATCCATGCGCGGGAGACGCCCTACAACTGTAGCTGCAGGCTTTGCATTGACGTGCTTGAGCTTCCGCCGTGTAGTCTGACGAAGGAAATGTGATCCTCCAGCCAGATTTTCGGGTCCTGCAGGCCATCAAATTTTGGGTTCTCCGACAGGAGTTTGAACCCCTTAGGCATTCAGTTTCGCCTGATGGCCCTACTAAAGCATCTGGCGCCGCAGAGCTCCGTTTCATCTTATTCTGAATCATTCGAGCAAGCGCGCCTTGCCTGCATCTTGTCGACCTTGCGTTGCGTGATGTCATCACGCGTGTCGTAGTCGTGGTCATGCCACCGTGAGCGACGTTGCTGTGACAGATCGTGGATGTCATTGCTGGAGGAGTACGAGTAGTAGTATTTGGCCAGAGCCTTGCTTTTCTTCGGCTCTGTTGTTGGCTATTTATCGAGGGCGGCCTTGATGAGCCCCAGGCCCTCGATCGTAGATCGGTGCATGGCAGCTCGTGGATCTCCAGTTGGTGGCTGGTTGTTGAGGAGGTACATGGTGGCCATTGTCACCGCAGCTTGCGGCGTCTTCGGGAGCACGTTGCCCCGCGTATCCACCATCATAGAGCTGAAGTCGAGGACTTTCGCGGCTTCTACGCGCTCTTGGTCGATGAGGTGGGCCAGTCGAGATCGTCTTTTGTTGGTTAGTTACTCGTTGCCCTCGGAGGAGGATCCTCCATGGGAGGAGAGCTGAGCTCGTCGAAGGCTCGACTCATCCGCCGCCTTTTTGCGCGCATCGAGTTGCGCGATCACCTGCTGCTGGTGTTTGAATTCTCCCTTCAGCAGCCAATGTTAGCCCATCAACATGTCCTGCGATGATTTAGGAGGTAAAGGGTTGCCCGCAGAGCTTCTCGACGGTGGGCCTACTCGTTGTCGTTGAGGTGGATCTGCACACACTCGCAAATGTTCTCATTCGTTGTGAGGTGCGGTGTGATACGTCCAAAACGTATCTACTTTCCCGAACACTTTTGCTATTGTTTCTCCTATAAACTTGTATGACTTGGATGCAACTAACGCGGATTGACGCTGTTTTCAACAGAATTGCCTTGGTGTCTACTTTTGGTGCAGAAAATCAACTATCAGGAAAAATCCCGGAAAATATGCCAAAAATCCTATTTCACCCGAAGACTCCAGGAGCCAGAATACGAGACGGAGAAGAGCCAGGGGGTGGCCAAACCACCTGGTGGCGCGGGCCAAGCTAGGTCGCGCCAGGGGGTGGTGTGGGCCCCCCAGGCACCCCCTCGGTCTCCCTCTTCGCCTATAAGAAGCCTTCTGACCTAAAAACTCTGGGGGGTTCGACGTTTTTCCAGAAAGAGTTCCGCTCCGCCGCCACCACCATATTCCACGAAACAGCACCAAAAACTCCGTTTTGGCACCCTGCTGGGACGGGGAATTGGAGGAGATCATCGCCATCATCATCATTATCGCTTCTCCATCGACCATCCATGTTTCCCCCATCTATGAGTGAGTAATCCCCCGCTGTAGGCTATGGGGATGGTAGGGATTGGATGAGATCGTTCATGTAATGGCATCAGATTATTAGGGCATGGTGCCTAGTATCTTTTATTAGTGCTTGATGACTGTTGCGACTTGTTATGCTTAATGCTTGTCACTAGGGCCCGAGTGCCATGATTTCAGATCTGAACATGTTATTGATTCATTATGATAGTATTGTTTATGGTCTTATCTGCAAGTTGTATACACACGTTGTAGTCCGGAACCAATGGCCCCTGGCGATGTAAATCGGGATAACCGGAGGAATGGCTTTGATGTGAGGATCACATGTGTTCACGGAGTGTTAATGCTTGCTCCGGTGCTCTATTAAAAGGAGCACCTTAATTGCCGAGTTCCTTGAGGCCCACGCACACGGGCTGGCAGGACAAAAGATGTTGTGCAAGTTCTCATTGCAAGCACGTATGACTATATATGGAACACATGCCTAGGATTATCTAGTACTTGGATGCTTTATCTTATTTATCTGCAATTGCCCTATGTTCTGATTGCTATGTGAATTGTCTTGTCCATGCAACGCCTCATCCATCCCTATGCCTATCGTGACTCGAATCCCAATCACATCGCTATTGTTACTACCGCTTTGCTTTCACATGCTACTTTTACTATTGCTACTACAAAATTGTTGCTACTGATAAACTGCTGTGAGCAAGATTGTTTCCAGGTGTAGCTGAATTGACAACTCAGTTGTTAAGGCTTATAAATATTCTTTGGCTCCCCTTGTGTCGAATCAATAAATTGGGTTTCACTTCCCTCGAAAATACTGCGATACACGCCCTATACTTATGGGTCATCAAGACTATTTTCTAGCACCATTGCCGGGGAGCATAGCTTTATTTATCAAGTTCACTTGGATTCTCTATTGTTCGCTGCTATCCATCCATCATGGATAAGTCTCGTGATGGCAAGTTTCCTATTTTACCATCCACTACAAGAAGAGGTATGGTTCTGAACACGTCTGCTGCTCTTGATTCACCATCTGTTATAAGTAAGCTCGTTACACCACCACATGCACATGCTACACACACTGCTACTACTGCCGAATCTGAAACTTCTGATGCTGCTTCTACTGTGCTTGATAAGAGTGGTTCATTAGGTCCTTTCCTAGATGCTACGATTGCTAGAACTATAGCTGGAAATACCGAAACTCCTAATGAAGACACTACCACACCTATTAGTTCACCTGAGTCTTGTGAAAGTTATGATATTGAAGATGGTTATGTTGAGATGACCAATGAATTTATTAAAGAATGTAAAAACACCCATGATAGGAGCGCTGCTAAGAGTCTCCTTGAGAGGCATACTATTAGACCCAAATTGTCTCCTATTGCTAAGTTTGCTGCTTCTCCCATAAACATTATAGATAAAGATTATGATTTCTCTCTCAATCTATCTTACATAGCTATTGTTGAGAAAGAACCTTTTTGTGGGACGAAGAATGAAAGTGCGGTAGCACATATGAATGAACTTTCCACCATGAGTGGCTTGTTTTCTGATGATATTAAGATGCGTACTTACTTTGTTGCTAAGATTTTTCCCTTTTCACTGAAAGGAGAAGCTAAAACTTGGTTTAGTAATTTGCCTTCTGGATCTATTGATAGCCCTGATTGCTTGATTAGTACCTTCCTGCAGAAATATTTTCCTCCTAGTGCTAGACATGCTATTTTGCAGGAACTTTTTGATTTTAAACAGGGAGAAAAAGAGGTATTGCCCGAATCTTGGGCAAGGTTTTGTGCTTTGATTCATGCACAAGCTGGAAGTCCATTACCTAAGAATGAGCTTCTTGATATATTTTATAATGGACTAACCGAAGAATCTAGGACATACCTAGATAGTTGTGCTGATTGTGTTTTCAGGAATAGGACTCCTAAGGAAGCTGAGGAATTAATGGCTAAAATAAGTAAGAACTATGAAGATTGGACTCCTCCTGAACCAGCTATACCTGAAGTAATTGTACCTGAACCTAGTATTCCGGTGCCTATTCCAACATCAAAGAAGAGGGGAGTTATTGAATTAAATGATGAAGTGATGAAGGAAGCTAAGAAATGTCTTAAGGAGAAGGGAATTAAAGCTGTAGATGTCAAGAATTTACCTCCTATTGAAGAATTATGTAAGCCTATCCCCTACTCTCCACTATTGAGGTACACTCTCTCCAACACTTTGATGAAGGTGATATCCCTTACTCTAAACCTCCTGATCAATGCTTAGAAGAATTCGATATCTTTATTGTTAAGCAAGATAACTTTAATAAAAGGGTGCAAAATCATCTAATGGAAAACACTAGAGCTATTGTTGAGTTGAAAGATATTGTGGAAAGAACCTCTAATGATGTTAAAATGATTGATAAACACTTTCAAATGGTTCAAACTCAAATAGATCAACTCGTTAAAGTGCAAAACGACTTACTAGTTAATGCTGCTAAAGAAAAACATGCTTATGAAATTAGAACTAGAAGTGGTGCTGCTACCCAGGATCCTCTATATCCTGAGGGGCATCCCAAAAGAATTGAGCAGGATTCTCAACAAGCTGAAAATAGTGGCTCTACTCGTAAGAAAAGGAAAAAGAAACATAAAACTGTTGTAGAACCCTCTGAACCTGCTATAGATCCTAATAGTATATCTATCTCTGATGCTAAAACTGAAAGTGGTAATGAAGAAAATGAAGTTCCTAATGAAGAAAAAGTTGAAGAAGAACCTGAAAACCACACTAAGAATACTAAATACACTAAAGAAGATTTTGTTGCTAAGAAACATGGTAGTGAAAGTGAACCTTGGGTCCAAAAACCTATGCCTTTCCCTGATAAGAAACACAAGTCAAAGGAAGATGAACACTATAATAAGTTTTGCGAGTGGATGAAACCTTTATTCCTACAAATTCCTTTGACTAATGTTATTAAATTGCCTCCTTACTCAAAGTATATGAAGGATATTGTCTCGAATAAAAGGAAGATCCCTAATGAAGAAATTTCTACTTTGCTTGCTAATTATTCCTTTAATGGTAAGGTTCCTAAGAAACTTGGAAACCCAGGGATTCCAACTATTAAGAACAGTTATGTTAGAACTGCTTTGTGTGATTTGGGAGCTGGAGTTAGTGTTATGCCTTTCTCTCTCTATAAGAAGCTTCAACTAGAAAAATTAATACCAACTGATATATCTTTGCAAATGGCTGATAAATCTACCACTATTCCTGTTGGTATATGTGAGGATGTACCTGTTCAAGTGGCTCATAATTTCTTGATATTAACTGATTTTGTTGTGCTTGAAATGCCTGAAGATGATAATATGTCTATTATTCTTGGCAGACCTTTTCTTAATACTGCAGGAGCTGTTATTAATTGTAATCAAGGAAAGGTGACTTTCAATGTGAATGACAAGGAACATATTGTCTATTCCCCAAGAAGGTTGAAAGAACTTATGGTTTGAATTCAATTGAACATGTTGAGGGCATTCAAGTTGGATAAATTATTGTCCCATACCAAGAGAAAAATTTAAAACTATTATGATTGGGACCATTGCTATCAAGGTTGAGGTAACATAGTCATTAGTGGAATACAAAGTTTTGTATCATATGGAATTGTTTTGGTAACAAGACCTGATCAACCTTGTTAACAAAAGGATTTCATTGAACAAAACAATGTTTTCACTATGATTATCTCTGTTTACTTCTATTCTATCCATTTTAGTTTTTGTTTGCATTTAGTTTTGTTTGTTGTTAGTTGCTTGCATGTTAGAGTGTCTTAGAACTTCTGTAGTTCTAGCTTTGTTTTGTCCTTGCATCATGTTTCCAAAAAAAAATCCGCCTGTCAGAAAATCATTCTTCTATGCCTGAAAATGCCCAAAAATAAAGTGTCTCGAAAAATTCCAGAAAATTCATATTAAATTTTTACGTGAAAAAAGGGGTAGAGGAGTAGCTGGGAGGTACCAGGGGGACCCACCAGGCAGGCACACCACCTGGTGGCGTGGCCTGCCCTGGGTGGCGCCATGCCCTGGTGTGGGCCACCCCTGGCCCCACCCACTAGCTCTCTCACTTGCCACTTTCTTCTCTCTCCCGAGTAAGCTCCAGTTCATTGCTCAAAATCGCGTTCTTGCTGTGCTTGCTCTCGATTTTTTCGATCTCCTTGCTCAGCCCATCTTTCTTGCTGAAATTTGGAGCAATTGTTGCCTGGTATGTGACAGGTTATGAGAGCTTGTAAGCTTGTTTGATGCTTAGAGATATAGTTTTGATGCATGTTTAGGCCTCTTACAAGTCCCTATGAGTATAATCCTTCATTATATTTACTTTGTAATCACTTGTTTAATAGGTGTTTAAATTTCAGAATAGAAGATGGGTGAGCACCACCTAAACCAACATGAACTATGGGTGCTTGAGTTCATGAAGGTTCACCGGGAGGAGGAAGTTTTTCCTTCCATTTATCCATGTTTTGAGTTCATGAGAGCTGCGGGAATTCTCCAGGATTTCCACACTTTGGTTTCTAATGCAGGGTTGGAGCACTTTTTGGAGGATGAACCTTGTGAATTTGTGAAGCTAAGCATGTCTGTGGTGCAGGACTTCCAATTTAGTCACTCTTTGCCTAACCCCATGGTCCACTACAAAATTTACAATATTGCTGTCGACCTTTCTCTCGGTGAATTTTGTGCAGCTATGAAGGTACCTCAATGGGGATCATGTAGAAGGATTAAGGAGCGACCTGAACCACTGATGGATTTATACGCAGAAATTTGCCAAGGGAGCAGTTTCTCGAAGGAGAGTGGAAAAATCCGTAACATTCATCTTCCCTCCATTCGCTACTTTGCCTACTTTATTGCCAAGTGTGTTCTTGCTAGGAAAACTGCTAATAAGTTATATTCATTTGATCTAGCATTTATCTCTGCAGCTCTTAAACGAGATAGGTCTTACAACTTAGGTGCTTTGATAGCTTTTCGTCTTGCTGCTAACCGTGAGAAAGGTGGAATTTGTGGAGGCCTCATTGCTTCTCGTTTACTAACATTGCATGGTTTAGTGCCTCATCATCTAGACCTACAGTTTCCCATAGAGAGGCTTGATCTTAATTCCATGATACAGCACAAATGTGTTTCCTCGTGGGCTAGTGTGAGTGGATTGTCTTATGAGATAACCTTTCTCAAAGCTAGGTAGAGAAAGAGCAAGTCTGAGCGTGTTGTTCTTTTGCCTGCACCTGTTTTGTTTAACCTTGATAACATGTTAGGATGGTCTCTCACTGAGGAGGAGCTTGACACGTACTTGGGAGAGCTCTCCCAACAGGAGCAGGATACTAGAAGGGAGGTCATGGATGATTCGGTCCAGCCCTCGAATGTGGGGGAGTCTTCATATCAGCAGCCTGCTTATGATTGGGGAGCTTCTACTTCTTCCCACGGGCCCAACTATGACCATTCTTATCAAGATCCTCCTGCTTGGAACCCCTATTCGTACAACGATTGATACCCACTTAGGCCAAAAGCCTAAGTTTGGGGGGAGGTACGCCGACACCGCACTCATCTCCTTATCATGTTGCGTCGGTACTTTGTATATTCATGTTTCGTTCTCTTTTTAGTTTTTGTTCTTTCTTTGCTTTTGCTTTCTAAAACACAAAAAGACCAAAAATATTTCTGTTGTTTCTCTTTTGGTTTGCTTCTTCTTCTTTTTGCCTTGGTTTGTTTTTCCCTTTTTGCTTTGTTTGAACTATTCGAAAAACCCAAAAAGATTTTGCTTTGCTTGCTTTTCCCCTTTGGTTCTTGTTTTAAAAATTGAAAACACCAAAAATATTTGTTGTTATTCTTTGGTTTTGTGAGTTCGCTACAGGGTTCATCAGTCCTCAGTGGATATTGGTTTCATATTATTATTCAAGCCACACAAGTGAAGAGCAATAATGAGGATTAATGATAACTTGAGGCGTGGTAAGAGGCTGGTAACGAACTCTATTTTTTTTCAATTTTGTACATATACTCATCACTGTGGGCATGCTTAGTCCGTTCATGTAGGGTGTATGTTATCTTTGGATGCTTAGTAGTTCTTGCTTTCGTATGATTAGTTTCAGCTTGCTAATAGTTTGTAGCATGTCTTATGAATGTTTGCTTGGATTACTCAATTCATAACTTGGTATGACACCGTGGTATCCTCATCTGAATGTTTCATTTGAATTGACTTGGCACATGATCACGCATGCACATGACTGTAATAATCAGTTAAGACTTGATGAATGATTTTGCCTTGAGGATCTTGAATCACTTTCATGCCATGATTAGTCCTGTTTTGTTGCAAGCATGATTATGACAGCTATTGCTCTCTTGTTTGTCGCTCCCTTGCTATTGCTAGCCTTCACTTTCATTGAGTATTTTACTCATGTTCCCAACTCCCTTAAACCAAATATTGTCAAAGTGTCCACCATACCTACCTATTAGCATCATTTGCCACTCCCGTGCATATTCATTATGCCTTGTTTTCTTCCAAATAAAATGTTTGCTTGTTATGAGAAAGTTAGTTAGTAAAGCTCTCACGAACTTGATGTCACACTTTATTTTCTGTACTTAATAAACCTGAACCATTGTGACTGTCCATGAAAGTTATATGCTTGCAAATTATAGCCTGGAGATTAGCAGAACCGTGCTGTCACGGAGAACGCTTTCAACACTTGTAAATATATACCCAGTTGATACCATGCTCTTTTGTTTGCGGATGTCGTCGGTGTGAAATAAAAGGGGAGCTTGTAAGTCCATGGAGTTATGTATGTGTGTTAGAGAAACGCCTGGGCCACTGGTCTAATCCATGCTGACATGGTGGAAACCTGCAGCATAACCATAATGATATCTATGAAGCATTCTTCTTATAAAAAAAGAGAGATAGCTATTGAGAAAAAGAAAAAAGAGAGATTTATGAAAAGAGGAAGGAGAGAAAAAAGCACCATTTTCCCATGGTAAATAAGAAGATTGCTGAGATACTCATTGTCTTCTTGCCTTGTCATTTTGGTATGGGGATTCTTCCGTATCATCGGGCAAGGGGTACCCCGTTGGCGGTTCTCTATGATACGCACATATTTACGATGACAATAACTTACCGGTAACTAAAGTTGAGTAGCATGAGGAGCGGCCCTCGTACTCAAGGGACATGGGATTTTCAGTTTATAGTCTGTCAAGCATATAACTCAGATTGGACCTCACTTTCACCTTAACCACATTAAAGATGCTTATGATAGGGGCAATGAGAGCTCAAAGCTAATGAGTACCATACTTTCAGCATTTGGAAGCCTTTAAAAATTATTCAAAACCTTTTCCTTTACTTGTTGAGTCTCCATATATTCTTTGAGCACCTTCTTGAGAGCATAGTTATCATTCTTTGTGCTTGTCCCATTACTTGATTATTTGCGTTATGACTTTGATGCTTGTATCTTTGATATCTTTACTTCTAGTCATCACTTGAACTTCAGAGGTGCCTTGACATTCATAATCAAAGGCAAGCGAGATACCACTCTATCATACCTTTTTATGAGCATTGTAATGTTGCTTATGTTTATGCTTCATGCTACTTACTATTTTTGAGTTGGAATCTCTTCATAGCTTGCAATGCCTACTAAGTAAACTTAGTTGCATACTCTTTATTATGAACTGCCTAAGTAGTTGATCACATTGCTGAGAATATTTACATTATATGAAGCAAATGTGTTCGTGAAAGTTCTTTTATCGCACTCAGTTTGCAACTAAATTGCTTGAGGACAAGCAATAAGCTAAGCTTGGGGGGAGTTGATACGTCCAGAACGTATCTACTTTACCGAACACTTTTGCTATTGTTTCTCCTCTAAACTTGTGTGATTTGGATGCAACTAACGCGGACTAACGCTGTTTTTAGCAGAATTGCCTTGGTGTCTACTTTTTGTGCAGAAAATCAACTATCAGGAAAAATCCCGGAAAATATGCCAAAAATCCTATTTCACCCGAAGACTCCAGGAGCCAGAATACGAGACGGAGAAGAGCCAGGGGGTGGCCACACCACCTGGTGGCGCAGGCCAGGCCAGTCGCGCCAGGGGGTGGTGTGGGCCCCTAGGCACCCCCTCGGTCTCCCTCTTCGTCTATAAGAATCCTTCTGACCTAAAAACTCCGGGGGGTTCGACGTTTTTCCAGAAAGAGTTCCGCTTCGCCGCCACCACCATATTCCACGAAACAGCACCAGAAACTCCGTTCTGGCACCCTGCCGGGACAGGGAATTGGAGGAGATCATCACCATCGCTTCTCCATCGACCATCCATGTTTCCCCCATCTATGAGTGAGTAATCCCCCGTTGTAGGCTATGGGTATGGTAGGGATTGGATGAGATCGTTCATGTAATGGCATCAGATTGTTAGGGCATGGTGCCTAGTATCTTTTATTTGTGCTTTATGACTTTGTTGCGACTTTTTATGCTTAATTCTTGTCACTAGGGCCCGAGTGCCATGATTTCAGATCTGAACATGTTATTGATTCATTATGATAGTATTGTTTATGGTCTTATCTACAAGTTGTATACACACGTTGTTGTCCGGAACCAATGGCCCCGAAGTGATAGAAATCGGGATAACTGGAGGGAATGTCTTTGATGTGAGGATCACATGTGTTCACGGAGTGTTAATGCTTTGCTCTGGTGCTCTATTAAAAGGAGAACCTTAATTGCCAGTAGTTCCCTTGAGGCCTCGCTGCAAACGGGCTGGCAGGACAAAAGATGTTGTGCAAGTTCTCATTGCGAGCACGTATGACTATATATGGAACACATGCCTAGGATTATCTAGTACTTGGATGCTTTATCTTATTTATCTGCAATTGCCCTATGTTATGATTGCTATGTGAATTGTCTTGTCCATGCAACGCCTGTCCATCCATCCCTATGCCTACCGCACTCGAATCCTACTGTTTACTGCTATTGTTACTACTGCCTTTGCTTTCACTACTACTGTTACTTTACTATTCGTACTACAAAACTGTTGCTACTTATAAACTGTTGTGAGCAAGATTGTTTCCAGGTGCAGCTGAATTGACAACTCAATTGTTAAGGCTTATAAATATTCTTTGGCTCCCCTTGTGTCGAATCAATAAATTGGGTTTCACTTCCCTCGAAAATACTACGATAAACCCCCTATACTTGTGGGTCATCACGGTGCTCCCCTGTCCTGTTGTTGGTGGGTGCACTGTTGGTAGGGCTGCTGTTGGTAGGGCCACCGTTTGCGACTGGTATACCGTTGTTGGTCGGTCCAGTGCTGGTGCCGGTGTTTTCGCGATTAACGCCGGTGTCGCCCGTGTTGATGACGGCGCACATGAAGTGATTAGGGAAGCTACTTCTCCCACAACTTTCAGATCCGGAGCCGTAGGCTCCATCTTCTATGGCAAGGCTACCCAGATAAGATCCGTGACTGCTATCGCTGTCCGTGCTCCAAGCTATTGCCGGGGCGTTGAGCTCACTAAGGGTGCCGATCGGTGGCGGGAACCATGATGCTGGAGCAATCGCGGGTGTCGTCAGCTGGTCGGGCATGCGACCTGGAAGCGGAAGCTCCCGATCGCCAGGCTGATCACATCGCCCACGGACTCGAAAGATAGGCGAGTGGCCGACGTGTGGACGGTGAAGTTGAAAGCGCAGAAGAGCTGGCGAGTCTCTGTTGTTGTAGAGTTGTAGATCAAGTTTGATGGGCCGAAGAAGCCGTGACATCAGCACTCCCAATTCCCACGAACGGCGCCAATTGACAAGGGTTGAACCCATCAATGCCCATTGTTATGGACTTGGGTTTTGGAGAAGGAGGGAGCACTGGAGGCATCAATCGGCTAGCAAACAAGCACACAGGGACGCAAGGTTTACCCAGGTTCAGGCCTCGTAGAGGTCCCTACTCCTGCTTGTCTGCTCTTGGAATTATCAAGGGAGTCGAAAGTTACAGGGGTGCGCACATGCAATCTGGCAATGGTTATGGAAACTAGGGTTGTGATTGTCCTCCTCGCCGCCCCCTCCTAGCCTTTATATAGATAGTCTAGGTCTCGGGTAGCAGGTCGAGTCGGTTACAGATTAGGGTTCGTCGCTTTAAACTTTCTATCTTAATATTTTTCTTGCATTGCAAGCAATCAGAGTCTCTGTGGGTCACCCGAATCCTGTATTGGGCCTTGGCAAAGACATGGGCTTCTGCCGTATCTAGACCGTATATGCCAAACTAGAGTACCTATAGGGTATACCCAGGTCACTTGGTATTCGACACAAGAAGCAATTTACTGGGGATGAAGAAGAGCTTGATCCATATGAGCATATTACATGTTTCAAAGATATATGTGGCACTTTTCAATTGACGGGATATACTGCTAATGAGGTAAGGGTTAAAAAATTTAGTCAGACTTTGACTAGTACAACTCTCTCATGGTATAGATCTCTACCCCCAAAAGCCACTACTACTTGGGATAATTTAGCCTGTGAATTTCTAGCAAAATATTATCCATTATCAAAATCTTTTGGATTTAGGCGTCTTGTAGTGACTTGGAGGAACCGTTCTAATGAAGGACTAGTAAGATCTTATATCAGATTTAAAGATTTACTATGTTTATGTCCTCATCATGATTTGCTTGAACGGTATTTATTGCATATCTTTTATGGCAGTTTAATTGAACCTAATAAAATTGAACTAGACTCTTCCGTGGAAGGTTCCTTTGTGAATCTTCCTATAAATAAAGCTTGGGCTTTACTTAATAGAATTCACGAGCATAGACTTTCATGGAATTTTGGTCTAGGAAGTGAAGGAGGCGTTGATACGTTGCAAACGTATCTATAATTTTTGATGTTCCATGCTTGGTTTTTATCTACTTTCTTATGTTTTGTCCACACTTTGGAGTAATTTTTATACACTTTCTTGGACTAACCTATTAACAAGATGGCACAGTGCCAGCTGCCTATTTTCTGCTGTTTTTGGTTCCAGGAAAGTCAGAAAATGAATATTCTCGGAATTGGACGGGACAAAAGCCAAAGTCAGTATTTCACCGAGGGGGACAAGGAGCCAGAATACGAGACGGAGAGGGGCCAGAGGGCCGCCACACCACCTGGCCACGCGGCTAGGCCTGGACCGCGCCAGGGGGTGGTGTGGCCACCTAGGGCACCCCCTCGGCCTCCCCTTTCGCCTATAAGATGCCTCTGATACAGAAACCCTAAGTACCCAATCAACATTCCACGAAAGAGTCTGTAGCCGCCGTCATCTCCATCCCTAGATCGGGAGGGATCTGAAGCTCTTCCCGGCATCCTGCAGAAGGAGAGAATTCACCCTAGAAGCCTTCTTCATCACCATGCAATCCTCCGGTGTGATGCGTGAGTAGTTCATCCTTGGACTACGGGTCCATGTAGTAGCTAGATGGTTGGTTGTTTTCCTTTGTGCTACCATGTCTAGATCTCGTGAGCTCCGTTCAAGATCAAGATCATCTATTTGTAATCATACATGTTGTGTTTGCGGGGATCCGATGGATATTGAGATGCTATTTCAGATTGATTATTGATTCTATCATGTCTTTGTTATTTGTGATCTTGCATGCTCTCCGTTGTTAGTAGATATCTTGGCCGAGTAGATTCTAGCAACTCCAAGAGGGAGTATTTATGCTCGATAATGGGTTCATGCCTCTAGTAATCTGGGGAAGTGACAGAAATCTCTAAGGTACTAGATGTGATGTTGCTACTAGGGAGAAAATAGCAATACTTTGTTCATAGAACAGTCATATTGTTTACTTTACATGCAATGTGTAATGCAATTATCTGTTTGCTTGCAACTTAATACTGGAGGGGGTTCGGATTGATAACCTGAAGGTGGATTATTAGTCATAGATGCAGTTGGATTACGGTCTATGTATAATGTTGTAATGCCCAATCAAATCTCATAGGAGTCAAGATGATTAGTATATGCATGTATGCTTTCTCGATGTTTGTGAATTGCCCCGCTGTAATTTGTTCACCCAACATGTCATATATCTTAAGGAGAACCACCACTAGTGAACTATGGACCCCGGTCCTTTCTTTTACTATCAATCTACAACTGTTTATTGCTTTCTGTTTACTTTCTGCAAGCTTTTATTTTCTTCTACACGATACGTTTAATCCTTTGTTTTCAGCAAAACCAGTGAGATTGACAACCTCACTGTAAGTTGGGGGCAAAGTTCTGTGGTTGTGTTGTGTAGGATTCCAAGTTGGCAACAACACCTTGGAGGTGTTTCCTTGCTCCTACTGGTTCGATAACCTTGGTTTCATAACTGAGGGAAACTTGCTGTTGTTCTCATCATACCTTCCTCTTGGGGTTCCCCAACGAGCTCGAGATATCTTGGGCCATCAAGCTCTTTTCTGGAGCTGTTGCCGGGGAGTCAAGGACATCTTCACAAGGGGAGTCCCTCATAACCAATCTCTTTACTTTGTTATTTTTGTTTTTCTTAGTTTATTTTTGCTTTGTTTACTTGTTTCTTTATCAAAAACACACAAGTAATAGTTTTACTAAGTTTGCTTTCTTTATTAAAAACACAAAAAAATGACTAGTCTTGAAAATACTAAGTTGTGTGACTTCACTAGCACCAACAACAATGATTTCATGTGCACACCTATTGCTCCACCTATTCCTGAAGCTACTTTCTTTGAAATAAAACCTGCTTTACTCAATCTTGTTATGAGAGAACAATTTTCTGGTATTGGTAATGAAGATGCTGCTGCTCATCTAAATAATTTTGTTGAACTTTGTGAGATGCAAAAGCATAGGGATATAGATGGAGGTGTTATTAAGCTTAAATTGTTTCCTTTCTCTTTGAGAGGAAAAGCTAAAGAATGGTTGCAATCCCTAACTAGAAATAGTATTGATTCTTGGACTAAATGCAAAGATACTTTCATTCAAAAATACTATCCTCCTGCTAAGATTATATCTATGAGAAGTGAAATAATGAAGTTTAAACAATTTCATAATGATCATGTTGCTCAAGCTTGGGAAATAATGAAATCTTTGATAAAGAATTGTCCCACTCATGGACTGACTGCTTGGATGATTATCCAAACCTTTTATGCAGGATTGAACTATTCTTCAAGAAATCTACTGGATTCTGCCGCTGGAGGTACCTTTATGACCATTACTTTGGGTGATGCAACAAAGCTTCTGTATAATATGATTGTTAATTATTCTGAATGGCAGACTGAAAGAGCTCCACAAGGTAAGAAGGTAAATTCTGTTGAAGAAACCTCCTCCTTGAGTGATAAAATTGATGTTATTATGTCTATATTTGTTAATGGGAAAGCTCATATTGATCCAAATCATGTTCCCTTAGCCTCTTTGGTTTCTCAAGAAGAGCAAGTTGATGTGAACTTTATAAGAAATAATAATTTTAGCAACAATGCCTATAGGAATAACTTTGGTAATAATAATTATAGGCCATATCCTCCCAACAATGATAATGCTTATGGAAATTCCTACAAAAATAATAGGAGTGCTCCCTCTGAACTTGAAGTTATGCTTAAAGATTTTATTAGTAAACAAACTTCTTTCAATAAAACTATTGAGGAAAAACTCGCTACTTCTGAAAGAAATATAGTATCATTCACTGAAGCACAATCTTCTTTGAATAAAATGGCTGCTAAACCTAAAACTATTGATAATCCCTTTGCTTCTACTAATGCCATATGATTTAGAATTGATGAAAATGTTAGACTATTAGCTGAATTGCATGCTAAGTGGGAAAGAGAAGATGAAATTTCTAGAAATATTAGTGTTTCTACTATCACTACCACTAGTGTTGAAGCTAGTAATAGCTCTACTACTTTAGATGATAATTATGATTTTGATCTTGATGGTTGCAATATCTCTGAAGTAATTAAGTTCCTACAAAAGCTTGCTAAAAGCCATAATGCTAGTGCTATGAATATGGCCTTTACAAAACACATTACTGATGCTCTCATAAAAATTAAACAAGAAAAGATGAAACATAAAGCTTCTATTCCTATGAAACAAGAAGATGGTTGGGAACCCATCATTAATATGAAAGTAAATGATTTTGATTTCAAAGCTTTATGGGATCTTGATAGTAGTGTTTCTATTATGCCTAGAAAGATTTATGATATGCTTGATTTGCCACCATTGGAAGATTGTTATTTGAATGTCCCACTTGATGATAATGCTAAAAAGAAACTCATGGGGAGTATTAATGATGTTCTTATTATGGTTAATAATGCCTATGTCCCTATTGATTTCTATGTTTTGTAAGTTAAATGCAATGCTTCTTGTCCTATTACTTTGGGAAGACCTTTTCTTAGAACTGTTGGTGCCACTATTGATATGAAAGAAGGCACCACTAAATATCAACTCCCACTCAAGAAAGGTATAGAACACTTCCCTAAGAAGCGAGAGAATATTCCTTTTTCCTCTCCTATTAAAACAAAATTTGCTCTTAATGCTTCTTCATTTGAGAACACTTGATTCTTTTTCTTGCTTCGTATGCCTAACTTAAAGGCATTAAAGAAAAGTACTTATTGGGAGATAACCCAAAAGTTTTAGATGAGTCTTGGAAGTTATTACTTCAGCTATAACAGCTCCTTATCCTTTTTATTTTGCTTTTTGTGCCAAGATTAACCTCTAATGAGAGAGAAGTAATGCTTGGGAAAGTTGCTATCCCAAAACAGATTTTTGTGCTTCACCATTCAAATTCGTGTAAAATCTCTATACGTCGTGTTGAGGCGTGATTTTTTTGCTTCTGCCCCAGGTTGTTATCTAACTTTCGTTTGATCAACACTTTTCGATTTTAGGAACAGAAGGTCTTCGAAAAAATTGGTTTTTACCTGCTGGTCTGTTTTGACAGATTTCTGCCATGATTTGCATTTGCTTCTTGTTGGTTCCTTTTTGAGTTCTCTTTGGGGAATTGAGCTTTTTGAGGGAAGTGCTTCAGTAGCTTGTTTTTTAATGGAAGTTTTATTGGTGCTGAAACTGAACCCAAAGACTTATTATTTTGAGTGCACTAATGTTGCTAATAAAGATTGTGTGAAGTTTTGTATGAAGGAAAAATTTCAGGTGTATGGAGAAAATGATGTAATGAGATGAAGAATGGACTAAATCTCAAGCTTGGGGATGCCACGCGTGTCACCCCAAGAAATATCCAAGAAGTACAAGTGTCAAAGTTTGGGGATGCCCAAGGCATCCCCTTCTTCATCAATAAAAATCCCAGGTTTCTTCCAAACACTTCATTTTTATTGTTTCATGCATAGTTGTGTTGTTGTTGGAGCCTCTTTGTTTTTGTTTTTGGTTTTCGTTTGCTTGGTTTTCTTAGTTTGCTTGAATAAATTGGTTGCACCCCCTCTTTCATACATTATTTTTCAAATAGTTTGGTTTGGATTGGAAAAGAGCAGGAAAGTTCATGCTTAAGTGGTAAAGAGAGCTTGTTTTTGATTGTGGCCCATGCTTTGTCATGTCATGCTTGGTATTGTTTTGGCTTTATTATTAGTGATCTTTTATGTAGCATGACATGTTATAAACAATTGAGATTTCTTAATTTGCCTTGGAAGAATCATGCGTTGTTTTAGCATATTAAAGGATAGTATTGTGGTATTCTCCTTTGATGCTTTATTTGGGTTGACTTGCTGCATGCTCACACCATGTTATGAATATCCCAGGTCACCATAGCCTTTATGATCCTTTATTTTTCGACTTGTAATATCACTTTATGCTTTAATTAATGATGTTTTGTCGCTTTGCATGATTATGGCCATTATCGCTCTCTTTGTCGGTCGCTCCTAGTCTTTTGCTAGCCTCCATAACCAAGTATGAGTTCCACTCATGTATCCAACTCCTAAAACCAAGTTATTCCAAAGAGTCCACCATACCTACCTATTAGCAATTGCTATTCCAAGTATATTCATGTTTTTATCTACCTTCCAAATTAAACTTGTTATGAGAAAACTAGTGATTAAAGCTCTCACTAACTTGATGGCACACTTTACTTTTCTTTCCCTTAATAAACTTGAACCATTGTGTCGTCTATGTTGTATATGCTTGCACTTATATGTTGGGGATTAGCAGAACCATGTTGTCATGGGGAACGCTTTCAACATTGCACTTGTACTTTGTACCTAGTTGATATCATGCTCTTTTGTCTATGGATGTCGTCGGTGTGAAATGAAAGGGGAGCTTGTAAGTCCATGGAGATTCTTCCGTATCATCGGGCAAGGGGTACCCCGTTGGCGGTTCTCTATGATACACATGTACTTACTATGACAAGAAGTTACCGGTAACTAAACTTGAGTAGCATGAGGAGTGGCCCTCGTATTCAAGGGACATGAGATTTCCAACTTATACTTTGTCAAGCATATACTCCATAGTTTGTCCACTTTAACCTTAATCACTTCAAGATGCTTATGATAGGGGCAATGAGAGCTGAAAGCTAATAAGTACCATAATTTTTGGAAGCTCTTTATGAAACTTGAATCCCTGCTTCCTTCTATGAAGGCCTTTCTTTTACTTTTATCTTGAGTCTCCACCTTCTATCTTTATGCACCTATTTTGAGAGCATAGTGGCCAATCTTAGTTCTATGTGCATTTTCCCAAGACTTGTTGATTGATGCATAATTTTGATATTGCTTGTTCTTAAACTATTTGTATCTAGTCACCCTTATAAACTTTGAAGGTTGTCTATGCATTTATGTTTGCTACCCTAGGAGGGACAAGCTGAATGCCACTATGCTATGTTTTCTTCATGTGAAACAAACAAACGTCTTGCAAAGCATTGTTATTCATGAATCTTTTGTTTGTGCCTTTTCATGTTACAACATAGTTGCTATGTCTTATTCCTAGAAATTTATCTTTCATGCTATGTTGAAGTACTATGATCCAGCTATCCATGTTTTACAAATACTTTGACCAAGTTTATGATGGTGCATGTCACCTCAAAAATTATTCTTTCTTTTTATCACTTACCTACTCGAGGACGAGCAGGAGTTAAGCTTGGGGATGTTGATACGTTGCAACCGTATCTATAATTTTTGATGTTCCATGCTTGGTTTTTATCTACTTTCTTATGTTTTGTCCACACTTTGGAGTACTTTTTATATACTTTCTTGGACTAACCTATTAACAAGATGCCACACCTGCCTTGCTTTTCTGTTTTTGGTTCCAGGAAAGTCAGAAAATGAATATTCTCGGAATTGGACGGGACAAAAGCCAAAGTCAGTATTTCACCGAGGGGGACAGGGAGCAAGAATACGAGACGGAGAGGGGCCATAGGGCCACCACAACACCTAGCCACGCGGCCAGGCCTGGCCCACGCCAGGGGGTGGTGTGGCCGCCTAGGGCACCCCCTCGGCCTCTCCTTTCGCCTATAAGATGCCTCCGATACAGAAACCCTAAGTACCTGATCAAAATTCCACGAAAGAGTCTGTAGCTGCCGTCATCTCCATCCCTAGATCGGGAGGGATCTAAAGCTCATCCCTGCACCCTGCCGGAGGGGAGAATTCACCCTGGAAGCCTTCTTCATCACCATGCAATCCTCCGGTGTGATGCGTGAGTAGTTCATCCTTGGACTATGGGTCCATGTAGTAGCTAGATGGTTGGTTCTTTTCCTTTGTGCTACCATGTCTAGATCTTGTGAGCTCCATTCAAGATCAAGATCATCTATTTGTAATCATACATGTTGTGTTTGTGGGGATCCAATGGATATTGAGATGCTATTTCAGATTGATTATTGATTCTATCATGTCTTTGTTATTTGTGATCTTGCATGCTCTCCATTGTTAGTAGATATCTTGGCCGAGTAGATGCTAGCAACTCCAAGAGGGAGTATTTATGATCGATAGTGGGTTCATGCCTCTAGTAATCTGGGGAAGTGACAGAAATCTCTAAGGTACTAGATGTGCTGTTGCTACTAGGGAGAAAAAAACAATCATTTGTTCATAGAACAATCGTATTGTTTACTTTACACGCAATGTGTAATGAAATTATCTGTTGCTTGCAACTTAATACTGGAGGGGGTTCGGATTGATAACCTGAAGGTGGATTATTAGTCATAGATGCAGTTGGATTACGGTCTATGTATAATGTTGTAATGCCCAATCAAATCTCATAGAAGTCAAGATGATTAGTACATGCATGTATGCTTTCTCGATGTTTGTCAATTGCCCCGATGTAATTTGTTCACCCAACATGTCATCTATCTTAAGGAGAACCACCACTAGTGAACTATGGAACCTGGTCCTTTCTTTTACCATCAATCTACAATTGTTTACTGCTTTCTGTTTACTTTCTGCAAGCTTTTACTTTCTTCCACACAATACGTTTAATCCTTTGTTTTCAGCCAAACCGGTGAGATTGACAATCTCACTGTAAATTGGGGGCAAAGTTCTGTGGTTGTGCTGTGCAGGATTCCAAGTTGGCAAAAACACCTTGGAGGTGTTTCCTTGCTCCTACTGGTTCGATAACCTTGGTTTCATAACTGAGGGAAACTTGCTGCTTTGCTCATCATACCTTCCTCTTGGGGTTCCCCAACGAGCTCGAGATATCTTGGGCCATCAGGCGCAGAAATAGAACATGATTGTATTCATGACTATAATAAAAAACGGCCATGTTAAAGAATTATCGAAAGAACTTTATTTGGATTCAGATCTTGTGTTGCAAGTTGTTAAAGCTTTTACAGAACATATCAAAGCTCCAAAAGAGGGTTCGGTCAAGTATGATCCACCACCTGAACCTGAGAATAAGAGAGAAGTTAAAGCAACATTGTCCTCCCTAGAACCAACATATGAGATACCTTTCACTAACACTGCACAAAAGCATATTTTTGAATTTGAACAGATCAAAGCAGTACAAGAGAAGAAGGAAGAGGAAAGTATGCCAGAAGTCGTGGAACATCTAGAAGAAACCAAAGATGAAGAGGTAACCAAGGAAGCAATTATGGCTATGTACGCACATTGTAATATAGTTGAACTTGATGAAGAGACTTCCGTATTGGTTGAAGGTAAAACAAAGGTAAAAGATGTGGGTAAGCCTATTCTTCCCGACATATTTAAGGAAACCTCGCATTATGGTTTATGTGATCTTGGCACCGAAGTTAATGTTATATCTTATGATTTCTATTTAGAAATAAAAGAAGAAATAGAACTGGCTACAATTGAAAATACTGATATGATAATCATGTTAGCCAGTAAAACTCTTAGAATTCCAATGGGCGTAGTTGAAGATGCAACTGTCAAAATTGGCAACAAAAACTTTCCTATCGATTTTGTAGTTGTTGATATGCCAGCTGACACTCTTTTCCCAATCATATTTGGAAGAAACTTTTTGAGTGATGTAGGTGCCTATGTTGATTTCAAAAAGGAGATTGTGTCTCTTAAGCTTGGGGGAGCGGAAAAAGGATTCCACTTTTCCAAATTTAAAGATAGGCCTCCACAAATGCAAAAAGAAGAGAAAGAGAAAACTATTGAGGAAATGGTAGCTCTTTTCTTTAGTAATCAAGAAGAAGAAATAAATGAAGACTCAAATTATGAAGAAATAGTCATGGAGGACAAGTCCCTAGAAGAACTAGAAGATGAACTCGATTCACTTCCCCTTATAGGGCCTCCAACTAATGAGGCTTTTGAAGAGCCAGAAAAGAGAGGGGACGAGGAATTACCACCCCAGAGTTGAAGACTCTACCACATAATCTTAAATACAGATTTTTAGATGATCCAAATGAATTTCCTGTTATTATTAGTGCTAAACTTTCAGGAGAAGAAGAAGAAGAACTCATGAAAATACTTAAGGAGCATCGCAAGGCCTTTGGGTACTCAATGGATGATTTGAAGGGCATTAGTCCCATGATAACCGTCCATCGAATATTCATGGAAGAAGGTGCTAAACCAGTTGCAGAATTTAATAGAAGATTGAAGCCTGAAATGAAGGAAGTGGTAAGAAAATAAATTGTACGCCTACTGGATGCAGGTATAATCTATGTTGTTAAACAAAGTGAATGGGTAAGTCATGTTAATTATGTCCCTAAGAAGGGCGGTTTTACTGTTGTTCCTAATGAAAACAATGAATTGCTACCTACTAGAACTATTGTTGGGCATAGGATGTGCATAGACTTTAGGAAATTGAATAAAGAAACTAGGAAAGATCACTATCCTTTACTGCTCATAGATCAAACTTTAGAAAGGTTAGCAAACCACACTCAAATTTTCTAGTTGGACGGATACTCTGGTTTTTCTCAAATAGCTGTTCATCCAGACGACCAACTTAAAACAACTTTCATTAGTTCTTATGGCTTACATGCTTACCGACGTATGCCTTTTGGTTTATGTAATGCTCCATCTACTTTTCAAAGATGCATGACTGCTATTTTTGCGTATTTCATAGAACTGATAATGGAAGTATTTATGGATGACTTTTTTGTCTATGGAACTTTGTTTACTAGTTGCTTGGACAATCTCAAAAGAGTTTTGCAGCGTTGTGAAGAAACAGATCTTGTTCTAAACTGGGAGAAGTGCCATTTTATGGTCAAAGAAGTCATAGTCCTTGGACATAAGGTATCAGGTATGGGAATTGAAGTGGATAGAGCTAAGGTTGAGGCCATAGAGAGAATGCCACAACCTAGGGATATAAAAGGTATAATAAGTTTCCTTGGTCATGTGGGTTTTTATAGAAGGTTCATTAGAAATTTATCTAGAATATCTAAGCCTTTGACTAACCTCTTGCAAAAGGGAGTAAGATTTAATTTTGATGATAAATGTCTTTTATCCTTTGATAAAATCAAAAATGATTTATCCCGTGCTCCTATCATTAAACCACCTATCTGGGATATGACTTTTGACTTTATATGTGAAGCTAGTGATGATGTTGTAGGAGTAACTCTAGGACAACACATTGGTCGCAGATTTAATATTATACATCATGCTAGTAGAACTCTTAATGGTGCTCAAAAGAATTATCCTAAGGAAGAAAGGGAACTATTTGCTGTATTTTTCTCTTGTGATAAATTTCATTCTTATATAGTTGATGCAAAAGTAAGAGTTCATACGGATCGTGATGGTTTAAAAGAACTCCTTGAGAGGAAAGACCATAAGCCAAGACTAATCCGTTGGATTCTTTTACTTCAAGAATTTGAGTTGCAGATTATGCAGAGGCAGGAAATAAAGATGTTGGATGCACTATCCATTATTTCCCAGCAAGACACCAATCTTATTGAGAGGAACTTTAGTCCTGGTGATTTTCGCTTACGAGAATTATTGAATGAACTAAGGTCACTTCCTCCAAAAGAGAAGAAGTCTTTGTTGTTGGAGGAGCTTGTCATCCCCGAATAAGTAAATGGTAAGTCCAAGGTAAGTGTTCTTACTCAAATAAGAGATTTGTTTTCACAGATTTTACTTCTAAAATTTTTGCCTTTAAATTCCTCGTGTTTTTTTGAAGTTCTGGAGGTTTTAACCAACTATACGGGCGCATCTATATGACCGGAGGAAAACCTCCCGCCGTATATTTGGTCGTTAAACCCTCTATACCTTCTATGCGAATTTGTTTTTGATGTCTGGATCTATACGGGCGCAGCCATACGGTGGGAATAAAAATTCTGGTTGTATAGTTGGTCGTTGAACTCTCAGACACTTTTCGATTTTGATGTTTGTATCTATACGATCGCAACTATACAACCAGGATAAGTATTCCGGCCGTATAGTTGGTCATTAAACCATTAGTCGTTTTCGTTTGCTTTTTCGTTTTTCCAAATCTAAAAAAATGTTACTGTCAGTTCCGAGTCGTAACTTAACCGACCTAGACTCGAGATATTTGGAAATATCTGCCTGGAACCAACTATATGACCGAAGCTATATGGATCGCGCCCATATAGTTGGTCGTTACGCGTCAGGACTCCTCCAAATCCGCGATTTCTTTCCCTATTTCGTTCAGATTCTTTTCTTGGGCAATAATTTGGTGTTTCTCGTGAGTTTTACCGACCTATGACCCCCCTTATATACTGCCATTATCTCTCTCTCTAATCATAAAATCCAAAAACCAATCTACCTCTTATTCACACGTGAGGACACGTAACCAAGGGACGAAAGCCAAGGAGAAAGGTTCCTATGGAGATCGGGAGCAACTATGAGCAAGGCAAGGAGATCAAGATCGTCCCTATGGAGTTCCTCGACACCGACAATGCACGCTGGAAGAGGGAGTTGAAGGCCCTGGATCTGGAGATTGAAGAGATGGACAAGGAGACGCCAGGGGCACCCAACCATCTTCGGTTGCTGTGACTTTATCTTGATAAGCTTGATGAAGATATTATGTTGAGGGAAAACCTCTAGGGCGGCCCGATCTTTCATGAATCCCACTCAAATCGAGGATGGAGTGCGGGGGAAGGAGGGGAGGATGAACCCAACAAACTCACACACGAAGAACGCGATGAACACACACACACAAAACCACGATACACACCAATAGCTCACACCGGCGGTGACTGGTCCGGCGCAATCCCTAGGATCGGCGCCGGGAGAAGGACTCTCTCTCGAACCAGCACGGTGAGATGGGAGACTTGGTGAGATCTTGACATCTTGGCAAAGGGACACCGATGCCAAGGCCTTGTACAACACGGAGGCAAGATGCAAACTCCAGCGAGATTTGGGATATTTGGTGCTCCTTTGTCAAAGGAGCATGAGGCAAGAACTAGATAGATCCACAAGGGGTTTCCACTAATTCCAAATATCATGCCTAGGGTTTACAATGGAGGTGGGGGACTATATATAGGCTAGCCACTTAAAAAGGGGTACTTTAGGAATAAAAGACAAGTTTTGGACGGACTAAGGGGTACATGGGCCACAGGCCCAAAGGCCTTTTCATGCCTGGAGTCGGTCGGACCGGAGACTCCGGTGTGCAGGCCGGAGACTCCGATCTAGGCCGGAGAATCCGGTGTAGCCTCCGGACCATCCTCCGGAGGGGCCTTCATATTGTCCCAGAGTCGGGTGTAGGGGGTCGGACCGGAGGTAGGGCCAGAGTCTCCGGTGTCTTCAGGCCGGAGACTTTGGCAGGCCGGAGACTCCGGTGTGCGCAGACCGGAGACTCCGGTCTGAGCAGCTCCAGCGACTTCTGCTTCACGCTTTGCTCCTTGTTCTCCCTCCTTGGGTGCTTGGTGATGTGTTGAGGCTTCGTACCTGATGATGCATAGAGTAGTTGCATGAAGTAGCACACCATCCAAGGAGGTATCAAATTGGCACGAGGAGAGGAGCGAGTTCACCTTAGCTTGTAGGAGTTTGGCTCGGGCACGATTCATGGGTCCACTTGGGGGACTTCTTGGTGTAGATGTAGGAGCGTCCGTAGGACGGGCTGCATCATATTAAGAAGACGACCGAATCAGGTTTTTCTATGAGTCTTAAGGCGATACAAACCCTTCAGGATAACAATGAGCTCATTAACGAACAAGTGAAAGTGCTAGAGAGGAATAATCTTTTCTACAAGCTGCGTGTTAAAGATCTAGAAGCTGTCAATCAATCCCTCCGCCTTAGGCTGACCCATGAAGAGAAGATACCGCACGCCATGGCACCGAAGTGATCTACAATAATCACAGTATCAAATAATCACAAGGGATTATTTGAGCGCCTGGCTTGATTCCAAGCTTGGGGAGATCTTTAAGACCTTGTAATCTATCTTATAAGTTTTACATTACTATTTTAGTCTTGCATTAGTTCAAACTAGAAATAAAGTTTGCATCATTAGAATTCCCTTCAGGAATAATCGATCCCTTTTATGAAATTATGAGTTATTATTATATATGGAGCAATATTGAGTTTGTGCTTGTCTTATTGGATATATGAATGGCTTGAGTATAATTTTACTTGCACTTGATGATAGCAATAGGAGTCTTCCACACCATTGGTATTAATGGAACATACAAAGATAATTTGGTCAATATGTTGTAAGTCCACAGTTTGACTTTCAAAGGAAAAAGTATCTAATCAATTAAGTTGGAAGAGAAACCTTGAACAGAGGAAAATAAAAAGTGCTATAAAATTAGAGTGAGATCAAGTCGGTAGAATCTTCAAGTCATAAAAATGTTTCATATACAATTGGAATTTGATAATTGAGATCGTTAAACTTTGAATTCCTACATGAAGTGGAATGTATGGCTAGCTCCTTTGCACATCACTTAAACAAAAGTGTGAGCATATACACAAAAGAGAAGAAAAGAAAGAAGAAAACGAGCGAGTGTGCAAAGAGCAAATAGGCATACACCACTATATTGTAGTATGACAAAGAGACACTTTTGAGATTTTGAATCCCAAGTGAATATGTTGATCCTAACTCTTGGGACTACCTCGCTAACTCATTCGGTTGAATAGGATACTTTTACATCATGTTGAGATTCATCTTTTGTGAACTATTGATCACTAAGGTGTGGAAGCCTGCTAATACTATTCAAATGGTTCGAGTAAGGTACTATTCATGAACTTATTCCTATGTATCATATATGATAAACACATGCTGCAACTGCCTCATTTATTTTATCGACTCAGCTTCATGAATATGAGGATCACATCCATTAAGCTAAACTTGCTCGGGACGAGCAAGAGTCTAAGCTTGGGGAAGTTGATGAGTGCATATTTGAATCATGTTTTATATTATTATTTTGCATTGTAGATGTAGGATCTTGGTATTTTACAATGTTCGTGTGCATGTTTTATGTATGTTTTCACCAGGATCAGGACATATGATGGATACAATGGACACAATTCTTGGAGCAGTTGTACTGAGGAGAAAAGGAGTCAGAAACAACGTAAATCACTTATTTGGGAGATATCAATAATACTAGAAGCAAACCCGAAGCGAACAAGGCACACAGACGGTTTAACGACTAACTATACGGCGGCAATAAATTTTACGCCGTATAGTTCCTGCCGTATAGTTGGCGCCGCCTCCGCCTCCTCAAATAGTTTCATCCCGTGCAACTAGATCGGAGAGATGACATACAGAACACACAGAAATCGCGGAAACCTCACCTCCAGAAGGCATCTGGAGGGGGAACTGGTCCACCGGGGATCCATCTTCGCCCTGTGCAGATCTGGGAGGCTAAGGCATCGATCTTCATCATCAATCGCTGCATCACCACCATCTCCATCCATCCCATCTACATCTTGTCTAGATCTTGTTGTAGTTTCTGTACTCGTTGAGGATTTATACAAGTACTATTCATCTATGATATATTCCATTATTATTTCCATGATGTTGATTGCCTCCATGTATGAGGAGATCATTAGTTCTTGGGGAGATGGAGAAACCCTAGTATGAGATTGAAATAAGATAAAGTTTATTATGATATTCATCGTTGTGACCACGTGTTAGATTGTCTTCATCTTGATGTTGAGAGAAGTCGACCTCTCAATATTTGCCTCTCATGGGGACTTGATGGAGGGAACTACTTGTTGGTAGACGGGGGTGTGTTAGCACTTACAGTGACTATAAAGCTGTTGGCACCCCTTAAGTATCAACTTGGGAACCGAGGAAACTCACGGAACACTATCCATGCCATGGGATACGTCCTACGGGATTAAGTCCCTTAATAGCGCAGTAATTCGATTGATGTCGATTGCTGACAGTTGTGGTTATGAGAATGATGTGAGCAGTGATTGTTGCCTATTTGTCCAAATACAGAGTTCCTCCCACACATACATAGTTGAGATTTTTCATGATAATAATCTTTACCTTAGCTCCTTATAATACTAGTGGTGTATTCGCTACTCCGTGAGAATGCTTTTTCCCTATTGCAGTTCCAATCTCTCTTACATATGCGATACTTACTTTCTGTGTTCAGTTGTTTTACTTTACTTGTTGTTGCTTTTATACCAAAAACCCCAAAACACCTTTTTACATAATACTCGCATTTTATCTTGTCACCTAGAACTTTATTTAGCATTTCTATTGTAATATTTATTTCAAGAGTTATTAGACTTCAGACTCCTGCTCCCTGTGGAATCGATATCTTTATTTCGAAACTAGCTACAAATGATATGTGCACTTGCAGTGATCAGCTGGCTACGCTGATAAATGTGACAACGACAACTGCAACAATGGATACCGTAGTAGTGGATACCGCGATAGCAGGAAAACCACGCAAGTATGGCAATGCCGCACTCGCGATGAAGCCCCTACAACATCTATCTAGGACACATTTTCCGGACCTTGCAACGTGCATTTCTACATCGACAAACACGACGGCAAGAAAAAATCCAGCCACCTCTAAAGGATTTCTGTGAGTTCCTCAAGCTCCACGAAGGCCTGGCCCAGAAGAATCGTGACGCGACTAACCAAGGCTACGGAGCTGCCCCGGGTAGCGTGGCTCACGAAGCACCACCACCACCCGAGCCACCCCCACCGGCGGATGCGCCAATCTAGAACCACGGAGGCGAGCAGTACCCGCGAGCGCTGGGTAATATGAGAATGATCCAAAAAGGACGCCCATCAAATCGGGTGCAAAAATCAATCACTCGACAAGTCAACCTGGCGATCAACTCTCCACCCTCCACCACTGAGTACCTCAGTGGGTGCGAGTCCTGCATTACCTTCGACAAACACGATCATCCGCGTCAAGTACCTCGCCTAGGTCACTGTCCCTTGGTGCTTGAGGCACAAATTGGAGGCTTCGAGATGAGTCACGTCTTCATGGATCACGGCAGCGACATCAATCTGATGTTCGCCAGCACCTTATGAGCCATGTGAATCCCTTCCTCCTGCCTAGACGTCTCCGACACAATGTTCCATGGCATTGTCCCAGGGAAAGGCGTATACCCCTTGGGCAAGATCAACTTGGACATCATCTTCAGCACACCAGCCAATTTCAGGCGAGAATGCCTGGAATTCGATGTCGTCGACTGGCCCTCGCAGTACCACTTCATCCTCGGACGTGTCGCGTTCGCAAGGTTCATGGCGGTGCCACATTACGCCTACCTGCAGATGAAAATGTCGGGACCAAACGGCGTAATCACCATCAGCAGAAACTTTGCCAAGTCAAATAGTTGCGACAGGGGATTCAACAGAATCTCCCAATCCTTTAGAATGCAGGAGGAACTCGCAAGGCTGAAGGAGTCGATAGACAATAGTCTTCCTCCTCCTAGTAAGCTGAACGCACCTGATCAGTCCTTCGACTCGGTGGTGCACACCAAGGCGGTCGAGGTCCACCCAACGGACCCGACCAAGACGACCCTCATCACCAACAACTTGAGTTCCACATAGGAAGTCACCCTCAGCGAATTCCTCCGTGAGCGCTGGGAAATCTTCACCTGGTGTCCAGCGGACATGCCAGGGGTTCCCAGGGAATTCGCTGAGCACTCACTCACCATAAATCCTGAAGAAACACCAGTGAAGCAGACATACGTCGACTGTCAGAGCCAAGGGAAAAAGCAGCCAGGATGGAAGTCAATAGACTCCTTGACGCTAACTTCATACGAGAAATCAAGGAAAGCACCTGGGTAGCAAACCCCGTGCTTGTTCCTAAAAAGGACACAGATATCCTACGGATGTGCGTGGATTCACTCCCTTGAACAAGCATTGCCCAAAGGATCACTTCCCATTATCGCGGATTGACTAGATAATCGACTCAACCGTGGGGTGCGAGCGCCTCTATTTCCTCGATGCCTACTCAGGCTATCACCAGATTCGAATGAAGGAGGGGGACCGGGAGAAAACAACCGTCATCACACCCTTAGGTGTCTTCTGCTACACAACGATGCCCTTCAGCCTGAAGAACGCAGGGGCCACCTACCAGCAGTGTATGCAGGCCTGCCTAGAGAGCCAACTTGGCCGAAATATTCAAATCTACATCGACGACATCGTCGTCAAAACTAAGAAGGAAGCCTTGTTACTTGACGACCTCCGCGAGACCTTCAATAATCTTGATCACTATTGGATCAAGGTAAATCCAGACAAATGCACCTTCGACATACCGTCCGGGTGATGTGTACGCACTTCTATTCTTGTAGATAGTTGATGGGCCTCCAAGTGTAGAGGTTTGTAGAACAACAGCAAGTTTTCCCATAAGTGGATTACCCAAGGTTTATCGAACTCAGGGAGGAAGTGGTCAAAGGTATCCCTCTCAAGCAACCCTGCAATCAAGATACAAGAAGTCTCTTGTGTCCCCAACACACCCAATACACTTGTCAGGTGTATAGGTGCACTAGTTTGGCGAAGAGATAGTGAAATACAAGTCGTATAGATAATTATAAGTGGTAACAGTGCCAGAAAATAGCTTTGATGGCGCGTGGTTGACGTGGGAACAGACTAAAGGCAATATGAAATAAAGATTGAAGCAAGCAAACATGTAATAGATCTAGTTGCAAATGGTGTTTCAATGCTTAGAAACAAGGCCTAGGGATCATACTTTCACTAGTGAACACTCATATAAATATCTTCTCTTCATGATACTACTCTGAACTATTCTCCGGTTGGACACTCTAATCCATGGTAGGGCTATAACAACACTCCTCAAAGTCTACTTTCCCCATCTAGATAACCCCACACTTTCACCTTGAGCTCTAGATGGTTCCAACAAACACCACAATTTAATAGAGACATCCAACTCCAAATATAACTCATAACAAGTATTTGTAATCTCTAGCCTAAGTGCCACCATGGTGTGCATGCTGTCACTTTCACACACATGGAGAGAGTAGTGATCTATTAAAGCACTTGAGTAGCAAGGTAGATCTACCTGATTATAAAGCTCATGATCACAATGTGATCATGCATAGAGAGAGAGATGAACAGATAGCTACCGGTAGAACCCTTAGCCTCGAGGAAGAACTACTCCCTCGTCATCATGGGAATCAGCAACGGCGATGG
The DNA here is from genome assembly GCA_023614405.1 of Avena insularis. Lineage (NCBI taxonomy): Eukaryota > Viridiplantae > Streptophyta > Magnoliopsida > Poales > Poaceae > Avena > Avena insularis. The sequence continues at coordinate 40,559,349 of CM042692.1, read as the reverse complement.
AGATGGTGGTGGAGTCGATGGAGATGGCTCCGGGGGCACTTCTCCATCCCGGTAGGATGCCAGAACAGAGACTTTCTGTCCCCCGAATCTCCCCTTCGGTGGCGGCAGCGCTGCGGAACTTTTCATGGCTAGAGGCTGCATTCTTTAGGGTTTAGGTATCCGGTGCTTCTTATAGGCAAAGAGGGAGACCGAGGGGGTGCCTGAGGTCCCACACCACTTGGTAGCGCAACCAGGGGGACCTGCGCCACCCTATGGTGTGGCCAGCCCCTGGCCCCACTCCATCTCGTCTTCTGGCTCCATTAGTCTTCCGGTAAAATGTTGACTTTGGCTTTTGTCCCGTCCAATTCCGAGAATATTCATTTTCTGGCTTTTCTGGAACCAAAAACAGAAGAAAACAGGCAACTGGCACTGTGGCATCTTGTTAATAGGTTAGTCCCAGAAAATGTATAAAAGTATCTCAAAGTATGAACAAAACATAAGAAAGTAGATATAAAACAAGCATGGAACATCAAAAATTATAGATACGTTTACGACGTATCAGCATACCCAAGCTTAACTCAGGCTCGTCCTCGAGTAGGTAAGTGATAAAAAGAAATAATAATTTTTGAGGTGACATGCACCATCATAAACTTGATCAAAGTATTTGTAGAACATTGATAGCTGGGATCATAGTACTTCAACATAGCATGAAAGATATAGTTCTAACAATAAGACATAGCAACTATGTTGTAACATGAAAAGGTACAAACAAAAGATTCATGAATAACAATGCTTTGCAAGACATTTGTTTGTTTCACATATAGAAAACATAATGAGATAGGTATTCAGCTTGTCCCTCATAGTGTAGCAAAACATAAATGCATAGGACACCTTCAAAGTTCATAAGGGTGACTAGATACAAATAGTTTAAGAACATGCAACATCAACATTATGAATCAATCAATAAGTTTTGGGACAATGCACATAGAACTAAGAATGGACACTATGCTCTCTCAATAGGTGCATAAAGATAGAAGATGGAGACTCAACATAAAAGTAAAAGAAAGGCCATCATAGAAGGAAGCTGGGATTCAAGTCTCATAAAGAGCTTCCAAAAATTATGGTACTTACTAGCTTTCAGCTCTCATTGCCCCTATCATAAGCATATTGAAGTGATTAAGGTTAAAGTGAAGAAACTATGGAGTATATGTTTGAAAAAGTATAAGTTGGCAATCTCATGTCCCTTGAATATGAGGGCCGCTCCTCATGCTACTCAAGTTTAGTTACCGGTAAGTTCTTGCCATAGTAAGTACATGTGTATCATAGAGAACCGCCAACGGGGTACCCCTTGCCTAATGATACAGAAGAATCCCCATATCAAAATGACAAGGCAAGCAGACAATGGGCATCTCAGCAATCTTCTTATTTACCATGGGAAAATGGTGCTTTTTTCTCTCTTTCCTCTTTTCTCCTCTTTTTTGTCTTTTTTCTCAATCTCTATCTCTTTTTTCATAAGAAGAATGCTTCATAGATTGCTCATTATGGTTACGCTGCAGGTTTCCACCATGATTAGACATGGATTAGACCAGCTGCCCAGGTGTTTCTCTAACACACATCCATAAACAAAATAGCATGATATCAACTAGGTATAATGTACAAGTGCAATGTTGAAAGCGTTCCCCATGACAACATGGTTCTGCTAATCCCCAACGTATAAGTGCAAGCATATACAACTTAGATGACACAATGGTTCAAGTTTATTAGGTACAAGAAAAGTAAAGTGTGCCATCAAGTTCGTGAGAGCTTTAATCACTAATTTTCACATAACAAGTTTAATTCGGAAGGTAGATAAAAACATGAATATACTTGGAGTAGCAAATGCTAGTAGGTAGGTATGGTGGACTCTTTGGAATAACTTGGTTTTATTTGGACTTGGATGCATGAGTGGAACTCATACTTGGTTATGGAGGCTAGCAAAAGACTGGGAGCGACCAACTACGAGAGCAATAATGGCCATAATCATGCAAAGCGACAAAACATCATTAATTAAAGCATAAAGTGATATTACAAGTCGAAAACTAAACGATCATAGACACTATGGTGACTTGGTATAGACTTAACATGGTGTGAGCATGCGCCAAGTCAACCCAAATAAAGAATTAAAGGAAAATACCACAATATTATGCTTTTAAATGCTAGAACAACACATGAATCTTTCAAGGCACATTAAGCAATCTCAATTGTTTATAACATGTCATGCTATAGCAATAATCACTAAGCATAAATCCAAAACAATATCAAGCATGACATGATAAAGTCTAAGTCATAGTCAAAAACAAGCTCCTTTTTACCACTTAAGCATGAACTTTCCTACTCTTTTCCAATCCAAATCAACTTATTTGAAACAACTCACAAAGATAATAATAAATAAAGATCAGTGAGTTTGTCTCACAAATCCACAAAGAAGAACTAGAAAGTTCTAAGCTGAAAGCACAAGAAAACTAAGGCTAAACACTGTGCCGGCAAAAGAGAACACTCAGAAAACAATAAGAATGAAAACTAGAGTGTTATAAACAATGAAGCAGAGTATGTCTCTCTCCAAAAGAAGTGCTGGGATCCAACCAACTTATTGCAGCAAACCAATCAAAAGAAAACTAAAAACAAAAACAAAGACGCTCCAAGAACAACACAACGGTGCATGAAACAATAAAAACGAAGTGTCTAGAAAGAACTGAGATTTTTATTGATGAAGAAGGGCATGCCCGGGATGCCTTGGGTATTTCTTGGGGTGACACGGGTGGCATCCCCAAGCTTGAGCTTTTGTCCATACTTCATCTCATTACATCATTCTTTCCCTACACCTGAAAATTTTCCTTCATACAAAACTTCACACAATCTTCATTAGCGACATTAGTGCATTCAAAAGATAATAAACCTTTAGATTTAGTTTCAAAATAGCAAAACTTTCATTAGAAACACAAGCTACTATAGCAATTCCTTCAAAAAGCTTAATTTCCCAAAGAGAACCCAAAAAGAAATCAATAAAGAGGCAAATGCAAATAATGGCAGAAATCTGTCAAAACAGACCAGCAGGTAAAAACCGATTTTTTCGAAGACCTTCTGTTGCTCAAATCAAAAAGTGTTGATCTAACGGAAGTTAGATAACAACCTGGGGAAGAAGCACAAAACATCATAGCTCAATCCGACGTATAGAGATTTTTCACGAATTTTTACAGTGAAGCACACAAATCTGTTTCGGGACAACAACTTTTCCAAATCTTACTTCTCTCTCATTAGAGGTTATTCTTGGCACAAAAACCAAACAAAAAGGATAAGGAGAGGTTATTACAGAGGTAATAACTTTCAAGACTCAACTAAAACTTTTGGGTTATCTCCCAATAAGTACTTTTCTTTAACGCCTTTAAGTTAGGCATGATAGTTTGAGAAGATGCTCACATAAGAAATATGAATTGAAGTAAAAGAGAGCATCAAGAATCAAATTCAAAACACATTTAAGTCTAACCCACTTCCTATGCATAGGAATCTTGTAAAGAAACAAGTCATGAAAGCACAAAGCAACAATCATAGGAAAGCAAAACAAGTGCAACTTCAAGACATTCAACATAAAGAGGGGAAACTTAATATTATTGAGATGCATACAACCATGTTTACCTCTCTCATAATAACTTTCAGTAGCATCATGAATAAAATTAACAATATAACTATCACATAACACATTCTTATCATGAGCCACATGCATATAATAATTATTACTCTCCACATCAGCATAGTTGTTCTTATTAATTGTTGTGGGAGCAAATTCAATAAAATAGCTATCATTATTATTCTCATCACCATAGTCATCAAATATAGGAGGCATCTTGTAGTCATAATTAATTTCCTCCTCAATAGTAGGGGGACTGAAAATATCATATTCATCATTGTAATCATCATATACTGGAGGTTTCGTATCATCATAAGCAATAGAATAGCTATCTTCCAAAGCTGGGGAACTGAAAAGATCATTTTCATAAAAACTAGCTTCCCCAAGCTTAGACTTTTCCATAGCATTAGCAATAATGGTGTCCAAAGAATTCATACTAACAACATTGCTATTAGCATGCAAATAAAGTTCCATAGGTATTTTAATTTTCTCTTCAAACACTTCATGTCCTAACTCAAGATAAATACTATAAAGCTCTCTAATTTTGTTGTTGTTTTCCATTAAGCCTAACTAGTGAAAACAAGAAACAAAAAGACAAAATTGCAGAATCTAAAGGAAATAACTTCGAGCACTCACACCGGAGGATGTGAGTACCTTTTACCTTAACTCCCCGGCAGCGGCGCCAGAAAATAGCTTGATGTCTATGCACTTCTATTCTTCTAGACAGTTGTTGGGCCTCCAAGTGCAGAGGTTTGTAGAACAGCAGCAAGTTTTCCCTTAAGTGGATTACTGATGACCCACAAGTATAGGGGGTGTATCGCAGTATTTTCGAGGGAAGTGAAACCCAATTTATTGATTCGACACAAGGGGGGCCAAAGAATATTTATAAGCCTTAACAAATGAGTTGTCAATTCAGCTGCACCTGGAAACAATGTTGCTCACAGCAGTTTATCAGTAGCAACAGTATTGTAGTAGGAATAGTAAAGTAACAGCAGTAGTGAAAGCAAAGGCAGTAGTAACAATAGCAGTAAACAGTAGGATTCGAGTGCGGTAGGCATAGGGATGGATGGACGGGCGTTGCATGGACAAGACAATTCACATAGCACTCAGAACATAGGGCAATTGTAAATAAATAAGATAAAGCATCCAAGTACTAGATAATCCTAGGCATGTGTTCCATATATAGTCATACGTGCTCGCAATGAGAACTTGCACAACATCGTTTGTCCTACCAGCCCGTTTGGAGCGGAGCCTCAAGGGAACTACTGGCAATTAAGGTGCTCCTTTTAATAAAGCACCGGAGCAAAGCATTAACACTCCGTGAACACATGTGATCCGCACATCAAAGCCATTCCCTCCGGTTATCCTGATTTCTGTCACTTCGGGGCCATTGGTTCCGGAAAATAATGTGTGTATACAACTTGCAGATAAGACCATAAAAAATACTATCATAATGAATCAATAACATGTTCAGATCTGAAATCATGGCACTAAAGTCATAAAGCGCTAATAAAAGATACTAGGCACCATGCCCTAACAATCTAATGCCATTACATGAACGATCTCATCCAATCCCTACCATCCCCATAGCCTAGAGCGGGGGATTACTCACTCATAGATGGGGGAAACATGGATGGTCGATGGAGAAGCGAGGGTGATGATGATGGCGATGATCTCCTCCAATTCCCCATCCCAGTAGGGTGCCAAAACGGAGTTTCTGGTGCTGTTTCATGGAATCTGGTGGTGGCGGCGGAGCGGAACTCCTTCTGGAAAAACGTCAAACCCCCCGGAGTTTTTAGGTCAGAAGGCTTCTTATAGGCGAAGAGGGAGACCGAGGGGGTGCTTGGGGGGCCCACACCATGCCCTTGCGCGGCCTGGGGGCACCCGCGCCTGGGGGGTGTGGCCAGCCCCTGGCCCTCCTCCGTCTTGTATTCTGGCTCCATGAGTCTTCCGGAAAAATAGACACTTTGGCTTTTGTCCCGTCCAATTCCGAGAATATTCGTTTTCCGACTTTCCTGGAACGAAAAACAGTAGAAAATAGGCAGCGGGCACTATGGCTCTTGTTAATAGGTTAGTCCAAGAAATCATATGAAAAGTACTCCAAAGTGTGGACAAAACACAAGAAAGTGGATAAAACCAAGCATGGAACATAAAAAATTATAGATACATTTGCAATGTATCAATTACCCAAGGTTTATCGAACTCAGGGAGGAAGTGGTCAAAGGTATCCATCTCAAGCAACCCTGCAATCAATATACAAGTAGTCTCTTGTGTCCCCAACACACCCAATACACTTGTCAGGTGTATAGGTGCACTAGTTCGGCGAAGAGATAGTGAAATATAACTGGTATATATAATTATAAATGGTAACGGTGCCACATAATAGCTTTGATGGCGTGTGGTTGACGTGGGAAGAGACTAAAGGCAATCTGAAATAAAGATGGAAGCAAGCAAACATGTAATAGATCTAGTTGCAAATGGTGTTGCAATGCTTAGAAACAAGGCCTAGGGATCATACTTTCACTAGTGAACACTCTCATATAAATATCTTCTCTTCATGATACTACTCTGAACTACTCTCCGGTTGGACACTCTAATCCATGGTAGGGCTATAGCAGCACTCTTCAAAGTCTGCTTTCCCCATCTAGATAACCCCACATTGTCACCTTGAGCTCTAGATGGTTCCAACAAACAATACAATTTCATAGAGACATCCAACTCCAAATATAACTCATAACAAGTATTTGTAATCTCTAGCCTAAGTGCCACCATGGTGTGCACGATGTCACTTTCACACACATGGGGAGAGAAGAGATCTATTAAAGCACTTGAGTAGCAAGGTAGATCTACTTGATTACAAAGCTCATGATCACAATATGATCAAGCATAGAGAGAGATAGATGAACACATAGCTATATGTAGAACCCTTAGCCTCGAGGAAGAACTACTCCCTCATCATGATGGTAAATCAGCAACGGCGATGGAGATGGTGGTGGAGTCGATGGAGATGGCTCCGGGGGGCACTTCCTCGTCCCGGCAGGGTGCCGGAACAGAGACTTTCTGTCCCCCAAATCTCCCCTTTGATGGCGGCGGCACTACGGAACTTTTCGTGGTTGGAGGTTGGATTCTTTAGGGTTTAGGTATCGGGGGCTTCTTATAAACAAAGAGGGAGACCGAGGGGGTGCCTGAGGGGCCCACACCACCTGGTGGCGCGGCCAAGGGGGCCGCTCCACCCTATGGTGTGGCCAGCCCCTGGCCACACCCTGTCTCGTCTTCTGGCTCCATGAGTCTTCGAGTAAAATATCGACTTTGGCTTTTGTCCCGTCCAATTCCGAGAATATTTATTTTCTGGCTTTTCTGGAACCAAAAACAGAAGAAAACAGTCAACCGGCACTGTGGCATCTTGTTAGTAGGTTAGTCCCAGAAAATGCATAAAAGTATCTGAAAGTATGAACAAAACAGAAGAAAGTAGATATAAAACAAGCATGGAACATCAAAAATTATAGATACGTTTACGACGTATCATCGGGCAATTTCTCGGATACCTCATTTCCGCGAGAGGGATCGAGGAAAACCCGAAGAAAATAAAGGCCATACTGGCCATGGAGAAACCAAAAAACCTCAAAGGCGTCCAGCAGCTAGCTGGGCGAATCGCGGCGCTCAGTCGATTTATCAGTCGAATGGGCGAGAAGGCACTGACGTTCTACCAAATCCTTCGCAAAGCTGAAAAGTTCGATTGGATGGAAGAAGCACAAGAAGCATTCGAAGACCTCAAGCGTCTACTATCCACTTCGCCGGTTTTGGTAACACCTAGAGAGAAGGAGCCCCTATGTTTATACATCTCCGCCACCAACCAGGTGGTCAGTACCGTGCTCGTAGTGGAACGAGCCGAAGAAAACAAAGACCATGAAGTGCAACGCCCGGTCTACTACCTCAGCAAGGTACTCACTCCAACAAAACAGCGGTACCCGCACTATCAGAAGGTGGCATACGGTGTCTTCTTGACAGCTCCGCGACTATGCCACTACTTCCAGGAGTACCCCATCATCATGGTGAGCTATGCTCCACTAGGGCTCATCCTCAACAACCCCAATGCCACCGGATGAGTTGCACTTTTGGGGATAGAACTATCTCCACGTGACATCACATACTAGAAGCGAGACGCGATCAAGTCGCAAGTGCTCCCAGACTTCCTTGTTCACTAGATGGAGAACCATCTCCCGGACATGTCCTATCTATGGACAATGTACTTCGACGCATCAAAACATCGAGAAGGAGTTGGCGCTGGTGTTATCCTAACATCACCACAAGGTGACAAGATGAAGTACATTCTGCGAATGCAGTTCCATGCCTCCAATAATGAAGATAAATATGAAGCCTTGCTCCATGGGATGCGGATGGCCAAAGCCTATGGCGCAACACGACTCGTCATCTATGGCGACTCCAAGTTGGTGGTGAACCAAACCATGAAGTAGTCCGACGCCCTAAGTGACAACATGATCGCCTACCGCAACCTCTATGACGCACTCGAAGGCGACTTTGATGGCTATGAACTATGGCACATTGGCCGTGAAAGCAATGAAGAGGCGGATACACTCGCCAATATTAGCTCCACCTGTTCCCCAGTGCCAGCTGGAGGGTTCCTCAAGAAGATCTGTGAACTCTCCATCAAGCCAAAAACTCCAGAACAACTAACCATCACGTCAAAGGACTCAGGGGTTGCGCCACCCGATGAACTTCAGACACTCGAAGATAAGGAGCAAGAGACAGGACTCTAAGGCCCCATGGCGGTCATGATGATCGAGCCATCCTGGACATAACCATACATCACATACTTGCTCAGCAAAAGGCTGCCAGATGACCCGACAGATGCAAGGCACATAGCACGACGATCCAAGGCATTCGCCATCATCAACGGCGAACTATACAAGCGCAGCATCACAGGAGTCCTTCAACGATGCGTATCCAACGGAGACAGGAAAGCTATACTCCTAGAGATACACGAAGTCACCTACGGCCATCACGCTGGAAGTCACGCCCACGTTGCGAAAGCTCTACGAGTTGGATTCTACTGGCCAACAGCAATGCGTGACGCTAAGGACATCGTCTAGAGGTGCAATGCTTGCCAAAGGATCACGGACAAACCACACGCACCTAGCGCAGAGCTCAGGCCAATACTCGTGGCTTGGCCCTTCGCGCAATGGGGACTCGACATGGTTGGCAAGCTGCAAAAATCTTCACCTGGAGGGTACGTCTACCTCCTTGTCGCAGTTGAAAAGTTCACCAAATGAATTGAGGCCATGCCGGTGAAAAACCAATCAGGGGCTGCCACTGTCAAATTCTTCGAGTCCATCATCTTCCGATTCGGGGTGCCACATAGCATCATCACCGACAACGGAACAAACTTCACCTCGAATGAATTCCAGGATTTCTGCGGAAACCTTGGAATCAACATCAGCTATGCCTCGGTAGCGCATCCTCAGACCAACAGTCAAGTCGAAAGAGCCAACGGCCTCGTCTGCAGCGGAATCAAGAAAAGGCTCCTCAGACCACTCGAAAGAGCTGCTGGGTGCTGGCCTGAGGAGCTACCGTCGGTACTGCAGAGCCTGCGCACAACTCCAAACAACACCACATGCTATACTCTATTCTTCATGGTACACGGCACCGAAGCAATGCTACCTGCAGAAGTATTCTACAAAGCCCCGCGGGTCATAGCATACAACGAGGCAGAATCAACTGCCACACTTGAAGATTCTGTCGACCTCCTTGACGAAGCACAAGAGATAGCATCAGAACGATCTATGATCTACTAGCAAAACCTTCTCAACTACCACAGTAGAAGGCTACGCCCAAGGTCCTTCATCGAAGGAGACCTCATCCTGCGACTGAAGCATCAAGGACACCTCAAGTTGGAGTCCCCCTAGGAGGGACCTTATGTGATTACCGAAGTAATCCCAAGTGGCGCCTGCCGCCTTAAAGACGTAGAAAGTGGAGTCGCATACTCCAACCCCTGGAACATCGTGCAGCTGTGTCGTTTCTACCCTTAGCTGTTTTTACTTTACAAATAAGGCTACTCAGCTAGGCTACTTAGCCACATATTGTATCTCCTGATATTCTGCGAATAAATAAAGCTAAGTGCCTCAAACCTTGTGTCTCTGTTTTTAATTGCAATTACATCACTCGAGGGTTGCGCCACCCTTCCTACCTCGTTACACGAGTAATGCAGTAACCTGAGTAGCTAACCTACTACTAATCGAAACCTTGATAAACCCAACTCAACTGCAACGCACCTGACAGGTTGGCAAGGTGCTGAGATAAGTATGCGTCAGGCTAACTAAAAGTCACTACAGAGTACAAGCTACTCGAAAAATATACAAGCTAGCAAGCTTTACATAAAAACGGGTAACAAAACACCCAATTCACTTATACAAACTTTACAACACCTATACATCTCTGTGAAGGTCCATAACTAACATACTGTCATAAAAAGAGAACATTGGTACGCTCCTCGAACAACTCGACGATGTCTTTGGCTGGCTGATCAACCGCCCGGTAATTGGGCACCATATTCCACGCCATTCCCTCCAGTGGAGGTGGGGGTCCCGTGGCAACAGCAGCCAAATCCAAATCAGGACGATGCAAGCGAAACAAGTGCTAGGGCAGCCTTGGCACCCACAACCAACTGCTGACGCACGTACTCGTGAACCACGCCAACATCCTAGAACTTCCTCAACAAAGCTAGCAAGCTTAATGGCACAACGTCCAACGGGAACATCTCCTGGAAAATATGCTTGAGGCACGACTGCGCCTTCTTCAAATAAAGTAGCACCTGCGACGTACGGTCCTGCAGCATCGCCAACACGACTACGCGATCACGATCAACCCAGAAATACCCGCTAGCTTCCAGCTTCTCCTAGGTCAAGCAGTTTAGCCGAATGGCAACTCGGTCTCTCTCTTCCTGCGAAAGGCGAGTGCTAACAACTGCAAAAAGCATAAACACAAAGCGCCACCACGAGTGGCTGGGAAAAGATAAGAAACTAGGGAACTAACACTTAAATTTCTCATTCAGCTGAGCCACTTCGCCCAAAAGATATTTCTCGTGAGCACTAGATTTTTTGGCCTTCGACTTCCACACGTCCGTGCTGCCGCGGATCATGGGCATCTCTCACTCCAAGTGTTTTATATGATCACGCAATCGAGACATCAGCGACAGTTCCTCTACCTTTGAACGTGGTTGCACCACAGGTTCATCAATGGGAGGTGAGTCAGAAGGATCACTCGAAGGACCCTATTCCAAGCAGAGGAATAGACAGATAAGACCAACCATTCAAAATACCACCAATAATAAAAGTATCTAGTTTAGCAAGTTTTCAAAGGGGACACCCCCACAAGCACAATGAATGTCAAAAGAGGTCTGGAGAATCTAGAATATTACAAAAGGATAATAAAATGTGGCCTACAGCTACGCATTGGCACTCGGGGGCTTCCTCGAGTCTGTGGCAGCCGACGCCATCATGGCCTTTTCAGTTGCCTCCTCTAATGCTGCAGCTTTCGTCGTCTTCGACCGCCTCAGCTCTGCTGAGTACTTTGCGAGTGTCTCAATGAGCCGAGGCCCATATTTATGACAACGAATGGCAAAGGGAGCAAACACTACCTGCTGGCCATCTGTAGTAATCGACATTGCCGTGGAGATCATGCTTGGATTCAGATCGACACCATGGGCTTGCGCCATCGCGAGTCCCATGGTAGCTCCGACCCTCCTATGAGCATTCTTGAAGACCATGGGAACACCTTTGGCAAAGGATTCCATAAATCCATCAAGATCCTCGATAAGTTCGGCCTTGGGGAACATCTCCTCTCGAAGACGCCCAAGTGTACCCTTGGCCTTTTGAAGGGATTGCTTGATGGCGACGCTGTGGTCTTCGACAGCAGCTATAGCACCAACCAAAGCGTCCCGGTGAGCCAAAGCTTGAGCGCTGAAGCTCACACCAGCAGCATCTGCAGAATACATAGATGAGCATAGCAAACACAATGGCAAATATAGAGCAAAAAACAGCGACGCGGCATCATACCTGATAGTGCCTCAGCAATAGAGAGAAGCTAATCTGTGAACACCTTCTCCCTATCAGTTGCAGCTCCCAGCAGGTCCTCCTTGTGTTTCTTTCACTCCTGGGCAGAGTGTTCCAAGGCTTCGAGTGCCTCGTCACGCTTCTTCTCCGCTGTGGCAAGACCCTTCTAGAGGGAGTCGATGTGACGGGGGAGCTCATTGTGCTCACCTGCAAAGGATAATGGCAAAACTTAAGCGCGCCGATTTTTGTACAAACACTACAGAGAAAAGAGTGAGAGTTCACCTTCGAACGTGCGATGCTGGGTCTCCAGCGAAGCATGCTGATGGCCCAAGGATATAATCTGTTTGGCAAGGCGAGTGGATTCCTTTAGGACAGGCTGAAAAAGACAAGCATTAGTATCAACCTAATTTTGGATGGCAAAGCCAAGAAAACTTACATGCTCCTCCAGGGACTCCGAAGTTTACTTCTGCATAGACATTCGGGCAACCATCTGATATCCCCCATATGTGGGGGGAACTCAAAGAATTGGCACCGGAGGTGGCTGCCACCTGGGGAGAAGGAGATCGCTCCGCCATTTCCTTGTCTTTGGAGTCTGTGACTCCAGTCTCCTTCACAAAGCGGCAATCATCGGACGATGACGATGCAGTTTTGCTACAAAACATACAAAGCAACTTCAGAGGAGAAGATTTTGGGGCATAAGGACAAACTAGCAGGAGTGCAAAGCTTACCCGTCAAAATCGTCGAGGTCGAAAGATTCCTCAGATGCCTCCTTTGGTGTCCTCAGCTTCTTACGTGGAGGAGGAGCCACGGAGCGCACAGGCACCGCGGGAATCGGATCCTCCACCTCAGTCGAGGAACCTTCCAACGTCGACAATGATGAAGCATCCGAGTCCTTGCTTCGCGAACGCTTGCGAGATGCGTTCTCGTTGGACTCGGGGGCTTCCTGCTCCTCAGTGATGGGAATAGTAGAACCCGACTCATCCTCCTCCTCTGCCTCGCGAGGGATTACTCCCTCCTATTGAGGAGGGAAAACATTCGCAATTTTCTAGTCCTGGTACAAGAGACAGCATTAGTAAAACAAAACCCCTGGCAGGCAATCGAAAACAAAAGAGATAACGAAAGAGCGCTACCTCCGGCGGAGGGTGACTCGTGCTGAATAGAGGCACGACTGAGTAACCAGGGAGTTTATCCTTGGCTATATACTTAGTCATCATGTGAAACCTCCTGTCTACTTCAAAAGAAGAAATATTCTCCCGGGAGATGCGGGTGACATCTTCAACGCCAGTCCATCAACACATCGGATGCGCCCGAGCTTGCAGCGATTGCATGCGACGTCGCATCTAGGTGCGAATGAGGTCTGCACCGCCCACTTCTTTCCCTCGGATGAGTTGAAGATCGCAGACATGCTGGTACATAACCTCAGTTTCTTCGGCTTCGCCGGGCATCACCATGTTCTTCCACGACCTCCTCCTCTTGCACTCTACCTTGGGATCAAAAGTTGCAAGTCCGAAGAGTTCGCCGTCGGCCTTCTGGTCGCGGATGTAGAACCACTTTTCCCTCCATCCTTGGACGGATGCATTGAAGTTGAGGGAGAAGTATTGGGCATTGGAGTCCACATGGATCCCACGGCCTCCTATATCATAGACTACTAAACCAGAACTCGACTGACGCTTCAATTTGAAAAGTTTTTTGAAGAGACCAAAGTGTGGCTTGATTTCGAGCCAGCACTTGCAAAGAGTAATGTAGCAGGCAATGTGGTGAATGGAATTGGGGGTCCGTTGATGGAGCTGAAGCCCATAGAAGAAAATCAACCCTCACACAAACTTGTGGAGGGGGAGAGAGAGACCTCGAATGACAAAGGCAAGAAACATTATCTGAAATCCAGCGGGGGGATCGGGGATTAGCTCATCGCCGGGCATTCACAGTTTTAGCAGCCAGAAGAGCGCCATCTTGGCACCAATAGATGAGCTCCGACTCCTTTATGGCGGAATACTGCCACGATCCGTTGGTGACGCGCATGCTCGCACCTTTCTTCTTGGTGGCTGCGGCAGCAGTATCGAAGCCCGCAGCGGCGGTGACCTTCTTGGCCGCAATAGTAGCGGCCGCAGATCTAGCGGCCGAGGCGCCCTTCTTTTCCCTGTTTTTCGCTTGCGGTGGGAGCACATGAAGTAGCTAGGGAATGTCTTGAGGCCGTCTAGCGCAGCAATGGAGGCGCGAGAAGAAGAGCAGCAGTGGGCAGCAATGGAGGCAACGCGCAAGGAAGAAGATGAGTGTGGGGAAAGTTAACGCACAACAATCCCTACTTAACCTCACCGCAGATGCAACCCAATGGCCAGAAGTGCACCAGCTAGACGTGTGGCGCAAATCAATATAGACGTGTGGAAATGCAAACTGCGAACCATCGCTGCACTCCTCCCATTACGCACGAGAATCGAGGAGACGCAGTTAAAATCAAATATTACACACGCCTGGTCAAATCCAAGTCAAAAATGGGGCCCCACTTTCGTCACGCCCCGTCAAAACCGCTCATGCGGGCAAGTGAGGTCATCTCATCGTCAGCACTGACATCATCCACTCTAGCAGGAGCACCTTACGACTAATCTAGTCCTCACTCGAGTCTACGACTCGACTAAGCACTCGGGGGCTACTCCTAATAGGAGCGCTGGCCGCGCACCCGAAAAACTTTATGGAAACATTTTGACAAGATAATTGCACTTAAAATCCCCTACTCGAATCAAGGATTCGATTGTGGACTCGAGGGCTACTCCCATAGGTAGCGCTGAAGGCATACACGACTTAAACAAGCAAAATACGACAACCGTCAAAAATACTCATAAGTCCCCGCTCGAATCTGCAACTCGAATAGGCACTCGGGGACTACTCTCATAGGGAGCACTGGCCGCGCACCCTATTACCTTTTTTCTTTTCCTAAATGTGTGTTTACTACATCCACACTCGAAAACGTTGGTGACTCCACCTCATATTCTCCCTGCAAGGAGACTGCATCTCCGGGCCAACCGAATCATCTCCGCGATGACAAAATTTGGATGCCACGCTCACAGGGTTAAGATAAGACCTGAGAAAGGCCTGGCAACGCACCTGCTGCACTCTACCAGAAATAATCTGTTCCTGCAGGTGTGATGAAATAAGCCTTGATGGACGTGTCGAGTGCTCACACTTATATACTAGAAGTCGATTCTGTAAGACCTCCGTGACATGAGTCGAATTACGCCAGCATTTTTCCGAATTTGAGTCTAGGGACTCGAGTTTGAGTAGATTGCGTTATTTTGCCCTAAGGCAGTTAACTGATCCCGATAGATTGGATGAATTAGGCACGTATATCGATAATCCCTATGACATGAACTGAAGCACCCTAAAATGCACTTGGCTATGCACTCGAATGTTTCATAGTCTCCACTCAAATCTATGATTCGATTGGACACTCGGGGGCTACTAACATAGGCATACCCTATAGGTACTCGTGATCAGCATAAACGGTCCAGCCCAGAAGAAGCCCACAGCGTTGCTAAAGTCTAGTCGAATTTTGGGTGGACTGGGATACTTCGACTCCTTGAAGAACACGACAAAAACCAAGATATAAGTTTAAAGGGAAAACCCTAATATGTAACCGAGTCGGCCTGCTATCTTGAGACCTAGCCTATCTATATAAAGGCTGGGAGGGGGCAGAGAGGAGGATATTCACAACCCTAGTTTCCACACCATCGCTAGATCGAATCTGCCAACCCCTGTAACTTTCGACTCTTCGATAATTCCAAGAGCAGACAAGCAGGAGTAGGGTCCTCTACAAGGCCTAAACCTGGGTAAATCTCGTGTCACCTGATTTCTTGTTTTCTAGCCGATCGATGCGTCTAGTACTCCCTACTTCCTCGAACCTAAGTCCATCTGCAATGGGCATTGATGAGTTAACCCCTCGCCAGGGAGCTTTTCATTTGCCAAATATATGTTGATGATATTATCTTTGGCTCGGCTAACAAAGATTTTAATGATGAATTCTCAAAGCTTATGACTGGCAGGTTTAGGATGTCTATGATGGGAGAGTTGAGGGTATTTCTTGGTTTTGAGATCAAGCAAATAAGATGAGGAACCTTTAATGAGGCCAAGTATACTCAAGACATGCTCAAGAGGTTCAACATGAAAGAACTAAATGGATCTCCCACTCCCATGGCAACAAAGACTCATCTTGAACTTAACCCAAATGGTAAAGATGTTGATCAAAAGGTATACCGATCCATGATTGGTTCTTTGCTTTACCTATGTGTATATAGACTCGATATTGTGTTAATGTAGGAGTGTGTGCAAGATATCAAGCGTCTCCTAAAGAAAGCCACTTGATGGCTGTCAAAAGAATCTTCCGATATTTGGTTCATACCCCAAACTATGGTGTGTGGTATCCTAGGGGCTCAACATTATCTCTTTGTGGCTACACTGATTCAGATTGGGCTGGTGATAAGGATGATAGAAAATCAACCTCCGGGGATTGCCAATTCCTTGGTAGGTCCTTGGTGTGTTGGTGTTCTAAGAAGCAAAACTATATATCTCTCTCCACCTTCGAGGCTGAGTATGTGGCTGCTGCTAGTGCATGCACTCAATTGTTATGGATGAGGCAGACTTTAAAGGAATATGGTGTCCATTATGACAAAGTGCCTCTTTTATGCGACAATGGAAGTGCTATCAAGATTGCCTATAATTCGATAGATCATACAAGGACAAAACATATTGAGATTCATCATCATTTTATTAGAGATCATGTTGCCCGAGGAGACACTGAGTTATCTTATGTGTCAACCAAAGACCAACTTGCAGATATTTTCATGAATCCACTCGATGAAGCAAGATTTTGTTATTTGAGGAATGAGCGAAATATCGTAGATTCAAGAAGTTTGACTTGATCATCTTGCATACACACCTATTACTTGATCATTATGTGGTTTAGGTGTAGGCATGAACATAGGGGGAGTGCGTTCCTAATCCATTGGGCTATCCCTCCCCCCATAATGCCAAAATTAAGAAAATCAACTCTCTTAATATCATTTTGTGATATGTGAGCTTCATTGATGAGTAGAGGTTATGAACCCAAGGATACTTCTTCACGGTTTTATGCCTCACACTCTTACATGGTGGCCTCGGCCACCGCCCCCTTCATTATGAAGGATTGATTCTTAGTTCTAATTGATTTGGAGTTTCACATGACCATTTAGTTAATTTCATTGCCTATTTGGTTCTTCACAGTTTGAGACCTAAACCTAAGCCAGTTACCCTCCCATATAAACATTCTATCTATCACATATGTCCCAAAACTTGAATATGGCTACTTTTGGTCGAAGAGGGCTGGAGATTCTGGTGTGCAAACACCGGAGTCTCCGGTATGGACCGGAGTCTCCGGTCTGGGGCGGTTTCTGCCTATGACTTAAGGGGGCTGGGGTGAAAGAGTCACTCAGACTCTATCTTCCACCCCCGATCCCCACTCTCACACCCGCCTCCTCCTCCTCCAAAACTGCTGCCCGAAGGCCATTTTGCTGCCGGGATCCGCTGTGCCGCTGGCCAACTCCATCCTCTCCACCCCTGGGACCTTCCCCACCAGTGGAACCTATCCAATGGATAGATCTGGTACCTTTTCTCTCACCATGAACCTAGGGTTCACCCCCTTCATTTATTTTGAGTTTTGTACTGATTTTGCCCATTGGAACAACATGCATGCGTTCACTGCATCACTTTAGTCTCATATCCTTGCCCGATCTGCTAGAATCAATATCATATGTGGTCTCCATGTGCAACCCGAAATATCTAGACCAGAGATTCCGGTTGGTCAGTCCAGAGACTCCGGCCCAGACCGGAGATTTCGGCCTGTCTGCCCAGAAAGTCCGGTCCAGGCCGGAGATTTCGCTGTTACACATCGGAGACTTCAGTGTAGATTGCTTCTAGCACATCTGGCAAAGTTGTGAGGGTTCTGTGCTTATCTTCGGGACATATGTGCTTACCCCCATGTTGTCCCCCTCACTCTCTATTCATAGGTGGTGCTGGTTCTCGTCGTGGTCGCACCAAGGCTAAGTCCAAGGGGGCGGATCCTCGATTTGATGAAGATGTTGGTCAGTATGTGATCCTACCTCTCTACAACCTTCTACTGAGGATATTCCACCAGAACATATCTCCCAGTGCTGGCAATGATGATGCTATTAGATGTGGGCTCGTCAACTTACTTCACCATGCTCACAAGGTATATCTTGCTGGCCCTATGCTGAAGGCTGTGCTATTGATGTTGTGGATTACATTTTTGAGGAGATGCACCATGATATTCTCTACAAGAAGAGTCCTCCATATGCTCCTCTAGTGATGAGGCTTATCAATACCCAAGTCCATGGTTCACCACTTACGGAGCATGCCTAGTGTATCTCGAAAACAAAGGGAAGATGGTTTCTAGGCAGCCATTCGAGAGTGAGGATGATGAGATCTTTGAGGCTGAGCGTGCTCCCACCCCTCCTAGGGGCGCTAAGAGGAATAATTCCTCCAATTCTCCCATGGCTCCTGTTACACGTGCGGTGGCTCAAGAGAAAGTCAAGAAGGCATCTTTTGGGGAGAAAACCTTGTGTTGCATGAGCATGGAAATCTGCAAGGGACGTCATGAGTCCTACAAGAGCAGCCATAGGATTGAGAAGCTCCTCAATGACATCAAGGCTCAAGGAGAGGAAGAAGGGAAAGGAGAGTCAGAATACAATGATGAGCATGGAGCTGAACCTTCTGCACTATCAGATCACACACTTTCCTTTGGTACTTGGAATGCTATGAATGCCAGCTTGGTTGATTGGAAGACTTTCTCAGAGGTCACTTCTGGTTTTGCACCATAGGGCACTTCCTCTTCTCACCCTCACGGCAAAGGCTCTCAGACTTCTGTTGTTGATGATGATTATGATGAGGATGAGGAGGAGGAGGATGATTACAACGACGAGGACTCTAACTGATCTCCTTTGGGGCGATAGCGTGGACTTTCCCGTTTTTGGTGTTTCGATGCCAAAGGGGGAGAAGGTGTCCATGCCATTAGGAGCATCGGGATTTGCATGGGTTGGGGTGTATGGTCATATCTTTATTCAAACATTTCCTTTAATTTGGTTCTCGTGAGACTTATTTGGTTTATGTGAACTATCTATGTGTGTGGACATGTCTATGCTTATTCCCTTATTGTAATAGTTATCCATTACCTGACTTGCATGTATTACTTGTTTATCTTGCTGCACATCATTAGGGGGAGCATAGCTATGTCTTATTATAAATTCCATGCAAAACCTCTTGTTGTCATCGAACACCAAAAAGGGGGAGATTGAAAGGACATTTACTGTCCTAATCTGGTTTGGTGTTCATTAACAACATTAGGTTCATTTTACTATGTGTTAATGTCTACAGGTCAATCTATTGAAAAGAGAAAAGGCCATAATAGTGTGGGAAATTCCCAGGCCAAAACTGAACTTTTCGGAATATTTCAGACTGGAGTCTCCGGTGTGGTCTGGAGTTTCCCCCAAAACCATTCTATGAGGGGGTCCGGAGACAGAGCAGATATTAGCCGGAATCTCCGATGGGTTGTCTCAGACCGGAGTTTCTGGTGTGTGAACACCGGAGTCTCCGGTGTCCCCTGTCCAGAGTCTCTTCTAGAGTCTCAGGAGTGAGCATCAAGACACTGCCGAAGTCATTCAGATGGTCCGTCCAGAGATGGACTGGAGTTGGGATGGAGTCTCCGGTGCAGACCGGAGTCTCTGGTCTGCCAGACCGGAGTCTCTGGTGTGGAAAGTCCCCAATGGTCAAAAAACGGTTCGCAACTGTGAGGTCTATAAATAGGAGACCTCATCTTCTACCTCAGGCTGCTCGTTCCAGAAAAGAAAGACCACACCATTAGAGCCAACAAAACTCCAAGATCTCTTCATCCAACCATCCAAAGTTGCTGATCTTTGGGGAATTGGAGGAGGAGGCCTCGATCTACAGCTTCACCAAGCGAGATCTTCATTTCCCCCTCATTTAGTTGAGGGTCCCTTGCTCTCGGGTTTCATTGGAAACCCTAAGCCTTGTTTTGGTTGATTTGATTCTTACAAGCTTGTCTTTGATTGTTGTGACAGCTTGCTTGGATTTGGGAGCGCCCAATTAAGTTGTGGGTGTGTGCCTCGAACTTGTTGTATGGGTGTCAGCTACCACCTTGAAGGTTGTCGATATAGTGAAAGCGTGAATAGATCCCCTTGGGGTTAGGTTCACCGGAGAAAAAGGGAGGCCTCTTGTGGCGTTGGTGGTTTGATACCACCCCCTCTCCAAACGCAGACGTACTTCCCCTCAAAAGGAAGGAACTTTGGGAAATAATCCTTGAGTCCCCTTATGCTTCACTTCGGTTACTTCTATCCTTTAACACACCTTACTTTATATAGTTCTTGCTTACTTAGTGTGCTAGAGTGCCATATAGGTAAATTCACCTTAGTTGCATATCTAGATAATTTACCTTTGTGTCAAACCCTAACTTGAAAAAGAGAGTGAAATCTAAAGTAGCACCTATTCACCCCCCTAAGTGCCCATATGATCCTTTCACACTGTTTAGATGAGACTAAATGTACATACTTGCATAAATGTAAGAAGGTTGTGTATCTAGGGAGTCGTTGATTTCTTACGACCAAGCATATCATAAGAAAGAAAGGCAAGCATTTCAAAGGTGAGGAATATCACCGGAATAAGCTTGTACGCTGTACTGGTGATGATGTATTTGGTATGGTCAAGGATCTCAAAGTAATCTTTGGAAAGGGTCCTGGCGGTAAATCTGTTCCGAATGACGCCACCGGGCACGTGCCCATGTGAAAGAAGAAAGCCAAGAAGACTCCTGCCAAGTTACCTTACGAAATGACTGATGAGGAACTCAGAAGGGTCGTGGATGAAGATGTGAAACGCCAGCTTGCACCAAAACGGCCCCCGCCAAAGCGGTATATAGCACCCAAAACAGTGAAACAATTTGTGGAAATGCTTGAGCGACCAAGTCCATTAGATCTGGTATCAGACTATGACCGCTCTATTATGAGGTCACATACGGCGAAGGTGAAACGGTTGATAAGTACTAGTAGAAGTGGGAAAAGAATTCCCCAGGTCAGAGAATAGAAAAACCAATCGTGCCCCCTGCTGAACGTGTTTTCCGATGCAGATCCGGGGGTTGCAGAACTAGTCGCACAAACGGCTAGGGATCTTGGTATGACTATTGGTCAATACTTAGGCATGGAACCCACACACATGGCTGAAGTAGCATATAAATACGAATACGGGAAGCCTCTCGTCATACCCGAGGAGGTCCCATTTCTACAAACACAAATGCGAAACTTGCATGAGTGGTATATGCGAGCCTTAGAGGAAGGGAAAAGTATGCTCATAGTGGCAGTTAGGGAGGAGCATTACTTCCGAAGAAACGACAAGATACACATTGACTTCACGGAATTATTTCAGTTTTTCAATCAAGACGCCCTCGACAAATCTCCCGTCGGTTTCTATTGTTTGTAAGTGATTTATTTCTGTAATTAAGTCTCTAACTTAGCTCGTTCATTGCATGTATAATTATCCTCACTATATTCTTTTGTACGATATTATGCAGAATGAAGATTCTCGAATGCAAAATAGGATGAATCTATGACCTTGGGTTTATTGATCCAAATAACATTCATGAATATATGGTAAAAAAGAATGCCGAGGAAATAGAGGATTACTTGCTAAAGTTTCTAACAAAACAACAAAACAAAACGAAAATAATGTTTCCTCACAACTTCGAGTGAGTGTTACTATCTTGTACACATTCGATTCCGTTTACTCGATGTTAAGTATAACCGATGAGTTATGCATGCACAGGTTCCATTTTATTATGCTAACACTAGTAGAAAATGGGCCTTTGGTTCGGGCCATTAGTCCCGGCCGTGGCTGGGGCCGGGACTAATGGTCCAAACCAGACGGCCCGAGGAGGCCGAGGCATTATGTCCCGATCCGTAAGAAACCATTAGTCCCGGTTTGAGATACAAACCGGGACAAATGGGTCTAGGCCGGCGCGCGCGCTCCTGGTAGAACCTTTAGTCCCGGTTTATATCTCAAACCGGGACTAATGGCCTGACACTATATATATGCACCCAGCCCTCCACTCTCTCCTGTTTTTTTCCTATGTGAGAGGTGGGTATAACTTTGTGCTAACTTTTTTTCTTCATATGCACTAGAGGTGTTCGGTGAAATGCCTATTAGAGCGATGCCACTTGAGTTCACACAAGACAAAATATGATATGAGGTGTCAGAGCGACACTTAAGGTTTCTCCTCTTTGTTTTGAAGTGTCCTAAAAGGTTAGCAACTATTTTCTCGTTTTGACTGCGCGGTACTAATTTAAGCGTCGTGATTGCGTTTGATATATATGCATGGTTGTATGATGCAGATGAGCCACCCATGGATGTACGGTGACCGACGCTCTGACACTTACAGAGAAGGCGTGCGTTCTTTTCGCCTTGTGGCCGAGGCGAACAAGCAGCGGGATGGTTTTATGTGTTGTCCATGTGTTGAATGTCGGAATGAGCAGGCTCACACTTCCTCAAGAGTCATTCAGAGCCACCTGCTTCAGTCCGGTTTCATGTCCGGCTATGATGATACTGCAGTTGAAGATAATGAAAAAGAAGGGGGTGAAGAACAGGAACCAGATGAGCCTGTTGATGATTTTAGTCGGGTCATAAGTGATGCAAGGCGAGACTGCGACACAGAAAAGGAGAGGTTCCATTTCGAGCAGATGTTACAGGACCACAACACATTGCTGTATCAAACTTGTGAAGATGGCCAGAAGAAGCTGGGTAGCACACTGGAATTGTTGAAGTGGAAGGCAGAGACCGGTATGACTGACTCGGGATTTGAAAAGTTGCTGGTAATAATGAAGAAGCTGCTTCCAAGAAATAACCAATTTCCCTCGACGCATACAAAGCAAAGAAACTTGTGCCGCCTGTAGGATTAGGCGTGCAGAAAGATACATGCATGCCCTAATGACGCATCCTCTACCACGGTGAGAAGTACGAGAATATGGATAAATGCGGTATGCCTTTGCACTGCGGTATAAGATCAGAAAAGATGACCCTAGTGATGTTGAGGGCGAGCAACCCAGGAAGAGGGTTCCTGCCAAGGTGATGTGGTATGCTCCTATAATACCACGGTTGAAACGTTTGTTCAGAAATAAAGAGCATGCCAAGTTGTTGCGATGGCACATGGAAGACCGTAAGAAAGACGGGATGTTGAGGCACCCTGCTGATGGTCGACAGTGGAGAAAAATCGAGAGAGACTTCCCTGACTTTGCTGGTGACGCAAGGAACTTATGGTTTGGTCTAAGTACCGATGGCATGAATCCTTTTGGGGAGCAGAACTGCAGTCACAGCACCTGGCCGTGACTCTATGTATCTACAACCTTCCTCCTTGGTTGTGCATGAAGCGGAAGTTCATTATGATGCCAGTGCTCATCCAAGGCCCGAAGCAACCCGGCAACGACATTGATGTGTACCTAAGGCCATTAGTTGATGAACTTCTACAGTTGTGGGCCAAACCAGGTGTACATGTGTGGGATGAGCACAAACAGCAGGAATTTGACCTACAAGCGTTGCTGTTCGTAACCATCAATGATTGTCCTGCTCTTAGTAACATTTCAGGACAGATGAACAAAGGATACAATGCATGCACGCACTGTTTAGATGAGACTGAAAGTATATATCTGGATAAATGTAGAAAGAATGTGTACCCATACAATCGTCATTTTCTTCCGCCCAGTCATCCCTTAAAGAAGAAAGGCAACCATTTCAATGGCAAGGCAGAAACCCGGATGAAGCCTGTCCCCTATAGCGGTGCTGATGTATTTGGTATGGTCAAGGATTTGGATGTAATCTTTGGAAAGGGTCCTGGAGGACAACCTGTTCCAAAAGACCCCATTATCGGACACGCACCCATGTGGAAGAACAAATCTATATTTTGGGAGCTACCCTATTGGAAAGTGCATGAGGTCCGCTCTGCAATCGACGTGATGCACCTGACGAAGAATATTTGCGTGAATATTCTAGGCCTCCTGGGCTTGTATGGGAAGTCAAAAGATACCCCGGCAGCACGAGAGGACCAACAACATCATAAAGGACGAGACGGCAAGCATCCAGGGCAGTTTCAAGGGCTTGCCAGCTACGCTCTTACCAAAGAAGAGAAGGAAATCTTTTTTGAAGTCCTTTTCATTATCAAGGTCCCGTCTGGCTTCTCATCGAATATAAAGGGAATAGTAAATATGAAAGATAAAAAAAATTCAAAACCTAAAGTCTCATGACTGCCCTGTGCTTATGACGCAATTGCTTCCGGTTGCATTGAGGGGAATTCTACCAGAAAATGTTCAACTAGCCATTGTGAAGGTATGTGCATTCCTCAATGCAATTTCTCAGAAGGTAATCGATCGAGAAAGTCTATCAGGGTTATAGATTGATGTGGTCCAATGTCTGGTCAGCTTCGAGTTGTTGTTCCCGCCATCCTTTTTCAATATTATGACGCACCTCCTAGTTCACCTAGTCGAAGAGATTAGAATTCTCGGTCCTGTGTTTCTACACAATATGTTCCCCTTCGAGAGGTTCATGGGAGTCTTAAAGAAATATGTTCATAACCGTGCTAGGCCAGAAGGAAGCATCTCCAAGGGCTATGGAAGAGAGGAGGTCATTGAGTTTTGTGTTGACTTTCTTCCTGACCTTAAGCCGATTGGTGTTCCTGAATGTCGGTATGAGGGGAGGATGACTGGAAAAGGCACACTAGGAAGGAAATCAATGGTATGTAGGGACGAGCATTCTTTCACTCAAGCACACTACACAGTTCTACACAATTCCACCGTGGTGGCTCCGTATATCGAGAAACACAAGACTATTCTACGCTCCGAAAACCCGGGGAAGCCTAAAACCTTGATTAAAGGGGAACACGAGAAGAATTTTGGCAATTGGTTGCAGACACATCTCATGAATAACACCACTGTTGGAGATGAGTTGTACTCGTTGGCTAGGTTACCATCTTCGACTATATGTACTTTCCAAGGGTACGAGAAAATGGGAATACATTTTACACGCTCGCCCAAGATAAAAAGGGCACCAACCAAAACAGTGGTGTCCGCTTTGATGCAACAGATGACAATGGGCATATTGACACATATTATGGGTACATAGAGGAGATATGGGAACTTGACTATGGACCTACTTTTAAGGTCCCTTTGTTTCGATGCAAATGGGTCAAGCTGACAGGAGGCGGGGTACATGTAGACAAAAAGTACGGCATGACAACAGTGGATCTCAACAATCTTGCGTACATGGATGAACCATTCGTCCTAGCCAACAATGTGGCTCAGGTTTTCTATGTGAAGGACATGTCTACCAAACGAGAAAAAGGAAAGATAAGAAAAAGAGTACAGAATACGATGAGCCAAAGTGCCACATAGTTCTTTCAGGGAAAAGAAACATCGTGGGAGTGGATGACAAGACAGACATGTCAGAAGATTACAATAAGTTTCATGAAATTCCGCCCTTCAAAGTGAAAACTGACCCCAGTATCCTGTTAAATGATGAAGATTCTCCATGGCTATGGTGCAGAAGAAAACCACAACACTAGATGTCAGGGGGATGATGCCCGGATACCCCACCCAAATAAGAAACAGGACAGTCGGATCTCGGTCGGCTGACCAGATGCAGCCGAACAGGGTAGGATGGACCGGCTACCACCCGGTAGCCGGACCATGAAGAGGTAGCCGGATACGACGACGTAGCCGGATCCAATCGAGGGATGAACAGCGTGCGTATCGATTACTGGCACATACTGTCAGACGATGACAAGACGGGCAACCACCCCATACGAAGACTTGGCATGGTGACGAAGCGATGGCTCTGCGGCACGACGGGCTCGCAGGCGTCACTCGGCCTACGACAGCCATACCGCTCATACACCGATGTGACATACCATGCCGGGTACTGTAGATGACTAGTCGGCTGGGACCCGCCTATGGGGCCCGCCAGTCGGACTAGCCAGTGAGACCCTTGCCTCTCTTCCTATATAAGGAGAGGGAGGGCCTCAGTAGAAAGGGTTGGTCTCAGTTCATTTAAGGCAGTAGCTAAAGAATACAGCTCGAGGAGCATTTGTAGCTCGTATATTCCACATAGTCAGATCAGACAGGAGTGGGGGCTTTACCTCACCACGAGGGCCCCGAACCTGGGTACTTCTTGCGTCCCGCTATGCTCGCTTGTATCCAATCCCGCCTGCGGACGCCGTCGATATATTCCCTGCTAGTCCCCACACCTCTATCTAACCTCCTCAGGTACTGTCGTTCCCATTACCACGACACTAGATGTTGGTGGTGTGTAATAATGTATTAAACCTTTTATTTGAGACATAAATCTATGTAATTAAACCTTTTATTTGAGACATAAATCTATGTAATGTATTAAACCTTTTATTTGAGACATAAAGGTCCCCTTTCATGTAATACATCTTGCTCAATCAAACTAGACGTTCTGAGCCGTGGTAGGTGATCACACAAAGAGAAGGAACCATCACAAGAGAAGGAACCCACAAACACTAAGGATACATAGCACAACTAAAAATTAAGAAACATACCTAATGGTTGGAGTGATTCAGTCATGCTCCTGCCTAGGCCTGTAATACGCCACCAATAGTCGCCAGACGTAAATGCCGTTGGGGTCGCCGTAGTCGAACCTTGAAGGTTGGGCACGCGTGGGCTGGATTTGAGGGTACCGCAGGCGGGGGTTATTGCCGGTCGTGTTGTAGGCCATGACACTCTAGAGAGTTCGGCGGTGCCACCACAGCCGACGGCCGGCCTCGTTGAAGTTCAAAGGAGGTGGGCCGTCCTCCTCGTGCCTGGCGAGCGCCCTCTCACGCCGATTGATGAAGAAGGCTTCCCAAGTCGGGAAATAGTTGGGATTCCTAGAGGGACAGGAGGGACCAGCACGCCTCCGATGCTCAGCATCCAGCCGGTGGGGACGCGGTAGCCCGGTGGGCAGGGGTAGTTCGAGGCGCAAAGCACCTCCGCCTCCCGGGTGGTTAGAGATACGATGGAAGCCATGGGAAGAGAATGATGAGTCTAGATGTGATATGTAAATGGAGGCCAAGCGTACATATATATACTGAAAAAATGGCGGGAAGACAGAGGTGGGAACCGGTGGAAAGCGCGGGAACGCAGTGGCGCGGGAAACTTTCATCCCGGGTGGGGGCTCAAACCGGGACAAAAGATGGGGGGCCTTATCTGGGAGGGCCTTATCTGGGGGTGGCTAACCTTTAGTACCGGCTGGTGGGTGCAACCGGGACTAAAGGTGGTTTCTGTGTCATCTAACAAAACTGTCGGTGGGATAAGGACGCGAGGGTAACCTTTAGTACCGGGTGGGGGCTCAAACCGGGACTAAAGCTGTCGGTAGGATAAGGACACGTGGGTGGACGCACTGCTCGATGAGATAAAGCATGTAGCGCACGACGCCCTGTCGGAGGAAGAAGACAAAGTAGAAGCGGTGCCATGCCTATAAAAGGAGCATCGATACGCCATGGCAAGCAACTCAACAAGCCAACATTGATGGAGAGTTTCATCCCCATGGATGGAGGAAAGGGTTGGGAAATCTCCTGTCGTGGAACTTCTCGAAGATGCCCTTGGTGCACACGCCCTATGGCATCTTCGGAAGTTCCGCCTCGGAAAATATTTTCCTGCTAGCCCATGAAAGACTCCATCTCCGCCTCCCTAGGGTTAAAGGTATGGTGGAAGCCATGGGATAGAGTGGAGAGAGGCGGCATATATGAGTATAGATGTGCTATGGCAATGATCAAGCCAACATGGATGGAGAGTTTCGTCCCCATGGATGGAGGAAAGGGTTGGGAAATCTCCCGTGGCGGAACTTCTCGAAGATGCCCTTGTGCACACACCCTATGGCATCTTCGGAAGTTCCGCCTCAGAAAATATTTTCCTGCTAGCCCGTGAAAGACTCCATCTCTGCTTCCCTGGGGTTAGAGGTATGGTGGAAGCTATGGGATAGAGTGGAGAGAGGCGGCAGATAGGAGTCTAAACCCTAAACCCTAAACCCTAAGTCAGAGGAGGGAATCCTAAACCCTAAGTCAGAAGAGGGAACCCTAAACCCTAAACTAAAAACCCTAAACCCTAAACCCTAAAGCCTAAACCCTAAGTCAGAGGAGGGAACCCTAAACCCTAAACCCTAAGTCAGAGGAGGGAACCCTAAACCCTAAACCCTAAGTCAAAGGAGGGAACCCTAAACCCTAAACCCTAAACTAAAAACCCTAAACCCTCAACTAAAAACCCTAAACCAAAAACACTAAACCCTAAACCCTAAACCAAAAACCAAAAACCCTAAGCCCTAAAGCCTAAACCAAAAACCCTAAACCCTAGAGGGGTTACGATTCGGAAGAGAACGGGCGGGAAAAAATAAAGTGAGGGTGAGCGATCAGGGCCCCGGTCTAGGGTTTCATGGGAGAAGACCACCGGGCGTCGAATTACATGAAAATGGCAAAATGGTTAATAGTTTGACTAGTTAGAATAATTATTTTATAAAACAGAAAATTGATTTGAATCACTTATTTAAAAATATGCAAAATATAATATTTAATGCATTTTTAAATTGAAAATGGCAAAATGGTTATTAGTTTCACTAGTTAGAATAATTATTTTATAAAACAGAAAATAGATTTGGATTACTTATTCAAATTCAAAAACTTTTCATGTTGAAAATTTTCTCAAATTCATAAGTATGCAAAAACTATATAATTCAAATGTTTAAAAAATCTAATAGTTACAAATTGTAATATTTGAAAAAACAGGCGCCAACTTAGGCCCGGTAGCATAAATTTGGGCCTTTAGTCCCGCAGAACACCATCGGGACTAAAGGCTCTGCGCTAAAAGGCATCCAAAGCCTTTAGTCCTGCGTCATGTGGAACCAGGACTAAAGACCCCCCCTTTAGTCCCGGTTCCAGCCACGCACCGGGACTAAAGGGTTGGGCATATTTAAGGCGTCGCCTTCTTTCCCGGTGAATCCATCGACCGGAGCGAGGAGTAGCACTACGCCGCCAGGCTGCCGAAATACCTCGCCGCGCCTCTCCGCCTGTCCGCGTACCTCGCCATGTTGTCGCACCGCTGCCGCCCTCTCGAGACAGCCTCGTCCGCCTTCTTTGTGGGAGGTAATCCTCAAATCCACCGCTATCTGCCTCCTCTCCGTCCCCGGCCCCAGCGATCCCGGCGCCCAGCGACCGCCGCCTTCCTCCATCCCAATGAGCCCAGGCGGCCAGCGACTGGCGAGCAGGCGCACCCGCCGACCATTTTTGTTTTTTTGTATATTTTTTGTATTACTAGTAGTTCTAGTGTATGTTTTTTTATATTACTAGTATCTTTTTTGTAATAGATAGATAGAATTATTACTTGTATTACTAGTATGTTTTTTGTAATAGATAGATAGAATTATTACTAGTATTTTTGTATCTTTTTTATATTTCTAGTGTATGTTTTTTTATTAATTTCTAGTATAGATATATTGATTTCTAGTATAGTATATATTTCTAGTATAGTATATATTAATTTCTAGTGTATGTTTTTTTATTTCTTGTATCTTTTTTATATTGTAATATTTATTACTAGTACATAAATATAGTATATATATGTTTGTGTATATATATTTATTACTAGTAATAATATATATAGTAGTATATTATATAGGATGTAGTATTATAGTGTCGATTGAGACAGACAGGCATCCGAGCTAAATAAAGATAAGCTAAAGAAATAACTACCCTAAGTCCGGTAGTGCTCGTGGGCCCCCCGACTTAGGGTTAGGGTGGTGGTGCTCGTGGGCCACCGGACTTAGGGTTAGGGTGGTAGTGCTCGCGGGCCCCCGGGCTTAGGGTTAGGGTGGTAGTGCTCGCGGGCCCCCGGACTTAGGGTTAGGGTGGTAGTGCTCGCGGGCCACCGGACTTAGGGTTAGGGTGGTGGTGCTCGCGGGCCCCCGAACTTAAGCTAAAGAAATAACTACCCTAAGTCTGGTAGTGCTCGCGGGCCCCGGACTTAGGGTTAGGGTGGTGGTGCGCGCGGGCCACTGGACTTAGGGTTAGGGTGGTGGTGCTCGCAGACCACCGGACTTAGGGTTAGGGTGGTAGTGCTCACGGGACCCGGACTTAGGGTTAATGTGATAGTGCTCGTGGGCCCCCGGACTTAGGGTTAGGGTGGTAGTGCTCGCGGGCACCCGGACTTAGGGTTAATGTGGTAGTGCTCGCGGGCCCCCGGACTTAGGGTTAGGGTGGTAGTGCTCGCGGGCCGCCCGGAGATAGGGTTAGGGTGGTGGTGCTCGCGGCCCCGGGACTTAGGGTTAGGATGGTAGTGCTCGCGGGCCACCCGGAGATAGGGTTAGGGTGGTGGTGCTTGCGGGCCCCCGGACTTAGGGTTAGAGTGGTGGTGCTCGTGGGCCCCCAGAGATAGGGTTAGGGTGGTGGTGCTTGCGGGCCGCCCGGATTTTGGGTTAGGGTTAGGGCATCACTAGAATTTTGCTATTGTTTAGTATTATTGTAGCAAATTGCGTGTTCATATTATTGTTTAGTGTTATTTTATGCAGTAATATTGAATGAAAAATGTTATTGTCTGCATTTTGTAGAAAATTATGGATCCAATCCAGAGAGACCTAGCACAGGAAGAAATTCTCTCGAGGATATGATCAACGACACCCCCCATGTTGATCCACCCGAATCTCCGTCGATTTATCTGAACCCCTCCGGTGAGGGAGAGGAGGTCGACCGAAATGATCAAGGAGAAGCCGACGGCTACGGTGGTGGAGAAGCCGACGGCTCCGATGGTGGAGAAGCCGACAGCGAGGTATATATATGAAGTCTGGTAATCAGTAGATGCATTAACTGAGTTGTATATATATAAATTGACGAATGTTTCTTCTCTTAGGCCTCCACATCGAGCAAAAAATATGCCAAACGAGGCCCGGCCAAAAAGTTGGACGCATCTACGCGTTATACAATTACGCGGGTATCACCACGGGGTGAACCAGTGGAACCCGAAAAGGCTAAACTGTATTTAAACAACAATGCGGAGTTATGGTTAGGGATCGCATCCCGATCACCGTTCAAGAGTGGAATAAGACCAAAGGGGCAAAAGAGGGTGAGTATGTCTCCGACAGGTGCAAAGAGGGTCTTTGGAATGACCTCATGACACATTTCACCCTGCCAGAATGTGAGGATGATGCCGACACAGCTGCATTGAGGAAGAAAGTCAAGCAGTGGACTCTTACGAAGATGGCCGAACTATTCAAGAACTGGAAGAAAGCATTATGGCAAAAGTATTAGAAGACAAAGAAGACTCCTAAATTTGAATGCTATCTAACGAAGCAGCAGGCTAACTGGGATGCATTTGTGAAGTACAAGGAGTCACAACCTGCTATGGAAATGTCGGAAAAAAACAAGAAAAATGCCGCGATGAAGAAATATCACCATCACCTAGGGCCAGGGGGCTACGTGGCTACCATGCCAAAGTGGGATGCTAAAGAGAATGAGCTGCTTGCTAAAGGGATCACTCCAGAACCAATACGCGAAGAATGGGATCTGAGGGCAAGGAATTGGTTCCTTGGGCATGGGAGTGAGTATGACGAAAGTACAGGGGACCTTATTTGAAGTGACGGGATTAGGATACCCCGGGATACATGGCAGAAAGTGGTGAAGGAGATTAAAGCGGGGACAACAAAGTTCCGTCCCGATAGAGAGAAAGACTTGCTGACAAATGTCCTCGGTAATGACGAACGCGGAGGACGTGTACGAGGCCTTGGCCCTAGTTATACGTGGGAGATGGGGTTTCGCAAAGACAGAGATACTTATAGGAGCCAAGAGAGAGCAAAGAGACAACAGCAGGAGGAGGAGGGAGACAAGTTCACCGAGTTGATAGGAACATTTCGAATGCATCGACAGCAGTTGACGAACTTGAGGAAGCAAATACTGCAAGATCCTGTACTCAATATTACCGCCGTCCCATCTCAGCGGAAAAACAGCGTGGCAGAATCGGAGGTCCCTTCTGACGATGCACGTATGGTAGATGGCGGTCCCGGCTACCCCGTGGATGGAATCAAGGAGTAAGCATCTTGTGAGCTCCATCAGAAGGTGAAGAACCTATCCATCAAGGTGGCGGTCGGATGTGGTTTACCTTGTCCACCTGGCGCACGCTGGCATGGCCGTGAGATTCCAGCTGGCTATGCTAAAGTTGGTGTGGATGAAATCGCAATGGGGTGGGACTCAATGGAGCTTGAAATCCCTGGACCTGAAGGTGAAAGGACACTCGAATCTTGGGTGGTATCATTCTATGGGACAAGAACAACATCAAGCTTCCAGGCTGGACGCCAAAGCCAACACCGCCTCCGAGTGGTCGCATGTCACCTTCACCTCTATCACCTCCAAGAAGCCCACCCCATGACTACGACCACCACAGCCCGAGTCCATCTCGATCTCCGTCGCAGCCTCCGATTAGTACTAAACGACGCAGGAGCCCAAAACGACAAATGTCGCCCCCCAAGAGTACCTCATAAGAATCTTTCTATCAGACCTGACGATCGTACTAACGAGGAAACCGACATGATCGTAAAGGCCGAATGTGTTGCACATCTTCAAAAGAAGAAACCCGAGCCCGCCCCGGTATACACCGAGAAGCAAAAAGCATTTGCACTTTCTTTTCTGAACACAAAATCGCAATATGACTTGCACCATAAGCCAGATGACTATCGACGCACACTTCAGAAGGAAGTGAAGAAGAGAAAATCAAGTAGAAGTGCAAGCGGGAGCAAATCATCAAGTCAAAGTGCAACCGGGACAAGAAAGGGCGTCCCCAGCTCGGGAACAGGCCAAAATCGACCCCACCCTCAAGGTGGTATACTATGACACTCCCCGGAGGATATGGAAGAAGCTAAGAAGCTTGCGGCCGCTATGAATGTATTTGTTGAGGAATTGCTAGGTTCGGGACGACAAGTTACCCAAGGCTCAGGTAGTCCCTACATATGTCCCAGGAAAGCCTCTGGTCAGCTTTGAGCAGTTCCAACAACTGCCAACACAAATGCGGAGTTTACATAAATGGTACTTGAAAGCCGTAAAGGAGGAGAGAATAATGATCGTGGCAAAAGTCCCACATGACTACTACTTCCGAGAAGAAGAGGTCCATGTTGAGTTTCCAGAACTCTTCTAGTTATACACTTTCGACGCCCTCGACAAAAGTCTCATGAGTTGCTATTGTCTGTAAGTTGTTGAATTCATTGTCTATATATAAGCTGTTCATTTTTTTCAGTTGTTCAGTTCATTACATGTAATTATCCTAATTATATCC
This sequence comes from Avena insularis, assembly GCA_023614405.1. Classification (NCBI taxonomy): domain Eukaryota; kingdom Viridiplantae; phylum Streptophyta; class Magnoliopsida; order Poales; family Poaceae; genus Avena; species Avena insularis. Next base: position 40,526,242 of record CM042692.1, on the reverse strand, counting down.
TTTTGTACTCTATTATTATGCAGAATGAAGATCATGGAATGTAAAAGAAGGTCAATATTCAGTGTTGGGTTCATTGACCCAGATAAAATACATTGTCGGACGCTAAAGGAAAAAACCGAGGACACACAGGAAAACCTTCTAAGGTTTCTAACGGAGCAAAATTTCTGTGACCACATATTGTTTCCTTACAATTTCGCGTGAGTGTCTTACTCTATTGTACACATTCTCTTTTGCTTACTCGATGTTAAGTGTAATTGATGAGTTACTAATGTATATATAAACGTGTACAGTTTCCACTGGATTCTCGTGGACATTCAACTTGATAAGGGAAGAGTTGAAGTCATGGCCCATTAAAGAGACCCCTGGAACAGTTTAGTGACATGCAGGACATGCTCCAGAGGTAATTTTCACGCTACAGTGGTCTCTTTCGTTGATTTCCTGAGATATCACGTAATAAATAACTCATTCATTTTCTTTACCGGATAGGGTTTGGAACCAGTTCAAGAGTGATTCGGGTGACTTTCTTTAGGTGACGTTTAAGCCGGTCTCGGTAAGTAGTAGGCGCATCTCTTTACTTCTAGTTTCAATACAATTATGATGCTAGATTATTATTTTGATTGAATTCTATTCTCGTAAAGTGCGCGAGGTAGCCACAAGGGACGAATCTATGTGGATTCTACATTTGCGAGTTCATTCGCACGTTTACCAGTGAGCTGAATGATTATAGAGTCGATGTAAGCAATACATTCATAACATTATTTTTATTACGGTCACTTTTGGTTATCATGATTGATATTCATATTGATCTCCTTTTCTTATATAGTTCGAGAAAATGCGGGATCGGCTCCTACCATAGCAACGCGTAGTAGCAATTGCTGAAGAACTGGCAGGATTCTTGATGAACGAGATGATAGATGACACCGGAGAATTTACTGTGAATAGGCGCCGATGATCCCCGACCGTGTAATTGAATAGACGGGCTCTAGTCCCGATAATTGTGATCTCCATGTGTAACTATCATGTATATATTTGTATGCTTGATATTAAGAGAAGTTATCTTATGTATGCACGAACATGTACGGTATGTTGTAGCGTAGAAAACTATTTTGAAATGAAAAAGAAATACAAATTAAATTCTCTGCCGCGGCAGAGAAAGTGCCTAAAATGCTGCCGCGGCAGAAAACCATTTGTCCCGGTTCGTAATACGAACCGGGACTAATGGGGGGCACCCAGCGCCCGCAGAGACAGCCACGTGGATGCCCATTGGTCCCGGCTGGTAAGAGGGTCGGGACTAATGGGTGGGCCTTTAGTCCCGCCCCTCCAGTCCCGGTTACCAGGACCAGGACTAAAGCCCCTTATGGGCCGGGACTGGAGGCCTGTTTTCCACTAGTGTAATAATTCAAGTTGACCAAGGAAAAGTACTTGTCATGGATTCGAAACGTAAAAACCCTGAGAGATAGGCAGACTTGGCATCTTTCGTTCATTTCCTGATATCAAGTAATTAATAAGTCTTTTACTCATTTTCTTTGCCGAGTAGGGTTTGGAAATGGTTCATCAAGGAAGTTAGGGTGAATGGAAAGAGGAGCTACGATTTCGATAACTCAGTGTAAGTAGTACTATAGCTAGGTCCTTGCATCTCTTTGATTCTTGTTTCAATACCATTATCATGCTTGATTATTATTTTGATTGAACTCTATTCTCGTGAACTGTTTGAGGAGGAAGACGAGAATAATTTATGTGGATATTACGTTTGCGAGTATATTTGTCAGACGACCTATGAGCTAGGAAGAATTCACAATAACTTGCAGTACGTAAATAATGTTCACAATCTTATTTTATTATCATTCATTGTGTTGAGTTTCATTCATATATATTGATCTTCTTTTTTAAATTAGATCGAACGGATGCGGGAGGGTCTCCTACCAAAGGATCGCGTACGAGCAATTCCAGAGGAATTGGCGGGATAGGAGGTCATATCCAACCGGAAAATATCATCAGAAATTTATATTTAGACAATAGGGATCGTAAGAGATATTATATTGTATATGCATGAACGTGTATACTGTATGTAATATTTTTGACCAAGCACGAAGAAAGAGGTCACTTCGATCTCTATATTGATGACGATGTTCTGTAATGGTTCCTCCATTTCTGTATGTAGTAGCGTCGGGTTATATATATCATCTCTCGGCATGTCACTTATGCCAAACCTCTCCCTCCTGCCGCGGCAGAAAAACACCCCAAAACTCTGCCGTGGCAGAACCTGCTGCCGCATAGCCACCTACTACCGCGGCAGCCGAACCTCCTAATTCACCGCCGCGAGAACCGGGACTACGAGGGGAGGAGGGGCTCTAGTCCCGATTATATAGTCCTGGTTGCGCAACCGGGACTAGAGGCCCTTACCAACCAGGACGAAATGCATGTTTTCCACTGGTGATAAGATGTTTTAGCTTGGTGAAATGATTTTATATAGAACTCTTTTAGTGTGTAGCTTCGGAGTGGATCTACACACTTTTATAGATACACTCCTTTTATAAAACTAAAACATCTTATATTATAAAACGGAGGGCATATTACCTTAAAAAGAACTTCATGTAGATGTGGCATTGTTGCTTGAGCTATCAAGCACCTAGCATGGGATCATCATGGTCGGAACGACGATGTTTAATTCTACACTAGTACCCTTTATACTCCCTCCGTTCAGGAATATAAGACATGCGTTTAGATACATTCGATTCACAAAGCTAAAACGTCTCATATTCTTATATTCATGAACGGAGAAGTACATACGATCTTTGTTATTAATTCCACGTGATGTGCTATCACGTATTTCCTCTGTTCCAGAATAGATTGCTAAAAAATCTTTTATTCTTCCAACAGAGGGAGTACTAATGTATGTAAGCATCATGGAACCCTGCCAGCTGCTCTTTGCGCACGCGTTTGAGCTCTGATTAGTTAGCAACGGCTGGAGTTAATTAGCATAGTAATTAACAATTCACGTCATGTACAGTAATCCACTTTAAAATGCAATGAGTAGACACTAAGACTAAGAGCGATGAGTAGTACTCCCTCCGTTTCAAAATATAAGATGTTTTAGCTTTGTTAAAGCAGTGTATCTAGACCACTTTTAATGTGTAGGTTTACTCTAAACATAGATGATTCTACGCACTAAATAAAGTATAGATACACTCCATTCATAAAACTAAAAATCTTATATTTTAAAACGGAGGGAGTACTAATCTATATACTCCTACTGTACCCTCATCATAAACCGGCGGGTGGCATGGAATCGATGGTAATTTCACATTGTCAACTTTTGTTTAATGCGTGTATGGGCAAACAACAGTGAACTGATCGGCCGCGAAGCTGCCTACCAATCAAGGTCGCAAACGGCCGGCTTTATGATCCATGCTTATAAATTGCAATCACAGGATCAGAACTCAGAAGGAGTGCGTGTGGAGTCTTATCATCTTACTATTGAAACGAAGCTTTTTTTAAGGGGAATAGGCCCGAAGGCCCCAGAAGTTCCATTAGTCGGTGGGCAAAATTACAGAGAGGACCCTAGCTATTAAGGAAATACAAACCAGTCCTCACATTTCACAAGGAGGACCCTGGATGGGGAAAAGAAAAGCGATCTGGTCCTTCTTCTCCACCGCAACCTTGACTGGATCTCGAATCATGGCCGCTAGTGACGGCACCGGGAACTATGCCACTTGGTTCGCCGTCAGGATGGGTCGCCACGTCGAGATCGGAAGACCTCCGTGTCTGCAAAACTGCCTGGACAAAGAAAATCCTCGGAGCCATAGCTCTCGAGGTGCGGAGTGGCCTCCATGGCCGAAGATAGCGGCGGTGCTCGTCACCGTCCTTCGGGATCTGCCGCAACTTGAGCTTCTCGGAGTCTTGCTGTTGTCGAGCCACCACTTCCATCAGCACCTCCAACTCAATCTCCACTCGCAACCACGGTCGTCCAGAGGAAGAAGAAAGGAGGAGCGCAACAAGAAGGCCAAAACACCAGCTACCTGCTTCCCTGTCGGCTTAGAGCTCCTGGAGTCGCGCCACCTTCTCTCCTCGCCTCCATGGCCGGGTAGAGAAGGCAGTACAACACCATCAACCCTCACCGTGCGGCCTCCACTTCGCAGCTCCACCTCTGACGAGGGGTTATCTCATCAATGCCCATCGTTGATGGGCTTAGGTTCGAGCAAGTGGGAAGCGCTGGAGACATCGATCGGCTAGCAAACAAGCACACAGGTGACACGAGGTTTACCTAGGTTCAAGCCTTGTAGAGGACCCTACTCATGCTTGTCTGCTCTTGATTACGAGGGAGTCGAAAGTTACAAGGGTGCGCAGATGCAATCTGGTGAGGTGTATGCGGGAGTTTTGGATTGTCCTCCTCGCTGCCCCCTCCTAGCCTTTATATAGAGAGGCTAGGTCTCGGGATATCAGGCCGAGTCGGTTACAAGTTTTAGGGTTTCCCCTTTAATTTTCCATCTACACTTTGTTGTGTTCTTCAAGAAGTCGTACTCAGTGGACTCCTTCTTGGGCTGGACCGTATAGGCTAATCTCGAGTACTTGTAAGGTATACCCATGTTAACCTCCCCCTGCCTTCACGACCAGCCAGAGAGGAAAACACAACGAAGCAAGCCCACACCCATAGGAAGACATGGACGGCAACTTTATTTGAAGGTGTAGCGGCCATCTTCACCATCTCCAGCTCCGGCCATAGGAGCTCGAGCAAGGTAAGGGACGGACCCTAACTTCCAGATCTCGCCGCACCGATCTGGAACCGCACCACCTACGGCCATAAGGCCCACTACCGGTAAACAACCACTAAACCTAACCCTATCTACTCCGGCGTCCCTCCTCCATTGCCTCCCGCACGGCGAGAAGGGCTCGGGAGAGACCCGACCCCTGGCAACAGGGGCGTATCTAGTGGGGGTGCCATGGAACCCCCTAAAAATGCAATTTCTTTTCACTTGTAGAGATTAGTCCAATAAATGTGTTAAAAATACTTATACATAATATTTAAACAACAAATATTAAACTTAGAACCCTCTCTAATTTAGTCCTACATCCACCACTGCTTGGTGCATGACTCTCAAAGCAAGAGGGGATGGAGGGGAGGGGAAGAGAAACCTGACATGGAACAAAGCCTCTATCTCATCCTTCCCAGAAATAAGGGGGTGGCGGGCGTCATGTGTATAGGACTGCAGTTGGAAGTTGGAACACATATAGGATTACTCGAGAATGATACTACATGAAAGGTCCAACTTTGGTCGACTAGACGGATGAATAGAACACTACCAATTTTTAGTCTTATCTTACAAATTTTGGCTTTGCACAAAATTTAGTTCTATAAAGATGCAACTAGATGAACAACCTATATGGCAAGCGATATAACAAGTAAGAAAGATGGTAATTGCAAGTAGTAAAGGATAGGAACTGATAAACCGGCGAGGGGACACGGAGGTGTAATTCCCTTAGTTCACTTACAAGGAATCTACATCTATGTTGGAGAGGTGTCGGGGCCACACAAGGTCACCCGAGCGCCACAAAGGCCTCACCTTATTCTCCAGTGAGCACCGCCACAAAGGTGGCCTCACAATCTACTAACCGATGACCTTGAAGGCGCCAACTGAAACCTTTACAACAAGGTTGAGGGGAGACTCCACAAATCAATTGGAGGCCCTCAACGACACCACGAAGCTTCACAATAATTTCCCCAGCTCCGAGGATGCCCTACACCGTCTAGGGTTCCAATAACCCAAGAGTAACAAGATCCACTAAGGATGGATGGGGGAAATCACGATTCCTTTGGTGGAAATGTAGATCTAGGTCTCCTCTCCCACTGCTCAAAAGATCAAGAGGTTTCAGTGGCTAGGGAGGGAGATCTAGGCGGATGAAGCTCTTGTATTAATGGAGGAGAGAGAAAACTTCAAAACGAGCAGATTTCTGTTCCCACGACACCATCGGTACTACCGGCGGGGGGGCGGTACTTCCGGTGAGCAAGATCCACCGGTCCGGAGCCGCTCCCTAGAATGGTAAGAAAAGGCAGCTCAGCAAGCACGACTTCCTGACCGATACTACCAGCAGAAGTTCCGGTCCAAATTCTGGCAAATATGACACTTCAAGACAGAAGTGTACTAAAATGAATTTGATGCTAGGAGGAATTTGGAACGGAACCAGTGCTAGAAATACAGGGTCACGAGGTCCTGACCGGAACTACCGGGGCCTAGCAGTACTACCGCTCAAGGGGTCTGACCTGGTAGTGCTGGACGGAAGTTCCAATCCAGGAGGACTAAAACTTCTGACTGTGTTGGGGGGATACCCCTGGGTAGGGTCACTCCAGGGTATAAGGGCCGAGTTAGCCGAGGTTCGGCAAGGACAAAGCGGGTGCTGGCCGAGTCACCTCAAGGCAGGCCGGATCACGGAGTAACCCGGACCAGGGGGGTCGCCTAAACGTTGTCTCATCCGACTTAAGGAGTAAGTCGGAAATGCTTGTCTAACTTATATGCAGGAACATGTGTGGCCGGATCTACTATGATCCGGATCCTCTCTTAGCTTCTGGGAGAAGGAAGGAATCTCTCTGGTCAAAAAAGAAGGTCCGGTATGTACTGGATGAGCGAATAAAGTAAGGGCAGGACCACCGGGTCGTGGCCGACAAGGGTGACGACGCTCACGTCGACTTACGTCGCTAAAGCATGTGTGACGCGGGGGAAAAGCACCCCGGTCGGGTTACCACTTTGGGAGGGGGCATATTCTTAGGAATATGCCTCCACGTATGCCCTAGGCCAGGACCGAACCACCTCTATATAAGGGGGGTTAGGGTTCTGGTAGAGGGGGTTGGGAAAATAGAGGTTGGCAGAATTCTAGTTGGTTGAGCACTAGTTGATCTAGGGTTCTTGGGCAAGATAGTAGGCTAGAGTAAGAGAGCACCTTCTTCCTCCTCTCGACAATACAGCTCAAGGAGCACTTGTAATCTCGAAGAGATAGCAATACAAACTTCTGTGTGGAGAATCACTCTACTATCCCTCCCTGGATTCCCCTAGCGCATATTAGTCCCCACATTTAGCCTATCCATGGCATCTGCCGTGACACCACCACGACAGTTGGCGCCCACCGTGGGGCTAGCGGCGCTAGCAGGGGTGAAGATCCGGACGGGAAACTTCATCGGCACCGGCGAACGCGTCGTCTCCAGGCTCGTTCAGCGCTTCAGAGCGCTGGATTTCGTCAACGACAACGCTGGCAGCTTCGGCACGCACCCGCTTCCGCGCAACGGCCTCTTCGTCAAGCTCGGCGCACACAAGGTCTACGTTGTTGTGGATGTCTCGTGCGTTCATCCACGTCGTGTCGTTGATGCGGGGGAACCACCCCTCACTGTGGCTCGCGGGGCGTGTATCGCTCGCTCCCCGGACCATGCGGAGGTGATGATGACTACGCCAGGTGCAGGCGCAAGCAAGGATCCGGCACCAGACCCGGAGGTAACACCCAAGGCACCGAGGAAAGGTAGAGGACCTCCACTAGAGAGGCCTGAGCGTCTTGAGGAAGCTATGGATAGCTTGGCTAACCCGGTAGCAGCAGTGGTAGATCCAGCTCAGGCACAGGCCGAGCTAGAGGAAACTCGGCAAAAGATACTTGAGGGCGCAAAGAAAATAGCCGCGGCTCAGCAGTCAGTGAACATGACGCTGCGTGAGTACGCAAAGGCAAACAAGGTTGATGCAGTAAGGGTAAAAGGGAAAAATCTCATAAGTGAGATGAACAGAGAAGGTGATGATGGAGCAGAAGGGTCAGAAACCTATCTATCTGTGGGGTTGCCGAAGTATAGTACCCGGCGAAGAACCTCAGAGCAGCAGATGCCGCTGCGTCCGAGCTAGAGGGTCTGACGGGTGAGGCCCGTCAAAGACAGCAAGACAGGGTTAACGGGCTGGTTTGGATCGCGAATAGGCAGAACAAGGAGCTGCTGAGAGCTAACCCGGAGAGAGCTGGGGCTTCCAAGATCGTCCATTCGGTGATGGGTAACCCGGAGAAGTCCGCTGGAGCCGCATCATCGCCTCATGGCGGTCCAAGGAGAGAAGAGGTAGTAACCTCGGCCAGACGGAACAAACAGATCGTCCCGTACGACCCAACACGTGCGGGAAAAGAAAAAGAGATGCGCAAAAATGATGATCGACAGTGTGTCAGCTGAGGTGAAGCTGGCCGAGGTAATCATGACCAAGGCAATGCCGGTCAAGGAAACGCTGCCAACGGCAATGCCGGACAGCGCAACTCCGCAGGAGCAGGACAACCGCAACAGCGGAATATACCGAGGCAAGAGCAAAGCGCCGACCGAGGTATGCAGCAGAAAGGTGCGCAACGAGAGCAAAACCGATACAACGACGGTGATTCGGAGATGATGAACGCAGGGTACCCCAGACCGGACTATCATGTGATAGGGTCTAGATTGGGGAGCAGGGATTTGATGCCGGATGATGCCAGGTTAAAACTGGATCGCCTGTATAGGTCGGAACAGATCGAATGTCAAGGTCCTCCGGGTCCAGCGTGCTTCGGACCCCGGATCATGAAAGAGCCACCGGTACCTAACTTCCAATTACCCAGAGGCACGAAGACGTATGACAGCAGTACCAAGCCGGAGGATTGGCTGATAAACTATGCTACGGCGGTGAAAATTGCAACGGGCAACTTGAGATGGGTTGTGCGTTACGTGCCCCAGATGTTAGAAGGCCCGGCTAGAGTATGGCTGAATAACTTGCCACCCAGAAGCATCAACTGCTGGATAGATTTTGAAGAAATGTTTATCAGCAACTTCTCAAGTACATACCAGAGGCCGAATAGACCGCAGACCCTGGCAATGTGCAAGCAAAGGCCCAACGAGACGGATCGTGAATTCTTGACCCGGTAGTGTACCGTGAGAAACTCGTGTGAAGGTGTCATAGAGTCACAGGTCATAGCGTGGTTTGCGCAAGGGTGCAGATATGGCAGCGAGCTGTGGATGAAGCTGCAAAGGAAAATGCCAGTTACGCTGGCAGAGATGATCTGGATTGCTGATTCGTATGCTTTAGGCGATCCGACTCAACCTAGGCTCGCGTCAAGCGAGTCAAATGAGGAATACTATCAGAGGGATGGAGCTGGGTCATCCCGGAGGAATGATTACAGAGGAAAAAGGAGAGATGATAGACCGGACCATCGCTATGGTTCACAACAAGTTACAGCTGTGAATCAAGATCAACCCGGAGCAGGGAGCAGCCAGCGCCAGAGAACTGGAGGGCAGTGGGCTCCAAGAAATGATGGCAAGAAAACATGGACTCCGGAGCAGAAGAAACAGTGGCAGGAAAAGAAAGACCGTCCGAGGTATACCTATGAGTCGATGCTGGACCAGCCGTGTAAGTTCCACACGCCAAATCCGAATAGCCCGGCGGGTCACACGACGAGGCAACGTGAGTGGATGCGAAAGATAGAGCAAGGTGGTTCGGGGAATGCTCAGGCACCTCGGAATGATCAACCTCGGCAGGAGTTACCCCGGCAGCAATTTCTCTCCAGAGCGAACACGCAGCAGCTAATGTTGCCTCCCCCTCCGCCGAGGTATGACAACAATGAGAGAAGGGATGCAGTGCATCAGGTGGAAAATCAGCAACAACCGGATCAGAGGTACCCCGGAAACGAGGGAACGAATGAATACAGGGAACATCACCAGAGTTATTATGTGTTCACGACTGAGGAAACAGATAGAAAGAGCTTGCAGCGCCGACATATGGAGGTCAATGCGGTCATGCCAGCGGTGACGAGGTACATGCCTTGGTCGGACCAGGAAATCACCTGGAATATCAAGGATCATCCTAAACTTATGCCGAGCCCAGGTTCGTATGCGCTAGTGCTAGATCCGACATTCATTGGACTGAACATCAACGTGAGGTTCTCCAAAGTTTTGATTGATAATGGGAGTAGCATTAACATCATGTATGCGGATACGATGCGCAAGTTGGGTATCTCGGAGAACATGCTCCAAGCTACGAGAACAACTTCCCATGGCATTGTACCAGGCATTTTGTGCGAGCCCATAGGCAAAGTCCGGGCCGACGTGCTATTCGGCACAAGGGATAACTGCCGAACTGAAAATCTGGAGTTCGAAGTGGTGAACTTAGAAAGCGCATACCATGCGTTACTCGGAAGACCAGCATTGAACAAATTCATGGCAAGCTGTCACATCAGTTATCTGAAGATGAAGTTGCCTGGGCCAAATGGAGTGATTACCATTGCTGGAGATTTCCGACGTTCCATGGAGTGTGCTTCAGCCGGGTCTAACCTAGCCGAGTCACTCGTGATTGCGCGAGAGAAAAGAAAAATCCAAGAGGTGGCGGCATTAGCTCAGTCCGCGCAGCAGTATATGCCGGCTTTAAGTAACCCGCATGGCAGCGTTTCATTTCAAGCCGCAAAGGACACCAAGAAGATTCCGGTTGATAACATGTTTCCGGAGCGCACCGTAACAATTGGTGCCGGGTTAACTGACAAATAGGAAAGCGAGCTCGTCAACTTACTCCGTGAGAATCGGGATATTTTTGCTTGGTCTACACAGGACTTGCAAGGTGTTCCGAGGGAGTTGGCCGAGCACTCTTTGAACGTAAGACCCGGAGAAAGGCCGGTGAAGCAACCTCTCCGCCGCTTCGCCGCGGATAGGAGAAATTTCATTGGAGACGAGATAGCTCGGTTACTAGCAGCAGGATTTATCATGGAGGTACTATATCCGGATTGGCTCTCTAATCCGGTGCTGGTAGAAAAGAAGAAGGACGATCCGAACGTAGCAGTGGTTTGGCGCATGTGTATCGATTACACGAACCTAAACAAGGCGTGCCCAAAAGATCCATTTCCACTGCCGAGGATAGATCAGGTCATAGACTCAACCGCGAGATGCGAACTGTTGTCATTCATTGATGCATATTCTGGTTTCCACCAGATACCTCTGAACCCGGATAATCAAATAAAAACGGTGTTTATTACCCCGTACGGGGCTTACTGCTATCGCACTATGCCATTTGGTTTACATAATGCAGGTGCAACGTACCAAAGATGTATGCAAAAATGTCTGCATGACCAAATAGGTCAAAACATACAAGTATACGTGGATGATGTGGTTATCAAGACCAAGGAAAGAGCAACGCTCCTTGACGACATAAGGCAAACATTCACGAACTTGAGAAGGTTACGGATGAAGCTTAACCCGGAAAAATGTACCTTCGGTGTCCCGGCTGGAAAGTTACTCGGATTTCTCGTCTCCAGCCGAGGTATCGAAGTTAATCCAACTAAGATCCGAGCCATCGAACGAATGGAGCTGCCGAAGTGTCTCAATGATGTCTAGAAGTTCACTGGATGCCTGACATCGTTGAGTCAGTTTGTATGTCGGTTAGGAGAAAAGGCACTGCCTCTCTACCAACTTATGAAAAAGTCGGATAAATTTGTTTGGACACCACAGGCCGATGAAGCCTTTGCCCACTTGAAAAAGATGTTGGCCAGCGCGCCAGTGTTAGCCTCTCCACTGTCAAAGGAGCCAATGTTGCTCTACGTAGCCGCAACCAACCGAGTTGTAAGTGTAGTAATCGTAGTGGAACGCAATGAAGAGGGTAAGTCGGTGCAGAGGCCAATGTATTACCTGAGCGAGGTATTGTCTGCCTCAAAACAGAACTACCCGCACTTTCAAAAGGTGGCATACGGTGTCTATATGGCGGCAAAGAAGTTAAAGCATTACTTTGAGGAGCACCCCATCAAAGTGATATGTGAGGCTCCCATATCCGAGATAATGGGTAACAAGGACGCGAGTGGCAGAATCGCAAAATGGGCAATTGAGCTAGCCCCTTATGCACCCCAGTACGATAGAAGAGAAGTGATCAAGTCTCAGGTTGTCACGGACTTTTTTGTGGATTGGGCCGAGGTACAATACGAACCACCGCTACCAGATCCGAATTACTGGAGGATGCACTTTGACGGGTCGAAAACCAAAACCGGATTAGGCGTCGAGGTTGTGCTTACCTTGCCAAAGAAGGATCAGCTAAAGTACGTATTGCAGATCCATTTCACGGCATCGAACAATGTCGCTGAGTACGAGGCTCTTGTGCATGGGCTCAAAGTGGCAAAGGAGATTGGCATAAGTCGGATAATATGCTTTGGCGACTCGGACCTGGTGGTGCAGCAGGTGTCCGGAGTGTGGGACGCCCTGGATCCAAACATGGCACTATACAAATTTCACGTGCAGAAGATATCTGGTTACCGAGGGTGAATTTCACCATGTACCCCGGGCGGAAAACGAGGCTGCCGACATGTTGTCGAAGCTCGGATCGACCAGGCAGGCAATTCCACCGGGTGTAGCATTGGAACACCTCAGAAAACCATCTATCAGGCCGTCCCCAGGAACCGACTCGATCTATGTCCCGGAAAATACGGAATCCGGAGCTGAGCCCATGGACATTGACATGGGAGGTGGTACGCAAGACCCGGGGATCCGGCCAATGAACCCGGGACTGCCTCAGCAAACCCGGGGACTACCTCGCTAGACCCGGGGACTGCTCAGCGTGATCTGGCTGAAGTTATGCTGGTGGATCAGATGGAAATTAATGAGGAGGTATTCCCCCCACGAGCCATACCAGCTTGGGCACTGCCTATATTCCAATTCCTGAAAGATGGAACATTACCCGCTGAGGAGGTGTTAGCCAGGCAAACTCAGAGGAGAGCAAAATCATACACAATCATCAACTCCGAGTTATACAAACAAAGTGTAACCAATGTTCTCCAAAGATGCGTTGACCCAGAAGAAGGGCTTGACATCCTCCGAGATATACACCAAGGAGAATGCGGGCATCATGCCTCATCCCGAGCCTTGGTGGCAGAGGCGTTCCGGCATGGGTTCTACTGGCCAAGTGCCTTAGAACAAGCAGAAGATCTGGTGAGAAAATGCAATGGTTGTTAGAGGTACGCCACCAAGACACATATGCCTATGTCGGAACTCAAGACCATACCAATCACGTGACCATTTGCTGTATGGTGCTTGGATATGGTTGGCCCGTTCAAACCAATGAGAGGAAACATGACACACATTTTGGTCATGGTGGACAAGTTTACAAAATGGATTGAAGTGAAACCTATAAGAAAATGTGATGGAGCTACGGCCGTGACGTTTCTCAAAGACATCATCTTGAGATACGGTTATCCACACAGTATTATAACCGATAATGGAACAAATTTTGCGGAAGGAGAATTTGTGCGCTTCTACCGAGATAAGAAGATCCGACTCGATGTCGCCTCGGTAGCCCACCCCGCATCGAACGGACAAGTGGAAAGATCAAACAGATTAGTATTATCCGGGATAAAACCCCGGCTCATTGAGCCGCTACAAAGATCAGCGGGGTGCTGGATAGAAGAACTACCAGCAGTACTGTGGAGCTTAAGAACAACTCCGAATCGATCAACAGGCTATACGCCATTCTTTCTGGTATATGGGGCAGAAGCTGTATTACCAGCCGACATAGAGCATGATTTGCCTAGGGTCACCCAATACACAGAAGCCGAAGTGCAAGAAGCCCGGCAAAATGATGTTGATCTGCTAGAAGAAGCGAGAAGGCGCCTGTCCAGATCCGCCATATATCAGCAAAATCTCCGACGCTATCATAGCCGGAAAGTGTGCCCTCGAGTCTTCCAGGAAGGCGATCTGGTGCTCCGGTTGGTACAACGTACTACTGGCATGCATAAATTATCCCCCCATGGGAAGGGCCATTCATTGTGAGCAAAACATTGCACAATGATTCTTACTATCTTATAGATGCAAAGCCACAGGAAAAGAACAAGGCGGACAGGTCCGGAGAGGAATCCAAGCGACCGTGGAATGTAGCACTACTTCGTCCCTTCTACACTTAGCTAAGAAGTTTATGTATCCGAGTCATCTCATATGTCGGTATGAATGTCGGCAATGAGCTTATCAATGAAATAGCAGCGCCTCGAGCAGTAACTCGGGGACTGCCTTAATAATATTTGTTGTAATTTCTTATGCGGTAGCTGGAATAAGTCGTTCTACTTAACCCGGATTAGTAATGTGTGAGCACCAAAAACCCAACCCTTCGACTTGCTGCTGTCCAACAAGAATTGGCTTCATGGCAAGCAAGGGAACAAGTGTGGAATTGCGTAGCACATGAAAAAACAACTAAGGAAACGAATTTATTCGAGCTGACGTTTGTTTTTTTTTGGACTAACCCTGTATTTATTTTCAAGTTATTATGCTGAATTATTTTGAGCCAAGCCTCAAAGTTTCTAACTATTGTTAAGACAATTTTGAAGCTTGGATTTGTAAGTCATAAAACCGAATCAAGGTAGACACGGACCGAGCCAAAGAATTGAACGAACAAGAAAATGAAACTCGGGGACTACGCCCAAGTTAATCCGGCATAAAAACGTAGTAGCAAAATATCACTTATCCAACATACAATTGCACCCGGCATACCGGGGATCTGACAAATTTTCAAGTTTTTTAGAACTAAGGAGCAGCAGGAGGAGCAGGTTCAGCGTCGTCATCGATGTCTTCAATATATGAAGCATCATCTTCCCCGTCCTCATCCGACCCATCTTCAACGTCTTCATTCTGCTCGTCCCCAGCGGATTCCAGGAAGCTCGGCCCTTCAATCCAGTCATGAATAGGAGAATATTCGACGAAGCTGTAGGCGCAAGCCTGGCACCGAGCTATCCACTCCGGATCGTCGGTCCATCTGGATCCGGTGCGCCGGCGTGTGAGGAGGCTAAGGTCGATCTTCTCATACCATGTGAGAATGTGATGACGGATGGTGTCAGCTGCAGCGCGACCAGTAGATTCTCTCCAGAGGTCAAGTTGGGTCTCAACTTCCATTAGTTTCTCGACGAGAGTTGTGATGGTCTCCGGGCTACTCTCTCCGGGCCAGAACGTATTGAAGATGCGCACTGCAACGTCGAGGATATCCTTGCCATAATTATTGATGGTCTCCACGCGAGAGGACAAGCTGACCCATAGGTCCTCCATGTCCAAGGGAATGTTCTCACCATCAGGAGCAATGGGAGTACCCCTCTCCCGGCGAAACTTGGCAACAGCTGGCGAATGTGATACCCTCTGGAAAGTGGTCTGGAAACAAGGCAAAAGAAGGAGGTAAAGGAAAGACATATGAGGTAACCCGGAGAGTTATGTCGGACAAGGGAAAGGAACTTACGAGAAATATGGCTATGGATCCGGGTCAACTCCTTGATGCAGGCATCGCGTCTTTTGCGCAGTTGCTCAAGCTCAGTGTTAGCCGACCCAAGCTGGACGTCGGACTCTCTGAGTAGGTCCTGGCCCTTAGAGATCTGAAGAGTAAGGCGCTCACGTTCTTCGGTGAAGTCCTGGCCAACCTTTTGGAGCTCAGTTCGGTGCTGGGCCTTCATCTTCTCCATCTCAGCTTTAAGTTTGGCAATCTCGTCGTCCTTGGTCCGGAGGAGAGCAAGCTCATCATTCTTCTTCTTCAGTTCGGCCTGATGCTTCCCTGCTTGTTCGAGAAAATGCAGCATCATATCAGGCACGGGCACACTATCCTCAAGCGATGCTAAAATAGTATGTTGACCCGGCAAAGCCGAGGAGTGAATGTTTGCCGAGCCAAGGAGAAGAAGAAATGGAAAACACAACAAGGTAGAACGAAGGAGGACATACCCCGAATCTCCTCCAAGTTCTTCCGCATAATTTTGTTCTCAGCCTCCACCCCAGCTGCAAAAACCGAATGAGGAAATTAGTTCGGCGGAAGAAAGTGAAGAAAAACGGAGAGGTGCTGAGGGAGAAAATTACCCCTCTTTTCATGCTCTGCGCCAAGTGCAACATGTTTTGCACGCAGGATCTTGTGGGTATCAAGCAGGCATTGAAATTCGGCGCTCCGGCGATTGGTAGTTACCTGAAAGAAGTACAGAAGTGTAAAATTAGTTTGGTGCATATTCGAAGTGTGCAAGATCCGGGCCAAGTGGAACTTAACCCGGCTCTAGGTGTGTGCATATTCGAAGTGTGCAAGATCCGGGCCAAGTGGAACTTAACCCGGCTCTAGGTGTGTGCATATTCGAAGTGTGCAAGATTCGGGCCAAGTGGAACTTAACCCGGCTCTAGGTGTGTGCATATTCGAAGTGTGCAAGATCCGGGCCAAGTGGAACTTAACCCGGCTCTAGGTGTGTGCATATTCGAAGTGTGCAAGATCTAGGCCAAGTGGAACTTAACCCGGCTCTAGGTGTGTGCACATTCGAAGTATATAAGATCCGGGCCAAGTGGAACTTAACCCGGCTCTAGGTGTGTGCACATTTGAAGTTTACATGCAGCTATGTTAGTTTTCTAACGAGCATCCGGCCGAGTAACAAGCTACTCCACCGGAGGCTCGGGGACTAATGGCTATTATCTACAGCATGTAAAGGAGAAACGATATACCTCCATCATTCGCCCCATGAGGATAATTGCCTTGGCGGCAGTATTCATCTGGGCAGAAAATTCTGCGGGGCCGAACTTTTCCGGGAGATCGTCGTTGTAGACGAACTCCGCTTTATTCCAGTTCATGACGAACTCGATAAGGCTCGGAGGATACCGTTCGCCAGTGGGCATGTGGGGTGCCACCAAGCCCTTTGCATGAGCTTCCTTCCTCTCAATTAGGGCAAGAGCTGGGCTGGTGTGCAGAACCATCTGCTGCGCATCTATTGGCTCGGTAGGAACATCCGGCGCTGCTGGTAATTTCTTCGGAAGCATCGACGACAAGGTTCGCTGCCCGGCCTCGGCGGATGTAGGCTTGGCAGTATCCGGAGCCTTCTTGCCTTTAGCTTGTTGGGAAGAAGTAACCATGGTGGATTTCCCTTTGGAAGCTGCTGGAATAGTTCCTCGCCGAGGCTGACATGACTCGGACGAGGCAGAAGAACTTGGAACTGGAGCTGCTATGGGTTTCCTGGCTGCCGGGACAGGTGCTAGCTCAGAAGCTAGTACTGGAGCTGCTGCTGGTGCTGGTGTTGCGGTAGACTTGGTGGTTGCTGGTTGCGGCAATGCCGAAGTGGTGGACGCCATTGCCTCGGCCGAACCGACCCCTCCCGCTCCGAGGTCGCGTTCCTCTTGATGAGGTACTGCGGAACCCGGAGCAGCCACGGAGCCCTTCGGAATAGAGCTCAGCGAGCGTGACTCGTCGTCACGAGGAGGGGAAGGACCGGACCGAAGGGGAGAAGAGATGCTCGATCCGCTCTGAGGGACCTCCACAGGCGGCCTGAAAGAAGAGAATAAGGTCAGGTGTGAAATTACCGCGATGCAAGGAAAAGTGAGTTGCGCATTGAAAAACGACTTACACATCCGAGGTCTCGGCCTCCTTGGGCTTCCGGGCCCTCCGTGTCGGGGCTTTGCCTGCCCGCTTGGAGGCAGTCTTGTCTCCGGCCTTCTTTTGCCTTTTTGTGGGCTGAGAAGGTTCGGAGGAAGAACTTGACGCGGATCCGCGCTTCTTCTTCGACGCCACCAGAACTGGCTCGCCCGTGGCAAGTGGAGGATCCTCGTGGATATGCCCACCGGGGTTAGCTGATGCCGGAAAGGCAAAAGAAAGAGGGACAGCCTCAACGGGTTCAATCACGTCGATATCCGAGTCATCCTCATCATCGGGCCAATCTCTAAGAGAAGAGAATTTACCGCTGGGACGTTTGGTGGCGTCGGTCATAGGGAGGAACATCTCCTAGTCCGGCTCCTCGTCATCCGGGATCTCTCGGTCCGGCGCCCACTTAAGGGTCGGATCCATGCCATCCTCGAGAGTTTGCTGGAGACACAGCTGGGAAAAAGCACAAAGAGCAGAGTCAAAAATATGACAAAAACCAACACATACTTGATCCGAAATAAGTTTACCCCGCGAAGCTTACCGCGGGAGGGATCCTGTCACGGCAGTAATGCTCGATTCCCCACGTCCATTCGGCGGAGAAATCCTTGTGAGTGGTGAAAAGAGCCTTGACCTGGCGGAAGATCTTTGTGTTGCTCAATTCGAAGGAGGAGGTTCGGTTGGGGTCGCGACCGAAGCTCATATGGCACAACTTGTGGGTGCGCCTCTGGAGGGGAGAGATTCGGTTGCGCACGAACGTGATCATAGCATCCTCATTGCGAAATCCGAGCTTCTTCAGCTCCGCGAACCTCTTGTTGGCTTGGTTGGCCAGAGCTGTAGGTTTCTTGGGGACCTCCTCCCAGAAATCCATGTCAGGTAGACCCGGAGCGTAGGGCAGCAACTGAATCAAGTCTTCGGTACCCTCGTTCCGGACGTAGAAGAAGGTCTGGGCCCATCCTTTGCAGGAGTCAAGCCCGGTGACCCGGGGAAAGATTGAAAATCTCCGGGGCGAGATGGAGGCAGCTCCGAACTGGGTGAGCTGCTTGTCCTCCGACTCAACGTGGATGTTGGGGACGACGTTGCGACGGAGGCCGAAGAACCGGATCCACAGCTCCTTCGTGGGCCATAGTCCGGTGTAGCCCTCGATCATAGAGGCGAAGGCGGAAAGAGAGGTGATGGCGTTTGCTGGGAGATGGTGTGGCTGCAGGTGATACGTCCTCACCCAATCCCAGAAGAAGTCGCTCACCGGAAGACCAAATTCCCGTTGGAAGTGGGATAGGAATACGACGAACTCACCCGGATTGGGTGAGGGGGCCAGTTCCGAGGAGGGGAGACGAGCGGCGACGCCGGCGGGAATACGCCTGGTCCGATAAAGCCAGTCAATGTCGTCTTGACAAACCCACGAACCGGCCCACGCGACGCGGTACGCCGCACCGACGTCCTCCTCCATCTCCTGCTCGGCGACGACGAGCTCCTCCTCCGTCATTTCGTATCCTCTATCCTCGCTGGAGCTAGTGGCGGCGGGAATCTGTAGTCTAGATTGATGAGGACCCGTGGCTAAGCAGTTGCGCAGCGGTGGCTGCGGTGCGGAGGCACGGGGAGGTGCGGCAGCGGCGTTGCTGCTGGAAAGCACCGGCAGCGGCGTGGTCGCAGGAAAGACGAAGGTGAAAATTGTAACTGGCAAAGGGGCGCGGAGGCAGAAAAACGCTAAGGGACGCGCCCCTCCCCTATTTAACCGCCCCCAGTGATCGATGAGTGGGATCGCGCTGCGCCGGCGAGCCACACGGTGTGGCCGTGTATCACCGACATCAGCCAATAAGAGAAAAGCCACACAGGGGCCACAGAGTAGATATGATCCCATGACGCGACGTGCAAATGCGGTAAACGAGGAGACAGGCATGACGTAACCCGCGCACAGTGAAACTGACAATTACTACAGCGGTTACTGTGCAGGCCCTTAAAATAAGACAAGGTAATGATTAGCCTCAGCGTGGGTTGACGTATGAGAGAAGGAAACGAGGCCCGGATCAAACCATGATAACCATGGGATCCGAGCCAAAGTGGTGACCCGGCCGGCAAATGAAAACTTGGAACATGCAAAGGGAACGTAAATCCATATAATCCGAGATAAGGAGCTAAGCCGGAATTAAACATCTGAGGCTCGGACTTAAATGAACCTGATGTGGCCTTAGCGGCCAAGGCAGCTAAGACCGCACCAGCTTCGGGGACTAATGTTGGGGAGATACCCCCGGGTAGGGTCACTCCAGGGTATAAGGGCCGAGTTAGCCGAGGTTCGGCAAGGACAAAGCGGGTGCTGGCCGAGTCACCTCAAGGCAGGCCGGATCACGGAGTAACCCGGACCAGGGGGGTCGCCTAAACGTTGTCTCATCCGACTTAAGGAGTAAGTCGGAAATGCTTGTCTAACTTATATGCAGGAACATGTGTGGCCGGATCTACTATGATCCGGATCCTCGCTTAGCTTTTGGGAGAAGGAAGGAATCTCTCTGGTCAGAAAAGAAGGTCCGGTACGTACTGGATGAGCGAATAAAGCAAGGGCAGGACCACCGGGTCGTGGCCGACAAGGGTGACGACGCTCACGTCGGCTTACGTCGCTAAAGCATGTGTGACGCGGGGGAAAAGCACCCCGGTCGGGTTACCACTTTGGGAGGGGGCATATTCTTAGGAATATGCCTCCACGTATGCCCTAGGCCAGGACCGAACCACCTCTATATAAGGGGGGTTAGGGTTCTGGTAGAGGGGGTTGGGAAAATAGAGGTTGGAAGAATTCTAGTTGGTTGAGCACTAGTTGATCTAGGGTTCTTGGGCAAGATAGTAGGCTAGAGTAAGAGAGCACCTTCTTCCTCCTCTCGCTAATACAGCTCAAGGAGCACTTGTAATCTCGAAGAGATAGCAATACAAACTTCTGTGTGGAGAATCACTCTACTATCCCTCCCTGGATTCCCCTAGCGCATATTAGTCCCCACCTTTAGCCTATCCATGGTATCTGCCGTGACACCACCACGACAGACTGGTACTACTGGACCAGCTTCCGATGCTATTTCTGTCAAATAGAGAACTAGGACACAGAAGTGTACTGAAGCTGAGCGGAGTTAGCATCAGAACTTGAGCCGAAAATACCTCTAGACCAACCCCACATAAAACCGCGAGCGGAACTACCGGCACCTAGCCGGTACTTTCGGCCAGGACAGAAAAGGCTCAACCACCTCAGAAACTCACTCTCTCGTTGAACAATAGGAGGGCTGTGGATGTGCAAGTATGGTTTGTGCATGAAAGCATGATTTCCCACAACCTTCCTAGGTGGACCCCCTCTTGATAGTATGGTCTCCTAAAACATAAAGAGAGAGAAAGTGCAAATAAGAGACGTCGTCTTCACTATCCTTCAAGAGGTGAGTCCACACACCAAACTATCTATAGGAAAAACCTGCAACTTAGGCACACGGTTAAACCACAAATGAAGTTGTCATCAACACCAAAATACAAAGATAAATCAATATCGTTTCACTACACAACTCCTACTACTACATTGTTAAGAAATTAAGATTAAGACTGAGTTTGTCATGTATAATTTGTTGGTGGTCATCGGGAGCGTATCTGTCATGCTCGCTTTCCTGTCGCTCTTGGAGATGAGGTGGTCACTCGTGCTCATTCTCTAGTCGGTCATGCTCCCTGCCATCGGAGCCGCTCTCCGTCTGCTCAGCCTCATCGTCCCTCGTCGACCCGGAGTTGGGCTGAGGTCATGGGCCACTCGTCAGTGATTGCAGCGGTGCCGCCAAGACCCCTCCTACGTGTTGTGAGTAGTTCAAGGTCAACGCCACTTTGGAGTCTCTCTTTCAGTCCCAGATCGCCTTGATCCACATGGAGATCCTTCAACTGGTAGAAGTCCACATCGAGGAGGTGTCTCGCCCCCTTCGTAATGAGGTGGCAGCTCTCAAGCTATTGTTGGCGCGTGGTGGTGATTCTTTGGAGCTGATGGAGGCAGGTCCTTCGGGTGGCCTAGGGCTTGGTGAAGCGCAGGATTTAGTTGCGCTTGACTCCTCTGAGGAGGAGTCGGTTGTGGTTGAGGAAGAGCAACTCTATGGTTGTTTCTCTCCTCGTGGCCCGTGTTCGTAGCTTGTTGTGTCGGCTGGCTCAGAGTACGAGTGCATGGGATTGATCATGACTCAGGCGATTGACTTTGAGAAGAGTGGTGATGTCGAAGCCGCTGTCTCTCTCTCGCCTGAGTCCGACGGGCTTATGGTTTCCATAGGTGACGGGGTTGCTAAGTCGAAAGAGTTGACTTCTGTGCCTGGAGCTGTCGTAGCAAGAGATATTTGCGATCTTCTCGCCACCTTGGCTATTGCCTACCCTGGATCCAACAAATCGTTTGGGTATAAGGTTAAGTCCATGAGGGGTGGTGCTTGGCCAAGATCAGACTTGGGGAAGGAGAAATCAAGCAAAAGGAGGGGTGCTGCAGGTAATGCAAGTGTAGTTTTTTGATGGATGCCCCCTTTGTCCTGGCATGTCTTTGTCGGTGTTGGGTAGGAATGTCGTGTTTGGTGTGTTTGTAATGTGGCTCTGTGGTATTCCCTTAGGTTTGGTTGTCGATGTGTGTGGGCGTTGTCCCTGAGTTGTTGGTGTTTGGGTGGGCTTGACCATGTTGTAGTCCGATTTTTTCCTCAAAAAACTAGACATTGATGCAAACCTTTGCCTTCGTTTCAAAAAAAAGTCATAAGAGAGAATATTTTGACCGGAAAATGATAATAGAATGGTACTCCCTTTTGTAAGATTAAGTTAAATGGATTTATTCTACTTAGAAAAAGAAAAGGTGGGTATTAATTTTAGAAAATACTTTAGGGATCCATCGTATCCTCACACATCAACGATGTGTACGGCGGAGGACAGTGGACGACGGTTCGGCGAGGCACACGTTTCTCCAAGGGTGGAATTATAATTTTACTTGCGGGGTTCTTTGTACAAAGTTGCTTGACAAGCATGTTTGTATTATTAGGTGTTGACCATATATGTAATCTCTAGATTGTCTAATAGAATACATGGTTACATAAAAAAAAATCTAAGTTCAAGACCACTCCATCCTCAAGCTTGGCTATTGCTTGGAGAATTTATGAAATATTCAAACATGGCAAAAAACTCTTGTTTTGACATAAATCGAGTAGTAACCTAGCTACAACAAGAAAAGAAAAAAGCTAGCGTGTAGTAAGTGCTA
This sequence comes from Avena insularis, assembly GCA_023614405.1. NCBI lineage: Eukaryota > Viridiplantae > Streptophyta > Magnoliopsida > Poales > Poaceae > Avena > Avena insularis. Next base: position 40,503,682 of record CM042692.1, on the reverse strand, counting down.
ATGATAAGATCGATTACTGACGGAGATCTTTAACTTGGCTGAAAGAAATCTCTGTTGATTCAGATGTGAGAGCAGCGGGAATTAAAGCAGTCAATTAATGGAATTAAACAAGTAATTGTAATAAATATTCCATGCAAAATTTGGGTGGAGGTAAATGGTGCTTCCGCTGTTCATTAATACAGTAAAATTTATTTTGGCACCAAAAGGAATTAAACAAGTTTATTGATACTACTACGGTCAGAGTCGAGATGCACCTACACTGCGTAATACTGTAATTGTCAGTAAAATATATAGGCTTGCATTTCCATTGACGAGGAAACTAGTAGTACTAGTACTACTACGGAACACACGCACGGAGAATCGTCGTCAAACGATAACATTCTGCTGTTCGACACTGTTATGTTATGTTGGCGGCACGCGCGGCGGCGCGGGGGCAGGAGCACGGAACCCCGGCCGCCTCCGTTCCGTGACTGCGTGCGTTCTTCTCGGTTGACTATATAAACGTTTGACATTGACATGTGCGTGTGTTCGTACTGCATGTGACCGAGCTGGCCGACCGGCCAAACTCGGATATAATAGTAGCATGTGCCATAGCTTGCAGGTCGTGCCAACGCGCCTAGACACCACAACCAGATTAAGCAGGATTTCTTTCGCAAGTCCGTCTCGCAACGGTATCTTTTTCTACTACATAAAGGTCCATCTCGCAGCGTTGGAAATCAACCGCGCACGAATGTCGTGATGAATGCATATTTCAGGGAACCGAAATTTGAACTGATGAAAAGCATTTACAAACAATAAAAATAAAAACTGAAACAAAAGATATTTAGAAAGGAAATTAAAGGAAAAGTGAAACTACCGCTCCCGCGACGCTCCCGTGGGCGTCCGGGAGAAACCCTAGGCGCCGCCGCCGGTCCCTGCTCCTCCGTCCTCTCCCCTCGCCGCCACCGGAGGGCGCGGCCGGGCAAAGGAGAATATCACTTTGCGGCCCGAAAGATGAGATGCCAGTGCACCGCGGTACCCGAGTTGATTTTAATCACCGCGATTCGAAAATTTGGGGCGCCAATTGCTGAGAGGGGTGATTCGAGTGAATGATAGCCAAACCCAATATTTTCAAATCACGCCCGTTAAGTCAGGATATTCTGTTATACTAGTTCCTATTATGCCCCTTCTTCGTCGGTCTCTCTTCTTAGCCACCCTGCACGGGTAAATCCATTACTTTACTTTCCTAACTCCCGACATTGAATCTGACTGCAGGGGCGGCGGTCCTTTTTCTTCCCTCCCCCGACCCTAAATCTGCCGGTGGCGGAGGTCCTTTTTTCTCCCTTCCCCTACACTAAATCCGGCAGCGACGGCCCAGCATGTCTTGCAAGGCGAAGGTTGTAGCTACGTCGCCGACTGATTCGGGTCCATCGGGGCCCGAGTCTGGGGCTCAACGCAAAGCAGCGGCGAGGTCTTCGGCCCTGGTTAGCTAGGAGGCCAGCAAGGATTTTGCTCTCAAGGTACCTACGAGCAACGGGTTGAAGAGAAAAGTAAGACCGGCGGCGGATTGTTCTGCTCCGGTGGGCGGATGCGGCACCTAGATCTCGAAGAAAAAAACCCGGAAGAAGAGCGAGAGGTGATTTTTTCTTATCTGTGTCTTATCTTACAAGTAGATTAGTTATGGCATAATAGAATCGAATAAACTGAAAAGTTCCCCTTTTTAATCAAATTAGGCACATCTTTGATACAAGGGACCTATATGAGTTCACAGTTCATCTTCGCCGGTACACTGTAAAACTAGATTTTTGTTGCGAGAGGATTGTGTTTGGGCAAGATGTGCATCTGCTTGTAAATTGCAAAGAGGTTGTGTCTGTTTCGCAGCTGGTAGATATTCTTCATTCTAGGATTCCCTGAGGTTCTAGACAGAGGACTAAATTGGTGTGGCGCAACATGAATGATACCTATAAGCAAATTGAGCACTCCCATGAGCTTCAGATGGTTTGGGAGTGTTGTGCAGCTGATCGTAAGGTGAAAGTTGAAGCGATGATTGATGATATGTATGCAGATGCTGGAGATCTTGCTGCCAGAGCATTGGCTCCTAGAGACTACGGGCCAATAGATGCTGATCTAGATAAGTCCAGTATACACTTAGAGGTGGATTCATACATGGCAAAACTTGATGAGGGAGTTAATAAGCCAGTTTCGTCATGTACTATGGAGATCACTGTCGATTCCAAAAACATAACTCTTGATGAAACGAGAGAAATGATCGGTAAGGAAATCAGTATTGGCCCTAAGCAGGTGGCACCAATCCGGTGGTGGCATCATAAGAAGTAGGAATTTATAGAGGTTTTGGATACTGAAGATCTTATGTAGATTATGCGACGAAAGAAGCGAACCAGGAAGGTGTTCTTCCTGGGTACCATTTTTGATGTTGTTGAATAGGTTATAGTGGATGTAGAGGCCCCTGTAGTGGCTGAATAGAATGAAGTGACTGACATTGATGATATTTGATGAGAGATACTAACCTAGGCTTGTCATATGGACCGCGGGGTTCCCCTGCCTGTATTTGTAACATTGAATGATGTTGCATTTAGACCATGTTTTTGTGATTATGTTTATTGAGAGATTGTGATATAATGTTGTGCGAGCTGTTGAGATTTTCGGACATGTCACTCATTGAAACCATCGTTGTTGTAATAAGACATAAGTACATTGTAGTTGACATGATTATGTTTCTTGAGATGACGTATTGTACTTGTTTCTGTTATTATGTTTGTTGGTAGATTGTAATGTAATGTTTTGTGAAATCATGACTAGAAAAGTGATGCATAAATACATTTTAGTTGACACGATTATGTTTCTTGAGATGATGTATTATACTTGTTTCTGTTATTATGTTTGTTGAGAGATTGTAATGTAATGTTTTATGAAACCTTGATTGGACAAGTGATGCGTAAGTACCTTGTAGTTGACATTATTTTGTTTCTTGAGTTGATGTAATATACTTGTTTACGTGATTATGTTTGGTGAGAGATTGTAATGTAATGTTTTGTGAAACCATGACTGAACAAGAAATGCATAAGTACATTAGTTGACATGATTTTGTTTCTTGAGTTGATGTAATATACTTGTTTCTGTGATTATGTTTGTTGAGAGATTGTAATGTAATGTTTTGTGAAACCATGACTGCACAAGTGATGCATAAGTACCTTGTAGTTGACATGATTTTGTTTCTTCAGATGATGTAATATACTTGTTTCTGTGATTATGTTTGTTGAGAGATAGTAATGTAATGTTCCGTGAAACCATGACTAAACAAGTGATGCATAAGTACCTTGTAGTTGACATGATTTTGTTTCTTTAGATGATGTAATATACTGATATGTTTTCCTTAGGCAATGAAATTGGGATGGAGGGAGTGCAGGTTTAATATTTGAAATAAGAATGTATGAAGAGAAACCCTATTAGGTAGGAGACAGTAATCCGGGGAAAGGGCATGGTATCCATTAAACTATTGTAACATGCCAATTTAGTCATTCTTGAAGTTGTGACGCACTTCACTTTCCCCACTCTTTCACTCTCTCTCAAACTCTCTCTTTCCTCACTGTCACTGATGCCGACGCATTCTCCATGCTGTCGTGGAACGACGAGGATGACCAGTTGAGCAGCGACAACCTTCTCTCCGACATCGATTATTCCTTCCATGATGTGAGTTCCTCTGTTTTCTCGGGCTAGGGTTAGGTATTGGTAAATCCCTCGATCTGAGCTCCATATGTGCATGTAATCGTGTTCAATTCCAGCTTTGCGTTTACCTATAGGTACCATGGATGATCTACGATTCCGAATGGGAGGGCCTAGATCTCGATGGAGAAGTACCATGTGACCATGGGCTAAAACTGAGGAGATATGTTGCATTGAAGGCGGTAACCTTTGGGAGAAGGGTTTTGGCCTGTACAAATCAGGTTTGTTTACATTATGTGCAACGGTGACATGAAGAAAAATGTATCGTGTATGTTCATAACACGATAGTGTGTGTGTTTTTAGGTTGGCCCGGTGTGTAAAGTGTAGGGTTCCGTAGAAGAAAACAAAAAAATTCTAACTACACGAACACTAAAACCAGGATCTATACTATGTAAACATAAGCAACTGAGAAGGGATACAGTATTCATACCTTTGAAGACCGAGGCATGCCTTACACAGGAAGGCGTATATTGATGAAGACGCGGCACCCCAAGTGTGGTGCCTCCAAAGTTCGTCACGTCCGGTGTAGGAGGCGTCAACGGACTCGATCCAGCGAGCAGCGGAAGAAGTAGATGCGGATCACATATCACACGATGGTGGTGTGAAGGTGGAGAACTCACCCACGAGGTCCTCCCCAATATTACGGAGAACTCCTCAATGGATGAGAGAGATAGAATGAGAGGGAATGGGATGATTCCAAAGGGGAGGGAGACCCTATATATAGTGGGAGGCGCACCACCCGAGGGGGCGGCGGTGTCGGACTAAACCCCACACCGCTGACCACCTAGGGCAACCAGCCTAGGTGGGCCCCATTGAGGGCGCCCACCAATCCTAGGCCGGCTGGCCCCCACTCCCTAGACGCCATGCCCTATTGGGCCTCCCTTCGTGTGAGGCCCATTAGCATTAGGATGCCTTTAATAATAAAATATATATTTAATATCAATTACCCAATTAACATTCAAATACACATATTATATTATTCCTTTACTCCGGAACACCTTCCAGACCCCTTCCGATCTCTATCGGATGTTACCCAGAACTATTCCGGTTTCTCTCTCTCTATTTCTCTTATGATGCCTCATCTACCCTAAGCGTCCCTACCCTTAAGCGTGACATCCTTTGGTTCGGAAACACTCCGGACATGATTGAGACTACTCTCACATCAATGATCAACAGAGGGACCAGGATGGCCATGTGACCCCCGTGCGTTTCATGAATACAATCGCTCGAACCGTGAGATAGTCGTTTCCCGTTCCCTTTGTCATTCGATACCTAGTTCATCCGAGACTTGATCTTCGGTATATCCATACCTTAGTTCGAACTCGTTACCGATGAACTTTTTTCTGTTCTCATGTCGTTGCATTCTGTGACCTAGTCACATGCTTGCAAGATTCATTAATGCAACATCACCGAGATTGCCACATGTATCTTTCAGTTACATGGACTAGACAAATCCTGGTCTTGATATGTACTCCTCAACACATCCCTTCGGAAAACCTGAGTGGCATCTTTTTGATCACCCTTTTACGAGATTATTCTTGATAACCATCAAAGCTTCTTCTAGAATGGTGATTTGCATTACCTCACAGTCAAAGGATCAGGTTGCGAGGTTCTCTGTGTTTTATCCATTACCTCACAGTCAAAGGATCAAGTTGCGAGGTTCTGTGTATTTTATCATCAATGGTGAACTTTGTAACTAGATATCATTAAGATATAATGGTCGGATGTTTGTATATCATGTTATTCAACTAATAACATGACCTCATTGTTAGTTGGCATAAATGCCGATGATCTTGAAACTCAGACCACCCTCATGACCAATGAACTAGTTCGCTAGAGGTAACTAGAGACACAGTTTGTTTACATACCACACGTGTATTAACGTTTCGTATTAACACAGTTATAGCATAGTATGAAACGTATTATGAACATATAGGAGATATATCAAATAATACACTTTATTATTTGCCTCTAGGGCATAACTCCTTCATAAAGCAGTAGAGTGGGTGGACCTTGAGTGGCCAGATGCACTTAAGAAATTTTTGGCCCAGTTATGGGAGATGTATGAGTTAGAAAGGTCGGGGAAATTTACCGATGCTTGTGATGCAGCTAAAAAAATTACAAGCTATCGGTACGAAATAAGGAGCTAGAACAAGAAATCGAGAATTTGCAGTCAGAACTAAGTGATAGAATCAATGGGAGCTTGGTTGTTGGAACTGCAAAGAAGCTTCAGGATAGTCACAGGTTGCTGATTCATAATGCAGAAAAGGAGAGGGATCAGCTCAGGGAAGACAAGAAGAAGCTAGAGTACTGCATTGCGGATCTGTTGAAGGAACTGACGAAGGCGCACGAGGGTGAACAAGGACAAACTATAGAGGATAAGGAAATTCTAGATGAATAATTTATGATGTGCTAATGCCTGAAACTAGTTAACTATAAGACTTGATTCGCTTTCTTAACTAAGCCAAACTCAATCCTCGAGCAAATTAATTTTAGACGAACACACATATCGTGCATAGAGTTAAGTTCACGTTTACAAAATCACCACTACGGAGGATAAAACAGCTAGTTCAGTACTAAATAGACATATGTTGGGTTCAAGCGAGCCTGGCTCGGAGCTGCTTATTTTCCTCCCTAAGATCGGCCAGATCCTTTAGTACTTTGTCGTGCGCCAACCGCAGGTTCCAGCACTCCGTCATGGATTCGAGAAGTTGGTCCATAACCATACAATTTTCCTTCATGATCCCTTTCATGATCTCCGTCTACTTATTAGCCGAGGTGTGACCTTCCCTGTGAAATTTCTCCTAGCCGGCGTTTACCTCCTTCAGTTTCTAGCACTTGTCAAAAAGGACCGCGACTTCAATGCACAAGTGGTCAAAGGCCAAATTCTGGGAATTCTGCTTCTCCCTTTGGATGGCTATCTTGTCATTTAGCTAGGTCGCCAGGTCCTGGTTGAGGTTTCGCCTCTTTCCCTGCAACAAAAATATATAGTATGGTTTGTTCAGTTCACCTGGACAAGGTGGTTAGTTTCCATAATTAACGAAATCGACTAGTGGCACTATCATAATTTCAAGGAAGAAGCAATCTAGGACTAATCAACATTTTATGAATCGACTAGTGCCACTGTCATAATTTCAATTTCAAAGACAAATAAGGTTTATCTGCAGTTTAGTGTGCTGTGGGTTTTTCCCATGTCACCAAATAGTAGTGGCAAACCCATGTCCAGATACAGAATGGAAAGATCTCATGGTGTCCATTCATGAACATGTAGACCTACACATGTCCAGATAGATAAGGAGTTTCTCTAGGATTCTTATTACACCCTATAACGGGAATCAGACTTGGGCATTGCTCCTTGAACCCTAAATATTACAAAAATAGTAGAGCACAAACTGATATGCATGGCCCCTCTAACGGGAATCAGACTTGGGCATTGCTCCGATACGCCTCCAGACAAGCCTTAGCTCCTCGTTCTCTTTCCGAACACCCTCGAGTACGGTGATCCCTCTTTCATGTACTCCTGCATCTCTTTCACTGCATCCAGGCAAAAGTTCCTATCATGGTAGGCTCGGATGGCAGCCTAGGTTTCCTCGACACGCCCTCTGAGTGCCTCGGTGACTTTGTCATGCAGGAGGATGCACCTTTTCTCGAGATTCTTCTTCTCCTCCATGAGCTCGTTGATTATATTGATGGCCTATTCTTGCCTATTCAAGTTACGGTCGAGCACTTTCTGCAGCCTCACGATGTCACGTGCAAAATCTAGCAAGATCTCCTTTTGCACAGATAATTGCTTGAGTAGGCCCTCATTAGGTCGGGTGAGGGAGCGTTGATACATTGCAAATGTATCTATAATTTTTGATGTTCCATGCTTAGTTTTATCCACTTTCTTGTGTTTTGTTCCAACTTTGGAGTATGTTTCATATGATTTCTTGGACTAACCTATTAACAAGAGCCATAGTGCCAGCTGCCTGTTTTCTGCTGTTTTTTGTTCCAGGAAAGTCAGAAAATGAATATTCTCGGAATTGGATGGGACAAAAGCCAAAGTGCCTATTTTTCCGGAAGGGGTCAAGTGCCAGAATACGATACGGAGAGGGGCCAGGGGCCGGCCACACCACCTGGCCGCGCGGCCAGGCCTGGCCCGCTCCAGGGGGTGGTGTGGTGGCCCCCGGCACTCCCTCGGCCTCTCCTTCCGCCTATAAGTTTCCCTCGGGACAAAAACCCTAAGTACCCGATCAAAAATCCACGTAAGATTCTATAGCCGCCGTCATCTCCATATCTAGATCGGGAGGGATCTGAAGCTCTTCCCGGCACCCTGCCGGAGAGGGGAATTCACCCTGGAGGCCTTCTTCATCACCATGCAAGCCTCCGGTGAGTAGTTCATCCTTGGACTACGGATCCATGTAGTAGCTAGATGGCTGGTTTCTCCTTCTTTGTGCTTTCATGTTTAGATCTTGTGAGCTCCGTTCATGATCAAGATCATCTATTTGTAATCCATACATGTTGTGTTTGCGGGGATCCGATGGATATTAAGATGCTAGTTTAGATTGATTATTGATTCTATCATGTCTTTGTTATTTGAGATCTTGCATGCTTTCCGTTGTTAGTAGCTATCTTGGCCAAGTAGATGCTAGCAACTCCAAGAGTTAGTATTTATGCTCGATAGTGGGTTCATGCCTCTGGTAATCTGGGGAAGTGACAGAAATCTCTAAGGTACTAGATGTGTTGTTGCTACTAGGGAGAAAACAACGATCCTTTGTTCATAGAACAATTGTATTGTTTACTTTACACGCAGTTCGTAAAGCAATAATATGTTGCTTGCAACTTAATACTGGAGGGGGTTCAGATGATAACCTGAAGGTGGATTATTAGTCATAGATGCAGTTGGATGGCGGTCTATGTATTATGTTGTAATGCCCAATCAAGTCTCAAAGGAGTCAAGATGATTAGTATATGCATGTATTGCTTTCTCGGTGTTTTTCAATTGCCCCGTTGTAATTTGTTTACCCAGCATCTTATCTATCTAAGGAGAGCCACCTCTAGTGAACTATGGATCCCGGTCCTTTACTTTGCATACAATCTACAATCTTTTACTGCTTTGTGTTTAATTTCTGCATACTTTTACTTCTTTCCATTCGATACGTTCAATCCTTTGTTTTCCAGAAAACACGGTGAGATTGACAACCTCATCGCAAGTTGGGGACAAAGTTCTGTGGTTGTGCTGTGCAGGTCTCCACGTTGCTACTAGCACCGGTAGTGCGCCCTGCCAAAGCTCAGCTAGTAACACCTTTGGGGTGTTTCCTTGCTCCTACTGGTTCGATTAAACCTTGGTCTCATAACTGAGGGAAAACTTGCTGTTGTGCTCATCATACCTTCCTCTTGGGGTTCCCAATGAGCTCTACATCAATCACGAGCCAGCAAAGATTTTTCTAGCGCCATTGCCGGGGAGTCAAGGACATCTTCACAAGGGGAGTCCCTCATAACAAATCTCTTTAGTTTGTTGTTTTTGTTTGGCTTAGTTTCTTTTTTGCTTTTTTTGCTTGTTTTGTTCTTAAAAAAACAAAAAAAATTAGTTTTACTTGTTTGCTTTCTTATTTGAAAACCCAAAAAAAAAAATTAGTTCCTATCTTGAGTTGCCACTATGTCTAGCCTTGCTCCAATCACTATGTCACCCGAGGAAATGATTTTCACTTTTAAACAAGGAATTGAGGAAAGTTTTAAGGAAGCTTGGTCTAGAATCTCTGATCTACATGAAAAGACTGAGCCTAAAATGATTCGAGGCTTGTTCCTTAGCAGTTTTTACCTTGAGATTGCTCTTTGCTATAGATATGCTTTAGATGCTATTGTGGGAGGAGATTTCCTCCAATGTAATGAGGATGATGCCATTAATGCTATAAAGAAATTGATCCTCACTTACACTATGCCTAGCCAAACTGATATTTCTTTCGCAAAAATATTTGCTAGGTTGAACACTCTTGAGGCTAGCACTAGCTTAGAAAGTTGCTATAACACGCTTAGGGAGCATCACAATTATGTTCAATAAATTCTGAACCATCAAAGTGGCTCCCTACAGTAAAGATTGAGATAAACCTTTGAAACTTTTCAAGCCCGCTGCGATATCATGTCTGAATTTTGTCTTATGCCCAAAGATATTTATGAATCTTTGAATCTTTTGGGGCTTACTGAAGGAGGAAAAGAAATATCTCTTGCTAATAATGCTACCTTATTTCCTATTGGGATAGCTGAAGGAGTGTTTACAAAGATCCTTGGGAAAATGATTTCTATTGATTATCTTGTTATTGAATGTGGGAAAAGGACAAATTACACTTGGAAGATCCTATTAGAACTCCTTGGAGCAATAATAGATGTGGGAAAGGGGACCATGCACCTTTCTTCTCCACCAAACAATCACATTTTCCCAAAGGTTAAGAATAAAAACAAGAGAGGTAAGGGCAAGAAAGTTGGTCTTAATGCTTCTTCATTTGAGAACACTTGATTCTTTCTTTGGTTCTTATGCCTAATTTAAAGGCATTAAAGAAAAGTACTTGTTGGGAGATAACCCAAGAGTTTTAGATGAGTCTTGGAAGTTATTACCTATGTAATAACCTCTCCTTATCCTTTTTATTTGCTTTTTGTGCCAAGAGTAACCTCTAATGAGAGTGAAGTAATGATTGGGAAAGTTGCTGTCCCAAAACAGATTCTTGTGCTTCACCGTAAACATTCATGAGAGAGCTCTGTACGTCGGATTGAGCTGTAAGTTTTTGTGCTTCTGCCCCAGGTTGTTATCTAACTTTCGTTAGTTCAACACTTTTTGATTTGAGCAACAGAAGGTCTTCGAAAAAAATCGTCTTTACCTGCTGGTCTGTTTTTACAGATTTCTGCCATTTTCTGCATTTTCTTCTTGTTGGTTCCTTCTTGAGCTCTTTTGGGGAATTGAGCTTTTTTAGGGAAGTGCTACAGTAGCTATTTTTCTAATGGAAGTTTATTTGGTGTTAGAACTGAACCTTGAGACATATTTATCTTAAGTGCACTAATGTTGCTAATGAGATTGTGTGAAGTTTTGTATGAAGGAAAAATTTCAGGTGTATGGAAGGAATGAGTAATGAGATGAAGGATGGACTAAAGCTCAAGCTTGGGAATGCCACGCGTTTCACCCCAAGAAATATCCAAGAAGTACAAGCATCAAAGCTTGGGGATGCCCAAGGCATCCCCTTCTTCATCAATAAAAATACCAGGTTTCTTCAACGCTTCATTTTTATTGCTTCATGCACAGTTGTGTTTTTCTTGGAGCGTCTTCTTTTTCGTTTTCGTTTTGGATTTTAGTTTGCTTGGTTTGCTTAGTTTTCTGAATAAATTGGTTGGACCCCCTCTTTCATACATTGGTTTGCAAATAGTTTGGTTTGGTTTGGAAAAGAGTAGGAAAGTTCATGCTTATGTGGTAAAAAGAGCTCGTTTTTGACTGTGGCCTATGCTTTGTCATGCCATGCTTGATATTGTTTTGGCTTTATGCTTAGTATTCTTTGCTGTAGCATGACTTGTTATAAACAATTGAGATTGCTTAATGTGCATTGGATGAATCATGCGTTGTTTTAGCATATTAAAGCATAGTATAGTGTATTCTCCTTTGATGCTTTATTTGGGTTGACTTGGCACATGCTCACACCATGTTATGACTATCCAAAGTCACCATAGCCTTTATGATCCTTTAGTTTTCAACTTGTAGTATCACTTTATGCTTTGATCAATGATGTTTTGTCGCTCTGCATGATTATGGCCATTATTGCTCTCTTAGTTTGTCGCTCCAAGTCTTTTGCTAGCCTCCACCACCAAGTATGAGTTCCACTCATGCATCCAACTCCTAAACCAAGTTATTCCAAAGAGTCCACCATACCTACTAGCTTATGCTATTCCAAGTATATTCATGCTTTTGTTTACCTTCCACTTATTATGAGAAAACTAGTGATTAAAGCTCTCATGAACTTGATGGCACACTTTAATTTACTTGCCCTTAATAAACTTGAACCATTGTGTCTTCTATGTTGTATATGCTTGCACTTATTTGTTGGGAATTAGAAGAACCATGCTTTCATGGGGAACGCTTTCAACATTGCACTTGGTACTTGTACCTAGTTGATATCATGCTCTTTTGTATATGGATGTCATCGATTGTGAAATGAAGCAGGAGCTTGTAAGTCCATGGAGTTATGTATATGTGTTAGAAAGCACTTTGGGCTGGTCTAATCCATCTTGACATGGTGGAAACCTGCAGCGTAACCATAATGAGCTGTCTATGAAGCATTCTTCTTATAAAAAAAGAGTCCTATATTGAGAAAGAGAAAAGAAAAAAGAGATACTATGAAAGAGGAAAGAGATAAAAAGCACCATATTCCCATGGTAAATAAGAAGAATGATGAGATGCTCGTTATGCGCTTTCCTTGTCATTTTGATATGGGGATTCTTAGTATCATCGGGCAAGGGGTACCCCGTTGGCGGTTCTCAATGATACACATATACTTACAATGACAAGAACTTACCGGTGACTAAACTTGAGTAGCATGAGGAGCAGCCCTCGTATACAAGGGACATGAGATTTCTGACTTATACTTCGTCAAGCATGTACACCATAGTTTGTTCACTTTAACCTTAATCACTTCAAGATGCTTATGATAGGGTCAATGAGAGCTGAAAGCTTTAAGTATCATAATTTTAGGAAGTTCTTTATGAGACTTGAATCCCTACTTCCTTTTTACAAAAGGCTTTTCTTCACCATTATATTGAGTCTCCACCTTCTATCTTTATGCACCTAATTTGAGAGCATAGTGGCCATTCTTAGTTCTATGTGCATTGTCCCAAGACTAGTTGATTGATGCATAACTTGTTATTGCTTGTTTGAAACTATTGTATCTAGTCACTCTTATGAACTTTTAAGGTGTCCTATGCATTTATATTTGCTACTCTATTGAGGGACAAGCTGAATACTTTTATGCTATGTTTTCTTTATGTGAAACAAACAAACGTCTTGCAAAACATTGTTATTCATGAATCTTTTGTTTGTGCCTTTTCATGTTGCATCATAGTTTCTTTGCTTATTGCTAGAACTTTGTCTTTCATGTTATGATTGAAGTACTATGACCCCAGCTTTGAGTGTTTTGCAAATACTTTGATCAAGTCTTTGATGGTGCATGTCACCTCAACAATTATTTCTTTTTATCACTTACCTACTCGAGGACGAGCAGGAGTTAAGCTTGGGGATGTTGATACATTGCAAATGTATCTATAATTTTTGATGTTCCATGCTTAGTTTTATCCACTTTCTTGTGTTTTGTTCCAACTTTGGAGTACTTTTTATATGATTTCTTGGACTAACCTATTAACAAGAGCCACGATTACTGCTATTTCTGCTGTTTTTGGTTCCAGGAAAGTCAGAAAATGAATATTCTCGGAATTGGACGGGACAAAAGCCAAAGTGCCTATTTTTCTGGAAGGGATCAAGTGCCAGAATACGAGACGGAGAGGGGCCAGGGGCCGGCCACACCAACTGGCCACGCGGCCAGGCCTGGCCCGCGCCAGGGGGTGGTGTGGTGGCCCTCGGCACCCCCTCGGCCTCTCCTTGCACCTATAAGTTGCCCTCGGACGAAAACCCTAAGTGCCGATCAAAATCCACGAAAGAGTCTATAGCCGCCGTCATCTCCATATCTAGATCGAGAGGGATCTGAAGCTCTTCCCGGCACCCTACCGGAGAGGGTAATTCACCCTGGAGGCCTTCTTCATCACCATGCAAGCCTCCGGTGTGATGCGTGAGTAGTTCATCCTTGGACTACGGATCCATGTAGTAGCTAGATGGCTGGTTTCTCCTTCTTTGTGCTTTCATGTTTAGATCTTGTGAGCTCCGTTCATGATCAAGATCATCTATTTGTAATCCATACATGTTGTGTTTGCGGGGATCCGATGGATATTGAGATGATATTTTAGATTGATTATTGATTCTATCATGTCTTTGTTATTTGAGATCTTGCATGCTTTCCGTTGTTAGTAGCTATCTTGGCCAAGTAGATGCTAGCAACTCCAAGAGTTAGTATTTATGCTCGATAGTGGGTTCATGCCTCGTAATCTGGGAAGTAATGAAATCTCTAAGGTACTAGATGTGTTGTTGCTACTAGGGAGAAAACAACGATCCTTTGTTCATAGAACAATTGTATTGTTTACTTTACATGATTAAGAAGCAATAATCTGTTGCTTGCAACTTAACACTGGAGGGTTAGGATGATAACTGAAGGTGTATTATTAGTCATAGATGCAGTTGGATGGCGGTCTATGTATTATGTTGTAATGCCCAATCAAGTCTCAAAGGATTCAAGATGATTAGTATATGCATGTATTGCTTTCTCGGTGTTTGTCAATTGTCCGCTGTAATTTGTTTACCCACATGTTATCTATCTAAGGAGAGCCACCTCTAGTGAACTATGGATCCGGTCCTTTACTTTGCATACAATCTATAATCTTTTCTGCTTTGTGTTTACTTTCGCAAACTTTTACTTCTTTCCATTCGATCGTTTAATCCTTTGTTTTCCATAAACACGGTGAGATTGACAACCTCATCGCATGTTGGGGACAAAGTTACGTAGTTGCGTTGTGCAGGTCTCCACGTTGCTACTAGCACCAGTGGTCAAAGCTTCGCTCAGCTAGTAACACCTTTGGGGTGTTTCTTGCTCCAACTGGTTCGATTAAACCTTGGTCTCATAACTGAGGAAAACTTGATGCTATGCTCATCATACCTTCCTCTTGGGTTTCCCAGCAGCTCTACATCAATCATGAGCCAGCAAGCGTGCAAGCTCGTGTTGGTTGTCAATCTTGGCACTGACCATGGCCACCATGTCACCGTACTCGGTCTTCTATCTCTGCATCGTTCATGTTAATTGAAATAGAAATTCTATAATTACACTCCAGGTTCCGAGTGAATACTAATACAAATCAAAAAATCCCCATTGAATCTATGGACAACCGTATTAAAAATGGACCTAGAGATCTAGTCATAATCCCGATAAACTAATCCTAATCACAAAATCCCCATTGAATCTATGAACAACGGTATTAAGGAAAGACCAGGAGATCCAGCCATAATCATGAAAACTAATACAACTCGCAAAAGAAAAAAACAATGTGAGGCGGACATGATCTAAGAAATCCACATTACAACTCAGAGAAATAACAGCGTGGAGATTTGCTACCTCATTTGAGGCGTGGAGGCGGGACCGAGCAGGTCTGAACGCCTCTGTCCTGGTGGATTCTGGCTCCACGGCAGGCCTGTAATATGTAGAAGAGGAAGAGCAATAATAAGAAGAAAAACAATAAGAAGCAGAATAAGATCATGATGGAGAAGGATATGGAGAAGAAGTAGAACAAGGAGACCGTACCAGGAGGAGCCCTCGCCTGCTAAAACATTCGAAGCCATTGTTGGGAGAGATTGGGCCTCAGTGAGAGGGGGGCTTGAGGGGCTGGTAGAGAAAGAACTGCCTCGCAGCGAGCTCTCTCCTTTTTCTCTGCGAGGATGGTCGACCAGCCTCTCCTCATGGGAGCCATGGCTAGCAGGGGGACGGAGGTGGAGGCAGGAGGAAGAAGATAGTAATTAGTGTGGGAGAAGGGTCAAATCATACATGCCATGGTCCAGTAGTAGTACTACTATTATACAAGACCACCGTGTATGGTCTACCTTCTCAAAGAAGCCAGGGATAGGGGGAATTGTCTTTATTGCGATGGACGGTTCAATGGTCTTCGACGCCGCCTAAAATCTAGTATATAATAAGAGGGGTGCGATCTTACCCTTAAAAAATGAGTGGGGCCGAGTGGTAATCACGGGCATTGGCGTGCACGTCCCGCGTGAATGTGTCACGTGTTGATGGGGCAATGACACACGCAAGTGCTGCATGATCACGTCGGCATGTCGAACTCCATGTCGATTGAGCATGCGTTGAAATCCATGTCGACGAACGCACAGGATATTTACGCGTCTAGAATATGCTATGACACTTTTGGTGTGATCAAATTATGTTCAGTACGCGAGATATTACATTTTTTTAATAATAGACAAATGCATGAGTGTACATGACGCACAAAACCACTACTCGCCCCTTGATCAGATCGGCACCCAACTCTGTGTACCCGCCATCGCTCATTCCGAACAACTTCCTCGAGCACGATGGCCCCTCGTCGTGGCAATGGCAGGTCCAAGCCTTCCTCTGACAGTCCCGCGTCCCTTGCTCTTCGATGCATCGTTCGCGCTCGCGAGTCGCCTACTGAGGAAGCACGTTGATATGTTGCTAACGTATCCATAATTTTTTATGTTCCATGCTTGGTTTTATCTACTTTCTTATGTTTTGTCCATACTTTGGAGTACTTTCTATACACTTTCTTGGACTAACCTATTAACAAGAGCCACAGTGCTAGCTGCCTGTTTTCTGCTGTTTTTGGTTCCAGGAAAGTCAAAAAATGAATATTCTCGGAATTGGACGGGACAAAAGCCAAAGTTAGTTTTTCACCGAGGGACACCGGGAGCCAGAATCTGACAGAGAGGGCTAGGGCCCGGCCACAAGACTGCCGCCAGCTAGGCCTGGCCGCACCAGGGGGTGGTCTGGCTGCCCCAGGCACCCCCTCGGCCTCCCCTTTCGCCTATAAGATCTTCCCGATGCAAAAACCCTAAATCGTCCAGCCTCCAGCCACGAAAAGTTCCACAACCGCCCGCCACGAAGGGAGATTCGGGGGACAGAAAGTCTCTAGTCCGGCACCCTGCCGGGACGGGGAAGTGCCCCCAGAGCCATCTCCATCGATCTCCACCACCATCTCCATCGCTGTTGCTGATTCCCATGATGAGGAGGGAGTAGTTCTCTCTCGAGGCTAAGGGTTCTACCGGTAGCTATGTGGTCATCTCTCTCTCTATGCATGATCTTATTGAGATCATGAGCTTGTAATCTATAGATCTACCTTGCTACTCAAGTGCTTTAATAGATCTCTGCTCTCCCCATGTGTGTGAAGTTGAGAGTGTGCACACCATGGTGGCACTTAGGATAGAATTTCAAATACTTGTTATGAGTTATATTTGCAGTTGGATGTCTTTATGAAATTGTGGTGTTTGTTAGAACCATCTAGTGCTCAAGGTGACAGTGTGGGGTTATCTAGATGGGAAAGGCTTACTTTGAGGTGTGCTGTTATAGCCCTACCATGGATTAGAGTGTCCAGCAGAGAGTAGTTCAGCGTAGTATCATAAAGAAGAATATATTTATGTGAGTGTTCACTAGTGAAAGTATGATCCTAGGCCTTGTTTCTAAGCCTTTGAAACACCATTTGCTATTAGATATATTACATGTTTGCTTGCTTCTATCTTTATTTTGGTTTGCCTTTAGTCTCTTCCACGCCATCAAAGTATTTTCTAGCACCGTTATCTTATATCCATACCACTTGTATTTCACTATCTCTTCGCCGAACTAGTGCACCTATACACACGACAAGTGTATTGGGTGTGTTAGACACAAGAGACTTCTTGTATCTTGATTGCAGGGTTGCTTGAGAGGGGATACCTTTGACCACTTCCTCCTTGAGTTCAATAAACCTTGGGTGATCCACTTAAGGAAAACATGCTCTTGTTCTACAAACCTCTGC
Source organism: Avena insularis (assembly GCA_023614405.1). Classification (NCBI taxonomy): domain Eukaryota; kingdom Viridiplantae; phylum Streptophyta; class Magnoliopsida; order Poales; family Poaceae; genus Avena; species Avena insularis. The sequence continues at coordinate 40,486,309 of CM042692.1, read as the reverse complement.
ACTTGGTGGCCCAACAACTGTCTACAAGAATAGAAGTGCCTAGACATCACATGTCGTATGTCGACGCGCCAGATCCATCGACATCGCACTCGAGGACACGCAACATTGAAGCTCGTCATGCTACGCAGGAGGAGCATGGGGTACCTACTGGCAGACAGACGGCGCAAAGAAGGAGCCGAGGATAGGCGCGTGTTGCACGGTGAGTACGGACAAGAAGAGGAGCGAGGAAGACCAGGGGCGAAGAGAGGAGATGGCTATTTGGGCGAGTCCGACTCAGCCAACAAGGAGGCATTCATAGATCAGTTGAGGAAGCGGAGGAGAGTGGCGTGGACCCGTGGGACTACGACGAGGAGAAGGAGGAGGACTCCGACCAGGAGATAGCACAATTATCTGAAGAAGGGCGGTGTCGTGTCATCAGAGGAGGAAACCGATGGTAGCGATGGCAAGGACCATGAAGTTGATGAAGACGACGACAAACCGGAAGACGAAGACGAGAGCTTCTTTGAAATATGATCATTTATTTTATTTATTTTTTGAGATGGCTTTTCACTTGTTTATGGAGGTAAAGTATCGGTGGCACGGATAGAGAGGTGGCACAGATATACCCTTCTTTAAAATATGATCTTTTTTTAGATGGTTTTTCACTTGTTTATGTAGGTAAAGTATCGGTGGCACGGATAGACCCTGCAAAAAAAGTGGAGGAGGGAGGGGTTATCCTGCCCAAAGGATCACAGAGGATCAACGGTTGGTGGGCACGTTCCGCATGACATCTGTGTCAGCCAATCAGGGCGTAGCAGCCAGAGTGAGCACATGTTTAGGCTTTTGTGAGATTTGTGACCGAGAGAGGGAAAAACTGAGTAGTATCAAAAAACCAAGGGCAAGACAAAATAAGGGATTCAAATAGAAAATAGAAAGAGTAGGCATGTGTGTTCCTTTCAGAAATGGAAAATGCATGTTTCGTACTAAACCACATGGATCCACCAGTGTCATTTGCATGTGTGTTCTTATCATAAAACACATGGATCCACCAGAGTCATTTGCATATGTGTTCTTTTCATAAACTGTTGGGGGATACCCCCGGGTAGGGTCACGCCAGGGTATAAATGCCGAGTTAGCCGAGGTTCGGCAAGGCCAAAGCGAATGCTGGCCGTGTCACCTCAAGGCAGGCCGAATCACGGGGTAACCCGGACCAGGGGGTGTTTGCCTAACTAAGTCTCAACCGACTTAAGGAGTAAGTCGGAAATGCAGGTTTAACTTGTATGCAGGAATGGGTGTGGCCGGATCAACTATGATCCGGGTCACATCTAGCTTCTAGGAGAAGGAAGGAATCTCGCTGGTCAAAAGAAGCCCCGGTACGCACTGCCTGATCGAAGCAGACAAGGGCAGGACCACCGAGGCGTGGCCGACAAGGGTGACGATACCCATGTCGTGGCCAGCATGAGAGGCTCATAGCCTCTGCATGTGTGTGTGAAGGAAAAGTAACCCGGTCGGCTTACTACTTGGGGAGATGGCATATTCTTAGGAATATGCCTCCACGTATGCCCTAAGTGGAGACCTAGCCCCCCCCCTATATAAGGAGGGCTAGGGCTTCTGTAGAGAGGGTTCCGATTTTTCTGATTGGGCAAGGGTTTTAAGTGCGATCTGTGAGTGAGAGTAGAGAGCTCCTTCTTCCTCCTCTCGCCAATACAGCTCTAGGAGCACTTGTAACCTTGGAGGCAAAGCAAATATAAACTTCTGTGTGGAGAATCACTTCACTATCCCTCCCTGGATTCCCCTAGCGTGTATTAGTCCCCACCTTTAGCCTATCCATGGCATCTTCCATGACACCACCACGACAGTTGGCGCCCACCGTGGGGCTAGCGGCGCTAGCAGGGGTCAAGATCCAGACAGGAAACTTCATCGGCCCTGGCGACGCGCCGTCTCGGGCTCGTTCGTTCGGTGCTGGGCGCTGGACTTCGTCAGCGATAACGCTGGCTGCTTCGGCACGCGCCCACTTCCGCGCAATGGCCTCTTCGTCAAGCTCGGCACACACAAGGTCTACGTTGCTGTGGACATGTCATGTGTTCATCCGCGGCACGTTGTCGAGGCAGGGGAGCCTCCTCTCACTGTGGTTCGCGGGGCGTGTATCACTCGCTCCCCGGACCGCACAGAGATGATGATGACTGCGCCTGGTGCGGGCGCAAGAAAGGATCCGGCGCCAGATCCGGAGGTAACACCTAAGGCACCGAGGAAAGGTAGAGGTACTCCACTAGAGAGGCCAGAAAATGTGCTGAGAGAAGCAATGGATAGCTTGGCAAACCCGGTAGCAGCAGTGGTAGATCCGGCTCAGGCACAGGCCGAGCTAGAGGAAACTAGGCAGAAAATTCTAGAGGGAGCGAAAAAGATTGCTGCGGCTCAGCAGTCGTTGAACATGACGCTGCGTGAGTACGCAAAGGCAAACAAAGCAGATGCTGTAAAAGTGAAGGGGAGAAATCTCATGAGTGAAATGAACAAAGAAGGTGATACTCGGATTGAGGAGTCGAAAACTGTTTATGCGTAATGGCTGTCGAGTAAAGTACCCGGCGAAAACCTCGAGCAGCGGATGCGGCTGAAGTCGAGACTAGATCGGTCAATGAGTTGGTTTGGATTGCGAGCAGGCAAAATGAGGAACTGCTTAGGGAAAACCCGGAGAGCTGGGGCCTCAAGATCGTTCATTCGGTGTGGGTAACCGGAGAAATCCGCTGAGCCGCATCGTCTCCTCATGGTGGTCCAAGGAGAGAGGTAGTAACCTCGGCGGGAGAAACAAGCGATTGTTCCGTATGACTCGACAAGGCAGGAAAGGCAAAGAGGTGCAAAGAAAGCGACGATCGGCGAAGTGTAAGCCAAGGTGAAGCTGGCTGAGGTAACCGTGACCAAGGCAATGCCGGTCAAGGAAAGCTTTAACGGCAATGCCGGACAGCGCAACTCTGAGACAACCGCATCGTGGAATATACCAAGGCAAGAACAACGTGCGGCCGAGGTATGCAACAGAGAGATCGCCACGAGGCGAGACCGGTACAACGATGGAGATTCGGAAATGGTAAATGCAGGATACCCAAGGCTGGACTATCATGTGATAGGGTCGAGATTGGGAAGCGAGATTTGATGGGATGATGCAGTTGAAAGCTGGATCGGTTGTATAGGTCGGAGTAGATTGAAAGTCAAGGTCCTCCGGGTCCTGCGTGTTTTGGACCCGGATCATGAAAGAAACCACGGTACCTAACTTCCAGTTACCCGAGGCCGCGAAGACATATGATGACAGACACTAAATGGAGGATTGGTTGATAAACTATGTGGCTATGAAAATTGCCACAAGCAACAAGGTGGGTTGTACGTCACGTACCCCGGATGTTGGAGGGCTGGCAAGGGTATGGCTGAACAATTTGCCTTGGGAAGCATTAAGCGCTGGATAGATTTTGAAGAGATGTTCAATAGCAATTTCTAGAGTCGTATCGAGAGGCCGAATAGGCCACAAACACTAACTATGTGCAAGCAAAGACCGAATGAGACGGATCGGGAGTTTTGACCCGGTGGTGTACCGTGAGAAACTCATGTGAGGCGTGATAGAATCACAGGCCATAGCGTGGTTTGCACGAGGATGCGATATGCTTAACTGTGGCAAAAGTTACGGAGGAAGATGCCCTGCGTTGGCGAGATGATCCAGTTGCTGATTCGTATGCTCAGGAGATCCGACTCAACCTAGGCTTGTGTCAAGCAGGTCAAACAATGAATATTACGAGAGAGATGGTGTCGGATCATCGGAGGAATGACTACAGAGGAAAAAGAAGAGATGATAGGCGGATCATCGATACGGTTCATAACAAGTTGCGGCGTGAATCAAGATCAGCACGAGCGAGGCGATCGCCCGAAAACTAGAGGCAATGGACTCCAAGGAATGATGGCAAGAAAACTTGGGCCTTGAGCAGAAGAAATAGTGGCAAGAAAGGAAGGACCGTCGAGGTACACCTATAAGTCGATATTGGATCAATGGTGTAAGTTTCACCGCCAAATCTGAGTAACCCAATGGTCATACAGCGGTGTGAGTGGATGCACAAGATTGAACAAGGTGGTTCAGGGAATGCTCAGGCACCCCGGAATGATCAGCCTCGGCAGGAGTTACCCCGGCAGCAATTGCTCTCCAGAGCAAACACGCAACATCTAATGTTGCCTCCCCTCCCGAGGTATAACAACAATGAGAGAAGGGATCACGATTGCATCGGTGGAAAATCAGCACCACCGGATCGAGGTACCCGAAATGAGGGGAGAAATGAGTACAGAGCATGACCAGGAGCTATTGTGTGTTCTGCTGAGGGAAGCAGATAGAAAAAGCTTGCGGCACCGACATATGGAGGTGAATGCGATAATACCTCTGATGACAAGGTATATGCCTTGGTCTGACAAAGAAATCATTTGGAGCATCAAGGATCACCCCAAGCTTATGCCAAGCCCTGGTTCGTATGCCTTGGTGATGGATCCGACATTCATTGGGCCCAGCATTAATGTAAGGTTCTCAAAGGTACTGATCGACAATGGCAGCAGTATTAACATCATGTATGCAGACACAATGTGCAAGTTGGGTATCTCGGAAAACATGTTGCAGGCTATGAGGACAACTTTCCATGGCATTGTGCCCGGCATTTCTTGTGAGCCAATAGGCAAGGTCCGGGTTGACGTATTATTCGGCACGAGAGATAACTGCCGAACTGAAAATCTAGAGTTCGAGGTGGTGAACTTGGAATGTGCGTATCACGCGTTACTCGGAAGACCAGCGCTGAACAAGTTCATGGCAAGCTGTCACATAAGTTACATGAAGATGAAATTGCACGGGCCAAATGGAGTGATTACCATTGCTGGGGATTTCCGACGTTCCATGGAGTGTGCGTCGTCCGGGTCTAACTTAGCCGAATCACTCGTGATTGCACAGGAGAAAAGGAAAATTCAAGAGGTGGCGGCATTGGCTCAGTCCGTATGGCGATATATGCCTGTGAGTAACCCGCATGGAAGTGTCTCCTTCCAGGCCACGAAAGATACCAAGAAGATTCCCGTTGATGACATGTTCCCCGAGCGCACCATAACATTGGTGTCGGGCTAAGCGACAAATAGGAAAGCAAGCTCGTCAGCTTCCTCCGTGAGAATCGGGACATTTTTGCTTGGTCTACACAGGACTTGCAAGGTGTTCCGAGGGAGCTGGCCGAGCACTCTTTAAATGTGAGACCCGGAGCTAAGCCGGTGAAGCAACCTCTCCACCGCTTCGCCGAAGATAGGAGGAAATTCATTAGGGATGAGATAGCTCGGTTACTAGCTGCAAGATTTATCATGGAGGTTCTCTACCCGGATTGGCTGTCTAATCCGGTGCTGGTGGAAAAGAAGAAGGATGATCCGGATGTGGCGGTGGTTTGGCAAATGTGTATCGATTACACGAACCTGAACAAGGCATGTCAAAAGATCCATTTCAACGCCAAGGATAGATCAGGTCATAGACTCAAGCTGCTGGATGTGAACTGTTGTCATTCATTGATGCATATTCTGGTTTCCACCAGATACCTCTGAATTCGGATGATCAAATAAAGACTGTGTTTATTACCCCGTATGGGGCTTATTGCTATCGCACCATGCCGTTTGGTTTACGTAATGCAGGTGCAACGTACCAAAGATGTATGCAAAAATGTTTGCACGACCAAATAGGTCAAAATGTACAAGTATATGTGGATGATGTGGTTATCAAGACCAAGGAAAGCAAAAGCGCTCCTTGGCGACATCAGAAGACATTAGTGAACTAAAGAAGGTTCGAATGAAGCTTAACGGAAATATGTACCTTGGCGTCGGCTGGAAAATTACTCGGTTTCTAAGTCTCTAGCGAGGTATCGAAGTTAATCCAACTAAGATCCGGGCCATTGAACGAATGGAGCTGCCGAAGTGTCTTAACGATGTCCAGAAGTTCACTAGGTGCCTGGCATCATTAAGTCGGTTTGTATGTCGGTTGGAAGAAAAGGCATTGCCTCTCTACCAACTCATGAAAAAGTCGGATAAGTTCGTTTGGATGCCACAGGCCGATGAAGCCTTTGCCCACTTAAAGAAGATGTTAGCCACTGCACGGTGTTAGCCTCTCCACTATCAAAGGAGCCAATGTTGCTCTTCATAGCCGCAACCAACCGAGTTGTAAGTGCGATGATTGTGGTAAGCGCGACAAAGAGGGTAATGAAATCGGTCGAGGCCAGTGTATTACTTGAGCGAGGTATTATCTGCCTCAAAGCAGAACTACCCACACTTTCAAAAGGTGGCATATGGTGTCTATATGGTAGCAAAGAAGTTAAAGCATTACTTTGAGGAGCACGCCATCAAAGTAATATGTGAAGCTCCCATATCCGAGATAATGGGTAACAAGGATGCAAGTGGTCGAATCGCAAAATGGGCAATTGAACTAGCTCCTTATGCGCCACAATATGACCGAAGAGAGGCAATCAAATCTCAAGCTGTGGCGGACTTTTTTGTGGACTGGGCCGAGGTACAATACGAACCACCATTACCAGATCCGAACAATTGGCGGATGCACTTTGACGGATCAAAAACGAAAACCGGGCTAGGTGCCGGAGTTGTACTTACCTCGCCAAAGAAGGACCAGCTAAAATATGTGCTGCAAATCCATTTCGCGGCATCAAACAATGTCGCCGAGTATGAAGCACTTGTGCACGGGCTCAAGGTAGCAAAAGAAATTGGTATACGTCGGATCATATGCTTTGGCGACTCCGATTTGGTGGTACAGCAGGTGTCAGGACTGGAAGATATCTGGTTATTTTGAGGGATGCGAATTTCACCATGTACCTCGGGGGGAGAATGAGGCTGCCGACATGTTGTCAAAGCTCGGGTCAACCCGACAAGCAATTCCACCGGGTGTAGCATTGGAACACCTCAGAAAACCATCTATCAGGCCGTCCCCAGGAACCGACTCAATCTATGTCCCGGAAGATACAAAATCTGGAGCTGAGCCCATGGACATTGAAATGGGAGGTGGTGCGCGAAACCCGGGGACTGCAGCTGCAAACCCGGGGACTGCCTCAGCGAACCGGGGCCGAGGCTGATCCGGTTGCAGTTATGCCGGTGGATCTAATGGAAATTGATGAGGAGGTGTTCCCTGTGCGAGCGATACCAGCTTGGGCACTACCTATATTTCAATTCCTGAAAGATGGAATGTTACCCACTAAGGAAGTGCTGTCCAGGCAAACACAGAGGAGGGCAAAGGCGTACACGATCATTAATTCTGAGCTATACAAAAGGAGTGTAACCAATGTCCTCAGCGATCGTTGACCGGAAGAAGGGCTTGACATCCTCCGAGATATACATCAAGGGGAGTGTGGGCATCATGCCTCGTCCCGAGCGTTGGTAGCAAAAGCTTTCCGGCATGGATTCTACTGGCCAAGTGCCTTAGAGCAAGCAGAAGATCTAGTGAGAAAATGCAATGGTTGTCGATGCGCTACCAAGACACATACGCCAATGTCGGAACTCAAGACCATACCAATTACATGGCCATTTGCCATATGGTGCTTAGATATGGTTGGCCCGTTTAAACCAGCAAGGGGAAATATGACTCACATTTTGGTCATGGTGGACAAGTTTACAAAGTGGATCGAAGTAAAGCCTATAAGGAAATGTGATGGGGCTACGGCCGTAACATTTCTCAAGGATATAATCTTGAGGTACGGTTACCCACATAGTATCATAACTGATAATGGCACAAATTTTGCGGAAGGAGCATTTGCCTGCCAGGGTAAGAAGATCCGACTCGACGTAGCCTCGGTAGCCCACCCCGCATCGAACAGACAAGTGGAAAGATCCAACGGATTAGTATTATCCGGGATAAAACCCCGTATCATTGAGCCGCTGCAAAGATCAGCGGGGTGCTGGATAGAAGAACTACCGGTGAATGCTGTGGAGTTTAAGAACAACTCGAGTCGATCAACAGGCTATCGCTGTTTTTACGGTATATGGGGCGAAGCTATATTACCGGCCGACATAGAGCATGATTAGCCTAAGGGTCACCCAATACACGAAGCGAAGTGCAAGAAGCCCGGCAAAATGATGTTGATCTTCTGGAAGAAGCGAGAGAACTAGCATTGTCCAGATCCGCCATATATCAGCAAAATCTCCGACGCTATCATAGCCGGAAAGTAAGCCCCCGAGTCTTTCGGGAAGGCGATCTGGTGCTCCGGTTGGTACAACAGACTGCTGACATGCATAAATTATCCCCCCATGGGAAGGGACGTTCATCGTGAGAAAAGCATTGCACAATGACTCTTATTATCTTATAGATGCAAAGCCACAGGAAAAGAATAAGGCGGATAGGTCCGGCGAGGAATCTAAGAGCCCATGGAATGTAGCTCTACTTCGTCCTTTCTACACTTAGCAAAGAAGTGTATATATCATAGAAGAATCAGGAAATCATCTTTTCTGGGATTGTCCATTTGCAAAAAAATGTTGGGACCATATTTCCAAAAACAGAACTGCAAATCTAACAGGATTAGAAGCTATTTCAAACATCAAAGAAAAGTTACATCTACCATTTGTAATGGAAATCATTATCATGACATCCTGGGGTATCTGGATTTGCAGAAATGAGAAAAAATTTAATGACAAAAGACCCACTTTGGATAGATGGAAAGCAATTTTCTACCAGGAAATGAGATGGATACAATTCAGAATCAAAGGAAAATACAAGGAGAAATTCAAAGCCTGGATCAATCAGCAATTAGATCAGGGATAGAATAGAATGTTTTCAATTTAGATGTAATTGTTTATGATCTACCTTAGATCATCTCATTGTAACATACACATATGTAATAATAAAAAATTGCAGTGGGGATTTTCCCTACTGTTTCACCTCAAAAAAAGAAGTGTATGTATCCGAGTCTTCTCGTATGTCGGTATGTATGCTGGCAATGAGCTTATTAATGAAATATTGGCACCTCGAGCAGTAACTCGGGGACTTCCTTAATAATATTTGTTATCTTTTGTGCGTTAGCTGGAATAAGTTGTTCTACTTAGCTCGGATTAGTAATGTGTGAGCACCAAGAACCCAACTCTTTGACTTGCTGTTGTCCAACAAGAATTGGCTTCATGGCAAGCAAGAGAACAAGTCTGGAATTGCGTAGCACACGAAAAACGACTAAGGAAAAGAACTTAATCGAGCCGACGTTTGTTTTTCGGACTAACCTTGTATTTACTTTCAAATTACTATGCTTCTTTACTTTTGAGCTAAGTCTAAAAGGTTCCTAGTATTGTTAAGACAATTTTTGAAGCTCGGATTCGTAAGTCGTAAAACCGAATCAAGGTAGACACGAACCGAGCCAGAAGATTGGACGAACAAGAAAAATAATCTCGGGGACTACGCCCAAGTTACTCCGGCATAAGAACTTAGTAACAAAATATCGCACGTGTATTGGATACAATTCCACCCGGCATATCGGGGATCTGATAAATTTTCAAGTTTTTTCGCTCAAGGAGTAGCAGGAGGAGGGAGTTCGACGTCATCCTCGTCGTCTTCAATATCCAAGGCATCTCCCTCTCCATCACCGTCCGAGCCCTCTTCATCGCTCTCAACCTCTTCGTCCCCAGCGACTTCAAGGAAGCTCGGTCCCTCAGCCCACTCATGAATAGGAGCATACTCGATGAGGCTGTGGGTGCAAGCCTGGCGCCGAGTTACCCACTCCGGGTCATTGGTCCATCTGGATCCTGTGCGCAGGCGTGTCAGGAGGTTGAGATCGATCTTCTCATACCACGTGAGTATGTGGTGAAGACGATGTATCAGCCGACCGTCGGCGAGACTCCCTCCAGTGGTTGAGCTGGGTCTCGGTTTCCATCAGCTTCTCAACAAGAGTTGCGGTTGTCTTCGGAGTGTCTTCTCCAGGCCAAAATGTGTTGAAGATTCGGACTGCAACGTCGAGGATGTCCTTGCCATAATTCTTGATGAGCTCCACGCGAGATGACAAGCTGACCAACAGGTCCTCCATGTCATAGGGAATCTCTTCACCGTCAGGAGCAGCGGGAGTACCCCTTTCTCGGCGGAAGTCCGCAACGGCTGCGCTTGCAATAGCAGTGCCCTCTGGAAATTTGCACGAAACAAGGCAAAGGAAGAAGCTGAAGAAAAGACATATGAAGTAACCCGAGAAGTATGTCGGATAAGGAAAGGAACTTATGTGATATATGGTGAGGATCCGGTTGACTCCTGATGCAATCATCACGCCTCTTCTTGTTGCACAAGCTCACCATTCGCCGATGAGCCAAGCTGGATGTCGGACTCCTTGAGTAGATCCTGGTCCTTGGCGATCTGGAGATTGAGGTGTTCGCTCTTACGTGTAATCTGGCCAACTACGGAGTTGGACTGGTGCTGTGCTTTCATTCTCTCCATCTTGGCCTGAGCTTAGCGATCTCATCGTCCTTAGTGCGGAGGAGGCGAGCTCATCATCTTTCTTCTTAAGATTGGCTTGTGCTGCCACCTTGTTAGAAAATGCAGCATCATATCGAACGCAGCACACTATCTTGAGATGCTCAAATAGTGTATTGACCCGGCAGAGCCGAGGTATGAATGTTTGCCGAGCCAAGGAGAAGAAGATGGAAAGCATGGTAAGGTTGGACAAAGAGGACTTACCCTTGATCTGCTCCAGGTTCTTTCGCATAATCTTGTTCTCAGCCTCCACCCATTGCGGAAACGAATAATGAGATTAGTTCGGCGGAAGATGAAGGAAAGCGGAGAAGCGCCAAGGAGAAATTTACCCTTTTCTCATGCTCATGAGAAGTGCAGCTTGCTTTGAGCGTAGCATCTTGTGGGTATCCAGCAGACGTTGGAATTCAGCACTCCGGCGATTGGTGGTCACCTGAAAAGAGTACAAAAACATAAATTAGCTTGGTGCACAATTGAAGTGTACAAAATCCGGGCCAAGCGGAACTTAACCCGGCTCTAGGTGTGTGCATATTTGAAGTGTACAAGATCCGGGCCAAGTGGAACTTAACCCGGATCTAGGTGTGTGCATATTCGAAGTGTACAAGATCCGGGCCAAGCGGAACTTAACCCGGCTCTAGGTGTGTGCATATTCGAAGTGTACAAGATCCAGGCCAAGCGAAACTTAACCCGGCTCTAGGTGTGTGCATATTCGAAGTATACAAGATCCAGGCCAAGTGGAACTTAACCCGGCTCTAGGTGTGTGCATATCCAAAGTGTACAAGATCCGGGCCAAGCGGAACTTAACCCGGCTCTAGGTGTGTGCATATTCGAAGCGTACAAGATCCGGGCCAAGCGGAACTTAACCCGGCTCTAGGCGTGTGCATATTCGAAGTGTACAAGATCCGGGCCAAGCGGAACTTAACCCGGCTCTAGGTGTGTGCAAATTCGAAGTTTACAAGATCCGGGCCAAAGTGGAACTTAACCCGGCTCTAGGTCTGTGCATATTCGAAGCTATCACAGGATTATGTTAGTTTTCTAAGGAGCATCCGGCCGAGTAACAAGTTACTCCCCCGGAGGCTCGGGGACTAATGGTTATTATCTACATCATCTAAAGGGGAAGTGACGTACCTCCATCATCGACCATGAGGTTGATTGCCTTAGCGGCTGTATTCATCTGGCGGAAAATTGGCGGGCCAAACCTCTACAGGAGATCGTCGTCATGGATGAACTCAGCCTTGTTCCAATTGTTGACGAATTGAATCAACATCGGAGGGTACCGCTCGCCGGTGGTCATATGGGGCGCCACCAAGCCCTTCGTGTGCGCCTCCTTCCTCTCAACCAAGGCAAGGGCTAGGCTGGTATGCAGAACCATCTGTTGTGCGTCAGTTGGCTCGGCAGGGGCGTCCTTCTCTGCTGAAGCTTTCTTGGGAAGCATGGGCCGAGATTCGCTGCCAGCTTCAGCGAATGCTGCCTTAGAATTGTCAGGAGCCTTCTTGCCCTTTGCTTGCTGGGAAGAGGAAGTGGTTGCAGCGGATTGTCCCTTAGGAGCTGCCGGGGTAATTCCTCGCCGAGATTGAGATGACTCGGACGAGGCAGAGAAGCTTGGTGTTGGTGCTCTAGTTCCTGGACTTGGTGCCGCTGCGGATTTTCTTGCCGCCGAGGTTGGCGCTGGTGCCGGAGTTGGAGTTGGTGCTGGTTTGGTCGCTGGTGCTGGTACTGGAGCTGGTACTGGTGCCGAGGTAGTCTCAGTGCTTGCTGGTTGCGGAGATGCCAAAGTTGTGGATGCCACCGCCTCGACTGGACCGATCTCCCCGGTCCGAGGTTACCCTCCTCTAGACGAGGTGGAATAGAACTGAGAAGCCGCAGAACCCTGCGGAATAGGGCTCGTGGCGTGACTCATCATCACGAGGGGGAGAAGAGCTAGGACGGAGCGGCGAAGAGATGCTAGATCCACTCTGAGGGACCTCCACCGCAGCCCTGCCAAATCAAATAATGTTAGAAGAGAAATTACAACAATGCAAGAAAGAACAAGTTGCGAAGAAAAAGAGACTTCTGGCGTCCAGGGTTTGGGGCTCCTTGGGTTTCCGAGCCCTTTGTGCCGGGGCTTTGCCTATTGGCTTGGAGGCAGTTTTGTCTCTGGGCTTCTTTCACCTTTTGGCGGGTTGAGAAGGTCCATAGGAGGAACTTGGTGTAACTCCGCGCTTCTTCTTCGGCGCCACCGGAACCGGTTCGCCCGTAGCAAGGGGAGGGTCCTCGTGGATATGCCCATCGGGGTTAGCTGATGCCGGAAAGGAAAAAGAAAGGGGGACAGTGTCAACAGGTTTAATCACCTCGACATCCGAGTCATCTTCATCATCGGGCCAATCTCTAATAGAAGAGGGTTTACGGTGGGTAAACCGTGGCGTCGGTCATCGGAGGAACATCTCTGGTCCGGCTCTTCCTCGTCTGGATCTCGTCGGGCACCCATTTAAGGTCGGATCGGTGCCGTCCTCGAGGTCTGCTGAAGGAATAGCTGAGGAAAAGAATGAACAACGAGTCAAAATGGAACAATGACCGACATATAATTAACCCGGAGTAAATTTGCGCCCGCGAAGCTTACAGGAGGAAGCCTATCCGGAAATGCTCAATCCCCACGTCCACTCGGAGGAGAAGTCCTTGTGGGTGGTGAAGAAAACCTTGACCGGCTGACAGATCACGAGTTGCTCAACTCTAAGGATGAGGTCGGTTGGGGTCGAAAGCTCATGTGGCACACCTTGTGGAGTGCGCCTATGAAGGGGAGATCGGTTGTGCCTGAGCGTGATCATAGCATCCTCATTACGCAATCCGAGCTGCTTCAGCTCCACAAACCTCTTGTTGACCTGGTTGGCCAAGGCCGTGGGCTTCTTGGGGACGACGTCCCACAATTCCGGGTTAGGTGGACCGGGTATAGAAAGCGACCCGATCAGATCCTCGGTCCCGTATTTGGACGTAAAGAAAGTCCGGGCCCACCCTTTGCGAGTCCAGCCGGTGACTCGGGGAAAGCAGAAAACCTCTAGGGTGAGATGGGCGCAGCTCGAATTGAGTGAGCTGCTTGTCCTCCGGATCTAGCTCTACATTGAATGACATTCTGACGAAGGCCAAAAATTGGATCCATAGCTCCTTCGTGGGCCATAGTCGGCGTAGCCTTCGATCGTGGAGGCGGCGGAAGAGAAGTTATGGCATTGGCGGGAAGGTGGTGTGGTTGGAGTTCGTAAGTGCTAAGACAATCCGGAAGAAGTCAGCGGAAGACCAAACCCCGCTAGAAGTGGGACAAGAACAGCGTACTCACCCGAAATGGGTGAGGGGGCTAGTTCGGCGGAGGCAAGGCGAGCGGTGATGCCAGCGGGGATGCGTCTAGTCTGGTAGATCCAGTCCAGGTCGTCTTGGCAGACCCAGGACCTGGCCCACGCACCACAGTCCGCAGCGATGTCCTCCTCCATCTCATGCTCAGAACGACAAGCTCCTCCTCCGTCATCGATGATCGCTGCCCTCGCTGGCGCTAGGCGGCGGGGGCAAAACCAAGATTGGTAGCAACCCGTGGTGGAGGCGCGTGGCAGTGGCGGCAACAGAGATGTGGGGAAAAGATGCAGCGGCGCTGCTGCTTGGGAGAACTGTGGCGGCCTTGAGTGGTCAAGAATCTGAAGAAGAAGAGCAAAGGCGGAGGGTGCGATGGGGAAAAAGCCTAAGGGATCGCCCCTCCCTATTTAACCTCTCCACGAGGAGGAAGTGGGATCGCGTCCTGCAGGCCGCCACCTTGATGGCTGTGTATCACCGCATTGACCAATCAGCGAGGAGCCACCACGGAAGGCCACAGTGGAGTTGGTCCCATGGCGTGGCGTTGATCTGGTAAATGAGGAGGCGAGCGTGACATGACCAGCGCATAGTGATGGTGACAATTCTTGCGGCGGATTCTTGTCTTGGCCCTTAAAATGAGACAACATAATGATTAGCCTCCGTGGGTTGGCGTCTGAGAAGGAAGCAAGACACGGATAGGACCGTGGTAACCCGGCCAGCAAGTGAAAACTTGGAATGTGCAGAGGGAAAGTAAAACCATGAGGTCCGAGTTGGAGTGGTAACCCGGCCGGCAAGTGAAAACTTGGATCGTGCAAGGGGAACGTAAATCCATATAACCCGAGACAAGGAGGTAACTCGGCAATAACTTCCAAAGGTCAAGCATAATTGAACCTGATGTGGCCTTAGCGGCCAAGGCAGCTAAGACCGCACCAACCGAGGACTAATGTTGGGGATACCCCGGGTAGAATCGCCCGTGGTATAAAGGCCGAGTTAGCCAAGGTTGGCAAGGCCAGCGAATCTGGCGGGTCACCTCAAGCGGGGCGAATCACGGGTAACCCGGACCAGGCGTTCGCTAACTAAGTCTCAACCGACTTAAGCGATGAAGTCGAATGCAGGTTTAACTTGTATGCGAGGCAGGTGTGGCGGATCAACTAAGATCCGGTCACATCTAGCTTCTAGGAGAAGGAAGGAATCCCGTTGGTCAAAGAAGCCCGGTACACCTTTGCTGGCGAAGCGGAACAAGGCGGGACCACGAGGCATGGTCGACAAGGGTGGCGATACCCATGTCGGTGGCAGGTGCATGAGGCTCACGTAGCCTCTGCATGTGTGTGTGAAGGAAAAGTAACCAGTCGACACTACTTTGGGAGGCTGCATATTCTTAGGAATATGCCTCCACGTATGCCCTAAGTGGAGACCTAGCCCCCTATATAAGGAGGGCTGGGGCTTACAGAGAGGGTCCGATTTTTACGATTGGGCAAGGGTTTTAAGTGTGATCTGTGGTGAGGTAAGAGAGCTCCTTCTTCCTCCTCTCGCCAATACAGCTCTAGGAGCACTTATAACCTTGGAGGCAAAGCAAATATAAACTTCTGTGTGGAGAATCACTTCACTATCCGTCCCTGGATTCCCCTAGCGTGTATTAGTCCCCACCTTTAGCCTATCCATGGCATCTGCTGTGACACCACCATGACATAAACCACCACTAGTGTCATTTCATGTATGTTCCTTTCCTAAACCACATGGATCCACCAGTGTCATTGCATGCCATTGCATAAGTGTTCTTTTCATAAACCACCACTAGAGTCATTTCATGTGTGTTCTTTTTCATAAACCAACTCGAGCCACTAGTGTCATTGCATGTGCATTCTTTTCCTAAACCACAACTAGAGTCATTGCATGTTTGTTCTTTTCATAAACCACTTGGATCCACCAGAGTTATTCCATGTGCGTTCTTTTCATAAAATACAACTAGAGTCATTACATGTTTGTTCTTTTCATAAACCACTTGGATCCACCAGAGTCATTGCATGTGTTTTTTTACTAAACCACCACTAGAGTCATTGCATGTGTCTTCTTTTCATAAACCACATGAATCCACCAGTGTCATTGCATGTGTGTCCTTTTCATAAACCATAACTAGAGTCATTGCATGTTTGTTCTATTCATAAACCAATTGGATCCACAAGTATCATTGCATGTCATTGCATGTGTGTTCTTTTCATAAGCCACAACTAGAGTCATTGCATGTGTGTTCTTTTCCTAAACCACCAGTAGAATCATTTGCATGTGTGTTATTTTACTAAACCACATGGATCCACCAGTGTCATTTGCATGTGTGATCTTTTCATCAAACCACCACCAATGTCATTTACATGTGTGTTCCCTTCCTAAACCACATGGATCCACCTGTGTCATTGCATGTGTGTTCTTTTCAAAAACCACCACTAGAGCCATTGCATGTGTGTTCTTTTCATAAACCACGGATCCACGAGTCATTGCATGTGTGTCCTTTTAATAAACCACAACTAGAGTCATTGCATGTTTATTCTTTTCATAAACCACTTGGATCCACCACTGTTATTGCATGTTTGTTCTTTTCATAAACTAAAACTAGAGTCATTGCATGTTTCTTCTTTTCATAAACCACTTGGATCCACCAGAGTCATTGCATGTGTGTTCTTTTACTAAACCACTAGTAGAGTCATTGCATACATGTTCTTTTCATAAACCACCTGGATCCACAGTGTCATTGCAGTGTGTCCTTTTCATAAACCACAACTAGAGTCATTGCATGTGTGTTCTTTTCATAAACCACTTGGATCCACCAATGTCATTGCATGTTTGTTCTTTTCATAAACTACAACTAAGTCATTGCATGTTCTTTTCATAAACAACTTGGATCCACCAGTAATTGCATGTGTGTTCTTTTCCTAAACCACTACTAGAGTCATTGCATGTGTGTTGTTTCATAAACCACCTCGATCCACCAGTGTCATTGCATGTGTGTCCTTTTCATAAACCACAACTAGAGTCATTGCATGTGTGTTATTTTCATAAACCACCAATATAGTCATTGCATGTGTGTTCTTTTCATAAACCACCTGGATCCATGAGTCATTGCATGTGTGTTCTTTTCATAAACCACTGGATCCACGAGTCATTGCATGTGTGATCTTTTCCTAAACCACCACTAGATTCATTGTATGTGTGTTCCTTTCATAAACCACAACTAGAGTCATTGGACGTGTGTTCTTTTCCTAAACCACCACTAGTGTCATTTGCATGTGTGTTATTTTACTAAACCACATGGATCCACTAGTGTCATTTACTGCGATGTGTTCTTTTCATCAAACCACCACCAGTGTCATTTGCAAGTGTGTTCTTTTCCTAAACCATATGAATCCACCAGTGTCATTGCATGTGTGTTCTTTTTGTAAACCAACACTAGAGTGATTGCATTGTGTTCTTTTCATAAACCACCTGGATTACCAGTGTCATTTCATGTGTGTCCTTTTCATAAACCACAACTAGAGTCATTACATGTTTGTTCTTTTCATAAACCACTTGGATCCATCAGAGTAATTGCATGTCACTGCATGTGTGTTCTTTTCCTAAACCACCACTCGTGTCATTTGCATCTGTGTTATTTTACTAAACCACATGGATCCACCAGTGTCAGTTGCATGTGTGTTCTTTTCATCAAACCACCACCAGTGTCCTTTGCATGTGTGTTCCTTTCCTAAACCACATGGATCCACCAGTGTCATTGCATGTGTGTTCTTTTCATAATCCACCACTAGAGTCATCACATGTGTGTTCTTTTCATAAACCACATGGATCCACCAGTGTCATTGCATGTGTGTCCTTTTCATAAACCACAACTAGAGTAATTGCATGTTTGTTCTTTTCATAAACCACTTGGATCCACACGAGTATTTGCATGTGTGTTCTTTTACTAAATCACATGGATCCACCAGTGTCATTTGCATGTGTGTTATTTTCATCAAACCACCACTAGTGTCATTGCATGTGTGTTCCTTTCATAAACCACCTGGATCCACTAGTGTCATTGCATGTGTTCTTTTCATAAACCACCACTAGAATCATTGCATGTGTGTTCTTTTTCATAAACCACGTGGATCCACCAGAGTCATTTGCATGTGTGTTCTTTTCATAAACCACCACCAGTGTCATTGCAAGTGTGTTCCTTTCCTAAACCACATGGATCCAACAGTGTCATTTGCATGTGTGTTCTTTTCATAAACCACCACCAGTGTCACTTCATATTTGTTCCTTTCCTAAACCACATGGATCCACTAGTGTCATTGCATGTGTGTTCCTTTCCTAAACCACATGGTTCCACTAGTGTCATTGCATGTGAGTTCTGTTCATAAACCGCAACTAGAGTCATTGTATGTTTATTGTTTTCATAAACCACTTGGATCCACCAGAGTCATTGCATGTGTGTTACTTTCATAAACCACAACTAGAGTCATTTGCTTGTTTGTTCTTTTCATAAACCACTTGGATCCACCAGAGTCATTGCATGTGTGTTCTTTTCATAAACCACAACTAGAGTCATTGCATGTTTGTTCTTTTCATAAACCAACTAGATCCACTCGAGTCATTGAATGTGTGTTCTTTTCATAAACCAATTGGATCCACCAGAGTCATTGCATGTGTGTTCTTTTCATAAACCACCACTAGAGTCATTGCATGTGTTTTCTTTTCATAAACCACTTAGATCCACCAATGTCATTGCATGTGCGTCCTATTCGTAAACCACAACTAGAGTCATTGCATGTTTGTTCTTTTCATAAACCACAACTAGAGTCGTTACATGTTTGTTCTTTTCATAAACCACTTGGATCCACCAAAGTCATTGCATTTGTGTTCTTTTTGTAAACCACAACTAGAGTCATTGCATGTTTGTTCTTTTCATAAACCACTTGTATCCACCAAAGTCATTGCATGTGTGTTCTTTTCCTAAACCACCACTAGAGTCATTGCATGTGTGTTCTTTTCCTAAACCACCACTAGTGTCATTTGCATGTGTGTTATTTTACTAAACCACATGGATCCATCAGTGTCATTTGCATGTTTGTTATTTTCATAAACTACAACTAGAGTCATTTGCATGTGTGTTCCTTTCCTAAAGCAAATGGATCCACCAGTGTCATTGCATGTCATTGCATGTGTGTTCTTTTCATAAACCACCACTAGATTCATAGCATGTATGTTCTTTTCATAAACCACCTGGATCCACCAGTGTCATTACATGTGTGTTCTTTTCATCAAACCACCACTAGTGTCATTGCATGTGTGTTCCTTTCATAAACCACCTGGATCCACTAGTGTCATTGCATGTGTGTTCTTTTCATAAACCACCACTAGAATCATTGCATGTGCGTTCTCTTTCATAAACCACGTGGATCCACCAGAGTCATTTGCATGTGTGTTCTTTTCATAAACCACCACCAGTGTCATTGCAAGTGTGTTCCTTTCCTAAACCACATGGATCCACCAGTGTCATTTGCATGTGTGTTCTTTTCATAAACCACCACAGTGTCACTGCATGTGTGTTCCTTTCCTAAACCACATGGATCCACCAGTGTCATTGCATGTGTATTCCTTTCCTAAACCACATGGATCCACTAGTGTCATTGCATGTGAGTTCTTTTCATAAACCATAACTAGAGTCATTGCATGTTTGTTCTTTTCATAAACCACTTGGATCCACGAGTGTCATTGCATGTGTGTTACTTTCATAAACCACAACTAGAGTCATTTGCATGTTTGTTCTTTTCATAAACCACTTGGATCCACCAGAGTCATTGCATGTGTGTTCTTTTCATAAACCACAACTAGAGTCATTGCATGTTTGTTCTTTTGAAACCAATTGGATCCACGAGTCATTGCATGTGTGTTCTTTTCATAAACCACCACTAGAGTCATTGCATGTGTTTTCTTTTCAGAACCACTTAGATCCACCAATGTCATTGCATGTGTGTCCTTTTAAGTAAACCACAACTAGAGTCATTGCATGTTTGTTCTTTTCATAAACCACAACTAGAGTCATTGCATGTTTGTTCTTTTCATAAACCACTTGGATCCACAAAGTCATTGCATGTGTGTTCTTTTAAGTAAGCAACAACTAGTCATTGCATGTTTTTTCTTTTCAAAAACCACTTGGATCCACCAAAGTCATTGCATGTGTGTTCTTTTCCTAAACCACCACTAGAGTCATTGCATGTGTGTTCTTTTCCTAAACCACCACTAGTGTCATTTGCATGTGTGTTATTCTACTAAACCACATGGATCCATCCTATCATTTGCATGTTTGTTCTTTTCATAAACTACAACTAGAGTCATTTGCATGTGTGTTCCTTTCCTAAACCACATGGATCCACCAGTGTCACTGCATGTCATTGCATGTGTGTTATTTTCATAAACCACCATTAGATTCATTGCATGTGTGTTCTTTTCATAAAACACCTGGATCCACTAGTGTCATTGCATGTGTGTCGTTTTCATAAACCACAACTAGAGTCATTGCATGTTTGTTCTTTTCATAAACCAATTGGATCCACCGGTATCATTGTATGTCATTGCAGGTTTGTGGTTTGTGGTTGAGACTGTATGTGGTTATGCGGATGATACCTACGGACTTCATATCATGGATTATGCTCATGGTTATATCTATTCATATTCTATTGCTAGAGGTTTATCACGGAAGGCGCGCGCTCATAATGGTTATCCAATAATAATTGTGATTTATGTCAAGGATGCCTATTCTCTACTTCGGTGGTATGTGTTTTTGCCCTTATGTCTATGGAATAGATTCACCAATTTGTGTGCATTTGTATTCCAATGCAAAACTCTATTATGCACACATTGAGGGGGAGTCCCTTTCATAGTTATCTCTGTCTGTCTTGTGTCTTTCTCCTGCAAATCCTGGTATTGCCATCTAACACCAAAAAGGGGGAGATTGAAAGAACATTTCATGTTTTCCTATGTTTTGCATGTTAGATAACAATACTATGGAGACTTTTCATGTGTGCTAAGTGTGCATGAAGTTTTGAGGGGGGCCGAATAATCCGCCCCTCCAAGGGCCAGATAATCCGGCCTACCTCATCTCTCAAGGAAGCCAAAAGCGGCGTCGCTCATGTCGGTCGGATTTTCTCCGGAAAATCCGAGCTGACGATTTCCTCCCAGGCGGATAATCCGGGTTTCGCAAGGCAGATAATCCATTTGATTTCGAGCAAAAGGCCAAAAGCGCGTCGCTCGGTATCGGTCGGATTTTCTCCGGAAAATCCAGGCTGAAGCGATTTTCTTCCCCAGGTCGGATAATCCGGCCTTCGCAGAGGACCGGATAATCCGGCCCCCCTAAGGTGATCAAGGGCAAGCTCGGACGGCCTACGTGTGAAGCGATTTTACGCCGGATATTCCGAGTCTAGGGCGGTGTTTTCCCCAGGCCAGATAATCCGGCCCTCACTTGGGCTGGATAATCCGGCTCCAAAGTGTGCAATGGCTGGTTTTTGGAAGGGGGTATAAGTACCCCTTCTTCCCCAATGTTCAGAACACTTGATTCATTCAAAATTGACCAGACCTTGTGAAAGAGCTCTCATTATCGATCTCCCACTTCAACCACACGAAGGTCTTGATCTTTGGTGGAATTGAAGGAGGAGAAGTTCATCATCAACATCAAGAATCAAGCGCTTCAACTCTTCTCCATTCTCTTGGAGAAATCCCTGATCTAGTATTCTTGTCAATACCTAGATCTTGTTATTGTGTTTGACAACTTTGTTCTTGTGGCAGCTTGTTGTCATTTCGGGAGCCTCCAAGTTGTTGTGGAGTTGTTGCCCTGCTAGTTGTGTAAAAGGCGTCGGTGCCGCCTCGAAGGGTACCTATAGTGGAAGGTGGATCAGGCTGTTGTGGCGAGATCCATCGGAGGCTGGTGAGGCCTTTTGTGGCGTGGTGGTCTTAGTTCGCCACCCTCCAACGTGCGTACTTCCCTTAACAAGGAAGGAACTGTCGAACAAATCATGTGTCTCCGCGTGCTTCACTTCGGTTCACTCGTTCCTCTTCCACTCGCTCTTTACTCGCTAGTAGATAGGTTTGCATTTAGGGAAATTCCACTCATTAGTTTATCTAGAAAATTTACCTTTGTGCTAAGCCTAAAATTGAAACAGAATTAAAAATTGGTGTAGCACCTATTCACCCCTCCTCTAGGTGCCCATACGATCCATTTCAATTGGTATCGAGCCCGGCTCTTAATTCAGCTTAATCTCCTAAGAGTAGTATGGGTACCAAGGATGATGGAAATGAGGCTGTGGATAAGGTCACAATGGATAACCTCAGTCGTTGGAAACAACCTTGTTGAAATCCTTTGAGGCCAAGATGGAGAGATGAATCAAATGATTGCTGCCTTACATCATCCATAGCCCCATCTCCATCCTCCTCTGAGGCTCCCACACCATCATCTAAGGAAAAGGGTAACACGGATCCAAGGATGATGATGTGGAAGGTGAAAAACTAAATGGCTCCACCTCCAAAAGGAAGTGGTAAGGAGGAATATAGTGAGGTTAGCCATGTATATTCCCAGAGCCCACCTATCCCTCATCCTCATATAAACAATAGGGGTGATCCACCCAAGCTCACTGCATCCTCTTTTAACCAATGGCAATTTCTAATGAAATCTCATGTTTGCAGCTCCTCTATTGAATTGTGAAGGATTATTGAAGAAGGTCTTCATATTGGAGATCAAACCAATCTAACGAGAAGGGAAGTTGTGGATAGCCAGTTGAATGCCACGCTCTCCACATGATACAGGGGTGTGGGTCCCAAGGACATGCCACATTGAACATCTCAACACAGCTAAAGGCGTGGGATGCTCTTACGGACCTTTTAGTTGGAAATTAAAGCATGAGAAGAAATAGGTATGATGCCCTTAGTAATGAAGCTGAGGGATTCTACATGTTGGATGGTGAAAACCATGAGGACATGTATAGAAGACTTAAGGGCATCGCAACAACATTTCGGAAGCATGGGGCAACTCACATTGATGATGCATGGATAAAAATAAAGTATGTGAGTGCCCTAATGCCTTTCGAACCAGCAGTTGAAGAGCTTGCAAGGTAGACACAACTATCATCAAATGACATCCAACAAAGTCATGCAAGAAATGGCGTCATTCAAAGTGGCGGCAGCGAATCTGAAGATGCCGTGCTCGGGCCATTGGAATACAAAAGGGTGTCAATGTGGCTCTCAAAGCCAATGTTGTTGAGCAAGAGGGCGATGAAGGAGTTTTTGACGGGTATCCATGGACTGCCCGATGAGGTCAACGTGCTCATGGTGAGTACATGGCATTCTATGCAAGGAACTTTTGGAAGGACCTGCCAAAGCCATGTCGAACTTGGCGCAAGCGCGGTCAAATGGAAGAAGAGAAAGTGGCCCAAGATTGAGAACTTGTTTCAATGTGGAGATAGGCGCACTTTGTGGCAGTGTTCTTATCAAAATAGAAGACAATGGTGGCAGGCTCATTCTTAAAGAGATATCAAAGCTCCTAAGAAGAAGCCGTTTACTAAGAAGAATGGCCCTTTCAAGAAGCAAGATGGTCCTTGTAGCTCAAGAGGAATACTCCTCCGCAAGTGAAGATGAAGAGGATGATGATAGTTCCCGCGAAGTGGCTGCTATAGCCACCACATCGACTCCCTCCTCTCTCTTCGACTCGTCGAACGAGAACTCCATCAACAACAACGCCACTTGTCTAATGGCAAGAGGATCCGAGGTATCAACTTCTAACTCTTCATTTCCTAAGACTAACATAATTTTGGATATGGATGATCATGACAGTCTTGAAATGAAAAAGAAGTTATTGCCTTGGATACTTTTTCACTAACCTACAAGGTGAGCACAAACTCCATTTTGATGCTCTTATGAGTCAACATGCTCAAGCCGAAGATCTCCTTGAAGAAAAGGGCAGAATTGAAAGAGAAGATGCCTTGGAGATAGCTTCTTTGAAGAATGCCTTGGAAGAGGAAGAGGAAGCTCGGTTTCTTTGGAAGAAGACTGAATCCCTAGAGGAGTCATAAGAAGAAGCTGTAGTTCAGCTCATTAAAAACGTGACCATGCTCTTGCCAAGGTAAAGAAACTAAAGAAAGAAAAGATTGATTTTGGGATTGTTCATGCTAGACTTTTGGAAGTTTGATGATCTTGAAAGTGCTCACAAGGCATTGAAGAGTGATCATTCTACTCTAAATGAGTCCATGACCAGCTCAAACTCAATTGAAGCGGTATGATGTGCCAAGTACCTCCACTTCATCCTTTGGAAAAGAAGATCTTGGAAGAAGTTCTCAACCCAAAGGTAAAGGGGTTATTGATGAGATCTTGAGCAAGCAAAGGACAAACAACAATAAAGAAGGTCTTGGTTACATACCCAAGATAAAACAAGAAAAACAACAAGAAGAAGAAGAACAAAACGCTCAATCAAAGACTAGCAACATTACCAATGACAAGACTAATTATGATGGTTTTGCGAGGGATCAACAATCTAACCCGAACTATATTGTGATTTTATGGTGATGTTTATGCTAGTTATGTAGGGCCTTATAGTTGTTACATTCCTTGGTCTATTTGGGTTCCCAAGACCCTTGTTACTAACATGAGAGGACCCATTTAAAAATGGGTACCTAAAACCAAGTAATTTTCTTGTAGGGCTATGCTTGGTGGTTCTAAATGGGTACTCGATAAGCGGTTACACAAGTCATATGACGGAAGCAAGGAGATCATCACGGAGATGTGAAACCTTGATCATATTCTTGTCTCCTATGGTGACAAGTCAAAATCTGATTATTGGGTCTCGGCAAAGTTGTGGTGGCTCACGATATCTCTCTCGTGGAGGTCATGCTTGTTGAGACCCTCGGGTATAACTTAGTTTCAGTTCGTGCCCTTGGTAAGATGGGCTTTGAAGTTTACATTGATGCTGATTTAGTGGTGCTCTTGTGGAGCAAGTCTCTTAAAGTCGCTTTCGTGGGATATGTAAAGCGACACATGCGTAGTGGACTTTTCAGGAAAACCACTACATACCCGATGTGTCTCTTCGGAAGGTGTGTGGCTGGCTATGGCATCGCCGACTAGCCCACGTCGATATGAGAACTTTGCAAAGTCTCCACAAGGGTGGCCACATTCTTGGACTAAAATAAAATGTCTCTTTTTCCAAAGGTCGTGTTTGCAGGGCATGTGTTGAAGGGAAAATGCATGATTCACCTCATCGAAGGAAAACCATTATCTCTTCAAAAAGGATTATGGAGCACCTTCATGTGGACCTCTTCGGTCCTCCATCTCATGCAAGCCTTGGTGGGAAGAAGTATTGTCTAGTGATTGTTGATGATTACTCGAGATACACTTGGGTTTATTTCTTCAAGTTGAAGAGTGAAACTCAACAAACTGTCATCGACAACGAGGTTCAACGTCAACACAATGTCCCCATTTTGGCTATAAGGAGTGATAACGGCTCAGAGTTCAAGAACTACACCTTAAATGAGTTCCTAAGTGAAGAGGATAAGACATCAATATTCACATGTACACCCCTCAACAAAATGGTGTAGCCAAGAGGAAGAATCGAACTCTAATGGACATGGCAAGATCAATGCTAGCCAAATTCAAATCTCCATACAACCACGGGCTGAAGCAATCTCTCTTGCTTGTCATTCATCCAACCGTTTATACCTCATAAGTTTTTGGACAAGACTCCGTATGAAATACTTACCGTAACAAGCCAAACATCTCATACTTTCGAATTATTGTGTAAGTGTTTCTTCCTTATTAAAGGAGTTCGTTTATCTAAGTTTGAATCTAAGGCTCTAGAAAGGTATTTTTGTTGGTTATGGTGCGAATCCCACACTTATAGAGTCTACAATAAGCTCTCCGAATTGTTGTAGAATCTTGTAGTGTGGTGTTGAAAAATAGCGGTTCCGTCTTGAACAAGTTGGTGTTGTGATGCGAGATGTTGAAATACCCCAAGATGCCATAAGAAGAATGGGTGTGGGATTCTTGGCCCCATTGAGGAACCTTGTGGCGGACGGGAAGGACAATGCTCTACTCATATAGAGCCCTCATCTACACATTAGCAACATGCTCCAACCACGGAAACTTCTACACCATCTCCATCAAGCTGCTGAAGGTCAAAGATGCTCCAAAAACTCCAGGCAGATTTTCGGTTGACACGGATTATCAAACCACCCAGCTCAGTGACCTTGCTTTGCTCTGGTGGTGAAGATATCAGCGCAAGCTCGGGCGGATTTTCCGGCTGTCCCGGATTATCCGGTTCCTCGCCAGATTCAAGCAAGTCGAGGCTTCTGATGGAGCTACTGCAAGTACTCGGGCGGATTTTCGGCCTCTTCATCGACCAGGATTATCCGTACGACTCTCGATTCTGCAGCCTCCTGTATGGCTACGGATTCACCTCAAGGCATGCGTCTCCACCACACTTTACTGATGTTCGATTCTTGATCAAAGGCAGAAAATGCTTCCAATGAAGACTCAAGTGATGAATCTCCTCCACCAAGAGACAACAAACTTATTAAACTTCGTCACAAGGCTGGGCTGATCGTAACCTTGAGTTGAGGTCACACTCTCGACAAGGTTGTTGGTGATCTTGATGAAGGGTTTCTACAAGAAGAGAATTGGCGATTTTGGTGAGCACCAAGCTCATATCTCCATGGTGGAACCTAAGAAGGTCTTTGAAGCTCTTGAAGACCAGTGGGTTGTTGCTATGCATGAAGAATTGAATAATTCGGCGCAACAAAGTCGGAAACTAGTGGAGAAACCCAAAGAGTGCCGCAATGTTATTGGCACCAAGTGGATTTTCAAGAACAAGCAAGATGAGAATGGCATTGTTGTGAGGAACAAGGCAAGACTTGTGGCACAAGGTTACTCCCAAGTTGAGGGCATCGACTTGTGAGACCTATGCTCTGTGGCCCACCTTGAGTCCATCCATATCCTACTTGCTTTTGCTGCTCATAACAATTTTAAGTTGTAGCAAATGGGCGTCAAGAGTGCCTTCCTTAGCGGTCCTCTACATGAGTTGGTATCGTAAAAGCAACCCCGGTGTTTGAGGATCCTAACTTCGAACCATGTCTACAAACTTGATAAGGCACTCTATGGCCTTAAACAAGCCCCACGTGCGTGGTATGAGCACCTTAAAGAGCTTTTGTTAGATCGTGGCTTCGAAGTTGGGCAAATCGACCCCACTTTTTTTACTAAGAAGGTTAAGGGGAGCTCTTTGTATACCAACTATATGTAGATGATATCATTTTGGTTCTACTAACAAAGCTTTTAACGATGAATTTTCAAAGCTTATAGTATCGGGTTTGAGATGTCTATGATGGGGAATTACGGTTCTTTCTTGGATTCGAGATCAAGCAACTTAGAAGGAACCTTTATTAATCAAGCAAAGTACATCAAGACATGCTCAAGAGATTCAAAATGTCGGATCTAAATGGTGTCGCCACTCGATGCAAACAAAGTGTCATCTTAAACTCAACCCTCATGGTAAAGATGTGGACCAAAAGGTATCGGTCCATGATCGCTCTCTTCTTTACCTCTGTGCATCTAGACCCAATATTGTGTTGAGTGTGGGAGTGTGTGCAAGGTATCAAGCTCCTAAAGAAAGCCACTTAGTGGCGGTCAAGAGGATCTTTTGATATTTGGTTCATTCCCCAACTTTGGTCTCTGGTATCCCAAGGGCTCCAATTTCTCTTTATGTGGTTACCTTGACTCAGGTTGGGCTGGTGCTAAGGATGATGAAAGTCCACTTGGAGCTTGTCAATTCTTGGGAAGATCTCTTGTTTGTTGGTCCTCCAAGAAGCGAATTGTATATCTCTCTCCTTGACTTTGAATATGTTCTTCTTTGCCAGTGCTGTACCCAATTATTGTGGATGAGGCAAACTTTAAAGGAATACGGTGTCAATTGTGACAAAGTGCCTCTTTTATGTGATAATGAAAGTGCAATCAAAATTGCATACAATCCAGTTCAACACACAAGGAATGAGCATATTGAGATTGAATCATTTTATTAAATGGCCATGTTGCTCGAGGCGATATTGATCTATCTTTTGTGAGCACGAAGAACCAGCTGGCGGATATTTTTAAAGCCACTTGATGAAGCAAGATTCTGCTTTTTGAGGAATGAGCTAAATATCATTGATTAGGGAGCTTGTCTTGATTACCCATGCACTTACTCGTACATCTCAATATTTGTTTGGTCTAGGTGTGGGCATGGATATAGGGAGTGTGGTCCTAACTCATTGGGTTAACCCTCCCCCATAATACCAATAACAAGATATATCATTTCTCTTAATATCATGTTGTGATATGTGAGCTTATTGATGAGTATTGGTCATGAACCCAAGATATATCTTGGCGGTGTCACACCATACACTCCAACAAGGTGGCTTGACCATAGCCCTCTCCTGTGGAGGTGGATCTTTGGATGTTATTTGCTCTCTCATGTTCTTATAGAATCACACTCAATCTTGGCTTTTATTTGATTTGGTTTTTGCAATTTTGAGTGTCTAGTACCATCTCAGTTTAGCTCTCTTAATCCTAAGCCTTCCCTACCCCTAAGCCATCTATTCTTGCACACAAGTCCCTTGTACACCTTGTGGGGTGTTGTTTGAGGACGCGTGGGCCTGGTTCTGTGTATAACATAATCCCAGAATTTAGGCCGGATAATCCGGCCCTGGCAGTTGATCTTAAAGGGCGGGGCTTGGGGAAGGGCTCATAGTGAGCAACACTTCTCCCCAGCCCTCTCCTTCTCCCCAGCCGCCTGCCAGCCTCACCCTCCCGGGCCTCTCCGGCCAGGATTTTCCGGGCCTCCCGGATCTTCTTCTCGCTCCTTGGTACCTTCTCCTCTGCGTTCTTCCTCCAATGAGTGAGGTAACTCCTCTCTCCCCATCTTTAGCTAGATGTGTATCTTGTTGGGTGGAGCGTTGTCTAGAAGGATGTGTTTTCTCATAGAACTCGTAGTCTTGCGGTTTCTAGGCCCGATCTACTTTTTGCATGCATTCTAGGTGAAATCGAAAATTTACGCGGGGCGGATTATCCGCTAGCTTCAGGCAGATAATCTGGCACGGCAGTTCAAATGCCTTCGGTTTCACTATGGTGTATGCATTGAGTAGTTGTCCTATGAACTTTTGACTACTTTTCCATACTCTCTCACAGACTTGTGTGTATGCTTATCCCATGCTATAAGCCCTTATTCTCCTCACGGTGGTTTGGTGTCTCCAAGACCTACAAGCGCCATCCTTGCGCCAAGTACTTTTGGGACTGCGGATAGGGTCATAGTGGGCGAAGTTGAATTGAGGAGAAGGAAGAAGCGAAGAGAGGCGCATGGCTGAACAATCAAGAGGACTAGGAAGGGGGTGTCCAAGAGGAAGGAGCCAAGATCGACTACGGACTTTGGATGCGGTCTCCTATTCCGCCATTCGTCACCGTGACTTGTTCTTTGGTGCCTCGTGATGATGAGCTTGGGGATACCTGGTTTTGGTGTGCGAGAAGAGAGGGATTTATGAAGACATCTATGCGGTGAACATTAGGCCTATGCACTTTGGTACTTGCTGAGGCTTTGGAAAGGCGCATCTTGTGGATCACGATGTATCTGGTACGAGAGGATGGGGCTGCACCATCTCATGTCTCTCTAGTGCTCTTTTGACTCTAAAGTGGTGAATCAGTTCTTCTCCACTCTGGTGATTTGTGGGGATGAGCATCACACTATGAAGTGGATGACTCATGACAAGCCCATATTGCTGATTTTCACGTGTTCTTTGAGGTTCTAGGGTACTCCTTCGTAGCAGTGATAGAGCCGATGTACCGCATCATCACTCAGCTGAAGCCCAACAAGGATGCAGCTCTCTCTTAGGTGCTGCTTGTGGACAATGGCATTGTGGGTATTGTGGCTGGTCTTGCTCCCATCTATGCTGCATTGGTGGGTCTCTTCGTGACTCTATTACACGAGTGGGGGCAACAATGGCTGACATCAAGTGGTCACCTTGTTCAGCTACTTCAATTTTCATATGAGGTTGCCTCCTGCGAGGACAAGTCCCGGTGTAATCTGTTTGGATGTCATGGACTTCATTTACCATGGTGTGTGATGCTATGTTCAACCGTCTGTCCATTCCTATCGCTTACATTATGCTCCTCATTACCCACACTTCCACTGAGGAGTTCCACATTATTTCGGTGCACAAGGCCAAGAAGATATACAACAAGGTTGGAGAAGACCTCTCACCCATCCTCTGCTCTTGAAGGGATGCTCGCAGGCCCCAGTGCCTCTCGTAGCCCATGAGATCAAGCAGCTGAACTGGTTCCGGCATCACATTCTCTACATGGGCGTGGACATGTAAAGGTCGATCTGAGGCATCTGAGTGGCGCCATGTGTTGGCTCCTCCCGGCAGCTCATTCTTCACCACGTCTGCAGCGCTTGGTGCTCCTCCGGCTCCTACACCTCCCCTCCGTGTGCTCGGTGGAACTCTTCCTCGAGGCTAAACTATGGTGGTGGAGTGTCACTTGTTCCCCTCTGCGCCCTCTTGTTGATGCTGAAGATGAGGAAGGTGACCTTTGAGGAGCTCGAAGATGAGGATGAGGAAGAGAATGAAGAAGGGCGGGGCGAGGACTTCGATGGAGTGATCCCATGGGCGTTAGCATCGCTCTTCTCCCTTTTTGGTGTCTCGATGCCAAAGGGGAATAGTTCTAATAGGTTGTCAGTGGATTTGCATGGGTGGGCATAAGCACTTGCACTTTTCTATTCGTTATTTCTTGCTTATGCCCATTTAGCGTTGAACTTTTAAATTCATGGTTTGTGATTTGTGGTTGAGACTTTATGTGGTTGTATGGATGATACCTATGGACTTCATATCATGGATTATGCTCATGGTTATATCTATTCATATTCTATTGCTAGAGGTTTATCACGGAATGGCGCTCATAATGGTTATCAATCATAATTGTGATTTATGTCAAGGATGCCTATTCTCTACTTGATTGGTATGTGTTTTTGCCCTTATGTCTATGGAATAGATTCACCTATTTGTGTGCATTTGTATTCCAATGCAAAACTCTATTATGCACACATTGAGGGGGAGTCCCTTTCATAGTTATCTCTGTTTGTCTTGTGTCTTTCTCCTGCAAATCCTGGTATTGTCATCTAACACCAAAAATAGGGAGATTGAAAGAACATTTCATGTTTTCCTATTTTTGCGTGTTAGATAACAATCTCATGGAACTTTCATGTGTGCTAAGTGTGCATGAAGTATTGAGGGGGCGGATAATCTGCCCTCAAGGCGGATAATCCGGCATACCTCATCTCTCAAGGAATCCAAGGCGGCGTCGCTCTGTGTCGGTCAGTTTTCTCCCGGAAAATCCGAGGCTGAGCGATTTCCTCGGGCGGATAATCCAGAGTGCGCAAGGGCGGATAATCGGCCCCGATTTTGAGCAAAAGGAGCCAAAGCGCGTCGCTCGGTATCGATCGGATTTTCTCCGGAAAATCCGGCTGGCGATTTCTTCCCGGCGGATAATCCGGCCTTCGCGAAGACCGGATAATCGGCCCCAGTTGATCAAGGACAAGCTGTACGACGCTCTATGAGGCGGATTTTCTGCGGATATTTTGAGTCGGGCATGTTTTCCCTAGGCGGATAATCCGCCCTCACTTGGGCGGATAATCCGGCCCCCAAAGTGTCTGTGGCTGGTTTTTTGGAAGGGGTATAAGTACCTTCTTCTAACGTTGAGCACACTTGATTCATTCAAAATTGACCAGACCTTGTGCAGAGCTCTCATTATCGATCTCCCACTTAAACCACGAAGGTCTTGATCTTTGGTGGAATTGAAGGAGGAGAAGTTCATCATCAACATCAAGGAGTCAGCGCTTCAACTCCTCTCCATTCACTTGGACAAATCCACGATCTAGTATTCTTGTCAATACCTAGATCGTGTTATTATGTTTGACAACTTTGTTCTTGTGGCTTGTTGTCATTTAAGAGAACCTCAAGTTGTTGTGGAGTTGTTGCCCCACTAGTTAATGTAAAAGGCGTCGGTGGCCGCCTCGAAGGGTAGCTATAGTGGAAGGTGGATCAGGCTTTGTTGTGGCGAGATCCATCGGAGAACGGTGAGGCCTTTTGTGGTGTGGTGGTCTTAGTACCGCCCACCCTCCAACGTGAGCGTGCTTCCCCTTAACAAGGAAGGCTAGCGGTCGAACAAATCCTGTGTCTCCAGCGTGCTTCACTTGGTTAACTTTCGTTCCTCTTCCACTCGCTCTTTACTCGCTAGTAGATAGGTTTGCATTTAGGAAATTCCACTCATTAGTTTATCTAGAGAATTTACCTTTGTGCTAAGCCTAAAATTGAAAAAATTAAAAATTGGTGTAGCACCTATTCACCCCCCTATAAGTACCCACGATCCATTTCATCATTTGCATGTGTGTTCTTTTCATAAACCACCACCAAATGGCACATGTTTGTTCCTTTCCTAAACCACATGGATCCACCGGTGTCATTGCATGTGAGTTCTTTTCATAAACGCAACTAGAGTCATTGCATGTTTATTGTTTTCATAAACCACTTGGATCCACAGTCATTGCATGTATGTTACTTTCATAAACCACAACTAGAGTCATTTGCATGTTTGTTCTTTTCATAAACCACTTGGATCCACCAGAGTCATTGCATGTGTGTTCTTTTCATAGACCACAACTAGAGTCATTGCATGTTTGTTCTTTTCATAAGCGAATTGGATCCAGGAGTCATTGCATGTGTGTTCTTTTCATAAACCACCACAAGGTCATTGCATGTGTTTTATTTTTATAAACCACTTAGATCCACCAATGTCATTGCATGTGCGTCCTTTTAAGTAAACCACAACTAGAGTCATTGCATGTTTGTTGTTTTCATAAACCACAACTAGTGTCATTACATGTTTGTTCTTTTCATAAACCACTTGGATCCACCAAAGTCATTACATGTGTGTTCTTTTTGTAAACCACAACTAGAGTCATTGCATGTTTGTTCTTTTCATAAACCACTTGGATCATGAGTCATTGCATGTGTGTTCTTTTCCTAAACCACCACTAGTGTCATTTGCATGTGTTATTTTACTAAACCACATGGATCCATCGATGTCATTTGCATGTTTTTTATTTTAATAAACTTCAACTAGAGTCATTTGCATGTGTGTTCCTTTCCTAAACCACATGGATCCACCAGTGTAATTGCATGTCATTGCATGTGTGTTATTTTCATAAACCACCACTAGATTCATAGCATGTATGTTCTTTTCATAAACCACCTGGATCCACCAGGGTCATTGCATGTGTGTTCTTTTCATCAAACCACCACTAGTGTCATTGCATGTGTGTTACTTTCATAAACTACCTGGATCCACTAGTGTCATTGCATGTGTGTTCTTTTCATAAACCACCACTAGAATCATTGCATGTGCGTTCTCTTTCATAAACCACGTGGATCCACGAGTCATTTGCATGTGTGTTCTTTTCATAAACCACCACCAGTGTCATTGCAAGTGTGTTCGTTTCCTAAACCATGGATCCACCAGTGTCATTTGCATGTGTGTTCTTTTCATAAACCACCACCGGTGTCACTGCATCTGTGTTCCTTTCCTAAACCACATGGATCCACCAGTGTCATTGCATGTGTATTCCTTTCCTAAACCACATGGATCCACCAGTGTCATTGCATGTGAGTTCTTTTCATAAACCACAACTAGAGTCATTGCATGTTTGTTCTTTTCATAAACCACTTGGATCCACAGTGTCATTGCATGTGTGTTACTTTCATAAACCACAGCTAGAGTCATTTGCATGTCTGTTCTTTTCATAAACCACTTGGATCCACAGTGTCATTGAATGTGTGTTCTTTTCATAAACCACAACTAGAGTCATTGCATGTTTGTTATTTTCATAAACCACTTGGATCCACGAGAGTCATTGCATGTGTGTTCTTTTCATAAACCACAACTAGAGTCATTTGCATGTATGTTCTTTTCACCAAACCACTTGGATCCACTAGAGTCATTGCATGTGTTCTTTTCATAAACCACCACTAGGTCATTGCATGTGTTTTCTTTTCATAAACCACTTAGATCCACCAATGTCATTGCATGTGCGTCCTTTTAGTAAACCACAACTAGAGTCATTGCATGTTTGTTCTTTTCATAAACCACAACTAGAGTCATTGCATGTGTGTTCTTTTCCTAAACCACCACTAGTGTCATTTGCATGTGTGTTATTTACTAAACCACATGGATCAACCAGTGTCATTTGAATGTTTGTTCTTTTCATAAATTACAACTAGAGTCATTTGCATGTGTGTTCCTTTCCTAAACCACATGGATCCACCGATGTCATTGCATGTCATTGCATGTGTGTTCTTTTCATAAACCACCATTACATTCATTGCATGTGTGTTCTTTTCATAAACCACTGCCACGGTGTTATTGCATGTGTGTCGTTTTCATAAACAACATCTAGAGGCATTGCATGTTTGTTCTTTTCATAAACCAATTGGATCCACCGGTATCATTGTATGTCATTGCATGTTTGTTCTTTTCATAAACCACCACTAGAGTCATTGCATGTGTGTTCTTTTCCTCAACTTCCACAAGCGTCATTTGCATGTGTGTTCTTTTCATAAACCACTTGGATCCACAGTCATTGCATGTGAGTTACTTTGTTAAACCACAACTAGAGTCATTGCATGTGTTTTTTTCATAAACCACCACTAGAGTCATTGCATGTGTGTTCTTTTCATAAAACACCACTAGTGTCATTGCAAGTGTATTCCTTTCCTAAACCACATGGATCCTTGATGTCATTTGCATGTGTGTTCTTTCATCAACCACCACAAGTGTCACTGCATGTTTGTTCCTTTCCTAAACCACATGGATCCACCAGTGTCATTGCATTTGTTTTCCTTTCCTAAACTACATGGATCCACTAGTGTCATTGCATGTGAGGTCTTTTCATAAACCGCAACTAGAGTCATTGCATGTTTATTGTTTTCATAAACCACTTGGTTCCAGAGTCATTGCATGTGTTACTTTTCATAAACCACAACTAGAGCCATTTGCATGTTTGTTTCTTTTCATAAACCACTTGGATCCACAGAGTTATTGCATATGTGTTATTTTAAACCACAACTAGAGTCATTGCATGTTTGTTCTTTTCATAAACCAATTGGATCCACAGTCATTGCATGTGTGTTCTTTTCATAAACCACCACTAAGTCATTGCATGTGTGTTCTTTTCATAAACCACATGGATCCACAGTCATTTGCATGTGTTTCTTTTCATCGACCACCACTAGAATCATTGCATATGCGTTCTTTTTCATAAACCACGTGGATCCACAGTCATTTGCATGTGTATTCTTTTCATAAACCACCACCAGTGTCATTGCAGGTGTGTTCCTTTCCTAAACCACATGGATCACTTGAGTGTCATTTGCATGTGTGTTCTTTTCATAAACCACCACCAGTGTCGATGAATGTATTCCTTTCCTAAACACATGGATCCACCGGTGTCATTGCATGTGTGTTCCTTTCCTAAACCACATGGATCCACCAGTGTCATTGCATGTGAGTTCTTTTCACCAAACCACAAGTAGAGTCATTGCATGTTTGTTCTTTTCATAAACCACTTGGATCCACGGTGTCATTGCATGTGTGTTACTTTCATAAACCACAACTATAGTCATTTGCATGTTTGTTCTTTTCATAAACCACTTGGATCCACCAGAGTCATTGCATGTGTGTTCTTTTCATAAACCACAACTAGAGTCATTGCATGTTTGTTCTTTTCATTAACCAATTGGATCCACCAGAATCATTGCATGTGTGTTCTTTTCATAAACCACCACTAGAGTGCGTTGCGTGTTTTC
Organism: Avena insularis; assembly: GCA_023614405.1. Lineage (NCBI taxonomy): Eukaryota > Viridiplantae > Streptophyta > Magnoliopsida > Poales > Poaceae > Avena > Avena insularis. Next base: position 40,450,600 of record CM042692.1, on the reverse strand, counting down.
TTTTCATAAATCCTTAGATCCACCAATGTCATTGCATGTGCGTCCTTTTAATAAACCACAACTAGAGTCATTGCATGTTTGTTCTTTTCATAAACCACAACTAGAGTCATTGCATGTTTGTTCTTTTCATAAACCACTTGGATCCACCAAAGTCATTGCATGGGTGTTCTTTTCGTAAACCACAACTAGTCATTGCATGTTTGTTATTTTCAAAAACCCTTGGATCCACAGTCATTGCATGTGTTCTTTTCCTAAACCACCACTAGAGTCATTGCATGTGTGTTCTTTTCCTAAACCACCACTAGTGTCATTTTCATGTGTGTTATTTTACTAAACCACATGGATCCAGTGATCTCATTTGCATGTTTGTTCTTTTCATAAACTACAACTAGAGTCATTTTGCATGTGTGTTCCTTTCCTAAACCACATGGATCCACTTGTCATTGCATGTTGTTGCATGTGTGTTCTTTTCATAAGCGACCACTAGATTCATTGCATGTGTGTTCTTTTCATAAACCAATTTGGACCCACAGTGTCATTGCATGTGTGTCCTTTTCATAAACCACAACTAGAGTCATTGCATGTTTGTTCTTTTGATAAACCAATTGGATCCACGGTATCATTGTATGTCATTGCATGTTTGTTCTTTTCATAAACCACCACTAGGTCATTGCATGTGTTCTTTTCCTCAACTACCACTAGTGTCATTTGCATGTGTGTTCTTTTCATAAACCACTTGGATCCACAGAGTCATTGTATGTGTGTTCCTTTAATAAACCACAACTAGAGTCATTGCATGTTTGTTCTTTTCATCAACCACTTGGATCCACTAAAAGTTATTGCATGTGTTTTTTCATAAACCACCACTAGAGTCATTGCATGTGTTCTTTTCATAAACCACTTGGATCCACCAGTGTCATTGCATGTGTGTTATTTTCATAAATACATAACTATAGTCATTGCATGTTTGTTCTTTTTATAAACCAATTGGATCCACCAGTATCATTTGCATGTCATTGCATGTGTTTTTATTTTAATACAGAACACAACTAGAGTCATTACATGTGTATTCTTTTTCCTAAACCACCACTAGTGTCATTTGCATGTGTGTTATTTTACTAAACCACATGGATCCACTAGAATCATTGCATATTTTTTCTTATCATAAACCACAACTAGAGTCATTGCATGTTTGTTCTTTTCATAAACCACTTGGATCCTACCCGAGTCATTGCATGTGTGTTATTTTCCTAAACCACCACTAGAGTCATTGCATGTGTGTTCTTTTCCTAAACCACCACTAGTGTCATGTGCATGTGTGTTATTTTACTAAACCACATGGATCCATCAGGTGTCATTTGCATGTTTGTTCTTTTCATCAACTTCTAACTAAGTCATTTGCATGTGTGTTCCTTTCCTAAACCACATGGATCCACCAGTGTCATTACATGACATTGCATGTAATAATGTTCTTTTTCATAAAGCGACCTCTAGATTCATTGCATGTGTGTTCTTTTCATTAACCACCTGGATCCACAGTGTCATTGCATGTGTGTCCTTTTCATAAACCACAACTAGAGTCATTGCATGTTTATTTCTTTTTTCATAAACCAATTGGATCCACCGGTATCATTGTATGTCATTGCATGTTTGTTCTTTTCATAAACCACCTACTTTAGAGTCATTGCATGTGTGTTCTTTTCCCTAAACTACCACTAGTGTCATTTGCATGTGTGTTTCTTTGCATAAACCACTTGGATCCACCAGAGTCATTGCATGTGTGTTCCTTTAATAAACCACAACTAGAGTCATTGCATGTTTGTTCTTTTCATGAATCACTTAGATACACTAGAGTTATTGCATGTGTTTTTCATAAACCACCACTAGAGTCATTGCATGTGTGTTCTTTTCATAAACCACTTGGATCCACCAGTGTGTCATGTGGAATGTGTGTTCTTTTCATAAACCACAACTAGAGTCATTGCATGTTTGTTCTTTTCATAAACCAATTGGATCCACAGTATCATTACGCATGTCACATTGCATGTGTTTTCTTTTTATAGAACAACACGAGTCATTGCATGTATTCTTTTCCTAAACCACCACTACTGTCATTTGCATGTGTGTTATTTTACTAAACCACATGGATCCACAGTGTCATTTGTATGTGTGTTCTTTTCCTTGAAGGCCACCACCGGTGTCATTTCTTGCGGTGTGTTTCTTTCCTAAACCACATGGATCCCACAAGGGTCATTACATGCCATTGCATGTGTGTTCTTTTCCTAAACCACCACTAGAGTCCTTTGCATGTGTGTTCTTTTCATAAACCACTGGATCCACCGGTGTCATTGCATGTGTGTCCTTTTCATAAACCACAACTAGAGTCTTTGCATGTTTGTTATT